>OZ014436.1:7716720-9036353 GCA_963966015.1 Aphidecta obliterata
TCAGAAGAAAAACAGAAAAAAACCCAGTATAATGAGAAAACACTGCTAGATATGTCAAAAATTGCTATATGATCAAATCATAAGCCAATCTCGACTGCTTATTGAATGACAAAATATGCCAAGAAGCATGACAATACCTATATCATTTCATTAAATTTCTCCAAATAGACTAAAATAGTGTTTCCATTCGAAAATAATTTAATACAATGAAACTTTCAAATCATCAATCTTGAGTTTTACAGACTTCCTCAACGACAAATGGCTTAATACGATTCGATACCTTCCTCACATTCTGATGATTAATTTAATACGCTATACAAGTTGCGTTTGTTGAACTTGACGTAGGTAATATAGGATTCTGTAACAATTGGAATTATTCGAATAAAAATAAAGCTACAACCCCATAATAAAATTGATTAAGAATTTGGAATATGATTTTCGTTTATGAATTCATCAATTTCTAGAGTCACCTCATAGTCTTATCAAGCATTGTTATGAATTAGTTTTGTAAACGATTAGTATCATATAGTTGTAACATATCGTATTATGTTCAGGTTATCATACTGTTATCTACAACAGAAAAAGTTTGGTTATTTCAAAAATTAGGCTCATTCTTAAAAACACTCACCAGTGTTCTGTTCATCGTCGAAGGGATGACAGTCTAGAATGAGAAGAAAGAAATGAATAGGAACAAAATTAAATTTCACCCAAACTTCCTTCCTTCAGAACGAGCAATGAACGAATGACATTAATCCTCATTTCCAATATATTGAATGAATGACTATAGGTTCGAAAGCTGAATCATCGGAAACTGTACAAGATGAAGGAAATATAAATTATTCCTATTTCAATAGGGTCATCCAGTTCAGATAGATTCAGGATATATATAAATTTTCAACAACCAAAGGAATATACAATAAATCATTGGTAATAAAATTTCAGTGCTTATTCAGACTACAAACCCAATTTTTTTATGATTCACTTCACAAATATATACATATACTTCAAATTGATTGTGGGATTATTTAACCAGTTTATAACAAACAACTCTCCTAGGAACTTTGAACAACTGTCAATGGACCTTCAGTCCCACCTTGATATTCAAATAGTAATCATCTAAAATTAAATGAAAATAATTACCACCCAAATTGTGCTTGAAATTCTCATCATAGGAGATCATCCGACCTTCAAAAGAATTGCAAGCTCAATTAAAATATTGTAAGGTAACTTCCTCGACATCTCAACAATTGAGGATAAATATTTAGGACTAGGTATTTTATGGGACAGGTCTATTTTGCCCCACAATTGATTGCTTAACCATTATTTCCAATTCTTGAAATCCCGAACTGTAACTGTATAACTTTAATATCTATGTAAATAAGGATAGATATGTATTGGAACCTGTTTATAAATCCAAAATTATCATGAAACACCAAAATAATAGCAGTTCTAGTAGGAATTTATGCAGTATCTCAATGAACCATTTGAGGAGGTGCTTCAAGAACCTCAACAAAGATTCATTTGAAACATGTAGGCAATAATTGAATTATTCGTATTATTCCAAAGAACATGATATGCTAATAGACAAAAATGAGAAAACATCAAACGATTCAACCTCGAATCAGCACAGATCTGATGACTGTCAACAATTGGACTGTGGAAAGTTAATTTTGGACGTTGAGTATCATCCACAAGGCACTTTCAATTGTGATTTTAAGAGCCCCATTGCTTGTCGCGTAGGAGTCTGGATCAATTAAGTCATCTGTTAATTTATACAGCAGATGGTAATGAATTTTACTTACATAATAAGTTTATAGAAATACTGACGTAAATTTGAGAGGTACCTTCTATCCAAAAAATGACACTTCACATATTTGAGCAAAAATTATAGCATACCTTTTGATTTTAGCTGCCTGGTAGGAGTTTCACTTTTTTCCGCCATTCTACTCAGTAAACTTAGGAACACCGAGAGTTATTTCTAGGAAAATACGCAATGAATCACGAAAATTACGGCAGACCTGTATACACACAACACACCTTGTCAACTTGGATTTTACATTGACAAGATATAATTCCCATCAGTAAAAACAGATGTCGCTAGGTATTGACAGTGCGGCGATGGTGCAGATGACTGAACTACTGAAAAATGTGTGGAATGTGGAATGTCAACCCAATACCGTGCATCAGTCATAGAAATGAAGTAATTTTTAAATTTTTTCAAAATCGAGAATCTATGCGTTCAATTTACCGGGTAAAATCAAGATCCTGTACGAATTTTCCAGAAATTAATGATGAAGGGTGTTATATACAAATAGTTTGGACAGATGTTAAATGTGGATAGAGCTCAAAAGTTAATTGTTTTTTGAGGTTAGTTTTTTGTTTTGACATCTTCAGTCATGAAAATTTTGCACTAAATTGGAGAATGACGTGTTCAGACTATATGCAAAATTTTGTCCAGATCGCATACCCAAATCATAGAAACCTTAGAAAATTATAACTTTCGAACGGAAAGGCCTAAAGACTTGAAATTTTCAGGATAGGTATGGATCTCGAATGTCGCGGTCACATTTATCAATGAACAAAATAAGACTATGGTTCCCCAAATATGGTCGTTTAAAATTTAGTTCTCTTGATAATTTGAAAACTACGGATTCGCTCGTGACGAAATTTTAGATACTAATGGATAATAATATATTCAAGCTATATTTTTTCCAGATCGCATGACCAGAACCATAGAAACCATAACAAATCATAACATTCGAACGGGAAGGCCTAGGGACTTGAAATTTTCAGGGTAGGTTCGGATCGCGAATGTCGTGGTCACGTTCATCAGTGAACAAAATAAGACAAGGGGTTCCGTAAATATGGCTGGTCAAAATATTTTTTTCCTGATAATTTCGAAACTACTGATTGGATTGAGATGAAATTTTGCACATAGATGAGGAATAATGTATTCGAATTACGTGCGAATTTTGTCCAGATCGCATTACCAAGACCATAGATACCGTCGAAAATCCTAGCGAATTATGGAAAAAAAATTGGTCACCTGAAGCACTGACGTGAAGTTTCGCCTCAGTTTTAAAATATTTTTGACAGCTGTCAAAAAAATTTTCAACTGGTTTCTAAAACTGGAAATTGCGAATCTACCTACAAGGTGGATGAACGAGCGCTCAAAAGCACCTGATCAATTTTTCTGTATACCACTGATTTTCAATTGACGTTTAACATCTATCCGTCTTTTCGAAACACCTTTATTTTGCGACTGAAAGAAATCCACTTTCTGCATTGGTAATTGAACAATTTTTTTTAAGAATGTTTTCGAGTTCCACTTCAAGATTTCGACATATTCTAAAAACCTGGAAAAAACTTATTGTGAAGCTTGAAAAAAATCACTCAACGGCATTTCCTACTGTAAATAACCTAAATGTTATCGCAAAATTTATTTACCTATGACCATGTCGATTTGACATGAGATGACACTTAAGCGACTGTCAGATCAAACTAAAGATTATGAAACGAACCACAGATTCTGTAAACCAAACCGGCCGTCAGTGTGATAATTATTGTCATTTATTTTCATAAAGTTCAAGAGATAGAATCACAGAATTATCAAATTTCTCAACACCAGATCGAAAAACTCAATTATATTTTTTGGTTGAACGGCTGCGAAGCTGCTTTCATATAACTTTATTTTTTCGATGCCTCATATGTCGACAAAAAATTTTAGCAGGATATGGCCAATCGTTTCTGAGTGAAACGATTTTTTTCAATCTCTCAGTGAATAATTGAAAGAAAATGAGATAGCTATATCTAAGAAACCCTTCCGCGGATTTTGTCCATTTACCGACGCATTCAGACCTTGAACTTGAAAATATCAAAACAAAATTTTTCACTTCAACTTCAATAGATGGAATCACCGAATTATATGAATATATCAGAAGAACTCAATTTTCTTTCCACATGGAACAGCAGATAGTAAGCAGAATCGATGCCTCATATGTAGACACAAAATTTCAGCAGAATATGATCCAAAAACCGATATATTTTTCAAATGATTTTCTACAATGTTCAAGGAAGAATGTTGGATTTATTATGCTGATTTTCAATAATAATATGCTTTTAATATCAGCAACATTTCTGAGTATTCTGAAAACCATTGAGGAAAACTCCCCATTAATTTCAATAGAGTGCGATTTAAATATTTCATGTAACAGTAACTGACAGCGTTTCTCACCCAAAAAATTAAAACAAACTGTTCATTATCGTTTTTTATTAAATAAATAATATTCAATACAATTCTCAATGTGAAAAGATAAAAATTATATACAGCAAAGATTTAACAAATCCCTGAAAAAAATCAGGTGAGTGTTACTCCTACAATTCTTAATCATACCACATTAGTGTTTGAAAACAGAGGTAGCAAAGTTTATTACTAAAATAGAATAATCATCAAACTGATGATAAATCGACTTGACTAAAAATAATAGTAAAAACAATTTGAGAAATGCAAAAAATATCAATACTGACTTTCCAATTATATACTTTATGATGAAAAAATAAATACTTAATTGAAATTATAGACTAGTAACCATACAACAAAAAAAGAAGACAAAATTAAATTAAGTTGCTTCGAGTACAAATTCTATCGAATTTATCGAAATTACAGAGATTCATTTCCTTATTTTGCTACATAGGATGATATATCTATAAAATTTCTCAACACAATTTCTGAAATTTTTCTCTTCGTTTCTATTCTCATCACGTGAATTCATTTTCAATATGCATATATGTCGAACAAATTTTGTAAATATCAATTATTTTTTGCTGAATTGATACAAAATTTTACTAAAACAGGTGATATAGCAAAATAGTGATGTTCCTTATGGTGGCAAATAATCAATAAATAAAAGATTTTATATCTCACTTTTTAACATTGTCAGTAATTATTATATTCGATCATAATACTCTCCAATTGAAACCATTCAAATAAAAATGATCAACTTCAAAGACATAAAATATCAACAAAAACAACTTTCAGCTTTTGGGTGAACTCCCAAGAAGAAATTACCTGGGAATGATAAGTACAATGATTGTCATCAATCAGGAGGATTAGAATGGGCTTGAATATCATCTCTTGAAATTTATATATCCTCTTCATGTCTTCCAGCCGGAAATCTTGAGAAAGACTGTATTATCTGTCCTAATTATACAATAAAAGGAGTCTCTTGATAATGGTGGTAATGATGATGAATATGCTCATGAACATGGTGGTGCTCATGTCTTTCTATATTCTTGTTTGTATTTGAGCAATTTGTGTTGTCTTTCTCCGAAGAAAATCTGTTATGTTGGTTTACTTTTTCCCACTTATTTTTCATTGTTAGATTCGAAGAAAATTCTTGCTCCAACCAACGAACAACTTGGGCCATAGCTCTAGCTTGGTCTTCTTGTCGGTTTCTGTGTTTTAGGTAATGAGGTGAAGATGTATGCCCCGTAACTCCTTGAGTTTTCTTTGCGTTTTTTTTATTGGAGGCGTCATTACTTCTTTTCAAATTGGAAGCTACATCTTCATTCATTTTGCTATCTATCACTTGATACTCTACTGGATTGTCACAATCTGAGTTAATTTTATTGTGTTTTTTATTATATTTCCCTTGATTATTCATTGCATTTCTCCTATTGGATACCCCTATAACAGCATCTATGAGTTTATCGTATTTGTAACCCGTCGGCAGTTGAGTTGCATTTTGTAGTGAAGAGAGATCCACGTAAAACTGCGTATCATTGATGTCGCTGTTGAAGGTACTATCTGTTTTTGTTGTTGTCTTGTGCCTATGATGATGCTTTGATGACTCCACTGGTTTGCTTTCAGGATTATCTTGTTGTGTGCAATGTTTTCTGTGGAAAAACAGTTATTAGTAATAACACATCAAATATTAAAAATTAACGTCATAAAGAAACCATGCTATTAGTTTTTTCAAGCTAGAAATTCATTTGAATGTTATGTAGTGACCACCAAGGTTTTGAGCAAGAGGAACAGAGGCGGTCGAGTTTCGCACAAACCCATTACGCCAGTTATCATTTTGACTACCTCTGGAACAACAACTCGAGATTTTTGTATAGTTTTGCTGACAAAATAAACTTTGGATAATATTCCGTACCAAAAAACTATGGACAGGGTCCGATCTAGGGGGAGAGGGTGGGGGCCAACCGTGAAATTTCCAGGGAAATTTCCAAAGATGAGGGGGTTGGCTTATGTCATAAGCGAAAGAGTTATATTAAAAATACGGTAAGTAATTATATCTCAACTTTTCGAAACAGTACGGAATGAAGATGCAATAAGGTCAGAAATATGATCCAATTATTGAAGAAAATTTTCAAAGGTGTCGCACTCTGAGCATAAATATTACATTCGGCAATGTCGGCATGCGATTCGCTGCACAGCCCTTTCCCGAGTTTCACACACAACATCTCATCCAGCTTGCTTTGAAGGCTTTTAATGATCATTATCGGTTTTTCTTAGATTTTTGGGAAACACCTGTGATATTTCAAAAATGAGTTCATTTTCAATTCACCAATCAGAATGTTGAGCGCCGAGAAGATGGAGAAAAATTATAAAAATTACGAAAAGCACTGCCGTGAAGGCAGGAGCTTTTGAGCGCTCGTATATGCACCTTGTAGGTAGATTCGCATTTTCCAGTTTCAGAAATCAATTGAAGGAATTTTCGACAGCTGTCAGAAAAATTCTGAAACTTAGGCGAAACTCCAGACTTCATGTCAGTGCTTCAGCTGATCAATTTTTTTTCGATAATTCGCTAGAATTTTCTACGGTATCTATGGTCTTGGTAGTGCGATCTGGACAAAATTCGCACGTAATTTGAATACATTATTCCTCATCTTTGTGCAAAATTTCATCCCAATCCAATCAGTAGTTTCGAAATTATGTGCAAAAAAATATTTTGAACGGCCATATTTACGGAACCCCTAGTCTAATTTTGCTCATTGATGAACGTGACCGCGATATTCGCGATCCAAACCCACCCTGAGAATTTCAAGTTCCTAGGCCTTTCCGTTCAAAAGTTACAATTTTCTATGGTTTCTACGGTTCTGGTCATGAGATCTGGACAAAATATTGTTTTAATATATCATTCTCGATCAAAATACAAAATTTCATCTCGATCAAATCCGTAGTTTCGAAATTATCGAGAAACCAAAATTTCAAACGACCGTATTTACGGAACCCCTAGTATAATTCTGCTCATTGATAAACGTGAACGCGACATTTCAGATCCACACCTGTCCTGAAAATTTCAAGTCCCTAGGCCTTTCCGTTCGAAAGTTATGATTTTCTATGGTTTCTATGGTTCTGGTCATGTGATCTGGAAAAATGAAGCTTGAATATATCATTCTCCATTAGTATACAAAATTTCGTCACGATCGAATCGGTAGTTTTGAAATTATCAAGAAAACTAAATTTCAAACGACCATATTTACGGAACCCCCAGTATAATTTTGCTCAAAGATGAACGTGATCACGACATTCGAGATCCACACCTATCCAGAAAATTTCAAGTCCCTAGGCGTTTCCGTTCAAAAGTTACAATTTTCTATGGTTTCTATGGTTCTGGTCATGCGATCTGGACAAAATTTTACCTCATTCTCCATTTGAGTGCAAAATTTCATCTCAATCAAATTTGCAGTTTTCAAGTAATCAGGAGAACAAAACTTTGAACGGCCATATTTACGGAACCCCTGGTGGAATTTGGCCCATTAACGAATTTAACCGAGGCATTCGGGAACTGAACCCATGCTGAAAATTTCAAGTCTCTAGGTTGATCCGTTCGAGAGTTATCGTGCTTACGGACGGCCGGACGGACAGACTCGAATTTTCCGACGGATTCGTCATCAGTGAGTCGAACATAGTCGATTGAGACCATTTTCGGCCCAAAATTCGAAAAATACAGACATCGTGACGAAATGATATAGCCCTCGTGTAAGTAGTACGAGCGCTGAAAAAGCACTGCCGTGAAGTCAGGAGCTTTTGAGCACTCGCTCATCCACCTTGTGGATAGATTCGCATTTTCTAGTTTTAGAAACAAATTCAAAAAATTTTCGAACTAAGGCGAAACTCCAGACTTCACGTCAGTGTTTTCGGTGATTTTTCTTTTCGAAAATTCGCTAGAATTTTCTACGGTATCTATGGCCTTGGTAATGCGATCTGGACAAAATTTTGCATGTAGCTTGAACAGACATTGTATACACTTCACCTTGTGTAAGATATATTTTCCAAGTAATTATTTATTCTTAAGTATTCTTCATTATTGTTTTATATTATATTTTTATTTGTCCATATTATTGTTTGTTTTTGAAAATGACTGAGCTTTATTCAAAGTAGGTACTCCCTAATAATGATTGCACCTCTGGTAGGACCGCTCTTGGAGTTATTTCAAATAGAAGTCAGAAATATTGAAAAAGGTTGACTTACCCTATCGTTTGAAAACTGAGATTATTCTTCTCCATATTGGCCTGAATAATTTCTAATAGTTCCTTCCTCTGCAACGAACTTGATCTATTCCTCTCTTTCTTATTTTTGGTAAAGTTTCTCTGTTGTTTGTATATATCTTTCAAGAATGATGTAGGTATTGTGTATCTAGAATTAGTTTTCTTGGTGTACCTCTTTTGTTTGACTTTCTGTGTTGTTGTTTCTTGATCCGAAATAAGATCGTTCTCACATTCATCCTCACTGGAGGAAGCACTCGAGAGTCTACTATACCCGTCAGAACACTCGTCAGATACCAAATGATTATCTTCGTTTTCTGCCTCTTTCTTACAACAATTGTGTTTCTGACGTAGTTTTTCAACTCTTTTACAACAGTGATGTCTGTTCCTACTTTTGTTGGCGTTGACATTATAACATCCATTTCTTGCATTCGAATCTTGTCGAATTGTCACGTTGATGTCTTTTTTGTATCTGATATTTGAGTTTTTAACGTTTTCATCGTTTGCTTTGCTGTTTTCTGGTATCTGTTTTTCAGGAGAAACAGTAAGTTTTACTTTGATAGTTTTACTACCACAATGTGGTACTTTCACCGAGGAACCAATTGCTTCATAGATGGTTGTCACAAGACCTGCGATATCCTGGAATAGAAAACGAAATTATATATCAGATAATTTTAATAACTGTTGATTCAATGTGATTGTTCATAATTGAATGAAATGAGACTTCGATTTTATTTGCAGATTGAAGCTTAATAGTTATATTTTTACTGCTTTGCTTGAACATATTATGATAAAAATTCAATAACTGTTCCAAGATTAGAATGCATTATGATGATTCGTTAATTTTCAATGTTTTTTACTTTATAATTCGGTCCATTTCAACCGGTTCGCCCAACAGAATAAAAATGTGTTACGTCGCAACTTTCACATCCCCATGGGTTTTTTTTCCGAAATCGCTAAATAGAGCAAAAGCATAACATGTAACGGAAAACCTGTTTGTGCAGAATACTGGAAGATTGATGTTTCAGATTTCAAGGGAACTAAGATCAAAGATGTTCTTGCCTTTGAAGTAATTTTAAATATGAACTGTAATAACGGCAAACGATATCTTTGAAGTTCAAACGTAGCAGCTTGTGGGATCGAAGATATTTCTCCATCGATAAAGTACAATGATATCGATGCATTAAATTTTCAATATCGGAAGAAATTTTTTCCTCAAATTCTATTAGCAATTTGGCGAAGAGTCTAATCTCTCTAATCAATTAAAGTTTCAACACATCCTCATTGGATTGGTAGGTATTTAGTTTTCACAGGTACCTTTTTGGTAGTGTAGAATCTCGAAATCGAATAAGAGAATTATTATTTTTTTTATATCATCCTAAATTCCTTTTGAAATTTGCGGAATATCTCAAGATATAAATAAATTCGAATCACAGAATTATTTGGAATATATAAAATTACTCAACAACTCAATTTTCTTTTCACGTGGAACAAATGTTTACCTATTGATGGAAATAATAAACCAAAAACAGTGCAAATTGTAGATGAAGGTTTATTATTTCTGTATCATTGTCGTAATCTAGACTCAAGAAATATTTCAGCTTATCCCAACAAAGATTTGAAAAGCACTGCTTGGCATCAAGCTTTATCAAACTCACCCCCGCTTCCCGATCAAAACCTCTTTTAACTTACACAACATTCAATTTGAGAGCGATGTCAAATCAATTTGGGTTTCTGAAATGTTGTTTAGTGAAAACTCATCTATGATCATTTCGTTTGACATGAGGTGACACTGTAGCGAGACTATCGAACCAAATAGTATGAAAAAAAATAGGGCCTTTTATAAAATTGACACTTCATGTGATGGAATCAAAGAATTATTTAGAATATATAAAATTACTCAACAGCAGATCAAAAAAACTCAATTTTCTTTCCACGTGGAACTTAATGTTTACTTATTATCGGAAATAATAAACCAAGAGCACTGCAAATTGTAGATGAAGGTTTATTATTTCTCTATCATTGTCTTTATCTAGACTCAAAAAATATTTCAACTTATCCCAAAAAATATGCGAAAAGCACTGGGCTTCAAGTTATGTCAAACTCACCCCTGTTTCCTGATCAAACCGTATTTCATCTGTGAAGCCAATCTGATCGTTCAAGGCTCAATATTTTAAAATTACAGACATTTGAGCAAAATAATCATACCATTATATATTTTGAATTTCATTTTTCATTGTTTTATATTTTTGAGCGCTCGTACTACTTACACGAGGGCTATATCATTCCGTCACGATGCCTGTATTTTTCGAATTTTGAGCCGAAAAAGGTGTCAATCGACTATGTTCGACTCACTGATGACGAATCCGTCGGAAAATTTGGGTCTGTCCGTCCGGCCGTAAGCACGATAACTCTCGAACGGAACAACCTAGAGACTTGAAATTTTCAGTGTGGGTTCAGTTCCCGAATGCCTCGGTTAAGTTCGTTAATGGGCCAAATTCCACCAGGGGTTCCGTAAATATGGCCGTTCAAAGTTTTGTTTCCCTGATAACTTGAAAACTACAGATCTGATTGAGATGAAATTTTGCACTCAAATGGAGAATGAGGTGTTCAAGCTACATGTGAAATTTTGCCCAGATCGCATGACCAGAACCATAGAAACCATAGAAAATTGTAACTTTTGAACGGAAACGCCTAGGGACTTGAAATTTTCAGGATAGGTGTGGATCTCGAATGTCGTGATCACGTTCATCTATGAGCAAAATTATACTAGGGGTTCCGTGAATATGGTCGTTTGAAATTTAGTTTTCTTGATAATTTCAAAACTACAGATTCGATCGTGACGAAATTTTGTATACTAATGGAGAATGATATATTCAAGCTACATTTCTCCAGATCACATGACCAGAACCATAGAAACCATAGAAAATTATAACTTTCGAACGGAAAGGCCTAGGGACTTGAAATTTTCAGGATAGGTGTGGATCTGAAATGTCGCGTTCACGTTTATCAATGAGCGCGAATTATACTAGGGGTTCCGTAAATACGGTCGTTTGAAATGTTGGTTTCTCGATAATTTCGAAACTACGGCTTCGATCGAGATGAAATTTTGTATTTTAATCGAGAATGATATATTAACACAAAATTTTGTCCAGATCGCATGACCAGAACCATAGAAACCATAGAAAATTGTAACTTTTGAACGGAAAGGCCTAGGAACTTGAAATTTTCAGGGTGGGTTTGGATCGCGAATATCGCGGCCACGTTCATCAATGAGCAAAATTAGACTAGGGGTTCCGTAAATATGGCTGTTCAAAATATTTTTTTCCTGATAATTTCGAAACTACTGATTGGATTGGAATGAAATTTTGCACCTAGCTTAGGAATAATGTATTCAAACTACGTCCAGATCGCACCACCAAGACCATAGATACCGTAGAAAATTCTAGCGAATTATCGAAAAAAAATTGGTCACCTAAAGCACCGACATGAAGTTTGGAGATTCACCTAAGTTTTAGAATTTTTGTGACAGCTGTCGATAATTCCTTCAATTGATTTCTAAAACTGGAAAATGCGAATCTACCTACAAGGTGCATGTACGAGCGCTCAAAAGCTCCTGCCTTCACGGCAGTGCTTTTCGTAATTTTTTCTTTTCAGAACGATTTCGAAGATTTATCGTTACTGGTAGTTGAATAAAAAAAATATGGAAGTGTGTGCACCAGAAAAAATTTTTCGAATGCCAGGATTTTCCGTCCTGTAACCGTATAGTAACATTTCGAGATTTCAATCGTTCGCTGCTTTGTTATCATTTTATTTTCATACTCGAACCGGCAGCTGTTCATCTGATATTTTATTTCCACGATGAAAGTATAAAACGTTGCAAAAAACATTGAGATTCGAGTGCTGGGAATATATTATTTGAAAAACAGCGGACCGTGTATAACGATATATCTTACGCATGGTTACTTTTAAATGAAGAAAATTATCCACTAAATGCAGGGAGAGCTGTATCAGATGTGCTTGAATGCATGTTTGAAAAATCGAGTCTCTTTGAAATTTTGCCGCCTTGTAAATGACTGAAATGCTTCCGCTAGAGACGTCAAACGAGTTATGGTCATACAATGTTTGTCAAGGTGGCGGCCTGCTCTTTGTGAACCTTTGCCGCTCTTCAAATGACTAGCTATTTGATGGAACACTCGATCTTATGTCCATTCTTCGGGAACTGACATCACACATAATATTTTTATTTTATCTCCAGTTTCCCAAAGATATGTTGAGATGTATCTTATGAAGGCGGCTGACTTTTTGAAAAAAAAAACGATAAGAAATCCAGAGAAGGTTATTTGTTTCTAGGGTTCCGCACCGGAAGAGAAAACCCTGTTTGGCAAATTGAGAACTCTTATCAAAGAAACGCTGTAAATTTCAAACAAAGGCATTTCCATATGCAGCTCATTACCAAAACAAATTGGTACACATGAACTTTTGGGATTAGGAATTTTCGTACCAAGACACCCTAAGTTGAATAGTTCTTTAGGAATGATTCATGTGTACTTGTTTCTATGAACAAGAGGGTTATTATTTTTTGCAAATGTCTGAAATTCCGAAAATCGAGCCGAGAATGGCCTCGAACGATTAGGAGGGACTCACAAATGAAGACTTCGTGTTCATATTCAACTGTGTCCGGCCGTTAACACGACAATTATCGAAAGAAGAAGCCTAGAGTTCCGAAATTCTCGGGTGAAAAGAAAATTGTGTTTTTCAGATACTATATTCAATATATTTCGGTGATTCCATCTATCTAAGTCTATAAAAATAAAATGACAGTATTCATCATACTGACCATGAACATTGAAAGCAATTGGGAAAAAAATTTAGTTCTCCTATGAATTTAATATAATTTTGGTGATTGTATCTTTTGAAGTTTATAAAAATACAATGACAGTATTTGTCATCCTGACAATGAACATTGAAAGCAATTGGAAAAAATTTAGTTCTCCTATAAATTTGATATAATTTTGGTGATTTTATGTTTTGAAGTTTATGAAAATTCAATGATAGTATTTGTCATACTGAAAATGAACATCGAAAGCAATTGGAAAAAAATTTAGTTCTCCTATAAATTTAATACAATTTTGGTGATTGTATCTTGTGAAGTTTATAAAAATAGAATGACAGTGTTTGTTATACTGACAATGTACACTGAAAGCCATTGGAAAAAAATTTAGTTTTCCTATGAGTTCGATATAATTTTGGTAATTGTATCTTTTGAAGTTTATAAAGATACAATGGCAGTGAACACTGAAAGCAATTGAAAAAAATGTAGTTTTCCTAAAATTTAATATAATTTTGGTGATTGTATCTTTCGAAGGTTATAAAAATACAATGACAGTGAACGCTGAAAGCCATTGGAAAAAATTTAGTTCTCCTATGAATTTAATATTATTTCGGTGATTGTATCTTTTGAAGTTTATGAAAATTCAATGAAAGTATTTGTCATACTGACAATGAACATCGAAAGCAATTGGAAAAAAATTTGGTTCTCCTATAAATTTAACACAATTTTGTTAATTGTTTCTTTTGAAGTTTATAAAAATAGAATGACAGTATTTGTCATACTGACAATGAAAACTGAAAGCCATTGGAGAAAAATTCAGTTTTCCTGTAAATTTAATATAATTTTGGTGATTGTATCTTTTGAAGTTTATAAAAATACAATGACAGTATCTGTCATACTGACAATGAACATTGAAAGCCATTGGAAAAGAATTTAGTTTTCCTATAAATTCAATATAATTTTGGTAATTGTATCTTTTGAAGTTTATAAAAATACAATGGCAGTGAACACTGAAAGCAATTGGAAAAAATGTAGTTTTCCTATGAATTTAAGATAATTTTGGTGATTGTATCTTTCGAAGTTTATAAAAATACAATGACAGTGAACACTGAAAACAATTGGAAAAAATTTAGTTTTCCTATAAATTTAATATAATTTTGGTGATTGTTTCTTTGGGAGTTTATAAAAATACAATGACAGTGAACACTGAAAGCCATTGGAAAAAATTTAGTTTTCCTATAAATTTAATATAATTTTGGTGATTGTTTCTTTGGGAGTTTATAAAAATACAATGACAGTGAACACTGAAAGCCATTGGAAAAAATTTAGTTTTCCTATGAATTTAATATTATTTCGGTGATTGTATCTTTTGAAGTTTATGAAAATTCAATGAAAGTATTTGTCATACTGACAATGAACATCGAAAGCAATTGGAAAAAATTTGGTTCTCCTATAAATTTAATACAATTTTGTTACTTGTTTCTTTTGAAGTTCATAGAAATAGAATGACAGTATCTGTTATACTGACAATGAAAACTGAAAGCCATTGGAGAAAAATTCAGTTGTCCTGTAAATTTAATATAATTTTGGTGATTGTATCTTTCGAAGGTTATAAAAATACAATGACAGTGAACGCTGAAAGCCATTGGAAAAAATTTAGTTTTCCTACGAATTTAATATTATTTCGGTGATTGTATCATTTGAAGTTTATAAAAATTCAATGAAAGTATTTGTCATACTGACAATGAACATCGAAAGCAATTGGAAAAAAATTTGGTTCTTCTATAAATTTAACACAATTTTGTTAATTGTTTCTTTTGAAGTTTATAAAAATAGAATGACAGTATTTGTCATACTGACAATGAAAACTGAAAGCCATTGGAGAAAAATTCAGTTTTCCTGTAAATTTAATATAATTTTGGTGATTGTATCTTTTGAAGTTTATAAAAATACAATGACAGTATCTGTCATACTGACAATGAACATTGAAAGCAATTGGAGAAAAAAATTAGTTCTCCTATAAATTTAATACAATTTTGGTGATTGTATCTTTTGAAGTTTATAAAAAAAGAATGACAGTGTTTGTCATACTGACAATGTACACTGAAAGCCATTGGAGAAAAATTCAGTTTTCCTGTAAATTCAATATAATTTTGGTGATTGTATCTTTTGAAGTTTATAAAGATACAATGGCAGTGAACACTGAAAGCAATTGAAAAAAATGTAGTTGTCCTATAAATTTAATATAATTTTGGTGATTGTATCTTTCGAAGTTTATAAAAATACAATGACAGTGAACACTGAAAAAAATTGGAAAATATTCAGTTTTCCTATAGATTTAATATAATTTTGGTGATTGTATCTTTGGGAGTTTATAAAAATACAATGACAGTGAACACTGAAAGCCATTGGAAAAAATTTAGTTTTCCTACGAGTTTAATATTATTTCGGTGATTGTATCTTTTGAAGTTTATGAAAATTCAATGAAAGTATTTGTCATACTGACAATGAACATCGAAAGCAATTGGAAAAAATTTGGTTCTCCTATAAATTTAATACAATTTTGTTACTTGTTTCTTTTGAAGTTTATCAAAATAGAATGACAGTATTTGTTATACTGACAATGAAAACTGAAAGCCATTGGAGAAAAATTCAGTTTTCCTGTAAATTTAATATAATTTTGGTGATTGTATCTTTTGAAGTTTATAAAAATACAATGACAGTATCTGTCATACTGACAATGAACATTGAAGGCAATTGGAAAAGATTTAGTTCTCCTATAAATTTAATATAATTCTGGTGATTGTATCTTCTGAATTTTATAAAAATAAAATGACAGTATTTGTCATACTGACCATGAATATTGATAGCAATTGGAGATAAAAATTAGTTCTCCTATAAATTTAATATAATTTTGGTGATTGTATCTTTTGAAGTTAATAAAAATAGAATGACGGTGTTTGTCATACTGACAATGTACACTGAAATCAATTGGAAAAGAATTTAGTTTTCCTATAAATTCAATATAATTTTAGTGATTGTATCTTTCGAAGTTTATGAAAATACAATGACTGTGAACACTGAAAACAATTGCAAAAGATTTAGTTTTCCTATAAATTTAATATAATTTTGGTGATTGTATCTTTGGGAGTTTATAAAAATACAATGACAGTGAACACTGAAAGCCATTGGAAAAAATTTAGTTTTCCTATGAATTTAATATTATTTCGGTGATTGTATCTTTTGAAGTTTATGAAAATTCAATGAAAGTATTTGTCATACTGACAATGAACATCGAAAGCAATTGGGAAAAAATTTGGTTCTCCTATAAATTTAATATAATTTTGGTAATTGTTCTTTTTTAAAGTTTATAAAAATAGAATGACAGTATTTGTCATACTGACAATGAACACTGAAAGCCATTGGAGAAAAATTCAGTTTTCCTGTGAATTTAACATAATTTTGGTGATTGTATTTTTCGAAGTTTATAAAAATGAAATGACAGTGAACACTGAAAGCCACTGGTAAAAATTTAGTTTTCCTATGAATTTAATATTATTTTGGTGATTGTATCTTTTGAAGTTTATAAAAATTCAATGACAATATTTGTCATACTGACAATAAAAGCTCATTAATTCACTTCATCACTTTTTTTTTTTCGATTTACTGGTAATTTCTGGAGGAGGAATACCTATCTGTAGTTCTCAATTATATTTCTCACATTTTTGATTTTATTGTCTTGGGCAAAGTTATTTCAGATAACGCCCCGAAAATGAGGTTATTTTAAGATCAGTAGTTTTTACTGTGACCTTAGTATTTGTTCCTAGTGGATGCAAATATGCATTGTTCGTGCAAATGGAACAATATCGAAGCATATTCCAAGTTATAAATACCGAAGAAAATCAAGTAAGTGGAAAGTTAAAGTATTCTAATGTCAAAGTGATTCCTTCGGTAAACCGAACAAGTTCAAAGAGATTATAAGATCAAAGAGAACAACTATTTTTAGTGCTGTATCAAGAAACCTCCTCATTTTTTGGCTTCAGATCTGAGAATTTGAAAACAATATTTGGAGTGCTTCATTTCTCACTTTGATTCAAGTTAATGTACAGAAATACCGTAACTAATGACTTTAATTCGTATAATTCTGTTCTGGTTGTAACTGTGACAAATTCAACCTAATGTCAATTTCGAAACTGTGCTAATCGAAAGCAATTATGTTCGAATAGGAATGAACGCCGGTATTCTTCGAGAATATACAGATTCGAGAAATAAATACTGAAACTTACATCCTTTGTAATTTTACCGTGGCCATCGAAATCGTAAAGGGTAAAGGAAAATTCCTGCTTTTCCTGTCCAGATGGATCGGTATTGTCCATGGAGACATCGCAGATGAATTCCTGAAAAAAAAAAAACAACTATTTTAGGAACGGAAACGAAGAGGTTATGACGATTAAATGCGTCTGAAACCGACTATTGATATTATAATTTTTTGTTGAGCTTTGTTTCAGGAATTATAAAAAGAATTTTTATTCTACTCTCCATCATTTTTTCACTCTTTATTTTGCTTTACTGTAAACTGTCGGCAACAAACAATAACGAACGAATTATTTCCATCCAGTGTATGGCCAGACAGGCCAGGTGAAGCAGTGGGAGCCCACGATGGGCTGAGTCCGTCCCTGCCTTTGAAGCTGGGCCTTTCGTATCTGAATGAATTTCAAGTCCCACTGTAGCCTTCTTCGCGATAAAGTACAGGTCATTCTCTTATTTTATTATGACCTTACCTTATATTGAACATTGACTGAAGCAGATTGAGTTGAGTAATTTTTGTATAACAATAAATGCCCAAGAAGACATGTTATTGTGTAAATTGAAAGGGTCGAATTCCAAGAAAATCTCAGATACGTTACAGAGCCCCTCAGCAAGTGTTGAAATTGCAAAAACACTAGATTTTTGTTTTTCAAGCTGACTTTCACTATTCATTATCTAATAACTAATTAGCATATCACAATTCATACTCGACTAGAAATGTTACCGAAATATCTCCGTTGTTGGATTTAGCCTTCGTAACGGTAGGAAAATTGCGATTGGTAATAATTAATTGCATGCCTCCCATAGGTCAAAATTATTCAATATCATCAATTTATTCCCTTGTCGTGACTGGCGGCATTCGAATGCCGACAAAGGGCCAATTAGTTTTGCTACTTCTACATTATTACAGCGTTTTTTTTTTCTCGTACAGCGTACCGTTGGCTGGCAACATACACTGCCGCACAAAAAGTGATATGAAGGATTGATGAGTGATGCTGATCTAAGCCGTGAATGTGCCTCTTCGGGTATATTGCTTCCTATAATAAACGTTTGGAATGGTCCACATCGGATAATAAGCAATGTTCTATTTTTATTTGTTGGCATCTATGAAAATCTGACATCAGCTGTCAAATTAAACCAATTGAAGAAATTTGACCAATTTTTTTTTCGATGAATCGCTAGAAAATGGTCTCAATCGACTATTTTCGACTCACTGATGACGAATCCGTCGGAAAATTCGAGACTGTCCGTCCGGCCGCCCGTAAGCACGATAACTCTCGAACGGAACAACCTAGAGACTTGAAATTTTCAGTGTGGGTTCAGTTCCCGAATGCCTCGGTTGAGTTCGTTAATGGGCCAAATCCCAACAGGGGTTCCGTAAATATGGCCGTTCAAAGTTTTGTTTCCCTGATTACTTGAAAACTACAGATTTGATCGAGATGAAATTTCGCACTCAAATGGAAAATGAGGTGTTCAAGCTACATGTGAAATTTTGTCCAGATCGCATTACCAGAACCATTGAAACCATAGAAAATTGTAACTTTTGAACGGAAACGCCTAGGGACTTGAAATTTTCAGGATAGGTGTGGATCTCGAATGTCGTGATCACGTTTATCTATGAGCAAAATTATACTGAGGGTTCCGTGAATATGGTCGTTTGAAATTTAGTTTTCTTGATAATTTCAAAACTACAGATTCGATCGTGACGAAATTTTGTATACTAATGGAGAATGATATATTCAAGCTACATTTCTCCAGATCGCATGACCAGAACCATAGAAACCATAGAAAATCATAACTTTCGAACGGAAAGGCATAGGTACTTGAAATTTCCAGGGTAGGTTCGGATTGCGAATTTCGCGGGCATGTTCATCAATGAGCAAAATTAGACTAGGGGTTCCGTGAATACGGTCGTTTGAAATCTTGTTTTCTCGATAATTTCGAAACTACGGATTCGATTGAGATAAAATTTTGTATTTTAATCGAGAATGATATATTGAAGCAACATTTTGTCCAGATCGCATGACCAGAACCATAGAAACCATAGAAAATTATAACTTCCGAAGGAAAAGGCCTAGAAACTTGAAATTTTCAGGGTAGTTTTGTATCGCGAATTTCGCGGCCACGTTCATCAATGAGCAAATTTAGACTAGGGGTTCCGTAAATATGGCCGTTCAAAATATTTTGTTCCTGATAATTTCGAAACTACTGGTTGGATTGAAATGAAATTTCACACCTAGCTGAAGAATAATGTATTCAAACTACGTGCGAAATTTTGTCCAAATCGCATCACCAAGACCCTAGTTCCAAAGAAAATTCTAGCGAATTATCGAAAAGAAATTGATCAGCTGAAGCACTGACATGAAGTCTGGAGTTTCGCCTAAGTTTGAGATTTTTTTTGACAGCTATCGAAAATCCCTTCAATTGATTTCTAAAACTGGAAAATGCGAATCTACCTACAAGGTGGATGTACGAGCGCTCAAAAGCTCCTGACTTCACGGCAGTGCTTTTCGTAATTTTTTATCTCAAAAATGTGAAGGTTAGATTTTTTTTATTTATTTATTTCTCTTTGGAATAAAAACAGGACGAACCCAAAAAAGGATCAACATATTGCATTTATAATAACTAAATAATACATCGAGCAGAAAAAAAAGACAATAACTCAAAACAGTAAGAAATATGATAACAAATTTTTTTATAAATATGTATTAAATTTTGAAAGTCAACTCAACCAGCGTTTTAGTTGAAAAAGTGCAGATAAAAATCAAAATCGTGTTGAAAATAGCAACTTGTCTCATTCATAGTAGAAAAAGTCATGGAAAAAGAAAAAAATCAAGAATGAAGAACGATAAAAAAAGCGACCGAAAATTTCTTGCAAAAAAAGTCCGTTTGCCTCAGCTCTATCTATAATATGTATGAACATTATAAATATCAGAGCCCACATTTGAATGCCTAATTTGGTCTAGAGCCATTACACCCATATTATCATCAATTTTGGTTCATTATTTCCAATAATAAACCTTTGGAATTGAGGAAAACATGTTTTCACCTACACCTGAGATTTTCACAGTTTACTTTTTAACCCATCATAAAATATTAAAGGTACTGTTTTTGCAGCAAGTTCTATGTGAAAAATAATTAAGAATTCGTTATTTTATTTAATATTTAATCTTTCTATAATATATTCCTGCTCAATATAATATTTTATTACATATATGCCCTAAAATACCATTTCATGTTTATTTTCCCAGTGGTTCGTTCACGAACCAGTAGGTTCGTTTACTAACCAGTATTATTTTTGCTATGTTAAATTATTTCAATTTTTTTAACACCACAAAAAATTTTTGTTTTTTTTCAATGCTTGGGATGAAATGAGTTGAGTAGAATCCGATGAGGAAAAAGAAGAAAATCTATACTTTCATGAAATTTGATACACAAATGCCATCCGGCATTGATCCTCCTAGCTCGAGAATACAATCCAAAAAAATCGAGGTATCAAATTTTTAAAGATTCACTAAGAAATATATCCAAAATAGGTATCAACCATGAGTTATGCCATTTTGAATATAATTTCGGAATAGCCTCGGCTGGTTCGAACCTAGTGTTCATTGATATTCTTTTCGGGAATAACGAATTTCCTATGCGGTTATTACAAAATGTACATATATCCGAGCAGACCAGGGAGCCCTATTCAATTTCGACATCCTCGGCCTCCAACTAGCCATATACCTACCTACGTCTAAATAGCTTCAAAAATAGAATCCCTATTCAAGGAAAACATTGCCAGTTGATAGGCGAACTTTTTTTGTGAAGCTTTACAAAATTTTCCAACAATTCAATCGCTATCAGCCCCTGAATCCAACCTTTTCCATTCTTCAACATTTCAATTCGTTCCCCACGACCATTTCTAAGAATTCCACAAAACCTGGATTCCTTGGAGGTTCTCTTCACGGAAAAATGATCCATAAAATATCGAAATACGCCCTAAAGCACGCCCCTTGAACTGTTGAAGCATCGCTATTTCACATCAACAATTATGTACAAGCCTGTGTGGAGGGAATAAAAGCCACATGGGGTTTATAGTCGTTGTAATGGTTTCTAGGAATAGCCGGAGAACGATCAAAAACCAACCCCCCCCATTACTTAAATCTCTTTTCATTACGAACGGCAGCGATGCATAGAAACCACCGCTATCTGCATCTGCCTGTTCTACCTTTCGAGATTGGAAATTTCTTATCTCATTAACGTTCATCATGCAAAACAATAACGATCTCATCTATCGATAATTCCACACACGGCGAAGTAAACTTATCGGAAATGAAATGTGAAGCAGAGAGAATGTTAAACCTCAACGTGTATGACATCCTTTTATAATGAATAGGGTGGCAGGTAGAGCATTACCGATGGAAGGATTGAGTAGCTGGAATAATTCGTGGGTGGTACTGTTACTATAAGTCGTGATTTATTTACAGTATGTCCTTTCAGATGGCACATGATCGCCCGGGGGTTGAAATAGCAGCATCATTTTGGTTAATTGCGAAAAATAAGGGTAGCAATGAGGATAGTGACGGCAAGGACCGATAGGAGGCAATAATTCTCATTTAGTAGCCAATTGTTTCGAACTTTTCGGAGCTGAAGCTAATGAAATCCACACAAAAAATTGTGCACTTAGTTTCTGTACAATTAATTTTCTTTAAAATTCAGTATTCCTGTTGAGAGGATTTGAACTACTCTCCATATTCTAATCTTGCTGGAATTGACAAAGAAATATTCAATACTCTAGAACTCATCAAAATAAATAATAAGTCCGCTCCCCGGATCTCAACCCCTGTGATATCTTATTTTGGGGTCATTTGAAAACATTCGTGTACAGTTACGGTGAGGTGAATAGTGTTGAAGAACTAAAACAACGCACTGAAAATGCTTGTGAGATTATTCGTGATCGTGAGCAAAATGATGTGTTAACTGATGATTGCTGTATGCAAGAATTCGTTATTACTCCTGGCAAGACTTTGTGCACATCAAACGAATGGTGACCACTTCGAAGAATTTGTGTAAACAATTTGGATCAATTTCATCGGCGAGTTTGTGAACTTTCTAATTTTTTCATAGCATCTCTTCAATCTGTAATTTTTCCTCTCAATAGTTCGATTTATACGGTTCAGGAAAAATTTCCTAATAAAAGTTGAAAAAGAACATACAAATTAGCGATCAAATCCAGCACTTCATTTGCTTGCTGGAATGCATATGGCACCGTGATTCATGGCAGATCTTCCTAACAGAGAGATAAAACGATCCAGAGTCGTCTTGAGATCTCGATGCCCAAGATTTTTTGAACTTTTTAAAAATTTTTTTATTTTCCTTCATTTTTTCTGCTCCCGCCTTCTATATTAAACTGTACTGAAATGACGAAAATTATTTTTTTCTAGTTATTGAAAAAATTCTTTCATATATTTCATTTTAAGTTGAATATGTACAAGCTTGCTGTCTTCTGGTGAGTATAATTATATCAATAGGAAATTTTTCACAATTTTTTTTTCTCTTAGAGGACGAGTTTTTAATACATAAAACAAATCTTCTTGTAAAAAAAAAAGTATGAAAACCCCCCAAATATTTTGCTGGATAATATGATCTGAGTTACACGTATAAAATATGATTTATTCATGTGATATTAAAAAAAAATAAGAAAAGCACTGCCGTGAAGGCAGGAGCTTTTGAGCGTTCGTACATGCACTTTGTAGGTAGATTCGCATTTTCCAGTTTTAGAAATCAATTGAAGGAATTTTCGACAGCTGTCGAAAAAATTTCTGAAACTTAGGCGAATTTTCTACGGTATCTATGGTCTTGGTGGTGCGATCTGGACAAAATTTTGCACGTAGTTTGAATACATTATTCCTCAGCTAGGTACAAAATTTCATTCCAATCCGCTCAGTATTTTCGAAACTATCAGGACAAAAATATTTTGAACGGCCATATTTACGGAACCCATAGTCTAATTTTGCTCATTGATGAACGTGACCGCGATATTCGCGATCCAAACCCACCCTGAAAATTTCAAGTTCCTAGGCCTTTCCGTTCAAAAGTTACAATTTTCTATGGTTTCTATGGTTCTGGTCATGCGATCTGGACAAAATATTGTTTTAATATATCATTCTCGATTAAAATACAAAATTTCATCTCGATCGAATCCGTAATTTCGAAATTATCGAAAAAACAAAATTGCAAACGACCGTATTTACGGAACCCCTGGTCAAATTTTACCGAATAACGAATTCAACCGCGACATTCGAGATTCGAACCTCTCCTGAAAATTTCAAGATTCTAGGTCTTTCCGTTCGAGAGTTATCGTTTATACGGTCGGTCGGACGGACAGACTCGAATTTTTCGACGGATTCGTCATCAGTGATTCGAACCTTGTCGATTGAGACAATTTTCGCGACATTTCAGATCCACACCTATCCTGAAAATTTCGAGTCCCTAGGCCTTTCCGTTCGAAAGTTATCATTTCCTATGGTTTCTATGGTTCTGGTCATGTGATCTGGAGAAATGTAGCTTGAATATATCATTCTCCATTAGTATACAAAATTTCTTCACGATCGAATCTGTAGTTTTGAAATTATCAAGAAAATTAAATTTCAAACGACCATATTTACGGAACCCCTAGTATAATTTTGCTAATAGATGAACGTGATCACGACATTCGAGATCCACACCTATCCTGAAAATTTCAAGTCCCTAGGCGTTTCCGTTCAAAAGTTACAATTTTCTATGGTTTCTATGGTTCTGGTCATGCGATCTGGACGAAATTTCACATGTAGCTTGAACACCTCATTCTCCATTGGAGTGCAAAGTTTCATCTCGATCGAATCTGTAGTTTCGAAGTAATCAGGAGAACAAAATTTTGAACGGCCATATTTACGGAACCCCTGGTGGAATTCTGCCCATTAACGAACTTAACCGAGGCATTTGGAATCTGAACCTACACTGAAAATTTCAAGTCTCTAGGTTGATCCGTTCAAGAGTTATCGTGCCTACGGACGGACGGACGGACAGACTCGAATTTTCCGACGGATTCGTCATCAGTGAGTCGAACATAGTCGATTGAGACCATTTTCGGCTCAAAATTCGAAAAATACAGACATCGTGACGAAATGATATAGCCCTCGTGTAAGTAGTACGAGCGCTCGAAAAGGATGGGATTTAAAAAAAAAAGCTGTGCCGAATTGAGAAAAGAGGGTTGATTTCGAAAACAAAATTATCAACTGAGTGATCAACTAAGCACCAAAATCAAACTACTCGAGAAATTATGGTGCTTCGACCCTGTATCTTTCTCCATAGCTATAATGGGAAATTCAAATAATACCACATTCTTGCTTGGTCCGTTTAGTTACTTTCAATACTGAGAATTATATCCCACCCTTTCTTGGAAATTCGAACGAACCCCCTCTGCTAGGGCTTCACACAAGTATTCATCACCCTGTGATTTGAGTTGGCTTCTTGGAATACAACAAGTAGGGTCGATGAGTTGGGGAAATAGATTTGAATTGGTTCAATGAGCTCACGGAATTTTTTCTACGAAAACAGACAAAAAAGAATATTCGGTTCAATGATGTGTGTTTACGAGGTATTGTTAATAATTCAGTGTCCCCAACCACATAATTGAATGGCGTGAAACATATCGGAGAAAGAAGAAGAATACGCCTCAAATATAATACAAAAAATCAATGCCATGAAACCTATTCATTTCTCTATCAACGCCACATGTTCGCTTCCAAAAGCGAAGAAAAATTGTTGGAGGGTCAAGGAATATTTTCATGAACCTAAAGAGAAGTGGGGATGGTTGCTTCTGGAGCGAAAAGGTGGCGTTGGTGGAGAAATTTCCTCTGATCGGCGCTGCGGTGCGTTTTGTTTGAATTAGATAAACAGCCAAAATTGTTTCTCAAAATTTGATCTTAATTGATGGAGTGATATCTATTTTTGATACGACTATCTTGAAATATTTATACGAGATGAACCATGTTGAAGAATCTGGAGCATTTTGCATGATTGTATTTATACCATTGAACCAGCAATAAAATTCAAGGCAGATATGT
The DNA here is from genome assembly GCA_963966015.1 of Aphidecta obliterata. Taxonomy (NCBI): domain Eukaryota; kingdom Metazoa; phylum Arthropoda; class Insecta; order Coleoptera; family Coccinellidae; genus Aphidecta; species Aphidecta obliterata. The sequence continues at coordinate 7,742,452 of OZ014436.1, forward strand.
ATGTCGCTCCAAGGTTTCGTATTCTCATCATTATGTTTTCGCTACCTCTAAGAAATACTAGAAATACATTTCGCTTTTCAGCAAGATCGAAAGAATCGAATGGTAACCTCAATACGCCTCTGTGGACTGGAAATAATCATTGAATGAGCTAGTAAACGTGTGGGTATCGAATAGAGTTCCCACATTCTGAAATATAAATCGCCATTCAAGATAAGTCAGCATAATGAATTACTTCAATCAAAGATGCCGCTCATTTAAATTTATAAAAATAACCAATATAATTGCCTATTTCAATAATCAATGACAGAGTGATCGGGTCTTCACGGTGAAATCTGTTTTTGTGTGCGTGTAGCTTAAGTTTGGTTTTTCATTACCAATCCCCACATCAACACAATTCCCCTCAATCTTAAGAGGAAATAATAAACCTTCGTCGAAAATTTGCAGGATTTTGTTTATTTGATGTTTGGAATTCTTCGCCATATTTTCAGGGGGGTTGGAAATTTGATTGAACTGAAAACATTTCATTGATGTCTTTGCATCCATCGGTCTTATTCTTCTGCAAACTTTGAAGTGGCCAAACTGATAATGTTATCTGAGATACCACCCAGAATAAAAAATATGCGGCATAATTTGAACCTACTGAATGTTTTCGCTCTGAAATCAAATTCAGCAGTGTTTATTACTCCTAGTGGTGATCCGATACTTTTTATGATGCCCCGCTTGATAATCATAGTTCAAAAAGGCCCCTTCAATTTCCCACAAAAATTATCCAACGTCAGCAAGGTCAGCTGTTCGGAATGAATCAATAATCATTATAGTTCAGGCCAGATGTTGTGAAAAAAGTGCATTTTCAGCCTGAAGTGGTCGCAAAATCAATGTTGGGAACGTTGCTTATCATGATACGGTAACATTTGGTAATACGATACTCGAGGAATTGACAAGAAGATAATCTTCGCTGACGCAAGACGCAAACATGTTCTCAGTTACATAGATTGAACCTCGTTTGGTTCTTCGAGAATACTTGAAAATCAATGGTCACTTTTCTTTCTATACCGAGCGTATTTTTTGACCCGCCTCCAAAACAGAGAAGAAAGTTTTTTGAACGCGTTTACATATTCTTGAAAATAGAGGCGCACGATCAAAGAAACCTTTTATAATGAAAAAATATGTTTAGTTCATTGAGGCCAATAGTTCTTCTCCCAATCAAACTTCTTTTCGCTTATCCGCAACTAAACTCACCTCTAATTTTATGTGTCGTGGTGGATCGGTTTTCGGAAGTTCCTCGTTCACTGAAGTTGATCTTGAACTAGTCCTACTCAATCTCTCTTGACATGGCGTGGAAAGATTTCTTATCCTATCGAAATTTTCATCTTCTGAATCATATCTACCTAGGAGCTCCTCGGTGTCTGAGATTTTCACATCTCCACTATCACCTGAAGAAAAAAAAAACATAACATAAAAAAATGGTAGAATATTTTCTGATAAGATTTAATTTTTGTGAAAATGAAGAAATTAGATAATTCCAACACTGCATTCCTCTCGAAAAATCTTATGGATATATGTAGAGTGAGTAACATCAGAAATTCCATCGATTTATACCTCGGAACCAAGAAGCGATTTATGAAGAAAAATTATTGCACCAATAAAATTTAGAGAATGCTACGTTCGGAGGAATTCCGGCAATTCGAATTACCATGCTAATAGAACTATTTTAGGATCTCCCCAAACGCGAACTGGATTCGAAATTTATTCATTTGCGATTTGATATATTGTCGAGAATCAAGGCCGTACCCAGGAAAAAATTTCGGGGGGGATAAAAATTTTGTAAATTGAATTTTTTTTCAATTTAATCGTCAAACGACGCACTATCAGGCTGTTTTCAACTCTTAATTAACAAGAGTTTAGAGGCCAAAAAACGATGGTTTGACTCGAGAATGTTCACTGAAAACTGCCAGTTAAATGCATAAACATCATTAATTAAATTATGCAATACTTTATTTACAGATAGCAAATTATCGAGTAAATTTCATTCTCCATTCTAACTCAGCAAAACATGTGTTTGAAAGTACATATTTTTATTTCCGGTTGTTGATAAATTAAAAGAAGTTTTCAAAAATTTTCTGCGAGTGAAACATGTTTTTTCCTTCTCAATTACATATTTTTTTCGATATTCGACTCAAACGTTAATGTTGGAGACAATTCACAATTACAGATTTTCCAAATAAGGATTGAAATAGAATTAGTAATATCCAGAGATAGTTGTTTTGTTTAAACGATTGATTTATATTTCTTCTGTTTGAATAAAAAAATTGCTTTTATAACAGCGAATAACGTACATGTAAAATTAACAATTCATCAAATTGAAAAATACTTTATTATGATAAAATTTCAGAGGGAAGATCCTAACTGAAACAGATAATAATGTATGACCCTTTAGGTTGTTCAGAAAAGTGAACACTCCAAATTTGAATTTCTCTTAGTTTTCCAATATTCCAAATATGATTTCTTATCTCCTATCAATTCTAGCGAAATGACTTCCTTATTGACATACGTGAAAAACTAATAATCCTTGTCCTTCTGTATCACCAAAAATGAGATAAGGCAACTAATAATTTTTTTTGGCTCAATAACTAAACAAAAAATTTTTTTCAGATCAACAATGTGCATAATTCTTCTACTTGCATAGAAAAAAAATGCTATTCATCCCATATTACATCGAATGATGAACATGTAAAATTTACAATTTATCAACATTGGAAATAAAATTAACGTAATAAAATTTTGGAGGGAAGATCTTAACTAACACAGCGGTATTAGAATGTTTCTATGAGGGTGTATGGAAAAGTGAGAAATCCAAATTTCAATTTACTTAGTCTACAATATACAAAATATGATTTATAACCTGATGAAATTCAAATGTTCTCCTATAAATTTGATCTTATTGGCTTCCTTTTCGAATCAAACATGAAAAACTCATAATCCTTATTCTTCGGTATCACCAAAAATGAGAGAAGACAACTATAAATTTTTCTCCCCCAAATAACTCAACTTAAACCTTCTATAGATCAACAATGTGCATAATTCTTCTACTTGCATGGAAAAAAAATTGCTATTCATCACATCAAATGATGAAAATGTAAAATTTACAATTTATCGACATTGGAAAAATAATTAATATAATGAAATTTTGGAAGGAAGATCCCAACTAACAATGCGGTATTCAAATGATTCTATGAGGGTGTATAGAAAAGTGAGAAATACAAATTTGAATTCTCTTAGTTTCCAATATCCAAAATATGATCTATAACCTGATAAAATTCTAATGTTCTCCTATAAATTTAATCTTATTGGCTGAATCAAACATGAAAAGCTCATAATCCTTATCCTTCGGTATCACCAAAAATAAGATAAGACCACTAACAATTTTTTCTTCACTGAATAACTCAACTTGAACCTTTTTCAAATCAAAAATGTGCATAATTCTTCTACATGCATAGAAAAAAAAATGCTATTCATCACATCGAATGGTGAAAATGTAAAATTTATAATTTATCAACAATCAACATTGGAAAAAAATTAATATGATGAAATTTTAGAGCGAAGATCCTAATTAACACTGCTGTATTAAAATGTTTCTATGAGGATAATACTCGAAATCGAGGGTGTATAGAAATGTGAGAAATACAGATTGGAATTCGCTTAGTTTTCAATATCCAAAATTTGATTTATAACCCGATAAAATTCGAATGTTCTCCTATAAATTAAATCTTATTTGCTTCCTTTTTGAATCAAACATGAAAAACTCAAAATCTTTATCCTTCACTATCACAAAAAATGAGAAAAGACAACTAACAATTTTTTTTTCACTGAATACCTCAACTTGAACCTTTTCTAAATCAACAATGAGCATAATTCTTCTACTTGCATAGAAAAAAATTGCTATTCATCACATCGAATGGTGAACATGGAAAATTTACAATTCATCAACATTGCAAAAAAATTGATATGATGAAATTTTAGAGGGAAGATCCTCACAAACACTGCGGTATCAAAATGTTTCTATGAGGGTGTATGGAAAAGTGAGAAATCCAAATTTCAATTCGCTTAGTTTACAATATCCAAAATATGATTTATAACCTGATGAAATTCAAATGTTCTCCAATAAATTTGATCTTATTGGCTTCCTTTTCGAATCAAACATGAAAAACTCATAATCCTTATTCTTCGGTATCACCAAAAATGAGAGAAGACAACTATGAATTTTTTCTCCCCCAAATAACTCAACTTAAACCTTCTATAGATCAACAATGTGCATAATTCTTCTACTTGCATAGAAAAAAAATTGCTATTCATCACATCAAATGATGAAAATGTAAAATTTACAATTTATCGACATTGGAAAAATAATTAATACATATAATGAAATTTTGGAAGGAAAATCCCAACTAACAATGCGGTATTGAAATGATTCTATGAGGGTGTATAGAAAAGTGAGAAATACAAATTTGAATTCTCTTAGTTTCTAATATCCAAAATATGATCTATAACCTGATAAAATTCTAATGTTCTTCTATAATTTTAATCTTATTGGCTTCCTTTTTGAATCAAACATGAAAAGCTCATAATCCTTATCCTTCGGTATCACCAAAAATAAGATAAGACCACTAACAATTTTTTCTTCACTGAATAACTCAACTTGAACCTTTTTCAAATCAAAAATGTGCGTAATTCTTCTACATGCATAGAAAAAAAAAAGCTATTCATCACATCGAATGGTGAAAATGTAAAATTTATCAACAATCAACATTGGAAAAAAAATAATATGATGAAATTTTAGAGGGAAGATCCTAATCAACACTGCTGTATTAAAATGTTTCTATGAGAATACTACTCGAAATCGAGGTAGTATAGAAAAGTGAGAAATACAGATTGGAATTCGCTTAGTTTTCAATATCCAAAATTTGATTTATAACCCGATAAAATTCGAATGTTCTCCTAGAAATTAAATCTTATTTGCTTCCTTTTTGAATCGAACATGAAAAACTCAAAATCTTTATCCTTCACTATCACAAAAAATTAGAAAAGACAACTAACAATTTTTTTTCACTGAATAACTCAACTTGAACCTTTTCTAAATCAACAATGAGCATAATTCTTCTACTTGCATAGAAAAAAATTGCTATTCATTACATCGAATGATGAACATGTACAATTTACAATTCATCAACATTGCAAAAAAATTGATATGATGAAATTTTAGAGGGAAGATCCTCACAAACACTGCGGTATCAAAATGTTTCTATGAGGGTATATAGAAAAGTGAGAAATACAAATTTGAATTCTCTTAGTTTCCAATATCCAAAATATGATCTATAACCTGATAAAATTCTAATGTTCTCCTATAAATTTAATCTTATTGGCTTCCTTTTTGAATCAAACATGAAAAGCTCATAATCCTTATCCTTCGGTATCACCAAAAATAAGATAAGACCACTAACAATTTTTTCTTCACTGAATAACTCAACTTGAACCTTTTTCAAATCAAAAATGTGCATAATTCTTCTACATGCATAGAAAAAAAAATGCTATTCATCACATCGAATGGTGAAAATGTAAAATTTATAATTTATCAACAATCAACATTGGAAAAAAATTAATATGATGAAATTTTTGAGGGAAGATCCTAATTAACACTGCTGTATTAAAATGTTTCTATGAGGATACTACTCGAAATCGAGGGTGTATAGAAATGTGAGAAATACAGATTGGAATTCGCTTAGTTTTCAATATCCAAAATTTGATTTATAACCCCATAAAATTCGAATGTTCTCCTATAAATTAAATCTTATTTGCTTCCTCTTTGAATCAAACATGAAAAACTCAAAATCTTTATCCTTCACTATCACAAAAAATGAGAAAAGACAACTAACAATTGTTTATTCACTGAATAACTCAACTTGAACCTTTTCTAAATCAACAATGAGCATAATTCTTCTACTTGCATAGAAAAAAATTGCTATTCATCACATCGAATGGTGAACATGGAAAATTTACAATTCATCAACATTGCAAAAAAATTGATATGATGAAATTTTAGAGGGAAGATCCTCACAAACACTGCGGTATCAAAATGTTTCTATGAGGGTGTATGGAAAAGTGAGAAATCCAAATTTCAATTCGCTTAGTTTCCAATATCCAAAATATGATCTATAACCTGATAAAATTCTAATGTTCTCCTATAAATTTAATCTTATTGGCTTCCTTTTCGAATCAAACATGAAAAACTCATAATCCTTATTCTTCGGTATCACCAAAAATGAGAGAAGACAACTATGAATTTTTTCTTCCCCAAATAACTCAACTTAAACCTTCTATAGATCAACAATGTGCATAATTCCTCTACTTGCATAGAAAAAAAATTGCTATTCATCACATCAAATGATGAAAATGTAAAATTTACAATTTATCGACATTGGAAAAATAATTATTATAATGAAATTTTGGAAGGAAGATCCCAACTAACAATGCGGTATTGAAATGATTCTATGAGGGTGTATAGAAAAGTGAGAAATACAAATTTGAATTCTCTTAGTTTCTAATATCCAAAATATGATCTATAACCTGATAAAATTCTAATGTTCTTCTATAATTTTAATCTTATTGGCTTCCTTTTTGAATCAAACATGAAAAACTCAAATCCTGATGTATCACCAAAAAAGAGATAAAATCACTATCAATTTTTTCCTTACTAAATAACTCAACTTAAACCCTCTATAGATCACCAATGTGCATAATTCTTCCACTTGAATGAATAAAAATTTCTATTTATTTCAACGAATAGTGAAAATTGACAACAAATTTACTTTTAATCGAAATTGAAAAATACTTGTCATGAAGACATTTCCTGAGGAACTACTACGGTATTAAATGTGAGAAATACAAATTCGAATTCGCTTAGTTCTCCAATATTCAAAATATGATTCATTACCTGATAGAGATTTGAATCTTCTCCTATAAATTTTATCGAAAAGCCTTCTTGTTAAATCGAACATGAAAAACTAATAATCCTAATCCTTCGGTATCACCAAAAATAAAATAACTATCAGTTTTTTTTTCACTAAATAACTAAACTCAAACTCAGTATAGATTAACCATGTGCATCAATCGAAATTGAAAATTGTTCGAATATCTTCAAAGCACGCCTTCGTCTAACGAATTTGTCCAGATAGCACGAGACCGTCAAGAACTGTTACATAACTGACGTTTCTGGTGGCCGATTTCGGCACATCTAACGCAAGGACCCATGGAAGAACTATCCAAGAATTCGTCGAAGAATAAAACTATAAACAAACGTATGGGAGAACGAACCGTCGGCCAAAGAAACGAAATAAGAATTATGACCAAGGAAGCATAAAGAGAGACCAACTGGGGCTCTACGCTGAGAAGAAGACTTAATAGAGGCCACAAAAGAATGATTGCTAAACAGAAAATATTCTCGGAACGGAGCTATACAAAAAGCAAGTTTGTCGGACGAGATGACAGGGACCGTACGACCTCTGAGAATCAGAAAATGCCGACAATATGGTCGGCATCCAGGGGCGGATTTGTCCCTAGCTTTAATTGATCCTCGGAGAAAGGATCCGATATCTCTCGTATATCCCATTATCGGTACCTTGATTTCGGCAGATACGAAAAGAACAGCTGCGAAGCATCAATGCTACCGGATCCCAAAAATAAATTTTGATCATCACGAATTTCCATGACAATGAAGAGACTATGAATCGAATTTATTATTTTTGCATTCGATCTAACGAATTTCTCACACTGAACAGAGAAGATGAAATTTACCAAATTTACAAGAATATAATTCGCTCTTTCATCCACCTTCTATTGAAAAATTTTTTACAGCTGTCAAAAAAGTGACAGCAGCTCTTTGTCAATTATGCCGAATCAGCTGTTACAGGAATATAAGGATTTTTTTTCGATAATTCACTAGAATCTTCTACGGTTTCTATGGTCTTCGTAATGAGATCTGGACAAAATTTCGCAAGAAGTTGAAATACATTATTCTTCATCTAATTTCATTCCGATCGACTCATTAGTTTCGAAATAATGAACAGAAAAATATTTTGAATGGCCATATTTATGGAACCCCTAGTCTAATTTTGCTCATTGATGAACGTGACCTTGAAATTCGGGATCCAAACCTACCCTGAAAATTTCAAGTCTCTAGGTCTCTCCGTTCGAAAGTTATAATTTTCTATGGTTCCTATGATTCTGGTCAAGCGATCTGGACAAAATTTCGTATGTAGCTTCAACACGTCATTTTCCATCTGTGTGCATAATTTCATTCCGATCGAATCCGTAGTTTTGAAGTGATCACGAGAGAAGAAAATTTTAAACGGCCATATTTACCGAACCCCTGGTGGAATTTCGCCCAATAACGCGGATGATGAGATCATAATTTTGTCCGAATAAAATTGTTGTTATTATTATATAGATAAGAAAAAAATCTTATATTATTCTCTTCGACTAGTGATTAACGAAAGCGCCAATAAGTTCTGCATCGATAAATAATAATCAGATGTTTAAACAAATAAAAGACAGTATATTATTTACATTTGATAGGTCACCTTATCATTTCCATTCATTAATTAAGTGAATTCCCAATGAATCATATCAAATAATGATAAATACGAGGAAACATAACGTAAGAAACAGAATAAATTTGCGCAAAGTTTCTCAATTGAAGATCTATTCACTTAATGAACGAAAATAATTAGTTATCCACATCGTTACCAAAGCCGAATACATTACATAAGAAATAAGTATAAAATAGAAATTTGAGTTTTTACCAAAATAAATTGGTTGTTCTTTTTTCTTGCATTACGTAATTTATTTGTATTTGAATTGAAACTCTGATATCACGAGTATATATGTTACAGACAAAATGATTAAAAAGGAATTATACATAATGGCTGGATATTTTGTATATTGACTAAAGAAAGTAGAAAATATGATAAATTAATTACTTTACTTGGTTAAAGTAATACGCACTCCCCTTCTCTCTTAATTGTAACTCAATAATCGATTAATTGTAACTCAATAATCACTCTCCATATTTTGAAGAATTCCAAGATTTTGTGGTTAATTCTACCTTGATAAATCGGATAGTTCGTATATCTATAATGGTTGGATAGTATGAATAATATCCACATTAATCCGTTCGATTGATATAGATAATATGATTACAAAGCAATTATACATAACAGCTTGACATTCTGTATATTGACTGAATGTAGTGGGCTTTATTACTTGTCCGAATTTTACTAGGTATTGTGAAAAATCGATAGATTTTTCGATTAATTGTAACTCAATAATCACTCTCCATATTTTGAAGAATTCCAAGATTTTGTGGTTAATTCTACCTTGATAAATTCGATAGTTCGTATATCTATAATGGTTGGATAGTACGAATAATATCCACATTAATCCGTTCGATTGATATAGATAATGTGATTACAAAGCAATTATACATAACAGCTTGACATTCTGGATATTGACTGAATGTAGTGTGCTTTATTACTTGTCCGAGTCTTACTAGGTATTGTGAAAAATCGATAGACTTTTCGATTAATTGTAACTCAATAATCACTCTCAATATTTTGAAGAACTCCTAGATTTTGTGGTTAATTCTACCTTAATAAATTGGATAGTATGAATAATATCCACATTAATCCATTCGATTGATATAGATAATGTGGTTATAAAGCAATTATACATAATAGCTTGACATTCTGTATATTGACTGAATGTAGTGTGCTTTATTACTTGTTCGAGTCTTACTAGGTATTGTGAAAAATCGATAGACTTTTCGATTAACTGTACCTCAATAATCACTCTCCATATTTTGAAGAATTCCTAGATTTTGTGGTTAATTCTACCTTGATAAATTGGATAGTTCGTATATCTATAATGGTTGGATAGTACGAATAATATCCACATAAATCCGTTCGATTGATATAGATAATGTGATTACAAAGCAATTATACATAACAGCTTGACATTCTGGATATTGACTGAATGTAGTGTGCTTTATTACTTGTCCGAGTCTTCCTAGGTATTGTGAAAAATCGATAGACTTTTCGATTAATTGTAACTCAATAATCACTCTCCATATTTTGAAGAACTCCTAGATTTTGTGGTTAATTCTACCTTAATAAATTGGATATTATGAATAATATCCACATAAATCCGTTCGATTGATATAGATAATGTGATTACAAAGCAATTATACATAACAGCTTGACATTCTGGATATTGACTGAATGTAGTGTGCTTTATTGCTTGTCCGAGTCTTACTAGGTATTTTGAAAAATCGATAGACTTTTCGAGTAATTGTACCTCAATAATCACTCTCCATATAATGGCTGGATAGTATGAATAATATCAACATTAATCCACCACAATCTCAGAAATGACACAATATATCTCATTTGAACCAAAATTGTCAAATTGTGTCAGAGTTTTCCACCACATGGATAAATAGTTAGAAAGGGGGGGGGGGGGGGGTTGACTTAAGCGGAAAATTCATTTCGGAATTGCGATATGATCTCTTTCAAGACCCATCTAACGATATAACAGAAGCTTATGTGCACTGGCTTTTTGAGTGCCGGTTCTACTTAAACGAGGGCTGTATCATTTCGTCACGATGTCTGTATTTTTCGAATTTTGAGTCGAGTCTGTTCTTCCGGCCGCCGGTCGTATACACGATGACTCTCGAACGGAACGACCTAGAAACTTGAAATTTTCAGGGTAGGTTCGAATCTCGAATGCCGCGGTTAAGTCCGTTATTGGGTAAAATTCGACCAGGGGTTCCGTAAATATGGTCTTTCAAAATTTTGTTTTCTCGATCATTTCAAAACTACGGATTCGATCGTGACGAAATTTTATCTTTTAATGGAGAATGATATATGTATTCAAGGTCCATTTTTTCCAGATCGCATAACCACAACCATTTTGAATTCCAACGAATTATTGAATAAAAAATCCTTATATTTCTGTAACTGCTGATTCGGCATAATTGACAAAGAGCTGCTGTCATATTTATGACAGCTGTCAAAAATTTCTTCAATAATCGGTTTCTAAAACTGGAAAATGCGAATCTACCTACAAGGTAGACAAACGAGCGCTCAAAAGCTCATGACAGTGCTTTTTATAATTTCATTTCTTCTTCCTTCATGCGAATGCATTTCCTGAAGGCCTGAAGTGAATTTTTTTTTCCGACATACATTTCGAATTTCTCGATAGTTTTTCTTCAATTTTATCCCTAGATTTTTAGCCTTCAAAATTCAAGGAACGGATTCCCAAGCTAGGATGAAGGCCGGATAGCGACTGAATTAGCTCTAATTGTTTCCGAGAAAAGCCATCAACGCCGGAAGGACGGATTATTGGATTCTACGCCCATCCAAACCTGAGCCGTGAACATTTCAGGGAGGGGTTAGGAATTTTTATTCCCCCATCGATTTAAAAAAATTCATAAGAAAAACGCTGCAAATTTTCCGAAAAGATTTATTATTTCAACATCGCCGTTTTGACCCTATCTTCTTCCAAGAAAATATCCCCTTTCATTCCCTATAAAAAAATTTGGCGGTAATTGGAAAACGGGAAAAATTCTTGACTAACGAATCATTAGAACTTTGCGGTGTAAATATTCCATTGAGTAGTATAATTTCAATAACTATACGAATTTCATCATTCTACAAGGTATAGTTAATCAGAAATGTTTCTTCAATTCGATATATCGATTTTTAGCCCTTATAATTCAATGATCGGTTTTGTGAGCTGGGGGATCGATGCCGAAAAGCAACCGATTTTTTCACCATATCTTCGGTGAGCAAACCATCTTCATTCAAAAATCGTTTTTTTCTATTTAAAGAACTAAAACAAGTCTGAATCAGACCCTGCATCAATGAGTTTGGTTCGGCCTACGGCTTCGTACACAGCGGCTGCGACGGTTTGCCTTCGGCTTACCATTCTTTCGGAAATCACAGGTTTCCCGACTTACAATTAGGGTTGCCAGTTGCCACCTCTCATACAACTTTTAATTTTAATATGTTAATTTCTTCACTTTGTTTACCAGACTTTAAATATTCAAAAATATTTATAGAAAAGCCACCAACCCGGAGGTGAGCAAATACCCAAATTATAACTTGAGCTGACAAAAAAGCAAATGAAAGATTCTGAATCATTTAGATGCACTCTCCAGACGCCCTTCTATTAGTTTAATGAATCAATGAAGGAAAAAAACAACACACGCCCGAAATCGACAGAATTCAAAAACATAAAAGTAAGTTTAATTTACGATTGAAGGGTTACTTTTTTCGTAACCCGTATTTGGCGAAACAGAAGCTCCGTTTCTGAAGTAGCTTAATGAAGAAGATCTCGCAAATTGGAACCTTTCCCTCGAGGCTAATGGCACGATTCCACCCCAAGGAACAACGAAATCATGTTCTCAATGTTTAAAACAACAAAATCCACTAAAACACATCGAACACTTTTGTGTCTAGACGTGCTTTCAATCGACCGAGAGTACGAAAGATACGAAAAAGCGGCCGCCATGCCACCAACCACGATATGATGTCACATTTATTCATCATCCAGAGCTGAAGAATCCAACAGTCGAGATACCTTGAAAGTACCTAACTCCTTTTACAAAGAACTCGCCGCCTGGCGGTTTTAATTGGAATCGGAGAATATTCTAAAATTACTTTTATAAGCTGCCTCTCCGTATTTTTTTTATTTTCTTCTTTATTTTTAATACATGAATTTATGCTACGCCTCGAGATCGAATTGATATTTAGAAACCTTTCATCTGTGCCGATGGGACTTACACGTTTTGTTCAATACCCTAACGATGAAGAGGGTCCGAGCAGAATCGAATATATCAACAAGATTCCAATTTTCGGAGATCTTGAAATACATTTATCGCATCAAGGAACATGTCCTCGAAATAGACGATTCATTTATTTTCTTCTCGATGTTATTGAAGGAAGAGGAGAGAGGCTTGACAACGAGACTATTCGCCTGAATACGATTTATCTTGAAAATTATAAATATATTTAATCAAGACTAGTTGTATGTTATTCTCTCCTAAAAATTATTAATTAACAATAATCCTCTTTATTAGTCCTCAAAATGTGAATTGTAAAAATCTCAGAGGGATATTAATTCTTTTCCTAGCTCTATTCCAAAGGTTTATATTTGGAATTCATGAACGTTTATGTTATCGCATCGCTCAAAACAAAGTTCTTTTTTTGATCGTGCTCTTTGAGCTACCTTGACCTCATGAAGCTAAATCTGCTTATCAAGTAAATGAACCATTGAAAACCAAATGTTCTCACAAGCCAAGGCTGTGCTATTCACAGAAACTATTTCTTTATTTCAGTTGCTGGTCATTAAACTTGCGTTTCGTCAACGCTGAGTTCGAAGAAAAATTCATCTATAACAATGGAATAGCTCAGATGTTCAATTGATTGAAAAATTCTTCCAAAATGATGTAAAGAGTTCTGAAACCATATATTTTGATGATAAAACTCGAAACATCAAAACACATGGGAATATCGGTTGTAATTGTATGGTACGTTTGCCATTATCTGTACTTTTTTCTCTTATCTAACAGAATTAACGAGAAAAAAAAATTCAAACGTCTATGAAATTTACTATTCGCAAATATCTACTATCACAAAGAAAAAATTAAGTATGCATGTGCATTACACTGTCCATGTGAAAAATTGCCATGAACAATGTGATTTGTCATTTATTTATTTTCTTCATTTGTTGAATTTTTCAACACCAATTCATCAGAATTTTTTTTCTATTCTTCAATTCTCGTCTTCAATTTCAATAAGATTAGTACTTGAAATTGTTATTTACCTTTTTTGAAACAACAAAAATTATTCATGTTTAAGTATAAATACAATTTCTACAGATAGGTGTGTAATTTTTTTCCACTGAAAATCCTTCCATTATAATTATTAGGTAATGTGGAAGTATGCACATTTCATGTTAAAGAATTGCCATGAAGTATGTGATTTGTCATTTAGTTATTTTAATCAATTGTTGAATTTTTCGACACCAATTCATTTGGAAATTTATTATTTTTCTGATCCTTCAATTCAATTTCAATAAGTTTATAACCAGTTTTAATTGTTATTTTATGTTTTTGAAACTACAAAAATTATTCATGTTTTTATTTTAATACAATTTTTACAGATCGTCTTCAAACTTTTTTTTTCAGCTTTTCACTTCTATTCATAGGATTAATGAAGGATAATAGGATAATAGGATTTATATAGAATTAAAGCTCGTTTTTGAATTTTTTCTGTTTATTTTCATTTTTTTTCAGGTTCTTTTCAATCAGTAATTTTTTCGCTCCTTAGTTTGAACTTTAATACTTATACCGTTCCGGGAGAATCTCCTAATAAACGTTGAAAGAGGATATAAAAATTTGCGATAAAATCCACCTTATTTACTTGCTGGAATGCATATTGCACCATGATTCATGGAAAATCTTCTAACGGAGTCGTATTAAGAGCTTGATGCCCAAGATTGTTGCACTTTTTCCAAATTGAATAATTTATATGATCAAATTCCGGCGAAATAATCTCTTTTGATGAGTTCTAGCACCTGCCAAAAGCCGGCCATCAAATCAATCTTCAGATTTTATATGATCTGCGCTGCTGTTCGTTTTAAAGCATTCCATCTCCCACGTCAAATTTATTATAGCTATATCTGTACTGATGAGTCTTGATAGGCCAAAACCGGTCTACAGTTACGAATGATAAATTTGATGTTCTCTGGAGTTTACACGGATTGATATGTTGGCATGCTCACCATGTTATCTAGTAACAATTTTTTTTTTTTTTTTTCGAATTTTGAGCCGAAAATGGTCTCAATCGACTATGTTCGACTCACTGATGACGAATCCGTCGGAAAATTCGAGTCTGTCCGTCCGGCCGGCCGTAAGCACGATAACTCTCGAACGGAACAACCTAGAGACTTGAAATTTTCAGTGTGGGTTCAGTTCCCGAATGCCTCGGTTGAGTTCGTCAATGGGCCAAATTCCAACCAGGGGTTCCGTGAATATGGCCGTTCAAAGTTTCGTTTCCCTGATTACTTGAAAACTACAGATACAGATACGAGATGAAATTTTGCACTCAAATGGAAAATGAGGTGTTCAAGCTACATGTGAAATTTTGTCCAGATCGCATGACCAGAACCATAGGAACCATAGGAAATTGTAACTTTTGAACGGAAACGCCTAGGGACTTGAAATTTTCAGGATAGGTGTGGATCTCGAATGTCGTGATCACGTTCATCTATGAGCAACATTCTTCTAGGGGTTCCGTAAATATGGTCGTTTGAAATTTAGTTTTCTTGATAATTTCAAAACTACAGATTCAATCGTGACGACATTTTGTATACTAATGGAGAAATTTATATTCAAGCTACATTCCTCCAGATCACATGACCAGAACCATAGAAACCATAGAAAATCATAACTTTCGAACGGAAAGGTCTAGGGACTTGAAATTTTCAGGATATGTGTGGATCTGAAATGTCGCGTTCACGTTCATCAATGAGCAGAATTATACTAGGGGTTCCGTAAATACGGTCGTTTGAAATTTTGTTTTCTCGATCATTTCGAAACTACGGATTCGATCGAGATGAAATTCTGTATTTTAATCGAGAATGATATATTAAAACAACATTTTGTCCAGATCGCATGACCAGCATAGAAACCATAGAAAATTGTAACTTTTGAACGGAAAGGCCTAGGAACTTGAAATTTTCAGGGTGGGTTTGGATCGCGAATATCGCGGTCACGTTCATCAATGAGCAAAATTAGACTAGGGGTTCCGTAAATATGGCCGTTCAAAATATTTTTTTCCTGATAGTTTCGGAAATACTGAGCGGATTGAAATGACATTTTGCACCTAGCTGAGGAATAACGTATTCAAACTACGTGCAAAACTTTGTCCAGATCGCACCACCAAGACCATAGATACCGTAGAAAATTCTAGCGAATCATCGAAAGAAAATCGATCAGCTGAAGCACTGACATGAAGTCTGGAGTTTCGCCTAAGTTTCAGAAATTTTTTTGACAGCTGTCGAAGATTCCTTCAATTGATTTCCAAAACTGGAAAATGCGAATCTATCTACAAGGTGGATGTACGAGCGCTCAAAAGCTCCTGACTTCACGGCAGTGCTTTTCGTAATTTTTTTATTTTGTTTGATGTTCTCTGGGGTTTACATGGATTGATTTGTTGGCCTGCTTATCAGATTCTCTAGTAACAATTTTTCTCCCGAAAAATTGTTTTCATTAAGAAATAAAGGTTTCAGTGGGGTTTTTGTACTTGTTAATTCATTTATTGTTATAGCGTGTTAGCAGTTCATGAAATATTACATTTTATTTATGTTTGTATTCATATAAGGCTTTTCTTATTGAATAAACAATGTATCTATCTATCTAAGAGGAAAAAAGTTGTACCAATTCTCATGCATTTTCCGAGAAAAGCTGATGGATTTTTTCCATTCAATTGTCCTATTCGGAAGAATGAACCGATGGGCCATATAATGGTATGCGAACTTTTGACCACCCACACCTGCCAAAAACAAGTGTGAACCAGATCCTATGACCAATTCGACTATTTGTTGGAACAAATGAGTTTTATGTCCCACATTTTACGATCTTTCGAATAAAGATTTAATTGTTTTTAACCCAAACAAGCCTGCCTTGTGAATCGCATTCGAATTGTTGCCATTTGGTTTTCTTATTTTTCTCCCACAGGACTCAAATTCCCGTTGACGTCTGCATATCTGATTTCAAGGGACTTTTCGGGAGTTTGACCATGAAATTCGAATCTTCAAGGATCGACTCTGAAAATTGATCAGTTTCAGTTTTTATGCCCAAAGGCCACCACTTTATTGGCTTGGGATGACACCAAGGAACCTACGAAACTGGGGCGAAAGTTAAGGGCGCAACCCTTTGTTCATTGTACATGTTCGTAGAAGGGAAGAATGTAAAATTTTTTGTTCCAAACGAAAACTGTCAATTTTTTTTTCTCTGAGGTTATAAATTTTCAATGACAAGAGTCGAACCATATCAAATAAAGAATAAAATCGAATTTTGGTTCATTATTCCCAAAAATAAACCGTTGGAATAATTCGATAAAAAAATCGAAAATTCGAATGTGAATAATGAAATATTTGAACTAGGGAAAAATCTCACGATAAATCAGCCTTCACAACCCAAATAACTAGATAGTTTATCTACAAAGATTGATACACATCATTCAATTCAAGAAACTTTCTCTGAGAAAGAACAAAATGCATATTTTAGCCCATTATGTGCAGCAATGACACGAAATCTGTATTATCTTCAGTGCCAGAAGGACCTCGTTGATCCATGTGAACGCGCCATAAGCACGTAGCACGTATTCCATCGAGGCAACTTCTTATACAGAGTTCCGTAGAAGCTCCAGGTAGTGTACGACTCAAATTTCTAGCAACGTTTTGTGGTTTCATCCAATTCTTATCGAATGATGTGATTGAAACTTGAAAGCTTCATTTTCTAACAAATCATCAATCTTTTTAAAGAGGGCGATTTAGGTTTGGCTCGATGACAACTTGAAGTTATCCTAAAACAGATATTTTCTACGCTGGACTCTGACGCTCATCACTATAATCTCTCGACATTGGAATAAGAACACCCAGTAATAATTAGAATATTTCTATCATTTTTGGCAAACGCCTTCTGGAATCAATACAACATACAGGGGAATTCTTCGACTTGTGGGAGTACACGACTACGTATTCCAACAGCCACATATTTTTGGTACAAGGTTTCTGCTCGCTGAACTCGTACAAGGTAAAAACGGACCTAAAAAAAATATTCTGACTACGAGGTGTTTCAGAACAGTCTTTCTTGAATGTAATCATCGAAAAAAAAAATATAAAAATTTGTGAAAACGTTATGAGCCAGCATATATTGTCTATTTTGGTACAAGGTTTCTGTTCGCTCAACTTTCAAAGGTCGCAGAAGGAAAAATCTACCTGACGGAATGTTCTAAATACAAGGTGTTTAAGAAATTTTTTTTTTAATGTTATCATCGAAAAAAATTAAATTTCTCTCCATGTTGAAAAAGTTATGAGCCAGCCACGAACTGTCTATTTTGGTACAAGGTTTCTGCTCTATCAACTCTCAAATGTCGTAGAAGTTGGAAAGCGGTCTTTTTTGACTACATTGATGAAAGGAATTGAAATTTTTTTTCGGATCGATAGGATTCCATAATTTTCATTTGGGAATTGGATCACACTTATACCTCTAATTTCACTCTCTCAAATCTGAAAGATTATGATTTGATCTGAATTCCTCTGAAGATATTCAAATCCTTGGATTTAACTAGGTGGCAAATCGTTAAGAAATTGTTTGTATTATTAGAGAAAGCCCCTTCAGAATTGTGTGTTAATCACTAGAGTTTGTTGCCCAATTAAATTATAATATTTACGATCATTTCAGTTATGTTGTTTTGTATCGTGATGAAATGAAGAAAGAATTTTAGGACAGTAGTGATTTGCAGTTCACAAGATACCGGGGTTTTTCTACTTTTCTGAGTAACAGTATAACTAGATTTAATTAATTTTTCGACATGGCTTCACGTTGTTGGAAGGTGTATGGCACATCACTCTGTCAGTAAAATCAATTGATATAACTTAAATCATTTATTGCAAAATAAATATTTCAATAGGTAACCAGATGAATACATATTGCCATCCACAGCATTGGTCGGTAGATCAAAGTGATCAACGTGCAGCTGTAATGATTGCTCAAATGTTTTCTCTATTTTGAAAACAAATCAATGATATCAGCCTTTGCAATTATCAATATTATGCATACAACATGTCCGCATTAACGATAATTGATAAGAATCATTATTATACCAGTGGGAAAATACTATGTTCCATTGATAACTTCTCCTTCATTAGTTTCGGGCTTCGATAAAATAGTTCAGAATATATACTAGCAACCCCAGTTTTATAGTTGCAGCCAAAACTAATTTCATGTATCAAAAAAACAAGAACAAACATCCAGTGAAATGTGAATACATATTTTGAAATTCGACGCTGAAAAACATTTGTTCAAAAAACTTCTTTCAGATTACACTCATTTAATTCAAATTCAAAAATACAGCTTAGTTTTATTCTTTTACTATAAGTCATAACTTTTCCTTTTTTTTTCTGATGAATTATGAGATGGAAAAACTTGACACAGTAATTATGAGTAGAAGCGAAATTCACTGTCAGCAGAATCAAAGGACAAAAGTGAAAATAATGAGCAATGCTGTGAAATTACAGTAGCGTTGTTTCTTCGAATTAAACTGTGGCGGTCTGTATATTATAGGTGCTCCCAAATCAGAGGCATGAACGGAATTTAAATCACTCTTCAAGTGGCAGTAAAAAAGGAAACAAACTCTAGCCCCTCAGTTACCATTCCGTATAGTTCGGTTTATTTTGGAAATATAAAAAAAAACCCATAAATAAGGTACAAATAAGAAGCATCTGCAATAAACTGACCGAAAATTTATAAATAACCTGAAAGTTAATTATATAGTACTTCAGAGAAGTAGAGCAGATATAATTCTGTTTGAAAGCATTTGAAGATAAATGTTTTTAGATGTTTTTGTTCGGGGTTTGTTTTGTGAAAACAAGAATTCAACGATGATTGGTGAAAAGAACATTCGGTTGTCTTCATCTTCATTAAATAAAATAATTATAAATAAACACACTATCTTTTCAAAGAATTTCTCCAATTGATTCTCTCAAACCTTGTTGAATTGAGTACTTGTTTCAGTACTGAAAATTCAATATACATAAATATTGCATGTGAGGTCAGACTATATTTCATTTTATCCTAAAAAGTTTTTGAAAGCAAGAGGGTCTTCACTCATACGTTCCCTATCACCTTATTCAACATATTGAATACTCCTTTGCCCCCTCTTCTTGCTATCAATTTTTTGTCCAGGTAAGGTTTTTTTTGAAAGGGATTCTTTTTTTCGCGATGCTTCATCGTATATTATCAAAACTGAAGCTGCTGCGATTAATTTCGAATTTATTCGCCATTCTTTGGAATTTTTGTGTTGGCGACGTATGTAAATACGAAGATAGACTTCACTTTCATAGAAAAACTTTTGTTTCACTTTTCATTCGTGAATTTAGGTTATGAACAATTGCTGTTTGAACTTTGTGCGCATGCCTTCGCACTAAAAAATTCATAAGTACCAAACTATTTTATGCGCTGAATATTATACTGAATCAGCGCGCGCATTTGATTTGTGGACATTAAATTTTCCGTACTGAAATATGTACCCAATATAGCAGAGTGGCAAACGGCTCTCAGGAAAAGATTTGATAAGTTAATTTCCCAAAAACTGAACCTGATTTTAACGATTATTTTTCAATTTTTGGTAAAATGACTTATTTTGATGAGTTCTATCACATGTCCAAAAAAAAACTCACCTTTGAATACACCCTGTATGATTGAGAGGATCGGTGCAAGGTAGTACTTCGTTCAGGTTTATTATTAGCAAAGATATCAAAAAACATTGATTATCGTGTTAATTAACCCAATTTATTTTTTGTCATAATACAATTATTGTTGTTGGTTTCCTCGTGATCAAACAGTTCTTCGTTGCCGGTGGTCAATTGATTTGCATACGATAAGGAATGCCTTCTCAGAATAATTAGAAGTCGTGTTTTTTGAGAATATTTGAGGCCTCGATCTATGACTATAGCCATACGATTCCCTATTATCGTAACTTCCATCCATGACTCGATGTCACAAATGAATCGGGCGAAGCTAATAAAAATATATTACTGATAATTATATCGAAACCGGTCGGCATTGGTAAAAGATCAGAGGCGGTACGATCCGAAAACGAAATCTGCCTCATACAATTCTAGTTTATGGAGCTAATTATACTACAGGCCAAAACACAAGCAAGATTGATATTTCACTCGGTAGTTTCGTCCCGAATCATTGTGATCTGGTGTTTTGGCGGCGTCAAATGGAAAAATTACAAGTTGAAAACTCAAAGCGAATCAGTAGAGCTTCCTGAAATTGCTTCCAAGGAAAAGTACGCAGAATAAAAAAAAATTATGAAAAGCAATTTCGAGAAATCAAGAGCTTTTGAGCGCTCGTTCATTCACCTTGTAGGTAAATTCGCATTTTCCAGTTTTAGAAACCAATTGAAGAAATTTTTGACAGCTGTCAAAAAATGACAGCAGCTCTTCGTCAATTATGCCGAATCAGCTGTTACAGAAAATAATAATACGACCGTATTCACGGAACCCCTTGTATAATGTTGCTCATAGATGAACGTGATCACGAGATTCGAGATCCACACCTATCTTGAAAATTTCAAGTCCCTAGGCGTTTCCGTTCAAAAGTTTCAATTTTCTATGGTTTCTATGGTTCTGGTTATGCGATCTGGACAAAATTTCGCACGTAGTTTGAATACATTATTCCTCAGCTAGGTGCATAATTTCATTCCAATCCGATCAGTATTTTCGAAACTATCAGGAAAAAAAATTTTGAACGGCCATATTTACGGAACCCCTAGTCTTATTTTGCTCATTGATGAACGTGACCTCGATATTCGCGATCCAAACCCACCCTGAAAATTTCAAGTTCCTAGGCCTTTCCGTTCAAAAGTTACAATTTTCTATGGTTTCTATGGTTCTGGGCATGCGATCTGGACAAAATACTGCTTCAATATATCATTCTCGATTAAAATACGAAATTTCATCTCGATCGAATCCGTAGTTTCGAATTTATCGAGAAAACAAAATTTCAAACGACCGTATTTACGGAACCCCTTGTATAATGTTGCTCATAGATGAACGTGATCACGACATTCGAGATCCACACCTATCCTGAAAATTTCAAGTCCCTAGGAGTTTCAGTTCAAAAGTAACAATTTTCTATGGTTTCTATGGTTCTGGTCATGCGATCTGGACAAAATTTTTCATGTAGCTTGAAAACCTCATTTTCCATTTGAGTGCGAAATTTCATCTCGATCAAATTTGTAGTTTTCAAGTAATCAGGGAAACAAAACTTTGAACGGCCATATTTACGGAACCCCTGGTGGAATTTGGCCCATTAACGAACTCAACCGAGGCATTCGGGAACTGAACCCACACTGAAAATTTCAAGTTTCTAGGTTGTTCCGTTCGAGAGTTATCGTGCTTACGGCCGGACGGACGGCCGGACGGACAGACTAGAATTTTCCGACGGATTCGTCATCAGTGAGTCGAACATAGTCGATTGAGACCATTTTCGGCTCAAAATTCGAAAAATACAGACATTGTGACGAAATGATATAGCCCTCGTGTAAGTTGTACGAGCGCTCAAAAAAAGAATTTCACGATCGAATTCATAGTTTCGAAATTATGTTCGAATTTTGCCCAATAACGAACTTTACCGAGGCGTTCAAGATTTTTACCTACCCTGAAAAGTCTCTAGGTCTTTCCTATTTTTCTGCGCGCTCGTTTCTAAGAACATCATTTTGCCTAAAATCTCATTAACTCTTTTATTTATCACTGAATTATGATTAAATAAATGCCAGAATTATGAGTAAATAATGAATTATTTGCGGAGCCTGTTTTTTTTGTAGGCCTAACTATTCTTGCGTGCTTGTTTTTATGAACAACAGCGTTGTCATTTTGCCCAAATGTCTGTAATTTTCGAATTTTGTGCCGAAAAAGGTCTTGAACAATTGTGTTATCCTCTTCTTCTTGGTCAAATTCAATTCTGTCCGTCCTTCTGTAAACACGATAACTTTTGAGAGAAAAGGCCTTGAGTTCTGAAATTTTCGAGGTTCATTGAGGTCTGAATGCGCCGGTTAAGTTCGTAAATAGGCTGAATCTGCCTAATATCTCAAATATTTTTTGTTCCACGTGAAAAGAAATTGAGTTCTTCTGCCTCAATATAATTGCATCTTTTGAAGTTTATAAAAATAAAATGACAATATTTGTCACACTGACAATGAACACTGAAGGCTGATTCGGTGCACAGAAACGAGCCTGCAAATGCAGAGAATTGTGCTGGCTCGAAAAGCACTGCTGTGAAGTCAGGAGCTTTTGAGCGCTCGTTCATTCACCTTCTAGGTAGATTCGCTTTTTCCAGTTTGAGAAACCAATTTAGAAAATTTTTGACAGCTGAATTTTTGAGTGCAAAATTTCATCTTGATCGAATCTGTAGTTTCGAAGTAATCAGAAGAACAAAATTTCGAACGGCCATATTTACGGAACCCCTGGTGGAATTCTGTCCATCAACGACCTTGACCGCATTATTTGGGAACTGAACCCACACTGAAAATTTCAAGTCTCTAGGTTGTTCCGTTCGAGAGTTATCGTGCTTACGGCCGGCCGGACGAACAGACTTGAATTTTCCGACGGATTCGTCATCAGTGAGTCGAACCTTATCGATTGAGAACATTTTCGGCTCAAAATTCGAAAAATACAGACATCGTGACGAAATGATATAGCCCTCGTGTAAGTAGAACGAAAAGTTGAGGCTTTACAGTATTTATAAATTTGTACATGATTACGGATATTGTCTTGATCAATTGTGCCGAAATGGTCGAATAACAAAACAAGAAGAGATCTTTACGTAATGGTAGAAATGTTCATAAATTCTTTTTTCTTGAAAATGCTGCCCAATTGAAGTGAATTAATACAGATTTTTTCGATAATTCATCGTACGGAACCCGTGGTGCACTCGACCAATTTCATTTTGAAGTCATTGATGTCACCAAATGGCAGGTAGTCGGAATTCGAAGCCCTGTATGAAAACTAAGAGAACTGAAATGAAGAAAAAAACACATCACAGTAACAGAGATCGTGAGTCTAATAATTAAATAATTATAGGCTCTTTTGTTGGCAGCGGGTACCGCTAGTATACTCTATGGTACAAAAAGAACCAATTATTATATTCCATCCTGCGGTCAGAACTCGACATCATTGTGAAGTGTTTTTTTTTCATACAACTGAATTGTAGTACACGTATATTTTTTACTAAACGCCCATTCGAACGGGGAAAGTACCACGGTTAATGTATATATAGCCAGTTCTTGTTCCCAATTTTTGGTTTATTATTTCTAATCGTTCGAGGAAAAAATGTATCCCTCGATTTTTGGAATATTTTTTTCACCCAATCCTCAATTTTTTGACAGGTTTTTTCGAATCAGCTTACAATCAGGGATTGTTGTTATTTGAAAGCGAAGAGTTTCGAGAGAAAGGAAACACGGACTGCTATAAAATGAAATATCACTCTTTCATCATTACCAACTATATTTTGAACCGACATTATTTTTAGACGACTTTGTCTTCTCACGAAGTTTATTCTGGTGGAGATATCATCGAATATTGGATGGATATGAAAAATATTATATGTTAATTTGTCTGATTGAAATTAATTTTCGTGAATGTAAGTTCGAAATGATGAGGAAAAGCGCAAGTTTGAAGAGATTATTACAGTTCGGCGACACATACAGGTGGTTGTACCCACAAGGCGGACATAAGTGGTGAGTTTATGAATTTCTTATTAGAAGTATATTTACCTGAGAACTGTTTGTACCCATTAAGAAATTTAGTTCTCCACCATTTCACTATATTATTAGCCATATGTGTGTTGTAGAATGAAATCCACACGTCCATCACAAACTATTATGATCACAAAGCGCACATCCCCCACAGGAAAAAAACTCTTCATGCACAAATCAACGTTGAATTGAAAATAAGACACTTTCGTTTAAAAGTTGAACGGCTCGGCGAGAGCTTTACTTCGAGTACAACAACAAACGAACTGAATTGAACCGCCTGAACTCAACTCACAATATCACACTACATAAAGTAAGAAATAAACTAGTCAACGACGGAATGGCGCGTTCACCAGAGACCGTCTGAGTCTAGAAGTAGCTCCTGCGCTACACCAGGCTCAATCAACAGTGCGGCATGCCAAAGGGAGAGAAAGAGGGCCACAAACAACGGTATTTGATCTAAGATCTATAATTCCTAGTGAATATACAGGATGTTGCGGTGCCCGCTTTTGCCTTGCCTAATTCGACTTGAATAGGTTCGGAATTACGGGTTGAACTCATCAACGAATGGTAGAAACACATCTGCCGGTGATGGGTCGAAATCGATCGGAAAGGTATAGAATAGAGAATAGAACCAACCTACTTTAGCCAGGGGCCTATCGAATTATAAAAACCGGCAGAACCGCAGCTTCTCCTCCGATTCACGTTGGAAAAGTTCTTATATCTATTTGTTTTGTACCGACTGAATTGAATCGGACGGGGCGGTATTTTCGATGTGAAAATTCTGAAATATGAATGAGTTCAATACTCAATGAATACGAATTTACCAGTGGCGGATTGAGCCCAAAGGGGGCCCAGGGCGGCAAAATTTAATGGGCCCCAAGGTATTTCAAGAAATTGATGTATTTGTTGTGCACCACTGTACATTTTGTAAAAAAACATACCTTAAAGGTCTCAATCGACAAGGGACAAGGTTCAACTCACTGATTTCGAGTCTATCCGTCCGGCCGTAAGCACGATAACTCTCGAACGAAACGACCTAGAGACTTGAAATTTACAGGGTAGGTTCGAATCTGGAATGACGCGGTTCGTTATTCGGCAAAATTCGACAAGGGGTTCCGTGAATATGGCAGTTCCAAATTTTGTTCCCCTGATTACTTCAAAACTACTGATGCGATCGAAATGAAATTTTGTACTTAGATAGAAAATGACTTGTTCAAGGTACTTGCAAACTTTTGTCCAGATCGCATGACCAGAACAATAGAAAACATAGAAAATTATAACTTTCGAACGGAAAGACCTAGGGACTTGAAATTTTCAGGATAGGTTTGGATCTCGTATGTCGCGATTCCTTTTCTTCCTTTCTATGCTGGAGACTTTAACGTCCTTCCATAAATCCACCCCAGAATAAAATGCTCGAATCCAAAAGCCCAATAATACAAAAAAGTCAGAATATGAAAAAAACCTTTCAATCTGGACACACTCGAATAACATTGAAATATTTTTTTTCTTTTCTCATCACAATAAGAAAAGGAATATGGAAATATATACGTAGAATAGAATCAGATTCCCCAATTTCTTCCCTGCGCTCACCATTCTGATTGGTGAATTGAAAAGAAAAATCATTTTTGAAATATCACAGATGTCGCCTAAAAAACGATCATTCTGAACTATCATTGAAGAAGCCACCCTTCAAAGCAAGCTTGATGATTCGTGAAAGGTCCGTGCAGGGAATCGCATGCTGACATTGCCGACTACAATACTGGACAAAATTTTGTACGTAAATTGAATTCATTATTCCTCAGCTAGGTACAAAATTTCATTCCAATCCGCTCAGTATTTTCGAAACTATCAGGACAAAAATATTTTGAACGGCCATATTTACGGAACCCATAGTCTAATTTTGCTCATTGATGAACGTGACCGCGATATTCGCGATCCAAACCCACCCTGAAAATTTCAAGTTCCTAGGCCTTTCCGTTCAAAAGTTACAATTTTCTATGGGTTCTATGGTTCTGGTCATGCGATCTGGGCAAAATATTGTTTTAATATATCATTCTCGATTAAAATACAAAATTTCATCTCGATCGAATCCGTAGTTTCGAAATTATCGAGAAAACAAAATTTCAAACGACCATATTTATGGAACCCCTAGAATGATTCTGCTCATTGACAAACGTGAACGCGACATTTCAGATCCACACCTATCCTGAAAATTTCAAGTCCCTAGGCCTTTCCGTTCGAAAATTATCATTTTCTATGGTTCTGGTCATGTGATCTGGAGAAATGTAGCTTGAATATATCATTCTCCATTAGTATACGAAATTTTGTCACGATCGAATCTGTAGTTTTGAAATTATCAAGAAAACTAAATTTCAAACGACCATATTTACGGAACCCCTAGTAAAATGTTGCTCATAGATGAACGTGATCACAACATTCGAGATCCACACCTATCCTGAAAATTTCAAGTCCCTAGGCGTTTCCGTTCAAAAGTTACAATTTTCTATGGTTTCTATGGATATGGTTATGCGATCTGGACAAAATTTCACCTGTAGCTTGAACACCTCATTCTCCATTTGAGTGCAAAGTTTCATCTCGATCGAATTTGTAGTTTAGAAGTAATCAGGAGAACAAAATTTTGAACGGCCATATTTACGGAACCCCTGGTGGAATTTTGCCCTTTAACGAACTTAACCGAGGCATTTGGGATCTGAACGTACACTGAAAATTTCAAGTCTCTAGGTTGATCCGTTCGAGAGTTATCGTGCTCACGGACGGACGGACAGACTCGAATTTTCCGACGGAGTCGTCATCAGTGAGTTGAACATAGTCGATTGAGACAATTTTCGGCTCAAAATTCGAAAAATACAGACATCGTGACGAAATGATATAGCCCTCGTGTAAGTAGTACGAGCGCTCAAGAATTATTATTCACCACTCTACTCAGAAAGTTGCCTCAGTAAAATCATGCAGTTAGTTTGTATTCTCGTAAGAAAAATCAAGGAGTGAATTGATACAAAAAGGAATTTTCACTCAAAACTAGTATGTTGTCTTTGTTTGGTTGAAAAAATTGCTTGGTGTTGTAGTTTAGCTCGTATTAGTGTAGAGTAGCTATGAGAGTGGGGTAGGTTTTTGATAGGGAGGAATAGATATGCTTAATACCCACCTACCACGCTCTTGAACTGGAGATTAGTTAGAATATCTATAGGGGTACGTCATTGATAGCCGTGGAAATAATCCATTTATTGTGTTATTATTATTACTCGTCCCGCTTCTCGCTGAAGCTTGCTCTCATTTTTCACAGGATTTCCATGTTTACACCATCCTTCTTCTTGAACTATTGTCTATTATTGTTCCCTCTATCAAAACATTCTCATTTTACCGAGTTGTAATCGGAATCCTTTACATTGTTATCAATGAAAGATAGACGTGTGATATCTCCGTTAGAATATAAAAAAAAATGTAGGTACCATTTTTTTTATCCCCTATTTCTTAGGCTGTAATTCAAGCAGTCGCTCATTCGAATTTCACTCTTACACAACCCCTATCCCCCTTATTGTATGTATTTATGATGAGTGTTTTACCTCCGAGTCGAACTGCCTATAACCACATATTTTTTTTCACTGAAGGGCGAAATAGATACCTACTTCAATATCCAAAAAGGCTCATTTTGGATTCTCAACCTTTTGTTTTTCAAAGTCTTTATTTCGGACTGAAGAGAAAGTAAAATGACCCTCAAGTTCTGAAATTAGACATCCTCCGAATTGTGATCTCATTTTGAAAAGATTATCGTTTAATTTTTCTCCCATTACATAACACAATGAATTATATTGAACAACTTCGGAAATAAAATGGTATTGAAACAGGATGACCAACGATTTGGTGGAGCTGCTAAGTTTTCACTTCATATCGCACAAGTGCTTTCTCCATTTTTTGCGCGCTTCTAGGAACGAGAGCAAAATAATTTTGTCCGAATGTGTGTAATTTTCGAATTTTGAGCCGTTGAAAAAAATCCAGGACAAGTTCTAAATAAAACGACGTTTGCACCACTATTAGAGAAAGTTGTAACCGAAGTTGTCAAGCCAGAGACCCTAGAACACGGATTCAAAGCATGTGGGTTATTTCCCTTCAACCCTGATGCAATAGATTTTTCAAAATGTCTGGGAAAACCGAACGAACGCTGCAATGTGAGTCTCTCATTTTTTTTTTCACCTACCTACCCGTTTTTGAGCGCTCGTACTACGAAAATGGTCTCAAACGACACTGATGACGAATCCGTCAAAAAATTCTAGTCTGTCCGTCCGGCCGTCCGTCTGTATACACGATAACTCTCGAACGAAATGTCCTAGAAACTTGAAATTTTCAGGGTGGGTTCGAATCTCGAATGCCGCGGTTAAGTTCGTTATTGGGCAAAATTCCACCAGGGGTTCCGTAAATATGGCCGCTCGAAATTTTGTTCTCCTGATTACTTCGAAACTACAGATTCGATCTAGTTGAAATTTTGCACTCAAATGGATAATGACGTGTTCAAGCTACATGCAAAATTTTGTCCAGATCGCATGACCAGAACCATAGAAACCATAGAAAATTATAACTTTGTAATGAAAAGGCTTAGGGACTTGAAATTTTCAGGATAGGTGTGGATCTCGAATGTCGCAGTCGCGTTCATCAATGACCAAAACTAGACTAGGGGTTCCGTAAATATGGCCGTTTGAAATTCAGTTGTCTTGATAATTTCAAAACTATGGATTTGATCGTGACGAAATTTTGTATTTAAGTCGAGAATGATATATTCGAGCTATATTTTTTCCAGATCGCATGATCAGGACCATAGAAAATCATAACTTTCGAGCGGAAAGGCCCAGGGACTTGAAATTTTTAGGATAGGTTTGGATCGCGAATTTCGCGGTTACGTTCATCAATGAGCAAAATTAGACTAGGGGTTCCGTAAATATGGCCGTTTGAAATTCGGTTTTCTTGATAATTTCAAAACAATGGATTTGATCGTGACGAAATTTTGTATTTAAATTGAGAATAATATATTCGAGCTCAATTTTTTCCAGATCGCATGATCAAAACCATAGAAAATCATAACTTTCGAACGGAAAGGGCCTAGGGACTTGAATTTTTCAGGATAGGTTCGGATCGCGAATTTCGCGTTCATCAACGAGCAAAATTAGACTACGGGTTGCGTAAATATTCGTTCAAACTATTTTTTTCCTGATAATTTCGAAAATACTCATTGGATTGAAATGAAATTTCGCACATAGATGGAGAATAATATATTCAAAGTACGTGGGAAATTGTGTCCAGATCACATTACCAAGACCATAGATACCGTAGAAAATTCTAGCGGATTATCGAAAAAAAAATTGGTCACCTAAAGCACTGACTTGAAATCTGGATTTTCGCCTCAGTTCGAAAATTTGTTTGTCGAAAAGCACTGCCGTGAAGGCAGGAGCTTTTGAGCGCTCGTACATGCACCTTGTAGGTAGATTCGCATTTTCCAGTTTTGGAAACCAATTGAGGAAATTTTTGACAGCTGTCAAACAAATTTTCAAACTAAGGCGATAATCCAGACTTCAAGTCAGTGCTTTAGGTGACCAATTTTTTTTTTCGATAATTCGCTAAAATTTTCTACGGTATCTATGGTCTCGGTGATGCGATCTGGACAAAATTTCGCACGTAGTTTGAATACATCATACCTCAGCTAGCTGCAAAATTTCATTCCAATCAAATCGGTAGTTTCGGAATTATTAGGAACAGAATATTTTGAACGGCCATATTTACGGAACCCCTAGTCTAATTTTGCTCATTGATGAATGTGACCGTTAAATTCGCGATCCAAAACCACCCTGAAAATTTCGAGTTCCTAGGCCTTTTCCTTCGGAAGTTATAATTTTCTATGGTTTCTATGGTTCTGGTCATGCGATCTGGACAAAATGTTGCTTTAATATGTCATTCTCGTTTAAAATACAAAATTTTATCTCGATCGAATCCGTAGTTTCGAAATTATCGAGAAAACATAATTTCAAACGACCGTATTTACGGAATCCCTAGTATAATTCTGCTTATTGATAAAAATGAACGCCACATTTCAGATCTACACCTATCCTGAAAATTTCAAGTCCCTAGGCCTTTCCGTTCGAAAGTTATGATTTTCTATGGTTTCTATGGTTCTGGTCATGCGATCTAGAGAAATGTAGCTTGAATATATCATTCTCCATAAGTATACAAAATTTCGTCACGATCGAGTCTGTAGTTTGGAAATTAACAAGAAAACTAAATTTTGAACGACCATATTTACAGAACCCCTAGTATAATTTTGCTCATAGATGAAAGTGATCACGACAATCGAGATCCACACCTATCCTGATAATTTCAAGTCCCTAGGCGTTTCCGTTCAAAAGTTAGAATTCAGCATGTAGCTTGAACACCTCATTTTCCATTAGAGTGCAAAATTTCATCTCGATCGAATCTGTAGTTTCAAAGTAATCAGGAAAACAAAATTTCGAGCGGCCATATTTACGGAACCCTTAGGCGGATTTTGCCCAATAACGAACTTAACCTCGGCATTCGAGATTCGAACCTACCCTGAAATTTTCAAGTTTCTAGGACATTCCGTTCGAGAGTAATCGTGTATACGGCCGGCCGGACAGACTCGAATTTTCCGACGGATTTGTCATCAGTGAGTCGAACATAGTCGTTTGAGACCATTTTCTGCTCAAAATTCGAAAAATACACACATCGTGACGAAATGATATACCTAGCCCTCGTGTAAGTAGTACGAGCGCTCAAAAAGATAAATGAATGAATGAATGCAGATGAAGGAAGGGAAAACAGTTTCGAATCAGGTGATAATAAAAATATCAAGGATAAAACTGGAGACAGAGAAGCTAATGAACAAAATCACGATAAAAAGCTGGAAATTGGAGAAAATGAGGAGAAATAAATAGATGAAT
The DNA here is from genome assembly GCA_963966015.1 of Aphidecta obliterata. Classification (NCBI taxonomy): domain Eukaryota; kingdom Metazoa; phylum Arthropoda; class Insecta; order Coleoptera; family Coccinellidae; genus Aphidecta; species Aphidecta obliterata. The sequence continues at coordinate 7,774,079 of OZ014436.1, forward strand.
TATTCGATATGTACAAGAATGAATATGCCAAATATAAGTAAATAGACCATAAAGTGTTAATTATATCCCAACATGCATCCCTTATTGCTTCTCTAAATGAAAAATATTGAAACACTTTTTTGTCCAATAACTGAAAAAAGTGTCCAATAACTTTTCTTCAAAAATTTTTGGTTTGTCTGTAAAAAAAAAAAGTCTTCATTGAAAAGTGAATGTGAATAGAGTTGCTCTAAGACAACAAAAGCAACGAATTACTGGTAATTTGCCTGAAAACAAAATTATCACGTGTTTGAATTTGAAAAAATTCTTATGTGTCACATGAAATGGTAAACAGTTATTATTGGTCTCACAATCATGACGTACATCCATCGCCGTATTTTACGGTTACAACCCCAAGTTTTACCGGATAGGCTTCTGCACGCCATTAAAGCCCTTGTCGCTTTACTACCAGTGTTTTTAACATGCTTATTCCGTAGAAGCTTACTGTCTAGGATAATTCCCAGATATTTGACTTCAGAATTCCATTCAACAATATCTCAATTTAACGAGATGGATATCATAGCTGGAAGGTTTCTTTCCCGAGTAAGTGGCTGGGTTAATGTTGAGCCCCACTGCTCAATAATTTTGAGACACCTCTGTCTGTGACAAATCACAGAGGGAACCCTCAAATTTAACCTTTTGCTATTAGGACTATATGTCATCGGCAGATTCTTTCGAAGCTAAACTCCGTTAGCGTGTGCAGTAGTTCATCCACTACCAGACTCCAAAGGAGAGGAGATATTACTCCTCCTAGTGTTTTTCCGCGAGTGGTGTTGGCAGTGATGGTCTGATTGACCATCAACACCTCATACATTCACCCCTCGCCTTACAAGTGCCTCTCTGACAGACATGTGTGTTGTGTTGTCAAAGGCCCCAGATATGTCTAGCAATTCTATCCTGGAAGAATACCCAAAAAGAACAAAGTAAAAAACTTATATACTACCTTTCTGCTTTCAAAAAAGCCTTGTACTGAAAGAAAATGATAATAATATAAATTACAGCTAATTCTGAATTTCCTTCAATCTTATACAGCTCATGACATGAAACCACGTTCACTACATGTGTTATATCCACCAATTTCGAGAATAAAAATTCCCTGAAAGATCCTTACTCCCAATTCAGTCAAATAGTATTTATTGAAAAAAAACATTATACTTCAAAATAACAAGGAAGCTGAATGCTCAAAATTGCTTGATTATATCTTCAAGAAATGTTCATTTTTTCATTATGTTACAAACAGTTAAAGAATAATATAAATGTGTATATGAATCAACAATAGTTTTCTGGAAAAAAGTATAAATTTTTGACACAACTAAAGAAGCGAATATAACTAGGATGAGCGTTTTTACTTAGAGCACTTATTGCCAATTTGGCACGTAAAATATAATAATCGGATACAAACAAATGTTGGCTAGCATTTTCTCATAGATTATTGAAATTAATTTCGATATAAACGTTCATATATAATTGAGGAATACGAATTTAATGTGGAAGCACAATATACACGATTCAATTTGTCTTTTCATCATTTCAAGAATGAAATAAAGGAAACTTTGGATATGGATAGAATTAGTTCGATAATATGTGCAACTCATATTAATTTGTTTAATTATTTATACAAAGTTTATTTTGGAATGGAAGAAACTGCAGTTACTCATCTCGAAATATTCAACAGCTCATATTCAAATAACATTCGATATTCTTAAATAATTCATGGTTGTAAATGATGCCAAATTGCAGTATATAATTCTTTTGGTTGAAGTTCGAAATCCATACCTATGTTAAAGAATTTTGGTCACTAAACCAAATTGGTTATTATCCTTCAAGTAATAAATATTTAATTTTTTTTGATAAAGTATTAAATGTACACTGAGATCAAAATGAACAACACAATTCCTGTAGAAATTAATAGAAAATGATATGAACAAAAACTTTGTCAAAATATCACTATTGCACTTGTACTTCAAAAATTCAAAATACATCATCTAATCACATAAAATAGTAAACAGCCTGTACATACAGGAAATTAGTTACCGCATTGAAAAATGCACATTCCGTTTTTGTTCATAACCTTTACAATGTTATGAAGTGGAACTACAACAATGACAGAAATTGATAGACTGTCAGCTCATTAAACAGAAGCTCATCAGAAAATGTTTGATCATTTAATCCCATTTTTTTTAACCCTGGAGAATAATTCAACAGTGACATGAAAAAAATTAAAGATCAATTATTAAGTTGTTTTCGAGATCTATCAATTGTTGTTAAATTTTCCTCACTTTAATTATATACATGAATTGGTGATTGGACAATTATACATTCCAAAGGATTAGAAATTTTAAAACATGTATTGTAATAAATAGTGTAATATGACAAGCGATGGTATTAAAAATTACTTAGCAACAAGAAATTGTCCCATTCATTCATTTGAACATTGCACAGATGTTAAAAATATATCAGGCAGTTTCCATGGAAAGTTTCTTGTTTAAAAGGGTTTCAGTTTTTACATTCCAGGAATTCGAAAACGAGTTCGCCTGTACCAGTTTGTATGAGATTTAAAAATGAGGTGAATATGAAATTAATATTCTCCAGCGGGTGCAAAGCAACCTCATTTAATGTCCTGAGTGCAGATTTTTTTTGAATCGCAGTTTTGAACAATGTATGAAACTAAAAAAATTTGTTCGCTACCACAAAAAGCCCAGCTAGTGAAGTTTAACCCAACGGATTTTTCACGAAGAATATGTTTTCACTAAGAAAATCATCATGTTACAAAGTAAAGATAAAGTTTTGCTTGGAGTTTCAATAGAAATACAATTGCATGCAGATTCGAAAATTGACCCTTTTACATGGTAGTAAAAGTAGATTTTGAACATCACTTATTTACCTTCAGGTACTTATATTTGAACTCATTTTTCATCTCATATCAAGTGGTAAAAACAGAAATAATCTTATTTGTAAAAAAATTATATATATCATGATGGATATCACTGAATTGTTCTTATCTACATTTAAACATTGCATCACTGAAGAGATTGTCCAGATAATTTAATAAATGTTCAAGAATGTTATACACATATCCCTTAAGAATCTCTGATAAACACTTTGAACCTCAAGTATAAATGAGCCAGCCGAAGGAGACGTTCCCTGGCCGCTTTGATTTAGAGCACTTTTCAGTTAAGGAACTGGATGTATCTGAACAAAAATTGTGTTATCGAAATCTATTGTTTGTCAGTTGACAAGTTCAACACTGACGAATTGTTTTAGTCTTTCTAAGTACACGTTATATAATTCTACATCATTATGGCCTGCTCCCTGAAAATAAAGCACATCTATAAATTTGAATTCTCTTTGGAATTTATAAATCACTTTTTGTTTATCATTTCCAACAGAATCTGGAGCAAAAAATTTCTAATTTCCTTTACATTAACATTAAGAGCTAGTTGCATAAAACTTGGTGAAAAATCAGTTGCTTTCCAGCATTGATCCCTTGTTTTAGAATCCGATCTATGAAATTTAAAGGCTAAAAATCAATACACCATGAATCATGGAGTTCGAAAGGTGATGGAATGATCGTACTCTTATCAAATATTCTTTCTCAACCACTGAGCTCTAGTCCTAATAGTTCACGAGTTAGGTGATTTTGAGTGTGACATAAATCTTTTTGAGCGCTCGTTCTACTTACACGAGGGCTATATTATTTCGTCACGATGTCTGTATTTTTCGAATTTTGAGCCGAAAATGGTCTCAATCGAAAAAAGTCTGGCCGTCCGGCTGTATACATGATAACTCTCGAACGGGACGACATGGAAACTTGAAATTTTCAGGGTAGGTTCGGATCTCGAATGCCGCGGTTAAGTTTGTTATTAGACAAAATTCGACCAGGGGTTCCGTAAATATGACCGTTTGAAATTTCGTTCTCCCGACTACTTCGATCAAGATGAAATTTTGCACTCCGAGAATAACGTGTTAAAGCTACAAGCAAAATTTTGTCCAGATCGCATAACCAGAACCATAGAAAATTAACTTCCAAACTAAAAGGCCTAGCGACTTGAAATTTTCATGATATGTGTCGATCTCGAATTTCGCGGTCACATTTATCAATGAGCAAAATTAGACTAGGGGTTCCGTAATTATGGCCGTTGAAAAAAAATTTTCCTGATAATTTCGAAACTACTGATCGGATTGAAAAGAAATTTTGCACATAGATGAAAAATAATGTATTCAAACTACGTGCGAAAGTGGTCACCTAAAGCACTGACGTGAAGTCTGGAGTTTCGCCTTAGTTTGAAAATTTTTTGACAGCTGTCAAAAATTTCTTCAATCGGTTTCTAAAACTGGAAAATGTGAATCTACCTACAAGGTGGATGAACGAGCGCTCAAAAGCTCCTGACTTCACGGCAGTGCTTTTCATAATTTTTTTTGACAAGTTGCGGAATCTCGTAAAAACTAAAGAGCAATCAAGGTGTTGTGGAAATAATAAACCTTTCTGAAAACTTCGTGATAAATACTTACTTCCACCCATAAAGGCTCTACAGCTCTTGGACATTTTTCAAAGATTGTCAAACCATGAGAAAAGTCTATAACTTCATCCTCTGTACCGTGAATAACCAAAGTAGGAGACATAACTTTTGAAACTTTATCAATACTGTAAAAAAAGAGTGATTTATTTATGCATAATTAATCATGTTACAAGATTATTTTCACAGCGTTAACCTCTTCCACATGAAATTTCATTGGTTCTTTTTTAATTTTTTCTTCTGTTTGAAAACAAGAGGCACAATTTTATACTATGTTACTTTGTTCTTACATTATTATGCTACCATTTTGCTACATAATCTCAGATGAAGAAATAGCAAACTAATGAAGGACAAATTTTTTTTCAAATGTTTATGAACACAATTCAAATTTTCCAGTTTAATTTTTTTTTAATTTATTCATGAACATAACTGAAACCTGAAGAATATTGACAGATTTCATAGATGAACATGAAATAATCAATGCAAATGATTAAAAAAAAATTGAAAATTAATTAGAAGTTTAATTTCACTGGAAGAGGAAAAATTCTTATCAATCAAAAAATATCTTCATCACTAACTATACAAACAGGGAATTTAATTACTATCAGAAAAATCAGGAAGATGATAAAGTTATCAAACAACCAAGGAAAATTCAATATGAAATTAAGTTCTGAATTTCATTCCAATCCATCTTTTCCTGTCCATAACAAAAACAGAAAAAGATAGAGTATGAAGTGTGCTGCATATAAGATTTTAGACATAATATATGGCTTTCAGATAACACTATCTGGTTAGAAACCTGTTTTTTGTTTCCAAATCCTGGGATATTGACGTTTATAAATATGATGAAATCCAATAAAATTGGAGATAAGAAAATTGTTTCCAAAATATGTTGAATTCTGTTATGTAGCCCAGATGAGGGAGGCTTATTCAGTTAGAAAAATTATGTTCACATGCATAATTCAGAATGATGAAGTCATTCTATATGTCAATAAGAACTCACCTAGGAAACGCATCAAAAAACCAAGTTCTTTTTGTGTTGGGAAAGGCCACTCTCATGCCAGACATTAAAGGTGAATGAAGAATAACAGCACCGACATCGTATCTTGATGCTAGATCAACTGTAGGCACTGTTCCTATGCTCTGACCATAAAGAATAATATTTTCCGGACTAATCCCATATCTCATCCTCAATGCTTGCCATGCTGCATCAATATCGGCATACAAGTTCTTTTCAGAAGGTTTTCCTTCACTGATACCATACCCAGAATAATCATAACTAAAGATGTTGCAATTAATTCGAGAACCGAGTCCTAAATAAAAACTACTCATTTGTCCCAAATCAACCGCATTTCCATGAGAAAAGAGGATAGTATATTTGGCTGTGGGGCTACACCTAACAAAAAGACAGGCTATTTTGTTGCCTCTTTCTGTCCTCGTGAAGAAACCCTCAAGTTTTTCCTTGTCCCTTTCAGAATATTGCCACTCCGCTCTCTCAGTTAATGTGTAAGTACATATTCCACTTTCGTCAGACGAAAATTCATAAGTTGGCTCAGGTGGTAAAAATGCCAATTTTGCAGCAATTCTGTCCGGACAAGGAGGACAACAAAAAAGACAACACAATTCACTGAAACTTAACCCATTCATTTTTATAGAAAATTAAACAAAATTCTAATCTAACTGAAAGAAAGAAATGTTTGTTTCAAATCTGAAAGACACTACTCATCTTCTCATTGTTGACATCGCCATTTTGTAGGCAAAGAACTAAAGAAGCATAATGCAATGCTGCCACCTTACATGTCAAACTGAAAGCCATTTGTGATTATGACTAATACGACTCATTTCTATGGAAATTTGAAATTTGGGGTGCCACAAAGGATCACAGAGAATAACCCTTTAATGTTGGATACGGCATTGGAAAATTGTATTGTTTTTGTATCTCCCACACCTCATAAATACTTTGACTACCCAAGAAGTGATTTGAAAGAGTAACAAGTAACAAGTTGTTTCTCTTTGCTTATATAGCCCAATATCAAAGCTTCCGCAGTGCTGACTAATGGAAGATCTATGTTTTAGTCATAGATATAGAATATTTTCATATATTAGTTTATTATTCAGGGCAAAAAGTACAGTTCCGAACTGCGACGCGAACAAACCTACTGTTCAATTTCATCATAGAAATAAAACATAAATATAACCTAGAAAAGTGTTTGGCAAATTACTTGAGAGTTTTTTAGCATGCTGAAAATGTTTTTAAATCTCGCATACGATTACGATGGTATAAACCTGTATACCAACAGTATTTTGATTTGATCATTGTTGTATTGACGAATTATCGAACTCTAGCTCAATTGTAGAGGAATAGCTAATGCCGAAATATTCAAGTGCAGTTCAAACATGGGAATTCGTGTTTGAAAACGCAAAAACATCATGGAATTTCACGGAAGGCCAATGTTGAGATATCATTCATTTGAAGATCATTAGAATATTCATTCCGTTCACCATATAAGTAAGTGACTGAATGAATCGTATTTTATGAGAAGAATGCTGGAATTTCCCAAGAATTGTTTTCTCAATCTGATACTCATTTTAATTTTCTTTATTCTTCTGTTGTTAGTTCACCTCTGCAGTGAGGGAACTGCTGATTGTCAAGAAGAAATTCAACTATGATATCGACGACTAAAATGAGCATAACAGAAGAGTGGAGACAGGCAGATTTAATCAGAGGAAGTTATATTCGGTACAGAGAATACTGACCTTAGGAATTAGTTAGGAGATTTTTTATTTGAAGTGGGGTTTTTATGGCTCGGTTAGCCTTCCTGGAAGTTAGGAGGTAGTGTTCCAATTTTGGAACATATAGAAAAGTAGTGCTGATATGGAAAAAAAATTTTCTTTGCAGAATATAATACAAATATTATCAGAAAATGGATAACTCTGAAAAGTGAAATCAGTTCCTGCAGAAAATGAATACGAGGTGATAAAAAAATACTCACCTTTTGGAAGCCATTTTCATATCAGAATATTTATGAACTCACGAATCACAGAAAGATTATTAGAAGCGATCAAACCTAGTCTAAACATGCAAAGATAGATACTGATCACATCTGCAAACTTATGGCCATATGTGACCGGTTGTTGAAAAGTAAGGGGGCAAAAGGGGGTATGTCCATTATTGGAATACTGGGAACAAGTCGGCGATGTCCAATATCGGAACACCAGTTAAAAATAGGTTAATGAGGCCGGCGATGTTCCCACTTTCCCAGATTTTCACACATATTCGAACATTCTCAAAGTAAATGTTATTCCAACAGAGAAAACCACTTGACCGCTGCATGTAAATATTGAACTTGTTCTTGTATGGGTATCTTAATGCCGTGATATTGATAACAATACAATTTTTCAGATTCGGAGGCGTTCTATTTGTGCCATCATGCTTGAGGATTCCTTTCACAAAACAATAATGTTGTTTGCCAACACAATAAGGACTATACATTTTGAAGGAAATCTAGGTTACTGAAGGTATGATTTAACATTTTCCTCAACTTTCATTTGCCTTATAATCATCATTGTTAGATATCGATAATAAAAGCAATTTCTGTATGTCTTCCAAGTCCTCTGTGGACAAGTGAAACAGAGATTATTACATACTTTCATTCAATGAAAGAGAATATCTTTTTTGGCGTGGTTGGATCCTGAAAGAAATCGATAGAAAATTATTACTAACCTACTATAATTCGTGTATATGTTCACTCATTTCTATTCCCAGAATCCTTCTTAACATTAACCAATTTTTACTTGAAATTGAAATGATCATTGTTATCTTTCATATTATGGTCAAATATCTAACAAAATTATACCTTGTAAGTTTGGTGTTCATAGTCATAGTCAATACTACTTTTACTTTTATCAAATGATACTTGAGGGCCCCATGCATTATTAGTCTTAGTTGACAAATTTAATTGCACAACTAAAGTTGTGCACTTGAGGTTGTAATGTTTGTGGCACATTCTGGATGTCAATTTTCATTTGAAGAAAGCTTGAATATCGAACGTTTAGTTATTAAATTTCTTTTCAAATCGATGAAGATAGGTCGCTCCTCTCCTCAGATTGAAAATACATTGATATCGGGTTTTTAATAAGGGCTGGAATTAACTTTTCTTCGCCTTCAGTCTCATTTTGCCACTTTTCTTCTGTTATTTACTTAGAAAAGTCCTACCTCATATTTAAAATTCTTTATTGTGGTGCTTTCCATAGCTCTTCGAAGTAAGAATCTGCCCTTAAATGACACATGGTTGGATTTTTTTTTATTATTTTTTCAATCTTCAATTAACTTTCTTCAATATCCAATTAATTCTAGCTATCCAATATATGAAAATTTCATATTTGAGTTAACTTGGGCGCCATCTGTACTCGAATGCAAAAAAATTGTACCAGACTTACAGAGTACTTTTCTTTTCTTAGGGCCGGTTTCACAATGTCTGGTTACCATTACTTAACCTGAAGTTAAGACTTTAATCATAGGAAAGTGTTTCAGCTGGTTTGGCACTAACCAATGGCTAATGTACCGTTAATCTTCTTCCTAACCGAAACTTTAACCCGAATAGTGTTTGGTCAAGTTACCTGAAGAATAACCAGACATTGTGAAACCGGCCCTTAGTTGCAGAAGATATACTCTTGCCACTTGCGTATATATGGTCTATTGGTGATCCTGGAGCAGTTCCAAGTTGTTCCGGTTCAGTTTCGAAGGAATGACAGTTCTACGAAACTGTTCCACGCCATCTATGATCATACCTCTATTGGTTATCCTGGAGCAGTTCCGAGTTGTTCCGGTTCAGTTCCAAAGGAATGGCAGTTCTATGAAACTGTTCCATCTATGATCAAACCATATACCTAAGGTTCAATGGTCTATGGGTGATCCTGGAGCAGTTCCGAAGGAATGACAGTTCTACGAAAATGTTTTACACCATCTATGATCAAACTATAGACCTAATGTTCTATGGACTACAGAGTTAATGAAATTACGCAATCAATTTTCAAATAAATAAAAGAAGTGTGTATTGTTATTGAATAAGAATTGTTGAAAAACGTCCGTAACAGCCGTTATAAACAATAATCTAAATCTAAAGGAAATACAATGTACTTATACTCCGTTCAAGAATTGACATCTCGGGAGGCTGTGAAAAATCTGATTTCAGTTTCGAAAACTACGTGCACGAATTTACTTTCAATCAGGCCGGCCATGTTTCCACTTTCTCAGATTTTCACCGGAATAATTAAACATTTTCAATGAAAGTGTTTTTCCAACAGGAAAACTACTTGAGCCATGCATGTAAATATTGAACCTATTCTTCAATGGTTATCTAAATATTGATGATAATACGACTTTTCAGGTTCAAAGGAGTTCTATTTGTGCCATCATGCTCGAGGATTCCTTTCCCAAAACAAAGATGTTTGCCAACACAATAAGGACAGTTTGAAGGGAATCTAAGTATGTAAGGCTGAAAATACGGAGGTTACTGAAGGTACGATTTCATATTTTCCTTGAGTTTTATTTGCATTGTAATCATCGTTGTAAGATATTGATAATCAAAGCAATTTCTGTATGTCTTCCAAGTCCTCTGCAGACAAGTGACAAAAAGATTATTAAATACTTTCATTCAATGAAAGAGAATATCTTTTATAGAGTGATTGGATTATGAAAGAAATCGATACCTACTATAATTTGTGAAATTTCCCAGAGTCCCTTTTAACATTAACAAATTTTCACTTGAAATTGACATGATCATCATTATCTTTTATATAAGGATAAAATATCTATCGAAATTATACCTCGTAAGGTTTTATTTACGTTTGGTGTCTATAATCATAGACAAGGCTACTTTTACATTGGTTCATATGCAAGTATCGAAAGACACTTCAGGGCCCCATGCATTATCAGTCTTAGTTGACAATTTTAATTGCACAACCATAATTGTGCACTTGAGGTTGTAATGTGTAGGGCACATTCGAGATGTCAATTTTCATTTGAAGAATGCTTGAATATCGAACGTTTAGTTATTAGATTTCTTTTTTAATCGATAAAGATAGGTCGCTCCTCTCCTCAGATTCGAAAAACATTGATGGTCTATTGGTGATCCTGGAGCAGTTCCGAGGTGTCCCGGTTCAGTTTCAAAGGAATAACAGTTCCACACATCTCAGGAGGCTGTGGAAAATTGAGTTGGTAATATACTATTCAGTAATATTTTGGGTTGGTGATTTTATCAAACAAATTCGGTGATCATTTTAGAAAAATATACCTATATCATCGCTTAAAAATTGTCTCAAGTTTTCAACTGATTACTGTTTCGATAACTTCGTCCTCGAATTTACCTTTTCAGACCGGCCATGTTCCCACTTTCTCAGATTCTCACCGAAATAATTAAACATTTTCAAAGTGAATGTTTTTCCAACATAGAAAACTACTTGAGCGCTGAATGTAACATTGAACTTGTTCTTTTATGGGGATCTAATGATGATAATACGATTTTTCAGATTTTAAGGCGTTTTATTTGTGCCATCATGCTTGAGGATTCCTCTCCAAAGCAATGCTGTTTTCTGCCAACACAATAAGGACTATACATTTTGAAGGAAATCTTGATATGCGAGGCTGAGAATACCGAGCTTACTGAAGGTATGATATAATATTTTCGTTAAGGTTTATTTGGAATGTAATCATTGTTGTTTGATATTGATAATTAAAGCAATTTCTGTGTGTCTTCCAAGTCTTCTGGGGACAAGTGACACATAGATTATTACAAATTTTTATTCAATGAAAGAAAAAACCTTTTATAGAGTGGTTGGATCATAAAAGAAACCGATAGGAAGTTATTACTATACTACTATAACTCGTGAATATGTTCACTCATTTCTATTCCCAGAATCCTTCTCAACATTAACATTAACAAATTTTAACTTGAAATTGAAATGATCATCGTTATCTTTCATATAATGGTCAAATATCTATCAAAATGAATCGAAATTATACCTTGTAAGTTTCTATTCACGTTTGGTGTCCATAGTCATTGCTACTTCTACATCGGTTCATGTGAAATTATTAAAAGGCACTTGAGTCTTAGTTGACAATTTCAATTGTACAACTAAAGTTGTGCACTTGAGATTGTAATGTTTGGGGCACATTCAGGATGTCAATTTTCATTTGAAGAATGCTTGAATATCGAAAGTTTTGTTATTAGATTTCTTTTCTTATCGTTAAAGATAGGTCGCTCCTCTCCTCAGATTCAAAAAACATTGATATCGGGTTTTTAATAAGGGCCGGAATTAACTTTTCTTCGCCTTTAGTCTCATTTTGCCATTTTTCTTCTGTTATTTACTTAGAAAAGTCCTGTCTCATATTCAAAATTCTTTATTGTGGTACTTTCCATAGCTCTTCGAAGTTAGAATCTGCCCATAAGTGACACATGGTTGGATCCTTATTTAAATCGATAACTATCATTATTTCTTCGATCTCCAATTAACTATTTTCATTTATTCAATCTCCAATTAACTACAGCTATCCAATCTATGAAAATTTCATATGAGTTGACTTGGGCGCCATCTGTACTCGAATACCAAAAATATCGTATCGGCCTTACAGAGTACTTTCATTTTTGACCTGCTGAAGATATACTCTTGCAACTCGCGTATAGATGGCGCTAGCGGTATCGGATCTGGGATCTTGCTAAAACGCTAAAATATCATCTCGAGTTTTTTAACTGATTTCGAAAACTACGTCCTCGAATTTACCTTTAATCAGTTCGGCCATATTCCCACTTTCACACATTTTCACCGAAATAATTAAAGATTTTCAGAGTAAATGTTTTTCCAACAGAGAAAACTACTTGAGCCCAGCATGTGAATATTGATCTTGTTCTCTTATGGATCTATAAATGACGTGATATTGATGATAATACGATTTTCAGATTCGAAAATGTTCTATTTGTGCCATCATGCTTGAGGGTTCCTTTCACAAAACAATGATGTTGTTTGCCAACACAATAAGGAATAAACATTTTGAAGGAAATCTAGATTTGTGAGGCCGAGAACACCGAGGTTACTGAAGGTATGATCTCATATTTTCCTCAAGTTTTATTTGCATTGTAATCATCTTTGTTAGATATCGATAATCAAAGCAATTTCTGTATGTCTCCCAAATCCTCCAAGCAAAGTGACACATAGATTATTACATACTTTCATTCAATGAGAGAGAATATCTTTTATAGAGTGGTAACCTACTATAATTCGTGTTTATGTTCAATCATTCCTATTCCCAGAATCCTTTTTAAGATTAACATTAACAAATTTCTATTTGAAATTGAAATGATCATCTTTATCTTTCATATAATGGTCAAATATCTATCGAAATGAATCGAAATTATACCTTGTAAGTTTCTATTTATGTTTGGTGTCCATAGTCATATTCAATGCTACTTTTACATTGGATCATATGCAAGTATCAACTGACACTTCAGGGCCCCATGCATTATCAGTCTTAGTTTGTCAATTGCACAACTAAAGTTGTGCACCTGAGATTGTAATGTTCAGGGCAGATTACGGATGTCAATATTCATTTGAAGAATACTTTAATATCGAACGTTTAGTTATTGGTTTTCTTTTCTAATCAATAAAGATAGGTCGTTCCTCTCCTCAAGTTCGAAAAACATTGATGGTCTATTGGTGATCCTGGAGCAGTTCCGAGTTGTTCCGGTGCAGTTCCAAAGGAATGAGAGTTCTACAATACAGTTCCACACATCTCAAGAGGCTGTAGAAAATTAAGTTGGTAATAGATTATTCAGTAATATTTTGTGTTGGTGATTTTATCAAACAAATTCGGAGATTATTTTAGAAAAATATACCTATATGTATATCATCGCTTTAAAATTGTCTCAAGTTTTTAACTGATTTCAGTTTCGATAACTTCGTCCTCGAATTTACCTTTTCACTCTTCTCAGGTCGACCATGTTCCCACTTTCTCAGATTTTCACCGAAATAATTAATCATTTTCAAAGTGAATGTTTTTCCAACAGAGAAAACTACTTGAGCGCCGAATGTAACATTGAACTTATTCTTTTATGGGTATCTAAATGAGGTGATATTGATGATAATATGATTTTTCAGATTCGAAGGCGTTTTATTTGTGCCATCATGCTTGAGGATTCCTCTCCAAAACAATGATGTTGTTTGCCAACAAAATAAGGACTATACATTTTGAAGGGAAATCAAGGTATGTTATATTGAGTAACTGTTCAATTTCATCATAGAAATAAAACATAAATATAACCTAGAAGAGTGTTTGGCAAATAACTTGAGAGTTTTTGAGCTTGCAAAAAATGTTTTTTAATCTCGCATACGATTACGATGGTATAAACTTGTATACCAATAGTATTTCAATTTGATCATTGTTGTATTGACGAATTATCGAATCCTATATCAATTTTAGAGGCATAGGTAATGCCGGAATGTTCAAGTGCAGTTCTAACATGGAAATTCGTGTTTGAAAACGCAAAAACATTGTGGAATTTCAAGGAAGGCCAATGTTGAGATATCATTCATTCATTCATGTTCCGTTCCTAAGGGGAACCTGTTCTTTTGGTAACCTGTTGTTCATATCTAGAACACTCGTCGTGTAGGAACGGGCTCGTTTTCCGTTCTTGTTCCTATTCCTTCCTAATGCAAAATTAAAATTACACCTCATAAGTCTCTATTTACATTTGGTGTCCATGATCAATGCAACTTCTACATTTGTTCATGTGCACAAATGACACTGAATTCGAAAACTACGTCCTCGAATTTACCTTTAATCAGGCCGGCGATTTTCTCAGATTTTCACCGAAATAATTAATCATTTTCAAAGTGATTATTTTTCCAACAGAGAAAACTACTTGAGCGCTGAATGTGACATTGAACTTATTCTTTTATGGGTATCTAAATGAGGTGATATTGATGATAATACAATTTTTCAGATTCGAAGGCGTTCTATTTGTGCCATCATGCTTGAGGATCCTTTCCAAAACAATGATGATGTTTGCCAACACAATAAGGACTGTACATTTTGAAGGAAATCTAGGTTACTGAAGGTATGATTTCACATTTTCCTTAAATTTTACTTGCATTGTAATCATCATTGTTAGATATCGATGATTACAGCAATTTCTGTATCTCTTCCAAGTCTTCTGCGGACAAGTGACACATACTTCCATTCAATGAAAGAGAATACCGTTTTTGGCGTGGTTAGATCCTGAAACAAATCGATAGGAAATTATTACTAACCTACTATAATTCGTGTATACGTTCACTCATTTCTATTCCCAGAATCCTTCTTAACATTAACATTGACAAATTTTTACTTGAAATTGAAATGATCATCGTTGTCTTTCAAATCATGGTAAAATATCTAACGAAATTGTACCTTGTGAGTTTGGTGTTCATAGTCATAGTCAATACTACTTTTACTTTTATCAAATGATACTTGAGGGCCCCATGCATTATTAGTCTTAGTTGACAATTTTAAATGCACAACTAAAGTTGTGCACTTGAGATTGTAATGTTTGTGGCACATTCGGGATGTCAATTTTCATTTGAAGAATGCTTGAATATCGAACTTTTAGTTATTAAATTTCTTTTCGAATCGATGAAGATAGGGCGGTCCTCTCCTCAGATTAAAAAAACATTGAAACCGGGTTTTTAATAAGGGCTGGAATTAACTTTTTTTCGCCTTCAGTCTCATTTTGCCACTTTTCTTCTGTTATTCACTTAGAGCAGTCCTCCCTCATATTTAAAATTCTTTATTGTGGTGCTTTCCAGAGCTCTTCGAAGTTAGAATCTGCCCATAAATGACACATGGTTGGATTTTTATCATTTTTTTTCATCACGTTTAGTTATTAGATTTCTTTTCCAATCGTTAAAGATAGGTCCCTCCTCTTCCCAGATTCAAGTCTCATTTTGCCATTTTTCTACTGTTATTTACTCAGAAAAGTCCTCTCTCATATTTCAAATTTCATATTGTGGTACTTTCCATAGCTCTTCGAAGTTAGAATCTGCCCATAAGTGACACATGGTTGGATCCTTATTTAAATCGATAACTTATCATTATTTCTTCGATCTCCAATTGACTATCTTCATTTCTTCAATCTCCAATTAATTCTAGCTATCCAATATATGAAAATTTCATATTTGAGTTAACTTGGCCGCCATCTGTACTCGAATGCAAAAAAATCGTACCCGACTTACAGAGTGATTTTATTTTCTTAGGGCCGGTTTCACAATGTCTGGTTACCAATACTTAACCTGAAGTTACTGCTGCTACTGGCACTAACCAATGGCTAATGTACCGTTAATATTCTTCCTAACCCAAACTTCAACCCGAATAGTGTTTGGTCAAGTTACCTGAAGAATAACCAGACATTGTGAAACCGGCCCTTAGTTGCAGAAGATATACTCTTGCCACTTGCGTACAGATGGTCTATCGGTGATCCTGGAGCAGTTCCAAGTTGTTCCGGTTCAGTTTCGAAGGAATGACAGTTCTACGAAACTGTTCCACACCATCTATGATCATACCATAGACCTAATGGTCTATTGGTTATCCTGGAGCAGTTCCGAGTTGGTCCGGTTCAGTTCCAAAGGAATGGCAGTTCTACGAAACTGTTCCATCTATGATCAAACCATATACCTAATGTTCAATGGTCTATGGGTGATCCTGGAGCAGTTCCGAAGGAATGACAGTTCTACGAAAATGTTTTACACCATCTATGTTCAAACTATAGATCTAATAATAATCTATGGACTACAGAGTTAATGAAATTACGCAATCAATTTTTAAATAAATAAAAGAAGTGTGAAGTGTTATTGAATAAGAATTGTTGAAAAACGTCCGTAACAGCCGTTATGAACAATAATCTAAATCTAAAGGAAATACAATGTACTTATACTCCGTTCAAGAATTGACATCTCGGGAGGCTGTGAAAAATCTGATTTCAGTTTCGAAAACTACGTGCACGAATTAACTTTCAATTAGGCCGGCCATGTTCCCACTTTCTCAGATTCTCACCGACATAATTAAACATTTTCAAAGTGAATGTTTTTCCAACATAGAAAACTACTTGAGCGCTGAATGTAACATTGAACATGTTCTTTTATGGGGATCTAATGATGATAATACGATTTTTCAGATTCTAAGGCGTTTTATTTGTGCCATCATGCTTGAGGATTCCTCTCCAAAGCAATGCTGTTTTCTGCCAACACAATAAGGACTTTACATTTTGAAGGAAATCTTGATATGCGAGGCTGAGAATACCGAGGTTACTGAAGGTATGATATAATATTTTCGTTAAGGTTTATTTGGAATGTAATCATTGTTGTTAGATATTGATAATTATAGCAATTTCTGTATGTCTTCCAAGTCTTCTGGGGACAAGTGACACATAGATTATTACAAATTTTTATTCAATGAAAGAAAAAACCTTTTATAGAGTGGTTGGATCCTGAAAGAAATCGATAGGAAGTTATTACTATACTACTATAACTCGTGAATATGTTCACTCATTTTTATTCCCAGAATCCTTCTCAACATTAACATTAACAAACTTTAACCTGAAATTGAAATGATCATCGTTATCTTTCGTATAATGGTCAAATATCTATCAAAATGAATCGAAATTATACCTTGTAAGTTTCTATTCACGTTTGGTGTCCATAGTCATTGCTACTTCTACTTCATGTGAAATTATTAAAAGACACTTGAGTCTTAGGTGACAATATCAATTGTACAACTAAAGTTGTGCACTTGAGATTGTAATGTTTGGGGCAAATTCAGGATGTCAATTTTCATTTGAAGAATGCTTGAATATCGAAAGTTTTGTTATTTGATTTCTCTTCTTATCATTAAAGATAGGTCCCTCCTCTCCTCAGATTCAAAAAACATTGATATCGGGTTTTTAATAAGGGCAGGAATTGACTTTTCTTCGCCTTCAGTCTCATTTTGCCATTTTTCTTCTGTTATTTACTCAGAAAAGACCTCTCTCATATTCAAAATTTTTTATTGTGGTACTTTCCATAGCACTTCGAAATTAGAATCTGCCCATAAGTGACACATGGTTGGATCCTTATTTAAATCGATAACTATCATTATTTCTTCGATCTCCAATTAACTATCTTCATTTATTCAATCTCCAATTAACTACAGCTTTCCAATCTATGAAAATTTCATATTTGAGTTAACTTGGGCGCCATCTGTACTCGAATACCAAAAATGTCGTATCGGCCTTAAAGAGTACTTTCATTTTTGACCTGCTGAAGATAAACTCTTGCAACTAGCGTCTAGATGGCGGTATCGGATCTGGGATCTTGCTGAAACGCTAAAATATCATCTCGAGTTTTTTAACTGATTTCGAAAACTACGTCCTCGAATTTACCTTTAATCAGTTCGGCCATATTCCCACTTTCACACATTTTCTCCGAAATAATTAAACATTTTCAAAGTAAATGTTTTTCCAATAGAGAAAACTACTTGAGCCCAGCATGTGAATATTGAACTTGTTTTATTATGGATATATAAATGACGTGATATTGATGATAATACGATTTTCAGATTCGAAAATGTTCCATTTGTGCCATCATGTTTGAGGGTTCCTTCCACAAGACAATGATGTTGTTTGCCAACACAATAAGGAATATACATTTTGAAGGAAATCTAGATTTGTGAGGCCGAGAACACCGAGGTTACTGAAGGTATGATCTCATATTCTCCTCAAGTTTTATTTGCATTGTAATCATCATTGTTGGATATCGATAATCAAAGCAATTTCTGTATGTCTCCCAAGTCCTACAAGAAAAGTGACACAGATTATTACATACCTTCATTCAATGAGAGAGAATATCTTTTATAGAGTGGTAACCTACTATAATTCGTGTTTATGTTCAATCATTCCTATTCCCAGAATCCTTTTTAACATTAACATTAACAAATTTCTACTTGAAATGCTCATCTTTATCTTTCATATAATGGTCAAATATCTATCGAAATGAATCGAAATTATACCTTGTAAGTTTCTAGTTATGTTTGGTGTCCATAGTGATATTTTCAATGCTACTTTTACATTGGATCATATGCAAGTATCAACTGACACTTGAGGGCCCCATGCATTATCAATCTTTGTTTTCAATTGTAATTGCACAACTAAAATTGTGCACTTGAGAATGTAATGTATGGGGCAGATTATGGATGTCAATATTCATTTGAAGAGTACTTGAATATCGAACGTTTAGTTATTAGATTTCTTTTCTAATCGTTAAAGATAGGTCCCTCCTCTCCTCAGATTCAAGTCTTATTTTGCCATTTTTCTACTGTTATTTACTCAGAAAAGTCCTTTCTCATATTTAAAATTTCATATTGTGTTACTTTCCATAGGTCTTCGAAGTTAGAGTCTGCCCAGAAGTTTCACATGGTTGGATCCTTATTTAAATCGATAACTATCATTATTTCTTCGATCTCCAATTAACTATCTTCATTTATTCAATCTCCAATTAACTACAGCTATCCAATCTATGAAAATTTCATATTTGAGTTAACTTGGGCGCCATCTGTACTCGAATGCCAAAAATGTCGTATCGGCCTTACA
This sequence comes from Aphidecta obliterata, assembly GCA_963966015.1. Taxonomy (NCBI): domain Eukaryota; kingdom Metazoa; phylum Arthropoda; class Insecta; order Coleoptera; family Coccinellidae; genus Aphidecta; species Aphidecta obliterata. The sequence continues at coordinate 7,793,283 of OZ014436.1, forward strand.
GAGTACTTTCATTTTTGATCTGCTGAAGATAAACTCTTGCAACTCGCGTATAGATGGCGCTAGCGGTATCGGATCTGGGATTTTGCTAAAACGCTAAAATATCATTTCGAGTTTTTTAACAGATTTCGAAAACTACGTCCTCGAATTTACCTTTAATCAGTTCGGCCATATTCCCACTTTCCCACATTTTTACCGAAATAATTAAACATTTTCAAAGTAAATGTTATTCCAACAGAGAAAACTACTTGAGCGCTGAATGTAACATTGAACTTATTCTTTTATGGGTATCTAAATGAGGTGATATTGATGATAATACGATTTTTCAGATTCGAAGGCGTTTTATTTGTGCTATCATGCTTGAGGATTCCTCTCCAAAACAATGATATTGTTTGCAAACAAAATAAGGACTATACATTTTGAAGGAAATCTAGGTTACTGAAGGTATGATTTCACATTTTCCTTAACTTTTATTTGCATTGTACTCATCATTGTTAGATATCGATGATTACAGCAATTTCTGTATGTCTTTCAAGTCTTCTGCGGACAAGTGACACATAGATTATTACATACTTCCATTCAATGAAAGAGAATATCTTTGTTGGCGTGGTTGGATCCTGAAAGAAATCGATAGGAAATTATTACTAACCTACTATAATTCGTGTATACGTTCACTCATTTCTAGTCCCAGAATCCTTCTTAACATTAACATTAACAAATTTTTACTTGAAATTGAAATTATCATCGTTATCTTTCAAATAATGGTATAATATCTAACGAAATTATACCTTGTTCATAGTCATAGTCAATACTACTTTTACTTTTATCAAATGATACTTGAGGGCCCCATGCATTATTAGTCTTAGTTGACAATTTTAATTGATTGTAATGTTTGTAATGTATTGTAATGTTTGTGGCACATTCGGGATGTCAATTTTCATTTGAAGAATGCTTGAAAATTGAACGTTTAGTTATCAAATTTCTTTTCAAATCGATGAAGATAGGTCGGTCCTCTCCTCAGATTGAAAAAACATTGATAATTGGTTTTTAATAAGGGCTGGAATTAACTTTTCTTCGCCTTCAGTCTCATTTTGCCACTTTTCTTCTGTTAAATACTTAGAGAAGTCCTCCCTCATATTTAAAATTCTTTATTGTGGTGCTTTCCATAGCTCTTCGAAGTTAGAATCTGCCCATAAATGACACATGGTTGGATTTTTATTATTTTTTCAATCTTCAATTAACTTTCGTCAATCTCCAATTAATTCTAGCTATCCAATAGATGAAAATTTCATATTTTAGTTAACTTGGCCGCCATCTGTACTCGAATGCAAAAAAATCGTACCCGACTTACAGAGTGCTTTTATTTTCTTAGGGCCGGTTTCACAATGTCAGGTTACCAATACTTAACCTGAAGTTACTGCTGCTACTGGCACTAACCAATGGCTAATGTACCGTTAATATTCTTCCTAACCGAAACATTAACCCGAATAGTGTTTGGTCGAGTTACCTGAAGAATAACCAGACATTGTGAAACCGGCCCTTAGTTGCAGAAGATACTCTTGCCACTTGCGTATAGATGGTCTGTTGGTGATCCTGGAGCAGTTCCAAGTTGTTCCGGTTCAGTTTCGAAGGAATGACAGTTCTACGAAACTGTTCCACACCATCTATGATCATACCATAGACCTAATGGTCTATTGGTTATCCTGGAGCAGTTCCGAGTTGTTCCGGTTCTGTTCCAAAGGAATGGCAGTTCTACGAAACTGTTCCATCTATGATCAAACCATATACCTAATGTTCAATGGTCTATGGGTGATCCTGGAGCAGTTCCGAAGGAATGACAGTTCTCGAAAATGTTTTACACCATCTATGATCAAACTATAGACCTAATAATATATGGTTTACAGAGTTAATGAAATTACGCAATCAATTTTTAAATAAATAAAAGAAGTGTGAAGTGTTATTGAATAAGAATTGTTGAAAAACGTCCGTAACAGCCGTTATGAACAATAATCTAAATCTAAAGGAAATACAATGTACTTATACTCCGTTCAAGAATTGACATCTCGGGAGCCTGTGGAAAAACTGATTTCAGTTTCGAAAACTACGTGCACGAATTTACTTTCAATCAGGCCGGCCATGTTTCCACTTTCTCAGATTTTCACCGTAATAATTAAACATTATCAAAGAAAGTGTTTTTCCAACAGGAAAACTACTTGAGCCATGCATGTAAATATTGAACCTATTCTTTTATGGTTCTCTAAATATTGATGATAATACGACTTTTCAGATTCAAAGGAGTTCTATTTGTGCCATCATGCTCGAGGATTCCTTTCTCAAAACAAAGATGTTGTTTGCCAACACAATAAGGACTATACAGTTTGAAGGGAATCTAAGTATGTAAGGCTGAGAATACGGAGGTTACTGAAGGTATGATTTCATATTTTCCTTGAGTATTATTTGCATTGTAATCATCGTTGTAAGATATTGATAATCAAAGCAATTTCTGTATGTCTTCCAAGTCCTCTGCGGACAAATGACAAAAAGATTATTGAATACTTTCATTCAATCAAAGAGAATATCTTTTATAGAATGATTGGATTCTAAAAGAAATCGATAGGGAATTACTACTCACCTACTATAATTTGTGAATATTCCCAGAGTCCTTTTTAACATTAACAAATTTTCACTTGAAATTGACATGATCATCATTATCTTTTATATAATGATCAAATATCTATCGAAATTATATCTCGTAAGGTTTTATTTACTTTTGGTGTCTATAATCATAGACAAGGCTACTTTTACATTGGTTCATATGCAAGTATCGAAAGACACTTCAGGGCCCCATGCATTATCAGTCTTAGTTGACAATTTTAATTGCACAACTATAATTGTGCGCTTGAGGTTGTAATGTTTAGGGCACATTCGAGATGTCAATTTTCATTTGAAGAACGCTTGAATATCGAACGTTTAGTTATTAGATTTCTTTTTTAATCGATAAAGATAGGTCGCTCCTCTCCTCAGATTCGAAAAACATTGATGGTCTATTGTTGATCCTGGAGCAGTTCCAAGTTGTCGTGGTTCAGTTTCAAAGGAATAACAGTTCCACACATCTCACGAGGCTGTGGAAAATTGAGTAATAGACTATTCAGTAATATTTTGGGTTGGTGATTTTATCAAACGAATTCGGTGAAAAATATACCTATATCAGCGCTTAAAAATTGTCTCAAGTTTTCAACTGATTTCAGTTTCGATAACTTCGTCCTCGAATTTACCTTTTCAGACCGGCCATGTTCCCACTTTCTCAGATTCTCACCGAAATAATTAAACATTTTCAAAGTGAATGTTTTTCCAACATAGAAAACTACTTGAGCGCTGAATGTAACATTGAACTTGTTCTTTTATGGGGATCTAATGATGATAATACGATTTTTCAGATTCTAAGGCGTTTTATTTGTGCCATCATGCTTGAGGATTCCTCTCCAAAGCAATGCTGTTTTCTGCCAACACAATAAGGACTTTACATTTTGAAGGAAATCTTGATATGCTAGGCTGAGAACACCGAGGTTACTGAAGGTATGATATAATATTTTCGTTAAGGTTTATTTGGAATGTAATCATTGTTGTTAGATATTGATAATTAAAGCAATTTCTGTCTTCCAAGTCTTCTGGGGACATATAGATTATTACAAATTTTTATTCAATAAAAGAAAAGACATTAACAAATTTCTACTTGAAATTGACATGATCATCATTATCTTTTATATAATGATCAAATATCTATCGAAATTATACCTTGTAAGATTTTATTTACGTTTGGTGTCCATAATCATAGACAAGGCTTCTTTTACATTGGTTCATATGCAAGTATCGAAAGACACTTCAGGGCCCCATGCATTATCGGTCTTAGTTCACAATTTTAATTGTAAATCTAAATGAAGTGATATTGATGATGATACGATTTTTCAGATTCGAAGGCGTTTTATTTGTGCCATCATGCTTGAGGATTCCTTTCACAAAACAAAGATGTTGTTTGCCAACACAATAAGGACTAAACATTTTGAAGGAAATCTAGATATGTGAAGCTGAGAAAACTGATACTAAAGGTATGATTTCATATTTTCCTCAAGTTTTCTTTGCATTTCAATCATCGTTGTTAGATATTGATAATCAAAGCAATTTCTGTATGTCTTCCTAGTGCTCTGCGGATAATTGACAAATAGATTTTTAAATACTTTCATTCAATGAAAGTGACTATCTTTTATAGAGTGATTGGATTCTGAAAGAAATCGACAGGGAATTATTACTCACCTACTATAATTTGTGAATATGTTCACTCATTTCTATTCCCAGAGTCCTTTTTAACATTAACAAATTTTCACTTGAAATTGACATGATCATCATTATCTTTTATATAATGATCAAATATCTATCGAAATTATACCTCGTAAGGTTTTATTTTCGTTTGGTGTCCATAATCATAGACAAGGCTACTTTTACATTGGTTCATATGCAAGTATCGAAAGAGACTTCAGGGCCCCATGCATTATCAGTCTTAGTTGACAATTTTAATTGCACAACTATAATTGTGCACTTGAGGTTGTAATGTTTGGGGCTCATTCGAGATGTCAATTTTCATTTGAAGAATGCTTGAATATCGAATGTTTAGTTATTAGATTTCTTTTGTAATCAATAAAGATGGGTCGTTCCCCTCCTCAGATTCGAAAAAGATTGATGGTCTATTGGTGATCCTGGAGCAGTTTCCAGTTGTTCCGATTCAGTTCCAAAGGAATGAGAGTTCTACAAAACAGTTCCACACATCTCGGGAGGCTCAGGAGAAAGTAGGGTGAGGCTGCGACAAAAATCTAACCGAAAAATGTATTTTTTCTCTCTCGAAATAGATCAAATTCGAACCTCCGATTTTTCAAAGTTACAGACCGGAAAATTTTAAATTCGCGAGTTGGAAAATTGCGCGATTAAATATTTTCGGGTGATATGACGAGTTGTAATTTCTAAGAAAAATTTTCTCATAGTTTTAGAGATTTATCCTCATTATTGAAAATTTTACTGTATTCTTAAAATTGTGCATGATTAGTCTCAATCGAACCATTCGGTGTTTCAGGAAGATGGAGGACTACTCTTCATGCCTTCAGCCTCCATGCAAGAGTCTCTAGACATCGACAGCTGGATAAGTTTTGTTACCAATGAATAAAGTTATATGATATCAAGCGTTTATATTATTGACTATTGAAAAAAAAATATTCTGGTTCAATCCTAAAAACTTCTTTTGACGCAGCATTTGCTTTCAACATACATGTGCTGCCCTCTAGTGGCAAAAGCGGGAAGTTTCTTTGAGCGGTGCTGCCCTCTGGCGGCAGAAGCTCGAAGTTCGTTTTTTCAGTGCTGCCCTCTGGCAGCAGACGCTCGAAGCTATTAGTTAAATCGGACGTGCTGCCATCTAGCGGATGTGTAACGTACTAACGTGGCCTTGAAAAATAAGTCAAGGTCACGGTCCAATTTTTTGAAAAGCTTCGAGCTTCTGCCGCCAGAGGGCAGCACTGATTTCACGCAGGTAGGTGCTGCCCTCTGGCGGCAGAAGCTCGAAGCTTTTCAAAAAATTGGACCGTGACCTTGACTTATTTTTCAAGGCCACGTTAGTACGTTACACATCCGCTAGATGGCAGCACGTCCGATTTAACTAATAGCTTCGAGCGTTTGCTGCCAGAGGGCAGCACCTATCTGATCAGAACTTCGAGCGTCAATCGCCAGAGGGCAGCACATCCGATTTATCGAATAGCTTCGAGCTTCTACCGCCAGAGGGCAGCACTGAAATAACGAGCTTCTAGCTTTTACCGCCAGAGGGCAGCACTGAAATAACGAACTTCGAGCTTCTGCCGCCAGAGGGCAGCACCGCTCAAAGAAACTTCACGCTTTTGCCGCCAGAGGGCAGCACTGTAATAACGAACTTCGAGCTTCGGCCGCCAGAGGGCAGCACCGCTCAAGGAAACTTCCCGCTTTTGCCACTAGAGGGCAGCACATGTATGTTGAAAGCAAATGCTGCGTCAAAAGAAGTTTTTAGGATTGAACCAGAATATTTTTTTTTCAATAGTCAATAATATAAACACGTGATATCATATAACTTCATTTATTGGTAACAAAACTTATCCAGCTGTCGACGTCTAGAGACTCTTGCATGGAGGCTGAAGGCATGAAGAGTAGTCCTCCATCTTCCTGAAACACCGAATGGTTCGACTGAGACACAATTTTAAGAATACAGTAAAATTTTCAATAATGAGGATAAATCTCTCAAACTATGAGAAAACTTTTCTTAGAAATTACAACTCATTATATCACCCGAAAATATTTAATCGCGCAATTTTCCAACTCGCGAATTTAAAATTTTCCGGTCTGTAACTTTGAGAAATCGGAGGTTCGGATTTGATCTATTTCGAGAGAGAAAAATACATTTTTCGGTTAGATTCTTGTCGCAGCCTCACCCTACTTCCTCCTGAGCCTCCTGAGATGTGTGGATCTGTTTTGTAGAACTCTCATTCCTTTGGAACTGAACCGGAACAACTCGAAACTGCTGCAGGATCACCAATAGACCATCAATGTTCTTCGAATCTGAGGAGAGGAACGACCTATCTTTATTGATTAGAAAAGAAAACTAATAACTAAACGTTCGATATTCAAGTATTCTTCAAATGAAAATTGACATCTCGAATGTGCCCTAAACATTACAACCTCAAGTGCACAATTATAATTGTTTAATTAAAATTGTCAACTAAGACTGATAATGCATCGGGCCCTGAAGTGTCTTTCGATACTTGCATATGAACCAATGTAAAAGTAGCCTTGTCTATGACCATCAAACGTAAATAAAACCTTACAAGGTATAATTTCGATAGATATTTGATCATTATATAAAAGATAATGATGATCATGTCAATTTCAAGTGAAAATTCGTTAATGTTAAAAAGGACTCTGGGAATATTCACAAATTATAGTAGGTATCGATTTCTTTTAGAATCCAATCACTCTATAAAAGATATTCTCTTTCATTGAATGAAAGTATTTAATAATCCTTTTCTCACTTGTCCGCAGAGGACTTGGAAGACATACAGAAATTGCTTCGATTATCAATATCTTACAACGATGATTACAATGCAAATAAAACTCAAGGAAAATATGAAATCATACCTTCAGTAACCTCCGTATTCTCAGCCTTACATACTTAGATTCCCTTCAAACCTTATAGTCCTTATTGTGTTGGCAAACAACATCTTTGTTTTGAGAAAGGAATCCTCGAGCATGATGGCACAAATAGAACTCCTTTGAATCTGAAAAGTCGTATTATCATCAATATTTAGATAACCATCAAAGAATAGGTTCAAAATTTACATGCATGGCTCAAGTAGTACTCCTGTTGGAAAAACACTTTCATTGAAAATGTTTAATAATTCCGGTGAAAATCTGAGAAAGTGGAAACATGGCCGACCTGATTGAAAGTAAATTCGTGCACGTAGTTTTCGAAACTGAAATCAGATTTTTCACAGCCTCCCGAGATGTCAATTCTTGAACGGAGTATAAGTACATTGTATTTCCTTTAAATTTAGATTATTGTTTATAACGGCTGTTACGGACGTTTTTCAACAATTCTTATTCAATAACACTACACACTTCTTTTATTTATTTGAAAATTGATTGCGTAATTTCATTAACTCTGTAGTCCATAGAACATTAGGTCTATAGTTTGATCATAGATGGTGTAAAACATTTTCGTAGAACTGTCATTCCTTCGGAACTGCTACAGGATCACCCATAGACCATTGAACATTAGGTATATGGTTTGATCATAGATGGAACAGTTTCGTAGAACTGCCATTCCTTTGGAACAGAACCGGAACAACTCGGAACTGCTCCAGGATAACCAATAGAGGTATGATCATAGATGGTGTGGGACAGTTTCGTAGAACTGTCATTCCTTCGAAACTGAACCGGAACAACTTGGAACTGCTCCAGGATCACCGATAGACCATCTATACGCAAGTTGCAAGAGTATATCTTCTGCAACTAAGGGCCGGTTTCATAATGTCTGGTTATTCTTCAGGTAACTTGACCAAACACTATTCGGGTTAAAGTTTCGGTTAACTCCAATATGAAATTTTCATATATTGGATAGCTAGAATTAATTGGAGATTGAAGAAAGTTAATTGAAGATTGAAAAGTGATTGAGTGAACATATTCACAAATTATAATAGGTGAGTAATAATTCCCTGTCGATTTCTTTCAGAATCCAATCACTCTATAAAAGATAGTGACTTTCATTGAATGAAAGTATTTAATAATCTATTTGTCAATTATCCGAGGGGCACTTGGAAGACATACAGAAATTGCTTTGATTATCAATATCTAACAACGATGATTGAAATGCAAAGAAAACTTGAGGAAAATATGAAATCATACCTTTAGTATCCGTTTTCTCAGCCTCACATATCTAGATTTCCTTCAAAATGTTTAGTCCTTATTGTGTTGGCAAACAACATCTTTGTTTTGTGAAAGGAATCCTCAAGCATGATGGCACAAATAAAACGCCTTCGAATCTGAAAAATCGTATCATCATCAATATCACTTCATTTAGATTTACAATTAAAATTGTGAACTAAGACTGATAATGCATGGGGCCCTGAAGTGTCTTTCGATAGTTGCATATGAACCAATGTAAAAGTAGCATTGAATATGACTATGGACACCAAACATAAATAGAAACTTACAAGGTATAATTTCGATTCATTTTGATAGATATTTGACCATTATATGAAAGATAAAGATGATCATTTCAATTTCAAGTAGAAATTTGTTAATGTTAATGTTAAAAAGGATTCTGGGAATAGGAATGATTGAACATAAACACGAATTATAGTAGGTTACCACTCTATGAAAGATATTCTCTCTCATTGAATGAAAGTATGCAATAATCTATGTGTCACTTTTCTTGGAGGACTTGGGAGACATACAGAAATTGCTTTGATTATAGATATCTAACAATGATGATTACAATGCAAATAAAACTTGAGGAAAATATGAAATCATACCTTCAGTAACCTCGGTGTTCTCGGCCTCACAAATCTAGATTTACTTCAAAATGTATATTCCTTATTGTATTGGCAAACAACATCATTGTTTTGTGAAAGGAACCCTCAAGCATGATGGCACAAATAGAACATTTTCGAATCTGAAAATCGTATTATCATCAATATCACGTCATTTATATATCCATAATAAAACAAGTTCAATATTCACATGCTGGGCTTAAGTAGTTTTCTCTGTTGGAAAAACATTTACTTTGAAAATGTTTAATTATTTCGGTGAAAATGTGGGAATATGGCCGAACTGATTAAAGGGAAATTCGAGGACGTAGGTTTCGAAATCTGTTAAAAAACTCGAAATGATATTTTAGCGTTTTAGCAAAATCCCAGATCCGATAGCGCCATCTATACGCGAGTTGCAAGAGTTTATCTTCAGCAGGTCAAAAATGAAAGTACTCTGTAAGGCCGATACGACATTTTTGGCATTCGAGTACAGATGGCGCCCAAGTTAACTCAAATATGAAATTTTCATAGATTGGATAGCTGCAGTTGATTGGAGATTGAATAAGTGTAGATAGTTAATTGGAGATCGAAGAAATAATGATAGTTATCGATTGAAATAAGGATCCAGCCATGTGTCACTTATGGGCAAATTCTAACTTCAAAGACCTATATGGAAAGTAACACAATAAGAAATTTTAAATATGAGAGAGGACTTTTCTGAGTAAATAACAGTAGAAAAATGGCAAAATAAGACTTGAATCTGAGGAGAGGAGGGACCTATCTTTAACGATTAGAAAAGAAATCTAATAACTAAACGTTCGCTATTCAAGTACTCTTCAAATGAATATTGACATCCATAATCTGCCCCATACATTACATTCTCAGGTGCACAATTTTAGTTGTGCAATTACAATTGAAAACAAAGATTGATAATGCATGGGGCCCTCAAGTGTCAGTTGATACTTGCATATGATCCAATGTAAAATAGCATTGAATATGACTATGGACACCAAACATAAATAGAAACTTACAAGGTATAATTTCGATTCATTTCGATAGATATTTGACCATTATATGAAAGATAAAGATGATCATTTCAATTCCAAGTAGAAATTTGTTAATGTTAATGTTAAAAAGGATTCTGGGAATAGGAATGATTGAACATAAACACGAATTATAGTAGGTTACCACTCTATAAAAGATATTCTCTCTCATTGAATGAAGGTATGTAATAATCTGTGTCATTTTTCTTGTAGGACTTGGGAGACATACAGAAATTGCTTTGATTATCGATATCCAACAATGATGATTACAATGCAAATAAAACTTGAGGAAAATATGAGATCATACCTTCAGTAACCTCGGTGTTCTCGGCCTCACAAATCTAGATTTCCTTCAAAATGTATATTCCTTATTGTGTTGGCAAACAACATCATTGTTTTGTGGAAGGAACCCTCAAACATGATGGCACAAATGGAACATTTTCGAATCTGAAAATCGTATTATCATCAATATCACGTCATTTATATATCCATAATAAAAAAAGTTCAATATTCACATGCTGGGCTCAAGTAGTTTTCTCTGTTGGAAAAACATTTACTTTGAAAATGTTCAATTATTTCGGAGAAAATGTGGGAAAGTGGGAATATGGCCGAACTGTTTAACGGTAAATTCGAGGACGTAGTTTTCGAAATCAGTTAAAAAACTCGAGATGATATTTTAGCGTTTCAGCAAGATCCCAGATCCGATACTGCTAGCGCCATCTATACGCGAGTTGCAAGAGTTTATCTTCAGCAGGTCAAAAATGAAAGTACTCTGTAAGGCCGATACGACATTTTTGGTATTCGAGTACAGATGGCGCCCAAGTTAACTCAAATATGAAATTTTCATAGATTGGAAAGCTGTAGTTAATTGGAGATTGAATAAATGAAGATAGTTAATTGGAGATCGAAGAAATAATGATAGTTATCGATTTAAATAAGGATCCAACCATGTGTCACTTATGGGCAGATTCTTATTTCGAAGTGCTATGGAAAGTACCACAATAAAAAATTTTGAATATGAATGAGGACTTTTCTGAGTGAATAACAGAAGAAAAATGGCAAAATGAGACTAAAGGCGAAAAAAAGTTAATTCCTGCCCTTATTAAAAACCCGATATCAATGTTTTTTGAATCTGAGGAGAAGAGGGACCTATCTTTAATGATAAGAAGAGAAATCTAATAACAAAACTTTCGATATTCAAGCATTCTTCAAATGAAAATTGACATCCTGAATTTGCCCCAAACATTACAATCTCAAGTGCACAACTTTAGTTGTACAATTGATATTGTCACCTAAGACTCAAGTGTCTTTTAATAATTTCACATGAACCAATGTAGAAGTAGCAATGACTATGGACACCAAACGTGAATAGAAACTTACAAGGTATAATTTCGATTCATTTTGATAGATATTTGACCATTATACGAAAGATAACGAAGATCATTTCAATTTCAGGTTAAAATTTGTTAATGTTAATGTTGAGAGGGATTCTGGGAATAAAAATGAGTGAACATATTCACGAGTTATAGTAGTATAGTAATAACTTCCTATCGATTTCTTTCAGGATCCAACCACTCTATAAAAGGTTTTTTCTTTCATTGAATAAAAATTTGTAATAATCTATGTGTCACTTGTCCCCAGAAGACTTGGAAGACATACAGAAATTGCTTTAATTATCAATATCTAACAACAATGATTACATTCCAAATAAACCTTAACGAAAATATTATATCATACCTTCAGTAACCTCGGTATTCTCAGCCTCGCATATCAAGATTTCCTTCAAAATGTAAAGTCCTTATTGTGTTGGCAGAAAACAGTATTGCTTTGGAGAGAAATCCTCAAGCATGATGGCACAAATAAAACGCCTTAGAATCTGAAAAATCGTATTATCATCATTAGATCCCCATAAAAGAACAAGTTCAATGTTACATTCAGCGCTCAAGTAGTTTTCTATGTTGGAAAAACTTTCACTTTGAAAATGTTTAATTATTTCGGTGAGAATCTGAGAAAGTGGGAACATGGCCGGTCTGAAAAGGTAAATTCGAGGACGAAGTTATCGAAACTGAAATCAGTTGAAAACTTGAGACAATTTTTATGCGATGATATAGGTATATTTTTCTAAAATGATCACAGATTTTGTTTGATAAAATCACCAACCCAAAATTTTACTGAATAGTCTATTACCAACTCAATTTTCCACAGCCTCCTGAGATGTGTGGAACTGTTATTCCTTTGAAACTGAACCGGGACACCTCGGAACTGCTCCAGGATCACCAATAGACCATCAATGTTTTTCGAATCTGAGGATAGGAGCGACCTATCTTTATCGATTAAAAAAGAAATCTAATAACTAAACGTTCGATAATCAAGCATTCTTCAAATGAAAATTGACATCTCGAATGTGCCCAAAAATTACAACCTCAAGTGCACAATTATAATTGTGTAATTAAAATTGTCAACTAAGACTGATAATGCATCGGGCCCTGAAGTGTCTTTCGATACTTGCATATGAACCAATGTAAAAGTAGCCTTGTCTATGACCATCAAACGTAAATAAAACCTTACAAGGTATAATTTCGATAGATATTTGATCATTATATAAAAGATAATGATGATCATGTCAATTTCAAGTGAAAATTCGTTAATGTTAAAAAGGACTCTGGGAATATTCACAAATTATAGTAGGTATCGATTTCTTTTAGAATCCAATCACTCTATAAAAGATATTCTCTTTCATTGAATGAAAGTATTTAATAATCTTTTTGTCACTTGTCCGCAGAGGACTTGGAAGACATACAGAAATTGCTTCGATTATCAATATCTTACAACGATGATTACAATGCAAATAAAACTCAAGGAAAATATGAAATCATACCTTCAGTAACCTCCGTATTCTCAGCCTTACATACTTAGATTCCCTTCAAACCTTATAGTCCTTATTGTGTTGGCAAACAACATCTTTGTTTTGAGAAAGGAATCCTCGAGCATGATGGCAATTTAGATTATTGTTTATAACGGCTGTTACGGACGTTTTTCAACAATTCTTATTCAATAACACTTCACACTTCTTTTATTTATTTGAAAATTGATTGCGTAATTTCATTAACTCTGTAGTCCATAGAACATTAGGTCTATAGTTTGATCATAGATGGTGTAAAACATTTTCGTAGAACTGTTATTCCTTCGGAACTGCTACAGGATCACCCATAGACCATTGAACATTAGGTATATGGTTTGATCATAGATGGAACAGTTTCGTAGAACTGCCATTCCTTTGGAACAGAACCGGAACAACTCGGAACTGCTCCAGGATAACCAATAGAGGTATGATCATAGATGGAGTGGAACAGTTTCGTAGAACTGTCATTCCTTCGAAACTGAACCGGAACAACTTGGAACTGCTCCAGGATCACCGATAGACCATCTATACGCAAGTTGCAAGAGTATATCTTCTGCAACTAAGGGCCGGTTTCATAATGTCTGGTTATTCTTCAGGTAACTTGACCAAACACTATTCGGGTTAAAGTTTCGGTTAGGAAGAATATTAACGGTACATTAGCCATTGGTTAGTGCCAGTAGCAGCAGTAACTTCAGGTTAAGTATTGGTAACCAGACATTGTGAAACCGGCCCTAAGAAAATGAAATCACTCTGTAAGTCGGGTACGATTTTTTTGCATTCGAGTACAGATGGCGCCCAAGTTAACTCAAATATGAAATTTTCATATATTGGATAGCTAGAATTAATTGGAGATTGAAGAAAGTTAATTGAAGATTGAAAAGTGATTGAGTGAACATATTCACAAATTATAATAGGTGAGTAATAATTCCCTGTCGATTTCTTTCAGAATCCAATCACTCTATAAAAGATAGTGACTTTCATTGAATGAAAGTATTTAATAATCTATTTGTCAATTATCCGCAGAGCACTTGGAAGACATACAGAAATTGCTTTGATTATCAATATCTAACAACGATGATTGAAATGCAAAGAAAACTTGAGGAAAATATGAAATCATACCTTTAGTATCCGTTTTCTCAGCCTTGCATACCTAGATTCCCTTCAAAATGTATGTCCTCATTGTGTTGGCAAACAACATCTTTGTTTTGTGAAAGGAATCCTCGAGCATGATTGCACAAATAAAACTCCTTCGAATCTGAAAAATCGTATTATCATCGATATCACTTCATTTAGATAGCTTTCATTAACTCTGTAGTTCATTGAACTAATCCATAGAACATTAAGTTTTCGCGAAATCCCAGATACTACAGTGACTAGATTAAACACAGTGGCGACATTCGTGGTCTCATTTTTGATTGGCTGCCGGCTCAGCCGCCAGCCTGAATTTTAGGCCTGAGCCGTTTACCTGAATTTTAGGTTTTATTCAAAATATAAGGCCCATTGTAGTGAGAAAGTAAGAAAATGTAATGGTTTAGAAATGTACCTGTTATATTTGACTGATACTTTTTGGCCAAGTATCCCTTAACTATCAAAATTTTCTTGTTATTTTTCAGCCAAAGTGGTAAGTGTTGTCTTTTATATATGAGTATTCCTTACGTTTTCTTGTACCATTTGTTATTTAAATTATCCTTAAATCTTGGGTTCTTTACCTAGTATGTGATATCGCAGCCGAAACTTCGATTTGAAGAGTATATTTTTTTTTAGATCAATGGTTCACTTGATGACATCCAGACATCCATCTGCTGCAATAAGCAAATTTAACACTGATGTCGATAACGAAACGATAACATTTTCAGAAGAATTCATCAAAATATTCACCAATACGGAAGTAGGCTATAAGAAAATTTGGAAACCATCCCAAACAGGTGTTGTCATTTCGACACGATCCATTCTGGAACTCCAAACTGAATTGTTGGAATAGAGAGCATACCAATTTGTTTTAACAAGTCTATTTTCTCAAGATTGTTTGGGAAATTTATTCTGTGTATTGAGAAGCAAACAAATTGTGCCAAATGTGGTACAAGTGAAATACAAACTGAAATTGATCTCTGTGTCGGAATACTTGTTGAACGTAAATAATAGCAGCTACAAGGAAGATGACAGAGTTTCTTCAGGTTTTTTAGACAGTCTGAAAACATTGAAGCCACTTCATGATTAAGTTATGTTGCCAGAAATTATAGAAACTCCAATTTTTAATTTGAATCGGAGGGACTTGAATTCTCTTTATAATATATCACGATATATTTTAAAAACTTTTAATACCATCGAATGTGTGAGTTCAGCAGTTTCCAAAAGGCCATTGCACAAAAAATGTAGTAAATTTATACTAATAAAGAGGTTCAACTAACAATCCTTATTTTTCACTTCAGAGGCAGTGTTTTGTTTTCTTTAGAGATGGAAAGTATTTTCAGAAAATATTCCATCTCAAATTATAGATCTGAAATTATTTTATTTCAAAGAAATGTCAGATTTGAGGCCAGATTGCCAGAATCTCAAAACCAAAATTATAAAAAGATTTATTATTTATAGATTGAAAATTAATTCGAGAAAATTCAAAGCATCCTAAAAAAAAATGAGAAGCTGGCAACTTATTCTGAATTATTTATGTTTCGATTAATCATTTATTAAAAGTCTTCAATTTGTTTTTTATTGTTATTTGTATCCTTCCAAAGGGAATGAATGAACGTGAAATCCAAAAGATTCTTTTCATTATAACACTGCAATACAGTACTATAAGTAATAAAATTTATGATCTGGATATTCTATTACGTTCTTACAACGATTTACCAGTAAATATTAGGGACAAAAACATTCTATTTAATTATCATAAGTTTTTTATTACGATTTCCATTCAAATCCTATGGATTCACATTCAAATTTAGGAAGAATATGGCGGATGGGGCGGGGCTTAGCCTGAATGTCGCCACTGTGTTTAATCTAGTCACTGTACAGATACGATACCGATAGTGCCATCTATACGCAAGTGGCAGAAGTATACTTCTGCAACTTCGAAAATAAAAGTAATCTGTAAAACCAATACGTATTTCTTGCATTCGAGTACAGATAGCGCCCAAGTTAACTCAAAAAGGAAATTTTCATATATTGGATAGCTAGAGTTAATTGGAGATTGAAGAAATGAAAATAGTTTATTAGAGAACGAAGAAATAATGATAGTTATCGATTCAAATAATTTTCCAACCATGTTTCGCTTATGGGCAGATTCTTACTTCGAAGAGCTATGGAAAGTACCACAATAAGGAATTTTAAACATGGGAGAGGACTTTTCTGAGTAAATAACCTATCTCTTTCAATTAGAAAAAGAAATCTAATAACTAAACGTTCGATATTCAAATATTCTTCAAATGAATATTGACATCCGTAATCTGCCCCAAACATTACATTCTCAGGTGTACAACGTTAGTTGTGCAATTAAAATTGACAACTAAGATTGATAATGCATGGGGCCCTCAAGTGTCAGTTGATACTTGCATATGATCCAATGTAAAAGTAGCATTGAATATGACAATGGACACCAAACGTAAATAGAAACTTACAAGGTATAATTTCGATTCATTTCAATCGATATTTGACCATTATATGAAACATAACGATGATCATTTCAATTTCAAGTAAAAATTTGTTAATGTTAATGTTAAGAAGGATTCTGGGAATAGAAATGAGTGACGTATACACGAATTATAGTAGGTTGGTAAAAATTTCCTATCGATTCCTTTCAGGATCCAGCCACGCCATAAAAGATATTCTCTTTCATTAAATGAAAGTATGTAATAATCTACGTATCACTTGTCCACAGAGGACTTGGAAGACATACAGAAATTGCTGTGATTATCGATATCTAACAATGATGATTACAATGCAAATAAAACTTAAGGAAAATGTGAAATCATACCTTCAGTAAGCTCGGTATTTTCAGCCTCACATACCTAGATTTCCTTCAAACTGTATAGTCCTTATTGTGTTGGCAAACAACATCATTGTTTTGTGAAAGGAATCCTCAAGCATGATGCCACAAATAGAACGACTTCGAATCTGAAAAATCGTATTATCATCAATATCACCTCATTTAGATACCCATAAAAAAACAAGTTCAATGTTACATTCAGAGCTCAAGTAGTTTTCTATGTTGGAAAAACATATACATTGATAATGTTTAATTGTTTCGGTGAAAATCTGAGAAAATGGGAACATGGCCGGCCTGAAAAGGTAAATTCGACGACGAAGTTATCAAAACTGAAATCAGTTAAAAACTTGAGACAATTTTCAAGCGATGATATAGGTATATTTTTCCAAAATGATCTCCGAATTTGTTCGATAAAATCACCAACCCAAAATATTACTGAATAATCTATTACCAACTTAATTTTCCACAGCCTCCTGAGATGTCAATTATTCTTGAACCGAGTATAGATGGTGTGGAACAGTTTCGTAGAACTGTCATTCCTTTGGAACTCAACCGGAACCACTCGGAACTGCTCCAGGATCACCAATAGACTATTAGGTCTATGGTTTGATCATAGACGGTATTGAACAGTTTCGTAGAACTGTCATTCCTTTGGAACTGAACCGGAACAACTCGGAACTGCTCCAGGATCACCAATAGACCATCAATGTTTTTTGAACCTGAGGAGAGGAACGACCTATCTTTATTGATTAGAAAAGAAATCTAATAACTAAACATTCGATACTCAAGCATTCTTCAAATGAAAATTGACATCTCGAATGTGCCCCAGACATCAAAACCTCAAATGCACAATTATAGTTGTGCAATTAAAATTGTCAACTAAGACTGATAATGCATCGGGCCCTGAAGTGTCTTTCGATACTTGCATATGAACCAATGTAAAAGTAGCCTTGTCTACGACTATGGACACCAAACGTAAATAAAACCTTACGAGGTATAATTTCGATAGATATTTGATCATTATATAAAAGATAATGATGATCATGTCAATTTCAAGTAAAAATTTGTTTATGTTAAAAAGTACTCTGGGAATAGAAATGAGTGAACATATTCACAAATTATAGTAGGTGAGTAATAATTCCCTATCGATTTCTTTCAAAATCCAATCACTCTATAAAAGATATTCTCTTTCATTGAATGAAAGTATTCTATAATCTATTTGTCACTTATCCACACAGGACTTGGAAGATATACAGAAATTGCTTTGATTATCAATATCTAACAACAATGATTAAAATGCAAATAAAACTCAAGGAAAATATGAAATCATACCTTCAGTAACCTCGGTTTTCTCAGCCTTGCATACCTAGATTCCCTTCAAAATGTATGTCCTCATTGTGTTGGCAAACAACATCTTTGTTTTGTGAAAGGAATCCTCGAGCATGATGGCACAAATAAAACTCCTTCGAATCTGAAAAATCGTATTATCATCAATATCACCTCATTTAGATACCCTTGAAAGAACAAGTTCAATATTTATATGCTGGGCTGAAGTAGTTTTCTCTGTTGGAAAAACATTTACTTTGAAAATGTTTTATTATTTCGGTGAAAATCTGAGAAAGTGGGAACATGGCCGGCCTGATTAAAAGTAAATTCGAGCACGTAGTTTTCGAAACTAAAATCAGATCTTCTGCAGGCTCCCGAGATGTCAATTCTTGAACAGAGTATAAGTACATTGTATTTCCTTTAGATTTAGATTATTGTATATATAGAACTCCTTTGAATCTGAAAAGTCGTATTATCATCAATATTTAGATAACCATTAAAGAATAGGTTCAATATTTACATGCATGGCTCAAGTAGTTTTCCTGTTGGAAAAACACTTTCATTGAAAATGTTTAATTATTCCCGTGAAAATCTGAGAAAGTGGAAACATGGCCGGCCTAATTGAAAGTAAATTCGTGCACGTAGTTTTCGAAACTGAAATCAGATTTTCCACAGGCTCCCGAGATGTCAATTCTTGAACGGAGTATAAGTACATTGTATTTCCTTTAGATTTAGATTATTGTTCATAACGGCTGTTACGGACGTTTCTCAACAATTCTTATTCAATAACACTTCACACTTCTTTTATTTATTTAAAAATTGATTGCGTAATTTCATTAACTCTGTAGTCCATAACTCTGTAGTCTATAGAACATTAGGTCTATAGTTCGATCATAGATGGTGTAAAACATTTTCGCAGAACTCCTTCGGAACTGCTCCAGGATCACCCATAGACCATTGAACATTAGGTATATGGTTTGATCATAGATGGAACAGTTTCGTAGAACTGCCATTCCTTTGGAACTGAACCGGAACAACTCGGAACTGTTCCAGGATAACCAATAGAGGTATATAGTACTATTTGGAATTCAGTATCCTGTGGTTTGCACAAAACTTTGATGTCTGATGAAGAGATGTCAAATTAAATTCGACATTCGACCTCTTACTAGAATATCGTTCATAATTCAAAGAATTTAATTTGTGAAAACTGCTTTGACACTGCTTGATATTGAAGTTTTGTGCAACCCACCTGTCAATGAAACTGCTCCAGGATAACCAATAGACCATCAGGTCTATGGTATGATCATAGATGGTGTGGAACAGATTCGTAGAACTGTCATTCCTTCGAAACTGAACCGGAACAACTTGGAACTGCTCCAGGATCACCAATAGACCATCTATACGCAAGTGGCAAGAGTATATCTTCTGCAACTAAGGGCCGGTTTCACAATGTCTGGTTATTCTTTAGGTAACTTGACCAAACACTATTCGGGCTAAAGTTTCGGTAAGGAAGAAGATTAACGGTACATTAGCCATTGGTTAGTACCAAACCAGCAATTGTGAAACACTTTCCTATGGTTAAAGTCTTAACTTCAGGTTAAGTATTGGTAACCAGACATTGAGAAACCGGCCCTAAGAAAATAAAAGTACTCTGTAAGTCCGGTACGATTTTTTTGCATTCGAGTACAGATGGCGCCCAAGTTAACTCAAATATGAAATTTTCATATATTGGATAGCAAGAATTAATTGGAGATCGAAGAAAGTTAATTGAAGATTGAAAAAATAATAAAAAAAAATCCAATCATGTGTCATTTATGGGCAGATTCTTACTTCGAAGAGCTATGGAAAGCACCACAATTAAGAATTTTAAATATAAGGGAGGACTTTTCTAAGTAAATAACAGAAAAAAGTGGCAAAATGAGACTGAAGGCGAAGAAAAGTTAATTCCAGCCCTTATTAAAAACCCGATATCAATGTTTTTTCAATCTGAGGAGAGGAGCGACCTATCTTCATCGATTTGAAAAGAAATTCAATAACTAAACGTTCGATATTCAGGCTTTCTTCAAATGAAAATTGACGTCCCGAATGAGCCACAAACATTACAATCCCAAGTGCACAACTTTAGTTGTGCAATTAAAATTATCAACTAAGACTGATAATGCATGGGGCCCTCAAGTTTCATTTGATAAAAGTAAAAGTAGTATTGACTATGACTATGAACACAAAACTTACAAGGTATGATTTTGTTAGATATTTGACCATTATATGAAAGATAACGATGATCATTTCAATTTCAAGTAAAAATTGGTTAAAGTTAATGTTAAGAAGGATTCTGGGAATAGAAATGAGTGAACATATACATGAATTATAGTAGGTTAGTAATAATTTCCTATCGATTTCTTTCAGGATCCAACCACGCCAAAAAAGATATTCTCTTTCATTGAATGAAAGTATGTAATAATCTCTGTTTCACTTGTCCACAGAGGACTTGAAAGACATACAGAAATTGCTTTAATTATCTTAATTAATTAATTAATCTTATGATATTTGAATAGCTATAAAAACTGAGTGTTATACTTATATTTAGCGCCCAAGTAGTGGTTCTCGAAAAAAACTGTTGGAAAAACATTCTCTCTGAAAATTTTCAATTATTTTTGTGGAAATCTGAATTGGGATTACGGCCGGCTTGGTTAAACGTTACCTAGGATGACGTAGTTTTCGAAACTGAAATCAGTTAAAAACTCAAGATCATTTTTTTATGCGAGATCCCAGATACAATACCACTAGCGCCATCTATAAGCAAGTGGCGAAAGTATATCTTCAGCCAATTTTAAAATAAAAGTACTCTGTAAAGCCCATATTTTCTGTATTGGAATGAGGTCTCCCAGGATAACTCAAATAGGAAAATGTCATATATTGGACAGCTATAGTTAATTGAGATTGAATAAATAAAGATAGTTATCGATTAAAGTAGGGATTCAACAAAAGATATCAACTGTTAGTTTCAATGGAAGTTGAAATCCATGTATCACTCATGGGCAGATTCTAACATTGAAAAGCTATGGAAAGTTACACAATAAGAATTTCAAATATGACAGAGGATCTTTCTAAGTAGAAGAAAAATGGCGAAAGGCGAAGAAAAGTCAATATATACAAGATGGTCCACAAGATATAGAAGAATTATAGTAGGTAAGTAATAATTACCTATCAATTCAATTCAGAATCCAACCATACTATCATAAATATTCCCTTTCATTCAATGGAAGTAATAATCTATGTGTCAGCAGAAGACTTGGAAGACATATAGAAATTGCTTTGATTAGGAATATCTAGCAACGACGATTACAATGCAAAGAAAACTTGAGGAAAATATGGAATCATACCATTAGTATCCGTTTTCTCAGTCTCACATATCTGGATCTCCTTCAAAATGTTTAGTCCTTATTTTTTGGCAAACAACATCTTTGATTTGTGAAAGGAATCCTCAAGCATGATGGCACAAATAGAACGCCTTCGAATCTGAAAAATCGTATTATCATCAATATCACGTCATTTATATATTATTATATATAAAAAACTCGAGATGATTTTTTAGCGTTTTAGCAAGATCCCAGATCAGATACCGCTAGCGCCATCTATACGCGAGTTGCAAAAGTATATCTTCAGCAGGTCAAAAATGAAAGTACTCTGTAAGGCCGATAGGACATTTTTGGCATTCGAGTACAGATGGCGCCCAAGTTAACTCAAATAGGAAATTTTCGTATATTGGTTAGCTAGAGTTACTTGCAGATTTAAGAAATGAAGATAGTTAATTGGAGATCGAAGAAATAATGATAAGTTATCGATTTAAATAAGGATCCAACCATGTGTCACTTATGGGCAGATTCTAACTTCGAAGAGCTATGGAAAGTACCACAATATGAAATTTTAAATATGAGAGAGGACTTTTCTGAGTAAATAACAGTAGAAAAATGGCAAAATAAGACTTGAATCTGAGGAGAGGAGGGACCTATCTTTAACGATTGGAAAAGAAATCTAATAACTAAACGTTCGATATTCAAGTACTCTTCAAATGAATATTGACATCCATAATCTGCCCCAAACATTACAATCTCAGGTGCACAACTTTAGTTGTGCAATTGACAAACTAAGACTGATAATGCATGGGGCCCTCAAGTGTCAGTTGATACTTGCATGTGATCCAATGTAAAAGTAGCATTGAATATGACTATGGACACCAAACATAAATTGAAACTTACAAGGTATAATTTCGATTCATTTCGATAAATATTTGACCATTATATGAAAAATAAAGATGATCATTTCAATTGCAAGTAGAAATTTGTTAATGTTAATGTTAAAAAGGATTCTGGGAATAGGAATGATTGAACATAAACACGAATTAAAGTAGGTTACCACTCTATAAAAGATATTCTCTCTCATTGAATGAAAGTATGTAATAATCTATGTGTCACTTTTCTTGGAGGACTTGGGAGACATACAGAAATTACTTTGATTATCGATATCTAACAATGATGATTACAATGCAAATAAAACTTGAGGAAAATATGAAATCATACCTTCAGTAACCTCGGTGTTCTCGGCCTCACAAATCTAGATTTCCTTCAAAATGTATATTCCTTATTGTGTTGGCAGACAACATCATTGTTTTGTGAAAGGAACCCTCAAGCATGATGGTACAAATATAACATTTTCGAATCTGAAAATCGTATTATCATCAATAATATCACGTCATTTATATATCCATAATAGAACAAGTTCAATATTTGCTTGCTGGGCTCAAGCAGTTTTCTCTGTTGGAAAAAACTTTACTTTGAAAATGTTCAATTATTTCGGTGAAAATGTGGGAAAGTGGGAATATAGCAGAACTGATTAAAGGTAAATTCGACGACGTAGTTTTCGAAATCAGTTAAAAAACTCGAGATGATTTTTTAGCGCTTTAGCAAGATCCCAGATCAGATACCGCTAGCGCCATCTATACGCGAGTTGCAAGAGTATATCTTCAGCAGCTAAAAAAGTAAAGTACTCTGTAAGGCCGATACGACATTTTTGGCATTCGCGTACAGATGGCGCCCAAGTTAACTCAAATATGAGATTTTCATAGATTGGATAGCTGTAGTTAATTGGATATTGAATAAATTAAGATAGTTAATTGGAGATCGAAGAAATAATGATAGTTATCGATTTAAATAAGGATCCAACCATGTGTCACTTATGGGCAGATTCTAACTTCGAAGAGCTATGGAAAGTACCACAATAAAGAATTTTGAATATGAGAGAGGACTTTTCTGAGTAAATAACAGAAGAAAAATGGCAAAATGAGACTGAAGGCGAAGAAAAGTTAATTCCTGCCCTTATTAAAAACCTGATATTAATGTTTTTTGAATCTGAGGAGAGGAGGGACCTATCTTTAACGATAAGAAAAGAAATCTAATAACAAAACTTTCGATATTCAAGCATTCTTCAAATGAAAATTGACATCCTGAATGTGCCCCAAACATTACAATCTCAAGTGCACAACTTTAGTTGTACAATTGAAATTGTCAACTAAGACTCAAGTGTCTTTTAATAATTTTACATGAACCAATGTAGAAGTAGCAATGACTATGGACACCAAACGTAAATAGAAACTTACAAGGTATAATTTCGATTCATTTTGATAGATATTTGACCATTATATGAAAGATAACTATGATCATTTCAATTTCAAGTCAAAATTTGTTAATGTTGAGAAGGATTCTGGGAATAAAAATGAGTGAACATATTCACGAGTTATAGTAGTATTATAGTAATAAATTCCTATCGATTTCTTTCAGGACCCAACCACTCTATAAAAGGTTTTTTCTTTCATTGAAAAAAAATTTGTAATAATCTATGTGTCACTTGTCCCCAGAAGACTTGGAAGACATACAGAAATTGCTTTAATTATCAATATCCAACAACAATGATTACATTCCAAATATACCTTAACGAAAATATTAGATCATACCTTCAGTAACCTCGGTATTCTCAGCCTCGCATATCAAGATTTCCTTCAAAATGTATAGTCCTTATTGTGTTGGCAGAAAACAGCATTGCTTTGGATAGGAATCCTCAAGCATGATGGCACAAATAAAACGCCTTAGAATCTGGAATATCGTATTATCATCTTTAGATCCCCATAAAAGAAACAAGTTCAATGTTACATTCAGCGCTCAAGTAGTTTTCAATGTTGGAAAAACATTAATTTTGAAAATGTTTAATTATTTCGTTGAGAATCTGAGAAAGTGAGAACATGGCCGGTCTGAAAAGGTAAATTCGAGGACGAAGTTATCGAAACTGAAATCAGTTGAAAACTTGAGACAATTTTTAAGCGATGATATAGGTATATTTTTCTAAAATGATCACGAATTTGTTTGATAAAATCACCAACCCAAAATATTACTGAATAGTCTATTACCAACTCAATTTTCCACAGCCTCCCGAGATGTGTGGAAATGTTAATCCTTTGAAACTGAACCGGGACAACTCGGAACTGCTCCAGGATCACTAATAGACCATCAATGTTTCTCGAATCTGAGGAGAGGAGCGACCTATCTTTATCGATTAAAAAAGAAATCTAATAACTAAACGTTCGATATTCAAGCAATCTTCAAATGAAAATTGATATCTCGAATGTGCCCCAAATATTACAACCTCAAGTGCACAATTATAATTGTGCAATTAAAATTGTCAACTAAGACTGATAATGCATGGGGCCCTGAAGTGTCATTTGATACTTGCATATCAACCAATGTAAAAGTAGCCTTGTCTATGACTATGGACACCAAACGTAAATAAAACCTTACGAGGTATAATTTCGATAGATATTTGATCATTATATAAAAGATAATGATGATCATGTCAATTTCAAGTGAAAATTTGTTAATGTTAAAAAGGACTCTGGGAATATTCACAAATTATAGTAGGTGAGTAGTAATTCCCTATTGATTCCTTTTAGAATCCAATCATTCTATAAAAGATATTCTCTTTCATTGAAAGAAAGTATTTAATAATCTTTTAGTCACTTGTCCGCAGAGGACTTGGAAGACATACAGAAATTGCTTTGATTATCAATATCTTACAACGATGATTACAATGCAAATAAAACTCAAGGAAAATATGAAATCATACCTTCAGTAACCTCCGTATTCTCAGCCTTACATACTTAGATTCCCTTCAAACTGCATAGTCCTTATTGTGTTGGCAAACAACATCTTTGTTTTGAGAAAGGAATCCTCGAGCATGATGGCACAAATAGAACTCCTTTGAATCTGAAAAATCGTATTATCATCAATAGTTAGATAAAAGAACAAGTTCAATATTTACATGCATGGCTCAAGTAGTTTTCCTGTTGGAAAAACACTTACTTCGAAAATGTTTAATTATATCGGTGAAAATCTGAGAAAGTGGAAACATGGCCGGCCTGGTTGAAAGTAAATTCGTGCACGTAGTTTTCGAAACTGAAATCAGATTTTTCACAGCCTCCCAAGATGTCAATTCTTTAACGGAGTATAAGTACATTGTATTTCCTTTAGATTTAGATTATTGTTTCTAACGGCTGTTACGGACGTTTTTCAACAATTCTTATTCAATAACACTTCACACTTCTTTTATTTATTTAAAAATTAATTGCGTAATAATTTCATTAACTCTTTAGTCTGTAGTCCATAGAACATTAGGTCTATAGTTTGATCTAGTTTATTTAAAAATTAATTGCGTAATTTCATTAACTCTGTAGTCCATAAGTCCATAGAACATTAGGACTATAGTTTGATCTAGGGATGGCACGAAAAGAACGGAACAGGTCATTGGGAATAGGTATCATCAAACTGTTCCAGTAACCTGTTATTTACAAAGAACGGAACCTGTTCCGCAGAACATAATACTAATTAAGAGATTAAACGAACTTACCTAAGTGAAGTTTGATCTTAATTATATGAAGCGTCTCGTCCGAATAGATCATAGATGTAGTATATTCATTTCCGTATGAATCCAACACAGTATTCAAAGCTTATGACCATTGGTCATAAAGAAGAAGAAAGCTTCTGCGCGCAGTCTCCATTTCTCACGCTGGGTGCATCCTAACCTAGCCTAGGACGGCCATTATTTTCCAAAGCTACGATTTTTCTTTTTGTACCTAATAACTTTTTGTAAGGGATATTATCAAAGATTTAGACAATATACTCTGATAATATATTTGGGTAGGGAGGGAATGATCTATTCGGACGAGACGCTTCATATAATTAAGATCAAACTTCACTTAGGTAAGTTCGTTTAATCTCTTAATTATATTTCGCGTCTCGTCCTCTAGATCATAGATGTAGATGTTTAAAGCAAACTGATAAACAGTTTCCTTCAACAAAAATGTTATAGGAAATATCTTTTCGATATCTTAAGGAGAACCTGCAGAATCTTATTATGCATTTTTGCCATTAAAGGTATAAAGTTCTCAAAGTAGTGTACAAAAGGAAAAATAATGTTACACTATTCCGAAAAAACTGCCTTTCCAAAACAGTTTTGTTCTTGGATAGGTCTGTCATAATATTGTGCGAAAATCTTGCACATAGCAGACCATCCAGCAGTTTTTCTTATGTGGTTCAGGGTTATTACTGTTCTGCTGGCAGCAGAGGTGAATGCACATTTCGTACCATGTGCAGTGAACATGTCTAAAACCTCTCTTCTGCAGTGTTTTCTTTACCCACTTACTCAAGGTTTCGCTAGTCACGGCTTACAGGCTTTTTTGAATGATATAATCAGTAAATAAAATGAAGGTTTCGTACCGTTAAAGGTACAAAACATTCCATTAGTTCACTTCTTAATTTGGCTTTCCACCAGTCCATTCATTGATTCAATTTAGATTGATATTATCAGTGCTTCATTGAAAATTCTAATTGATCCCGTCTCTAATGTAGGTGCAAAATGCATCAGCAGGACAAAGGTCAAGTTTTTTCGATAAAAAAAAAAAATCATCGTAATAGGTTGCGATATTCCTTGTCCAGACGTTTTGATTTTTGATGGTATTCTGATAATTATTTCTTTATCACTTATCTCAATATTTTCTATATCAATCAATTATTAGGTTTAAAGCCTGTGAGCAGTGACTAAGACAAGTAGAGTTGCTACTTTCATGGTTAATTGTTCAAGCGTTAGATTTTCATCAGGATTAAAAATAGCTAATCATTTACAATTTTGGTATCTAAGGTTACCTGATACCTTGGAAGTGAGAGTCTTTGCTTGAACACTCGTCTCAGAAAATGTCTGATTCTAAAGTCAGTACATACCTAGATCCGGTGAAAACACAAGTGCAAATCTTATGGTATTTAATGCACCATGTAAAAAACCCCTCTCAGAAAGAGTATTTCATGAATTTCAGAAAGTGATCCACTTTAAAGGAATCAAAAACTTATGTCCTCTTTCCACCATTATCTAAATCCAATGTTATATTGTTTCAATGAAGATTTGGCTAGAGACAATATGGAAATATCGATTCTGACTTGTCCTATACTTTAAGGTCTGAAAAAATAAATAAATATTATTATTATTGCTTCGACAGGGTAGCCATTTCCCTTCTCTGATAACAGCCCCGAAATCGGGGGGAGTTTGGACTTCAGAGGGTGAGGTCTTCTTTTGATTGCAAGACATAAGTCATTGCAAGACGTAAGTCATTACTCGGCCCAAGATCAACCAGATCTTTTATAAGTTGTTTATTGAAGACACGGAACCCTGGCTGTATTGGCCAATGTGGGACTACAACAATATCTCTGCCTTTTCAGAAACAATTTTTGGGAGCAAAATTCATGGTGGAAAAATATGAAACTTCAGTTCATTTCACTGAATCGTAAAAAGCATCAGTAGTTTCCGCTTCTGGGTCTGAATGCCACAAGATACATCCTTTACATTCATATTGCATTATTTCTAGATGCATATAAATCTCTGGGTCATCGAAAGTGCTCCCTAATTTTTTGACACCGCTTTTTGCTCAATTGGATGGATAATCCCATGTTTTACTTCCTGGGATTTAACAGTTTATTTCATGTTACATGAATATTTATCTATTTTGATTTGTATTTATTTTACTGGAAATAAATTATTATTATTATCAATTCGTATTCTATATTGGAGATTTTAAATCTAGACTTTTGATCTGCTGCTTTATGTAAAATGCATAAACGGCAATTTCCCTTTTTTCGCACCATAATATATTCCTTGATCATTCAGGTGTGGATATTTGTCTTCCCCCCCCCTCATGTTTTATCTATCTATCTATATATATATACATCCAGCGTACAAGGTGGCACATCCCATGTAAAATTCGCGGTAGAGATGGCATCCGCGGTAAAGTGGCAACCGATATGTGGGGTTCACTTTACCAAATCGAGAAATCATCAAGGAACGGTATAAGAGAACATCCTCTATCGTTTGCACTGACTTTCAGAAGGATGCCATTTTTGCCGTTTTTCGATGGCGAATACTCTGAAGGTTCAGTCCTATTCATCGTGGCGGCGCTCGAGTCGATTTCCTGTATATTATGTATATCACAGTGCCATATAGATAACGGTTCGATTGGCGTCCCTTCAATCCGACAACATCGCTTCGTTCATTTAGTTTAGAATTCGCAATTTTGACGATGGATCTTAATTCATGTTTGAGAGATATGTAGAACGAGGGCTTATGCACTCGACCAACAGGTGATCAGCTGGACTCTTGGAAGATGCGGATTGTATACGTAGATTTGTATCAATGGTTTGATCTTTCGTTTCGCGCATCGGTTGAATTTGAACAACCGTTGTGTAATGCTATTATAAATCGGATTGTTCTTTGTGTACGTTTCATGTATTTGTTTTGAGCTTTGATAAAGATTTCATTACGAACATTTTGTGAGATTACTATTTGATAAAAGGGTCGAATAGATGGATGGACCAATTGGTAAACCAATGTTACAAATTTGAAACTATTTTATAAACTATATTGTGATTGTCCATAATTTTAAGAAAATTCCATAGAAGCACTGACTTAATGTCAGTAGCTTTTGTGAAACCATTTTCTCACGAAATTTTGCATGAACCTTCACTGCATCATTTCCAACCTAACGGGCGATTTTAAACACAATAAGTTACGAAAGAATGAAGATTTATACAGCAAAATTCATATCATATCATATCTACAGCATTATCGGACGGATTCAACCCGTTCATGAATTCTTAAGGTGCATACTTATTAAGCGAACGAGCAGCGAACTCCGAACAACGAAGGTTCGGAGTTCGTTCGGCAGAAATTTGTCGATTTCGTTTCGTTGAAGCAAAGTCCGCACCGAATACAGTGTTTAAAAAGTTCGGTGGGCATTCGGCATCGACTCCATTTATTGTAAAAATGTGTGATGAAATTATTGCAGCATAGTCTTTCATAGTTATTGCGGGTTTACTGAAAACCAGTGAAGAACAAGAAAGGAAACGAAGATATTGGATGTCAAAACTTTATCAAAGTCCGAAGGGGGATTGGACCAATAAGTCCAATAAAGGGGATTGGACCTGATTTAAGGAATGATTAAGGGCAGTTCAGTAATTCTTGGAGAATATTTTGAATTTTTACCCGGAAAAATTAGTGAAAAAATTTGTAAAAAGTCAACAAATTTTCGAGAAGCAATTCCACCTAAGGAAAGACTGGCGCTAACCCTCCGATTTTTGGCAACTGAACATTTCAACGCAAATTCAACGTTCGGTTCGAAATTACACTAGAAATAGCGAATCCCGTCCACACCGAACAGCGAATCTCTTTGATGTACCGCTCTTCCACCGAACGACGACGAAGGCGAACCGAACTGAAAATGCCATTCGATTCGCCTTCGCTTTAACGTATACATTGACCGAATTCAAATTCGGAGTTCGCTGTTCGTTCGCTTAGTGAGTATGCACCTTTAGAGAACGCTGGCCGCTTATTAACGAAGTTCGTCTTTATGAATGAGTAAAATAAACTGAAAAATTATAAAAAGCACTGCCGTGAAGTCAGGAGCTTTTGAGCGCTCGTTCAATTTTCTGCGGTATCTATGGTCTTGGTGATGCGATCTGGATAAAATTTCTCATGTAGTTTGAATGCATCATTTCATTCCAATCCAATCAGTAGATTCGAAATTATCAGGAAAAAAATATTTTGAACGGCCATATTTACGGAACTGCTAGTGTGATTTTACTCATTGATAAAAGTAACCGCGACATTCAAGATCCACACCTGTCCTGAAAATTTCAAGACCCTAGGTCGTTCCGTTCGAAAGTTATAATTTTCTATGGCTTCTATGGTTCTGATCATGCCATCTGGACAAAATTCCGCATGTAGCTTGAACACGTGATTCTCCATCTTCGTGCAACATTTCATCTCGAAAACTAATCGAAAATTTCGAACGGCCATATTTACGGAACCTCTAGCCGAATTTTGGCCAGGAGTTCCGTAAATATGGTTGTTCGAAATTTAGTTTTCTTCATAATTTCAAAATTACGGATTCGGTCGTGACGAAATTTCGTATTTTAGTGCAGAATGATAATAATAATAATGATATATCTTTATTTTCCGAAATTGTTTCATACATAGATAGCAACAACACAATGAAGAAAACAAGTTAAAGTCAAAAATTAAATTCGTTTACAAAAATTACGAAAAGCACTGCCGTGAAGGCAGGAGCTTTTGAGCGCTCGTACATGCACCTTGTAGGTGGATTCGAATTTTCCAGTTTTAGAAAACAATTGAAGGAATTTTCGACAGCTGTCAAAAAAATTCTGAAACTTAGGCGAAACTCCAGACTTCATGTCAGTGCTTCAGCTGATCAATTTTTTTTCGATAATTCGCTAGAATTTTCTACGTTATCTATGGTCTTGGTGATGCGATCTGGACAAAATTTTGCACGTAGTTTGAAAACATTATTCCTCAGCTAGGTGCAAAATTTCATTCCAATCAAATCGGTAGTTTCGAAATTATCAGGAACAGAATATTTTGAATGGCCATATTTACGGAACCCCTAGTCTAATTTTGCTCATTGATGAACGTGACCGTGAAATTCGCGATCCAAACCCACCCTGAAAATTTCGAGTTCCTAGGCTTTTCCGTTCAAAAGTTACAATTT
This sequence comes from Aphidecta obliterata, assembly GCA_963966015.1. NCBI lineage: Eukaryota > Metazoa > Arthropoda > Insecta > Coleoptera > Coccinellidae > Aphidecta > Aphidecta obliterata. The sequence goes on from OZ014436.1 coordinate 7,824,778, forward strand.
TCTATGGTTTTTATGGTTCTGGTCATGCGATCTGGACAAAATATTGCTTTAATATATCATTCTCGATTAAAATATGAAATTTTATCTCGATCGAATCCGTAGTTTCGAAATTATCGAGAAACCAAAATTTCAAACGACCGTATTTACGGAACCCCTAGTATAATTCTGCTCATTGATAAACATGAACGCGACATTTCAGGTCCACACCTATCCTGAAAATTTCAAGTCCCTAGGCCTTTCCGTTCGAAAGTTATGATTTTCTATGGTTTCTATGGTTCTGGTCATGTGATCTGGAGAAGTGTAGCTTGAATATATCATTCTTCATTAGTATACAAAATTTCGTCCCGATCGAATCTGTAATTTTGCTCATAGATGAAAGTGATCACGACAATCGAGATGCACACCTATCCTGCAAATTTCAAGTCCCTAGGCGTTTCCGTTCAGAAGTTACAATTTTCTATGGTTGCTATGGTTCTGGTCATGCGATCTGGACAAAATTTAACACGTGGCTTGAACACTTCAATCTCCATTTGAGTGCAAAGTTTCATCTTGATCGAATCTGTAGTTTCGAAGTAATCAGGAGAACAAAATTTTGAACGGCCATATTTACGGAACCCCTGGTGGAATACTGCCCATTAACGAACTCAACCGAGGCATTTGGGATCTGAACCTACACTGAAAATTTCAAGTCTCTAGGTTGATCCGTTCAAGAGTTATCGTGCTTACGGCCGGACGGACAGACTCAAATTTTTCGACGGATTCGTCATCAGTGAGTTGAACTCTATCGTTTGAGACCATTTTCGGCTCAAAATTCGAAAAATACAGACATCGTGACGAAATGATATAGCCCTCGTTTAAGTTGTACGAGCGCTCAAAAAACGTTCGGACTTGGCAAGCAATTCTTTGAAATTTGGAGAACAGTTGATTATGTACAGCCATGAACAGATATTCAGAAACATATTTTATTTTATGAATTATCAATTTCATCGGCTAAGCAGTTGGATGAAGGAAGACCATAATTTGGATCTGAAACTACTCATATTATAGTCTGCATTGTAACATTTTTTTCGACAAAAAAAAGAGAAGGTCTTCTCCTTCGATTGTTACAGTGCTTACGGCTGATCGGGCGGATATAATTGAATTCGACCACGGATTCTTCATCAGTCAGTCAGTCAGTCGCGTATGACCATTTTCACCAGTGAATTCCAGAATTGCAGACATTTTGACGTAACGATGGAGTTCTTTTTCCCTGAAAGTGCGTAATTCAATAACGCAACCCATTATTACGGAATTTCATTTTTCAAATTTGAAAGAATATCAATCAATTAATACGTATTACGTTATGGTATTGACATAACTATTCAAACTTTAGCTTCCATTGCGTAAATGAATCTGCAATCGATTCATTCTCAATGCACTCAATGTCGAATTTACAATTCATCAATAAACTACATATTTAATGATGATTCCAAAATACTATAAACCACTGGGTTTTGCATAAAAATACTACCTCTTTCATGAAATGAGATAACCTTGATCTAAGACGAGCGCACAAAAATAAGAAGTGATTTTCCATTCTAAAATTGAAGGTTATTTATTCATTTATTAAAAAAAATAATTTTCAACCAGTCTGATCTGTCTGAGGAGTAAACATCACCACTTTCCATGAAATTTGCTGAAATGTGACGCTTCCTTCCTAACTTCATGATTAGTTACCGACGCGACGTATCAAACTCAATCAACTAGGACGCACCGAATTTAGCATTCACTGCTTGGATTCAATTATCTTTTACAGTGACCATAATGATAGGTACAACATGACAACATTGCAGGATGCTACCTTGGTTGGAAATTTAGTATACGGAAGCCGATCTACACCATTACAGGAAAAATATTATATGGATGCCAACTAAACCGTTATATGTACGGAAGTCATTTTATGCCGAAAAAAAAACGTCAAATATACACGAAATATACACGCGGATGCAGGCCTATACCCTTTTCGAACGGGTGCCACTTAGAACGGCAGATGTATATATATATATATATATATATATATATATATATATATAAATAAAGGAAATGGCTGTAGTGTTATCAATTTGTAAAAGAATATTACACCTTTAAAGGTTTTTAGCAAACACTTCAAGCCAAAGAACGCAGCTAAGAGTTCCAAATAGTCAATATTTCCACTGATTCTTGACTATTCCAGAAGCCATGAGATCATTATTGCAAAAAACTGCTACGCGAGGCATCACTAAAGACTAACGAATTAGGAATAGTAACTTTTCCTTCAAAATTTTTGAGGCCCAATATATGAAGCCAGCTGTATGGAATTGCATTACAAGCAGATACATATGAGCCAGTGTTTTTCTGCCGGAAGACTTATTATCATCTCGGAGTTATAAATAAATCCTAAATGATTTTCTTCTTGACTTGGGTTCATCTTACCTTTTTCTAGGTTAACTATGAACACACATTTTTCTAAAATATTCAGAGATATTTTTCTAAAATATTCAAGGCTTCAGAGATATTGTTCTGATAGTCATCGAAAGAGATTTAAGCGTCAAAAAAAAAAAAAAAAATTATAAAGATATACAACCAATATAAAAACCTCATCATAGGCTAGTATAGATTTCAAGAGTATCATGGAAACATATGATGAAGTATTGAGACCAAAAGGTAAGCCATTATATTGGTATGAATCTAAGATTCATGAACCGGTATGAGATGATAAGCATCTTTCTAATCTATGGTGGCTAAATAGCACTTTGAAAAGATAAACCTTGATACAGTCTTTGATCTCTGTATAGGGGGTTTTGGAGAAAGTCATTTTATAACCTTCGATCCATCATTGGGTCTGAAGTTAATTCAGTCTATACATGTTTGTAACCCTGCAGATGAGCAGCACAAATTTTTACCTTCAACTCCTTTTCTGGGGTTTCCTTGGTACTCGTTGCTGCTGCCGTCTTTGATATTGATGATTCTATCGTGTCCCTAACCTTGTCTGTTGGAGTTGTATCGGCATGTCCCTCCAAGTTGAAGTATTGTTGAGAAGCAGGCTTTTTGGGTTCAAAACCCTGGTAGGATTTGTTCCTACTTTTGTCTTCTGCCTTGTCGTGTATTGTCTCCACTTCACTTGGGGTCTCATTTTGAGGTCAGCCGATGCTTTTTCCAATTCCTCCATTTCTTAGTTTTTCCCAGGTTATCCTTGACACCTTGGTTTAAATGAGGATATAACAATTTCCTTCTCATCAGTGATTCCTCGTGGTGTAGGAAGTATAATAATTTCCCCGCATCACTGAGTTTCTTTACCATAAGGTATTTTGAATCATCCGTTACAATGTCACTAAGGACCTGACCGATTGCTGTTAGGGCTGCCAATTAGATCCCGTTTTTCTTTGATCTTGTCATCCCTTTTGAGATACACTTGATAGTAATATTCTCTGGTTCCTACTCGGGCAACATTTTTATTGAGCACCAGGGATCCAGTGTCGCTGTTCCCCTTTTGATACCCCAATTTCTGACAGTGCAGTCCTCACTTCGGAGTTGATTTTTGGAGCTTTTACCAAGGGGCAGTTTGAAGTGGGGGGATACTTGGTAGTGATATTCTCCTTTTCTCCCTCCCCTAGGCCATTTTCCAGGAAAAAGTGTGGTCGCATTGAAGAGAGAAGAGAAAAAAAAAAATAATTAATATTTTGTCTGTCAAGGGGGCAATCATTACGTGCTGGATACAGGCTTGTTGTAAGGTATCCACGTAATCTCATGGGCCAGAGGCAGGCCTAGTAAGGTTCCCATAATAACAGGTTTGTAACCAATGTATCATAACATGCCATGTTCGGAGAGCCTCCTACTAATGGATAAATTTCAAAGGTAAGAAGAAAGCTATACCTAAGTTTGATGTTATGCTCTCGTTACAAAGGTAGAATAATACCAGTGTAGACTTTATTCGAGCCATGTTAAGTACTTCGTAGTATGGAACAACGTACTGTTGGGAAGAACAGATGTAGGCCTAGTAAGGTTCCCATAATAACAGGTTTGTAACCAATGTATCATAACATGCCATGTTCGGAGAGTAATATATTGTACCACCTACTAATGGATAAATTTCAAAGGTAAGAACAGAGCTATACCTAAGTTTGGTGTTATGCTCTCATTACAAAGGTAGAATAATACCAGTGTAGACTTTATTCGAGCCATGTTAAGTACTTCGTAGTATGGAACAACGTACTGTTGGGAAGAACAGATGTATCACCAAAGAAAATGATATGGATTAGTTCATTGTGTAATGTGTATCTCAATGGATACGATAGAGAAAATGGACAAAAACATACCTCTTGACTCTGTATGGTCTTCAAACTCAGAGTTTGAAACTTAGGTACGTCTATTGTATTCCTTCGAAGAGGACCTCTCTTCAGATGAGGATATTCTACTTCTTCTCCCACGGTGCCGGTGATGACGACGAGATTTTTGTATGCTCTTTAACTGTCTTTCCAGAGCTCGAATTCTCTCGTCATTACTGGTTTCTGAAGACTCGTACTTACGTTTTCTATTGCCCATTTTATTTAATTTTATTTTCAACTCAAGAAAACAAAAATTTCACTAAAATGAGCAAGTATGAAAAACACGTGTTGTATTGTATACACAGGAAAAAAATAATGGCCGTCCTAGGCTAGGTTAGAGGCGAATTCAAGCGAGTAACCACTTATAACCGCGGTTATTGTTGGTCCTGTCCTTGGTTTCAGCCCTTTAAGTATAACCGCGAATAACCAACATCCGCTTGAATACAGCGCGGTTATGGTCCAAAATTTTCGTTAATGTTAGGTTAGGGTGCTATAATCAAAACAAACATGACCTACTTTTATTTTAACATAATCCTTCTGCATTAACGCTCGTTTTCAATAAAACTAAGCAGATAATTGTGTAGGCTTGTATATTATTGAGTCTGGAATTTCATCCTGGTAGAAAACTATCTACCACTGGGTTATATATTACCTGGAATTTTATCTTTGGGGTTTCTCTAGGAAATAAAAGGTACAGAACCAAACAGACCCATTTTGACTGACAGCTTTAGTCCCACATATTTGCTAAAGTGGAGAAGGGGCAGCAAGATAGCTGTATCGATAGATATCAATAAAACTGATCGCTATCTGTGATGGAAATTGTTTTTTCACCTATATATTTGTTGGATTTCCAGGATCAGCACATGACTCCTGGATGTGAATATCTATTTATTCATTCATTTTTACCTCTAAATCATACTATTCATACTCATACGTTTACCAGAATTCATTATTCTATCGCCAAATCGAGTCGAACGGTTCCCAAATGTTTTTCGATGAAATCTTTCATCTAATAGGGTCAGTAACTTTGGACTGAAAAGTTGGCTCATGACACCATTTACAAGGAAATAACCTTACAAAGAACAAAAACACCCAATAATATGTTGAGCGCAGATAGGGTGAAGATTGAACATGCCTTTGGATTATTGAAGGGAAGGTGGAGATGGCTCCAATATATAAATGTGTACAATATATTTGAAACAGTTGAAATAATTGAAAGCTGTGTTGTCCATAATTTTTGTTTGGTTCATAAAGACCTATGGGATGAAGAGGCTCCCATTGATCATGCTGATAGACCAACTACCTATCAAGAAGATCAGCAAGAGGGTAGGATCAAGAGAGATCTGCTAGCAAATGATTTTTAATGAATGTGAATAACTCTTCTAATCTCATCATATAATTCTCAATAAAGTCAGTGCTTCTTTAGAATTATTGTATTTTTTGGACCCCTAATACTGAAAAACGAAACAGCATTGAATGAATCCGAAACATATATTCGTCATAAGGTACAATATGAAAAAGAATAACCACCAGTAAACAAGGAACTTTCAAAATATAGATATAACGAAAATGAATTAAGAGAAAATATCATTAAAATATATATATATATATATATTTGAAAACATGATTGCTACAAAAAAATATATTTTTGAAAATAGGAAAAAAAATCATCTTATTAACTTAAACAGTAAATATATTAAATTCATTCTAAATCAGAATCTTCCTGTCTTTTCCTCTTTCTGGATTAAATTTTTTCGAGAACTGATATAAATCTCCTTCTGATCCTCTGTTTTCTTCATACATGATGTTCTTTTAGAACCTCAAACGGCTCCTTTTACTGCAATTAATTGTTTTTCAATTCTTGGAGGACTTGACCCGCTTTGCTGGTTTAGGGAGGTGCATTCCTTAGGTTTTTGAACCTTTCTATAGGTTCACATTGTGAAGGTCCAGCTCCTTCACCACTGAAACTGCAAGAAGACTCCTTCTGGGATATTTCGATTGTCATCCAAATACTATGAAGCTGTCTTGTGTTTCTCCCCTGAACACCATTCAAAGCAAAATGAAAAATTAGAATATTTCAATATACTGAGTGATGATTACTAACCTAGTACGGAGTGCACCTCCTCAAAAAATAACGGTTGCTCCATAAATGATGCTCCCGTTGTTTTTTAATTCCTTATATACCTATGTCTTAGGTAAGCTTATTGCAAGTTCGCAAATTTCTGGCTCCTCTCCGTAAAAATCTTATTTACTATCAAAGAGTCGTTCTTCTTGGCGTTTTTATTGGTATTTATACTCGAATTTCAATTTCAAATTTATCCATCACTTTATTATTTCAAAAGTTTTATTTTAAATTCAACAAGTCTTATTTTGATCCAATTTAACCTCCAAATCTGACGTCTTCATAACCATACGTTTAACCCTGCTCCCGAGTGTGGTAATGTGCGGTCCAAATCGATGACGTCGAAGGGCTAGTTCATGACGTCATGGATTATAACCAACAATGACCAAAAGCGCTTGAATGCAGTTGGTTATGGTTGGTTATTACCAATGATAACCAGGTTACTCGCTTGAATTCGCCTTAGGATGCACCCAGCGTGAGAAATGGAGACTGCGCGCAGAAGCTTTCTTCTTCTTTATGACCAATGGTCATAAGCTTTGAATACTGTGTTGGTTTCATACGGAAATGAATATACTACATCTATGATCTAGAGGACGAGACGCGAAATATAATATTCATGGGGCGCGGCGTTCCTCGGTCGAAATTCACGTAACTGTTCCAATATGAATGTGTTATTGTATTGTTTTCGTATTCATGTTGCCTGTTCCTAATGTACCTATTCTTCCACATTCCGCATTTGGTTTGGTAACAAGAACGGGAAGCGGTGAATCGGTGGAAGGTCCAGATAATATTGGAATGATTGATTGAATATATAGTTTGAACACCGAAAAGTCAACTTCGAATAATTTGCGATATTTGAAATTTTGAATTTTGGGGGTTGTTTTGAATTCAGCTGATAAATGGTCATTTCGCAATTGGTTGTTATAAGACTAAATCGGATTTCAGAGATGCGATGCCAAAAGAATACCTTGTTATTGAATTATTTGGGCATCTTTCATGTTTTTTTGGATTCAGTCTATCCAACGATTCGATTTAACAGAAATTGAGAGTTATGAATAATGAGACAAAATATATGATAACGAGTTTGTATTAATTAGGTTATAACAATAATTAGGTAATAACAACAGGGTATAAAAAAATCACAATCACAGAAAATGGAAAATATAAGAAAAAAATACTTATTAAGTAGTTCAGGTACTTTGGTTTATTATACAATATCTACATAAAAAAATTTCTATTTAGGAAGGAATAGAAAAAGGAACGGAAAGGAGACCGTTCCTACGCGTCGGGCATTCTAGATAATAATATGAATAACATGTTACCAAAAGAACAGGTACGAGGAACAGGTTCCCGCTCAGGAACGGAACAGGTTGGAACTGTTCCCTGAATTTACCTGTTCCATCTCATCCCTAGTTTGATGTTTTATCATAGATGGTGTAAAGTCGAATTTTCTAACAGTATAAATTCATTTAAATCCATAATTCAAACACTCGCCACCTATATAATAATAAAACTCGACTATCGCTCTGCTTTCTTGGTCGCCTCACTATGTGATGACACCTCGTCATCGCCGCTACTCTCGGGAACCGCTATCCTCTCTGCTGACCTCTTCGCACCTCTTGGTCGCTTCACTATGTTCCTAGCCTAAAACATTTTCGTAGAACTGTCATTCCGTCGGAACTGCTGCAGGAGCACTCATGGACCATTGAACATTAGGTATATGGTTTGATCATAGATGGAACAGTTTCGTAGAACTGCCATTCCTTTGGAACTGAACCGGAACAACTCGGAACTGTTCCAGGATAACCAATAGAGGTATATAGTACTATTTGGAATTCAGTACCCTGTGGTTTACACAAAACTTTGATGTCTGATGAAGAGATGTCAAATTAAATTCGACATTCGACCTCTTACTAGAATATCGTTCATAATTCAAAGAATTTAATTTGTGAAAACTGCTTTGACATTGCCTGATATTGAAGTTTTGTGCAACCCACCTGTCAATGAAAATCTGTCAGTTTTACATAAATGTTTGTGCAAATGAGCAGTAATATTTTAAAAGAAGAGTACATACTGTATTTTCTCACTATTCCTAGTTAGTGCTATTTATTCGAGATGCCTCTAAGAATAACATCTTCTCAAAGTAAAAAGAAACCTCCGCCAAGACCTCCGCCCCCAAATTTAAATAAATTGAAAAGTAAATCCACCCATAACATACACAAAAATTGTAATAATTTCAACCTGATTGATTGGAGTCCACCAAACTCGCCTAAAGGTGATGCGTTACCTAAATTTGGAGGAAGTGTATCGAGCTCTTTCAGTAGTAGCACAAGTAGCCTTGCTTCCATCAAAAAGTCCACTGATTACGATGGACTCCTGGCTACAAATTTTTCATCAACTGTTTGGGGTATAAATTCAGTACAAAATTCGAATCATCTTTCTTCTACAACTTTTAAAAACAATAATTATACCTCAAATAATAATGATGATAACATTACTAGTGTGCCTTCATCATCATTGTTTGGACCCACGATAATCAGACCAAGACTTAAAATCAAGCAAAGACCAGAACTCCCAAGTGTGTTGGATAGTCCCCCCTCATTACCTATGCCTACAGGCCCACCTCCAAGTCCACCTAAAGAAGCCAATGATGTTATAACTCCTTACGGTATTGCATTATTTCAGTTTCCAGCTACTCAACCAGGTGATTTAGGACTAGAGGTTTGTACCAATCCTTTCAAGTGGTATAGGAAAATTGGTTTACTCAAGATTTTATTTCCATTGATTAATAACTTTTTCACAGGTCGATGATGTTGTCATTTTAATTCGAAGAGTGAACGAGGAATGGCTTCATGGTCAGGTGAACGACCGAGAAGGAATTTTTCCTGAGAACTTTATACAAATCATTAATCCTTTACCGGAAGATTTGAGATGAATATATCGTTAGTCCAAAACTCGGAATTATTATTCAGGTTTATTTATTGTTTCAGAGATTTAACTCAACCAAAGGCTTTGAATGCGCCATAAGACATAGTGTACTAATTTTTATCACTTAGTTGAAGTGAAGAACCAGTTTCGAATATTGAATTTTTCCAGTTTTACGATGAAGGATATCAGAAACTTACTCAACTTTATACAAAAATAGAATTAATAAAATATGTGATGGCTATTGCAAAACGCTGGATCTGAATCTTTTTTGGATAACTTTGGTGCCGTCCCAAATTTTTTTTATCATTTTTGTTGAACATTACGAGCTTTACGATTGAAAAAATTTCAATTCTATTACTTTACTAATTTCAAATTTATTTATTGATTTTTTAATGTTACATTATAGAAAAAGGTCTTGACACTAACGATCGAGTGGTTATTAAAAATGTATTTTTGAATGTGATATTTCAGTGCCTCGAGGGCCTATATTTTTGTACTGTATATATTATGTAAATCTTATACTGGACATACGTTTTGATTCTACCTTACAAAAATAAATTTTTTGCTGTAATTTGTGTTTTTATTTTGTCCTTGTAGTTCTGCATGGACTTGACATTGAAGCCCAGATTGTCTTGGAAATTTAAAATTCATTGTTACAAAGGAAATGCATTTCTTAGTTTATTTATCGATTCTCTGAGAACAGGAGCTGGGAGCGGTCCTGATTCTGCAACCTCAACATTACATTAATTTTACTGTAAAGAATCGGTAACTGTACATAATCAACAATTTTTTTATTTTCTATTATCACAAAGATCGAATATTCACAAGTAAAATTTTAATTATGAGATTCTTGTATAAGTAAATATTTCTATTACTAAATATATACAAAGTAACGTATGATTCTAGGCTAATCAGGTCTGTATATGGGAATTTTTGGCAGATATTCTATGAGTATGACATATTCCATCATCGAAGATGAATCGCATTGCTGTTTTGATAAGCGCCAATGTAATCCTAATTTATTATATAGATAACTATTCTCCCATTCCAACAATTTATTCAAGGAATGCTGTGTCTGAAAAAAAATATATTCACAAGAAACTCATAACAAACTCAGAAAATCTTACCCTTTTGCTAAGACATATAACAGGCCATAAGGAACATCCAAGTGTACAGCAACAACATATACAACCGCAAAAAAGCCATTTTACATTGATAGGTAATGTTTTTTTCAATATCGTATTTATTCTCATTACTGTTTCCTTGAATTCTTCAGGAGCTACTCTAGAAACTAGGCCAGATGGAAAATCTGTACTGAAACGATTGCTCAAGCCAAACCTGAAAAATAAACCTTTTTTGTCATCTTTAATTCATTTTTTAGTTATTGAATCACAAAAAAAATGTATGCACTGTTTTGAGAATTACTCCTAACATGATAGTTTAGTCATGTGTTCACAATACCTTTCAATGATACTGATATGGAACAATATATTTCGGTGAATAATACTTGAGATAAGGTGTATGATCTCAGATCTTTACATTCAAATTTCTGGACTTCGAAATTATTTCCAAAATTGAACATCAATAAACTACTTTAATTTCAAATGATCACTTCGCTGTTGTTGAAATAAAAATTTTCCTTAATATTTGTATAGAAAAGAATTTTTTTTCAACTCACACAGTCATATTACCAGCACCTCGTATTATTACAGGATCTGGTACTAATGAAACATCAGCTGGCTCAATTTCATCTACAATTTCCTCCTCCTCTTCATAATAAATAGCATCAAACCCTTCCATGGAACTATGGACAAATTTTTTTGTTTCATAAGAAGTTGTAAATAATTACCATTAACTCACCTCAATATTTGCAATTAGATAATGCTTATGTTATGTATTATTTTGTACGTGTTTTCTTTCCCTAAAAAAACCTTCGACCATTCTTTGTTTACTTTCTATTTTAATTCATTCTAGTACCTATCATGGCAAACTGCAAAGTTTTCTGGTGAAATTTCTAAACATATAAGCTAATGAGCGTGCGCGTCTTGTGAACTATAGAAAATAGTTTTCTTTACTTACCTCAAAAATTAGATATCAAGATTGCTAAAGTTAAAGGCGGCTTACAATAAGAATAAAAATGAAATGAAGGACAGCATAAGGATTTTCAATAAAAAGTTTTCCCTGGAATAAAGTTTTATTGTAATGTTACTAAAAAGATCCCTCAAAAGTTAAACTTCTCTCAGCAAAATATTTCACATGAAAACAATTGTATTACAGTGAAGAATAATTTATTTGCAATAATTCACTCTAATTAGTCCAATCCTATTTATACTCACTTTTATGCAGTTCTATGATCAAGTTTTGTTGCTGCACCTCAAATACTGTGCTGCTTAACGTTGAGCAAGTTTGTTAGGAGTTCGTGTAGGATAATTTTTTCAAAGAATTTTTCGAGTTTTCACGTAATCTTCAACGGAATTTGGCTTCGATTTATGAATGATAGAAGTAATATATGAATAGAAACGGAACAGCTTTTTCAAATCAAGTGATGTGCCTGAATTAAAATCTTCATTTGATGGGGCGATAAAAATAATTTTGTTTGTATTCAAGGATAGATCATAAGATTCACATGAAAATGGATGAAAATGAGCAAGAATTGAAATCCCCAATTAAGAGACTTGGATCAACCAGGAAACTTCTTGTGTTCAACAGTGAGTACCCAATGTTTTTTAAAAATTAATACTTCCTGCCTCCCGCCGTCGAAGATAATTTTTTGTCGTCTTCTTGAAATTGTTTTTTTAATTTTACTTGAATTAAATTACTATGACAGTACATGTTCCAGTGTTTTTCTCAGTATTATAGGTGAATGAAGGGTGAAAGGTTAGGTTTTTCTTTCAGCTAACACACCTTTTGCAACTGCTTTGTGTTGATTCGTTATCTGATTAGCAACTTCTTCACTTCCTTGCCACATTCGTCAAATCTATGTAGGAAGACTTAATCACGACAGTTGGATTAACCGCGAAGATAAATAATGTGTAGGTTGTTTGGGAGTGATTTTTTCCACAAAGTCCCAAAGTAGTGAATGTCATCCCTTTGTTTACAGAGAGGCGAGGCTATTACCTGTGAATGTACACCATCTACCCAATAAATACTACAATGCCTCATCCAAAATGGTACATTTTTCGAAAAATGGTCTGTGCTTTACTTGTTTCAAAAGTTATGAAAGTCGATTTTTTTTTAATTCGTTTTAAATTTGCGAATTTGTCGAAAACTCATTGTGAAGAATCCTTATAGTTTCGACGTTTTCATTTTCATTCATTGTTGAATTGGTTTCAATGTTAAATGTTAACCTATTACCCACAAAGTGAAAAAGACGATTTTTTTTATTACATTTTCCACGCCACTGGTCGACGGCCAAGTCAAGAAGCGCAAACCTATTACGAAATCATATTCCCTAATGCAGTTTAGCTAGTTAATCATCTTGGTGTTTTATATCATATTAGGCATTAACATTTATAAAATTGTTACAATGAAACAAGAATTATAGGTGTACGCAGGCGCCATAGCTTTCATTCTACCCCTCTGTACCCACTATCCGGCAGGCAGAGACGGCTTTAGTGGAAATTAAGGTGCGGAATAACATAACATAAGAATAACATGATTTGGCATGAGGTTATACTTCGACTGTTTATGTAGAGGAATCACGTAGAAAACGAAACAAGAGAGCAACTGATGGAATTTTTGTTTCGATGCACGTGACGAAAAGTATAGGTCATCGTTAAATACGTAATTCGATTTTAAAAGATACGAAAAATGAAATTATAAATCAAGTGAGGAGGATCGCAGCTGTTTTAATATTGCTTTATAATACTTTTTGAGTGAACTCGACCTCAAACCATGTTATAAATTTGACATCAATCAACTGACACTCATCATGATGATAGTGTTGCGTGCACACCATGCACACTTTGGTTTTGACATAAGGCATTGGCATAAGTATCAATGTTGAATTGTTATGTTATTCCACTGTATTAATGGATACAGGCAACTCTGCATTTAGCTCTCCATGCTCTTTTATGCTCATGTTATGTTATGTATAAAGTAACCTGCAACCTGAGATATGCACGAGACGATAATACCGAATATATTTTATTCCTGCCAAAAACCGATGAAGAGGTTTTGTTTGTCTGTGGCATAAGGAACATATAATGCCCACTGCACGTTTAGGTGAAACATTTTATCTTATCGCATAACGGAATATAAGGTTACGTTATTCATACGAGAAAGTTTTTTTTGAGCAAATACATTTAGTAGCGAACATAACCAACCACAAAGAGAATTTCTCACGAAAGCTGTCCAAACCGATCGATAAAAGTAAAAATGATGTGGAGCCAAAATGTATTTCTTGAATAGATCCAAAGAAATGTAGCCGTAGGAATGAATATGAGGAAAATAAAATTAAATATTGAGCGTCCCTTTCAGACTCGCCAGAAGCAATTTGAGGAATTTCCATCATTATCACTTTTAATTAGATCAATGTGGGAAAATAATGAGATTCACAATGAACTAAAAGGTTCTTCTCCCTGAAATTGTCAGTTTGGATAGTGTAGGTATTGGGCCTTCTAGGTCGGTAATCCGATCCATTAAATTCGAAGGCTAAAAAAGAAGGTACAAACATGAAATAATCAATTGCGTGAAAACTATATTGGTATCATATTTCTCGGTCTGAAACTCCTCACTCCAAAGCTCAAATCAGAATTATTCATGATTTCCATCTCCAATTAATTTTTTTAGTAATGGACAAAGATATGGCGAAGAAAAAATGAAGTGGGGTAGAAGTAACCATATTTCAATTCTGGTATTTTCTTAGGATTAAACAGCATGCTGGATTAAACGAGCCTTAAGATAACAGCTGTCCAGCTGTAGACAGCTGTCCGCAAATTCATAAAGTTCAATTTCAGTTTTTCTACCTGCAATGACCTGCATACTTTTCTGCTTGGTTTCATTGTCAGAAAATTTCTGAGAAACATTGTTAATCTTTCTCGTTCTTCGTTCTGTATTGAAGACATTTTTGGTACATTTTTACTTCAGATTTCTGTTTTTCATGCAAATTTGCAAAATAACAAGAATGCTAGTCACTAGCGACGCTTGTTTTTTTTCCAGCAGATTTCGAAACAATAAAAATACCTCGAAGTATGAAAACAATTTCCGCCACATTTTTATTCTAGATGTTACAGATTTTCGGATTCCATACAAATTCGCAAAATAAAATAATGCAACTTACTAGTTCTAGTAACCTTGCAGTATATTTTGAAACATCTAAAATATCTTGAAATAATATTATATATATGTAATTGGTACCCATTAACGAGATTAAATTACATGAGGCAATTCATTAGCTCCAGTTTCTTGCAGTTTCTTTCATTGTTCTTCCTGAAATGATATTTGGCTATTGTTTGATAATAGTCAATTGAATTTGAGTTCATTATTAATGCTTCATTTGCTCAATTAAAATTCAAAATGTTTAGCATCTCTAAACTTCGTTGAAATTATTTGAAATTTAGAATGAAGGTGTTTCTTACTTTGTTTAATTTTTTCCTCGATTTTTTCTGTAGATACAACTTTCTGCACCATAAATTAGAAGTGTTAAAATCAGAAACAACAGAGGAGTATTTTCAAATCAATTCGTTCTTATCGTCGTTTCCAATCTAAGATGACTAATTGGTGAAAATTTGAGGAACAACATTTTTTTATTGATATCATCTTTTTGATAAAATCAAAGATTACTTTTTTCTTGAATTTGATGCCTATGTATTTAGTCCTTGAGGGATCGATGCCGGATAGCACTTGATTGTTCGTACCAAATTCCATGTAAATAACTTTTAGTTTAGTTTTAGTGTCAATTGACTGCTGTCAAATTTGAAAAATTATTCGATGTCAATTTAATGATAAAGTTTAAATTAAAAAAAAAAAAATCGAAAATAAGAAGGGGCCCCTTACCACTTTTCACGTGATTTCGTGAATATTATCTATTTCATTTAGTCTATATAGATAATGTCCAGCTATTATGTATAATTGCTATTTAATCACATCGTCTGTGACATATATCAATGATATGAAAGTAGAAATAAATGAATGATTGTTTTCGGTGATGAAAGCGCTTACTATTATTCTCACAATTCCAATGTTTCATTTATGTGAGGTTCGCCAAATGGAGGATCAATAATTTCATAGAAATTATGGCGGAAAGAGCAAAACAACAAAATAAGCTAATTTCAAGACCTTCATGAACATTATTAGCTTCATGAGATCATTTCAATGAACATCAAGTTTATTTCTGTAGAATACTTTAGGCAATATGCAGACTGTTTGCTCCTAGATAAATCGATTTAGTCTAAGAATGAGACAAAAAAATTAGTTTGAAGAAAATAAAAAATCCAAGAATTCTCGATTTTCCCCATTGAAATCCAGTCATAAAACTATGAGCATTTTACAGAGTTATCATAAAATTAAATCCTTCAAAACCTCGATAAATCTAAATTGATATATGGCCACCATATTCATCATAATGAAACCTTCTAAAATAGTTTAGAGGAACAAGAAGTCTTGGGACGTGTTCTTAACTTCGAGATAGCTGTTGAACAGAGAAAATATTCTTGGAGGGTGAATGTCTCAAATTGAAGTATTTTCTTCTTAATTGATATATGGCAGCCATCATATCGAACATAATGAAACCTTCTAAAATAGTTTAGAGGATTTTTAAGACATTTTCTTGAGGAAAGTTGTTCTTCAGAGTAAATGATCTTGGGGAGTGAATGCTTCAAACTAAAGCATTTCCAAAGCCATTCATGTATGCATAATTGAATTGATATGTGAAAGCCTTCAAATAATGACATTTTTTAAAATAGTTAGGGGATGTTTTCCGAAGAAAGCTGTTCAACAGATCAAATGATCTTGGAGTGTGAATGGCCTAAAAAACGCATTTCTATGTATTTTCATCAATAAATAATAATAATAAATGGAACATTTTCGAAGTAATTTTGAAACAGTTTCAAAACCTGTGTCAACCCAAGAAACAATTTTTGTATTATTCGGCGTTGCAAAGGTTTTGAAACTGTTTCGATGTAATGAATATATGTTCTGTTTGAAAATGCTTCAGTTTATTCCATTAACACCTCACTTTGTTCAACAGACTTTCTTAAAAAGAAACATTTCAAGACAATTTATTTGTCTTATGAAAATTGTGGCAGCCACAAAACAATTAAGACTCATCACTCATCATGGTTTTAAATGCGTTTGGTGTCATGATGATTCTGTGAAATACTTAACGATCAAGATTGAGAACATCGTTTCTATTCTAAGTTGTTCACAGTCATATATCTCTCCAGCCCCTTGGAATTTCGTGAGGGAGAGGGTGTTGTGGGGTAGATTCGAAACCCAGACGTCCGTTCTTGCGCCCTCTGGCCTGAATCATATGGTGAACGTGGTGGAGGAGATGGGCGATTCATTCGAAAAGTCTTTTAGCGCGAATTGGATGTCATCCCAGAATCCTTCCTGAATGCGGCCCAGACCACTGGCAGCGGAACAGGGGGTCATCCGGTAAAGCTATCGCAACCCAACCCAACTTGAATCGAATGCGTTTCACCGACTACTCAGATGGTTTTCACACGATTTGTGCCCGTATAAAATATTGAATCTTGAAATTCACTTGTCGACGGCTTCTTGTGGATTCGCCTTGTGACGTAGTGATGTGGATTATATATTTTTCGCTCTGACAACGTTCAAAATACACGTGCAACCCGGTATCTGGTGCGTTCTTATTTATAAACAGAACGTCCGTAACACAACACATTTTTCAGGTATAAACAGATGTAGTGTTTAGTGATTTTTGGTGTTGCGATGTTCCAGTGCATTATTCAACAGAGAAATGGTTGGATTCATGCCGAAACCAAAGATGTGTTTCCAGGTTTGTGTTTTTGAACTGAAATATCGATTCCAGCCAATATAGGAACAGAAAAACTTTAATATCGAATCTTCGTTGAAAGAATTCCATTGATCAGTTCACAAAAATTTTCCACCCACTACTTCTAACTAGGCCAACAAAGGATGAACTCACGAATTATCATTTTCAAACCTGAACCTATCCAAATCATTTTTTTCATTACTTTTTATGACTTAAAGTCATGATGAATTTCGGTAATAAATCTGAAGAAGTGTTTATTTTTGGACGATGCCAGTTTTTTCCTAAAATAACCCTACTAGAGAGTTCCTTTGTTTTGATAGAGCTCCCGAACTTCCTGTTCTAGGGTATTTCAAAATTCTTGTGGATAGATCTATTTTGGTCACATGTGTCCCAATAGAATATTTATATTGCTTGGGGGAGGATAAAAACAACATATTTTATGTGCGTTTGTTACAGTCAAGGTTCCTCAAAGACAATTTGAGATTTCGAGATTGGCAATGTTATTTTGAATTTTTGAACTAAGATTACATATTTGGATTCTTTCAGTTTGGATTGAAGTTAACTCTCCTAAACTACCAATCGATTTATCTTAAAGAAGTATGAAAAAAAAACCAATAATAAAACAACCCTTGCATGAATTAAATCGTCGAAACTAACTAGCTGCGGTTGGCCAGTGACATTTTACTAACAAGCCAGATGGTCGATCCTTATTTGTGTCGAAGATCCCTAATATGGTCATAGAATTCACTGATTTGGATTTGATCTTAATGAACCCTCGCAAAAAAAATTGAGGAATACATTCCGAATATCTGAAGATGAATTTCAAGAAAACCATTTTGGGACCCAAAAGTTGAGTTTAAAAATTTAAATTTAGTTATGACCGCTCGGAAAAGAAATCCTTTCAATGCCAGGTTCTTCGAACTCGCTGCCAATTTATTAATTCAATCGAATAAAGACGCCCTGACTAAACCCCAGTACTTATTGTACTAAACAAACATGTTGATAAATAATAATCAGGAAGTTAACGATATGCATCAAACAACTACTTATACCACTAGTTGATATGGTGAGTATTGAAAATCATCTGAATATTCTTGTGGATTTCACTTTTTTTATCAGATATATTCGAATGGAAAAAATATTTCGTGAAAACTTCTTAGATTTTATAGTACCCAAAGTTTGTACAGGGTTATTCACTGTAGATTACTCGCCCCTTATTTTCTTAATTATAACCAAAAAAAAAGTTTGACCAAGTTTTGATAAAATGCTTCAGTATCGTGCAGATTTCGGGAGATAAAGAATTTTTTTTATGGGAATCTTTCAAAGACCTATCAAACGATACCTCAGATGCTCAAGTGCTCTGATTTTTTTTCAACCCTAACCTAACTTACATTATGTTCCTCCCCCAACCTTTTTTCGTCATTTTATTGCAGTATTCCATAGCGGATCATAGAAGACACCCGCCCTTAATTTCATTTATACAGGGCGACTCAAGTTTGAGTGCCTACTAGACGTTTCTTGAGAACCATTTGAAATCTGGAAATTTGAATTATGATATTGTTCTACTTTATCTACTTAGCTAAAATATTCTTGAAGCCTGAACACTTTCAGTTATACAGGGAGTGAAAATAAATTTCTCGGAACATTTTTTTTTTCATTTTTTCGTCTCTTATATGATCTATTCATAAATTATAAATATTTTTTTCAATTCGAATCGTTGCATTCGTCGAAATAGTTTTCAAAATATCGAAAAAAAACTGGAAAAAAAAAGAGATTTGCGTAGTCGGTAATATGTTCGTTATTTCTATTCTCAATATTTCAAGCATAAACTGTTTTTAGATTTTCGAAGAAGAAGAATGTCGGAAAATTTTGTAAAACTCGTCACAGGGTGTTTAAAATATTTTGTCAAAAATTGTGATCAGAATTTTCCCATAACTTTTGTTTTTTGAATTAGAACCCTATATTTTTATTATTGCGTTGGATTCTGCGAAGAAAAATAATGATAGTGTTCAAAGTAGTTTATGCTCCTGAATTAAATAATTCCTGAGTTATTTAGGATTTTCTGAATTTATGTCGTACGTTAGAGACAAACTCATAAAATCTGTTTTATAACAATAATCTGTGTTCATAGGGAATTATTGGAATAATTTATGTTCTATGAACACAGATTATTGTTATAAAACAGATTTTATGAATTTATCTCTACGTACGACATAAATTCAGAAAATCCCTAATAACTCAGGAATTAATTAATTTAGGATCATGAACTACTTTGAACACTATCATTATTTTTCTTCGCAGCATCCAACGCTATCATAAAAAACTAGGTTTCCAATTTAAAGAACAAAAGTTATGCGAAAAAAATTTTTCGTGAAATTTATTTTCACTCCCTGTATAACTGCAAGTGTTCAGGCTCCAAGAATATTTTAGCTCAGTAAATAAAGTCGAACAATATCATAATCCCAATTTCCAGATTTCAAATAGATACGGTTCTCAACGTCTAGTAGGCACTCGAACTTGGGACACCCTGTATAGTGCCAAGTGCCTATAGTCTCCGAGTTGTGTTCCAAAATGTGTACATTGTCAGTATGTCAAGTACTGTCGTTTTATTTTTATAAACTTCTGAAAATGGAATCGCCCAGTTATATATCAGATACATCAGAAAAACTCAGTTTTATTTTCACCTGAAACAGCTAGAAAGCTAGACTTCCACATAACTCATTCAATAGATGTCTTATGTTGTCAATAAATTCCAGCCGGCGAATAGTTTTTGAGATATCGAAGTTTAAAAAAAATTTTTTTTGAAATATTCTAGTGCCCTGAAAATTTAGAAATTATTGGCCTCTATTGGCCTTTTTTGAGAGTTATCGTGTTGACAGACGGCTGGCCGAAAGGACATACAGCATCTTGAATTTGACCACGTATTCATCATCTGTTATTACAGACATTTCGGCAAAATAATAGCGCTCTTGTTCATCGTAACAAGCGCGCAAAAATGCAATGAAAACGAGCATGGGTGTTTAATTGCTTGTATTTACACTTGAATTAAAATAAATTGTGCTCTTTCATTTTTCATTATTAATAGGTTTATTTTTACACGTTTCCCTCTCTTGTGACCTAATATATTCAGGCTTCATTCACACTGGGTCGGTACTGATCCAATGGGAATGGTTCTTTGAAATTTAAATTTTCAATCAGATCTGGTAATGGAAATAATAATCTGAAGAGTATGCACTAATTGCTGATATTCTTATATAAATTCCGTTTTACTACCCAGGTTGTTCGATAGTTGAGTTGTTTCAAAAATTTTATTAATTGTTTATTTAGCATAATGTCATCTGATAAAGTTTTATTATTGGTATTTGATGCTTTTAATGAGGGGAAAGTTTCTTTCACTCTCACGCTATTATAGTCGGTTCAACATAGTAAAATGAAGAACTTTCAGTCCAGTCGATTTCATTCGAATGTATGTTTATTCTAATTCTTATATGGTAATTTGAGCCGCGGTGTTTGTTATTTATAGAGTAGTTAGTAAATAAACAAGATTAAAATTATTTGATCAATTCGGGCAACAAGTCATAAACGTAAATGTTGTTATGTTAAATTGACGCTTACCTATCTAATAAAAATAAAGAAATATTAGTGGCTACTTTATTCGAAAACTCATATAAATCAAAGGAAATCTCGTCCGAATGTGGAGTAACAAGTGCTGGCCAATCGCTAAACCGATACTTAACAGAACGTCGTTCGCTGTTTTGTTGATTCGCCAATCAGAGCCTAGAGTACAGTGCATACTTATTACGTCACAAGAAGCTGCTATAACGCTGTGGTATCGTTGTCTCACTGAATAGGGGGGTTTTAGAGCGGACCTTTTTCGGATATTACATAATATCCTCTCAAAAAAACTATGCATACGTAATATTTTATCACTTTGAACCAACTTCCCAATAAACTCTTGTTTTGGCATCCATGAATATCTGACAGTGTCAGTTGTCATTCAATGTGAGGGAATTAATTGACCCTGAATAATTAATTTGATCAATTATTATTCAATTTGCTTACATGTAGAAAAAAATTTTTCATATATTATGTCTCAGCTAAGTTTTTCAACTGAAATTTTTAGATGGATATTCTTGAGCAATCGAGTTAAGGTTAGGTTTTCTTGAATATTCTCAGAGAAATTTCTATTCTTGTGGGATTCTTTTCGGTTGGAATTCTATTGTGATGCATTTTAATTCGGGAGCAATCAACTTTTTCTTGGTATCAAAGATCTTACTATTAAGTGTTACGTAGTTTACAACAGACATTGGCTTTTGTTCAATATGTAATTTATTCAGGAAATGGCTTATCGTCAAGTAATAGATCATGTCTTGCGTCATTGTTTTTCATGAAATTGTTGTAAATTAGATAGTCGACAGATATGATTCAAATCACTTTCCTTCGATATCATTGACTTAAGCGATGAATGATTGATGAGAACATTTTTACTTTTTCAATTTGCTTGAATAGTAATATTTTGTTAAAATAATTATAATCTTCCCCAATTATATCCGCGGAAATATTGAAGTCCCGTCATTATTGTGTCGTGCTAGTGCACAGGTGAATGGTTGCTATATTAGCGGGTTTCACAGGAATGACACAATTTAAAATGGTTATAATGGCAACATTTAATCATGGAAAGATACACGCTTCAACAACGTTCCGAAATTGTTTAATTATTTCCTCAAAATCAGTGCTCATTTATGAATACTGAGATGAATTTAAGAAGAATTCATGGACGACATTATTCAGTTAATCGATTCACTATTAGTCGTATTGTGGACAAATTGAAGAGTGATTTTTTTTTATACGACAAAGAACTGTATGCAAACAAGAAAATATTGATTTAGTAGCAGCAAGTGTAAGACAAAATTCAAATGTATCGGTTTCACGTCGTTCTCAACAATTAAATCTTTCTCAGACAACAACATGGAGAACTTTAAGAAAAAATTCCAGATAAAGTTACTGTGTGGAGTGTAATTCATGCTGGCGGAGTGATTGGTCTATATTTCTTTGAAGAAAATGGTCGAAGGGGAACAGTCAATGTAGAACGATACAGAACTATGTTGAATAATTTTTTTTATGAGATATAGAAAAATTTGTTGGAAGAACACGGCGTCAAAGTCACCCCAATTTGAGTATAACTTCGATAGCGAATTGATCATTAATTTGGAGCAAGTACATAATTATTCTCATTTATTTTAAAGTCTTCATTAGGCAGAGTTCAAATACATTATACATTATACTTTTTTTGAAGCAAAACTAGTGTAGTTTTAGTTCAATTTACGATACATTGAAAAAAAGCAATCATTCGACTGTAATTAAATTCTCCATTAAATTTTTATACCGTCAGATATAAAAATTCCCCTCTCCATAATATAATAACAGATTGAAATGATAAAAAATCGTCCGGTTATTGAAATGAAGTTGAATCAATATTGTTAATCCTCTACATTTTGGAAGTGTCCATAAATATCCCAGTGCTGCACCAAGGACCGAATATTTTATTTCACCAAGTGGAATATCCGGTCCGGTTGTTGACTATGAAAAATCAATTACTTATCTAAGCCAGTTGTTGATCGAGTTTGAGTGGATTTGATATATTTGAATTTGTGGGAAAACTGAGCTCATTTTTTTATTTGGATTAGAAAATATGAAAAATTCTGTTGGAAAATGTGAAAATTCATTAATATTCAGATTGTTTAATTCTTACAGAAAATTATTCTTATCTTATTCAGTTTCTACTGGATATTCATAAATTTGAAGTCTTCTTCAGTTATGGTGGTAAATCTTGACACACCCGGTATAAAACAAGCCACGCGGAACTACATTGTATATTCGATAGCTTAGCTGCCCTCGTCTCAATATTGACCTTGCTCGAGGGTTCAATTCCTAACCGATTCTGAACTTTTTTCATCAAACTCTAATCTATGTGAAAATGAGTCTATAACCTGCAGTCATGAGATAGATAGGTAAAATAATAATAACAATAATGATAATAATGTTTATTTGCTACAATTTTACAAAAATTTTCTATTCTTTCAAACATGAGGTATAACAAAAAATTCCAGGCTGCTGGGCTTCAATAATTTCGGGAATACTAAAACCAATTCCGAATCGATTCCGAACTGAAAATCGAACGTAGAACGTTTTGTGTTGACGTCGGACGATGCCCCCTGGAAGTTCTGTTTTCACAAGGGGTTCCAGTTTCCAGTAGTTGCATGTTTGTTATTGATGGCGGGGGTGGTGGAAGACTCATCGTCCTTCCGTTTTGTCATGGGCAAGGGCAATTCCCATGGCGCCATCACACGAGAATCTATTTTTACGAACGGATATTTATAGCGCGAGGGAAGAGCAAGCGTATACGATAGCGTTATCTTCATAAATTGGTTAGACCTGTGTATATCATTTTCTAAAAACAGACCCTCAACACATCACGGTCACGAACGTTTTAATTGAAGAAAATCGCTTTGTCGCAGATGTGAACCTGGTTTTCCGAGTGTTTTGAATCTTGCAAGAGTCGAAACGAAGGTCATCATACGCTGTCGTTCCAGTCTACAACAGATCTCGTCGTCTATTGTGCCAATTTCAAGATCGATAGGATTAAGTTTCAAAACATATTGCACTCAATTCACTCCATTCTATCAAGAATTTTATCCTACATCTTTGAGTGTTGACTATTTTTTCTATTACTTCAAATTTTGTATATTCTTTCTCTTTTGACCATAATATGTATGTATTTCATGAGAACGTCTTCATTTTTGAGCGCTCGTACAACTTACACGAGGGCTATATCATTTCGTCACGATGTCTGTATTTTTCGAATTTTGAGCCGAAAATGGTCTCAATCGACTATGTTCGACTCACTGATGACGAATCCGTCGAAAAATTCGAGTCTGTCCGTCCGGCCGTCCGGCCGTATACACGATAACTCTCGAACGGAATGTCCTAGAAACTTGAAATTTTCAGGGTAGGTTCAGTTCCCGAATGGCTCGGTTAAGTTCGTTAATGGGCCAAATTCCACCAGGGGTTCCGTAAATATGGCCGTTCAAAGTTTTGTTTCCCTGATTACTTGAAAACTACAGATTTGATCGAGATGAAATTTTGCACTCAAATGGAAAATGAGGTGTTCAAGCTACATGTGAAATTTTGTCCAGATCGCATGACCAGAACCATAGAAACCATAGAAAATTGTAACTTTTGAACGGAAAGGCCTAGGGACTTGAAATTTTCAGGATAGGTGGGGATCTCGAATGTCGTGATCACGTTCATCTATGAGCAACATTATACAAGGGGTTCCGTAAATACGGTCGTTTGAAATTTTGTTTTCTCGATAAATTCGAAACTGCGGGTTCGATCGAGATGAAATTTTGTATTTTAATCGAGAATGATATATTGAAGCAATATTTTGTCCAGATCGCATGACCAGAACCATAGAAACCATAGAAAATTCTAACTTTTGAATGGAAAGGCCTAGGAACTTGAAATTTTCAGGGTGGGTTTGGATCGCAAATTTCACGGTCATGTTCATCAATGAGCAACACTGGACTAGGGGTTCCGTAAATATGGCCGTTCAAAATATTTTTTTCGTGATAGTTTCGAAACTACCGATCGGATTGGAATGAAATTATGCACCTAGCTCAGGAATAATGTATTCAAACTACGTGCAAAATTTTGTCCAGATCGCATCACCAAGACCATAGATACCGTGGAAAATTCTAGCGAATTATCGGAAAAAAATTGATCAGCTGAAGCACCGACATGAAGTCTGGAGTTTCGCCTAAGTTTCAGAATTTTTTTGACAGCAGTCAAAAATTCCTTCAATTGATTTCTAAAACTGGAAAATGCGAATCTACCTACAAGGTGCATGTACGAGCGCTCAAAAGCTCCTGCCTTCACGGCAGTGCTTTTCGTAATTTTTTCTGTTTTGTTTTCAGTTTTTTCCATTATGTTGATATATCCTTCTTCATGTCGACAAATACCTTTTCAACTTAACTTAGAAAATATGTGAGATATCTATGATAAACTGTCTCAAATAAACAAAATTAGTTGACGGATTTAATATAATCATCAACATCAACATCAATTGTATAAAATTTTATATGATTACAATACTGCATATTCTTGAGCAAAGAATCTTAACGATTGCGGTTGAAAAATTTTCTTTGTATCAGAAAGAAAACACCCCAGAAAAAGAATAATAGTAATCGAATGCTTCTGAAAGTATAACCTTCTGGAACATCTGGAATTATCT
The DNA here is from genome assembly GCA_963966015.1 of Aphidecta obliterata. Classification (NCBI taxonomy): domain Eukaryota; kingdom Metazoa; phylum Arthropoda; class Insecta; order Coleoptera; family Coccinellidae; genus Aphidecta; species Aphidecta obliterata. The sequence continues at coordinate 7,850,424 of OZ014436.1, forward strand.
GCAAACCAGTTTCCTGATTGTTATTGGTTTGAATGTTCGGAACTGGGTCTGAAAGAAAGTGTTCTTATTTAATACTTGTATAGGTATTTTTTGAGAACGAAGTTTATATGTTAATTACAAGAGCAGTGAGCCATGTTGATTCTTTGACAATAAAAATTACAAAACGAATAATAAACGTTAACACCTAAAGAAATATTGAAAAGAAAATAAACCTCAGAGAAACTCAATTTATCTTTCTGTATACCAAAACGGCCTTCTGTGTTCATTGTTGGTATAACAGATACTGTCATTTCATTTTTATGAAATTATATTGACTATATCAGAAAAATTCGATTTTATTTTCACATGGAACAGGTAGAAACTGAATTTCCACATTCAATCCAATTCCACATTCAATCGATGCCACATATTTATGTTTTATGCAATTAAAATTTGGTGAAATACAGGGTGTCCCAAGTTCGAGTGCCTACTAGACGTTTCTCGAGAACCGGACCTATTTGAAATCTGAAAATTTGGATTATGATATTGTTCGACTTAATCTGCTGAGCTGAAATATTCAGTTATACAGGGGGTGAAAATAAATTTCTCGAAGTTTTTGCATTTTTGAGCGCTCGTACTACTTACACGAGGGCTATATCATTTCGTCACGATGTCTGTATTTTTCGAATTTTGAGCCGAAAATGGTCTCAATCGACTATGTTCGACTCACTGATGACGAATCCGTCGGAAAATTCGAGTCTGTCCGTCTGGCCGTAAGCACGATTACTCTCGAACGGAACAACCTAGAGACTTGAAATTTTCAGTGTGGGTTCAGTTCCCGAATGCCTCGGTTAAGTTCGTTAATGGGCCAAATTCCACCAGGGGTTCCGTAAATATGGCCGTTCAAAGTTTTGTTTCCCTGATTACTTGAAAACTACAGATTTGATCGAGATGAAATTTTGCACTCAAATGGAAAATGAGTTGCTCAAGCTACATGTGAAATTTTATCCAGATCGCATGACCAGAACCATAGAAACCATAGAAAATTGAAACCTTTGAACGGAAACGCCTAGGGACTTGAAATTTTCAGGATAGGTGTGGATTTCGAATGTCGTGATCACGTTCATCTATGAGCGAAATTATACTAGGGGTTCCGTAAATATGGTCGTTTGAAATTTAGTTTTTTTGATAATTTCAAAACTACAGATTCGATCGTGACGAAATTCTGTATACTAATGGAGAATGACATATTCAAGCTACATTTCTCCAGATCACATGACCAGAACCATAGAAACCATAGAAAAATTATAACTTTCGAACGGAAAGGCCTAGGGACTTGAAATTTTCAGGATAGGTGTGGATCTGAAATGTCGCGTTCACGTTTAACAATGAGCAGAATTTTACTAGGGGTTCCGTAAATACGGTCGTTTGAAATTTTGGTTTCTCGATCATTTCGAAACTACGGATTCCATCGAGATGCAATTTTGTATTTTAATCGAGAATGATATATTAAAACAATATTTTGTCCAGATCGCATCACCAGAACCATAGAAACCATAGAAGATTGTAACTTTTGAACGGAAAGGCCTAGGAACTTGAAATTTTCAAGGTGGGTTTGGATCGCGAATATCGCGCCCACGTTCATCAATGAGCAAAATTAGACTAGGGGTTCCGTAAATATGGCTGTTCAAAATATTTTTTTCCTGATTATTTCGAAACTACTGATTGGATTGGGGTGAAATTTTGTACCTAGCTTAGGAATAATGAATTCAAACTACCTGCCAAATTTTCTTCAGATCGCACCACCAAGATCATAGATACCGTAGAAAATTCTAGCGAATTATCGAAAAAAAATTGGTCACCTAAAGCACTGACATGAAGTCTGGAGTTTCGCCTAAGTTTCAGAATTTTTGTGACAGCTGTCGAAAATTCCTTCAATTGATTTCTAAAACTGGGAAATGCGAATCTACCTACAAGGTGCATGTACGAGCGCTCAAAAGCTCCTGCCTTCACGGCAGTGCTTTTCGTAATTTTTTCATTTAACTTTTTCATGATTCGAACCTCGAAAAAAAATTACGTTAAGCTCCGTTCACATTAAAACATCTCCAAAACTATTGAAATAAACACAATATCGACTGTTCCTAATGTTATTCATCATTATTTTATCGGATTTTTTTTGTCGAAGTGTTTTCTTTGTGAATGAAAAGATCGGAACACATACAGACAATAAGGATTAATTATTCATCATTGCAAATGTAAGATTTAGCTATAAATATTGTTTTCTCAGTATCGTTGTGCAGGTGCAGGTATGTAAAAGCAAATATGGATTTAAACGCAAAAGAACTCCAGATGAACCTACCATAAAAGAGACAGAAACACATGCTCCACGCAAATAATTCAATCGATAATTCGAGATGAATTGGAATTCTTTCGAAGTTGCGCGCTGCGTGTTGAGTTTCTGAATGGATATGCGGCAAGATATCTGAGATGAAAACAAGCTATGCCTGTATGTATTCTAGCTGTAAACCAGATTAAGGTCAAGTCATCTAATGAATGATCCTTCCGCTGTTAGAATGCCACAATAAATCATGAAATCTTTGTAAATAAACCCGCAAGTTGGTTATTGTGTGTACGGAGGCTGTTTCCATATTTATGCCAACGCTATACTCATGGATGTTCTTCTCCTCGTCTAACTCTCGAAAATTGGATTATGAGCGCCAAAATAGAGTTTTGCACATTCCCTTTTGATTAATTAGTGAGGTTCTTTTTTGTTCGAAAGGCTTCAAAGTTGTACTCAAAGATCCGTTCAACTTATTTTGATTAGTAAATTATTTGGGTCGTTTTCGAAACTCCTATCGATCCAATGCAAGTTCTAAACTATTTCCATTCTGTTCCAGATATCAGACTACAATTGAATGAACAATTAAGATGCTTGGATCTTCGAATGGAGGCCCAGGTGGCCTTAGTTACCGAGTTACAGGAATTTTTCCGAAGAAGGGGAGAGTTAGAGTTAGATTACTCGAAAAATTTGGATAAATTAGTTAAGAGTATACAAATGAGACATAGGGAACAAAAACAAAAGTGAGTAGATGGACCATTTTCAGTTGAAAATTTATTTTCAATCATCTTTCCTAGGAGGGAACAGTGGCCTTTATTCTCGAGCTATACATGTTGGCAACAGTTGGTTGACCAAACCAAAAATTTAAGTAAGGACCATGTAGCCTTATCTGAGGTTTACTCAACACATTTAGTTGCTAGGTTGTCGCAAGTGATGGATGATGTGCAACGAATCTACAAGAAAGTGAGTAAAAACTTTGTACTTTTAGACTGTATTGAGAACAATGTCAGATGTAACTCAAAAACGAGTGGGGTTGATCTTCTATTCGTACCAGATTGAATACAAGTATAAAATGTCAAATTAAATGAACCCCTTTTATCATCAGTGTCGGGAAATTGGCTATGAAACGCACGAGGAAATCTTGAGAGTGCTTCACGAGTTGCACACAACAATGAAAACATATCATAGCTACCAGGCGGAATTACGACAGACGGAAGGTAAATTGAGACTTGCAGAAAACCAGAGGAATAAACTCGAACAATCCCTAACACAAGACAAGCTCGAAAGGTCGAAGAAATATAAAATGATGGAAAAAGAAGTACAAAAGGTAAGATCGCTGTATATTGCATACATCTAACAATATTATGAATATAACGATAGTCAGTTTCGAGGCCTCTGCAGCCAAAGTTTAAGAATGCTGAGATGAATTGAGGACGAATTTTATGTACTTATACTCCTTTATGGAAAAATGATAATTGGTTACTCGGTGGCATGGAAATTGCAACTCCGAGAAAAGTATAGGAATTTTTTGACCAAACTTGGCACTAGCACCAATTACCGAATGGTAGATGATTCAAATTCCGTTCATATGTGTAATGGCTTATCTCATAGTTCTTTTCAGTTTTGTTTTTCCATTATTTTAGAAAAACTCAAAAGCAGTGTCACTCCAAGAGCTGTCAATTGTAAATTGATAATGGACCAGAAAGGAGTAATTAATAAACTTCCCATAAAATTGATTTGAAACTAGCGGCTACGTTGGATTCTGTAAACCACGTCGCCTTCTTTTCCTGAAGCTTCATTCTGGAGCCCGTTGAAGGTCTCCATCCGCCGACATCCTCTGCAGTTCCAGTTTCGTGGAGCGGTTTTCCAACCTTGTCCGCTCGCTTTGGAGGACCCTCTTTTCCGCCTCCAAGCAGAACAATGCTCTCTTCATCCTTTCCAGTTTCTCCTCGTATTGCTGCTTCTCTGCTTGGCTGCTTCCGACAGATAGATCCAAAGACACGATCTTCTCTCGCATCCGTTTGACCTCCGCAGTCTTCTTACTCAGGGTATCGGTCTGAGACTGCAACTCCACAGTTTTCTGACCCAGATTTCGTTTTCCCTGAAGACTTCTCAGGTTCTGATTCATCTTGTTGTCCACCTAGTTCTTGAAGTAATCCCTTTCGCGTTCGATGTGCCCCACTTGCTGCATCAAGTTCCCCACCCCTTTCCTAACAACCTCAGGAACTACGTCAATGACACCGTCTGTGACTTCTTCGCGAGATCTCGCTGGACTCCATCTTCGAGATGTACTCATCAACCTATACGGCATGGTTCCGTCGAGTTGTAAACCCGCTATCCTTCTCAGAGTTATGACGCTGCTCAGTTTCTTCTTTCTTGTTCGATTCCGACTGACCCAGCTTGTTCTCCAAGGCTCTCACCTTGCTCCCAGATCCTCCCAACTTGGCCTTGAGTTCCTGGATCTGCTGGGTGGCGTCCTCGAGACGAACCTTCAAGTTGTGCTTCTGGTCCTCCAGTCTCTCTTCTCTAGCCCTGCTGTCTTCCAGGTGGACCAAGGTATCTTGCTACCTGGGGTGCCACTGCTCCTCCAAGTGTCCCGTGCGGGCCAATGACTTGTTCAGTTGTTGCCTGCAATGTTCCAGGTTCCTCTTCTAGTAATGGATGATCCTGGGTGGCTTCGTTATCACTAGCCAGCATGCGCCCCGATATGCTGGCTAAGCTTAGTTTTCCAAACTGTGTTGATTTTTTTCTTCACTTTTTCTCGTACCGCACTGATTTCTTCCTTCAGGAATACGATCTGTTCTTCGGTTTTCTGGAAACATTTCTTTTTCGCTTTGTTTCATCTCCCCTTTTTTTTGTTTTCTTTGTAGTTCCTCTTCTTTTTGTCGTCGTTCTTCATCTTTCTGTCGACGTTTCTCTTTCTCTTGTTTTTCTTTCTGGCGACGTCCCTCCTCTTGTTTTTCTCTCAACATTATTCTTTCTTGCTCAGCGAACTGCTGTTTGTTCATTTCCATACGGCCTCCATGTCGTAGTAGTTTGCACTCCGTGTATTTACAATCAATTGTTCGAATCACTTCTGACACCAACTGTTACGAAACGGGGGTTCGTTTTCGTTAAAACAATAAACTCCTTTTATCCCACACTACACTTCAATGTACAAATTCGTTTTTTCGGATTGAACCAATCTCTTGTCACTTTTTTTAGAACTGTCTCCCTGACAGTCATATTGCTCATATTGAACTCGTAACAAAATAGATTAAAAAGGAGATAAAACCGATCCATGCGAACGTCCATTATTCAACATATTCTCAATTAAACAAATCCATCGTTCCACACTGTATGATTAAGTTGAAGACAAATCCACAAACGCAGCTCTTGTTCTTAACTCATCATTGAAACCTGATTCTATTAAAAATCACCTCTTCTAGTGATAGAAAAGTTTTTGAGGCTATTCTAGAATATCAAGAGAAGGGACAGTAATCGTGAGAATTGAAGATCAGAGAGACTGGCCATCTCTGACCAGACCCATCTGATCTGAGAATCTAAGAAGTGATAACAGGGTCTTCTTGGTCTGGATTCTTGGGTTGGAAATTATATTTATTCTCTGTTTTTCTTTAAAATTCGATGATTTTGGTTAAAAGCTCCTACCCCTTTTTGGGGTTGCGATTTCCATGTCACCGCTTATAACACGAAAAAGTGAACGGTTCTCAATTGATATTATACAGGGTGTCCCAGAGTGAATGGATAGTCCTGAAAAACTGTAAAGAAGAGCTATTGGGAGCTCTGAAAAAATACGAAAAAAGTCTATCCCCTATTTTTTCTTTTTTTTTTTTCAAAATAATGATTTCTACTACACCACGTTGCGTTTCTGTGTAACACGCTCACAAATAAATCCATCAGTTCCTTTATGGTAAAATATTCTTCATTAAAATACCAATAGATATGGAGATTTTTTTGTAAGGTGGCGACTTTGGCTTTCATACATTTTTGGTCATATTTTATGATGAAATTTGAAGTGGATATTTTTTTCGGAAAAAATGACGAGTGTTATTGATACGGTTTTCTGCACATCTATTGGTTTTTTAATGAAGAATATTTTACCATGAAGAAACTGATGAGTTTGATTTATTTGTGAGCTTGTTACACAGAAACGCAACGTGGTGTAGTAAAAATCATTATTTTGAAAAAAAAAAAATTACGAAAAGCACATTTTGCTCATTGATGAACGTGACCGCGATATTCGCGATCCAAACACACCCTGAAAATTTCAAGTTCCTAGGCCTTTCCGTTCGAAAGTTACAATTTTCTATGGTTTCTATGGTTCTGGTTATGCGATGTGGACAAAATATTGCTTTAATATATCATTCTCGATTAAAATACAAAATTTCATCTCGATCGAATCCGTAGTTTCGAAATTATCGAGAAAACAAAATTTCAAACGACCGTATTTACGGAACCCCTAGTATAATTCTGCTCATTGTTGAACGTGAACGCGACATTTCAGATCCACACCTATCCTGAAAATTTCAAGTCCCTAGGCCTTTCCGTTCGAAAGTTATGATTTTCTATGGTTTCTATGGTTCTGGTCATGTGATCTGGAGAAATGTAGCTTGACTATATCATTATCCATTAGTATACAAAATTTCGTCACGATCGAATCTGTAAGTAGTACGAGCGCTCAAAAAGATATTTTCACTAGGGATAGATTTTTTTTTGTATTTTTTCCGAGCGCCCAACAGCTTTTCTATACAGTATTTCAGGATAATCTATTAAATCTGGGACTCCCTCTATTACTTCTCAAACGTTGAGAAATTGCTCGGATTTCTTGTCATAGAAATCGCATCTTTTAGTTTTCTTGTCACAACATTAGATTGTGTCTAGTTCAATCTTTTTTTGTATTTGGTGTATGGTAGCAATTCTTTTGTGGATTTTGGTGCCAATTGAAACATTAAATGTATAATGTGATTTGAAATTATGCTTATATTATTACGCTACTTCCATGCATTTGGTAACCTAAACAAAAATCAAGCTGGAATTTCTGTATGAAATATTTGCGACCAATTAGATTTTGTAGCCAACTTTGAATGAATAGTTTACAATATCATTGAATAAACAAATCCTCTCTGGAAACATAGGTTTTCCGATGATTCATTTCATTTCGTGTACAATTGATTTATTGTTTATTTAAAAATCATTTTTCCAGCGCAAAAGCAAATATACAGATGCCAAGGTGAAAGCGCTGAAAGCAAGGAATGAATACATTTTATGCTTGGAAGCCTCCAATACAACAATCCATAAATATTTCGTTGACGACTTATCAGATCTTATTGATGTAAGTATAACTGACAATGAGATATGTTGTTTAGACATCCAAACTAGGATGTTCTTATTTTTTTCTCTTCGAACTAGATGCGATTTTTTTGAACAGTCATACTCACCACTTTGAGGATTTTTCCATGTTATGCCTTTCGTCACTTCTCCCTCCTTCATTTTATAGTATACCACTGGAAATAAAAAACAACAAGAATTTAGATGAGCACGAAAAATATTTTTTATATGTAAAATAACATATATTTCAGTGTATGGATTTTGGATTTCACAACTGCATATCTAGGGCGCTCATGATGCACGTATCAGCTGAAGAAGGAAGACAAAAATCAGTTCAACACGGATTAGAGCAATTGACGAATTGTATCAATTCCTTGGATTCAAGGCTGGATAAACAGAAATTTCTGGAATACAACCACAGCGCTTTTATGATACCGAAAAAACTGGAATTTCAGGGACAGAAAACTGATGATGTGAGCAAAATTTTTTGGTGGTTTCCATTGAAATTGGAGTATTTTATTTTTTACAGCCGCCAGAGCCAGAGATTCAGAAAGTACTCCATCAAGAAATGGAGAGCAGACTTTCGCAGCTCCAGAAACGGGTAACATCACTCAGGGCAGAATCCGAGGAAGTATGGAAAACGTTAGAAACGGCAGAATTCACTCTGCTCGAAATGTTGAATGCTAAAGATTACGATTGTAGCGGTTACTTCGGTGAAAATTCTGTGCCTACGAATAAACCACCTGAAACGTTATCTATGAAACAGCGATCTGATCGACAGGAAACTGAAGAATTTTACCTCACTGTAAGTAAACTGAGCTATCTACTGGACAGTGGTGATGTTTCAATTGGGGTTAAGGGGAGCCGGAAAAATGAACTAACAAAACCAAAATTCGAAATTACGCGAAAGCGTTCGCTAGGGTTTTTAGGTAAAGTCGGTATGCGGCCAAAGGCAGCGATCGAATCTCCATGAACCGCAGGTCTCCATAAAGTAGTGTCATTTCGATCCCATTTTCGAAGGACCTGCATATAACAATCACCGATTTTCGCCACGAATGTAAAGAAACTTGAATGGAATGTTAAACATCGCACTGGAATCATATTGTTATACATCAAAAAGTCTCAAACCCACTGTTTCATTAGTTCTTATTTCTGTAATTATCATTATTCTCGAGAATTCCACGAACACGGTCAAAAAAATTGAAATCCTATCACATGGTGAGGAGGTACAGGGTGTTTCACGTAAGCGGGTCAGGGGATTTTTTGACTTATCCTTTAAGCAAAATTGAAAAGTGACCCTTTAATATGATAGGTTTTTTCAAGAGCTATCCAAATATTTTATCATCGAACCAAGACATAAAAAGTTATGAGGGGGAAAACCGTTTTTCAAAAAAAAAAAAAAATTTGCAAATTTGACTGGTTTTCAAAATAAGAAGGTCTAGAAACAATTGTTTCTTCATCCGGTTTTCTAAAGAACGGATAAATTTTTCTTGCGAAATATACTTCATATTTTTCCATATCTTCTGAATGATCAATTGATACTGAATCCGAATATGTAAATATAATGACAGTTTAATATTTATTTCAAGCAATTTCATTCAAAATCAACCTTAGGAAATTCAGATGCCATATTCGGAATAAATATTCATGTTGTCTGCGGTTCAACAAGTATTTGTTTGTCAAATTTTGAAGTTTTTATTCTCGATTATAATAGAAGCGAAAATATAAAGCCTGAATTTTCATTCGAAGCTATCAATATGTTTACTCTTGGAAAAAGTTGTGAAATTCTGAAATTATTTAATAAAAGTAACAAAAATACTATTCACAGAAACTGTTGAAAGTGCCTGCCTGTCACTTTCTGAGGCCTCGCATTTTATAGTCCTGCCTTGCCAAAACAACATTTTTGTTGTTTTAGATATATTTCCAAAATATCACATCTTTCTTCGAGATTGAACATATTGAGAGCTTTGAAGGAAAATTCAGGCTTTATATTTTAGTTTCAATTAGAATCGAGAAGAAAACTTCAAAAGACAATCAAATATTTATTAAACCACAGATGACAGGGATATATTTTCCGAATATGGAATCTGAATTTCCTCATTGTGATTTTTGAATGTTATTGCTTGAAAACAGTATCAAACTACCATTATATACACATATTCGGATTCAGAATCGATTGAGCATTCAGAAAATATGGGAAAATATCATGAAGTATATTTTGCGAGAAGAAAACCAGTCAAATATGCAAAAATTTTTTTTTTGGAAAAACGGTTTTCCCTAATAACTCTTCATGCCTTGGTTTGATAGTTTTTCCGATAACTTATTTGTTATCACATTGATGGGTCACTTTTCAATCTTGCTCAAAGGATGAGCCACAAAATCCAGTGACCCGCTTTCGTGAAACACCCTGCACATGTACTCAAAAAATTATAAAAAGCACGAACGTGTAGCCAGGAGCCTTTGAGCGCTCGTTCATTCACCTTCTATTGAAATTTTTTTTTCGAAAGCTGTCGAAAAAATAACAACAGCTCTATGTCAATTATGCCAAATCAGCTGTTAAAGGAATATAAGGATTTTTTTTTCGATAATTCGCTAGAATCTTTTACTGTTTCTTTGGTCTTGGTAATGCAATCTGGACAACGCACGTAGTTTGAATAAATTATTCTTCATCTATGTGCGGAATTTCATTCCGATTGAATCAGTAGTTTCGAAATTATAAAAAAAAAATATTTTGAACGGCCATATTACCCTGAAAATTTCAAGTCCCTAGGCCTTTCCGTTCGAAAGTTATAATTTTCTATGGTTTATATGATTCTGGTAATGCAATCTGGACAAAATGTAACTTGAATATATCATTCTCCATTAAAATACGGACGGTCAGACTTTCTTGACGGATTCGCCGAACCTTGTCGATTAGGTTCAAAATTCGAAAAATACAGACTTCGTGAGTTTGAATACATTATTCTTAATCAATGTGCAAATTTCATTCCAATCCAATTGTAGTAGTAGTTTCGAAATTATCAGGAAAAAATATTTTGAACGGCGATATTTACGGAACCCTTATTCTTATTTTGCTCATTGATAAACGTGAACGCGACATTCAAGATCTACACCTATCCTGAAAATTTCAAGTCCCTAGGCCTTTCCGTTCGAAAGTTATCTTCTATGGTTTCTATGGTTCTGGTCATGCGATCTGAACAAATTTTGCATGCAGCTTAAACATGTCATTCTCCAACCCATCTCGATCGGTAGTTTCCAAGTAATCAGGAGAACAAAATTTCGAACGGCCATATTTACGGAACCCCTGGTGGAATTCTGCTCATTAACGAACTCAACTCCGGCATTCGGGAACCGAACCCACACTGAAAATTTCAAGTCTCTAGGTCGTTCCGTTCGAAAGTTATCTTGCTTACGGCCGGCCGAGATTTGAATTTTTCAACAGATTCGTCATCAGTGAGTGGAACCTTGTCGATTAAGACCATTTTCGGCTCAAAATTCGAAAAATACATCGTGACGTGGCTTCCGACTCCTCTCGAAAGCGAAAACTTCAATCGATTAACTAACAAAATCTTTCAGAAATTCAGGGAATATTTATTAGGATCAACTAGGATAGCAAGACTGGATTCGAAACAAGAGTACATTAGAAGTGCCATGTTATCAGAAACGCCAGATTTCTGCAATACCTTGAAACCGGTCATCAAAACGCCGAGACGAAAAAGAATAGGTAGACTACAGATGAACGGACAACCGAAATTGTTCGGAGGATCTTTGGAGGAATACTTGGAAGCTACAAATCAAGAAATTCCCATAATCATGAAATCTTGCATTAGGGTGATCAACCTATACGGTAATGTCTAAATTATAATTTTTATTTTATTTTCCAATGAAGTATATTTCAGGGCTACACCATCAGGGTATATTCAGGGTTTCTGGTTCACAAGTGGAGATAAATAATTTCAGAGAATGGTTTGAAAGGGGTGAAGATCCTCTTGCAGATATGACCGATGCATCTGACATCAACAGTGTTGCGGGGGTATTTAAGTTATATCTTCGAGAGTTGAGGGAACCTCTCTTCCCCATTATATATTTCGAACAATTCATGGAATTAGCACGTAAGTCGAGTATTTATTTATTCATTACTCCTGTAATAAATACAATATTTTTATATATTTGATTGAAATTCAATTTCCAGAATTAGAATCAAAGAGGGAATTTATAAACAGAATGAAAGAACTCATTATGAGTTTACCAAGAAGCGTTGTGATAGTTATGAGATATTTATTCGCATTTTTGAACCAGTAAGTATTGATGAAATATTTGAATATTGCAATTTTTTACTAAAATGATCATACGCATTATTCAAGTCAAGAATAATGACTAATGATGAAACATTTGAAGTCAGGACAATTTGAGCGCTGTTTCTGTGTACTAAAACGGCTTTTAGTGTCCGCTGTCAGTATGACAAGTACTGTCATTTTATTTTTATGAACTTCAAAAGATGGAATCACCGAATTATATTGAATTTTGCACTAAGCTGGAGAATGACGTGTTCAAGCTACATGCAAAATTTTGCCCAGATCGCATGACCAGAACCATAGAAACCATGGAAAATTATAACTATCGAACGTAAAGGCCTAGGGACTTGAAATTTTCAGGATAGGTGTGGATCTGGAATGTCACTGTCCCGTACATCAATGAGCAAAATTAGAATAGAGTTTCCGTAAATATGGCCGTTAAAAATATTTTTTTCCTGATAATTTCGAAACTACTGATAGGATTGTAGAATAATGAATAAGCATCACCTAGACAATAGATACCAGGAGTTTTGCTTGAGTTTGAAATTTTTTTTACAGCTTTCAAAAATTTCTTCAATTAGTTCTTAAAACTGGAATATGCGAATCTACTTTCAAGGTTTTCGATTATTGATCTCACCAGAGTATCTTGTTATGTCAAATAAAATATTGAGAAATTTTTCGAAATCCAGAAAAAAACGTATCGTGGGTCTGAGAAATCTTCGAACAATCATCACTTCCTCGAAATTCGAAAATTACAGACATTTGGGCCAAATGATAACGCTCTTGTTCGTAGACACATGCGCGCAAAAAGTTTGAAATCGCAATAATTTTTTTTATTGGAATTTCATTCGTCTATTTATTACTGCATTTGAAGAAAAAATTTATTGCATCGAAAAAATGTATCTCTTTCATTTCATCTGCCAAATGAAGTACCTGAGCTATAATATTAATTCATATAATCAAATTTTTTGGACCAGAGTTAAAGGACGTTGCCAAATAAACAGATTTGCTGACTTTCAACTCGGTTCTATATATCTATGATTTCAGAACAGGTCATTCACTTTGTATGGGGAATTAAAGTGGTAACATTGTGAACACAGTTTTCGAAAAAAAAAAAACCAAGGATATATGCAATATACGAATTTTGTGGGAGGAAATCTCAGAAGCTTGAAAACTACATTTTATGCCATAATAATATATTCTCGAATATTGGGTTTATCCAAGAAATCATATATAATTAGTTTTCTTTCAAAATAACCCTTTCGGAGAATTTCTTCAGTTCAATTTTAAGAAATTTTATAAGTGAAACTGTTCCGTTAACTCTCCCTGTATATTTATATAAGCTCAATTTGGACGTGCATAGGTTGAGAATGGGATTGTGAATCTTAATTTATATTTTTTTTTGTGTTTATCATAATCCAAATGATATATCGTTTTACAGTTTATCCGAATTTTCTGATGAAAATATGATGGATCCCTATAATTTAGCAATATGTTTTGGACCGACTTTAGTACCAGTGCCTGATGACAAGGATCAAGTGCAATATCAAAATCAAGTCAATGAACTCATCAAAAATATAATCATGTACAATGAGGATATATTTCCAAATGATGAGGGTATTGTATATGAGAAGTATATTTCACCTGAACCCGATGATCAGTAAGTTTAATCGCTCCAATTACTGTGTTTCACTATTGAATTGTTTTTTCTGCAGGGATGTTGGCGATTCCCCTTCAGATATAGCCCAAGAAGATCTCTATTCAGAAGTTTATCCTTCGGAAGATGGTAAGTTTTCTAAATTTGTCATAATTTTTCCTTCCATTCAATTTGCATATTTTGTTCCTCGGATTTATCTTCATTTTTAATATCTTATATTAAGCTTGATGTGGGCTTTTTTAGTAGGAGCGCATTATTTTATTAAGTTATTACACTTTCAGGTTTATATCATGTCTATTGACCGTGAAAATCTACAGAGTGATATTTTTTCTGGAGCAATGTCGCCTTTTCCCCCTTCATTTTTATGAACTCCAATACATGGAATCACCGAATTATATTGAATATATATAGAAAAAGTCGATTTGCTTTTCACATGGAACACTTAGAAAGCTGAATTTCCACATAACTTATGTGGCGCATATGTAGAGTTCAGTTCTGTTGTTGAGATTTTTATGCGTTTTCCGTTGTAATTTAGTTTCATTGTTATAATTATTTTTCGAGTCTTTCTTCGATGAAGTACAACATTTTCTAAGATGATTATTATACTTTTATGAACCACTGCCACTGATCGAAAAAAATGGGCAAAAAAACTAATAATGGAACCAGGAAAAAAGTTGGAAAGAATTGAAACTTGAACACCTTTATCTTGAAACCGAAGCGTTTGCGTTTGTCAGACTTTCTTTCATTAGCAACACCAACAGATTTTGGGTACGATACGAAAAACCTGCATACGCATATAATTCAGCCTCTAGTCATTATAAAAGTTATACACGTATAAAATTGAAATGGTATTGTGTCATAAATTCCGAATTCACAATGCTTGTGAAAAAGTCATTCTCGTCAAATCTCGTGACTAGATGTTAACCCTAAATGTTTGAGTTCATCAGTTGAGGTCTGATTGAAGCTATGATTTCAGATTCTGAAAACCTGGAAGCAACCGCACAATTCGATTTCACAGCAAGATCACATAGGGAACTTTCTCTGAAGAAAGGAGATGTGGTGACCCTTTACTGTCAAGTTTCAAATGACTGGTGGCGGGGATGTGTCAACGGGCAGGAGGGGCTCATTCCTGACAAATATATATCGCTCAAAATGAAGTAAGTTCCGCATAAATTTTTTTTTTAGAATTAGGACTTGAAAAACTAGAAAAACTGAAAAACTCAAATTTCTCTTTAAATGGAACATTTGAAAAGTTGAATTTGTACATAATTCAGTTTATCTATCCCTTATACAGGGTGTCCCAAGTTCGAGTGCCTACTAGATGTTTCTTGAGAACTGGACCTATTTGAAATCTGAACATTTGGATTATGATATTGTTCGACTTTATCTACTGAGCTAAAATATTCTTGAAGCCTGAACATTTTCAGTTATACAGGGAGTGAAAATGGATTTCTCGAAATTTTTTTTTTATTTTTTCCTTAATTATATAATTGATTATTCAATTTTAATCATAGTTCTATTCGAATCGTTGCATTCATCGAAATAGTTTTCAAAATATCGAAAGAGCTTCGAAAATCACAGACATTTGGGATAAAGGATAACAATCTTGTTTATACATCCGTGCAAAAATTGGTTAATTGATTGTGTGACCAATGGAATACCGCGAAAGAATTTATAAGTTTGCCATGGAAATAATTTCATTTTTTTCAGAGATGAAGATCGAGATAAACTAGAAAATTTGAAATCCAGCTCATCTGAAGAATCGATGAGGAGGAGGGCTTCGAGCTCCAACGATTCTGTTCTATCTGAGAGTTCCATATCGGCTACAAATTCTCCACTAGTACAATGTGCCCCTGTAACATGGACAAATGTTTCTGATTTGGCTGAATCTATCTCTATAGATCCGAATTCTTCTGCAGTGACTATTACTCAGTCGAGAGAGGTATTGGAAACTACAGTTTAGTGCACGAGTTTTGACTGTATGTGCTGTGTTGATTAGTTTCTTGATTTAATGTAGTTTTTTTTTTCTGTTTTGCATTGAAGTGAACGTTGTTACTCGTCTCATATGTACATTGAATGTCGATAAAAGGTCAGATCATATGAATGTCCTAGAGTCCATATTGAGTTTTTCTTTCAGGATGTTTGCAGACCAACCACTTAGTTTTTCGAGTGTTGCATTTTGTTGAATATTTAATCATTTCACAATGGGACATGGAAAATCACGAAGAGTGGTATGTGGAAAAATGTGATATGTTAATTTAGCATTACCGTTTCACATCTAACTAACAACTTTGTTTGCTTTGCCGCTTTTGTGAAACATTTTAATTTTTGGAATGGTCCTCGTAGAGAGAAATTCATCAAATGAGGCATTAGCAGGACGGACATATTCCTTCTTGACTCTGAATTTTCATTTATACTTCGAAAAATGTTTGCCCCATTTCCTGAATGTTTTCCTCCTAAGCATGAAAATCAATTTGGTTTTTCAATTCAAAGCAGAAAAAAAATCATCAATAATGTGTCATTTTTCCTTTACTGTTTATTACGAATATGTTCATCTTCTTGGTCTTTCATTCTCATTGTTTTGCATGCTGGGACGCTTGTGGTGTTTGAAATCTCGAAGAACAGCAATAAAAATTGTTCACACAATGAAGACTCATTGTACATATGGGATATATCTTCTGCCTTTTCTGGGTATTTCACAAGAAGTTATAACCCAAAAACTTTACCCAGAATTTTTTTGTTTCAGAAGGGACATAAAAGATTCAACTCGTCGGAAAATACAGAATCTCAAGCTTCCAGTAAAACCGAAGAATGTATTCAGCATCACACAACCATCAATGTAAATCAAATAATTGCACAACCACAGTCCATCACAATCAATGGCTCTACAGTGACTGTTGCAAACCCGATTGAGAAAGAAGACGAGGAAGATGTTAAAGTCGAAGAATCAGTTATCATACGCAGGGTTCACAAAGCGGATAGTGAAATAGACGAGAGTGACGTGGATTTTTCTCAAAACCGCGAACTTTGGCAAAGGAGAGCTAATTCACAGTCAAACATACAAATTCCGAGTAGCTTGACGGTCAAAAGACATTCTGAATCGTTTGTTCAACGCCAAAATCATACGCCAGACTTGGTTATGGACCTACCACTCTTAGGGAATTGCAGCCCGAAGGAAATCACTAAAAAATCTGTATACGTATCTACTAATAATGAAGCATCAGAAAGTGAAAAACCCGTTGAAAGTCCACCATCGCTGGATAGTCCAGAAATGCAAACCGCTGCAGAAAGATTCGCCAAACAAAATCAGTGTACTCTAAAGAAGAACACGAAGGTGCATATAGATAATTCGGACGTGATCACCATAACAAGCCCAATGCCGGATAGAAAATACGCAACCATCTCTGGAAGTTTGGCGACAACCACTTTCAAACCTCAGGTAAAAGCCAAACCTCCCGTTTTGAAGAAACCAGTCTTCGCTGTTCCTCTACCTGCGTTGGCTGCCGAATGTGGTAAGGAGACCAATCCCACTTGACTTGAGAAATTTTAAGTTCGACGAGGATTGGAGAGGAATATTTGTTGGACTCTTGAAACATCCGCTGATTTTGAAGAGAGTTTTGTTGAATTCATTTTTAAGATGACCCGTTTTTTGTCCTTGAAATTTTCGTTATACAGGATGTCCCAGGATGATTGGATAATCCTGAAAAACTGTATCGAAGAGTATGAAAAAACAGAAAAATCTATCTCCGGTAAAAATATCTTTCTTTTTTTTTCTTCAAAAGAATGATTTATTGAGAATGTGATTTATTGGATAGCGTGTTACACAGAAATCATTTTGCTAAAAAAAGATATTTCTATCAGGGATAGATTTTTTTCAGAGCGCCCAATAGCTTTTCTATACAGCATTTCAGGATAATCCCCATTCATTCTGGGACATGTATATAATACAGGGTGTCCCAAGTTCGAGTGCCTACTAGACCGGTCCTATTCGAAATCTGAAAATTTGGACTATGATATTGTTCGACTTTATCTACTGAGCTTGAATATTCTTGGAGCTAATACTTTCAGGTATACAGGGAGTAAAAATGAATTTTTCGAACATTTTTTTTGCATTTTCCGTCTTTCATATGATCGATTATTCAATTTTGAATATATTTCTATTGGAATCGTTGCATTCGTCGAAATAATTTTCAAAATATAGAAAAAAAACGTGGTAAGTAAAATAATAATAATAATTTCTGTATTGGCGATATCGATGTTACAGTATTATAAAACAAACAATGATATACCAAATCGTCGAAACTGAAAAAGGAAAGAAGAAAAAAAATATTTCTCTCTCCTTTGTTAACCAGCAAAATTCTTACAAAAAGTGATAAATTCCTCTATATCATAAGGTTCACAATATTATGTTCGTTATTCCTATTCTCAATAATATTTCGAGCATAAACTGTTTTTACATTTTTGAAGGAGAAGAAAGGCGGAATATTCTGCATCTCCGAAATTTTGAAAAACTCGTCACAGGGTAATTCAAATATTTGGTCGAAAATTGTGATCAGAATTTTCCCATAACTTTTGTTTTTTAAATCATAACCCTATTTTTTTATGATTGCGTTGGATTCTGCGAAGAAAAATAATGATGGTTCTCAGAAATGTTTATGCTCCTTAATTAAATAATTCCTGAGTTATTAAGCATTTTCTGAATTTATGTCGTACGTAGAAATGAATTGATAAAATCAATTTCATAACAATAATCTGTGTTCATAGAAGATAAATTATCCCAATAATTTCAAAAACAAAGATTATTGTTATGAAACAGATTTTATGAATTTGTCTCTACGTACAACATAAATTTAGAAAATCCTCAATAACTCAGGAATTATTCAATTCAGGAGCATAAATTACTTTGAACACTATCATTATTTTTCTTCGCAGAACCCAACGCAATCATAAAAGAATAAGGGTTCTAATTTAAAAAACAAAAGATATAGGAAAAATTCTGATCCGAATTTTTGACAAAATATTTGTAACACCCTGTGACGAGTTTTCCAAAATTTAGGAGTTGCACAATTTTCCGCCATTCTTCTACTTCGAAAATATAAAAACAGTTTATGCTTGAAATATTGAGAATAGGAGTAACCAATAAATACTGACTACGCATATCTCCCTTTTTTTTTCAGTTTTTTTTTTCTATATTTCGAAAACTATTTCGACGAATGCAACGATTCGAATAGAAATATTTTCAAAATCGAATAATGGATCATATAAGGGAAAAAATAAAAAAAAAATTTCTCTCCCCTTTGTTAACCAGCAAAATTCTTACAAAAAGTGATAAATTCCTCTTTATCATAAGGTTCATAATATTATGTTCGTTATTCCTATTCTCAATAATATTTCGAGCATAAACTGTTTCTACATTTTTGAAGGAAAAGAAAGGCGGAATATTCTGCATCTCCGAAATTTTGAAAAACTCGTCACAGGGTATTTCGAATATTTGGTCGAAAATTGTGATCTGAATTTTCCCATAACTTTTGTTTTTTAAGTCAGAACCCTATTTTTTTATGATTGCGTTGGATTCTGCGAAGAAAAATAATGATAGTTCTCAGAAATGTTTATGCTCCTTAATTAAATAATTCCTGAGTTATTAAGCATTTTCTGAATTTATGTCGTACGTAGAAATGAATTCGTAAAATCTATTTTATAACAATAATCTGTGTTCATAGAAGATAAATTATCCCAATAATTTCCTATGAACAAAGATTATTGTTATGAAACAGATTTTATGAATTTGTCTCTACGTACAACATAAATTTAGAAAATCCTCAATAACTCAGGAATTATTCAATTCAGGAGCATAAATTACTTTGAACACTATCATTATTTTTCTTCGCAGAACCCAACGCAATCATAAAAGAATAAGGGTTCTAATTTAAAAAACAAAAGATATAGGAAAAATTCTGATCCGAATTTTTGACAAAATATTTGTAACACCCTGTGACGAGTTTTCCAAAATTTAGGAGATGCACAATTTTCCGCCATTCTTCTACTTCGAAAATATAAAAACAGTTTATGCTTGAAATATTGAGAATAGGAGTAACCAATAAATACTGACTACGCATATCTCCCTTTTTTTTCAGTTTTTTTTCTATATTTTGAAAACTATTTCGACGAATGCAACGATTCGAATAGAAATATTTCCAAAATCGACCAATGGATCATATAAGGGAAAAAATAAAAAAAAAATTTCTCTCCCCTTTGTTAACCAGCAAAATTCTTACAAAAAGTGATAAATTCCTCTTTATCATAAGGTTCATAATATTATGTTCGTTATTCCTATTCTCAATAATATTTCGAGCATAAACTGTTTTTACATTTTTGAAGGAAAAGAAAGGCGGAATATTCTGCATCTCCGAAATTTTGAAAAACTCGTCACAGGCTATTTCGAATATTTGGTCGAAAATTGTGATCAGAATTTTTCCATAACTTTTGTTTTTTAAATCAGAACCCTATTTTTTTATGATTGCGTTGGATTCTGCGAATAAAAATAATGATGGTTCGCAGAAATGTTTATGCTCCTTAATTAAATAATTCCTGAGTTATTAAGCATTTTCTGAATTTATGTCGTACGTAGAAATGAATTCATAAAATCTATTTTAAAACAATAATCTGTGTTCATAGAAGATAAATTATCCCAATAATTTCCTATGAACACAGATTATTGTTATGAAACAGATTTTATGAATTTGTCTCTACGTACAACATAAATTCAGAAAATCCTCAATAACTCAGGAATTATTCAATTCAGGAGCATAAATTACTTTGAACACTATCATTATTTTTCTTCGCAGAAGCCAACGCAATCATAAAAGAATAGGGTTCTAATTTAAAAAACAAAAGATATAGGAAAAATTCTGATCTGAATTTTTGACAAAATATTTGTAACACCCTGTGAAGAGTTTTCCAAAATGTAGGAGATGCACAGTTTTCCGCGATTCTTCTACTTCGAAAATATAAAAACAGTTTATGCTTGAAATATTGAGAATAGGAGTAACCAATAAATACTGACTACGCATATCTCCCTTTTTTTTCAGTTTTTTTTTCTATATTTTGTAAACTATTTCGACGAATGCAACGATTCGAATAGAAATATTTTCAAAATCGAATAATGGATCATATAAGGGAAAAATAAAAAAAAATTTTTTTCGAGAAATATATTTTCACTCCCTGTATAACTGAAAGTGTTCGGGCTTCAAGAATATTTCAGCTCAGTAGATAAAGTCGAACAATATCATAATCCAAATTTTCAGATTTCAAATAGGACCGGTTCTTAAGAAACTCGAACTTGGGACACCCTGTATATACAGGTTCCTGCAATAGCACGTTTTTCTTCCGTAGCTGTCGAACCAGACATCTTGGAAATGTCGTTCAAAAACTTTCATTTTTGCATCTCGGGTTAATATTTTTCCTAATACAGGGTGTTCCCCTGAAAAAAATTCCAAAAGTGGGTGGATCACTTCAATATTTCCAATGACCTTCAATATCTCTATATTTCAACGGTACAGCTCTTATTCAGAGAATACTTCGAATTGTTGAGACACAGCAGTCCGCTAAAAGTCCTCGAACGAATGGAAGAAGCAGACGTGAAACGATTACGATCGGAATTTTTTTTTACTGAAAGTTTCAAATTAACCTTCCGTTATAAATTTCCAAATAAGCAGAACTTCGAATTGATATTTCTTGCTTTCGAACGGCATTTCCAAGATGTCTGGTTCGGCAGCTATGGAAGCGCAACGTTCTATAGCAGGACTTTGCATAATTTTTTCAAATTATTTGATTTGAATGAAATCCACTATGTTAACATCAAACTGATGATATTGAACAATTGAAAGATATGTGTGGACCAATTCAGTTGCCGCTGGTTTTTACTCAGTAGGGTGCGCTGTCTTATTAAAACTTTACTTCCATCAATTTGATCAACAGGAATATTTTTGATATTTTTATATTGAAATTTACATTGAATGGTGAAACAAAGATATTTATGAGAAAATGCTGTTGGCGCATTGGCTAGAAAATGTTACGCCTCGTATCAGGGAAATATTTCATGGCCCTTTTTGAGTCGAATGCCATTGTTTCAGGGCTTTTCTAGTGTTTGTGAACATGGAAAATTTGAGAATATAAATCGTGTTCAGGTGCGCATCAGAAAGAATTTATGGTTTTTACTCTCCGTTTGGTGCTTTTTTATTGGTGCATAATCCAAAGAAGATTTTAACACATACTACTATTATCGAACCAGATTTCTCAACTGGTGAATGAATTATAAAGATGGTTTTTTAAATTTTCGATTATCTTAATCACCTTGACGAATATCACTACATTAACTTGGCACAGAAGGCACTCCAAATTTCGCAATTTCTAAAGAAAAATGCATCGCACCCCAATCACTCCTACAATATTCATTTTATTATTCGAACCTTGTTTCAATTTTATCAAATTATGTATGCAGAATTCTTCGAATGAAATATGACACAAGGAATGGCACATGTATACAGGGTGTCCGGATTTAAGATTGATATATTTCAGGACCGGGTCGAACCATGGAAAAAATGTCATATCAACCCCAGGGGATCAGGACCCCCTTAAAAACTGTATTCTTGGGATTATTTTGTCAGAATTGGGCAGATACGAATTGAATTCAGTGTGCAGGGGTTTTTGGCTGAGTCAATTTGTTCGGTGATAAAAAAAAGAAAAAAATTTCTACCAGTGGCGGAGATAGTGGCGAGGTATATTAAATGACTCCTCATTCCTGAGCTGGTGATCTTATTGAATTCAAGACGAAAAATAAGATTCTTGGAAGAAATGTTCAACAGGTTGAGAGCAAAGAAAAATGTTATCATATCCAAAATCCTCCGCATACTCTAACTCCCAGGGGGGGCATTTTAGGACGTGTTTTCCATATTCCGTCCCCTGGATAAAGTCCTGAAATATATTGAAGGTGAATCCGGACACAGAGAAATTCCTTCATGAAAAGTTTTAATATAAATATTGCGATAAAGAGAGTATCATAGTTTCCATATGTTTGAAACGAATATGAAGATATTTAGTATATATTCAAAAACCGAATTGAAATCTGGGATGTTCACTGAGTCCCATATTTTTTCCAGTGCACTGAGAAAAACATAATATCTTTATATATTTTCATCATTCTGTTTCTCGTTTAGCAGAAGCTAATCGAATATTTGCGCATCGTGAATGTTCTTCTCTTAACATATGAACTATTCTGTAGCCTACATATTTGTGATTAAACATAGATTTTTAAGAATTGGTTCTTGTTTTTTCCATTGGCCTCAAACTGATTCGGACAAAAATATTCATCTCACTATATGAATCTTATGTCTTGACTATGGTGCTTTTTAATAATATTTTTTTTTATCATATCGAAGTATATGCTTGTGGATGTTGTGATCATCTTGTAACCAAAGTTCACTGATGGTAATATTTGTGACAATATAATTAAATTTGGAAACGAATCTTGATCATTTTGAATGGTCGATCTTTTAGAATGGTGCCCATTGATGTTATTTATTCTCAATTTTTCAATAGATATAATCTTATGTTTTGTATATTTTACAAGGAATTAATTTTTAAGACTGATATTCCATAGCAGTTAGGTAGAGATAATCTAATGTTTTACAAGTGAATGGGTTAATAAGGACTCATCAGATACGTAAATCCTGTTGCCAATTTTTTTCCATTAACACGAGACGAAAAACGCCAAAAATACTATTTACTATACTGTAGACCCATTTTGTTGATGAGGGGGTTGAAAATATGATCTAAAGAAGATGCTCCAATTTTTATACCTAAGAAAGCCTCAAGTATTAAATGACATTTGTCAGTTATTGTCTGAACGTATTCTAAAATTTGCACAAATATCAATATCTTAATGTTTTGAAAAAATACTCCATTTGATAAGTCTACATTTAATCCTCCACATGAATTGTTTTTGTCAGATGTTTTATTAGTTTTTTACTCATAATGAATATTTTATATTAATCAACTTTTTAATGCCTTATGAAAGGAGTGAACATTTAAGATAAGTTCTAATTCGATTTTTGCAATTCTAAATATTCATAAGGCGTGAATCTCAAAATAGATGTGGTGTCTTTCATATTTAGTGCAGAGAAGCTGTGAAGATATTGTCTAAATATTATTATGTACAATGTATACTCATTAAGAAAATGACATTATATAATTATTACCTGTCTATTTGATATTTTTCTTTCTTGCCCAGAAACTTTTTTCACACAGTCTGAAATTTAATGAATTCCAGAAAGTGTGAATACAATAAGCAATTGTTTGTGTTTATTATAGGGGCAAACCGGCCAATTGTCCAGGGCGGTTGCCTCTCGGTTTTCCCACTAGGACATAATACTTCCTGAAAGTTTGCTAATCGCCTTCGGAATATGACCTAAGCTAGAGAATTACAATAATACATTCTACTTGAGTTAGATTGGCCTTGGAAAAGTATCAAAAATACGGTAAGTAATTTGATCTCAACTTTTGGAAACAAAGATATACAAAATACGCAATGAAAATGCAATTAGGCCAGGAATAAAAGAAATATGGTCCTATTATTATAATTTTTTTTTGAAGGTGCCGCACTCTGATCATAAATATTACTATCGGCATGCGATTCCCTGCATATCCCACTCACGAGTTTTTACCCTACATCTCTTCAAGCTTGCTTTGAAGGGTGGCATTTTTGATGATAGTTCATAATGATAGTTTTTTTCTTAGATTTTTAAGCGAAATTTGTGATATTTCAGAAACGAATGTTATTTTCAATTCACCAATCAAAATTTTGAGCGAGGAGAAAAATTGGGGAATCTGATTGTTCTACATAATAAATATTTCTATATTCTCTCAATTGTGGGGAGAAAAGCAAAAAATTAATATTTCAATGTTCGTTGAGTGCGTGTCCAGATTGAAAATGTTTTGAATTTTTTTCATATTCTGACTTTTTTGTGCGATTGTGCATTTGGATTCGAGAATAATGAATTGTGTTATTGAAGGTAAGTTGCACTACATATTTGGTATTTTTTAAGACAATATTCCGACACGGGATGTAATAACTTATTCGTTGAATTATGGTATAGATTTTCAAATGAAAACTCAAATTTTAGTGGTCCTTTTTATAGTTTTCATTCAATCTTCAATTTCACCTGCAGAATTATTCATTATCCAGATATTATTCTTCCTCAAGAAACTGGTGATCAAATTCTCCGAGTATTTTTCATTTCAGTACGACATATACAGGTGTACCGAGTTCGAGTGCCCACTAGACGTTTCTTGAGAACCGGACCTATTTGTTATAAAAAAATTGGATTCTGATATTTTTCGACTTTATCTACTGAGCTTAAATATTCTTGAAGCCTGAACACTTTTAAGTTATACAGGGAGTGAAAATAAATTTGTCTGAAATTATTGAAGATTTTGCAGACCAAAAATTATTTCAATCATAAGGTAGGGCTCAATGAGGTGCGATCATATGGGTTAAATGCTAGCCAACTATGTCCTATATATACACTTCAACTTGTGTAAGTTATTATGCGCTGAATGAATCTTTATTTTTATTCCTTATTATGTTTTATATTGTTTATTCGATTATTGTTTTCGAAAATAACTGATTATTTTTTTCGTCGGTATATATAACTAAGGGTTTTTTATTTTCATAAAAATTCAAAATCTCAAAGAAACTCAACTGTTTGAAAAAACCAATGTTAACGTTCCTAGTAAGAGCACTGTAAAATTTTCATATTCGCGCGCGAAGTTCTTAGGAATAAGAGTTCAACCACTTAAATGTTTCACCATATTTGTTTTTCTTGGACCACTGAAATATTTCGAACTTGATGGGCGAGTTTGTATAGATTAACAAAATCAAGAGAAAACATTTGAATTGTAACTCACCTTGCCAGTTGGAGAAGAAGATCAAGAAAAAAATGAAAAGATACATTGGGAGTTTCATTGCGACCCTATCTGGAAACACCTCGATTCGAAACTGTTCAATATGAAATGATTTCTTTCAATGGAAGTTCCAGCAAAGGCTTCGATTAATTTCATTATTATCGACTTATTCTGCGCACAGTACGAAAATCAATTGCTCATTGTTTTTTATCAATGTTTATCGCTAAGGCTCGCAGGTATCTCTTCTTTGAATTCCTCACCGAAGACTAAATATTGGAGCTCATTTAATAAACACCAGGTATATCAAATGTTTTAAGAGTAAGGGAGTTTGGTCCTCTATGAACCAGTACCTCTCATCAGCGAACCTGCCTAGTGATGTTATGATAAAAAAAGTAAGCATTGAGAAGAACTTCAACACTAATGCTATGTGGGGTACACGGGGCAAGAATCAAGTGTACACTATCGTAAGGCTCCTATTGGAGTGTTTTTCAGGCAGCAATACTTGCAATCAAAAGATGCATAGATATAAACTTGGAAAGAAACTATCCAGGGTGTGACATCGTGATCCATTCTGAGTCAAGCTGCTATCAAAGCACTGAACTCCTGTATCATCGACTGAAAGCTGATATGGGAGTGCCGGAGAAAACTTAATGAAGTAAGAAAGAATAACAAGGTCTCTTTAGTCTTTGTTCCTGGCCACTCAGGAATCAAAGGAAACGAAGAGGCCAACACACTTGCCAGAAAGGGAGCACAAACGCGACTTACTTGACCAGAATCTTTCTGTGGCATGGGCAAATGCACCTTTAAGAAAGAGCTCTTGGAGAAGGAAGAGCTTGAAAGAAGCAGTCTGGAGGAATCTTCGAGGAATGGATCACTCCAAAAAGTTCCTTCGAAACTTTGCAAGTGCAAGATCCACAAAGTATTTGGATCTCGGTAAAAATAAGTTACGCCCCCTCACTGGCTCCCTCATAGGACATTGTCGCCTTAGAAAGCATATGATGAGAATGGACGACTGTAGATTCTGTGAGGAAGAGGAGGAAACTCCTGCTTACCTGGTTACAGAATGCCTCGCCATTGCAAACCAGCGCCAAGCATGTCTTGGACAAGAGAATAACAGGAGGAACGAGGATTTAATCTTCTTGAAGCCTCTCTCAGATACTGGAGTTTACTGGAGCTCTGGAGCTGGAGCTCTAGGTAGCGCATTTGCCCCTTACTAAACTATAACTATAACTATATCAGAGTGATGATCCACCTTTTCGATTACCTATGATGTAAATCTTTCTTTATCTTTGAAAAATCTATCAGTGAATATTGTCAACTTGAATGTTGTTAGGCACATTTTTTTAAATGATATTTATAGAAATGAAAGCCACAGATTCCAAATCAATCCCATCAGAGCTTAAGGAACTGTGGTAATACTGGATGGAGTTTCATGCACATTTTGAACTAAACCTTTATTGGGTATTTTCATATTTGAAGTGCTTTGTTATACAGTGTGTAAATTTGAAAAGGAACCACCCTTAATATCTCGCCCCCCATGCAAAATCAGAAAAAATTCAAAAAGTGGTAAACTTTGGTTCTTAGGGGGGCATTTTATACGGTTGGTTGCAATCACTTTGTATCAACCCTGTGAGCGTGATGATAGCAACTCCTAAAATCTTCAACAAGGAGGGAAAGTAATTCGATTGCCTTCCCAAAAACGCCATACTGTCTTCAACGTTTCTGCCAAGTTTTGTCGAGATATTCCAACCCCTTCTTGGTGGATCTTCATGTCCGCACCCTCAGTAATATAAAGGCTTAAAACAGAAAAGTAGTTTGTGGGAATACGTGTTTAAATATTCTGAATTGTTACATTCCAGCTTATTTTTATTTCGAATAATAATGACGATTTGATTCCTACGGAAGACAGATAAATTTTAAGAGATATAAGATACCTCATGACTCATATATTGGATTCAATCGCAAAGCTCGTTTTCGGTTGTTTATCCAACGATGATGGTTGGTCATCGTGTTTTTGAATTTATTTTTTCATGTCTATTTCTCATTCACGTATTGATGTGTCCAGTTGAATCCTTTCAGTCAAAAAGAATGAAGGTGGTATGACATACAGGTATGGAGAGATATTATTTATTTTTTCCGGAAAATAAACTGGGAAATTTATTTCTTATCATTTATAATGCAATGCAATGTTCGGCTTGCTATCCGAAGTAATTGCCAGATATTTTGTTTTGGTTGGGTATACAAGTATCAATAAAGTTCCAATCATTATCCATTATTGGGTGACAACTAAGTACATATAACATTACCCAAACTCGTTGGTGAAAAGCATAATAAAACAGTTCAAAAGTTCCGATCTCATTCCTGAAGATGGTCACGAGTTTACTGTAAAATGTGACGAGGGAATTGATTTATGTCTTTCTCTGGGAAATTATAGCCTTATGTCCGAACCACGTACTGATGGATTTTCTGAATTAGTTTGTTGGTGTGTATATTCTAGTTAACACTAGATAGCGTGGTTTGAGAAAACCAAGATTTCGATCAATAAAACCTAAACTGCTATGGCAAATAATGTTGTGATTATAAAAATGGTAAAATTTTCAAGTCACTTGAAATGCCCATTATTTTCCAACTGAACATCGGGTTAGTTATATATGTTATTCCAAAAATCGAAGAATCTGAAAACATGATTTCATATTCAAATTCAATTTCTTCAGTTTCAGATCGTGCCTTCCTAAGCAAAAAAGGTTCTAGTAATACAAAGGAAGTATGTACTCTTTTCTAGCTAGTGCATTGGCTTCCTTGTTTCCCCTGATTCAAGTCCATTATGTTGAGTTCGCCCAGGAACTTTTATACTGCTGACATTTTATCTCTTTGAAAACCGCTGTCAGAGTGGATCGCGAAGTCACATCTCTGATAGCTTTTCTCTAGTTCAAAGTGTTCAAACCCATTGCTTCTGAGTGTAATGGTTATAGTTAGGTAAAAGGGTTACATTTCACTTCGACATCAAAGGTCTATTGTGCCCCCCATCACTGCTGTTTTCGCAAAGCGCTACCTACAGCTTGCCCTCCAGCTCCAGAGCTCCAATAAACTCCAGTATCTGAGAGGGATTCAAGGAAGTAAAATCCTCGTTCCTCATGTTATTCTTTGGTCCAAGACATTCTTTGCGATGGTTTGCAATGGTGAGGCATTCAGTTACCAGGTGAACAGGAGTTTCCTCCTCTTCTTCACAAAATCTACGCTCGTCAGTTTCTGTTAAGCCCATTCTCATCATATGCTTTCTAAGGCGACAATGTCCTGTAATGAAGCCAGTTAGGAGGCGTCACTTATTCTTACTGAGATCTGAGTACTTTTTGGATCTTGCACTTTTAGAGTTCCAAAGGAACGTTTTGGAGTGATCCATACCTGGAAGATTCCTGTAAGTGGCGTTTGTGCTCTCTTTCTGGCAAGTTCATTAGCCTCTTCGTTTTCTTTGATTCCTGAGGGACCAGGAACCCAGACTAGAGAGACCTTGTTAATCTTGCCTACTTCATTACATTTTCTTCGGCACTCCCATATCAGAGTCGATGGTACAGGAGTTCAGTGCTTTGATAGCAGCTTGACTATCAGAATGGATCACAATGTCGGACCCTTGATAGTTCCTTTCCACCTATGCTTCTTTTGATTGCAAGTATTTCTGCTAGAAAAACACTCGAGTAGGAGCCTAACGATAGTGTTCACTTGGTTCTTGCCCCCTATACTCCAACGCCGGCCCCTATCGTGGTTTAAGAACCATTTGCATACCATTTAATGGTGATGTATTCCTTTTTCCATTCTTCCTTTCCACAAAGCATAGTGTTGAAGTTCTTCTCAATGCTTACTATGTCCTATATATACACTTCAACTTGTGTAAGTTATTATGCGCTGAATGAATCTTTATTTTTATTCCTTATTATGTTTTATATTGTTTATTCGATTATTGTTTTCGAAAATAACTGATTAGTTTTGTCGTCGGTATATATAACTAAGGGTTTTTTATTTTCATAAAAATTCAAAATCTCAAAGAAACTCAACTGTTTGAAAAAACCAATGTTAACGTTCCTAGTAAGAGCACAGTAAAATTTTCATATTCGCGCGCGAAGTTCTTAGGAATAAGAGTTCAACCACTTAAATGTTTCACCATATTTGTTTTTCTTGGACCACTGAAATATTTCGAACTTGATGGGCGAGTTTGTATAGATTAACAAAATCAAGAGAAAACATTTGAATTGTAACTCACCTTGCCAGTTGGAGAAGAAGATCAAGAAAAAAATGAAAAGATACATTGGGAGTTTCATTGCGACCCTGTCTGGAAACACCTCGATTCGAAACTGTTCAATATGAAATGATTTCTTTCAATGGAAGTTCCAGCAAAGGCTTCGATTGATTTCATTATTATCGACTTATTCTGCGCACAGTACGAAAATCAATTGCTCATTGTTTTTTATCAATGTTTATCGCTAAGGCTCGCAGGTATCTCTTCTTTGAATTCCTCACCGAATACTAAATAGTGGAGCTCATTTAATAAACACCAGGTATATCAAATGTTTTAAGAGTAAGGGAGTTTGGTCCTCTATGAACCAGTACCTCTCATCGGCGAACCTGCCTAGTGATGTTATGATTAAAAAAAAATAGCATTGAGAAGAACTTAACACTATGCTATGTGGAGTATACAGGGCAAGAACCAAGTGTACACTATCGTTAGGCTCCTACTCGAGTGTTTTTCAGGCAGAAATACTTGCAATCAAAAGATGGATAGATATAAACTTGGAGAAACTATCATTCCCATCATATGCTTTCTAAGGCGACAATGTCCTGTAATGAAGCCAGTTAGGAGGCGTCACTTTTCCTTACTGAGATCTGAGTACTTTTTGGATCTTGCACTTTTAGAGTTCCAAAGGAACGTTTTGGAGTGATCCATACCTGGAAGATTCCTGTAAGTGGCGTTTGTGCTCCCTTTCTGGCAAGTTCATTAGCCTCTTCGTTTTCTTTGATTCCTGAGTGACCAGGAACCCAGACTAAAGAGACCTTGTTAATCTTGCCTACTTCATTAAGTTTCCTCCGGCACTCCCATATCAGCTTTGAGTCGTTGGTACAGGAGTTCAGTGCTTTGATAGCAGCTTGACTATCAGGATGGATCACAATGTCAGACCCTTGAAAGTTCCTTTCCACCTATGCATCTTTTGATTGCAAGTATTTCTGCTAGAAAAACACTCGAGTAGGAGCCTAACGATAGTTTTCACTTGGTTCTTGCCCCGTATACTCCAGCGCCGGCCCCTATCGTGGTTTAAGAACCATCTGCATACCATTTAATGGTGATGTATTCCTTTTTCCATTCTTCCTCTCCACAAAGCATAGTGTTGAAATTCTTCTCAATGCTTACTATGTCCTATATATACACTTCAACTTGTGTAAGTTATTATGCGCTGAATGAATCTTTATTTTTATTCCTTCTTATGTTTTATATTGTTTATTCGATTATTGTTTTCGAAAATAACTGATTAGTTTTGTCGCCGGTATATATAAGTAAGGGTTTTTTATTTTCATAAAAATTCAAAATCTCAACTGTTTGAAAAAACCAATGTTAACGTTCCTAGTAGAGCACAGTACAATTTTCATATTCGCGCGCGAAGTTCTTAGGAATAAGAGTTCAACCACTTAAATGTTTCACCATATTTGTTTTTCTTGGACCACTGAAATATTTCGAACTTGATGGGCGAGTTTGTATAGATTAACAAAATCAAGAGAAAACATTTGAATTGTAACTCACCTTGCCAGTTGGAGAAGAAGATCAAGAAAAAAATGAAAAGATACATTGGGAGTTTCATTGCGACCCTGTCTGGAAACACCTCGATTCGAAACTGTTCAATATGAAATGATTTCTTTCAATGGAAGTTCCAGCAAAGGCTTCGATTAATTTCATTATTATCGACTTATTCTGCGCACAGTACGAAAATCAATTGCTCATTGTTTTTTATCAATGTTTATCGCTAAGGCTCGCAGGTATCTCTTCTTTGAATTCCTCACCGAAGACTAAATAGTGGAGCTCATTTAATAAACACCAGGTATATCAAATGTTTTAAGAGTAAGGGAGTTTGGTCCTCTATGAACCAGTACCTCTCATCAGCGAACCTGCCTAGTGATGTTATGATAAAACGGAAGCATTGAGAAGAACTTAACACTATGCTATGTGGAGTATACAGGGCAAGAACCAAGTGTACACTATCGTTAGGCTCCTACTCGAGTGTTTTTCAGGCAGAAATACTTGCAATCAAAAGATGCATAGATATAAACTTATAACCCCTATCAAGGGTGTGACATGGTGATCCATTCTGATTCTCAAGCTGCTATCAAAGCACTGAACTCCTGTATCATCGATTCCTGTAAGTGGCGTTTGTGCTCCCTTTCTGGCAAGTTCATAAGCCTCTTCGTTTTCTTTGATTCCTGAGTGACCAGGAACCCAGACTAAAGAGACCTTGTTAATCTTGCCTACTTCATTACATTTTCTTCGGCACTCCCATATCAGAGTCGATGGTACAGGAGTTCAGTGCTTTGATAGCAGCTTGACTATCAGAATGGACCACAATGTCAGATCTTTGATAGTTCCTTTCCACCTATGCTTCTTTTGATTGCAAGTATTTCTGCTAGAAAAACACTCGAGTAGGAGCCTAACGATAGTTTTCACTTGGTTCTTGCCCCGTATACTCCAGCGCCGGCCCCTATCGTGGTTTAAGAACCATCTGCATACCATTTAATGGTGATGTATTCCTTTTTCCATTCTTCCTTTCCACAAAGCATAGTGTTGAAGTTCTTCTCAATGCTTACTTTTTTAATCATAACATCACTAGGTAGGATCGCTGATGAGATGTACTTGTTCAGAGAGGACCAGGCGCCCTGTATTTTGATTCTCTCATTCCCTGTTCTTTTCCTAGATATTCTAAGGAAAGCCTCATGGGCTATCCTATTGATCACTAGATGTAGAGGAGTGAGTTCTGTGATGACCTCAAGTGCTCTTGTCTGGTCACGTTCTCATAGTTCCAGTGATGCAAACACAGGCAAGCCTTTGTACCTTGTCTGCCCTGCCTTAGCAGACCAGACTACTGCCTCATAAGTTATTATTGGTCTTACAATCATGACTTACATCCATCGCAGTATTTTAGGGTTACAACCACAAGTTTTACCGGATAGGCTTCTGCACGCCATTAAAGCCCTTGTCGCTTTACTAGCAGTGTTTTTAACATGCTTATTCCATAGGAGCTTGCTGTCTAGGATAATTCCGAGATATTTGACTTCAGAGTTCCATTCTACGTTGTCTCCATTCAATCCATTCTTCTGAGTATTACAGTTCCTGTATCTTTGTTGGCTTCCTATTCGCTCGCTTAGTATTGAGGCAAACCACCTTCCGAAGCGCACAAAGTTTCATCACTAGAAAAGGTCAAGGTTGATATGTGTTTGGTTAAAGAGGCCAGGACCTCTGAAATTTGATTCTCTCGTTTCCAGTCTCTTCATTAGATTTCCAGAGAGTAGTTTCTTGGGTTCTTCTATCACTAGGTAAAGAGGTGTGAGATCCAACTGCTCTAATTCGGCGCTTTCTCATGGCTCCGATGATCTTTGTCACTCAACCATGGCTGCTGAATAAGTCATTACCAATGAACTGTATATGGCTGGTTTGGCATTTGGACAAAAAGCCTGTTGAATCGCGTCTGCTATTTATCCAGACAATCTACCACATCTCGGCTTCTGACGCGATATTTTTCAATCCATTCAATTTTGACACTTCTTCCATATTCAAAATTCCCTGCAGCGTCCTCCCCCTCTTGGTGCACCTATGTCTTGGACCAACTCAGTTCCTGAAGTTCATCAGGTTGCACTCTAGACCCAACGAGTTTTAGATAAAATATTCAAAAACTCCACGAATTACCACCATCAATAGTTTCAGAAAACAGACCACACCCAAAATTTGAACTGCTTTGACTTGTTCATCTCATACAAAAAAAAAGATTTTCCCAAGTAGAGGATAGTAGAAGCCAGGATCAGCCCAAAAAGTCGGAGGAATCTGTCAATCTCACCGAGTATCAGAAATTTTCTTTCGATAAATTTCTCAGCATAAATAGGAATATGCATCGATTTGATTAGTTATTTATTTGATTAATTAAGTATTTGATTCAGAATCAGAAGCCCTGCTAGAGAATTACCCGAGCTACTCATAATTTTCCTATCAACATCACCATGCAGGTCTTTAGCAATTTAGAACAGGTTTTACTGCTTTCATTTCCAAACCCCCCCTACAGCCCCGTCCCCCCCACGGTACACCCATGTCTTATGGCCAACTCAGCTAATGGTGTTCATCAGGTTGTAGCCCCTTAGTTCCAATAAAAGATAGTTGAAAATTACAGTTTCAGAAAACAGAACACACCGAGTTTGTAAAATAATGTTGAAATCTCTTCGCTTTTGCTTGTTCATTATTCTGAATGATAAACCCTCATCAAACAAGGACCTATTCATATTGACAAATATAAATGAAAAAAGTTCAAATTCCATTTCGCAACGTTCAGTGACGGTTGAGCATCATGGAAATCATCCAATGCCTCAGGCTTTGTGCTGTTGGGTGGAGAGAAGGGTGCGATGAAATTTTCCGAATAATTCGACACAGAGAAAGAGCAAGCGCTTTAACGGTTCCGCTTTTAGCAGTGACAATTCCGCAATGTAACGGCGCGTATGCGCTGCACGCCGTTTGAACAAAAACTTTTCGGAGATCGTGTCCGCGCAAGGACCATTTTCCATTGTTGCCCTTCTGGGTGGAAATTTCCAGGAAATGCCTCATTATCAAGCAACACGATATCAGAAACTGAGAGTCCTTTTTCCAACTTTAACAATGCATCATTCAAAAATTTGTTGAAGATTGTTGAAAAAAATTTGGAGATAACTTTTTTATTAACGTTGAGTACAAAAAAAATAATTCTTGGTACCTACTATGGAATGAACCTTATCTTTCTCAATTTCACCGCAATAATTTTCACTTTGGTTTTCGAATTTGATAATATTTTCCACAGGCGAATAAGCCTCTCCTTGGTGAAGTAAATTCACATAATCCCAGAATAAGAAAATCAAATTTTGTTCTCTAGAATTATACGAGTAAGGTATTGCAGTTTTTCTTTCACTTGGATTGGAAAAGAACTGCGAGTCCTTGAACCATTCCTCAAAAATCCCGAATGCTGAGATCGAAAATGTAATATAAATTTTTTTTCAGGATGCTTTAATTTTATCAAAACTCCTATGCTCTTATTGGCGGAAAAAAAAACGATTATCAAATGGCTTTTTTTTTTCGTCATATCTTGAATCCCCAAAGATTTGCATCTTGAGCGCGCGCAGGTTTCCTCGCTAAGGGCGAAGGTTCGTATAATATAGGCAACATCGCATAGTGCAATATTAAGAAGGTTTTTCAGGTCAGCGTTCTCGTAGCAGATAAAAGGGAAAATCAATACTGGGCTTTTTCAGAAGAACCTAATGCCCCACATAACCCGCTAAGTCTTTGTCGTATACGATAGTGGTGAACACGTCTGGCAGCCACAGGAAGACATGGCCACAGGAAGTGTCGGCGAGTGGACAAACTAGAATGGGGTAGCAGGATTACATCATTCCTTCATAGCAGGTTAGAATGACTCAATTTCAGCACTATGGATTTTTATCTATATCGAGCTTAACTTCCTCGCGGCTCTTATTGTTGGTTATAGTTTTCCAGTCGCTTGAGGTAATCGCTGCCAGGCTGTCTTGCACATTTTCTGAAGAATAGAGTTCATAATTCAAATTTTCACGAAAAAAATTTCGACACTATACCGGCTTTTTGAACTTAGTCATTAAAAAAAAAAGAGAAAGTGGAGAATTCTTATTCTGGGTCTGGATTATATTCAGAATGTTTTTTTGTTATTGGATTATTGGTTGGATTATTCACACTTATTCACATATTCATCCCATATATCTTTCGTAGAATCTGGGACAGAATCGACCCTAAATGGAAAATTTTAGTTATTATAAATTGCTCATTCAAGTTGACATTGATCGTCTGGAATCTAGACATCTCTATTTGTTGTATAGATTTGAACATAATCTTTTTCTGAATCGAGAATGAATGAGAACGAGAAAATAATTTCATTCAACAGTAATCCTAGTTTTCAGAAAGCTTTCAATTTAGGTCCTTCATATTTATTATGAAAATTGGAATAGCTTCGCTATTTTAAGATAATAATTTTTCAAGAAAACAATCGATCAATTCATTTCCGAAAGAAAAGTTACAAATTTTTGTTCTTGACCCCAGTTAACTGGGACCATCTTCGGAATGGTCAACGTTTACAACACCTTAACGCAATGTTCCTCCTGAAATGAAAAAAAAGGAATAATATTTAAAATATTTAGTAGGAGTTACAAGATTATGTGGTTTATCAGCGATGAATTTTGTCTTCTAGAAATGTTTCGTGAGTGAATCGAATTATACAGAACCCTTAATCAGTATGATTTCAAGAACAATTTAATTATATCGGGTTCTAACAAAGAGGTGACGGTAGTTATGATTCTTCAAGTGAAGTATCTCATGAGTCATGGGCTGGAATATTCATTGTTTTGAAATATTAATCTTATCTCTCTTATCTACCTTCGTCGCTTTGTGATACACGGTCGCAAAAGTTCATATTTCGTAGATAATTTGAAGGTATTATTACAGCTTTTACAAATTATTCATCATAAGCTTTTACTGATCATATAATTCAGCAGAAAAATACCTGTCCCTGAATATTCCTAGGGACCAGTTGTTAATTCGTAACAAGACTGAAGTTATATAGTTATAGTTATGTAAAGGGTTACATTTCATAAGGTCTATTGCGCTACCTACAGCTCGCCCTCGTGCACCAGAGCTCCAATGAACTCCAGTATCTGAGAGGGCTTCAAGGAGGTCAAATCCTCGTTCCTACTGTAATTCTCTTATCCAAGACATTCTTTGCGCTTGTTTGAAATGGCAAGAAATTCTGTAACCAGGTGAACAGGAGTTTCCTCCGCTTCCCCACATAATCTACACTCATCAGTTTCTGTTAAGCCAATTCTCATCATATGCTTTCTAAGGCGACAATGTCCTGTGAGGAAGCCAGTGAGGATGCATAAGTTGTTGTTACTGAGATCCAAATACTTTTTGGATCTTGCACTTTTAAAGTTTCGAAGGAACTTTTTGGAGCGATCCATTCCTGGAAGATTCCTCCAGAGTGCTTCTCTTTCAGTCTTTTCCTTCTCCAAAAACTCTTTCTTTTAGGTGCATTTGCCTATGCCACAGAAAGGTTCTCGGCCAGTAAGTGGCGTTTGTGCTCCCTTTCTGGCAAGTGCATTGGCCTCTTCGTTTCGTTTGATTCCTGAGTAACCAGGAACCCACACTGAAGAGACCTTGTTGTTCTTGTCTACTTCATAAGTTTCCTTCTGTATACCATTTAATGGTATTCACTTTGAAATTTTAGGTAGTTTATTCCTTTTCCTATTCTTCCTTTTTACATGGCATAGTGTTGAAGTTCTTCTCAATGCTTACTTTTTAATCATAACATCACTAGGCAGGTTCGCTGATGAGATGTGATTATTCAGAGAGAACCAGGCTCCCTGACTTTCAATGGTCTCATTCCCTGTACCTTCCCTAGATATTCAAAGGGTAGCCTCATGGGCCACCCTATTGATCACTAGATGTAGAGGATTAAAGGATTGAGATCTGTGATGACCTCAAGTGCTCTTATCGGGCACGTTCTCATAGCTCCAGTAATGCAAAGACAGGCAAGCACATAACATGACTAGTTAGATACGATCCAAAATGATCAGATATTTTGTGATATCAGATTTCCCTGATGTATGAGAGATTCTCTCTTAATGATCTATCAGATCTATATACATATTTTGTAGAATAGACTGAGTTAACACTCGAAAGATGACGAGAGGATTTTTCTCTACTTGAATATGAACGTTGTTAGTTGTTACTTATTACTCATTACCTATACTATATTATGTTAACTGAGATTTAACAGAATGTCGACCAGAATATGAACCATATTCCTTACGGTTAAAAAAGTGCGTCATCAACTATCGCCAATAACATCCTTGAGATTTCTTCGCTTTGTTGATTATATTACAAAGATACGTTATTGAAAAATAAACGATCTTCTGGAATGTTAAGATTTGGTATAATTTCTTGGAAGAAGGGGGTCATTGATTTTCCAGATATCGAAGCTTTTATTGTCCCAAAAGGTTGGATAAGAATTGAATGTGTAATTGAAATATCTTCTCGGAACATCCTGCGCATAATAAACTATATATTTTCTTTTATTCCACCCTCCTAACGTTCTCTGATATTCATTGAATAAGAGATGCCAACTGACCCCAATCCATAATAGATGAATATAAGCCAGTCGTTTTTTCAGGCCCACCTTATAAAAATACTAGCGATAGCTGATATAAAACTAAAATTCTACTCGTTCAATAGATACAAAAATAAATTTTCATTGTCCAAGAATGATTTCAAAACTATTGCTATCGTATTCTCTTTGGGAAGTTAACAACAGTTTTAGTGTTTGAAATAATATAACATTTCATCTCCTTCAAAAATAATTTCAATAATGAATTTGGATCAAGGGGCCTCGAGGTAGAACTGAGTGATAATTTTTGAGCGCTCGATGTCTGTTTTTCTCGAAATTTGAGCCGAAAATGGTCTCAATTGACAAGGTTCGACTCACTGATGACGAATCCGTCAAAAAATTCGAGTCTATCTGTCCGTCTAGCCGGCAGTCCGGCCGTATATGCGATTACTCTCGAACAGAACGACCTAGAAACTCGAAATTTTCAGGGTAGGTTCAAATCTCGAATGCCGCAGTAGAGTTCGTTATTGGGCAAAATTCGGCCAGGGGTTCCGCAAATATGACCGTTCGAAATTTCATTCTCCTGATTACTTCGAAACTGCTGATTCGATCGAGGTGAAATTCTGTATTTTAATGAAGAATGATATATTCAAGCTACATTCTTTACTGATCGCTTAACCAGAACCATTTTGAATTCCAACGAATAAAAAATCCTTATATTCTGTAACAGCTGGTTCGGCATAATTGAAGGGCTGCTGTCATTTTTTGACAGCTGTCGAAAATTTCTTCAATAATTGGTTTCTAAAACTGGAAAATGCGAATCTACCTACAAGGTGGATGAACGAGCGCTCATAAGCTCTTGACTTCACTGCAGTGCTATTTATAATTTTTTTTGTAACTTTGTATTTGTCCAACAAAAATCTTCATTCATACACATATGTATATTATATTAGTATATACATGAAGATTATTCATTCAAAATGTATGTACAATATTAGTGAAACTATAGGCCTGATATGTTATTTACCATAACTATCGATTTTCATTATAATCATGCAATTTCGACAGCATTTGTAATTTCGTGATGCCATTTCATTCAATTGAAGCTCTGAAAACAATTATCTCATCAATTTCACCGAAGCATTCGTCAATTAGTACTCCATAAGATTGGAATTGAAAATTTATTGTTGAAATTTGTTTAGTTTAACTCAGAAATAGGAAATCTGATTTAATTCACATTTCTGTTGAATTTTTTTCCTTATCTGTGAATACATTTTTTTCTGGGTATTGAATAACCTGTGTGTGCTCCATAAGTGGAATAAATAATGAACAAAAATCAATTAGAAGGTGGGAATCGTTTCCAACTTCGTTATAGTTCTTTGAAATTTCAGGTTAATTCGAACAGCTGCAAATATATCCCATAATGATCATTATCTTCGAATATATTCAATAACCAATTGAAATTGATTTGAGGTGCCATGAAATTGTTCATCAGGCAGAATATGCTTCATCTTCTATGAGAAATAAGACAGATGCGTTCTATTATTCGAATGAAAAGTACGTGTCGGTGTACTCCGATTACTGTGTATGGGCATGCTCGGATTAGTCGTGCGTCGGTTGTTGTTGGGTTTGTAGTTCGGGACGTGCAGTGAATGGGCCTTGTCGGAAGAAAATAGTAATTGTATTTGTTTACCCTTAATGTTTTCAATCAGTTATGAATTAAACGATCATTTCATCGGACTGGGTGTCGGTTAGATTGTTGAAAATGTATTGTTAAAAATATACTTTTGTAATTTTTCTTTCTTCTGCCCAGGGCCAACTTAGGTCGGAGCCCCCTTAGGTCAGGGGCTCACGTTATGAAAAAAATCATTTCTCAAGAACTATTCGACATGGAGTCATAAAAAAAGGATGGTTGCCATATACTTCGTGATTCGTCGTAGGCCATCTGTAGGCTGCACTGGTGGAAATATCACTTGGGGTAATAGCTCGACGAATTTCTGTTAATAAAACTCGTTATTCGAACCAGTTATTGAAAGAATGAGTTCCCATTTCATTGGAATGATCTGAAATGTGCAGCTGAAAGGGACCAATAATTGAATTAACGTTCTACAGTTGATGGTACATAATGATCTTTCACTAATCAACTTTATCTTCCATCACTATCGATTTCAGTGAACGCTTACTTGCATTTCGAGTTGGCTCTTAACGGCTCGAGCTTTCTTTCAACGTAATGGAATTTCCAATTATGTGGGTACTTGAATATTAATTCCTCTCGGTTGCTTCCGTTCGAAATCCCTTCTTTTCTTACCTATTACCATACCTCCAGGTTTCTCTCTCATACTCATTTGAGCTGTCCTTATAATCTGCCCCCTATTCCCAGATCAACTTTTTTCTACACACCACACCCTGGTAATTTTCCTCCAGTTCATTCCACATTATTCCCCATAGTTCGAATACAAATGGTGATAAATAAAAATGGAAGGAATTTTGGAGGGAGAATGGAATGTGAAGTACCACAGGGAACGGTACTGGGTCCGATACTATTCTGTATATATAAGAATCAATTGTTTTCCATACATGGAAGAGGAAAAAGAAATTGAACTGTACCTACTGATATTTCATTTTTGCACTTTCACGGTAGTTTCGTAGTTGTATTGTTTGAATATGAATAGCTCTACAATTGATGAATGGTCCTATTTGTCTCGAAGGCAAGCTCACGATAGCAGATCTGTTTTGATATGTCCACCCTGGCTCTCTAAGCTCCTGATTAGTTCCTCAGAAGGTCATTGAAGAGTTTATGGGAGTAAGGGGTATATAACTGTGACTTTACCAAGGACACAGCACGGTTAATTGTTTTCACGAAAGCGAGACGTACGCTCTTATTGCTGCGAGTCCGAATGGCAGTTGAATAGATAGGAGGATATTGGAGATTAAGGAAAAAACTTTCGTATTATATTTGCAGCATTTTACCTCAGATGGGTTCAGTTTATCTCAGACAAAAACAGGGTGCTCGAAGTGGAGAGAAGAACAGAATCGATATGATGCTCCAGGTAACTTTGTCGGACTTGTTTTCGTTTCTAGTTATTTCACAAATTTTTTTATTTCATTTAATTGGTTTCGTTTATCCAAGCTCGTTCACCTTCGAGCGGAATGAAACAATTCGGTAATATTCTTTTTAGAATTGCGTGAATTTGCCCTTGAAAGATTTTCCAGGAAATACAACAGAAACTCGGTTGCATCTAGAAATTTCCCCTTTATGAGCGACAGCAGGAATATTTGTTGATTTTACGTGACAATTCCGGTCGTTTAATTCCTCTAGAAATAACAAATTTTACATTAGTTGATGCAACCGAACTGCAGTTTATCTTTTCAATAGGAAAATAATACTGTGACAAAAATCGGAATATGCGTGACTGCTTACAGAAATTTCCTGTTTGATAAACAAACTAGGTAGTTGTATTCCAAGCTTGTTGCGTTTAAACAACAGGAATTCATTTAACCGGAATATAATGAATCGAGAAGTCAATCTTGTAAATAAAAGAAACTAGTGAAACCTTGCGACAGACCTATTGTTCACAAAGTGAATAAATTGCATGTTTTCGAGCGCAACAAACACACCTGACCTGACTCTTTCTGACTCGTTGGTTATTGATCCGAGCGTTATGAACAAGTGCACGAAATATTATTTAGTTTTTTCCCAAGTGAAGTAATATGACTTTTTATGAGAATCTTTTTGTACCCTAGAACCCTGATTCATTGCTGAAAACTCTCGCAACTTCACAAATTTATCCTTCTATGCCAAGTCTGGAATGAAGAAAAAACCGTTTGTTCCTTCCGATTGTGGTCTTGACAGCCTTTTATTAATATGAGTTTCCCTTTATAGTCATTCTTCATTATGAACGCTCGGATTACTGGAGATAATCAGCTTCTCAGCCTCAGGTACCAACGCCTTTTTTTTTCTTTACAGAACTGGACCGCTTCTGGAAATTTCCCCTTTCCAACTCTTCCGGTTGCGAAGAACTGAAAGGCACATATGAGCAAATAATATTGGAGATCTCTAGAAGCACGTCAATTCATGACCACATCCCATGCATAAACGATCAACCTCTCAAGTAAGTTGAATATTTGAGGTTTCAGGTAGATATTTTGGTGTATTATTTACAACAAGTAAATTTCTGATCCCTGCAGGAATTTTCAGTCTTCGTTCACCGTTTCCTGTCCACAGCGGATTAAATTTATTATTTTCAAAAATTACATAAATGTTACTTGGTTGGTACGATTTCCTTATGGATGTTGCTGATGGTACATGCAGTTTGTAAATTGACCACTGGTTTGTTGTGGATATTTTTCTCTGATTTCATCATTTCGAATTGAGAGAATATTTCCAAATTCTGATCGTTTAAAATCCGATGACGCAACTATTAGTCAGTTTTCCATCCAAAGAATCTGGATCGCATGAATGGTCGTTCTCCACAGAATGGCAATGTTTTGTAGAACATTTCAGTTCTTCTTCTTGAGAGAGCAGAAAAAGATCAATATGTTGCAGAATTAGATTGTTTTGTGGAAGATTATAAAACTTGTAAAATCGTAGTTTTTTTTGCGAACTAACTTTTATTTAACACAAGTCGTCTTCAATACCATAAATTTCGATTCTTGAAAGTGCATCTGCGTTATTTTAGTATTCAATTTCATAATCTCATATTTCTAACTTCATTCGCCATCGCAGAAGCCGTTAATATGGTTATTTTAGAAAGAATAACCAACATGAAGGTTTATGGTCGGTTAGTTTTCTCCTATATAAATACTGTCTGAAATGTTTACATGACCAAACTATAGCTAATAGTCCTTTTTCTATCGTGCTGTATCTTGTTTCGGCATCGTTAAGCGTTTGGCTTGCAAATGCAATAGGAAGATCGTTGTGTGGATTTCCTTGTGATAATATGGTCTATAAATAAGATAAAACGTTCATTGAAGTCGGAATAATTTGAATATTTCGAATGCTCATTTTCATTTGAGAGGTTAGAATAGCCTTCAATTAATTCAAATTAGGTTTTTGTAGGCCCATAGAAACTTTTCTGATAAAAAAACCTTCATAACAAGTTGCCAAAGTTTGTTACACCCCTTAAAAGTCACCCTCTGTATAATTCCAGTCACGCGACTTATAAAACATACATGCGTTTATTCGAGTATCCATTTCAATGAATGATATTTCGAATAGAAGGACAAAATCGATTATTTGAATGAAACCTGTAGAAAATATAAACACCTGCATATTTTATTCAGAACAATAAACCTTCCTGCGC
Source organism: Aphidecta obliterata (assembly GCA_963966015.1). Lineage (NCBI taxonomy): Eukaryota > Metazoa > Arthropoda > Insecta > Coleoptera > Coccinellidae > Aphidecta > Aphidecta obliterata. The sequence continues at coordinate 7,893,674 of OZ014436.1, forward strand.
GTGGTTTGAACCCACACAAATCAATATATGTATATTATGTGAATTTTCTCTTCTGATCGCTCTTCGTCACGCAATTTGATGATGAAAAAAATATGCCGGCTTGGTTTCTCAACTTCAATGTATTCATAAAATACGAGCGCTCAAAAACGAATTACATTGGGGGGTGTTGAAGGAAAGGGAAGCATGCAAACCAGGGAATTGCTCATCAGAAATTACGCATTGAATTTTTGATTTGAACAACGACAAGAGTTCTTTCAGTACAGGGGAGGCATTTCAAGGTTACAAATAAGGTTTTACAGGGGTAAAATTCATAATTGCCTTCGCCACTGCCTCTGGAAAAAATTGTCATGTGTGAATTTATCGTACCCACACTTCAATGAAGTCATTTTTGGATCTTGGGATATTTAAATTCGATCGAAATGAAGGATTTCAATTCAGTGGTATTTTTCATGAAACACCAGTCCCAGTTTTATGGTTAGTCTTGCGGTCAGAAATTTCGTACATTGTTTCAATTGTAACTATAAATAGTTTATTTTTATTATTTGTGGTTTGTATTTTTCGGATCATTGAAAAAAAAAATCGGATGGCTATATCTGCTAAGCGTCCCCTTAAATCCAATGTCAGGAACATCAAAAATTACCTAGAAGAAAGTAAAAATGACGGATGGCATAGCACTACAGAGTACAATGAAAAAGATCCTCCAAAATATTCAAGGGGGAACACCAGAAAAAGAGAAAACTGAAAAATTGTGGCCAAGTACGAATCAAACAACGCACAAGAGTTCCGCAGTTATGGCGTGTAACCGAAAATATCATATTTCGAAAACACTACATAACATCTTATTCAAACTGATCTTCTTGAGCTCCACTGGCTTGAATTTCTTCAGAATTTTCCGAGCTGATAGTAAGGAGGTAAGTGGGGGAGGGGAAGACTTGTAACGACTTCAGAAGCTTAGAAACTCGAAACGTAACTATGAATATTCTGTTGAATGAGTGATTCATTGGCGGGTCTAGAACTTACTTCCCGTGTTTCCATATCTTTCGGAAGTTCCAACGTGACAACTCACTCTAATTATCAGTTTTAACAGTTCGCACAATTGTGCAGTATCAACCATTCGTTTGAAGTATTCACTTACTAATTGGATTAATTTCCAAGACTATAGAAGCTAATCGAATGTATTCTCGAAGGTCATATCTGCTCACGTGGCGGAATATCTTGCATATCCATTAAATATGTCAGGTTCCAAGGATAGCTACTGCGACTTGAAAAAACGAGGCAAATTTCACCAGATTGCCTTTTTGTGCGCCTGTTTCTCCGAAAAAGAGCGTTATCATTTAGCCCAAATGTCTGTTATTTTCGTATTTTGAGCCAAGTATCATCACAAACGATTAGGTTGGACTCGCAGATGAAGAACTCGAGGTCGAATTCAGTTCTGTCGTTCGGCTGGCCTTCCGTAAACCGAAAATCCGCCGTGAGGTTCCGTAGATATAGCCATCTGAATTTTTTCTTCTCGATAATTCGAAAATCACCGATCCGATCAAATTGAAACATTGCAGTTAGTTGAGAGATAACGACACGAAGGTTTATGTGAGGATACTATCAACGTAAACTGTGAAAATTTCAAGAGCAAGGATTATTATTGGGGATAATAATAAAACGAAATAATGAAAAAATCAGTTCAGGGCAGTCAGGTGCTCCCAGTTTTATTGAGACCATGAGTTTATTAGTCTCTGCATAGCGTGTCTGGTTTTCGTCGTCTCGTGAAAATGAGATTGTAAGAAAGCTCAATAACCTTACTTCCAGAAATGGAAAGTTATTTGGGCTATTTCCATCGTCTATGGAATTTCCGCGTTCCAACGTATCGGTCCGATTACTTGAACTGTCTTCAGGATCTACAAAATTAAAATGACGCTGGTTAAGCGTGATTGGATCTCCGAATGTATGAGATTCATAGATCCTTCATTTCCAAGCTGTATTGTTATATTATTCAAGAGCAATGAAAACGTGCCAAGAAAGAAATATGTGGGATGTGTCTGATTCGAGATTCAATTCTAGTCCAAACGAAATGAACTTGAGAAATAATTCAATGATTTATAACGATATCCAGAGTTTCCAATTCGAAATCGGTAAATTTTTTTTTCAACGGCATAAGGGAAACGTAGATTTGAGGAGTCTTTGAATGAGTAAGGCCAAAAGCTCTGTGGAAAAGTCTTATTCAGGTCTGAAATAGGACGGGTCCATATGAAAATATTTTCATGAGGGGATATGGTTCAAATTGGCGAATGAGCATGTGGAGTGATGTAATGAATTCCTCAGCGTTGAAGCGATCGGGAAGTACTACTGGTCCGAAAAGTTCACCTCTCATGACTCCCACCGCGTGAATTTGCGGGACTTGATGAATGAATATTTAGGGATGAAATGCATTGGGAGGTACGGCCCGGTAAGATGGCCACCAAGGAGCACCGACCTCACGCCTTTGGATTTTTATGTCTGGAACACCTTGGAAAAAAAAATATATCCAATTCGCGTTCGGCCTCGAGAGGATCAGATCGAAAGAACAAATTTGTGTTGTGCAGGAATGCGTCAGAAACGTTGTGAACTTCGCAGGAATGTAGATTCAGTGCGGAAACGATGTGTGAAAGGAACATGAACATTTGTTGCAAGTAGTAGTAGTGGGGTTTCTTCACATGTTTTCATAAAATCTGTATTATTGAAATTTGGTTTATTCCTTCGAATTATTTTGAATCGACAGATAAATTCATGATGTCCATGAAAATTACTCCAATATTCAATCATAAAGAACTTCAAAAAGTTACGAAAAGCACTGAGGTGAAGGCAGGAGCTTTTGAGCGCTCGTACATGCACCTGGTAGGTAGATTCGCATTTTCCAGTTTTAGAAATCAAGAAGGAATTTTCGACAGCTGTCAAAAAAATTTTGTAACTCCAAACTTCATGTCAGTGCTTCAGCTGATCAATTTTTTTTCGATAATTCGCTAGAATTTTCTACGGTATCTATGGTCTTGGCGATGCGATCTGGACAAAATTTTGCACGTAGTTTGAATACATTATTCCTCAGCTAGGTGCATAATTTCATTCCAATCCGATCAAAAGTTTCGAAACTATCAGGAAAAAAATATTTTGAACGGCCATATTTACGGAACCCCTAGTCTAATTTGGCTCATTGATGAACGTGACCACGATATTCGCGATCCAAACCAACCCTGAAAATTTCAAGTCCCTAGGCCTTTCCGTTCGAAAGTTATGATTTTCTATGGTTTCTATGGTTCTGGTCATGTGATCTGGAGAAATGTAGGTTGAATATATTTTTCTCCATTAGTACACAAAATTTCGTCACGATCGGATCTGTAGTTTTGAAATGATCATGAAAACTAAATTTCAAACGACCATATTTACGGAACCCCTAGAATAATGTTGCTCATAGATGAACGTGATCACGACATTCGAGATGCACACCTTTCCTGAAAATTTCAAGTCCCTATGCGTTTCCGTTCAAAAATTACAATTTTCTATGGTTTCTATGGTTCTGGTGATGCGATCTGGACAAAATTTCACATGTAGCTTGAACACCTTGCTTTTCATTTGAGTACAAAATTTCATCTCGATCAAATCTGTAGTTTTCAAGTAATCAGGAGAACAAAATTTTGAACGGCCATATTTACGGAACCCCTGGTGGAATTCTGCCCATTAAAGAACTTAACCGAGGCATTTAGGATTTGAACCTACACTGAAAATTTCAAGTCTCTAGGTTGTTCCGTTCGAGAGTTATCGTGCTTACGGACGGCCGGATGGACGGACAGACTCGAATTTTCCGACGGATTCGTCATCAGTGAGTCGAACATAGTCGATTAAGACTATTTTCGGCTCAAAATTCGAAAAATACAGACATCGTGACGAAATGATATAGCCCTCGTGTAAGTAGTACGAGCGCTCAAAAAGAGCAAATTTAGGTTTGGAATATTTCGTCTTTTTCGTTGTTATCTTGTAAGCCATAATATTAGGGCAGAAGACAAGCAGCAAGCACAAAAGTTGAAATGTTACTCGAAAGAAGTATTTTTTGCTGGAAAGAAAACATGTCCATAATCAATGATTTTCCATCGATAAAATATGACTGATTTTGTTCACTTTAAAATCCTGATATACATCTTCTTACCACGCACGCAATACAAATTTGTTGGCTCACAGAAATTCTCATCTTGTAGCAAATTTATTGCTGTTTCCAGGTATGTGATAAACTTTGATAAGGCTACAAGGATAACTGAAGTACAATTGATTTAATGGAAAAACTGAAAAGTATCAATTCGATTGAATCAGTATTTTTCGACTTATTGACAGACGATTCAGATGGTTATATCTATCGAACCCTCCGGCGGATTTGGCGCATTAACGAACTCATCTGGTGCATTCAGATCTAGAACGTACCCAGATAATATCAAAACTCTTGACCCTCTTCCTTCTAGGAGGGAGAGTTAATATCCGGCTCAATTGATTGATGATGATATTAACGCTCTTGTTCGTAGAAACGAACGCGCAAAAAGAAGAACTGAAATCATCGCATCGAAAGCTATGATAGAATGACAACTTTGGATTGTCAGTTTTCAGTACAACGACAACTTCACCTTCAAACCATAATTTCACGAGAAGAATTTTCCAGACGGTTTAGATGTGGCGGAGACTTCTTCTTACTTGTTTGGGTGCATTCAGGTGGAAAATCGAAACGTAATAAGGATGAAATATCAGATCTCTTTGGAGCTTATCTTCAGGTTTTTTCCTATGATTTTCATCAGCCGTAGGGATCTTCCGACCTTCCGAGTTATTGGAGACAAATTCACCCGTGGCTTGAGGCGTCGCGCAGCAGGCAGTCCTTCCGTAACGAAAAAGAACTATTTCGTATGGCAATAGCCTCAAGGAACATGCGCCAGAATAACATAGCCGTCAACGATATTCCGTATAGCAGGAATATTTGTATGAGATGAGGGTAGTCCAACCTTCAGTGTCGTTAGAGAACGTTGCAGGAGTTGAGCGTGGCGCTGGTGCAACACTGTTATATTTTACGCTCCTTGGTGAGTTGCCTCCGGAAGGATTATAAGAGTTTCGATTGTTGGGATGAATGTTTTTGAATTTTGTTTTATCGCTTCAGTGCTCACAAATAATCACTTTTTTTACAAATCTTCTCGAGGATTCATCGGCGCTTATTTGGGAAAGGATGAACGATTTTTCGAAAATCTGTACAATGGAAAGCAAGAGAGAGTCCGAATTTTTCTACACATGTAGTTCATAATTTTGAATGAAAATACCCGAAATATATTACCCCAAACCTAACACTCTAGTCATCATGAGGAAACTTCAAATACATTCAAATTATTTGAAATCATCTTGAGATCCAATGTGATGTTGCTGAGTATGAACCTCTCTCCTGCTCCGATGAATCTATCTATAGAATTATATATATCTGATGAGTTCAAACAATACCGAAACAGGTCATGTTCTATTCGGTCTTGGTGTCAATATCTGAATAACATCACAATATAGATTGTCTTCTCTATTAACTAGGCTGCCTATGGATTAATATTGGACTTGAAGTAGTACAGGGTGGGGCGATAGTTCTTCAGCGTTTTGTGAAGGTTGTCGGCATTCTGCCTCAAACGATTCGTGAATGGAGTGAATCCGCCGAAGGGTCCCATAGATATAGCCATCTTAAAACTTCGGTATCTCAGAAACTATTCGTCATATCCAGAATTTTGTGAAAATACAGGGTGTTTTTTGAGGTGAGGCTTTTTTTACAGGTGCTAGAACTCATCGAAAGAGTTCATTTCACCGGAAGTTGATCATATACAATATTCAATTTGAAAAATGTGCAAAAAAATATTGGTCATCAAGATCTTAAGATGACTCTGTTAGAAGATCTGCCATGAATCACGGCGCCATATGCATTCCATCAAGTAAATAAAGTACTGGATTTTGTCGCAAATTCGTATATCCTCTTTCAACTTTCATTAGGAGATTTTTCCCCAACGGTATAATTCTAAAAGTTCAAACTAAGGAGAGGAAAAAAAAAATTACGAAAAGCACTGCCGTGAAGGCAGGAGCTTTTGAGCGCTCGTACATGCACCTTGTAGGTAGATTCGCATTTTCCAGTTTTAGAAATCAGTTGAAGGAATTTTCGACAGCTGTCTGAAACTTAGGCGAAACTTCAGACTTCATGTCAGTGCTTTAGGTGACCAATTTTTTTTCGATAATTCGCTAGAATTCTCTACGGTATCTATGGTATTCGTGGTGCGATCTGGACAAAATTTGGCACGTAGTTTGAATACATTATTCCCAAGCTAGGTGCAAAATTTCATCCCAATCCAACCAGTAGTTTCGAAATTATCAGGAAAAAAATATTTTGAACAGCCATATTTAAGGAACTCCTAGTCTAATTTTGCTCATTGATGAACGTGTCCGCGATATTTGCGATCCAAACCCACCCTGAAAATTTCAATTTCCTAAGCCTTTCCGTTTAAAAGTTACAATTTTCTATGGTTTCTATGGTTTTGGTCATGCGATCTGGACAAAATATTGTTTTAATATATCATTCTCGATTAAAATACAAAATTTCATCTTGATCGAATCCGTAATTTCGGAATTATCGAGAAACCAAAATTTCAAACGACCGTATTTACGGAACCCCTGGTATAATTCTGCTCATTGATAAACGTGAAAACGAAATTTCAGATCCACACCTATCCTGAAAATTTCAAGTCCCTAGGCCTTTCCGTTCGAAAGTTATGATTTTCTATGGTTTCTATGGTTCTCGTCATGTGATCTGGAGAAATGTAGCTTGAATATATCATTCTCCATTAGTATACAAAATTTCGTCACGATCGAATCTGCAGTTTTGAAATTATCAAGAAAACTAAATTTCAAACGACCTTATTTACGGAACCCCTTGTATAATTTTGCTCATAGATGAACGTTATCAAGACATTCAAGATCCACACCTATCCTGAAAATTTGAAGTCCCTAGGCGTTTCCGTTGAAAAGTTACAATTTTCTATAGTTTCTATGGTTCTGGTCATGAGATCTGGACAAAATTCCACATGTAGCTTGAACACCTCATTCTCCGTTTGAGTGCAAAATTTCATCTCAATCGAATCTGTAGTTTTCAAGTAATCAGGGGAACAAAACTTTGAACGGCCATATTTACGGAACCCCTGGTGGAATTTGGCCCATTAACGAACATAACCGAGGCATTCGGGAACTGAGCCCACACTGAAAATTTCAAGTCTCTAGGTTGTTCCGTTCGAGAGTTATCGTGCTTACGGCCGGCCGGACGGACGGACGAACAGACTCAAATTTTCCGATGGATTCGTCATCAGTGAGTCGAAAATAGTCGATTGAGAACATTTTCGGCTCAAAATTCGAAAAATACAGACATCGTGACGAAATGATATAGCCCTTGTGTAAGTAGTACGAGCGCTCAATTACGGATTGAAAAGGTCCTTTAAAAAGAAATTGGGAAGTTCACAAACTCCTGATGAAATTGATCCAAATTGTTTCCAGACATTGTTCGAAATGGTAACCATTTGTTGATGTGCACCAACTATCACAGTTGCTCACGAATAATGTTACAAGCATTTTCAATGTGTTATTTAAGTTCTTCAACACTATTCACCTCACCTTTAATGTACACTTATGTTTTCGAATGACCCAGAAGAAGAAATCACAGGGGTTGAGATCCGGGGAGCGTGCAGGCCAAGAAATCGACCCACCACGTCCAATCCACCTATTTAGAAACACATTGCGAAATTTGGAAGTCACAAAAATCATACGCTCTATCAGATTATTAGCTGTGAACTGAAGGAAGTTAATGAACACATTTAGCTCTCAATACGTACCGTCAGATCAGGACTGGATATTCCTCTGAAACCTTGAAACCTTTGAAAACACCCTGTATTATAAAAGGCACGGATTAAATGAGTAAAAAATAGCATTTTCGCTGTTTCACGTGAAAATAAAATTGATTTTTTCTGATCACTTGTTGAGAATATTTGGTATTCGGTCATTCCATCTCTTGAAGTCTCGAGCTTACTCATTTCAAATGATCATAGATTAGATATTGGTGACCGCTCTGGCTATGAATTGAAACGAGCGCGCAAAAGCTCCCTACTTAACGTCAGTGTTTTTCTAGAATTTTTTTATTCTTACTCTTGAAAAAATAGATCACACTTGAAATATAAATGGGAATCAGAAAGAAGGGGTCGAACATTATTTTCTGTGACAATTTCGCAGCTTCCAAATGATAAACTGAAATATTTCTTCCCAAATTCGATGATATTTTGAACCCTTGTATCGTTCTACCCATATTACTTTCGGAAAAGGTTTGTCCTTCTCAAGTGCTGATAAAATTGATTGGAAAAACGTTCACGTTTGATCCGGGTTGTTCATCCCTAGTGGTGTTAGGGCAAAGAAGTTCCCACTGTTTGGATTTTCTTAGGATTTTGCGTTCATGTCCTAGTTAATATGGCGGTGGGTGCACCACACGCACAAATTGGTGGATTGTTCAACGGAAATTAGGGTGAGGGGACTTAAAGGATATAACCCCTCTGAAGAAGAAGGGCGCGGCGGTTGGAAAAGTCATGTTTAGCTTGGGACACCCGATAGGTGTGGTCGTTAGAAGTTAAAATTTACCGTTTTTAAAGCGACAATTATCATATTTAGCTTACTCTTTTTTCTGGTCCTGATGTCTTGTTCCTCATTTTCTTATATTTATTTTGATGGTAATAAATGAATTAATGAAATAAAAAAAAAAACGTTGCAGATTTTGTACATATCTAGATATTACAGATTATTTGAACGCATTGAAAAAAATTGATACCTATTGCAAAATTGTATAACTCAAGAACTACCAGGAAACCTTCACGTTGAAATATTTTTTAGGGTTACATGATACCAATACGCATTTTGCATACGTTAGTTACAAAATTCCGACAGAAGTAGGTCAATACCGGATAGCAACAGATTTTTGTACCAATTTTCAGAAGATTTCTGGATGGAAGGCGGGCGCAGTTTTTGAGCGCTCGTACTACTTACACGAGGGCTATATCATTTCGTCACGATGTCTGTATTTTTCGAATTTTGAGCCGAAAATGGCCTCAAACGACTATGTTCGACTCACTGATGACGAATCCGTCGGAAAATTTGAGTCTGTCCGTCCGGCCGTCCGTAAGCACGATAACTCTCGAACGGAACAACCTAGAAACTTGAAATTTTCAGTGTGGGTTCAGTTCCCGAATGCCTCAGTTGAGTTCGTTGATGGGCCAAATTCCACCAGGGGTTCCGTAAATATGGCCGTTCAAAGTTTTGTTCCCCTGATTTCTTGAAAACTACAAATTTGATTGAGATGAAATTTCGCACCCAAATGGAAAATGAGGTGTTCAAGCTACATGTGAAATTTTGTTCAGATCGCATGACCAGAACCATAGAAACCATAGGAACTTGTAACTTTTGAACGGAAACGCCTAGGGACTTGAAATTTTCAGGATAGGTGTGGATCTCGAATGTCGTGATCACGTTCATCTATGAGCAAAATTATACTAGGGGTTCCGTAAATATGGTCGTTTGAAATTTAGTTCTCTTGATAATTTCAGAACTACAGATTCGATCGTGACGAAATTTTGTATACTAATGGAGAATGATATATTCAAGCTACATTTCTCCAGATCACATGACCAGAACCATAGAAACCATAGAAAATCATAACTTTCGAACGGAAAAGCCTAGGGACTTGAAATTTTCAGGATAGGTGTGGATCTGAAATGTCGAGTTCACGTTTATCAATGAGCAGAATTATACTAGGGGTTCCGTGAATACGGTCGTTTGAAATTTTGGTTTTTCGATAATTTCGAAACTACGGATTCGATCGAGATGAAATTTTGTATTTTAATCGAGAATATGTTTTGTCCAGATCGCATGACCAGAACCATAGAAACCATTGAAAATTGTAACTTTTGAACGGAAAGGCCTAGGAACTTGAAAATTTTCAGGTTGGGTTCGGATCGCGAATATCGCGGCCACGTTCATCAATGAGCAAAATTAGACTAGGGGTTCCGTAAATATGGCTGTTCAAAATATTTTTTTCCTAATAATTTCGAAACGACTGATTCGATTTGGATGAAATTTTGCTATTAGCTTAGGAATAATGTATTCAAACTACGTGCCAAATTTTGTCCAGATCGCACCACCAAGACCATAGATACCGTAGAAAATTCTAGCGAATTATCGAAAAAAAATTGGTCACCTAAAGCATTGACATGAAGTCTGGAGTTTCGCCTAAGTTTCAGAATTTTTGTGACAGCTGTCGAAAATTCCTTCAATTGATTTCTTAAATTGGAAAATGCGAATCTACCTACAAGGTGCATGTACGAGCGCTCAAAAGCTCCTGACTTCACTCCAGTGCTTTTCGTAATTTTTAATTGTTACATTCTACACTACCAAAAACGTGAACGTTGTAAATTTTTGTGGGAATTGAAAATTTTTTTCCTCGAAAAGTGTTGATTCCAAAACTTTTTTGTTTTAAATAATAAACCAGAAGTTACACAATAAAAAATGGAAGTAAATTTTGTTCAGTTTTCATTTGGGTCTTTTACTTCCAATAAAAACTCTATGGAATTATTCGAAGGAAAAAAAATTCAACCTCCCCTGAAATTTTCATGGTTTACGCTTTGAGTGTTTCCGGAAACTATAAGAGCTGATTCCATGAATCAATTGCTATTCGGCATCGTTCATCCAAGCTCGATAATATCGAGCCAACAAATTCGAAAAAAAAAACCATTGTTGAACAACATTTAATTATGGAATTTGAAAGGTGTATTGGTGTGATATAAAGATTTTTTCAACGATTTTGGATATTTCGTGGAATCTATATAGAAGAGACATGGAGATTAATGAAACTTGATCTCAAATTGGCAGCTTTTTCCAGTGGTTATTGGATATTCTGTTATGTTATTGTGAATTCAGATATTTCATTCTGTCTCGTTCATTGAGTTGTTTCATGCTTTTCGGCCTTTTCTCTTGTCTCTTAACCTGACGTCATTGTTACATTGTAACAATTCTGTATACGGTTGGTGTAGTTCTGAAGTATGACATTGTTGAAGAGCACTTCGAAAAACATATTTTTCCAAAATTTTTTCATGCAATCATGAGTTACGATCTTTTCAAATAATCCGAGGTCTAATGTGTATGGATAAAATAAAATAAGCCCATCTGCATTATTTCCGAGGTATCGATATTTATTCACTGTTTTGAGAAAATCATCACAAAAAAAAATTCGAAAAAAGAAACGAATATGATGAAACGAACAATGTCCCTTCTAGAAAATACAGGGTGTTTCTAAAGGTGAGGCTTTTTTTTTGACTGGTGCTAAAACTCATATGAAGACATCATTTCGCCGGAAGTTGATCATATAAAATATTCTATTTGAAAAAAGCGCAAACAATTTAAACAACAACAATTTTCCTGAACCCTGGAGTTCTCGCTCTTGGGGGACGCTCCCAGTACTAACGGAAATTTCGGAATGCGACACCTTTTTTGTAGGTTATGCACATTGGCAGATGGAACCACTTACTCGTCAAATGCCGATCATTGGCACAAAAAAATGCGCTAGTGGAAGGCGTGGAAGGGCTAGAAAGAAGAAAACAAAATGAAACAAAAGTTAATAGGATTCTTGTAAATTATCAACTGGAATCGTGATGATTGTGTAACGTTTCTGTTCATCAAAGGTACATATATCATTTACGAATCTTTGTGATAAGAGGATTATGCCTGTGGGTTGAGCATAATCCTCTACCTACGTTCAACTGGAAGGATTTCGATAAGATACTTACATGGGTATTGATTTTATGAAGTTGCAATTGCTGAAACATCACGATGAATGTTGAGATAACAATACTATAGTGGAATGGTGACATCGACGGAAATACCATAAAAATAGAAATGGTCCATTCTGTTCGAATCCAGCTGAATTGGTTGTGGAAGGATTCCAGTGAGAAATGTGCCCTTTCATGAACTACATAACAATTAGTTTCGATATGTTCGAATTGCATATGCAATTTATTCCCATAAAGAATCGCATTCAATGGATTTCAGTCCTCCCATGAGGCTTATTATTTCCACATCAATTCGTTTCCTCTCTCTATACTTCACGAAATACAGGGTGCTTCAAGTAACGTGGCCTATCAGATGTTTGACGAGAACCTGTATTTTTCGAGAAGTGGGAAGAAAATATAAACTTTGAAATATTTTTGATTGAGTACATAATACGAATGCAAATATTAAATTTCATGATTCTGTGTGGGATAGCTTGTTCATATATCGCATAGTGACTCCATTCCCTAATGACAGAATTGAGAATTTGTGGAAATAACGGCAATATTTGCATTGATGAGAAATTATTTATTGTTTGATAAATAAATAGTTTCATTTTCAATTACCTGTTGGTCCTCGATGTTGAATCAATTGGTTCTCAGAAATGATTTGCGTGAATGTGAACATACCATAGATTTATAATGTAAAGGGAAATACTCGACAAGGTACAAAGGCTTGCCTGTGTTTTGCATCACTGGAGCTATGAGAACGTGCCCGACAAGAGCACTTGAGGTCATCAGAGATCTCACTCCTCTACATTTAGTGATCAAGCCCATGAGGCTATCCTTAGAATATCTATGGAAGGTACAGGGAATGAGAGAATTAAAAGTCAATGAGCCTGGTCCTCTCTGAACAAGTACATCTCATCAGCAAACCGGCCAAGTGATGTTTATGATTTGAAAAGTAAGCATTGAAAAAGAACTTCAACACTGTGCTATGTAAAGAAGAATGAGAAAAGGATTACACTTCCCGAAATTTCAAAGTGAATACCATTAAATGCTATACAGATTGTTCTAAAACCACGATAGGGACCGACGCTGGAGTACACGAGGCAAGAATCAAGTGTACACTGTCGTTAGGCTCCTACTCGAGTGTTTTTCAGGCAGAAATACTTCCAATCCAAAGATGCATTGATACAAACCTGGAAAGAAACTATCAAGGGTGTAACATTGTGACCCATTCTGATAGTCAAGCTGCTATCAAAGCACTGAACTCCTGTACCATCGACTCAAAGCTGATATGAGAGTGCCTGAGGAAACTTAATGAGTAAGGCAAGAACAACAAGGTCTCTTTAGTCTGGGTTCCTGGTCACTCAGGAATCAAAGGAAACGAAGAGGCTGATAAACTTGCCAAAAAGGGAGCACAAACGCCACTTACTGGCCCAGAACTCTTCTGCAGCATTGCCAAATGCACCTATAAGAAAGAGTTTCTGGAGAATGAAGTAACTGAAAGAGAAGCAGTCTGGAGGAATCTTCCAGGAATGGATCACTGCAAAAAGTTCCTTCGGAACTTTGAAAGTGCAAGATCCAAAAAGTATTTGGATCTCAGTAAGAATAAGTTAGGCCTCCTGACCGTCTTCCTCACAGGACATTGTCGCCTTAGAAAGCATATGATGAGAATGGGCTTAACAGGAACTGACGAGTGTAGATTCTGTGGGGAAGAAGAGGAAACTCCTGTTCACCTGGTTACAGAACGCCTCGCCATTGCAAACCAGCGCAAATATGTTCTTGGACAATAGAATCACAGGAGGAATGAAGATTTAACCTCTTTGAAACCCTCTCAGATACTGGAGTTCATTGGAGCTCTGGAGCTGGAAGGCGAGCTGTAGGTAGCGCATTCGTATCTATTTATTGAGTCATATTTATGAATATTTTTTGTACAAACAAAGGATTCATTCGGATAATAAGAAAATATATTGATTCATCAGAATATTCAAAACAAAATAAACAAAATAACAGAAGAAAATAAATATTTCTGAAGTAAGAATATCAAAAGCGAAATATAATGTTCACAGTGAAAAAAAGTTGCATTATTGCCATTATTATGAATATTGCACACACAAAATATATGAGTACTACGAATAACAGAAAATAGACCAACCCCGAAAGAATATAATAAAACCACAAGGAAAAATGAACAATGAACATATTTCTGAAGCTAACGAGAGACGAACAATGTAAACAGTAAAACAAAACAAAAATAATCAAATATAAAGAAGGAAATCCCTGAAAATTCTCGTGCTTCTTATTATGGTTTCTTATTATTCAGTATCTATAGAAAGAGCATTTTGATGTTCTCACGACTGTAAAACATGGAAAGTAGTACAAAAGTAGGCATGCAAGAATGATTCCTAATCTACAATTGAAATTATAACTTATGGAACAAATGTCATATCTACTTCTCCAATTCCTCGTGGAGGACTCTTCGTTGGATTGCTAGAGAAAAAACAGAAACATAAACAAAAAAAAATGAATTTATCATTACAAAAGTCATTTATATGACAAATGAAAGACTTTACACTTAGAACTTGGAATAAATAATGCAATCCATAATCGGATCAGTTGAATGATTTGTTGTATGGATATAAAACATAATCAATAATTAACACTTACAATTGCTGATGCGGATGGGGAAGTTTCAAGATTGCTTTGTTAAAATTCTTTGATGGCTGATAACGGGTGTTCGTCGATAATCTTCTAGTTTTTGCCATTCATGGGTATAATAGGCAAAACTTGGGTATGAGAATAATCTAGAAACTAGAAAAACTAAAAAGAACCCTTAAAGCAATTGACACACTCGAAAGTAAAAAATTTCAAAAAGCACCGCCGTGAAGTCAGAAGCTTTTGAGCGCTTGTTCATCCACCATGTAGGTAGATTTTTGAGAGCTTTCAAAAAATGACAGCAGCTCTTCGTCAATTATGCCGAATTAGCAGTTACAGAAATATAAGGATTTTTTATTCAATAATTTGAAATGGTTCAGGTTATGCGATCTGGAAAAAATGTAGCTTGAAAATATCATTCTACTTTAAAATACAAAACTTCGTCAGGATGGAATCCGTAGTTTTGAAATTATCAAGAAAACAAAATTCCATATTTACGGAACCCCTGGTCGAATTTTGACCAAAAACGGACTTGACCGCGGCATTCGAGATTGGAGAATACCCTGAAAATATCAAGTTTCTAGGTCGTTCCGTTCGCGAGTTATCGTGTATACGGACGGCCGGCCGGAAGGACAGACTCAAATTTTTCGACGGATTCGTCATCAGTCAGTCGAAACTTGTCGATTGAAACCATTTACGGCTCAAAATTTGAAAAATACAGACATTGTGACGAAATGATATAGTCCTCGTGTGAGTTGAACGAGCGCTCAATAACACCTACAGAAAGGTTACTTGGTTATTTTTCAGGTCTTTGATGAAACTGAAAACAAAAGTAGGGTAGGAGGCTGTAGACTCGCTTATCACAATCACTTCAGTAAGTTAGGGGGATCGAAAGGACCAACACTTTTCGACCATAGCCATTAACTGTAGACGTTAATACATTTTTTTTTCATTTCCAAGACGCAAATGTAGAATAAAGTAGCCCTATCATGAATCATCCACAAATGTTGCAACATTGGTTGAGGAAACGCCTTTTAGCATGTTAAATAACTGGCGAAAAGATAATCTAGGAATTTCCCGATGGATTTGAGGACAAAACTGAAAGTAATGCAGACGATAAAAATATATTCTTCTCATTTTATATGCCGGAAGTTGTATTTTCCATAACTGAAGATAGTACATCGGTAAATTAAAATGTTCATTTTAGATTCCACCCCATATTCAAGTTTTCTCGAAAATATAAACAGCACGTACAAATTTCAGAGTAGGTTTTTTATTTCCGTTTTAGGTTTTCATTACTGTGAATGACCCATTCATTCCTGATTTTGAATGCGACCGAAATGAAACAGTTAAACATCCATGTAGTTAGTATTCACAGATGAAGGCTTCACAAGTGAAACTCCTTCATTCATTTTTAATTGAAACATCACAAATTTATCCTATGTAGCCGTCATAGACTACTTTTATCGGCTCAAACAACATTGATAGATAAAAACAACATTGTCATGCTTCCTTCCTGATCTTCAATTAAAACATTACAAATATGGAGCGACGTTTGATATTTGTTACATAGTAACTATATAACGAAGATGAATACACGTATCGTTCACCAACGGGTGTAGCATTGCCATTGAATTACCATATGATATGGATGGATCATAGGATATTCCGCTGGAAATATATGAAAACCCAATTGATCATCGTTGTCACGCAACAAAACACAATTCTTGTGCACTGCTTATTACCTTACCGCGACGGCGTCGATGACTCCCTATGGAAGAGGGTCCTTCCATAGCAACTAAGTTTCAACACTTCCCCCCGCTTATTATATGATAGAAACTATAGTTGTTGAGCTTGTGAGGCCTGAAAAGGTAAACGACCTGTTGATACTGTATGAGAGTTGTCTTGAAAATAAGGTCGTATGGGGGTTGCTTGCGGCACCTTCAGGTATTCTCGTTACCTCTTTTTTGGCTTCTGGCTTACATATTATTATGAATACTGGCTTACGTTTCAACTTCCGAAAGTCTAGAAACGTGGACATGGATACATTTACGAACATTTAGAATATCCTGTAATAATACCCTTTTCAAAAATGGTTTTTCATTTCCAATAGTTTTTCTGGGGAATTTTGATACAATAATTGAATATACGACAAAAATTCAAGTGTTCATTGATATTTCTATCACACTCACGGGGTATTGAGTATACATCGTTTACAATTTACGTATGACACAATGTTATGCCGTTCGTTGAACCCTCTGCATCTCATCAGTATTCTTTTTTCGTTAATTTTCTGGGTGGAGTGAACTAATGTTCCAGTGTTTTTTCCAGTACATTTCATTCAAACGTTATTTGTGGAAGGCAATGCGCACACACCGTTAAATTATTGTTCAACGGCTCGGCAACTGGATATAATGGTGAATTTTTGAAATAACGGCTTTCCAGTGCATTGCAAATTATTCAGTCTCATATTTTGGGAGTTAATAATTCACATTATACGTTCGTATTCATTTAGCGAATGGTTTCCATTTTCACAGATATTATTATTTTCAATAATAAATCTTTGACATCGCCCGACGGAAACAGATTTTCCAGACCCTCTGAAATTTACATTGAGTATGTTTTTGGCGTAGAATCTAACAAAAATGCTGAAAATCGTAGGATCCATTGCAGAAGAACAGCCCTACATGGTGTTGTGGTAAATTTATTCAGAAGAAGTTCCGGCAGATCGATTGATGAAGTTTGATAGGTCGAACAAATATTGAAATTGACTTATATATTCCTGCATGTTTGCAGAATCTCCTGTTTGATTTACCATTTATTATATAATTGAGCTAACTGGGATATTTGAGCGCTCGTACTACTTACACGATGGCTATATCATTTCGTCACGATGTCTGTATTTTTCGAATTTTGAGCCGAAAATGGTCTCAATCGACTATGTTCGATTCACTGATGACGAATCCGTCGGAAAATTCGAGTCTGTCCGTCCGTCCGGCCGTAAGCACGATAACTCTCGAACGGATCAACCTAGAGACTTGAAATTTTCAGTGTAGGTTCAGATCCCAAATGCCTCGGTTAAGTTCAGAATTTCACCAGGGGTTCCGTAAATATGGCCGTTCAAAATTTTGTTCTCCTCATTACTTCCAAACAACAAATTCGATCGAGATGAAACTTTGCACTCAAATGGAGAATGAGGTGTTCAAGCTACATGTAAAATTTTGTTCAGATCGCATGACCAGAACCATAGAAACCATAGAAAATTGTAACTCTTGAACGGAAACCTAGGCGTTAGAATTTTTAGGATAGGTGTGGATCTCGAATGTCGTGATCACGTTCATCTATGAGCAACATTATTCTAGGGGTTCCGTAAATATGAAATTTAGTTTTCTTGATAATTTCAAAACTACAGATTCGATCGTGACGAAATTTTGTGTACTAATGGAGAATGTTATATTCAAGCTACATTTCTCCAGATCACATAACCAGAACCATAGAAACCATAGAAAATGATAACTTTCGAACGGAAAGGCCTAGGGACTTGAAATTTTCAGGATAGGTGTGGATCTGAAATGTCGCGTTCACGTTTATCAATGAGCAGAATTATACTAGGGGTTCCGTGAATACGGTCGTTTGAAATTTTGTTTTCTCGATAATTTCGAAACTACGGATTCGATCGAGATGAAATTTTGTATTTTAATCGAGGATGATATATTAAAACAATATTTTTTCCAGATCGCATGACCAGAACAATAGAAACCATAGAACTAGAACTTTTGAACGGAAAGGCCTAGGAACTTGAAATTTTCAGGGTGGGTTTGGATCGCGAATATCTCGGTCACGTTCATCAATGAGCAAAATTAGACTAGGGTTTCCGTAAATATGGCCGTTCAAAATATTTTTTTCCTGATAGTTTCGAAAATACTGAGCGGATTGGAATGAAATTTTGCACCTAGCTGAGGAATAATGTATTCAAACTACGTGCAAAATTGTCCAGATCGCACCACCAAGACCATAGATACCGTAGAAAATTCTAGCGAATCATCGAAAAAAAATCGATCAGCTGAAGCACTGACATGAAGTCTGGAGTTTCGCTTAAGTTTCAGAAATTTTTATGACAGCTGTCGAAAATTCCTTCAATTGATTTCTGAAACTGGAAAATGCGAATCTACCTACAAGGTGCATGTACGAGCGCTCAAAAGCTCCTGCCTGCACGGCAGTGCTTTCCGTAATTGTTTTCCTTACTTTTATTCCACAATGAATGTGTCATGAATGTGTGTGAGAAACATACTAGTACGCAACTCGCGTTGATAAAAAAAGGGCAAGCAAGCCAGAAACCTGACTTCTATAGGAAAGATTACTAACAAAATTACTGGCATGTAAACATGGTATCTTCTGACGTTCAGAACTCCCTTCTTTGAAGTAGCACCCTTGAACTCGATTTTTTGGACGCATGTTATTATTGGCCTCCTAACTCGCACAAGCTCTGAGCTTATGAGGGGTCTCACAGAGACCTAGGAGAGTCAGGCTATAAACAAACAAACATAAACATAAACAATGTGAGGGCTATCAAGTCTCAAGAGATATTTACCCTCACTTCAAACCCTTTTAACCTTGTACTCTTTTGAATTATATAGAATATATAGAGTACAAGATGATTCCTCAACCAGTATTCCATAAATTATAAGTATTGAAGTGCAGGTTTCTGCTAGTATGACTACAGCTAATTTCTTTCTTTATTACAGATCGGACCTCACACGTAAGAAAGCGAGAAGATGATCGATCCATCATCATCGGAAGAAGATAGTGATGAAGAGCACGGAACTTCCCATGGAGGACACCACTCTGCCCCTCATCATCATTCTTCATCCCACCCACACCACCACACGGTAAGAATGGAATCAAATATTCGACAAGGGATTAGATTTAGATTGAAAGTGGTCCTTTGTGCTTCCATTCCACTAATGATGCCCAAGAATCTCCACTCCTCTAGCGGAGTCCATGATTTTCATACTGGACTTTGCGTTTGTGGCTGTTAACTCTTCACCTCCAAAGCAGCCTTTTTTATACCAATGTCTGATACTTGCACAGTGAGTGGTCGACGGTTTCGTCAGCCAATTTGTATTACCTATGAAGAATTCAACTTTCTTTCGATTCAGTTATAGTTAGCTATTTCACTGTGAACTCAAGGTCTATTGTGCTCCCCCATCAGAGCTGTTTTCGCAAATGCGCTTTCTACAGCTCGCCCTCTAGCTCCAGAGCTCCAATGCACTCCAGTTTCTGAGAGGGGTTCAAGGAGGTTAAATCCTCGTTCCTCCTGTAATTCTCTTGTCCAAGACATTCTTTGCGCTGGTTTGCAATGGCGAGGCCTTTTGTAACCAGGTGATCAGGAGTTTTTCCCTCTTCCCCACAGAATCTACACTCGTAAGTTTCTGTTCAGCCCATTCTCATCATATGATTTCTAAAGCGATCCAGTCAGGAGGCGTAACTTATTCTTACTGAGATCCAAATACTTTTTGGATCTTGCACTTCTAAAGTTCCGAAAGGAATTTTTGGAGTGATCCATTCCTGGAAGATTCCTCCAGAGTTCTCCTCTTTCAAACTCTTCCTCCAGAAACTCTTTCTTATAGGTGCATTTGCCTTTGCCATAGAAAGGTTCTGGGCCAGTAAGTGGCGTTTGTGCTCTCTTTCTGGCAAGTGTATTGGCCTCTTCGTTTCCTTTGATTCCTGAGTGACCAGGAACCCAGACTAAAGAGACCTTGTTGTTCTTGCCTACTTCATTGAGTTTCCTCCGGCACTCCATATCAGCTTAGAGTCACACCGACGATAGTTTCTTTTCAGGTTTATATCAATGCATCTTTTGACTGCAAGTATTTCTGCTTGAAAAACACTCGAGTAGGAGACCAACGATAGTGTACACTTGGCCTCATATACTCCAGTGCCGGCCTCTATCGTGGTTTTAGAACCCTCTGTATACCATCGAATGGTATTCACTTCGAAATTTTGGGTAGTTTATTCCTATTCTTCCTTTTTACATAACATAGTGCAATAGCCAGTTAGTAGAACAACAAGAAGTCTTATTGCTTATTGCGCTTCTGGAGAGCGTTATGGTGAGTGGCAAATTTTCTCTCTAGAAAACGCAATGAGTTTTTCAGCTTTCCTTTGTCCTGGAATTTTTTACCAGTTAGCATTTCTGCTTTGTTTTCCATTTATCGACTTCTTTCCTTACTTGGGACGGGATCCCCACGAGTGCCCCATAGCTCCTTAAGAACTTGGGTCAATGTAAAAAGCACGTGTACCACACCGATGATTTTTGTTGCCTTATTGTTTTGTGAGGATTTTGAGCTGGTCAATTCTTAGTATTTCTCACTGCAGGCTTCTGGATAGTGTGGAGGCTGAATGATTTCTGAGCTGATATAAATTCGCTGATATCTTTACACATGGTTTCAACGTCATTATGTTTCGATAAATCCCAGCCAACATGGTTTCTTTTTGCCTCGATAAATTCGTCCTTCATCATTTCTCAGGTTGAAACTACGGTTATACCATTCTCTAGAAAAATTGTTATGTTTCAGCAATGTGGGTCAATTTTTTCCAACTAGAAATAATGGCTTATGAGATTGATGCAAATTCGGATTTAACTTTAGGTATTCCACCAAATTCTTGACCTTTTCAGTCCGAGGCTTCACCTTACCATCACACCCACTTATCAGACTCCGGCAGCGGAAACTTGGAGGTACCAAACAACACGGCGGCCCTCCAGCGTTCGCTGTCGCCTTCGAGCGCAGTCTCGGCTGAAACCCTTAGCCACAGTATGGGATCATCTCGCGCAAACTCCCTACCACGTCCCACCAGCCCATCACCGTCTGTTGCCTCCGAAAAAACCGAAGTCGACCTCCAGGAAAAACAGGAACGCGAGGAAGAGGAGAGAAAGAGGAAGATACAGCTCTATGTATTCATTTCGCGTTGTATTGCTTACCCCTTCAACGCCAAACAGCCAACTGACATGACCAGACGCCAAGCGAAAGTAACGAAACAACAATTGGAATCTATCAATACGAAATTTCAGGTAAGTTAGAATTATTTCTTTATTTTACCAGGTTTCAAGGAGTAATATCGATTGATTGAGGTTTGTCAGGAATTTTATTGAATCTAACATAAATAACTATAAAACTTCATTCAGGAATCCCTGTGTTTTGCTGATAGTGTTCTCATGCAACCGACCGGAGGTAATTGAATGTTTGTAGTATAAGAAGACTGTTGTCTTCGAACTGAAATTTTCAATTGATACATCGAGCTCTTTTGAAATTTTTTTGTGAACTGGCTACTTCTTACTGCAGAATGGAGGTCGACCAAATATCTTCTTCTGATGAATGAACCCCTCCGGAAATGTCGATGTGGTTGTTCTTCATCTTCTAACTGCTTGTCAAGAGAAAAAAGGATCTGAAGCCCCTCCAGTCGCCTCAAATAAGCTTTATTCTAGTCACTTCGCCAATGCTAAGCACCTGCGCGGAACTCTCACCACGCGCCTGCGTGAATTTCATGCGCAGCGTTGAGTAGATCTAGATCGTCTTTGTTTAAAATCAGGGTAACTCTAACCATAGGGTTAGATGGGCCGTTTGGCGCTGCAAATGTTATTGGTGATTTCTCTTCTCATAACGAAAATGATTGGATATTTTTTCAGTTGTTTCTCCCAATCAACGAACTATTGACAATTAAGCTTTGTGGTGAAAACTGTCTACCAAATTTGGTTTATCAGAGAATGAGCTTAGTTTTATGAAGATAATGCATAAACTGAATTCTCGAGCTAGGACGATCAATACTTAATGGAGAGCGATCTCCGAACCAAACATTATGCAATTAACTGGACGGCAGATGCAAAATTAAGATTCTTTTTTTCTCAATCGAAAGTTGAATTATTGCAAATGATGGACCAATTATCCACTTAATTGTTTCGAACGATCGAAGAGTCAGGTACCTACTAGGAGCTCGCTGACATCATTGAGTTATGAGTAGAAGGTTTGGGGTATAGTGGAGTAATATGCAAATCCATATATTCACGAGGCTTCTGATGTGCAATTGATTGAATTAACCGCCGATGGATCATGCTTTTGTATAGAAACTGGTGCACATACGTGAAGGAACCGTATCGAGAATTATGGCCTGGAATTCGGGTAAATTTTCCTCAAAACTCAAAGTATGATTGAATGGCAAACTCTCAAACTTCTACAACGGGATTGCCTGAGTTTGAAGATATAACATTGTTATGAACACTTCTACAAGAAATAACCTCATAACAATTTGAAAACATCAGGGTTACTGAAGCTGAGTGTTGAGGTGAATATTGCGGATAGTTCAGCACACCCCAGGCACAGTTTATGCTTACCATAATAACTATTCGAGAATTCTCGTTACCTGCCAGGCTTTATATCTCGAGATTCCTGTATCAGCATTTCCTTCGAATGTGACCTGCTTCTCCACAATCAAAACAGTGCATTGACTTTTTTACTTGGAAGATTCAATATTATACCTTCTCTCACTTTAACCCCTTCAATTGTCGAATTTGCCCTGAGCGAAATGGACATTGAAGCTTGGTAACGAAGCATTCTTTGCTCTCGTTGGCCTTAGCATCGTCGGCTCTTGCATCTCTGTAACTTTTTATCAATTGATGAATGCTTGCACCTTTTACCCTTATTCATTCATCCATATATTTATATATATTTTCCCAGTTATCATGCCAATACTTGTAACATCAGTGTGGGAGCTTCGATATCCGATTGAAAAGCAATATACAGGTTAAAGCTGTAGCGGTGCCACGTGTCTGGATCCGAAATTCTTCAATAATATGTTTCGTCTCAAGACCATAAAACCGTGACGAAATATCTCAATACATATTCGCGATCCCCTCGATTAGAGCGGGGTGTGGTGAGCGGTAGCCAATATTCGTATTTCAGACCACCTCACTTTCATTACGTGGAATGCTTTGTTAGGCTTTCTGCACACGGAGCTTATCGTCATAGACGCATACAATATTCGCCCTGCATCGACGATTCCTATTCACATACATTACTGACGAATAGGAATCGTCGCTGCAGAGCGAATCTTGTACGCGTCTATGACGATACGCACCTTGTGTAGAAAGCCTTAGGCTCACAATAGCAGGCTTGTAGGTTATGGATGTCCAGGCACATGCGTCCTTACGAGGCCGGTTGTTGAACGCTTTGTTGTCGTACACGTAAGGACGCATGCGCGAGGAGTCGAGGACCTCCGTACTCGACATGCGTGCTGGATGCTTCTCTCCTTTCATCGTGTTCATCTGATGTGATGATTGTGTAATTGTATCCTGTGTTCTTTCCTGGGCAAATGACAAAATTGTGTTGAACATACAATCTATGCTACAATTGATCGAACTCCGCAATATTTTCTCGAGCTGAAGTGTCAATAAGGGGTACTTTCGTTAAGTCAAGTCAGTCAAGTTAAGTCTCTGAACAAGTACCTCTCATCAGCGAACCTGCATAGTGATGTTATAGTTTAAAAGAAAGCATCGAGAAGAACTTCAACACCATGCTATGTAAAGAGGAATACACTACCCAAAACTTCAAATGAATACCATAAAATGGTATACAGGTGGTTCTTAAACCACGATAGCGGCCGGCGCTGGAGTAAACTGGGCAAGAACCAAGTGTGCACTATGGATAGGCTTCTACTCGAGTGCTTTTCAGGCAGAAATACTTGTAATAAAAAGATGCATAAATATAAACCTTGAAAGAACCTATCAAGGGTGTGACATTGTTTTTAATTTTGTCAAGCTGTTATCGAAGCACTGAACTCCTATATCATCGACTCAACGCTGATATGGGAGTGCCGGAGGAAACTTAATGAAGTAGGCAAGAACAACAAGGTCTCTTCAGTCTGGGTTCCTGGTCAGTCAGTAATCAAAGAGGTCAATAAACTTGCCAGAAAAGAAGCACAAACGCCACTTACTGGCCCAGAACCTTTCTGTGTCATAGGCAAATGCACCTATAAGAAAAAGTTTTTGGAGAAGGAAGATACTGAAAGAGACATACTCTGGAGGAATCTTCCAGGAATGGATCACTCCAAAAAGTTCATTCGGAACTTCAAAAGTTCAAGATCCAAAAAGTATTTGGATCTCATTTAGAACAAGTTACGGCTCCTCACTGGCTTCCTCACAGGGCATTGTCGCCTTAGGAAGCATATAATGTGAATGGGCTTAACAGAAACTGACGATTGCAGATTCTGTGAGAAAGAGAAGGAAACTCCTATTCACCTGGTTACAGAAGGCTTCGCCATTGCAAACCAGCGCAAAGAATGTCTTGGACAACGGAGGAACGAGGATCTAACCTCCTTGAAGCCCTCTGAGATAATGGAGTTCATTGGAGCTCTGGAGGCTCTCATGGGGGACACAATAGACCTTTAGGTCGGAGTGAAATGTAACCCCCTTACTAAACTATAACTATAAATATACCTCAAAATTCAAATGTGGTAAAAATCATACTACCTTTACTATTGAGAACGACGAAAGTTCAACGAATCTCGGAGGGCACAGTGTGGGAAATTTTACAAGAACAATTACTATATCCATACCATACACGAATAGAGTATGATTTAGTGATCACCCACTTCGGATATTAGACCCAAGGTTACGTACGCCTCGTTGGTTTGATGGCGTACGACTAGAGAGAAGACAAGCAACAGAAGTTGCAAAAGCTTCAAAGGCTCGCTTGCCTAAAAAAAAGAAGGACTACTGGGTGCCCTCAGATTAGAACAAATAGACTACACAGAGGATACATGGAGTTGCTTGACTCACTAAGGAAGCAGACTCCATGCTGGTTGAGTGAACTTTTTGAGATGCAAAATCAGTGGCCTATTTGTTAGAATGCATCAGATCACATCAAATTTCAACGCTTTCAGGAAGTGTACCTTTTTTCTTCGAAAACGTTTGGAGAACCTTATTTTTGATAAGGAATTCATCAGCTTAGGAATTTGAAGTCATTGAATATTATCTCCGCCGCCGGTAAGGAAGTAGTATTTTATCTCCATCACAATTTGGCTTGTCCGAAAAACGCCCGCGTACTGAATTCCATTTGTACCTTTCAAATTTCAACAGAATAATCGCACGGAAAAATCAAGTTATGAGGGTCATGATGAGGGGATTCTAACTCCACCAGAGTCACGTCCTGAAATATTGTAACTTTGAATCAGGACACCCTATATTCTACAAAATATCTTAACTGATCTCTCTCAACTATCACGTTGAGTGAAAATTCCGTTATCTCATTTTTATACTGTCATGGAAGCATCAAATCTGGAAAGCATATCTTCCATATATCCCGAATTTAATTCTTCGAACGTTAAATTCAGACACTCTGTATACTAAGTGACATGGAAGGAGACAAAGGAAAGGAATGTTATGAGGTGTTTCATATGAAACTGCACATCTTTTCGAGGTTGCTCATTCGATTTGGTGGAGGTTCTTCCACCACCTTTCTCAAAAGGTCAAAAGGAGCAACGGAAATGCCTTTCTCCCCTTTTATTTATTATTGCAGTTCGGACGAAAAGTACCCTTTCAGGACCAAAGAAGTCAGGTCAAAGCCGAGGTCAAGACGAAGGACAGAAATGTTCAGACGTCCATGGAAAAATACGGTTTTATTTTCACGAAAAGAATTTTCCCTCTTGACGACATAATAGCTCACTTTTACTTCGAAAAGACGAATATTCATTTCGATTAGACGAAGAAATTCAATTGCCAGTTATTAGAAGTGAATGCCTATGAATATTCGAAAAAAAAAACCTACACATATTTGCATAAAATTATGGAATTGAAAATAATTATATGTACTGAGTCTTCATCTCTAAACGTCTCTTAGTGTGCCAATAAACGCTAAGAGGATTAACGCCGGATAACAACCAAGGAGGCGTCTCCAAAATGTAACCGTGAAAATTTCAGAAGGGTATATTCATAAACCCCATATTTCCAGTAGTCAAAACTGATTCATAATATATAATCCTGCCATATGATGCTTCATCCCCAATTATTTCAGGATATCGATGTTTACAAGCCACCTGTTGCTTGTGTTATTTTGCGTTTCTCTAGAGCTATCGATATCAACCCCCGAATGTCGGGGATGTGGTTGAAAGATGATCGTAACCTTTACTCACCCGTAAGTACTTGATATGGTCGAGAAAACAATGTCTCAATGTATGCTACATTCCATCCTGACAAACGAACACTTATGGTATATTATACTTCTAAATAAGGGAAGTTCGACCATTATTAACTGCATATGTCGTGTACCTCGAAGTTCTGATGTTGATATCGAATACCTTTCCTTCTGTCAGTAAATCAACTCCAACTGGAGGTAAATCCAATTCAAAAATTCACAAACTCTCCCCCTCCCGTGTTTTCGAGAAGGAGACACGGGCTTTCCGACGGTACCCGAAAAGTTCCCTATCTCGAATTCCAAACGTACGAAAATAACGTTCAAAAGGGTCGAAAAAACGACGAAAACGCAAAAGATTGCGTTTTTCCCTTTCTATAGGCTTTTGATCCGCGGCGTCTCGGGGGTCAAATTTTCATCCCAAAGGACGCGAGGTCTCCTTGAATGTAAATCCAGCCCGATCCCACCGCCGGTTTAGGCAAGAAATCGATTCAAAAAAGGACGATTTATGAGAACGTCCGAAATAAATTACATCGATCACAGATATTTCGTGACGTTTCTCCCGGAAAAACTTAAATACTGAAAAAAACACAGTTATTTAATAATGAGTGGGTCTACCGTGCTTTCAATTGCATTCAACACCTCTTCAGAATTTTCTCGGAGTTAAATGTGGACGTGCGGAGAGCTTTTTTTTTCAATCAAAAAAGAAACGGACAAGAAGACAAAACAGGCTATTCCTAATCTACAAAACAGGGGCAACCCAATGATATAAATATCGACTGAAAAATTCCTGAGCAATAATACTTTCTTCTTCAGATAACAAACAGTGTATTCAATTAATTCAGATTCCTGACAAGCCTCACATGAACATTCACCCATGCATGTATTTCCAACTCAACTTAATTAACAACAGAGAAATTCCAGGCCTTTCTGAAAGGGGAAACTCAAATAATGGCAGATGATGCCTTTCAAAATGCAATTCAAAGCTACTACGACGTTTTTTTGAAGTCGGAGAGAGTAGTCAAAATGGTACAATCTGGCGCTTGTTCGCAATACGATTTCAGGGAAGTTTTTAGGAACAACATCGAAAAACGGGTTCGGTATGTATTTTGCGTATATGAATAGGACTTCCATAACGTACCAAAAAAGAGTTTATTTGTCTAGGTCTATGCCTGATGTTGAAGGACTCAGTAAGGAGTCTGTGTTTGCATCTTGGATGGCCAAATTCGACTGTATTCTCAAAGGTATGAATTACGAAAATTTCTTTCCAATATAAAATTTCAGGGTTTCGCATTACATCTAGCAAGGACCGTCTTCAGGGCAGCCCTGATCTATTATCACATAACCCAAATGACAAATTACTTACGTTTACTTGACTGATATATTTTCTGGTGGTCTACAAGATCAGTTCTCACGAAAGTAAAACCAACAAATTTGAAAAGCACTATCGTGAAGTTAGATGCTTTTGCGCGCTTGTTCGAATTCATCACCTCAGCGGTCACCCATCCAATTTCTGAACCCACTAAAGCTGCTTGGCTTCAAGACTTATCTCTCAGGGTTACCCTGAATATGGTTCGAGTGATCATATCTGACTATCTTGTAATTGTTGTTATCTTTCAATAGCTGGCCTTGGGGACGAAGACTCAAAACGACCATCTAGAATGCAACAAACCCTCAATTCCGAATTGATTTTATCGAAAGAACAACTCTATGATATGTTCCAGCAAATTTTAGGGGTGAAAAAATTCGAGCACCAAATTCTTTTCAATGCCTTAATGGTGAGCATGAATGAAATTAGGACAAGTGGTTGAATTATAATTATTCCGAAATTTTCAGCTTGATTCAGCCGATGAGCAAGCAGCAGCTATAAGGAGAGAATTAGATGGTAGAATGCAGAAAGTAGCAGAGATGGAAAAGGTTTGTAAAACTTGTAATTGGATTATTATACTCAGCTACAGCAAACTCAAAGTGGATGGACAGTCTGGGAGGTAGGAACTCATTTTGAACAGCGTTTTCATGCCAACTCATTGATCTTTCGAAAAATAAATCGGAAGTCAGTTGACTAATCACGGTCCAGGCAGTATGGATCTTGAAAAATTTTTTCGCTTCTCTCTTTTATTTTTTTTAGGAGTTATCGATGAAAGTTGGGTAAATAACTGTTTTCCTATAGACCTCCAAAAGAAAAGTGGCAGTCTCCGCTCGTTTTGCCACCTCAAGAAGAGAGCAGCACGATACAACCCTGTGTGGTGTAGCCGGCAACACCATCTTCCGGATTGCCACAGACTTAATTGCAAGGAATTCAATTCCTTACAAAAAACTATCGACTGTTTTGAAATATAGCTAAAAACTGTTTACGATTCTATTTTCGAACTAGGGTTTCATATATTCACAGGTCTGCAATTTCCAACTCAGCTTGTACCCAGGAAAAAATTAAAGATGTCCAATAATTCCACAATATTATGTTGCCAATTTCGTTCGATTAGCTCTCTCATTTGAAATGTAACTGAGAATTGTTTTCTATTCTTCGTTATATTCAGGACAAAATTCAGCTCGCCGTAGATGTTTTCTGGCTAGAATGATCAAATTCTTATTAGAACACAATTCGATCTTCCAACATACATAAGCTCCTGTATATTCTTTCTGAAGTTTATGAAGAAAGCTGGAAGAAGGAGGTTGAAAATCTTATATCAACATACCCATAACTTTTGAAATCAGCCGGCATGCAATGACTGTTTCAAAAATAATCCTACCTGCCAGACTGAACAAAAGCAATACATATTCGAAAATTGTCTACTAATCCTAAAAATGAATGGAATCTATCTACGACATAAAACTTTTGGAATTTCGGAGAAAACATTCGACCATATCCAATTTTTCGTCTGAACGGATGAATATCTTTTGAATCTTTCTTTTCCTCTAGTAAATATAACATATCTCCAGGTGCTGCATTTGCAGATGCCCGTTTGTTCCATTTCACGTCAGTCATTCCAGACACACTGTTCGTAACAACACTCCATTTTCCTTGGATTGAAGTGAGTTAATTCAAAGAGTGTATGGAGCTATCGTGGGAAGCTCTCGATGTCAGTGAATACAAACGTTCGACTGGGAATGAAGGAGAAAAAATGGAAATAAATCGGAATTGTATCTGACATGTTCTTTATGTCGAAAATTCGAAGAAGATGAAAGCCAAAAAAATTCGTATCAAATAATAGGATTGCAAAAAAAATCGTAAATTCTCAGATCTACTTATCTTCAATCGAATTCTGATTTCGTGGCTCCATTCATTCGAAAACCATCTGAGAAATTCCATGAGGATAACAATGAATTGGGTCAGATTTTTTCCATCACCCATACTTTCGAACACCATAAAATGATATAAAAACGGTTCGAAACACACCGAAGGGACAGAAGCAGGAGTACTCGGGAATGAAGTACTAAAAATCGATTGGTACTTAGCTTGGCATCATCCAGGCGCAACTGAGAGAAGTTTTCGATTCCACCCAGAAACGTGCTATCAGAGATGCGACAGAGCGATCCACTTTGACATCAAAGGGCTCAGCTTCAATTTCATCAGTTCAAAGATGGTATGGGAATGACTGGGGGAACTCAAACAACGTGACAATAATAACAGAGCCTTCGTGGTCTGGATTCCTGGTCACTAGGGACTCAGGGGAAACAAAATAGCCAACGCACTGGCCAGGAGCATTCCATAAATTTCAAAAGTTGAGCACCCAGAAATGAAAAACTTATCTTGATCTCAGCAAGAATAATCTTCCCACATGGTTAAGGGGCGTTGAAGAGTTAAAAAGCATCCAGTGAGAATAGGTTAAGTAGATAATGACGAATGCAGATTCCGAGGGAAGCCAGAAGAAACTCCTGAATACCTAGAGACCAAAGGCCTCGTCAGTTCAAAAGAAACGGGCACAATGGATTCAGGTCGTAATGCACTAGTAACCCCTTACTCCCAATAAAAGAGAAAAACCCACAGTCTTTAGTGAATCGATGAAAAACTTTCCGAATTCTATTCTCATTCACTCATTTCCTTCGAATAGATTCGTGTTTTAGTTATAGTTATAGTTAGGTAAGGGAGTTACATTTTACTGCGACCTCAAGGTCTATTGTGACCCCCCATCAGAACTGTTTTCGCAAATGCGCTACCTACAGCTCGCCCTCCAGCTCCAGAGCTCTAATGAACTCCAGTATCTGAGAAGGCTTAGGAGGTTAAATCCTCGTTCCACCTGTTATTCTCTTGCCCAGGACATCCTTTGCGCTGGTTTGCAATGGTGCGGCATTTTGTAACCAGGTGAACAGGATTTTCCTCCCTTTCCCCACAGAATCTGCACTCGTCAGTTCCTGTTGAGCCCATTCTCATTATATAAGCCAGTGAGGAGGCGTAACTTATTATATTGCACCTCCGAAGTTCCAAAGGGGTGATCCATTCCTGGAAGATTCCTCCAGAGATTCCTGCTTTTCTTTCAGTCTCCTCCTTCTCCAAAAACTCTTTCTTATAAGTGCATTTCCCTATGTCACAGAAAGGTTCTGGGCCAGTAAGTGGCGTTTGTGCTCCCTGTCTGGCAAGTGCATTGGCCTCTTCGTTTCCTTTTATCCCTGAGTGACCATAAACCAAGGCTAAAGAGACCTTGTTGTTCTTGCTTACTTCATTAAGTTTCTTCCGGCACTACCATATCAGCTTTGAGTCGATGATACAGAAGTTCAGTGCTTTGATAGCAGCTTGACTATCAGAATGGATCACAATGTCACACCCTTAATAGTTTCTTCCCAGGTTTGTATCTATGTATCTTTTGATTGCAAGTATTTATGCCTGAAAAACACTCGAGTAGGAGCCTAAAGACAGTGGTTGGTTCTGGCCTCGTACACTCCAGTGCCTTTAGAACCATCTGTATACCATTAAATGGTATTCACTTCGAAATTTTGGGCATAGTGCATAGTGTTAAAGTTCTTCTGAATGCTTACTTTTTCAATCATGTCTTAACAGACCAGATTACTGCCCCATGAGTAATTATTGGACTCACAACCATGACGTACATCCATCGCAATATTTTAGGGTTACAACCCCAAGTTTCACCGGATAGGCTTCTGCATGCCATCAAAGCCCTTGTCGCTTTACTTTATGAATTATATTCAAATAACCAGGAAGATTATTGAAGACTGCCGACTGTGTAAACATGTTCGAATGAACGCCCTGTGTCGGGTATGGATAGGCTCAGATTATTCGTCGGTCGGGTCGTTGTTGGTGTTAGAGTCCGGGTACGTGCAGTGAATGGGGTTCTTGAGAATGTTAGTATAGAATTTTGATTCCCCTTATGGACAATCTCACAGTTCTTATTTCAATTATATCCAGATTCTCTCAAATGGCTCGCATAATGTCGAATGAGAGTTTTCAAGAGTGTAACTCTTCTGGTGCTCGTGGAATCTATTCTTGTCCTATCACCGAAACTCAACTTAAGATTTATTGTCTGTAAGGAAAGGTCCTGAACTACTGATGGTTTTGAAAGCTATTCACCAATCGACATTGAAATACCTAGTCATGTCTTCAGAAACTCGAGCAAAATACGTCACGAAATTTATCAGTATTAACTTTCCATGATTAGGTACAAGTCGAATATGTGTATGGTAAAAACATTAATTCGAGTATTGATGATATCCATTATTTTGAGTTGCTGTAACTATTTATAATAAAGAAGTTGGAACGAAACAATATGATCAGAAAGAAGAAAAATAATCTCACTTCAGTTCAGCTCTATTTTCTCTCAATTATTGTATTCGCTCAATGAAAATTTCAATCCCCATAAGATATGACGGATAACTTACTATACAAAGGATTTCTTTCCAACTTATGTAAATTGTAAAGTAACCGACTGCGATAAGGCAAGAAGTTTTCATGAAAATTATTGAAAGTTGTGATAAGTATTGTGATTCCGAAATGGTAGATCAATATTCTCGACATGACGATCTTCCTTCTCCTCCATCATTTCGGAATTAAAAATTTCAATCTAATTATTTTCGTAGAACAAATATACGCTTGCTTTATCGCAAGCAAAATATCAGGTGATTAATTTATTCATGCATACTTTATTTGACTGATTTTTAGAACCGGAAATTAATGCCAAAGTTCGTTCTCAAAGAGATGGAATCGCTTTATGTCGAAGAATTAAAGTCATCAATAAACCTGTTGATGGCAAATCTAGAATCGCTTCCAGTCTCAAAGGGGTCCATGGATTCTAAATATGGCTTGCAAAAACTAAAACGCTATAATCACAGGTTGAACAACCATAATAATCCGTATAATGTGAAGCATCTTTTGATGAACTATGTTACTTCTTTTAGATCGCAAGGATCTTTAGCAAAATTAGAAGGGGATTCAGCTGACAGTGATACAACACTAACAAAACTTGACGTAGTTCTTACTTTCCAGTTGGAGGTAACACTATCCTTCGGTATAATTTGATGTGCCGTTTAGAATATTATTATTTAACCCAATGATGTTTCGATGGAACGACACATTTGTTTATTATTATATTTTTGTCGAAACACTAGCTTATTCACGAGAGCTTTATCATTTCAAATTAACTATCTTATCATATTCATACATCACAAACGGGATATGTTACAAATCATCTCAATCAGTTCGATGTATTTCCCATTAGCACACCTTGCTTTCAATTTT
Organism: Aphidecta obliterata; assembly: GCA_963966015.1. NCBI lineage: Eukaryota > Metazoa > Arthropoda > Insecta > Coleoptera > Coccinellidae > Aphidecta > Aphidecta obliterata. The sequence goes on from OZ014436.1 coordinate 7,927,066, forward strand.
TGTCGTTCAAACCTACCAGGATTATTTCATTCATTCAAAATTGCACCTGTGAATCAATTATATATACAATTCAAACTAGTAGATAGTAATATAGTAAAGTATCAGGCACTGAAGACGCTATTGCTTGTTGTTAGGTTAGGTTGCAGATGTAACCTCCAATACAATCGTTGTTATTTCTGACTGAACGTGGAGAATAGTCAAGTTACTTCAAATTAATGGAATATAAATACACAGTGTGAACAAACTAACGTTGAACAGATGATTAGCTTATTCATATTTTGTTATACAGGGAGTGAGGCTTTTTTTGTCAACCTCACCTTTGAAAACAGCCTGTATATGGTGTGATGTCTGTCATGTACTTTGACAGGAACATTGCACTAAGCAACGGCTTATGAGGGCTATTCTTAAGCTTACAACGACTAGAGTAGCATTGTTGAAAGCGAAGAACAATATCAGAAATAGGCCTTGAGGTAAAGGCTCTGTGAAAATTTTAAACACAATGAATTTGCTTAAAAAAGCAATGCACTGCGCTAATGGAGAATGAACAGAAATTCGAACAGGATTCCACCATACTTGCTAGACCTGAATCTGATGAACTTCCATTTTAGTCCATTTGGATACATACCTAAGGCATAACAGAGACAACATTTTTCAGCATTTTCGTGGCGTTCCATTTGACGAAAGATCGACATATATTTTTTAAAATAGCAATGAAATGATTCTGAGTGGGTTTGAATAGAACTGAATGTTGTTCTAAGGAATGAGCTGTCTTAACTTCCTCTTCTCACGTTTTGGATAATGCAACTATCAGATTAAATGTTCCCAGTGTTAATTGTTCCTTCACATTGTGTTTTCTGTTCAAATGAATTTGGACGATACTACGAAAACAGAAGGAGAATCTAGACAATCACATTATATTGATATTATTGAGATAATTTAGTAATTTTATAGTGAAGATAAATCGTGAGAATTAATAAAATTCTGAATGGCACTTTATATTGCTTTCGTGAACAGGAGGTTGCAATATAGGTTTTAGTTATATTTGAGATCATTTCGAAAAATATCTTGGATCAAGTTAAGGGTAGAAAACAAAGACTTGGGAGGCTCGCAGGTCTGAACCATGCCCAGCCTTGGACGTTTGTGTACGTTTGTGTTAAGCGGTTTTTGAGAATATATGAAATTTCTTGGTTTTCTCAGCCCAATTATATAACTATTGTCTAGATTTTCGATCTGCATCTCAGTCATTTCAAGAGTGGGTTAATTTTTATTATGGAGTCTGTGTTTTTCAAGCTTCACCGAATCATAACGGAATCCGTGAATAATCGAAAGTTTCGAATGAAGGAAATACTTTTTTTTTTCAAAAAGAAATCAAATCTAAATTCAAGTCTTGGCTCAAAGTTATCGGATAACATTGCACATCGAAAAAACCTGAGGAAAGAAATACGATAAAGAATGGGAAGATATTTCTCAAATTTTATTGAATTTTATTTTGAAATATCTTATAGAAGAATGAGGTCTAGTAGATTCAAGGAAGGCAACCCCCACAAAAACAGGAAAAAGGTTTGAAAAAGAACAAGAAGTTTCTTGGTGATATCTAACCAATATAATACCATTAAATGGACAACGAGTTGTTGCTGGACTTCTCGTTTAACATCTCGTCTTCCAAACTTCGCCGAAGATATAACGAAATATCCGGTGCGACAATGTTCAGTGCGCATCTCATCAAGTTTTTTTTTTGATGTGGTAGAATCTTTTGAGTTTCACAATCGTTCTTGTAGTGCTGGTTGTCCTGGAAACTCAACCTGCTCAAATTTGCATTGAATTGAGAATTCTTCCTCAGTAGCGAAGGAACTCAATCTTGTCCACACTAAATAGATACTTCTCATATAAACCTCATCCTCTCTACTTATATGGATACGCACTGTATTTCATTGCTTGCCTCTGCTCATCTTTCCATCTCATTTCAAGTCTTACAATTTTCCAGTTTTCCCTCTCTTCACATGAAAACTTGCACAATCTCTGTCTTCTGCACGCTCTTACCTTTGTATACTTCCCACTTCGACAGCTTCTTGAACAAAAATACCCAATCGTTATGTATTAATGTCATTCGATTCGAAACTGTTTATTCACTATCTCTGCTATTCTAAACTTTCCTTATACCTCCACTTCTTTTTGACTGCGTCCTCTTCACGTACACCCCAAATATTCCTTAATTGTTTCCGATCTGTATCTGATTCCTTACGAAACAGCCGACCCGTGGAAATGCGGATAAGCTTGATGCAATGAAAATAAGTGTGCAACCGCTCACGAGCCCGTCACAGCGCATAGTTAGAGGTTTTGTACTATTGGGTTTTTATTAGGAAAATAACGACGAAAATTCATTTGATCCAAGAATATATGGATTTTTCCGAATTCCAAAGCATCAGTGACCGCAACCACCATAAGTACCAATGAAAATACAACACTTCGGAGGAAATTGCCGAAGTAATAATCGAGATCGAGTGGAGATTTATTCATACGAAGTGAAGAAGTGGAGGCTGGATTAACTTCGTTTCGAATTTCATAAAAAAAAAAGATGTGCAGCCTTTCAAAATTGATTGATTTGAAATTTTCAACCTTCTTGTAAAATATCGAACAAACGTCATCGATGCATTGTCAATTATGAAATTTTCCGAAAATCGAAATCTTTCTCTTATTCCTTTCATCTGTTATTTCCCAGATGCGAATTGGGGCTTAAAAAAATGGACTGTATAATAACATATTAACGAATCAGCGATTGGTTTGCTATTTAATAGATGTTTTATATCGATGGATTTGGAGTACTAGATGTATTTGAATTATTCGAAAATTATTATTTCTGGTATTATTAGTACGGAGAGCGATCTGAATGGTATGGTAAATCAACGGATATTCATCTAAAATGTAATTGTTTACGCTCTCAATAATCGCTCAGATACTTCAGCCATCTGTCGGATATAAGCTAGATAAGAGCTAGAAGTTCAGAAGAACCTTAATGAGGTGATTTATCTTCTTCTGAGTAATCTCATCACATGCTTCCTCTAGGTTGTGACTCGTGCTGCTAGAGTTTTTGGGGAATGAGTCAGATTTCCCAGATATGCTCAATGGGTGAGATCGAAAGTCTTAGTGGCCTAGGTAATGAATCCAATTGGTTTTGTCCGAAATCTCACACTCTCGTAATTGCTATGCATCCCCATATAATATGGAGAGAGGTTTTCTCATCTATCTGACAAAACCCACATCGTGCTTGCTCTGTATGGCTTATGTGTTTGTTGAGCTTGGTATATCCTTGTAGCAGGCCCAGCCTTCACATACTTACTATTCTTTATGACCAGGTCTAGGTTATGAGGAATCTCTTTGCTTGACTCTGCCTTGGGCCTTTTTTTCCACGAGCAATGAGCCCATGTGCTTTCGCCCACTTTTGAATGGTTTGTTTGATTACTGCCTCTACTATACCATACAAGGATGCCGGACTATAAAAAGCCTTGATTGGTCAGTTTTTCGGCCTTATTATTCTCAATGGTGCACTATGTGTATTGTTACCCATGCTAAGTTAACTCAATGGTGCTAGGGCTTTTCGTTCATGCTTGTGCACTGATGAGTATTTCTCCCTTCCACACAATAACTGTTAAATGCCAAATTCTTCAAGAATAAAAGGATGATGTTTGGAACTACTTCTGATAAAATATTATTCAACCTGCTGTGTAAAGGTTTGGAAATTTTGCCCTCTTCATCGAAATGTATCATAGGAAGCGGAGAACAAAAGAGAAGGTTAATGCTTTCTGTGCCCAGAATAGTGAAATACAACTACATATATATTTGCTTTCGAAAAATATTCTTCAATTTTTGTTCCAGAAAAACCGTATCAATGGAATTCAAATTTACAGTTGATTCAACCAAACCTTCAATTTGACGCTCTTCGTACCTGTATCTACCTTTGTAATAAAAATTCAGCGACAATTTTTCTACAGATATCAAGTATAATACTACAATCGAAAAGAGACCTCGTTTAGTGTAACAAACAGCGATTTATTTTTCCCCACAGCTGAATCGGGGAGACAGCTGATTCGGAAATCCCATTAAACAACTTTGTGAAGCGAAGGCTCTCTGTCTGTTACACTGAACGACCCTTCGAATTTTATCCAATTCTTATATCTTGAGAAAAACAGTGCCTTCAAAGCATAAGATTCAACAAACGCGATTAGATAGATTTCTTCAGGTCCTATGATTTGGTTTTATTTCTCCAATTAAATTGCTAAAACTAATCTATTCTTATTATAGGAATACTTTCACTTATGCATTTCAGCACTTACAGTCGAAATAGTCGAATGAGATAGTTGCCTCCTTGGTCACGTTAGCTTTGGAAACATTAATATAATTTAAACATGCCCTAACAGTCACCTTTTAGGTAGTAGTCATGGAAGTTAAAGGTATAAAATCACTTGCCCCAAATCGTATAGTTTATTGCACAATGGAAGTTGAAAGTGGTGAAAAATTGCAAACCGATCAAGCTGAAGCTTCAAAACCAATGTGGGATACTCAGGGAGATTTCACGACGAATCATCCCCTGCCAGTGGTGAAAGTCAAATTATACACAGAAAATCCTGGAATGCTTGCTTTGGAAGACAAAGAGTTGGGCAAGGTTGTTCTTAGGCCAACACCCCTGTCATCTAAGGTAATTAATATAAGATTTCAACGTCATAATTCAATGTTTGTTCCTGAATGTTTCTTGAAATGAGGAGATCTATTAATGTAAGATTCTAAAACCTATAATACACTTATTCTTTTCTCACTAGCAAGTAGGTTTTGAACTTGAAATAAAAGAAATGCAGTCGCTCTTTTCGCATGCGCGCCAAAGTTGTTGAAAGTATTACGAATAACAGTAAGCTTGCTTTTTGGCAATTTCGAATTTAGAAGAAGTACCGCAGCTTTGAAGCAGCTTCGATAATTGCTGAAAGTTGATGGATTGGATGCCGTTCTTCTCAATTAAACATGATTGATCACTTTATACATACATATACTGAGGACCGTTAACTTGGTGCAACTGAAAATTCAAGAACATATAACCAGATATTCTTTCATCAATTCAATTAATAACTAAAGAATAAGAAGGACGAATTTGAAAACATACAAACTGTGGGAAGAACCTCGCTTTTTTCATGAAGTTCATCGCCACAGAGTCATCTTATTCTTGAAAATACTTTCTATTTCGTAGAATACCCCAGAGTTGTTTGATTTGTTTATATGCCGTGATTATCAAGTTTGTGAGCGTTGTTAGAAGAAACTCACTCAAAAACTTCTAGAAGGAGATGGGGTAAATTACGTCCTACAAGAAGAATAAAATTTCGTTCGAAAACCAAATACTCTCATTTTATCACGATGCGAATAAAATAATAAGAATAATACATTCAGTTCGCGATTTCTTTACTTCCTTGTTCTCAGTATATAAATGATTTTTTCCTTCAAGGCTCCAATCCTGATTAATTTTTTTTGTAACGCGAATTTTATCTCTTTTTCTTTGTCGGTATAATTTCGAATTTTTTTTAACTGAATCAATTTCATCAGGCTCCAGAATGGCATAAGATGACGATACCTAAAAACCTACCAGATCAAGATTTGAGAATAAAGATCGCATGCCGAATGGATAAACCTTTGAATATGAAACATTGTGGTTACTTATTCGCTATCGGTAAAAGTGTCTGGAAGAAATGGAAGAAGAGATATTTCGTTCTTGTGCAAGTATCCCAATACACCTTCGCTATGTGTAGCTATAAGGAAAAAAAATCTGAACCTTCTGAAATGTCGCAACTAGATGGATATACAGTGGATTATATTGAGAGTTCCAGTGGTGAGTGAAAAAAAAAACTAAAAGCTGTATTCATTAATGAAGAGAGATTTAATATAAGTGTAACCAGGTGAACAGGAGTTTCCCCCTCTTCCCCACAGAATCTACACTCGTCAGTTCCTCATCATATGCTTTCTAAGGCGACAATGCCCTGTGAGGAAGCCAGTGAGGAGGCGTAACTTATTATTACATTTTGGATTTTGCACTTCTAAAGTTCCGGAGAAACTTTTTGGAGTGATCCATTTCTGGAGGATTCCTCCCAAAGTTCTTCTCTTTCAGTCTCTTCCTTCTCCAAAACTCTTTCTTATAGGTGCATTTGCCTATTCCACTGAAAGGTTCTGGGCCAGTAAGTGGCGTTTGTGCTCCCTTTCTGGCAAGTGTACTGGCCTCTTCGTTTCCTTTGATTCCTCAAGGGAGCCCAGACTAAAGAGACCTTGTTGTTCTTATCTACTTCATTAAGTTTCCTCCGGCACTTCTATATCAGCTTTGAGGCGATGATACAGGAGTTCAGTGCTTTGATAGCAACTTGATTATCAGAATGGATCACAATGTCAAACGCTTGATTGTTTCTTTCCAGGTTTATATTTATGCATCTTTTGATTGCAAAATTCGAGAGGCTGTTGTCGTTCATATTTTGGTTCTTTTCCTGCTCGAACATGCGCTATAAAGCGAGTTAACCTTCGAGCTTAATACACTTATGCCAGTAATTTCATTGACAATAAACTATGTTTGGGTTCAAATTAGTGATATTATCTTTTTGTTATTTCAGCAAACATGGTGGTGGGCATGGGTGAGCAAATAGACGATTTTTTCCAGTTTTCCGATGTAAAGTTGGGAGCACAAACAAATAAATTTCGATTTTCTAGATTTGGAGGGTGGAAGATATTTTTTTAATGCAGTTAAAGAAGGAGACAGTATAATATACGCCTGTGACGATGAGAGCGAATCTCATATGTGGGTGATGGCCATGTATAGAGCCACCGGTCAATCACATAAGCCTACGCCGCCACCGACCCTTCAAGATAAGAATTCGACCATATCGAAAATCCAAGGAGGTGAGGAAGCGTGAATTAGCTTCAGAATTGTTTAATTAAATATGTTTTGCTTCAGCAGATGCTGACAGGGCCCGAAAACATGGAATGGAGGATTTCATATCTGCTGACCCTTGTCAGTTCGAGCATTCGTCCATGTTTCGTCTTCTACAAAGTCTCACTTTGGAGTACAGACTCAACGATCCTTATTGCTCACTGGTAAATATATTTTAATAACAATACAGAAATTCTCAATGGAATTCAATTATGTTCTTTTTGCAGGGTTGGTTTAGTCCAGGTCAAGTCTTCGTTTTGGACGAATACTGTGCAAGATATGGAGTTCGTGGTTGCTACAGACACCTCTGTTACCTGTCGGACTTATTGGACAGAGCTGAGAAGAACTTATTGATCGATCCAACCCTGATCCACTACAGTTTTGCATTTTGTGCGAGCCACGTTCATGGAAACAGGTAAAAAATAGATATAGCGAGTTATGAAATACCGATCTATTGATAACTATAGTAATGAACTCAGGACTGATGGAGTTGGGAGTGTCACCTACGAGGAAAAGGAGAAGTTTCAGGATATAAAGGAACGCCTCCGAGTCCTGTTGGAGAATCAGATCACCAATTTCAGGTATTAAACATCATTTATATTTGTGTATACTTGCCTGAACGTAATTTTTTTTTCTGCAGATACTGTTTTCCTTTTGGAAGACCGGAAGGTGCGCTGAAAGCTACTCTTTCGCTTCTGGAAAGAGTTCTTATGAAGGACGTTGTGACGCCAGTGCCCGCTGAAGAGGTGAGAGGAATGATCAAGAAATGCCTTGAAAGCGCAGCCCTACTGAATTATACACGACTATCTGCAGAAGCCAAAGTGGAAGGTAAATGTAAAACCCCCATTTTTCAACCTTGATCGACTGAATGTTTTCTAGAAGATCTCAAAGGAGAAACAATGGTACCACCAAACAAAAAACTGGACGATTTGATACGGTTGGCTGAGCTTTGTGTTGACTTACTACAACAGAACGAAGAACATTACGCAGAGGTAAGAGAACTTCCTCGAGATACGTATATGAGAATAAAGAATAAAACATTAAACTCAACAGTTGTGATTATTGTTTTCAATGATTTGTGGAAAATGGGTGAAAAATTGTGTCAATGCAATACTTCGTTCAGTTTTTGGTGCCGAATGGCATCAAACAGATTTCTAATGAATTGCTTTGAGAAATTCCCTACCTTGGAAACAGAGGGAGAACCAAATCTAACATTTTTTCCCGAATAAAATGTAAAGATCTTTCATATGATGTGTATTTTGGGACTTAGGTTGATAAAATTTCTTTCATATTTCAAACTCAAGAATCACGTTCATTTTTGTTTTTATGTATTCAGAGGTTGTTTGGAGTATTTATCCAACTTGCATAATAATTAAACATTTAGAATACACTATGGACTTTATTCCTGGATCGACTAATAACACAGAAACTATTGCATTGGTCCAACGATTGTTTAATATCCTAATCCCAATGAATATCTTATCTAATTGATGTGAAGACTTTTGTTGTTGTAAAATACCTATCCGAAGTGAAACATGTGCCTTCTTTGAAAAGGGGAAGCTTCTTCAAACTGTAGAGTGTTGAATTCGGAGCAGAATTCGACAAGTGAAACAACCTGTCTCGACCATCGGTTGCCTAGCCATTAAAAGTTTTTGGACGTGTTGTTTTATTGGCGCCCATTGTTGGGCGCCAATGTTAGGGGTTGTGGAATTTCGATTGATATAAAAAAAAACAGAATTCAACCTGAATTTATTCTCATTGCGAGATCATTTCTTACCGTTGGATCTTGAGCTATTATCTGCAACTTTCGGTGGCAGGGTAACCAGTGGCAATCAGATGATCGGAAAAGACAGTATTCTGAATATTTTGAGAATATCTAAAGAATAAATGGCAAAACTTTTTACGGCATAGTTATATATTCGAACTCTGAAGAAACTTCTCTCTTTTCCAATGTCAGACGATGAACAGATGTCACCATGAACAGAACTTATATTTCTAGGGAATCTTATTCTTCGAAGCAAATGGATTCTTATTAAGCCAAATGTCGATGAAAGTGGTTCGAAAATAATCGAGGGGTCGAAACAACAAAAAACAATCAAAATAACTAGGGTCAATAATCGATAAAACGCAAAGTATAAAATTCGGATGGATAAAACAGAAGGAATTGAACATTTTGGACCAGCAATGGAATTAAATTTTTGATTGGCTGGACTTATCTCAATAGAATGAGATGTCAATACATCCCAGTATCATCATTTTAATTAGCTCGAGCAGTCCTCATAATGGTTCTCTCACGTGGCTCTATGTCTGAGGTTATTCTAGGCCTTCCTTCGGATAATCTCACTCTCATACTGCTATGCACTGGTATAGATTATGTAGAGAGGTTTGCAAATACTAAATGTGGCTTCCTCTGCTAGGCCTATGTTTTTCATGTATTTTTTGAGCTTGCATTGTCCAGTATGCAGGCCTACTATGGTCTTCACGGACTTCCTATCATAACTCAGCAGGTCTATTGTTAGGGAAAGTTATCCCCTCGACCTTGGGATTTTTTCCACCAAAATTGAGCCTGCTTTTTTACCTTTTTCTTAATGGTTTGTTTGACTACTGCGTTTGCTGTGCCATACCAGTGGGCTGGAGCGTAGCGATAATCCGATGAGCCTCGTTTTTTAGCCCTTCCTCTTCTCTGATGTCCCCTGTGCCTATGCCAAGGTCACCAATCTAGGCTTGTCTCCTCAAATGCTTGATTACTTGATAACTGATGGAATGGAAAGACGACTGACCGGCCCTCCACTCCGTCCTTACGGACTAGTGTGGCTCATTAATATTTTCCATCAATCATTACTTCAGTAGCTCAAAGCTTCGAATAAAGCCGATTATCTCTCTCAAGTAACACTGCTGGTTTGTGGAACAAGTACATCTCATCAGCGAACCTGCCTAGTGATGTTATGATTAAAAAAGTAAGCATTGAGAAGAACTTCAACACTATGTTATGTGAAAAGGAAGAATGGGAAAAGGAATACACTACCCAAAACTTCGAAGTTCTGGAAAGAAACTATCAAGGGTGTGACATTGTGATCCACTCGGATAGTCAAGCTGCTATCAAAGCACTGAACTCCTATATCATCGACTCAAAGCTGATATGGGAGTGCCGGAGGAAACTTAATGAAGTAGGCAAGAAAAATAAGGTCTCTTTAGTCTGGGTTCCTGGTCACCCAGGAATCAAAGGAAACGAAGAGGCCAATACACTTGGCAGAAAGGGAGCACAAACGCCACTTACTGGCCCAGAACCCTTCTGTGGCATAGGTAAACGCACCTATAAGAAAGAGTTTCTGGAAAAGGAAGAGATCGAAAGAGAAGCACTCTGGAGGAACCTTCCAGGAATTGGACCAGTCTAAAAGGTTCATTCGGAACTTTGAAAGTTCAAGATCCAAAAAGTATTTGGATCTCAGTAAGAACAAGTTACGCCTACTCACTGGCTTCCTCACAGGACATTGTCGCCTTAGGAAGCATATGACGAGAATGAGCTTAACAGAAACGAGTGTAGATTCTGTGGTGAGGAGGAGGAGACTCCTGTTCACCTGGTTACAGAATGCCTCGCCATTGCAAACTAGCGCAAAGACTGTCTTGGACAAGAGAATTACAGAAGGAATGAGGATCTAACCTCCTTGAAGCCCTCTCAGATACTGGAGTTCATTGGAGCTCTGGAGCTAGAGGGCGAGCTGTAGGTAGCGCATTTGCGAATACGGCTCTGATGGGGGACACAATAGACCTTGAGGTCGCAGTGGAACGTAACCCCCTTCCTAACTATAACTATAACCATAAGTTTCTCCTCCAGTTTTCGATCATTCATTCCATGCGGCTCGGATCATAGGTGGCGTTTCTCAAATCGAACTTCATTTAGCAGAGCTAGCCCCTGCTTGTCGTTGGAGCCAATCCACTTGCCAAAGAAGCAGTGAACTCTGAAGGAACTCGACACCTCTCCAAGTTCTGCTCATCACACGCTCTGGTAGGGTTCGGTGAACCGTTCACGCATTATTTTCCATAGAGATAAAGATTCCTTAGAAAATTTTGATAGCTCACCAACCAATGAAAAGTAACTCATTCAATTGTGGGAATTCGAATTCTATAGAGTTCTGTCCATGGTGGTATATTATATGTATTTCAAACATAAAAATGTATATATCTACTTAAACCCTAATGTGTATTAATGTTAATGTTGTCTGTGATTTTATGTGTATGTAGCAACTGCGTGAACCACCGCCACAAGGCGTTGTTGCCGCGACAGGCCCTAGCTCTAGTACTACCGCCTCGGCCCCATCTAGTGGCCGGGACGCTAAGCACGAGCAATCTGTGTATCGCTATTGCATGCCTCAGCATGCTACTTACCAACCACCTGACCCTACGGCACGTACATCTTTTTTCTAATCTTTCTCTCTTTTTTTGATTGAGTTCCAATCTTTGGGTTACTTTAGCGAACAAGATACACATCGCCATAAGACATAATATGCCAGTATTGCATTTTGTTCACTGAAGATTTCTCAGAAAAAAAAAATTGCTCTTCCAGAAGTCTTTGCACATACTGCCTGGGCTCTGAGCCTTCTCTAGTATTCTCTAGATTCAGTGGTTCCCGTGGTCTCTTAAAATCGGACGCCCTAGCCCAATAACTGTCAATGATTTAAACGTTCATGTTGAAGAACAAGATATATTTCAGGCCACATTATTGTTGCTGAGCAATAGCTTCTGATAGAAATAAAAAGCCAAAAAACCTCAACGTCTATCTTCCATGGTTTTAGTGAAGGGGCCTATGCTGGAGTTACATGAGGCACTGCCTGAATTTCATTATCGACTAGGAAGTGCCTTCTGCTTCTTATTCATTACTTCCACTCAACATTTCCTTTCTCCCTTTCCAAAATTTATCAATCGTATTTTTACTAAATCTCCACCACCAAAAGATTCGCCTCTTAGAATGAGGCGTTTTTTCCCTACACACCTTGGTAATTACTGCAGCACACCACCTTATTATGAGTCTTCTGGGAACCGCTGTACTAACACAGGCAATGATGAAAGTTGCTAAAAACATCTGTTAGAGCCTTACGATACAATTTCTGTTCGATTCATATTACGTTCGAATTTCAACGGATCAACAGCTTTCTCTAGTTAGTTTTACTCAATTTACATTGAATACTACAATATCAGTAAATTGTGTAATTTTTTTCATATCTGGATTTGAAAATATTGTATTAGTTTTTGTTCCAAGTAACTACATTTTTTATTCTAATCCACAAAAGCTTATATCTCGAAAAATACTTATTATAGAAAATACACAGCAGCAGCAGGAAATAGTATACCATCAAATGGGATGACATTGATTGCTTCTTCGAATAAATCGTGAATTATAATAAAACTACACTTGGTATTGCCTACAAAAAAATTTATAATGTTTGGGACTTTGCCCAATGACGACATATAGGGTTCAAATATAATGAAACTACTTACCTATACGCTTGCGCGATACAATAATGGCGGAACTCTTTCGACTGACGAACTAATTAAACAAAATATTACTTTTTATCAAATTCCCCCCATAAAATCAATGTCATCCCATTTGACCGGTACCTCATGTCCTGGTTAATACTACGAAATGCTGTTGATTTTCAAGTAAATCAAAATGATGATCGATGAAGAAATTCATCAGATATCTTTGCATACACTTTCAACCTTCAGTCGGTCCAAAGTTACTACAGAAAACTGTCGATAATTTGATTAATTCTTATATTTGATAGGTGCCGACTGAAAAACACACACAAAAATTATCCACTCCTTTGTTTCATTAATTTCCAACACTTTTCAAAATTTCAAGTGATGCCAAACAGACCAATGCAGATTTATGCAGATTTTTCAATTGAATTTAGGGACTTAATTCATCTGAGACAACTCCTAAACGACATTCCTCTCTTTTTGTGTTGGCGCATTGAGTGTTTTCCGAATAGTTCATCTTAACGTATTCCATCTTTGCTTCTTGGAAACTTTAGCTCTGTTACCCTTTGCTAATTGTTTGGTGTTAATCAGTCAGCGCCTCAAAATGTGCATGTTTATCGAACCTCAATGGTGGCAAGACATCAACGATAAAGGATGATCTGGATTTCATGAGAAGCTATCGTCATCTTTTTTACCTGATGGGTGATTCGAAGCAAACGAAGTAAAAAAATTTTATTCGTTGGAACGTCCTTTAGAGTTTTGATATTTGCCAATTATTGATGTTCACAGGGTACTCGAGAATATTATGTATTGGGTAATAACTGATCTGTAATTTCATAGGCTTTCGCTTGGTTTAGCGATCTACTTGTTGAACATGCGGAGATATTCTGGTCCTTATTTGCTGTCGACATGGATAGAGTACTAGCAGAGCAACCAGCAGATACTTGGGACTCCTTTCCCCTTTTCCAAGTCTTGAACGATTATTTGCGGACTGATGGTGAGTACAAAAGAAAATTAGAGAATGCTGTAACGAAAAAACTTTATATTTTTGTTCTGAATAAAATGGTTGTATTCAATTTCAGATAATTTGAAGAATGGTCGGTTTCACCAGCATTTAAGAGATACATTCGCTCCTTTGGTTGTCCGTTATGTGGATTTGATGGAATCATCTATAGCTCAATCCATTCATAAGGGATTCGAGAAGGAACGATGGGAAATCAAAGGGTAAATATTACTCCTTATACTATTATTCTTCGGTATTTCATCAATTTCGAATTTTCAGGAACGGTTGTGCGACATCAGAAGATCTATTCTGGAAATTAGATGCTTTGCAGTCCTTCATAAGAGATCTACACTGGCCAGATATGGACTTCCGGCAACATTTGGAACAAAGACTGAAACTTATGGCATGCGACATGATAGAATCTTGCATCCAAAGAACGGAAACTGCATTCCAACAATATGGCAAGAAATCTTTGACATTCATTTCCACGGATTATATTATACCATCTGAAGTATGTGCCATGGTCAATGTGGTCCTGGATGCCAAAAATCAGTCGTTCAAACTCTGCACAATAGACGGTTTAGATGTGGTGAGTGAGGATTTACACCGAGTAATAGTTGGAAATATCTCAACTTTTACTAGGTGTTCATATTTTAATGTCACAGTTATGTACCCTTTGTTGAAAAGATTTACTCCATTGCCTCATTCCTTTCAGCATAAATACCACCAAAAAATCGACGACCAGATCGACAAAACATTGGCGAGTATGAACCAAGGTATGGTGAGTAAACTGTTGGCTGTTCTGGAGGGAACGCTTAGCAAATTATCTCGCTACGACGAAGGAAGTTTCTTGGGTCACATAATCGCATTCACTGTAAGTTGAAGTTGAATAGTTCTTGCGAAGTTTTCAAGTTAGCCGGTATTGCAGAATATGCATGGAACTGGCAAAGACCTTGGTCAGGGATATGTGAACTTCACGTTGAACTGTATGGACCAAATACGAGGGAAGATAACGGATGAGTTGTGGATTCTAACTTTTTTTGAACAATGGTATATCGGCCAGATAACTATGCTATGCAATTGGTTATCCGAGAGGTTAGATCATACCCTGCATCCATTCCAATGTGCGTGCCTTGCTCATATTGTGAGGGTAGGTATACACAATTCTTCTTCCATCAAATTCATTTGATATCATAGACGTATCGACATAAATAAAATTTGAATATTTCATTCTTTTTGAACAAAATGTTAATTGATAACCTGAAGGCGAATGGTGGAAGCTCAAAAATGACTTTCCTGACTGGATGATTCGAACCCGAGACCTATCGGTCACGAGTAAAACGTGTTAACCACCACGTCACTGCCATGTCATAACCAAACATCCATGAATTCATGATCAAAAGAAGTGGAGCATTTGTTTTTTTTTTGCTTTTATTATTATATTATTGGGAGTAAGGGGTTATAGTTATAGTTAGGTAAGGGGGTTACATTTCACTGCGACCTCAAGGTCTATTGTGCCCCCCATAAGAGCTGTTTTCATAAATGCGCAACCTACAGCTTGCCCTCCAACTCCAGAGCTCCAATGAACTCCAGTATCTGAGAGGGCTTCAAGGAGGTTAAATCCTCGATTCTTCTATAATTCTCTTGTCCGAGACATTCTTTGCGCTGGTTTGCTTTGACGAGGCATTCTGTAACCAGGTGAACATGAGTTTGCTCCCCTTCCCCACATAATCTACACTCGTCAGTTTCTGTTAAGCCCATTCTCATCATATGCTTCCTAAGCCGACCATGTCCTGTAAGGAAGCCAGTGAGGAGGCGTAACTCATTCTTACTGAGATCCAAATACTTTTTGGATCTTGAACTTTTGATGTCTCGAATGAACTTTTTGGAGTGATTCATTCCTGAAAGATTCCTCCACAGTGCTTCTCTTTCGGTCTCTTCCTTCTCCAAAAAACACTTTCTCATAGGTGCAACTGCCTATGCCTCAGAAAGGTTCTGGGCCAGTAGGTGGCGTTTGTGCTCCCTTACTGGCAAGTGTATTGGCCTCTTCGTTTCCTTTGATTCCTGAGTGACCAAACTAAAGAGACCTTGTGATCTTGCATACTTCATTGATTCCGTGGCACAAGCATTCTTCGCGTTGGCTTCCAATAGCTAATCATTCAGTTACTTGGTGTGAAGGAGTTCCGTCCTCCTCCCAACAGAATCTACATTCGTCATTTTCTGCTAGACCTAATCTCACTCAATGCTTTCCGAGATGACAGTGCCTCGTAAGAAAACCTATAAAAAGGTGTAGCATTATATTGCAGAGAGCAAAATAAGTTTCTGATCGCTCAGTGCTGAAGTTCTGAATAATCTTTTTGGAATGATCCAAAACTGGAAGAATCCAGCAAAGTGCTTACTGTCAGTCTCCTATTACTTTCCAAGCTGTGTCCAGGAATGTCTGTTACCATCTTTGAAATCATGTCATAGGAGCTCAGTGCTTCAATAGCGTCTTAGCAGTCAGAGTATATCGTCCGAATAAACCCTGAAGGTTTTCGAGCCGCCTGTATACCATATTATTGTGTTCTCTTTGAAAGCATAGGTCTTTCTCCCAGGTTACATTTCTGGTGAAACATCGTTCAAAGCTGAATTTCGTCATAGTTTCATGACAAGGAAGGGTCTCGGATGAGATTTGTCAGAGATGTCGAGGATTTCTGATCTTCTATTCTCTCGTTTTCTGTTCCTTCTGTAGATATCATTAGAAAAGCCTCATAGGCTCTTCTATCTATCACTGGATGTAGCGTTCTGAGTTATGTGATGACCTCTAATGCCCTAATGGAGCATGTTCTCATGGCCCAGTGATGCATATGCATGCTTACCGTTGCACCTTATCCGTGATTATCTTTGTGGTACCATCTCGGTAAATGAAGATAACGTGAAATGGAATCTCTGATGTCAAAAATCTGGGAATTATCCTAGACAGTAAGATTCTATGGAATGGGCATGTTGAAAACACGCTAGTGAAGCTACAAGGGCTTTATTGGCGGGCTGAAGCTTGTCCGGTTATACTTGGGGTTGTAACCCTAAAATACTGCGATGGATGTACATCTTGATTGTGAGACCAATAACTACTTATGGGACAGTAGTCTGGTCTGCTAAGGCACGAGGAGGAAAGTACAAAGGCTTGCTGGTGTTTGCATCACTGGAGCTATAAGAACGTGCCCGACAAGAACACTTGAGGTCATCACATCTTACTACTCTACATCTAGTGATCAATAGGGTAGCCAATGAGGCTATCCTTAGAATATCTAGGGAAAGTACAGGAAATGGGAAAATTAAGTCATCTCATCAGCGAACCTGCCTAGTGATGTTATGATTAAAAAAGTAAGCATTGAGAAGTACTTCATCACTATGCTATGTGAAAAGGCAGAATGGGAAAAGGCATACACTACCCAAAATTGCAAAGTGGATACCATTTTAATGGTTTACAGATGGTTCTTAAACCACGATAGAGGCCGGCGCTGGAGTATACGGGGCAAGAACAAAGTGTAAACAATCGTAAGGCTCATACTCGAGTGTTTTTCAGGCGGAAATACTTACAATCAAAAGATGCATAGATATAAACCTGGAAAGAAACTATTAAGGGTGTGACATTGTGATCCATTCTGATAGTCAAGCTGCTATCAAAGCACTCAACTTCTGTATCATCGACTCAAAACTGATATGGGAGTGCCGGAGGAAACTTAATGAAGTAGACAAGAACAACAAGTTCTCTTTAGTCTGAGTTCCTGATCACTCAAGAATCAAAGGAAACGAAGAGGCCAATACCCTTGCCAGAAAAGGAGCACAAACGCCACTTACTGGCCTAGAACCTTTCTGTGGCATAGGCAAATGCACCTATAAGAAAGAGTTTTGGAGAAGGAAGAGACTGAAAGAGAAGCACTCTGGAGGAATCTTTCAGGAATGGATCACTCCAATAAGTTCTTCCGGAACTTCAAAAGTGGAAGATCCAGAAATTATTCAGATTTCAGTAAGAATAAGTTCTCCCTGGCTTCCTTACAGGACATGGTCGCCTTAGGAAGCATATGATGAGAATGGGCTTAACAGAAACTACCGAGTGTAGATTGTGTGGGGAAGGGGAGCAAACTCATGTTTACCTGGTTTCAGAATGCTTCGCCATTGCAAACCAGCGTAAAGGAATTCTCAGACAAGAGAATTACAAGGGGAACGAGGATTTAACCTCCTTGAAGCCCTCTCAGATACTAGAGTTCATTGGAGCTCTGAAGCTGGAGGGCGAGCTTCAGGTTGCGCATTTGCGGAAACAGCTCTGATGGGAAGCACAATAGACCTTGAGGTCGCAGTGAAATGTAACCCCCTTACCTAACTATAACTATCCTTGTGTTACATGGTTCTGTTGCAGTATTTTTGGGTTAGTCCAAACAGTAACCTGAAAGATTTCTGAACGCCAACAGAACCTTTATGGCTTTGAAATCATCTCAACCTTAACATCAATAGCTAACTATCCCGAGTGACACATATTTGACTTCTGTGTCCATCTCTATGATGTGTCCGGTTGTGATTGTTGAAAGTTTCGTTTTTCGATATTGGTCTACAGTTCGAAGGCTCTTGGAATTGTTCACAAGAGATGTTTTCAAACCTGCTTATTATGAAAATGACCTAGCCTATACATTCGAAGCCAAGCTCCGTCTGTGCAGTAGCTCATCTATAGCCAGACTCCACATTAAAGAAGATTTTACTCCTCGAGGTGTGGCAAGTGTGGATTTCATGGTAGTGGTTTGATTACCCACTGATGTCTGAGCTGTCCTCGTTGCCAACATCTCGAACGTTCATTGCACTATGGTTTTATTCACTCCTCGCCTCTCGAGAGCACCCCTGACGGACACATGAGATGTCTTGTCGAATACTCGGGAGATATCAAGGACAACACATATAACCCACCCTGTAAGCATGCAGAATGCAATGGAGCATTCTACTGCCTCCTGATTCTCTGTCCTAATGTTCACTACTTTCTCTATAGTTTTTGATAAGAACGATATTAGACAGATAGGTGAAAAGGATTTGGGATCAGTCTCGTTTTTCCTTCATTTTTGGTTCGAAGGTGACTATTGTCCTGTCAGCTGAGCTCGGGCTGAGCTGTTTCTTGTTACCCTTAGTAGGTAGAAAAAAATATCCTCGAGTCCTCTTGTTTTTAGGTAACAAAAATGGTATCAACATTATTATAAGATGTTATGTTTTCGATTCGAGAATGTTTATCGCACAATGAATAGAAATAATTTACCACAACTTTTCATCAATAAATAACATAACATTAATTCTCCAGAAAATATACTCAGACTTTGAACTCCAAGGTGTGATGGAAGAAAAGCTTAATTCAAAGGCTTACCAAACTATCTCGCAAAGGATGCAAACTGAAGAAGCAACGTGTGCTCTTACGATGAATCAAGTGGACGGGTGAGTACCTCATGGCAAAAATTCCTTGATGATCTTAAATTTTCCCCTTTTACAGAGGTGATGTATATAATGAGGAAGGAGATTCAAGAGCCAAACCTAAAGTACCAGTTTTAGAAAGTTTAGGAGGAGAAGATGGTAATTACGTATCGAATATAGGGAACATCTTGAGCAATCGAGTTGGAAACATTTTCGGCAAGGGATTCGGTGGAATAAGCAACAAATTTGGTGGAAAGTAAATGGTTCTAACAGAAGCTTATATTTTCTCACGCTCGATTGTGATGTTCTTTTTGTTGATGCTTATTAAATTTTGTTATAACAACATGGAATCGCCAGCGATTTTAGTTGGACTTTTGTATCGGCTGTTAACGAGCAACGTTCACAGTCATGTTGTTCAAAAACCTTAATACGAATTGCACTTGCTGGAACATTTCATTCAGATTAACAGATTATAATTTTCTCGTTCGAGTGTTAAGCCTTCAGAAACACATTTTCAGACGGTACAATAAATACTCACTTGGTATTGCACTGGCAAATATTCAATAATTCCTTCACACGTCTATATGTATACTTGCAATAATACTGGATAACAACATTGCCTATAATTGTTCGTTAAAGTATTTCATTCATTTCAAATAATTCAAAACAAGAAACTCGAAAGAGGAATGGAACGAAGCTACAGTACTTGTAATACGTTTCAGTCGTGTTCACGTTTTGAACGGGTCATATTTCAAATTTGTTTTCATGAAAATCGATGTCTTAAGACAATAATTATGGTTGGGTTAAAACAGTCTTGGTTTGTCTAATTTGAAAAGAATAGCGATATTTGGTAGGATAAATGAATTTTTGCTGACGTTTTTGATAGTGTTTTGTATTAAATTTAGATATAGAATATATACTTTTTTATAAATAATAAAATAATGGGTGTTAGTATGTATTATAATTAGATATATTTCTCTGATAAAATAGCTTAGCAGTGCAATATCTAGTGCATATTATCGTATATTTTCAGTATCTCAAGCACTTTTCTAAGGTAGTATGACACTGGCATATCTTAATTATTGTAGACATTTTCAGATACTGGAAATATCGATGAATCAAAGGAGAATGTATTGTGCGCAGTATGAAAACACACCAAATAATTGGACATATGTTGAACTGATCAATAAATAAATTAACATTGTCCGCAGCCTTTAAAATATTACATATAAAGTTCTTTCATTAGCTTTATATCGCTAAAATTCAGGTATTTATTTCATCAGTGAATCTAGATACTGTGATCTTGAACTACATTTTAGATAAAGTTACAACGATTCTTAAAACTTATTAATGTTATTCTGCATGCCTATCTGCTTATACTTTGGGGAATATCTGTAGCTATTCAACAATATTCAGATATTAAAGTACAAATTTATGAATAATTCTTATAATATAGTATAGTCTTACAGTTTTCAAAAATGTAATTCTGGTGAATGTGAATATTTAAGTCTAAATAATACGAATCGATAATATTCATCCTATGATATTCATTATTAGATCGGCTTCGAAATTCATCAATTGTATTCATATGATCTATCGAAATTATTCTACTTCATCAGTACCTGCCGATTCCGTTTCCGTTAACAGTAAAAGTAAAACATATTTTCCCAAGGCAATAAGGCATATGCCTAATTCTCATCCACTCTTCTGTGTAGAAAAATAATTAAAACGCAAATTATACAATTTATTGCATTTATCTCACGTCAGCATTACACCAATCTCATAACATAACTTAAACTCTCACATTTAATCAAAAAGCATCAGTATTATTTCGAAAACCGGTAGAGAAATCTGCTCGAGTATTCCTAATCGGCAGGTGTCCAAAATTTTATCATTCCTTTCTACTTTTCAGTTGGAAAATCAATTTATTCGTGAGTTATCACATCAAGTAAACTTATCACACTTTAAAAATATATAAGAAAAAAACGTGCATTTGCAACATTCAGACACTTCGAGGATGTTCAGAAATATAAGAATCTTATCACCAAAACTTAAAAATATGGTTTCAATATTCGAAACCATTGCCTTTTTATCACCCATTTCACTTATATCTTGTAGATAATTATTCAATTCGAATATAAGGTAGAGAAGATTGCAGTATCTTGAGAAAATTCAGGAAGTGAAAATGTTCAGTTGAATATCTCGTATAAAAATCAAACAGACGAGAAAAAAAGGTTAGGTCTGTGATGTCATCGAAATGGCAAGATTTAATAAGTCTATATAAAAACTCCTATATAGGCAGAATATATTGTTATGTTTAACTTGTACTTTACTGGTGAATAAATTGTTTTAGAAGATGTTCTCAATTATTTTCATATACTTTTTATATTTTTTCGGTTGCTTCGGTGTATTCTTTTAATAAAAGAGAGCCTCCGACTTATCGAGCAGTGGGGTTGAGTATACACCCAACAAAAGCCACAATAATACCATTCACTAAGAAAATGCATCACAATAATTGTTTCAATGATTTCTCGTGAACGGCATGTTGAATTCTTTTAATTTTTTGAATGTACAATTAGGCGTGTATGCACAAGACTTTCCCCGAACGTTTTCGAATGAAAATTCAATATTTTTCCGTGTAATCCAATCCATCCAGGATAATTCAAACTTAATTCAACAATTACTGGCGATGAAAATGACAAAAAAATTTTTCAATATCGAAAAGTTGTTCTCATTAGCCATCGATTTGTTAATTCGATTTTAATCCATAACCTTTCGACTATTTATACATGAACATATATCCGATTCGATAGGTGGAGTATTAAAATCAAATTAAGAAAGGGGTGAGAACAACTTTCTGATATTGAAAGAAATAACAATTTGCAATTTTTTTCTTTTTTTATAGCCAGTAATTGTTGAAGTATATTTAAATTATCCCCCTGGGATGGATTGGATTACACGCAAAAATATTGAATTTTTCTTCAAAAACTTTCGAGGAAAGTCGTGTACAACCTTAAGACCACTCTGGATTGTGTTATCTCTCTTTCGGAAGATCTGCCATGAATCAGGTACGTTGCCATATGCAGTAAATATGTGCTCCTGTGTCCTGTCAAGCGAAGAAGTAGACGTCGAATCCACCGTTTGTTAAAGAAAATTGTTATTATTCGAACACAACAATGTTTCAGTTAATGAAAGTGTAACTTCAAGTAGTTCTTCTGCCATCCCGAACAACTCGCACGGGAACCAGTTGAATGAACATCTGTAGATGAAAGTCAATATAACCGATCAAGATCAGATTCAGATGAAGATGAAGAGTTTTTGGCCAGCAGAATTTAATAGGAAACCAAGATCACTGAGAGACTTAGAGCTTTGGAAAGCCGTCGAATTTATACAGTTCCTCTTGTGAATTTCCCCTCATCTGTACAATATGTTGCCCAAAAATATTTTTTTTAATTTTATGTTACTGAAGTTTGCAATAACCATCCTGATGAATTCAAGTTTGAATTCTGAATACAACAACTATGCCAAAATTCTTTTAACAACTTTTGTGAAAATGCAATATAAATATATGGAAAAGAATTTTGTGTATACAACGTTCACTCATTAATACATATTGCTGATGATGCGAAAAAGTTTGGGTCACTAAGTGAGGTGAATTGTTTCAGTTTTGTAAATTACTTGGGTTTTCTGAAAAACTCTTTGCGGAAATCAAATCAATGTTTACAACAAGTTGTGTCAATCGAATTTTGGAAGGTAGAGAAATAAGTACGAATAATATCAACGTGAAACACATACAACTTCTAGGAAAACCTTTTAACACATGTATGTATTATATTTCAAGAAGAAAATTGTATTTTTTATATTGGAACTGGAAATACTTGTACTTTCTTGAAAAATGGGAAAATGCTATTCATCACTCTCAATATATAAAACTAGCAATAAGACTTATATAAAAGGTCAACACATGAAAAAATTAAACTTTTTTTGAACTATATATCCTGCAACAAGTGATCTCATTTTTCTCTTTGAAGTATAATCTTTGAATCATGATGAATCAACTGAACAGAGTAGATAATATTCAATTCAAAGGAATACTTTTGGAGCATGAAATCAATTATGTGGTTTCACCCTTGTATCATTGTATCTGAGGCTGGCATATAATACGATTATTCTAAGGTGTATACTCACTTGTGAATTTTTAGTTTTGTGATTTTTTTACATGATGTGTGCATATTTTTGAACCCTGACCTTTTTCAGTGAAAATCAATACTTTCGATTCTAAGTATATATATTTTTGTATTTTTATTATGGTATTTAATTTTGTATACTTGCCCAACACTTGCGCTGCTTCAAAATTCATGACATCTGAATTGGTTACTATAAAAGGTTCAATACCTACAACCTTTGTTTTTCGAGGAAATATCTGGTTGTTGAATTCCCAGAAGAGACTGACGAAAATGGAATCAGGAATCGTTGCAATAGCGATTATTTCTAGTACTTGGAAATTTGAAAAAAGATGGGTCTAAATATTGTTATTGGCCTGCTTATTTAAAATCAGGAATTTTCGAATACTAAGCCATTCAAAATCATAGAAAAGTCAATAAAGAACAATGCACCGTTTTTCCAATTGTGTTAAAATATTCTACAGGTTAGTTTTCAAGCATAGTTATTTCGTTGGAAGTACAAAAAGATAAAGATATTCTTATTCTTTTAGAAAATGTAGAAAAACCAAACCAACCATATTCATTTATCTACAACCGCCGCACGTTATACATATGTGCAGAATAATATTCCTTTTTATTGCAAAAGTATATGTGTGTGTATCAGTATCAAATTCATTCCGAAATAGAATTGCGTGAACTCGATCATATATACAATTTCAACTGAGGATTCCCAATAAGCTAGAAGAATTTTGAATTGCTTAATTCACGGGTTAAAATGAACCAGCTTATCCCAGAAATAAAATTTCTGAAGACAGCTGAGGAGATTGAAGAAAATCGCGAACGGATACTTTCTCGTTTCAAGAATCTCAAACAATCGACACATGCAAAATCGAAATTATTAGTTGCTTATAAAGTATTCCGACTGTTCGAAGAAGAAGTTGATGAATTTACATCTTTATTGGATGATCTGCTTGATGCTGTGCCAAAAGAAGATCTTGAAGATTTACAAGATGTCCAGGTAAACATTGAATTAGTTCAAAAATAAATTAACTGGATTTCGCAAGTTCAATTTCAATACCTACATAACCACAAACAAATTCAGTGTTTTTTTTTCAATTTCAACACTGGATGTTTTCGATTTCATCTCGATTACAGGGCACTTATTATAACATTTGAATTTGTGGAAAAACCAAGTTTCATTTTGAACTGAATCGAATACATTGGAAAAAATATAGCCAACAAAGTGTTCGAAAAAAATTCTGTTCAATAAATGTTGAGCTAAAATTTTTAACTTCTGGTATTTTATTCCATGTTTATACTTTTTCCATGAATCAGATGAATTTTGTCGCTGTCGGTAAAACAGAAATAATGAATTATTTATTTTCTATAATAATGAATGAAGACATTTTTTTAGGCAAAAATATGCAAACACGAAGATATTGAAGCTGAATTTTCAGCACGTGAATTTGAGATGATAATTTTGGAACAAAGGGGACTGCAGATGATAAGAGAGAATCACATGGAATCGAGTAATATAAGGGAAAAAATATGTAAGACCTTTGGTTAGCTTTATTTATATCCCATAATAATTTATCCAATATTTTTGAGCGCTCGTTCTATATCATTTCGTCACGATGTCTGTATTTTTCGAATTTTGAGCAGAAAATGTTCCTAATCAAAGGTTCGACTTACTGATTACGAATCCGTCGAAAAATTCAAGTCTGTCCGTCCGGCCGGCTGTAAGCACGATAACTTTCGAACGGAACGACCCAGGGACTTGAAATTTTCAGTATGGTTTTAGTTCCCGAATGCCGTAGTTGAATTCGTTTAATCTTTTATATTTGTTTTATTCACCAACTCAACTTTTGAATTTTTCATAAAGGTGATATGAAGAAGAAATGGGAAATGCTTCGTTCCAACTTAACAGACCAAATTGAAGTCCTTCGAACGAAACAACATTACACAGAGTACGTCCGCAATTATGATAAACTTGTAGGGTGGATAAACAAAAAACTAGAATTCCTCAGAGTGGAAATGTTTTTCACACACCTTGAGGGAATAGAACAATACATTCATGATTTCCATCAGCTAGAGAGAAAAGTTTTCAGAATGGAAAGCGAGGTAGAAGAAATCAGAAGAAGCGCAGATTTTTTCATCAAGGATGACTATCCTCACAGCTATCATGTTTCGCAGAAGAAGGAAAAATTGAATGAAAGTTGGACATCACTGAAGGAAATCCTTTCGATCAAGATGATACAACTTTTGGAATTCATTCGTATCCATAAATTAAGCTGTAGAGTTAAGGAATTTCTGAAGTGGATAGATGAAAAATATAATTTTTTCTCCAACAATGATTTCGGAACAAATTTGGCAGAACTGGTGATCGTTCAGAAGAAACATAATGGTAAATTGAAGAAATGTCTTCGTTGGTACATTGACTATGTATTAAATTTCAGGAATGGAGAGGATTGTGGAGAAACTGGAGGCAAGGCTTGATGATATCATCGAAGAACATGACTTCTTGAGACCAGTACATTCCCTATACACTGATGGCATTCTTGTCGGAAAAAGGGAAATTATACAAAAATGGTTGAACCTCAAAATAAAAGCGAAGGTGAGAAATATTTGATTGAGTTAATTTGAATACTGACTTCTTCAAAACAATGAATTCATACAATTGCGCAGCCATGAATTAGTTTTTGCAGCAAAAAGCAGAAGTATACAATTCTAATTATAGCCAATTATAAAATAATTAAAATATCTACAAGCTTAAGAACCAAAACAACTAATTCAAACAGGGACAAGCTTGTGGACATCGAAACCGAGATAGTTCAGAAGTTTATTTTTTCAGAGACGTGGGAGTACTCTAAGAGTTCATTACAGATTACGAAAATACTTCGATGATGTCGATGATTTAGTGGAATGGATGAATGAAATATACACGATCATTTCTAACGAAGGCATATCCAAGGAAGAGGATGATGCCGAAGTCTCCTTGATGATAATAAAAATATACAAAGATGTCATCGATTCAAGAAAAAAATCCATGAAAGAGATTGTTCGAGTGGGAAATGAATTTGCCATGGTTTTCAACGAAAAGGAAGAGGAAATAGGTTATATTTTATCAGAGTTGGATACTGCAGAGCATGATATAAACGGTAATTTCAATGATTTCAACTTGTTCTTCGAGATTTAAAGCCGCCCATATCATTTGCTATTTTCAGGACATTTTGAGAAATGATATACAATTGTTGTTGATTTATTGTCTAATAATTGATTGTTAGAACGGTGTCATCGATGAAACGTAGAATTCAGTATTCGAGTCAAGGTTTCGGTTGGGTTAAAATGTAAAGAGTAGATATAAAATATATTCAAACAAAAAAACTAAAGATAATGAGTAGACATGGGCAAGAAATATACAGGAAACATCCACTTGTTAGCGAAGCTAAGAGTTTCCAATTCATACACAAAAACCGAAGGCTGCCTCCTCTCTGAGATAGCCTACATGGATAATTCTATTTAACCTCTTTTCTCTTTTCCGTGTTCGACTTTCAGTTCGGTGCATTTTGATATATTTAGAGCGGGTGCAAACTTATCTGGTGATTTGACTCCTGTCCTGTCCTGATGGAGAAAACATTACAACACAATGTTATTTTATGCAAAGGGGTGGCTTAGCCTTTCTTGCCTCCTCTGACAAATCCGCCACTGTTTAAGGCTGATTCATACACACTAAACAGACTTACTTTTTCAATAGCAATACACAATCTGATAAAATTTCCTAATTAAGGTCTAATTGAATTTCAACAAAACAAGTACCAGTTGAAGCTCGACTTACAACGCATTCACAGCAAATATGATGTATTAGATAATTGGTTGGCACAAAAAGAGGCCTTCTTATTCCTCGATGAAGATCTTCTAAACTGCGTAGATACTGTGCAAGAATTGATAGAGAAACATAAGGAATTTGAAATCACTTTCGATAACGAGAAGAAAAGGATTACATCTCTTGTTGATGAGGAATCCAACACGGAAGTCTCATGCTCCGCCCAACCAGATGAGATAGTGGAAAGACGAGAACAGGTGAGTGTTCAGCCAAATTTATGCAGAGAATGAAATAGTTTTAGTCATTCATTACTGGAGTATACGG
The DNA here is from genome assembly GCA_963966015.1 of Aphidecta obliterata. Lineage (NCBI taxonomy): Eukaryota > Metazoa > Arthropoda > Insecta > Coleoptera > Coccinellidae > Aphidecta > Aphidecta obliterata. Next base: position 7,954,233 of record OZ014436.1, read on the forward strand.
GGCAAGAACCAAGTGTACACTATCAAAAGGCTCCTACTCGTGTGTTTTTCAGGCAGAAATACTTGCAATCAAAAGATACATAGATATGAATCTGGAAAGAAACTATCAAAGGTGTGACATTGTGATCCATTCTGATAGTCAAGCTGCGATCAAAGCACTGAACTCCTGTATCATCGACTCAAAGCTGATATGGGAGTGCCGGAGGAAACTTAATGAAGTAGGCAAGAACAACAAGGTCTCTTTAGTCTGGGTTCCTAGTCTCTCAGGAATCAAATGAAACGAAGAGGCCGATACACTTGCCAGAAAAGGAGCACAAACGCCACTTACACTCCAAAAAGTTCATTCGAAACTTCAAAAGTTCAAGATCCAAGAAGTATTTGGATTTTAGTAAGAAAAAGTTACGCCTCTCCACTGGCTTCCTCACAGGACATTGTCGCCTTAGAAAGCATTTAATACGAATGAGCTAAACAGAAACTGACGGGTGCAGATTCTGTGAGGAAGAGGAGGAAACTCCTGTCTACCTGGTTACAGAATGACTAGCCATTGCAAACCAGCGCAAAGAATGTCTTGGATAGGATAATCACAGGAGGAACGAGGATTTAACCTCCTTGAAGCCCTCTCAGGTACTGAAGTTCATTGGAATTCTGGAGCTGGAGGTAGCGCATTTGCGAAAACAGCTCTGATGGGGGGTACAATAGACCTTGTGGTCGCAATGAAATGTAACCTCGTTACCTAACTACAACTAAAACTACCCTTTTCTCTGGATTTCATGTGGACACTTACGTGATATAGAAATACGTAGTTACGACAAGTTATAACCAAGATGGACCCCGAAAAGCTTTGCGAAAAGGAATAAAGTTTTCAACGAAAGAAAAATTGTTGGAAGATCTTTTTTGACCAACAGGCAAACGCAGTTCGGTTTATATTGTCTCGAAGAAACTGTGGAGAGCAAAGATATTTCCGCGACAACCAAGAATATCCCATTTCTGATACTATAAAACATATCTTAATGCATTAACTTGTTCCCCATAGTCTCTTTGGGGTTCTTCGACTCTCTTCTTGAGTGGGAGTTTGCCTCTCCTATGTATTTCTACCACACTTACAGGTTATTGAGCAGACACCATTCTTTGTATCCTGATTTTCATTTTTCGGTTCAACTTGATACCCTTCTACTGTGCTAGAGAGAGGAGTGACCAAACATCCCCTCAAAATCAAAGGACACAAAGAATTGACAAGAGTGAAGTGAAAATTCAAGGATGGCCTAGCAGTCCTTCGACCTCATCGTAGAAAAAAAAAGGGCCTCCAAGATATCTAAGCAGAATCAGCTTACATCGCTGTAAAACATAATCCTATCTGGTTAGAACTGTGACGCCAGTGATTACTGGCCACTAAAAATAAATCATCGAACCTTACCGGCACAAACCACGCGAAGGTACTGTAGACCAATCGAATGGACGTGGGTGTTGAGTATGATTTTGTAATGAACTGAATCTGGGCAAAAACCAGCTCTGCCACCCTGAAGACGGTCCAAGTATTCAGATCGAGACGTTGGAACAAAGAAATTCCAAATATACTCAAATAACCTACCACTTATTAGTTAATAGTTAGGAAGGGGGTTACGTTCCACTGCGACCTCAAGGTCTATTGTGCCCCCATCAGAGCCGTATTCGCAACTGCGCTACCTACAGCTCGCCCTCCAGCTCCAGCTCCAGCTCCAGTATCTGAGAGGGCTTCAAGGAGGTTAGATCCTCATTCCTCCTGTAAATCTCTTGTCCAAGACATTCTTTGCGCTGGTTTGAAAGGGCGAGGCATTCTGTAACCAGGTGAACAGGAGTCTTCTCCTCTTCACCACAGAATCTACACTCGTCTGTTTCTGTTAAGCTCATTCTCATCATATGCTTCCTAAGGCGACATTGTCCTGTGAGGAAGCCAGTGAGTAGGCGTAACTTGTTCTTACTGAGATCCAAATACTGTTTGGATCTTGCACTTTGGAAGTTCCGAAGGAACTTTTTGGAGTGATCCATTCCTGGAAGGTTCCTCCAGAGTGCTTCTCTTTCGGTCTCTTCCTTCTCCAGAAACTCTTTCTTATAGGTGCGTTCACCTATGCCACAGAAAGGTTCTGGGCCAGTAAGTGGCGTTTGTGCTCCCTTTCTGGCAAGTGTATTGGCCTCTTCGTTTCCTTTGATTCCTAAGTGACCAGGAACCCAGACTAAAGAGACCTTATTTTTCTTGCCTACTACATTAAGTTTCCTCCGGCACTCCCATATCAGCTTTGAGTCGATGATATAGGAGTTCAGTGTTTTGATAGCAGCTTGACTATCCGAGTGGATCACAATGTCACACCCTTGATAGTTTTTTTCCAGGTTTGTATCTATGCATCTTTCGATTGCAAGTATTTCTGCCTGAAAGGCACTCGAGTAGGAGCCTAACGATAGTGTACACTTGGTTCTTGCCCCTTATACTTCAGCGCCGGCCCCCATAGTGGTTTTAGAACCATCTGTATACCATTTAATGGTATTCACTTTGAAGTTTTGGGTAGTGTATTCCTTTTCCCATTCTTCCTTTTTACATAGCATAGTAAATTCTTTTCTTTCAACTCTCTCATTCCCTGTAGCTTCCCTAGATCTTCTAAGGATAGCCTTATTCCACTTAATAGGCCATTATCAATAACATCAATAGAACATAATGGAAAATACTTATCCCTATACGTTTTCTAGAAAAACAATCTTGAACTTTTCAACATATAATTAAACTTTGAATCAACTATCCGTAATTTTTTTCAGATAGGATCAAGATATAAATCTATAAGGATCAAATCTAAAAAGAGACTGAAACTATTGATAGATGCCTTGAGAATGCATATGTTTTACGCCGATTGTGATGCTATTGATGGATGGATCAGCGAAAAACTCAGAATAGTTAAGAATGGAGATCATTCAGATGTCTCCACTATAAGTGGAAGTATCGCATCCAATAATCTTTTTGTGAATGATTTAACTGATTACACTAAAATTATTTATTCATTGGTAGCCAAAGAACAGAAGCTGATCAAGGAAAAACATTTTGCGACTGGTGAGTATCATTAACTCTATACATTAATAATGGGTAATAGGTTGCACCTTCCTGTTGAAAGAAAAGCAAAGGTTGCAATGTAAAGAATAATTGACCAAATTTATAAATTATATCATCAAAGAAGTTGCACGACAATTTGAAATTTATAGGTGTCATCCAAAAACGCGTAGAAGGGATCCTCGACAGTTGGGTATTTTTGAATCACAGGACTTTAGAGAAAATTTCTGAATTAGAAGATCTACACGATGCACGAACTTTTCTTCTCGCTTCAACAAGGCTGGAGTACGACTTGAGTGAATATAAAGATAGACTCGACCATCAATATGTTTTTCATGATGGGGAAATATCCAATATACTGAAAGTGGAACTCAATCTTGAAACTTTAGAGCGAGAAGTGAGGGTTTCTTATAAACAGATACAAACCATCAAGTTAACTGGATCGTACCTTATCAAGAAAGGTCACACTCACGCAAAAATAATGAAAATGAAAATAAAATCGTTATTGAAGGAGCATAGGACTCTCTCTGATATAATAGAAAAGAAACAGCAGGATCTCAAAGATGCTCGTAAAATTAGTGAACTTTTTATGGATATAGAAGAACAAATGAAGTGGATGAAGCAAAAACAATCTAGTCTCAGTTTTATCAACACAGGTAGGTGAAATGTCCAACCTTGGATAATCATAGGTGGTAAATTATCATTTTGCACAACTTGAATTCGAGCTATCATCTTATGGAATAATTACGAAATAGACTTACGAATGTTAATGAAAATGCTTCAGGTGGCCACTCACAAAAAAAATCAGTCTATATTAGTCATAAATTAGATAGAAACCAATTCAAGTAGTCTATAAACCAAACCTAACCTAACCTACTTATAAAATCAGTTGAAATTAGTCATAAATTAAATAGAAGAAAGCAATAAACCTTTTTCATTTCAAATTGAAATTATATAACCCACAATTCGAAGCTACATACGACATTATTTGAATTTTCAGAGTTAGGATTACTTGATGTCCAATATCTGATATCGAAACATAAGACGAATAAAGTTGAAATAAATGTTCGTGAGAAAGAAGTACGTGCCCTCTGCAGTACTGGGGAACAGATGATTGTCAACAATCATTATGACAGCGATGAGATCCGGACCAAATTGGCTACTTTTCGCGATGCCTGGAATCAACTGAAAGACAAGTATGAACAGGTATGTTTTTCGAAATTCCAATAGAATTAGCCGATACTTGATGGAAATCCATAATCCAACTTACGAAGGAATAATTGATATGATTTCCACCACATTGGGTTAAATTCCACGACACGTGATTCCAGGTGGTTAAGGTATAACTGAATTAATTCTCTAAACTGTAAAGCTACCTACTAATACAAACTAATCTTATCACTAGGCGGGGCTAATGGTCAATTCTATACGTAACTCCTTATGCGGCATGAATATTTAACGATATCTTAATGACGCTTTCAAGGATGAAATTATGCTTATCTTACCGTCATCAAGTGAGAAGATTTGTTGACGTTAGTTTTTTTTTCCCATAATTTAGAAGAGAGACAAAGATTTTTACTTCAAAAAAGATTCATTCATGGTGAATTGTTCAAGTCTACTCGATCGTTTAATGAGAAAACAGACGATTTCTGTTCATTAATCCCAGGCTCTCCAAAAGGTTCAATTTTCTACTTTTATTTTCCGTATGCAAAATTTCGAAGTCTTCTTCAAAAACATGAATATTAATTCATAAATGATCCGCGTATGTAAAAATCTAACTGTGAAAACATGAGCAATCTCCACAAGTTAATTTATATATACCACATTCATTTAATTTATCCGTATTATCTTTATTGTTTTTAATATATCTGCCCAAATTGTTCGTGGTCTTATATGGAACTGAAATATCCTTAGTTTTTAAATAATGAGAAATTCTTATAATGTCGCAACTTTTTCAAGTTGCGTTGGGTATACTTGAATCAAACTGAAATTTTTAAGAACACTCTGAAGGAAGTATACCCAAATGCACATAAAAAATTACGAAAAGCACTGCCGTGAAGTCAGGAGCTTTTGAGCGCTCGTACATCCACCTTGTAGGTAGATTCGCATTTTCCAGTTTTAAGTTTCGCACGTAGTTTGAATACATTATTCCTCAGCTAGGTGTGAAATTTCATTCCAATCCAACCAGTAGTTTCGAAGTTATCAGGAACAAAATATTTTGAACGGCCATATTTACGGAACCCCTAGTCTAAATTTGCTCATTGATGAACGTGGCCGCGAAATTCGCGATACAAACCTACCCTGAAAATTTCAAGTTTCTAGGCCTTTTCCTTCGGAAGTTATAATTTTCTATGGTTTCTATGATTCTGGTAATGCGATCTGGACAAAATGTTGCTTTAATATATCATTCTCGATTTAAATACAAAGTTTTACCTCAATCTAAAGTTTCGAAATTATCGAGAAAACAAAATTTCAAACGACCGTATTCACGGAACCCCTAGTCTAATTTTGCTCATTGATGAACATGCCCGCGAAATTCGCGATCCGAACCTACCGTGGAAATTTCAAGTCCCTATGCCTTTCCGTTCTCAAGTTATGATTTTCTATGGTTTCTATGGTTCTGATCATGCGATCTGGAGAAATGTAGCTTGAATATATCATTCGCCATTAGTATACAAAATTTCGTTACGATCGAATCTGTAGTTTTGAAATCATCAAGAAAACTAAATTTCAAACGACCATATTTACTGAACCCTTAGTATCATTTTGCTCGTAGATGAACGTGATCACGACATTCGAGATCCACACCTATCCTGAAAATTTCAAGTCCCTAGGCGTTTCCCTTCTAAAGTTACAATTTTCTATGGTTCTGGTCATGCGATCTGGACAAAATTTCGCATGTAACTTGAACACCTCATTCTCCATTTGAGTGCAAAATTTCATCTCGATAAAATCTGTAGTTTCCAAGTAATCAGGGGAACAAAACTTTGAACGGCCATATTTACGGAACCCCTAGTGGAATTTGGCCCATTAACAAACTTAACCGAGGCATTTGGGATCTGAACCTACACTGAAAATTTCAAGTCTCTAGGTTAGGTTAGGTTAGGTTAGGTTAGGTTAGGTTAGGTTTGAAAATTTCAAGTCTCTAGGTTGATCCGTTCGGGAGTTATCATGCTTACGGACGGCCGGACCAATTTTCCGACGGATTCGTCATCAGTGAGTCGAACATAGTCGATTGAGACCATTTTCGGATCAAAATTCGAAAAATACAGACATCGTGACGAAATGATATAGCCCTCGTGTAAGTAGTACGAGCGCTCAAAAAAAAAGACATTAAAAAGTTTTAAATTATTCGGAAAAAGTTTTGGAATGAATTTCAGAGACCACGAACAATTTGGGCAAATATGTTGAAAACAATAAAGATAAAACGGATAAATTAAATAAATATGTAAATTAACTTGCAGAGATTGCTCATATTTTTACATAGGACAAAAATCATCTATTTTCTTATTAAACGATCAAGTAGACTTGAACAATTCACCATTATTGAATCTTTTTTGAAGTAAAAATTTTTTTCTCTCTTCTCAATTATGGAAGAAAAATAACTAACTAGGATAAGCATATTTTCATCCTTGAAAGCGTCATTATGATATTAGTAATAAGATTAGTTTGTATTAGTAGGTAGCTTTTCTGTTTAGAGAATTAATTTAGTTATACTCAACCACCTGAAGATGATGCTTTGCATCAAAACACGTGTCGTGGAATTTAACCCAATGTAGTGGAAATCATATTAGTTATTCTATTGTAAGTTTGGTATGTTTTTCATTAATGCCAGTTTGAACTGACAATTACCTATAAATAATTTCTGCTTGAATTGGTAATCATCAATAATTTCCAGTTGAAGCTGAGACAATTTTTCATAACAGGTAGTTCAAACTGGAAATTATATATAAGTGTCAGTTCAAACTGGCAATTATGTATAATTGCAAGTTCGAACTAGTGATTATACATGATTGAGATTGTCAACTGGAAATGTTCAATTATGTATAATTGTCAGTTCAAACAAAATTACCTGGGTGTACAATTTTCCGTTTGAATTGGCAATTATCGATAATTGCCAGTTGAAACTAGAAATTATGTATAACTGTAAGTTCAAACTGGCAAGGCTGTATACCTAATTGTCGGTTCAAACTGGAAATTATGTATAATTGCCAGCCATTATTCATAAAGGCTACGCAAGGGCTGAACGGATTCAGCTTTAATACAAAATTGCTTAATAATATCAATGAGCACGTCTTAATAGATAGGTATACAAAAAATATTCCCTTCAAGACATTAAGTGCTGCAATTATTTACAGTTCAAACTTAAACTAGAAGAAGCCAAGAGAATCTATGAATACTATGGAGAAGCCGAATTGAACGAGGCCATTCTGAATGAAAACAAAACTATACTGAGCAGCACAGAATATGGAATAAACGAAGATTCTTCAGCTGCGCTATTGAAGAGACATGAGGTGATAGTTGATGATTTGAAAGCATTTGGCAGAAAAATCGAGGATTTAAGAAAACGAGCAGACAATTGTCGGGTAAGATGTTCTTTTATGATTATTCCTGCTGACGACTGAGAATTAGTCAGTCTCCATCGAGATTTGAGTGGTGCATAATTTATAACATTCTGTTAAAGCAAAAAATGCCGCTATCTGTATCTGCCGTCTATCAAAGGGAGCCCGTTCTTGCAGTGAGGGACTATACAGCACGAAAGCCGAGTGAACTGACCATTATGAAAGGGGATTCCCTCAGATTAGTTAACTCCACCAATGAGGTACATTCAACTTCAATCAATTATAATGAATGCGAATTGAGGGAAATTTTATTTTCAGAATTGGTGGAAGGTTGAGAAGAGCGGTCGTCAAGGATTTGTGCCTAAGAAATGCATCTCGAATATCGAGTCCGAAGAACAACAGTCTGTTTGTCCAGTGTTGATACGACAGATCGAGTTGGAGAAACTGTACGATGATCTGATGAATCTTACCGAAGTACGTAGAAATAATTTGGCAAATACTCACGCAGCATTTTCCCTCGTGAGAGAAGCATCAGAAATGACATCGTGGATTAGAGGTGAGAAAGTTATGTTGAGATTGTGGATGTCACATCTATTTAGATAAACTATAACACAAACCAACGTAATGAACATATTCCCTCTTCTATAAAAGGAACCGGCTACACATTTTCAAAAAATTCATTACATATTTTATTGAACTTATGTTTTTGAATGAATCATATTTCAGTGAAAGAAGCATATGCTCTGGAGGACGATATTGGTGAAAATATGGTCCAGGTTGAAATTCTGCAGAAGAAGTTCGATGATTTCAAATCAGACCTTACAGAAAAAAAAATCAAGCTGATAGGAGTATTAACGAAAACCGAGAAGTTGCACCCTTTTCTGCGTGGCGAACTGGCACAGACACTCCTCAAAAAAACGGAGGTGAGTTTCAGCATGTGGAAGCAGTGGAAATATAGCTACAGTACAGCTAGATATGGTCCCAGCAAGAACGTATGATCTTTGGTTTCAGTCAATAAATCCCGATGATCTCGGATTTACAAATTCCCAATTCTTTTTTGAAATTCACCTAGTAGTATAGGTTTATCTTCTTTTCTTCTCAGTATTGTAAGGGTAATATATCCGCAGAATATGAAATCCAAAATGGTACAACTTCAGGAACTGACCAAAAAGAGGGATATACAGTTAAGTTCTGCTCATGAGCTGCAGAGATTCTACAGGGATTTAGATGAAGCTGAAGTTTGGATGCAAGAGAAAACTGAGAAACTCGATGATGCTGATTGTGGCGATAGTTTGAAAACCATACGAACACTGTTGAGGAAGCACGAAGGTTTGGAACGAGATTTGGATGCTTTAGACGACAGGGTGAGCAACATATTAATAATAATTTGAACTGAATTATAATTCGAAAGCTATTGGAAAGCTACAGAAACTCATAATTTTTCATTCCAGATGGAACAACTCAACAACACTGCTAGTCGTCTCATTCGCAAGTATCCTGAAAGTACTAATGAAATAATTTCAAAACAAAAAGATATCAACGAAGCGTGGTCGCAACTTTCACAAAAAGCCATATGCAGGAAGCAGGCTCTTCTTGATTCCTATGACTTGCAGAAGTTCTTTGCAGATTACAATCATCTGATATCGTGGATCGACAGAATGACAGTCCTAATGAGCAGCGAAGAAGGCACAAATGATCTTCATAGTGCTGAAATTCTTATTACGAACTTCGAGGTGAGTAAACGATTAGTAAACGTTACTTAATTAGTCCTGGGCTTACTCCTCCAAAATTAGACTCCCAATACATAAAAAACTTCAATGAAACCATTAAAATTTCCACTTTTTGTTTGAAAATCCATCGGTATTTTGAGCATTATCATGCAATCATTCCATCTCAAGAAGTGTTGGTTACAGGGTACCGTCTCAGAAATGGAGAAATACGAAATCAACATCAAAACTGTTCAAAAATTCGGAGAAATGCTAATTGGTTCCAATCAAAGTGTAAGCAACGATATTCAGAATAAACTAGAAAAACTACGGCAAGCTTGCGAGCTGTTGGAACGAAAAAAGAATAACAGGAAGATAATAGTGGATCAGAATCTCCAGATGAATACTTTTCTTCGACGATGTGAATATTTAGAGTACTGGTTAACCGATAAAGAAGTTCTTCTCAACACTTCCGGCGATAATGAACAACTTATCAAGATGCACAAGAAACTGGAGCAATCACTTCGCCAGAAAGTAAGTGCTTATATGTATTATAGTCTAATATGGATCTCATTTTTGAGCGCTCGTACTACTTACACGAGGGCTATATCATTTCGTCACGATGTCTGTATTTTTCGAATTTTGAGCCGAAAATGGTCTCAATCGACTATGTTCGACTCACTGATGACGAATCCGTCGGAAAATTCGAGTCTGTCCGTCCGGCCGTCCGTAAGCACGATAACTCTCGAACGGATCAACCTAGAGACTTAAAATTTTCAGTGTAGGTTCAGATCCCAAATGCCTCGGTTAAGTTCGTTAATGGGCAGAATTCCACCAGGGTTCCGTAAATTGGGCCGTTCAAAATTTTGTTCTACTGATTACTTCGAAACTACAGATTCGATCGAGATGAAACTTTGCAATCAAATGGAGAATGAGGTGTTCAAGCTACATGTGAAATTTTGTCCAGATTGCATGACCAGAACCATAGAAACCATAGAAAATTTTAACTTTTGAACGGAAACGCCTAGGGACTCGAAATTTTCAGGATAGGTGAGGTTCTGGAATGTCGTGATGACGTTTATCTATGAGCAAAATTATACTAGGGGTTCCGTAAATATGGTCGTTTAAAATTAAATTTTCTTGATAATTTCAAAACTACATATTCGATCGTGAAGAAATTTTGTATACTAATGGAGAATGATATATTCAAGCTACATTTCTCCAGATCACATGACCAGAACCATAGAAACCATAGAAAATCATAACTTTCGAACGGAAAGGGACTTGAAATTATCAGGATAGGTGTGGATCTGAAATGTCGCGTTCACGTTCATCAATGAGCTATATTATACTAGGGGTTCCGTAAATACGGTCGTTTGAAAGTTTGTTTTCTCGGTAATTTCAAAACTACGGATTCGATCGAGGTGAAATTCTGTTTTTTAATCGAGAATGATATATTAAAGCAATATTTTGTTCAGATCGCATGACCAGAACCATAGAAGCCATAGAAAATCATAACTTTCGAACGGAAAGGCCTAGGGACTTGAAATTTTCAGGGTGGGTTTGGATCGCGAATATCGCGGTCACGTTTATCAATGAGCAAATTTAGACTAGGGGTTCCGTGAATATGGCCGTTCAAAATATTTTTTTCTGGTAGTTTCGAAACTACTGATCGGATTGGGATGAAATTGTGCACCTAGCTGAGGAATAATGTATTCAAACTACGTGCAAAATTTTGTCCAGATCGCATCACCAAGACCATAGATACCGTAGAAAATTCTAGCGAATTATCGAAAAAAAATTGGTCAGCTGAAGACATGAAGTCTGGAGTTTCGACTAAGTTTCAGAATTTTTTTGACAGCAGTCAAAAATTCCTTCAATTGATTTCTGAAACTGGAAAATGCGAATCTACCTACAAGGTGGATGTACGAGCGCTCAAAAGCTCCTGACTTCACGGCAGTGCTTTTCGTAATTTTTCTGAATTGCTCTCATTTTTCTGAATTGATCTCATTTTTTTTTTCGGAATATGCGTCTTCAAAATATCAGGAAGTTGAAAATAAACATAAAATTGCAACTCCACTATGCATGAAACTACGACTATAGTTCCAACTTCACTATGGCAGTATGAAAAGTGTTGAACCCTAAGTACCCGTATAATAGAAATTCACGCTTTCGAGATCAATAAAACAGGCCAACAGATTTTTTTTCCATCGATAACATATCCTCAAAGTAACAGGCTTACTTCTTGCATTGCCTCCCTTGGGTACTAATTCAGGGTCGTAACAAGCAATTGGCATTTTGTCTGGTTACACCCTGAAGATGTATAATTTCAAAAATCTCAGACCTGAATCATGCAACAAAAACTGTCTTTTATTCATCTCAACCATTTTTTTTTCATATTTCACATCATTCACAACAATTTGCAGGAAAAAGAATTTAGAGATCTGGAACAAGCATCACGTCTACTGATCTCTTTTTGTTGTGACGGGTTAGAACGTGTTTCGAACAAGGCTATGGAAGTTTTATCCCGATGGCAGGAGTTGAAAGAGGCTCATTCCAGGAAACGTTTACAACTCAAGGAAACTCAAACTCTCCAACAATTCTCGCTAGAAGCAGACGAAATTGAGTATTGGATCGACGAGAAACTTCTACAAGCCACCCGAGAAAACTATAGAGACCCGGTTAATATCAAATCCAAATTATTGAAACATAAGGTTTGTATTACATTTGAAACTAACGAAGAGCAATGCCACTAAAATCTTAGAGCTCCTCGAGCTAATTAGATCTGGTATACTACATAGGTTGAAATGTTGAATATTAAATCCTCAGGCATTTGAAGCTGAAATTGAATCAAACGCAGGGAGTGTTGAGACTGTTTTGGATCATGGTAATGCGTTGATGAAGAATGAAGAATCTGAAAAGTTGAAGGAAGCAATTCAAAAACGATTAGAAGATATATCTAGACAGTGGGAATACCTAGAAGAGAAAACTAGAGAAAAAAGTGAAAAACTCAAGGAAGTGTCTAAGCAGTACGACCACATCATGGGCATTAAATATATGAATTTCTGGATGGGAGATGTAGAGACTCTTTTGATAAATCAAGACATTGGAAAAGGGTTGAATGATGTTAAGAACTTGTTAGGGCAGCATAAGGTGATTGAGGAAGATATAGAAGCCCATTGGAAGGAAATCGAAGGTATGTTATATTTTCCTGATTGCTTTTCCCGATTTTTTTCTTCAAATGTTCTCTTAGAATCTCTAATCTACATGGATATTTTCAAATTAGATTTGGAAAAGGAGGCTGAAATGTTCACAAACGACAGTATATTCGATATAGTGTCCATTCAAGAGGAACACGAAAACATGATATCACGTTACAGAAGGATTGAAGATTTAGCATCACAGAGGAAGGCCCGATTGAATGATAAAAATACGGCAGCCCAATTGTTTGAAGCTATTGCTGATACGGAGGCCTGGATGAGGTGAGTGAATCAAATTGAAGAATCCGTTGTTCGTTCTCCAGATCTTATCTCTGAAACTACTCATAAAAGCGAATGGCATCAAATTTGGCACGGAAATTAGTTGCTAACTGGCAATTATGCTCGTAGCTCAAAAATCCGATCCAAGAAATACGAAGGCTGAAAATTCATTCACTATTCACTATTCACTATTCAACATAAAATAATGAATTTCGGAATGCGTTGGTATGATGTTATTCAATTGAATATATTTTACTTTAAAGTTTAGCACCAAACGTTCATAACTTATAGCATGTTGAATATATTCATTTTGAATAACAACTGAATTTTTTCTGTGTGTGAAGTTTGCATCGTTCATTCAATCCTCCAATGATTTTCAGGGAAACTGCTCTCCGGATTGATGATAAGAATCAACCAAAATTCAAATGCGACGAGTGTCATCCAACATATAGATTTCGAAAGTGAGGGTTTCAGTATCGGTTTCATTCTTCAACATCCTGAAATTAGTTTTGGTATGGAAAAATACAATCATGGTTAAATTTGAAGATCGGAATATCATGACAAAATGTAGAATAAACTGGATGAAGTGAATAGTTTTTATTTGTAAAATTCATTGTTTGTAATTCGTTTTATTTCATATATTGTTGTTATTCGTTGAATAGTTTTTGTATTTGAATTACTTTATATTTGAATGTGTTCTTTAAATAAAATTTTTTATGAATTTCTAATATTCTCGATTGGATTAGCGAAATGATGGCATAAAAATCGTGGAAAAAGGGTGATTTCCTACAATATCATCACGGTGTAACCAAATGATTGGTATTTTCAGTTGGTGATCTGGTAGAACCAGCCACTGCTAATGGGGCAAACATTGTTTATGGTTTATCCTAAGCATTACATTCCATTAATCTCCGGTGAATTACGTCTCTGTATAATTCCATAATCTCTTTAATCAATCAGTATTCGATAGCTCAGTTTTGTGCAGAAATATCAATAAAATAATGACACTGAAAAAAATAGATAATATACATTGTTTTCCGGTCGAATGACCAATGAACCAATAGGATATTTCAACAGATCCTAACAAAAAAATTAGTAAAATGAAGCCAATAGATACTTTATATCAAAAATAATAATCGTTCCACCATAACCGAATACCTTAATTTTCGTCCTTGGAGATTATTTACCATGAAATGTATTTAGAGCACGTAAATGATAAAATTACATTTTCTGGTAGGTCAAGATGTTGAAAAAAGTTTTATCTCATTGATTTTATTAAGTGCGTTCCCACCATCCAGAATTACGCCTCATATGTTTGACCGTTCTTAAAAAATAATCTTCAAAAGAAGTCAAGTTTTTCATCAGGAAAGTGTGAGGTTGATCTGTCGAATTCTTTTATCAAGTTCTTGGCCACCAAGAAATTCAATCATTTAGTGTGAAAACCACAATTGAAACATTTTCAATAACAAATATTAATATCTGAAATTTCAGCATGGTCAAAACAGTACACAAAATAGTCAAAACCATTACAGGTTTATGTCCGACCCCAGAAACTCATCCAGGCACCGAGCCCTCCGTTTCAAAAAGCGCTTAATCAAATTCTCAAACCTCTTTTATAGTTATAGCTATAGGTGAGGAGGTTACATTTGACTGCGACCTCAAGGTCTATTGTGCCCCCCATCAGAGCTGTTTTCGCAAAGCGCTACCTACAACAGCTCGCTCTCCAGCTCCAGAGCTCCAATGGACTCCAGAGGGCTTCAAGGAGGTTAAATACTCGTGTCTTCTGTAATTCCCTTGTCCAAGACGGGTTTGCAATGGCGAGGCATTCTGTAACCAGGTGAACAGTAGTTTCCTCCTCTTACCTACATAATCCACACTCGTACGTTCTTGTTAAGCTCATTCTCATCATATGTTTTCTTAGGCGACAATGTCCTGTGAGGAAGCCAGTGAGGAGACGTAACTTATTATTACTAAGGTCCAAATACTTTTTGGATCTTGCACTTTTAAAGTTCCGAAGGAACTATTTGGAGTGATCCTGGAATATTTCTCCAGAGTGCTTTTCTTCCAGTCTCTTCCTTCTCCAAAAACTCTTTTTTATAGGTGGATTTGCCTATGCCACAGAAAGGTTCTGGGCCAATAAGTGGCGTTTGTGCTCCCTTTCTGGTAAGTAAATTGGCCCCTTCGTTTCCTGAGTGACCAGGAACCAAGACTAAAGAGACTACTTCATTAAGTTTCCTCTGGTTCTCCCATATCAGCTTTGAGTCGATGATACAGGAGTTCAGTGCTTTGATAACAGCTCGACTATCAGAATGGATCACAATGTCACACCCTTGATAGTTTCTTCCCAGGCTTTTATCTATGCATCTTTTGATTGCAAGTATTTCTGCCTGAAAAAGTGTAGTAGCCTAACGATAGTGCACATTTGATTCTTGCCCCGTATACTCCAGCGCCTACCCCTATCGAGGTTTTAAAACCATCTGTATACCATTTAATGGTATTCGCTTTGAAAGTTTGGGCAGTGTATTCCTTTTCCCATTCTTCCTTTTATATAGCTTAGTGTTGAAGTTCTTCCCAATGCTTACTTTTTTAATCTTAACATCACTAGGCAGGTTCGCTGATGAGATGTACTTGTTCAGAGAGGACCAGGCTCCGTGACTTTCAATTCTCTCATTCCCTGTACCTTCCCTAAATATTCTAAGAATAGCCTCATGGGTTACCCTATTGATCACTAGATGTAGAGGAGTTAGATCTGTGATGATCTCAAGTGCTTTTGTCGGGCACGTTATTATAGCTCCAGTGATGCAAACACAGGCTAGACTTTGTACCTTGTCGAGTATTGTCCTGGTGCTTGTCTGCCCTGCCTTAGCAGACAAGACTACTGCCCTATAAGTTATTATTGGTCTCACAATCATGACGTACATCCATCGCAGTATTTTAGGGTTGCATCCCCACGTTTTACCGGATAGGCTTCTGCACGCCATCAAAGCCTTGTCGCTTTACTAGCAGTGTTTTTAACATGCTCATTCCATAGAAGCTTACTGTCTAGGATAATTACCAGATATTTGACTTCAGAGTTCTATTCTACGTTATCTCAATTTACCTAGATGGATTTCATAGCTGGAAGGTTTCTTTTCCGAGTAAAGGGAAGTACTGTGGTCTTGGCTGGGTTGATGTTGAGCCCAACTGACAAGCACCACTGCTCAATAATTTTCAGGCCCTTCTGTAACAAATCACAGAGGAAATCCTCAAATTTACCACTTACTATTAGTCATCAGCATAGCCTATACATTCGAAGCCAGACTCCAAAGGAGGGGAGATATTACTCCTCTTGAGGTGTTCCGCTTCATAATGGTATCATTTCCTCCTCGCCTTACAAATGCCTCTCTGACAGACACGTGAACCTCTTTATGGGTATGCTTCTGAGATTCACCCGAACTTTATTGAAGAACTTATGCGCGAGAAAATTTGCGCTCCATCCTTCGATTTTCGAAATCTGAAATACTGTGACTGTACATCTTCTCTATGCCTGGAGTTTCAACCATGAGTGTCCCCATTTTGGGGATGACTACTATAGAAATGACTATGAGCATGGACAAGACATTCATAAATGAAAATTTATGGAAATGTTAATATTTTATGTTTCTCGAATTCATGACTGCAATTATCCATATAATTCAATCCAGCTACTATTATCAGAGCCCTTCTCTGCAACCTAAAAGTTTGCTTTCTTCCAGAGCAGTTCAACGAGATTAGCACACAGTATTTCAGGGGAAATGAAGTCAAATATCTAGGAGTAAAACTAGATAAAAGGCTTACAAGGAAAAACCATATAAATATGCAGTTGATAATCAGTCAATTGCAAGATCTTCACTAACTAAGGTTCGACAGTATGGAGCCAAAATAAACACATCTTTGCGTATTTTTCCAAGAGAGCTGACGTTGATTATCTGAATTAGACGAGATCAATCACTGACTGCTCAAAAATGTAGGTAAAGTAGGTACGAAAAGCACTGCCGTGAGGGCAGGGGCTTTTGAGCGCTCGTACATGCACCTTGTAGGTAGTTTCGCATTTTCCAGTTTTGGAAACCAATTGAGGAAATTTTTGACAGCTGTCAAACAAAATTTCGAACTAAGGCGATAATCCAGACTTCAAGTCAGTGCTTTAGGTGACCAATTTTTATTTCGATAATTCGCTAAAATTTTCTACGGTATCTATGGTCTTGGTGATGCGATCTGGACAAAATTTCACACGTAATTTGAATACATTATTCCTCAGCTAGGTGCAAAATTTCATTCCAATCAAAACGGTAGTTTCGAAATTATCAGGAACAGAATATTTTAAACGGCCATATTCACGGAACCCCTAGTCTAATTTTGCTCATTGATGAACGTGACCGTGAAATTCGCGATCCAAACCCACCCTGAAAATTTCAAGTTCCTAGGGCTTTTCCTTCGGAAGTTATAATTTTCTATGGTTTCTATGGTTCTGGTCATGCGATCTGGAGAAAATGTTGCTTTAATATGTCATCCTCGTTTAAAATACAAAATTTTATCTCGATCGAATCCGTAGTTTCGAAATTATCGAGAAAACAAAATTTCAAACGACCGTATTTACGAAACCCCTAGTATTATTCTGCTCATTGATAAACGTGAACGCCACATTTCAGATCTACACCTATCCTGAAAATTTCAAGTCCCTAGGCCTTTCCGTTCGAAAGTTATGATTTTCTATGGTTTCTATGGTTCTGGTCATGCGATCTAGAGAAATGTAGCTTGAATATATCATTCTCCATAAGTATACAAAATTTCGTCACGATCGATTTGTAGTTTGAAAATTATCAAGAAAACTAAATTTCAAATGACCATATTTACGGAACCCCTAATATAATTTCGCTCATAGATGAAAGTGATCACGACAATCGAGATCCACACCTATCCTGAAAATTTCAAGTCCCTAGGCGTTTCCGTTCAAAAGTTACAATTTTCTATGGTTTCTATGGTTCTGGTTATGCGAGCTGAACAAAATTTTGCATGTAGCTTGAACACCTCATTGTCCATTAGAGTGCAAAATTTCATCTTGATCGAATCTGTAGTTTCAAAGTAATCAGGAAAACCAAATTTCGAGCGTTCATATTTACGAAACCCCTAGGCGGATTTTGCTCAATAACGAACTTAACCTCGGCATTCGAGATTCGAACCTACCCTGAAAATTTCAAGTTTCTGGGACATTCCGTTCGAGAGTTATCGTGTATACGGACGAACGGACGGACAGACTCGAATTTTCCGACGGATTCGTCATCAGTGAGTCGAACTTAGTCGTTTGAGACCATTTTCGGCTCAAAATTCGAAAAATACAGACATCGTGACGAAATGATATAGCCCTCGTGTAAGTAAAACGAGCGCTCAAAAAATACTTGGCCGCCGTGTGAATTTTAACCAGATCCACAAGCAGACATCGACCTACTCATTTTTGTGTACCCATCTATAGGCTCGCCAAACGCATTATTATTTTTTTCGGATTACATGTCATTATTACATCTTGATTTAAGACTAAGAACACATTGCCAAAAAATTAATATGAAGAAATTATTCCTTCTGGATGTTACACTTATAATGTTACTGAGTATATTGACATCTCCTTGCGAATTATAGATATTATGTGCGTATGTTAATAGCTTGGTTTCGCGCTTGACGCAACTTCATTTATCCAAACGTCAGAGCTCGATTTTCCCCGAATAATTGGAATTATTTTTATTTATTCCATTTAGGATCGAGTATAGTAATTAATTCTACTAATTTTGTTCGACTGAATAGCTTCGACGGACCTTGTCGAAAACATAGGAATTCCAATTCAATATAACTTCAATCGAAAGACTAATGATTATGAGTCCTCGATTAGTCTGGGATATACATAAACCATTGAACACCTTCACCACGCTAGGGAAGGTGAAATACGAAACTGATAAATAATAAGAAATTTGCATGAATATTCAGAAATATATATTACCTGTAACAAAAGGAAGTTGCACATTATTTCCGAAAGTGTAGTCAAATTATCGTATGTGTTCAGGGTCCCATCATATCCAACACAACTTCCCTATAGCAGATGAGGCTTAAAAGTTTGAATTAGAACAAATTACATAGTTCTTGACCTTGCTTCCTATAGAGATAATCAATAACAGACATCATCAGGAAATTGTCCAGCTAATGATATGAAATTGCATCGATTATCAAATGATTAGTTATAGACATAGACATCACCAGAATAAGATTCAACCTTAGAAAAACAAATAGAGGATAAGATTAAAAATTTGTTTGGTCTCTACCTTTATATTATTATATCCATTAAAAATTCGAGAAAAGCACTGAGAAGAAGTGAGGAGTCTTTGTGCCCTCGTTTCTGTGTAGTGAACGGGCTTCAGTGTTTATGGTCAGTATGACAAGTGTTACCAACTTCAAAAGATGGAATTGTCGAATTATATTGAATGAATATTGATTTACAACACGAAACACACATTTGATTAGAGAGGGAGCTAATAGTTCATTGATTCAATAGGTTTTGTTTCGCCGAAATATGTTTTAGACAAGTCCTAACACATTAGAATATGTTTTCATTAGAATGGTAAGAAGTTCTAGTTCAGATAAAGGAAAATTTGACAATAGTACTAATTTAATTCTTCATTTCAAATTTAATTTTCGAATCGAAAAATTATCGAAATGACTCGATGAAAAACAGAAAGCGATAAAGCACTAAATGAACAACCAAAATAATATGGGTAATCATAAAAAGCTATACCTACAATTCTTCCAACCACAAGAATTTATTTCGTTTTGCGATTACCTGGAATGATGCAATATTTAAAAAATTACGAAAAGCACTGCCGTGAAGGCAGGAGCTTTTGAGCGCTCGTACATGCACCTTGTAGGTAGATTCGCATTTCCCAGTTTTAGAAATCAATTGAGAAAATTTTTGACAGCCGTCAAAAAAATTCTGAAACTTAGGTGAGACTTCAGACTTCATGTCAGTGCTTCAGCTGACCAATTTTTTTTCGATAATTCGCTAGAATTTTCTACGGTATCTATGGTCTTGGTGATGCGATCTGAACAAAATTTTGCACGTAGTTTGAACATATTATTCCTCAGCTAGGTGCATAATTTCATTCCAATCCGATCAGTAGTTTCGAAACTATGAGGAAAAAAATATTTTGCACGGCCATATTTACGGAACCCCTAGTCTAATTTTGCTCATTGAAGAACGTGACCACAATATTCGCGATCCAAACCCACCCTGAAAATTTCAAGTTCCTAGGCCTTTCCGTTCAAAAGTTACAATTTTCTATGGTTTCTATGGTTCTGGTCATGCGATCTGGACAAAATATTGCTTCAATATATCATTCTCGATTAAAATACAAAATTTCATCTCGATGGAATCCGTAGTTTCGAATTTATCGAGAAAAAAAAATTTCAAACGACCGTATTTACGGAACCCCTTGTATAATTTCGCTCACAGATGATCGTGATCACGACATTCGAGATCCACACCTAGCCTGAAAATTTCAAGTCCCTAGGCGTTTCCGTTCAAAAGTTACAATTTTCTATGGTTTCTATGGTTCTGGTCATGCGATCTGGACAAAATTTCACATGTAGCTTGAACACCTCATTTACCATTTGAGAACAAGATTTCATTTCGATCAAATCTGTAGTTTTCAAGTAATCAGGGAAACAAAACTTTGAACGGCCATATTTACGGAACCCGTGGTGGAATTCGGCCCATTAACGAACTCAACCGAGGCATTCGGGAACTGAACCCACACTGAAAATTTCAAGTCTCTAGGTTGTTCCGTTCGAGAGTTATCGTGCTTACGGAAGGACGGCCGGCCGGACGGACAGACTCGAATTTTCCGACGGATTCGTCATCAGTGAGTCGAACATAGTCGATTGAGACCATTTTCGGCTCAAAATTCGAAAAATACAGACATCGTGACGAAATGATATAGCCCTCGTGTAAGTAGTACGAGCGCTCAAAAATGTCCAGAAATATTCATATATTCTAAATTATGCGGAATTTTTTGAGTGATTTCGTATTATTAGTTTCCGTTCGTGATTGCAATCTAGTAAAATATACTAAGCTCGTTACTAATTTATTTAGTGTTGAAATTTCAATAACTCATTCACCTTCAATTGAACAAACGATTATTCGGAATAAACTCTTGGAAATAATTATCAGTTATCAAAAACATATTCAGCTTCATATTTGAATAGTTATTACCGAATATTGCTGATAGCACAATGTAGTAAGTTTGAAGAACTTGAAAACGACTGAACACAAGTCGTTATAAAGGATTCAACTCAAAAAACCCAAACAATTCTTGCGGTCGTCAATTTTCGACAAATTTTTATTTGCAATATTTTTTGTATTTGTTGTCTACATAGGATATAAGCAATCATTCCACCTTATTCAGTTTCAAACGTAAGACGGTTTTTTCGACAGACCGGAGTTAAATTTGAGAGGAAACCAATGTTTGAACTATATCTGTGCTATGCTAGATTTCTTTCAACGATACCTACTCTAACAAAAAATTCTAGAATTGGTCCCAAACGAAGAATTGTCAGTTTCTATGAACAAGAGCGTTATCTTTTTGAGCGCTCGTACTACTTACACGAGGGCACTTGAGGAGGGTTAGCAAGATCACTGAAAATTGACCTTATCGAAATAATCCCATCGGAAAATTTTGGCAGATGACATGAAAATTTTGGCAGATGACACACAAAACTCTTTGACCTATACCAAAACTCATTCCAACAAAAACAAAGGATCCACTAAAATGATGTAGGTTATGTTATATGAGCCATTTTCCAAATGGACAAATTTTGTTTCGTTCATTGAAGATGGGTAGACAACAACCGGAACCATTCAACCACTCTTCATGGATCGAGTACCATCAATAATGAGAAATGATGGTAGAAACTCTGTCTGGTGGTTCGAACTATGAATGATCATATGGTCCATAGTGAAAGATGTTTGCAGAACTATCGAATCGAAATGTAGTGTTCCTTAAGTTATGCATTATTATAAGAGGGAATTATAATTATAATAGTTTCATCAGAATATATTTGACCTCTTTCTTCGGTACATTGTCATGAACACTGAACGACCTTCAATGAAAGCCAATAACTGAGGAGTAGAACTAACGTTTTCTTTCAGTATCAGATAGACGTCGAGTTTGTTGTCTGAATTCGCACGATGACCATCTACGGGAAAATTGTACAAATTATAATGACAACCCCTACGACCCAAAAAACATGACATGTAAGTTGCAGTTTATTTTGTTCATGAATCAAAGTCTCCTGTTGTGATTTTAGTTGAATTTTTATTATTTTAAAAGGGGTGAGTTAAAAATTGAATAGATAAACAAATAAAATTTTTTGCCTCTAGAGTTCATGAAAATGTTGAAATAGTGTGAAATCTACTGAAAATGTAGTTCTTTCAATTCTTCTTGGAACATACTTTAAAATATTCTCAGGAAATGCATGACAATGTTGAAAACTCAATTGATCGAACAGATCATAAAATATTTTCTTGGAAAATTTGATGATCTGCTGTCATCAATTTATTTTTAACATTGAGTCATCATGAATTCACAAACGCAGAATTCTTCCATTGAAGATAAAAACTTATAATAATTATCAAGTTTACTTTTTTTCTGACTCTTGAGCAGGATGCCAATTTTCCTGCGATTTCCTATAGACACATGATATTATGATAGGCTTTATATTTGAACAAGATGGCATAATTAAAAATTATTTGAGGTCAACAAAAACGGACATTTGCGTGAGTGATCATCAACTCATCAGCTGTGAATGACCGTACGAAATTTATATTTTTACGTTGTCACTATTAATTTGATGCGGAGAAGATTCAGATTTATTTGAGTTGCGCTACTCTTTTGATTTTCCAGAGAATATTATCGAAATCGCCATGAAGATTCAACACTCACAACACATTTTCATCATCTGATTTGTTCCGGATGGAGTTTCTTAGAAAATTGGGAAAATCATTTTTTTTATTTGTTTTGAATTTCAGCAAACGAGTAAAAAAAATTAAATTTCAAATCGATGACTCTCAAAGAGGCATTCTAGAATTTACAAGGCTCATTATTATGAAAAAGGGAAACGAAAGAAATTGATTTTGGAAATTCACTCAGACAGGTCAATTCATTAAAAAAATTTTATTTTCTCAATCAAGAGGTTCTTCATTCTCTTGAACATTCCCTATTTGTTATATGCACACAAAAAAAACCGTTGTAACAATATCGCACAGACCTCTCTTCCCTATTAAAACTTCAAGTATTGTGGTTGCTGGGCAAATGGATGAAATAATATGTTGCCGGTTTTTATGTTAAGAGATGCCCCCCTCACTAACAGAATTGACCTGTCCGAGCAATTTTCTTGTTCAATTTCCAATGTGCCACCCAGTATTACTGAGCTAATAGCTGGAAATCACATAAAAAAAAGAAAGATACATATCTTCGTACCATAAAACACAATAATTATTTGTGCTGAGGAAGTGAAATTTGAAACAGATAATCCTTGAAAGATATGGTTCCCACTTGTACCTACTCTCTAGTCTCGGCTAATCCAGTCTGAAAATATCTATTTTATATCATAATTACTATTGTTCAATAGAAAATAATCTGCATCAAGTGATTATACATTTCGTATTCATTTCAGAATATAATAACATGTCGTGTTCTTTCCTGGAGTAACATGCCAACTTACGAAATTTCCATAACAAAATCTGCGAGGGTATATCACAAATTTCAACATCTTGAAGAAATAGAATCCTTTTAATCCGTTCTACACAGGATTTCGAGAAATTCGATACGATCATGACAAAATGATTAATAGCGATGTTGTTCTTTTGATATTATCGAAGATAGTTTGATGGATAGTTATTTGGCCTATTCAAATCCTGTGTTGCAACTTTTTGTCTTCAGGGCAGCCCTGAGAAGGGGTGGTTTTCGCCGAATTCATTTCATTATAAAATCAGAATGACTCATTTCAATTTAATTGAGAAGACACGGAAGTCTACCAAATTGTTTGTGTTGTTTGACTTCGACTCTGATCTCTCCCTCTTTGGGGGTTCTTTGTAACCTGATTTTCCTTGTGGTATTGGAAGAGTTCAGAATCAGGACACATCGAACAAGGTATACTCAATATTCAGTGAGTGTGGTAGAAAATGAGACTTTCCAACAGCCAATAATGGCTGATATTTAAGCCGAAAACAAAGAGTATTTAGTCCATCTTGTGAGAGGCCACAAGGAACTTCACGATCCTCGAAGAAACGCAAATCGGTTGTTGGTGAGAGAAAAATTGTTAATATGGAAAGCCATAGCAAAGAGAAAGAATGAATATAATTCTTTTTATTATCCCTTGAATGATTTCTTACCAATAGTGGAATCTCTCTGCATGCCTTTCTGTGACCAATGCCAACTCCTTTTTACCTGGTTGTCTTTTTCAACTTTAAAAGGACTTTATATTGCTTTGCTTGATAATGTTATAACACGCAAATTATTTGACTTGAAGCATTTCTCGAAGAATTATCGAACACGAAAAAATCATTGGGGGATCCACTCCACTTGTTTCTATGAACAAGAGTATTATCATTTTGCCCAAATGTCTGTAGTTTTCCAATTCAATTCTGTCCGTCCAGCCGTAAACACGATAACTCGAGAAAAAAGAGGCCAAGAGAAAAAATTTGCAATGTGGTGTGAGTTTGAGGTCCGAGTGCTCCGGTTATGTTCAATAATGAGCAAAATCCGCTTGAGGGTTCCTTAGATATAGCCATCAGAATTTTTCTCGGAAAATGCCGATCTGATCGAATCGAAACTTTGCAGAATCGTATCACCAGAAGATTCGAAAAAAATCTTTTTTAAAAGTTCGGTATCTAAGAAAATGTTTCCTTTATCCTGCCGAAACTTTCGTCCACATATCGATTATATGAGTTATGTGGAAATTCAGCGGAATAGCTACTCCATGTGAGAAGAAAATTGATTTGGTGCAAAATATATTTTTTCTGATATATTCAATATAATTCGGTGATTCCATCTTTTGAAGCTTATAAAAATAAAATGACAGTATAAGTCATACTGACAGTGGAGAGTGAAGGCCGCTCCTGACTTCACGTCAGTGCTTTTTTCGATTCTTTTTGATATTTTGGTTCGAGAATGTTAATAATTTTGTGTGCTCACATTGTGTATGAATTTTATTAAAATTGATCAAATCTTGGATCTTCAGATTTTATCCGAAAAGTTATACATACTGGCATAATGAATGGATAATATGGTACCTACGGGTTAAGGACGTTGTGACGGTCGAGAAAATTTAACAATATTGAAAAATAAAGATGCATACAGAAAATAAAGAATAAGCAAAACATGAAATTTGAGTAAAATTTTTGTTTGAAAAAAAACTATGCATGCGCCTTAAAAATCATAGTTATCATTCGATAACGCATCTATCTAGGAATACTATCGAAAAAACAGATTGAAAAAAATTCCTTCATTTATCACCAAAAAGAGTGTAATTTTCTTGAATTTTCGAAAATGTCGAATATCTCGAAAACCGAGGGACTTACTGAACATAAAACATATTCTTCTGGACCGTCACAACGTCCTCTACTCGCAGGTACCAACTTATCCATTCATTACGCCTCACCCTGTATATTCCTATAAATTAATGTTCTGAATAACCTTTGTTCTGAATTGAAAATTCTTCAACCTTTCTCCTTTATTGAACCCATTATCAATAATTCATTCAGAAGATTCTTCTAGCGGACAAGAAGTAGCTACACGTTGGAAAACCCTGAAATATATTCGAGACAAATTCAGATTTACATCGAACAACCTTATTCATAATTTCATTGAACTATTAGGAATGAGGGGAATGTTCTTATACACGTTTTAACAATTGACCGCAGACAAGGTCGAATTATTTCACAATAAAATCTCCAACGGATATAACTATTTCATGATGTAAATAATATGAGGTGCATGAATAAATTTCAATACTTCTTCCGAAATATTGACGATTTGGATTCAACTCGATCGTTCATGAGGTCATTTTACCGGTTGATGAATTTTTAGTAGAATCTATTCGAATTCATGTTTTTTCTGTAAACCTAATGATACTTTTCCATTTCTCAGTATGAACACACTACCTGTGAACTTCTCCATGGACCCTGAGATAGATTCAAGAGTACAAACAACTACCTCTTTGGTACAGCATCATCAATTATGAACCTAATTATTGTTCATTTGTTGGGTGTAATATCCTGTCAATAAGAACAAGTATGAATACTGTAAACAATATTTATTATAGTGATCGATAAGATCCAATTAGCCATGATGTAAAATTGATTAAAGTTCGAATTATCGATTACATTAAACTAAATGTTATAAGTCATGTAAATATATCTTATTATAAATAGTTATTTTTTTCTTACTTCTCAATAAGCGAATTTCAATATGATAAGTAGTATATACAGAGTGGGCCATTGAAAACGAAACAGCGGCTCTGAAGGTCGGCAGAACCGAATAAAGTGTAAAAAAAAATTCAACAAAAACGAAAAAAAGGTGATAAAACAAAATAATTTTCAGTGATGTCCGCCACTTTTGCACAAGTGTATGAAGGCGGTTCATAGTTTTTCCTTTTGAATCGAGCGTATTTTTTATTTTGTTACATGTGCCAAAATTCTTTGAGAAAGTGGTTACCCATCAGGGTTGAAAAAAACATGTTATTTTTTAATTTTTTACAAAACACATGCAATTTTGTTCTGAACGGTTTTTTCGTTTCAAACATGGTTTTTTTTTTCAATTTTATGTTTCAACACGAGAAGGCATTTGGCAAGTTTTAAAATACTTTGGTGATACATAATTTGTGGAGTTCGGAAGTTGCAGCCGAATTTATATTAGAAATTGACTATTCTTTTCTTCATAAACCAACTTTCAAATCATACGAATTCTTTTTCAACATTTTTTACAGCATATTTTCGCTTTTTTCATACATACCATATCCTTCTCTGATGGAAATAATCCGAAATTATAATCAGACTTGCTCAACGTAGAAAAAATTGACGAAAAATGGAGTAAGGTGAGTAATTTTTCAAAAAACAGAAAAACTCAAATAAATCGTGAACTGTTGATTTTTGGATATCAATAAATATGGCTCAAATGAACGCAAATGAGTCATACTAGCCCGTCCTTCAAGGTTCACGTCGAATTTGGAATCACCCTGTACAATTCCTCTGGAACATGTTACTCGAGAAAGATGAAATTTCGGAAAATTAATAGTGCATTTTCAACAGAACTCAAGGTAAGTACAAAATCGAATTTAATATTAACTATCAATTAGGAATTCACCTCGACATCGAAATAGTCAAGATTGAATGTCAGATGTAATTAATGTATATTTGAAATTATAATTTCATAATCAGACAGGCACGTTTTGAATTACAGCCAAAATTTGTTTCGAATGGGGAGTAAGAAAGAGGAGATTTACTGACTTTGAAATGATTTATTGTCAGTCATTCAGTGACGTTCGCGTGATATCGAAAACTACCTTTACTTGAAATCAAATAGAATAACAATAAAGTATTATTTTGTGGGGCTTATACAAGAAGTCATCCATAAATTCAGGCTTAATCCCAATGGAAAGTTACTAACCTCCTTAGTTTGAACTAAGGCCGTCCGGCCGTAAGCACGATAACTCTCGAACGGAACAACCTAGAGACTTGAAATTTTCAGTGTAGGTACAGATCCCAAATGCCTCGGTTGAGTTCGTTAATGCGCAGAATTTCACGAGGGGTTCCGTAAATATGGCCGTTCAAAGTTTTGTTCACCTGATTATTTGAAAACTACAGATTTGATCGTGATAAAATTTTGCACTCAAATGGAGAACGAGGTGTTCAAGCTACATGTGAAATTTTGTCCTGATCGCATGACCAGAACCATAGAAACCATAAAAAATTGTACGAACACGCCTAGGGACTTGAAATTTTCAGGATAGGTGTGGATATCGAATGTCGTGATCACGTTCATCTATGAGCAAAATTATACTAGGGGTTCCGTAAATATGGTCGTTTGAAATTTTGTTTTCTCTATGATTTCGAAACTACGGATTCGATCGAGATGAAATTTTGTAATTTCATCGAGAATGATATATTAAAGCAATATTTTGTCCAGATCGCATGACCAGAACCAAAGAAACCATAGAAAGTTGTAACTTTTGAACGGAAAGGCCTAGGAACTTGAAATTTTCAGGGTTGATTTGGATCGCGAATGTCGAGGTCACATTCATCAATGAGCAAAATAAGACTAGGGGTTCCGTAAATATGGCCGTTCAAAATATTTTTTTCCTGATAGTTTCGAAACTACTGATTGGATTGAAATGGAATTTTGCACCTAGCTGAGGAATAATGTATTCAAACTACGTGCCAAATTTTGTCCAGATCGCATCACGAAGACCATAGATACCGTAGAAAATTCTAGCGAATTATCGAAAAAAAATTGGTCAGCTGAAGCACTGACATAAAGTCTGGAGTTTCGCCTAAGTTTGAGAAGTTTTTTGACAGCTGTCGAAAATTCCTTCAATTGATTTCTAAAACTGGAAAATGCGAATCTACCTACAAGGTGGATGTACGAGCGCTCAAAAGCGACTTCACGGCAGTGCTTTTCGTAATTTTTTCAAATGAATATATATCTTATATGATCAACTTCCGGCGAAATGATCAAGCTTCACCTCAAAAATCACCGTATATATATCTTTCAAGAATTTTCGAAAAAAATGTTGTTGTTCATTTTATGAAAGATAGATAATGATAAAAATGCCTCAAAAGAAGAAGAAGATTTTATTAAATTCTACAATCCGGCAAGATATTCGAGGATATAATGCATTATCTCTGCAATAATTCTACCATTTCCAGAAGACTGAGGCATATTGCTTCAGAGTTTTTTCTGATGAAGATGCCAACAATATAGGTTTTCTGTTTTTTTGTTTTCCCATTTTCAGAAGAGCCTCTTGGATAACCCCAAAGCTTGAGTAAGATACCAGTGATTGGTGTGCGAAGATCTGAAAGGAGATGAAATTAAATTTCTATCCATGCCCAAAACATGTTTCCTTTCCTAGTTAGTTATAAATAGGGTACTAAGGTTGTTTTTGGCCGATCTGGAACTAAACACTTTTGCGTGAAAACTATTTTCTCCCCATCAATTGCTTCAGATTTAGGATCTGGTTGCTATAATACGTATCTTTGTCATTTTTTCTCCCTGCAAGAAGATTATTTCAGGTTCTCCGAATCGTTTTAATATTTAATTTATATCGTTTTTATCTAATGTATATTCTGCAGTTTCTCAAATCTTTTGAAAATAATTATAAACTTTTTTTTTAATCATTAATAAACGATTTCAGCAGTATGGTAGAATATGCGAGAAAAGTAGGTGCAGCTGAAATGGAGAATAGAGAAGTAGTGTCCTGAAGTTGGAAAATGACGACCTAAAATGAGATACAAAGATAAGAAAGCGGAAAATCAGAAGAGCGATAAATTCATAACGTAACATGGGGAATAAAATTTCTTCCTTAAGATCGAATAGCAGAAAAAACTCTGATGTAATAAATGTTTGTATCTCACGGAAACATGAATAATTATACATTTTACATTTGCTTTTTGCAGTCAGTACTCAAACTCGCATGTCCTTCATCGTCCATGATGTCATAAATCACAAACTTATATTTCAATCTGATAATCTAATTTCATGGTCAATCATTTCGACACAGTTTGAACTTCACCCAGTCTCTGATCCACATTCAGATGTTAGACTGAAGGCGAAGGTGCATTAGACTGAAAATCCTTGTCGTGATATGCTGGTTAATTGAATACTGACGAAGTGGCCAAAAAAATTTACGTATAGGGTTATGAAAACATGCATTTTTTTTTCAGATCATCCGGTCGAATTTATTCGCAAGGTAGAGTACTCGAAGTGTAACCAATTAAAAATCTGATTAATTCTTCACAGAAATGCAGAGAGTTTCATAATTTTAATATTTGAATTTATATTTAATATAATTTTTCCCTCTTGCTTCCATTGATTACTTATGGAGGTCCTCTCTTTGGTACTCACCGCACGTCATGAAGAAAACCACGGGAGACAACGCGGTGTGGCGTAGCCGACAACACCATCTTCCGGACGTGCGAAGAGCCGCTACAAAGGTCTTCAGTATCGTTTCTTGTCGAAAAGAAACTAGTTGATAACTATTTTATATTCAACATATTATATATTAAAGCAAAGTTACACTTGTAGGAAGTTCATACTGGATAAGATTCGAGAAACTCAAAGTAATTTACTGAAAATTTAATGGAATATGCTATGAATCACTGAGTTATCACTTTTTTCTTCAATCACTGGTGTTCTTCGGGAGATCAGAGTCTATTCCAGAGTCCATAAAGTCTACGAACTTGAATGATGCTTTTGTCGGTACAAGCCTGAAAGTATGAAAATAATAATCATGTGAAACGACTCATTTTTACAATCGACTATGCAAATTCTACACGAAGGTTCATTGTTTTCACATCACCTCGTTTTCTCTTTTTAGGTTTCACAAAAGGTCCCTGAAAATGTTTCTACTTATTTGCTCAGAAAGATTTATGTCTCTCGTGAATCGAACCTGCTACCCACAGGTAATTTGAGTGAGTCCAGATGAAATAAATCTTCAGAATAGTTCGAGGAAACCAATTCTTAACCCTTAATTTTCAGTTTTGGGTTCTGGGTTTTTTTTAATTCATTTGAACTGGTGTACCTAACATAAAAATCCTTTTGACTCACCTGAGGATTTTCTGCAATGGTAGAATATAACCGGGTAAAGAAATTTCAGATACATTGGTCGTCTGAGCCATCATGATCTCATGAGCAACCTGATCAGGCTTCAGCATCTTCATGAATGTATTGAACTTGATCCTAGGGTTTTTACACAGTCCAGTATCGACCATGTACGGATAGATGGTGGTGAATTTGATCTGATTATTACGATTCAACCTCAGTTCCTCGTGTAAACTCTCCATCATTCCACGTACGGCGAATTTCGACGCGCAGTATGGTACCAAATTAGGAAAACCTCTCAAACCTGCTATGGACGACAATGTAACAATGTGGCCTCTATTGTTCTTCACCATTGTGGGTAAGAAAGCTTCCATGAGCTGTAATGAATATTTGAATTATTTCCTCAACAGGCTCACAACGTTTAGAAAAATGTAAGGTGTTTGGAAAGTGAAACAAACAATTCATATGACGAGTTTATAACAAAGTGTTTGTCTTTCAGTATGTTGAATAGATAGTTCATGACTCAATTAGGTACCTACCCAAAAAAGCTGGAAAACATTTATGTTCATTATTCTTCGAACTTCTTCCCTAGAGTGTTCTGCCAAAGTATGACAAGGCATTATTCCAGCATTAACGATGAGGATAGTCACTTGTCCAACTTTTTTCTGCACTTTTTTAGCAGTATTGACTACATTGTCTGCATCGGCAACATCCACACTAAAAATTGTTTTTTTTAGTGAATCAATAACACTAGGAAATTTTAAAATTCTTAAATAGATTCGACTGCCATTTTAGCCGATCAGGTATATGAAATATCTCAATTCGACCAACAAACTTTTTTCAGAGGTCATTTCAATAAAAGAAATTATAAAAAGCACTGACGTGTGGACAGAAGGTTTTGAGCGCTCGTTCATCCACCTTCAATTGAATTTTTTTTCGACAGCTGTCAAAGAAATGCCAGCATCTCTTTGTCAATTATGCTGAGTCAGCTGTTACAGGAATATAAAGATTTTTTTTCGATAATTCGCTAGAATCTTCTACGGTTTCTATGGTTTTGATATCGCGATATTGACAAAATTTCGCACGTACTTTGAATACATTCTGTTTCATCTATGAGCGAAATTTCATTCCGATCGAATCAGTAGTTTCGCTAAATTTAGGGAATCCATAGTCTCATAATGCTCATTAGTAAACGTGACCTCGACATTCGAGATCCAAACCTACCCTGAAAATTTAAAGTCTCTAGGTCTTTCCGTTCGAAGATTTCAATTGGATCTCGAATGTCGCGTTCACGTTCACCAATGAGCAGAATTAAACTAGAGGTTCCGTAAATATGGCCGTTCAAAATATTCTTCTCCTGATAATTTCGAAGCTACTGATTGGGTTGGAATGAAATTTTGCACATAGACGAATGATGTATTCAAACTACGTGCGAAATTTCTTCCAGATCGCATTACCAAGACCATAGAAACCGTAGGAAATCCTAGCGAATTATCGAAAAAAAATTGGTCAACTAAAGCCCCGACTTGAATTCTGGAGTTTCAGTAGTTGGCAGCTGTCAAATATTGCTTCAACTGTTTTCTAAAACTGGAAATGCGGATCTACCTTCAAGGTGGATGAACGAGCGCACGAAAGCTTCTGACTTATTTTCAACTATATTCATATAAAAAACATATTGAATATGACTTATCTCATGATTCACCCTATAAAACAATGAATGAAATTAAAATATTTTTTGTAGACTCACACATATCCATATGCTTTGTTTGGATGTATTCGGTTAATTTCTTTCATTGTTCGTTCATTATTTTCCTCGTTGATATCCCAGCCAACTATAGTTGCGCCTCCTCTGGCGTATTCTAGAGCCAATTCTTTTCCAATTCCATGACCCGTGCCAGTTATCTGAAAAAAATAATGTAATCAAATGAGAAATGAACAATTCATTCTACGTTCATTTGCTCAAAAAATTGTCTCAAAAGAACAAC
This sequence comes from Aphidecta obliterata, assembly GCA_963966015.1. Lineage (NCBI taxonomy): Eukaryota > Metazoa > Arthropoda > Insecta > Coleoptera > Coccinellidae > Aphidecta > Aphidecta obliterata. Next base: position 7,986,907 of record OZ014436.1, read on the forward strand.
CCACCAGCACAATATCATTTTTCACTGATTTTGGCTCTATCTTGTGAATAAATTTGTGGAGGTTTTCACCAATGAAGTAGTATATTTGTAGAATCCAAAGAACCAGGAAGGAAATGAGTTCTACGCCTTGGAACAACTGATCAGCTAGATTCGATGAGTCTCTACAATACAATGAATATTTTAATAATGATTCTGATGTATATCCTTTTTAAAAAAAAATTCAATTCAAAGGAGAATCAATTTTTACCTAATAGACCGAATTTTTCTCCTGAAGAAAGACCATACAACCAACGAAAAGTTGAACAACATTTTGAACAAGTTCCGGAAATGAAACATTTGTGCAGATTGTTGAACAAAAACTGACATCACAGAACAACATACAAGGTTTATATAAATCGAATGAGCCATTTTGTAATGATTAGAATTGTCGTTCGAAAACTATTTGCATACTTCCCGTGAAGTCAAATCCATTAGATTGGAGAAGCCATTTATGAACTTTGAGAATGGAATAGAAATTAGGAGAGACAGTTGTTACAATGAATACGTCACCGAGATAACCGAAAATGAGTTTGAAATTAACTGTTAAATTAACTTATTTTTATAATTTTCGGCAATTTCGGGAATGTCCAGATGTACCGAGTTTATTCATAATAATAATGATAACAAGAATATTAATTTATTTTCACCATCAATTAATTTTTGTGGTAGTAGGTCAAGAAATCACATGAACCCACACATCTCCTGATGAACGAATACAAAAATAAGAATTTAATCTAAGCAACTATGAACATATGAACAAACACTGAACCATAGAGACAAACAACATCTGAATCTGAAATAGTAGCTCTATCGTGTGATCCCGTGTGAACTTCATTGCTAAAATGTATGAACCACGCCCGAACAATGCAAAATCAACTTGTCAAAAAAATCGTCTAGTGCATTAAGTGGTGGGGGGCATTATCCAAAAATTGCCAGAAAATTTTTTTCGTTTTTAGTCATCTACATCAGGTTGCTAATATTCGTACCAATTTTCATCGAAATATACGATTCAGAAATATTTTACTCTAATTATCGAAGAAGTCGGATACAAAACGCTTATATGGAGTTCCGATATAATCTAATTTGAAAAATTCGAAGCAAGAATCACATTTATGGACCATGCTTCGTATAACATCGCTAAATTCTTTATTCGTTCCTGTTAAATATGAAGAATCGGTCTTTTTAACTACAGTGATCTGTACCTACAGTTATAGTGATCTGTATCTACTGAACTGAAAAATTGACGAGTACCACGACCCCTGAGTGTGAGCAGCTTGAACTGTAATTTCGATCCCAGTGCCATCTAATTGTCATTCCAATTTTTGGTCTCGTTTAGTCTTGTATAGTTAGGTATCTTCCCAAAATACTTCAATCAACGGTTTCACGATACAAGTGGCAGTGTGTGTTGTACTGAATCACGTATTTGGTATCAGTTGCGGCATGCAGCGATGCAGAGTCTGGAATCCCATTTTGTCTATGCTGTTGCAAGTGTTAGCGTGTATAGAATTGCGTCGATGCGGAGACGAATAATTTTGCTTATTCAATCAGGAAGTTTGAAGTGAGTCGATTAGTCGTAGGAAAAAGTCGTCCGAGATAAAAGTTCCTTCACAATGATGATGATTCAGCATTTTCCTTGAAGCTTTAGAGAAGAATGTTGAATACCAAAAAGTATCCGAGAATGATGATACGGTATACGCCGCGCAACCATCAGAATTCCAATACAATACTGTTTATTAGTACACCTAATCCAAAAGTACAATTCGAATACTGGAAGAATGCGTGGGGAATTATATTTTCCCCCAAATTCATAAGCGCTCAAAAAGGTAACATTCCAACGCTCCCTATATACAGGGTCTTTCACGAGGAACCTCACCCATATTTATACGGGAAACTACTGAACGTATTTTCATGAAATTCAGCACTTATAAGTATTTCACGATGCTGATGAAATCTAAAATATTTTCAAGGCATGAGCACCTCCGGTTTTTCCGGAAATGACGTCAACTTCCGTTTTTCAAATTAGAACACCATTTTTTTATTGCAGAAATAGATTCCTTAGAAAATTTCAAGTTATTTTGATGTAACATTTTTCAGTTTTGGTTGGAAAATTCTCTCTGAGCGGGAAAATTCGAAAAAAAAATCGAAAATAGAGCTCCGCTGAAACAAGAATAACTTCGAGGTTTTTGGATGGAAAATTTTCATTTTTGGGATTTTTCAAGATGTAAGATTGATGTATCCACTTTAAGAATCGAAATCGCGATTCATGATACAGGGGGTGAAAAAATCGCTTTCAAAGTTAGGGATGACAAAATCGTGAAAAATCAATTTTTTCGAATTAGAACCCCATTTTTTTATGGCAGATATTGAATCTACGTTAAAAAATAATGTGAGTGTATGCATCACACCCTTGCCCTAAAATGGATATTTTCTGAGTTATTCACAAAAAACTGTTTTTCGTCTTGAATTTTCAGCTATTTCTTTTCCCTTCACGCCAAAAAGATGAAATTTTCAGAAAAAAAAAGAATGTAAAACATGGTAAGTTTTTGCATATGGTTCATAAGGAATTATTCATTTATCACTGGAGAGAAAACCGATGGCCGATTAGTTGAAATAAAGAGGTTTCCGATACAAATTCGAATCCAAATTCGCCATCTATTTAGGAACAACCTGTAACTTTTTTCTCTCGCATAGTAGGGTAGTAAAATCTAAAACATGGTTTAAGTAACAGTTCCTGAAAATTTCATCTTTTTGGCGTGAAGGGAAAAGAAATAGCTGAAAATTCAAGACGAAAAACAGTTTTTTGTGAATAACTCAGAAAATATCTATTTTAGGGCAAGGGTGTGATGCATACACTCACATTATTTTTTAACGTAGATTCAATATCAGCCATAAAAAAATGGGGTTCTAATTTGAAAAAATTGATTTTTCACGATTTTGTCATCCCTAACTTTGAAAGCAATTTTTTCACCCCCTGTATCATGAATCGCGATTTCGATTTTTAAAGTGGATACATCAATCTTACATCTTAAAAAATCCCAAAAATGAAAATTTTCCATCCAAAAACCTCGAAGTTATTCTTGTTTCAGCGGAGCTCTATTTTCGATTTTTTTTTCGAATTTTCCCGCTCAGAGAGAATTTTCCAACCAAAACTGAAAAATGTTACATCAAAATAACTTGAAATTTTCTAAGGAATCTATTTCTGCAATAAAAAAATGGTGTTCTAATTTGAAAAACGGAAGTTGACGTCATTTCCGGAAAAACCGGAGGTGCTCATGCCTTGAAAATATTTTAGATTTCATCAGCATCGTGAAATACTTATAAGTGCTGAATTTCATGAAAATACGTTCAGTAGTTTCCCGTATAAATATGGGTGAGGTTCCTCGTGAAAGACCCTGTATATTCATCCACAAATTAAATGGGTATGTACACTTGCTCTCAGTCTTATATATTATTATGTTCTTGTCCTGGCAAAATAAAACACAACTTCATAGGGCAGAGATTTGGTCATTATTTGAGCCATAGTTTTCTCTGCTAATTTTTTGAAAATTTCATTTCCTTTCGAAAGAGAGAAACCATGCATACTATGGAACTCGATTTCAAGTTTTAAGGCAACTTCCCATAGTTCTTCAATTGGATATAAAGGAGAACCTCTTGAAATAGTTTGTATCCAATCAGGAGCTCTATTTACATTCAAACTGTTTGTGGGTTTTCCTAATTCATATTTGTTTTTAAATTTGAATGCCACAAAACCTGCTACATATTTCAGTGATTCCTGAATCACTTACTCTTTCACCTCATAATTTGGCAGTAGATGCAATACTTCTCCGTCGATATCATCCTCTTCCAAAAAAGATGGTTCCAAGAAAGAAAAAGTCGCAACATCCACTTCTTCATAAACTCTCTCGCCCAGATCTTTATCGCAATTTGCGATATTTGAACACAATTGTATTGTATTGTATACTAGCAGACCCGGCACGCGTTGCTGTGGCCTTACCTATCCCTAACTTAACCTTAGACTAACGCTATCCTAACCCTAACCTAACCCTATCGTGACATTCGTTACCCAAACCTAACCCAACCCGACGCATTCCCTAACACAAACTTTTTCATTTTTCGGGTTTTGGAGAAAAATCTGCTGCTAGATTCAACAACGACCCGTGTTGTGGGATATGTCGGTTCAACTTGATGTTGTTGCCTGCCGACCTAAAAAAAACCTCAACTTGGGGAAATGCGAGGACCACCGGAAAAGACATCCCTGTCCGTACTTCGATAATCCCCCATGCATAGTGGTCCTTTCTCTCCTTTCTCCTCATGACTTCTGTCACAAAGCCGTAAACGCCTTCCAGCATTCTTCATGCTGTATAATTTCCTCTATTATATTCTCAACTGGCGGTAAGCGGCCTATCTTTCCAACCAGTGCGTTCCTTTCCTCCGTCCAGAACATGTGCTTCGGGTCATGATAAGGCATGATACAGATCATCCCGTGTCCGTCCTCTTAGTGAAGGTACCATAAGATCCATGCCCTGTCAAAAATTGAGTAAAATAGTCGTTTTATGCTCACATTGGATCCACTACTCCAAATTCCCCCGCATCCAAGCGGTATTTTACCCTCCATCATCCCATCTCTCTTGCCATTTTCTCAGTGTCATCCTTCTTGCCATACGTCGATTGCCCGGTAGTGCTCCTCCTACGATATAAAGGAAGCATCTTTCCGCCACCATTAGGTCAACTGGTAAGAAGCCAGGAATCACTTTGACAGCCTCCGCCGACGCAGTTCTGTATACCGAAGCTACCCTCAAGAGTCCCAGTCTCTATGCTGAATTCATCCGAGAGACATTACATTGCACTTCCCTCCATCCTGGCGCCGCATATTAGATCTTCTTGGTCACGGCATTATTTTAATAATAATAGTCACCCATCAAGACAAATCACAGTCAACATTAATCACTTTCACGAAGTAAATATTTATATAATATACTGACTCTGAATGGATTTACGGAATAATCTCGAATCATTCAGTGAAATCAATCGCACAAAAATTTGACAACCAATATATATGTCACTCATTTTGCATTATGACATTATTCTTGACAGTTACGAAATCTATGAACATTTTGTATTGGAAAATTTTCTTTCTTTTATTGTATTTTTTCGGCAATTTTCCAATGTTTTCAATATATATTCTCCTATTCTGGACGGAGACGAATACAACAAATCAAAAACCATGAACATCTGTCCAGCCGTTCTTGAGTTATAAGTGGTGTAACTAACACGACTTTCTTTTCTGACAACCAATATATATGTCACTCATTTTGCATTATGACATTTTTCTTGACAGTTACGAAATCTATGAACATTTTGTATTGGAAAATTTTCTTTCTTTTATTGTATTTTTTCGGCAATTTTCCAATGTTTTCAATATATATTCTCCTATTCTGGACGGAGACGAATACAACAAATCAAAAACCATGAACATCTGTCCAGCCGTTCTTGAGTTATAAGTGGTGTAACTAACACGACTTTCTTTTATATATAATTACATAATGCCAACCCTGTATATTGCAGATGAACTCCTTATCCATTCTTATTCGAATATTTATATTACCTTGTTACATTTTGATGAGACATCATTTTGATCACGCCACGTGTGTGGGTGTATATTTGTCCCATTGTTCGATACTGATTGTCGTAATTAACTTGAGATAAAGAATGTTATAAATACGTCTCAAGACGACTGTATCCTCAATTAATTCAGTGCATTTCTTCCTAGCTTATTGTTAGAATAGGATAATCTTCCGTTGTAAATTAATAAATCTTTTTAAAAGATCGGCTTTCGCTCCAAAAAACGTAATTGGCGACGAGGGTATGGGATTGTGCCGGTTTTCGTGAAGAACTGTGTTTCGAAACTTCGAGCGTGAAATCGTAGTTATCGCCGCGCTAAGAACTTCCAAAAACTTTCAGTTTCAACTGTTAAGGTGCCAAATCCAGCAACAACGAGGAGAAAAGCCATTTGGAGCCTTGATTGTTTGGGTAGCGTCTACAACGACTCCAGAAAAACAACGTGGTGAGAATCCTATCTAGAAACACTTTTTAATTCCCAGTCACTGACCCTGGTCCAAAGTCTTCAATCTTTTCCCACGGTTTTGAGAGTAAAACTTGTGTGAGTTTTCTCTAGGTTTCTTATAAAAAACCGATTACCAGAGTTTTTCCTAGGTTTCTTAATACAAAAAACCGATTACCAGAGTTTTTCCTAGGTTTCTTATAAAATAAAAAACCGAATACAATTATTTTCTAAGTACAATATAATTTTTCAAGATTACTTCCGTAAAGCATTTCAAAGGCCGGAAGAATACGAATAAGATGGCAGTCGCACCAGAACCAAATATGTTTGATAGATTAAAATTAATTGATTTATTTTCGAAATCAATAGTACCATTTGATGGTAATTCCGCGAATCTCGCAAGATTTTTGAATCATTGCGAAAGATTTTATAATAGGTTCCAATCTGCCGACGCGTTATTAAATGAAGCAATTATCGATATAATAAAGAGTAAATTGGTAGGAAATGCCAGTGAAATAGTAAGTTCCAATGAGAGAATTACAGATAACTGGATTAACTTGAAGGAATTTTTAAAGTTAAGATTTGAGGAAAAAATAAGCCTCACAGTTTTGTTTTGGGATCTCCAGAATGCCCAAAGAATACGTAATGAGAATGATTTAGATTTTCTCGAAAGAATAGTAGATTTAAAAAATAAATACGATTCGCAAGTCGAATTGTCTAATTTACCGATTCTTGAAAAGGATCAAGAAAAAAATATTGCGTCACCAGTAGCAACTAGAGTTCTGCTCTATAATATTAACCCAGAATTGAGAACAGCCCTTAGAGGACATGGAATTATGAACTATGACGATATAGTAAATTTTATTCGTCAAGATTATTATTTTTATCAACAACCCTATATGCACTATAAAAATCAGAATAATCAGAGGAATTTTCCTCAGCAAAATCAAAGAAATGTCCCTCAAACTAATAAAAATAATTTCCCAAATAATAATCGAGCAAACTTCCCAACTGATAATTATAGAAGTTTTCCTCATAATAATCAATCAAATTTTCCCCAATCTAGTCAAAATAATCAAAGAAATTTTTATCCAAATAATCCCCAACCGAGATTCCCATCTCAACCGATTAATTTCCAACAAAAACAAGTGAAAACTTATTTCCCGACAAATCGTCAAGTCTTCGGTAATAATGAACGTAAAAATGAAAATGTTTTCAAACCTCATCCTAATCAAAGGATACAATCTCCCCCTGAAAAAATGTCGATTCAGACAAGGAATTATCCCCAGAAGAGATCTAATTATTCTACCCAATATCAACAAAGTCCTCAGAGACAATATTTTAATAATCAACCCAATCCAAATATAATGATTGAAGAATTAACCAATATTGCGTCTACTTCGAAAGACCCGAGATTCAAAAAACGTGATTTTAACGAACGTTCATATCCAGAATATAATAATTCAAGTAAATATTTAAATGAAAATTTTCGAGATCGTGCCATGAACGACTCATTGACTTAAATAATACGTTAGATAACACAAACCAACTCCCCTATATCCAATTCCAAAACCCTAAATGTAAACTTTTAATTGATAGTGGATGTTCAGTTTGTCTTATTGATCCAAAATTCGCGTATAATAATTTCCCTAAAAATATTTTTAATGAATCTACGACACTAACTGCATGTTTCAAAAAGCAAACTGCAAATGAAAAAGTTTTAATACCTTTATTCCCCGAATTTCAAATTAATGATTTTCATCCCTTTGTCGTATACAAGTTCCATAAGAATTATGATGGTCTTATAGGAGCAGATTTTTTGAATAAATATGGACTTAATTTAGATTTTAAAAATCAATTATTGACTAATAATTATTGTCAAATCCCTTTTCATTATCAGCAAGTATGTCAGAAACCCCGAAATATCCCAATGGATCCTGAGTTTTCAAATATAATAAAACATAAAATTGATACGATCAACCAACACTTGGCAGATATCCAAAATATTTTAGAAGCATTTAAAGCGGATAATCTGAAAATTCAATCAGATGAATGTTCTTTTAAAACTGAAATTAAAACAAGTGATAATAATAGTCCTGAAGGAATCATACCTAATTCAAAAATATTGAGAGCAATTGCTGAATTTCCAATTCCTAAAAATCCCAAAGAAATAAAATCATTTCTTAGACTCGTAGGATATTATAAAAAATGTATCCCTAATTTCGCAAAGATAACGAAACCCTTAACTTCATGTTTGAAGAAAGATTCTAAAATTAATATTGATGATCCGAAATATATCGAAGCGTTCGAAATATGTAAAAGAAATTTATTGAATCACCCTGTATTGAGATACCCCGATTTCGATAAGCCATTCGTTCTTACAACTGATGCGTCAGGTTTCGCGATAGGCTCTGTTTTATCTCAAGGTGAAGTTCCAAAAGAATTTGATTACGGAATACGTTATAAGAAAGGCTCAACAAATGATGCTGATGCTCTCAGTCGAATTATAATAGAGTCAGATAATAAATTGACTTATAAAGATTTTGAAAGAAATTATGAATTGAAAAATATTAAAGATTCCCCTAAGATAATTGAAAACACAGGTGATTTATTTAAAGCCCCAAAGAATTATGCGTTAGCACATTGCGTTTCCGTTACTTCCACATGAATGGAGGAATAGCACTCCAATTTAAAAATAAATTTGGTCAAATAGAAAATTTAAAATCTCAAAATAAGCTACTAGGAGAAGTAGCAACGATCCAAATAGATGATCGAAATATTTATTATTTAATTACTAAAGATTTATACTATGATACACCGGAATATGAAACCGTTTTCCAATCAATATTATATCTTAAAGAATTATGTCAATACAATAATGATAAATACTTAGCTTTACCCAGAATTGCATGCGGTCTAGATAAATTAGACTGGCATATTATTTCAAATATGATAAAATATATTTTTGCGGAATCTAATATAAAGATAATTGTATATTCCTTACCGAATCGGAATATCGGAGGAAATACTAATGAATTTGAAAATGATCCAATGATAGAGATCAATACGTTCGAAGAAACGAACAGAATCGATAATGATTCAATGGCAAATGCCACAGACATAGATTATTACGAAAATATTGAAATAAACGGAATCGAAGATGATTTGTTATCGATTGCAAATCAAATCACTACGGAAGAATTAGATGAATGTTTGGCCCTATTGGATCCAGACGATGATAATAATGATAATGATAATAATGATAATGATAATAGTGAAAACGAAGATTTTATTGATTTAGAGACAGACGATATTACTGTCCATAGTAACATTGAGAATCCTATTTTAGAACTTCCCTATACAGAAAGAAGTTTAAATGCAGCCCCTTTGCAGATAATATTAAAATCATCCCCGAATTATAGTGTTACGAAAACTAAACCTTTCGGAGAAAAACTCAGATTTCGAGTAATGATAAACTCAATAGATACTGACTTATTCAAATTTGTCAAAGAGTATATTCAACCAAAAAAGTCGTATACTTTATATTTTGCTTCGCCCGAATTAGAGAAACCTCTAATAAATATTTTACAGAATAAATTTGATTATAAAACGTTAAATTTAAAAATTTCTAGAACATACGTAGAAGATGTTGAAGATAAGGAAGAACAACTTCTTCGAATTCAACAGTATCACGAGACAAAGTCGATTCATCGTGGTTTACGAGAAAATATAATTAGTTTAAAACGAAAATATTATTGGCCGAACATGAACAAAGATGTTCAAAGCTTTATAAATTCCTGTGAAATATGTCAAAAAAGCAAATATGAACGAACTCCCATTGAGTTACAATTTAGACCAAACCCAATTGGATCGAAACCTTTCACTCACATTTATTGTGATACAATAAGGTTCAATCAAACGTATTGTCTGAGTATAATAGATTCTTTTTCAAGATTAGGTCAATGTTACCCACTTCTACAAAAGACAGGAATTGAAATTGTAGATAAATTATTGATGTATTTTAGCCATTACGGCATTCCTAATAAAATAACGTGTGACAATGGATTAGAATTCAAAAACGGCGTAGACCAAAATTTTTGTAAAATCCATAAAATTGAAATTCATTATATTACAAATTATAATCCCAATTCGAATGCATTAGTAGAAAGATTTCATTCTACACTGATAGAACAATTGCAAACAATTGAAAGTAGGAATTCAACTTTTCCAAGCAGACTTTCCCAAGCTTTATTAAGTTATAATAATTCGAATCATTCAAGTCTAGAAATGACACCTATGCAAATTATTAAAGCAGATTTAAATTACTCTTTACCAGTTGAACGTACACATAACGAACAAGTTCAAGATTACGTGGAAAATTACATAGACAATCTTAATGAGATTGCAAATCAATTAGAAAAGAATAAAGAGAAAAATATTGCGCGTTTGGAAAAAACGAATGAAAAGCGATCAGCAAAAGAAAGTCATCCCTTAAATAAAAATCCTACTTATATTAAAAATCCAATAACGAGAAAATTGGACCCAGCATTTAAAAAGGTTAATGCTCGTGAAATTGATAATTTACGCATTCAGGATAATAAAAATAAACACATTTATCATAAGAAAATTCTTAAGCAAAGAAAAAACTAGTTCAAAATTTTGTTGCAGATAATGGATCTATACGTCATCCTCGCGATATTATTCGAAATAATTATCGTATCATGTATGGATATCATTCCAATTGAAAGCAACATATTACCAATCGCATTAGGAAAAGCGTATGTCACACATAAAAATCTTCAATTAATATATCACGTAGATTTAAATAAAATCGAAGAATTGATTCTTAATTATCAGAAAGAAATAATTAAATTAGAAAAGTCAAAATCTAATTTTGCCCAAACAGCCAATTTTAAGTATCTACAGCATACTAATGAAATTAATATCAATACCATGGAAGAATTGTTGAATGAAAAAATTAGAGTTAAAAGAGGACTCATTAACTTAGGAGGAAAGATTTCAAAGATTTTATTCGGAACGTTAGATTCCGATGACGAAGAATTATATAAAAACTATTTTGATAGTATTCAGAAAAATGAAAAAGTTTTGATAAAAAATCAAAAACAGATCGCAACAGTCGTAAATGACCTTAAAAATAAGTATATTGAAAAATTTCAGAAAATGTCAGAAAACCTTAAATTGCTTCAAGTTATACCAGCAATACAAGAAATTCAATACATGCATCTCCTGACATTTGAACTTAAAGATATCAAGAATATTCTAGATGAAATTGCAACTGCAGTGAGTTTTGCAAGATTACATCTTTTACATGAATCCATTTTACCTTATTCAAAATTCCTTGAATTAATAAAAAATGTGACGATAATACCTTTACATCATCTGAAAGATTATTATCAGATATGTCATACGAAAGTAATTTTCAAAAAGAAAGCATTACTATTTTTAATATCAATCCCAACGGTATACGAAGAAAGTTATGATTTATACAAGTTTTACTATCTACCACAAAACAATTTATCCCTTCCATATACCGATCCTTATTTACTCTCACAAGAAGAAACCCTGAAATGGTCAACGAAATTTTGCCATCCAGTGGAAGATGATTATCTCTGCGATCAAGACACCTTAGCTGAATCACCAGCATGCCTTCGAAATATTTTGAAAAACCACACCGAAAACTGTCCAAGAACGACAACGGTACTTTCCCCAGATTTAAAATTATTAGAAGATGGAAATATCCTATCCATCGAAAATAAAAATGTTTTAGAAAAATGTCTTCAGCAAACAAGACATTATTTTGTGCCTCCTATAACAATTCTACGAACCAAATGTGCTGTGAGCAACACGAGAAAAGAAATCGTCCCAACTACTACAATCAATGAAGAAAAATACGTGATTTTACCCAAGATGACTTTATTCAACCCAAATTCCACAAATGAAGAATCCCGGAAAGATGAAGACATCCCGGATATCAAGATAGAAGACCTGGACCAATGGAATCTCCAGCCTTCAAGATTTATATTTTTGCTTATTTTTATAATAATCATTTTATTAATTATTACTTATTTTATTTTGAAATATTTAAGAAAAGATATTTTTTGTAAAGCTACACCTACTACAGGTGATACCTTTATCCAAGGTGGGGAGGAATTACATAATGCCAACCCTGTATATTGCAGATGAACTCCTTATCCATTCTTATTCGAATATTTATATTACCTTGTTACATTTTGATGAGACATCATTTTGATCACGCCACGTGTGTGGGTGTATATTTGTCCCATTGTTCGATACTGATTGTCGTAATTAACTTGAGATAAAGAATGTTATAAATACGTCTCAAGACGACTGTATCCTCAATTAATTCAGTGCATTTCTTCCTAGCTTATTGTTAGAATAGGATAATCTTCCGTTGTAAATTAATAAATCTTTTTAAAAGATCGGCTTTCGCTCCAAAAACGTAATTATATATAGATTGTTTATATCCCGACTCTCCTTGATGATGAGGTCTCTGTGAGACCCCTCAGAATCTCAGAGCTTGTGCGAGTTAGAAGACCCGGTTGTGTTCTGTGTAGGCTTTGTTACTGTGTCCTTACGCCACTTGAGGCACAGCACTGTTAATTGTTTACCCAACAGTGAATGGTGGAACCGTGCTCCATGTCAGAAAATTTCATTCCCGACCGGAGGATTCGAACCCGGGACCGATCAAGGAGACCGGCACCAAAGTCGACTGCGCTATCCACTGCGCCACGGCCCCGTAATTTCTGTGTTAAACAAACTTCATCATCATCTGACACAAATATTATAATATTAGTTTCATAAACAACAACACAACATCACCAAATTCGAATATAATAGCATAGTACACGTGGGATTGAATAGGTAAACAGAGTCCGGATCCTCGTGAGTGACGTAGCTGCGCGTAACGAACGAAATTAGGCTCGAATATTAGCATACCGGTGTTTGTGTATCACTTTCTTCCTCATACACGTCGACGGAGTGGGAGCATGCTGGCCAGTCCATCGCGACGAGCGACACTCGACGTGTATGAGAGAGAAAGAGGTGGTTCGTTTTAGTTCAATATTGGATTACCCATCATCATAAAGCGAATTTATTTCCATTCTTGCACTGTTCGACTGAAAGGTGAAGCTCTCTTTCTTATGCATTGAATATCCTATACGTCCGATGAAATTTTCCAGACAGGTGTGTGTTATATGCCTGTCTTATACATGTATTATACAGGGTGTTTCGTTGGTAAATGGAAAAACTTGAACAGTGAATATAGGACACCGAGGTGGTTCTAAATATACCCCATTTATTGGGTCTGACTGCCTTGGTTACCGAGATACAGGGTGATTTATGAATTCTGCTCATTTCTTTCCGAGGTCATAACAAGCGAACCGCCCAGTAGATTTTCTGAATATTTGGCACACATCTTCCTTATTTGAAGCTTAAATGAATCACTTAATGATCACAAAGAAAATCCAGGTCCGGATTAACTAAAAATTATGAAACGGTTTTATCCTCGGAACAACCCCCCTCTGTATATCGAAATTTTGAAAATCCGTTTTCAGATTCAAAAAGAGCACAAAAAACTGAACGGAAATGCGTGATTCAAATTTCCGCGCAGACAATTTTGCTGAACCAATTTTCAACTTGAATGTGAAGTTTTCGAGAAATTTTATATCGAAAAGTGGTTATGAGTCACTTTGGATAATAACTAACGATTTCTATGTTATTTTGCAATCACGCACAAATTATTCAAGACATTAGGTTTACTTTTTATAGTTTCAGAGTATTCACCATGTGGGTACTTGTTATTTATAGAGAAAAAATATCGCCCTGTATATGTACATATGTAATTCAAAATTGGTACTACTAAGACACGAGTAAAATAGTATGTTCTTAAGTTTTATACTGAAATAATCGAGTTTCTATTTGATGGCGAAGTAACTGAACTGAATTTGCTGGCGCGCAAGTGAGCGTCTACTCGTATTTCAGTACAGTCGTTTAGTAGTCATTTATCGGAATACAGAAATTGTATGAGAATGTCGAAAGAACAGTTTGACACCCTGCTGGATCGAATTGCCTCCAAAATCTTTTTTTTTCTTTTGCATATGTAAATCTCAATCCCGAATTTTGTTTTTAATTTCGAATCCTTCAATTCCCATTATCTCTTTAATTTCCCTATACGCCGATTCTCTAGCTTGCTTATTTTTGTAGACAGCATCCCTAAAATCCCACAAACCATGCCTTTCCCTGTAACTTTGTACGAATTTTAAAGTTGTTTCCTCATTCCAACGAGACATCTTTGAAGTCGATACGAATTGAAACACCCTCTGCACAATTTCAAAATTTCTACTAATGTACTTGCCTCATCTGGGTGGTCTGCACGTGTTTAGTTGAGGAGTTTAGTTGGGAAAACAAGAGAGGGGGACGCGACTTGCACAAGTGAATAGACAGTGTTTATATTCACTTGACTAAACACACGACAGTCTACTGAACTTGCATCGCGGTTTACACGATGCAAGTAAGACTTGATTTAGTTACTTGCGCGAGCTACTTGACACGTGTAAAGCGGGTCTAACTGTTGTACAAATACATAACCATGGATCCTATATTATACCGGCCTGATTAACTGGTGAAGTGTACTTGGATTTTTTGGAAAATATGCTACCAGTTTTACTTCACGACGAAAACGTAAATATTGCTGGCATGTATTTTCAGCACGATGGGGCGTCGCCTCATTATATGCTCATTGTTAGAGACTTTTTGGAAGGATAATTTTTTAATTCATAGATAGGTCGAGGAGGCCCTCACAACTGGACTTCCAGATCACCTGATTTGAATCCCATAAATTATTATGTCTGGGTTATCTAAAATCTGTGGTATATTCTGCTGAGATACATACACGGGATCAGCTAATTCCGAGAATAGAAGAAGCTAGCAGGGAAATAAAAAACAATCCAAATGTAATTCGAAATATCCTCAAAGGAGCAAAAAAATGTGTTGACCAAAATGGAGGACATTTTGAGCAGTTCATGTAGTTTGTTTACTTTTAATTTTGTATCTTTTTATCCTTTTTATATAATGATGTACATAATTGTTTAAATTTGTATCAAATCGATCTAATTCTTTTCAATTATTTCAATCAAATATTCAAGCAATCAATTTTGAATTATGAACACAGAGTTCGCCAATTTTTCTTCTTTTAATTACAAGTAGGTGTATCTTAATGGTGATTACACAATGGGTTGGTCTGAAGTTATAAAAAAGGAAAGCTTATGTAATCAATAATAGTTAGTAATTTTAAAATAACATAGAAATCGATAGTTATTATCCAAAGGGACTTATAACCACTTTTTGATATCCAATTTCTCGAAAACTTCACATTCAAGTTGAAAATTGGTGCAGCAAAATTGTCTGCGCGGAAATTTGAATCACGCATGTCCATTCGATTTTGTGCTCTTTTCGAATCTGAAAACTGATTTTCGAAATTTCGATATACAGGGTGTTGTTTCAAGGATAAAACCGTTTCATAATTTTTTGTTAATCCGGACCTGGATTTTATTTGTGATCATTGAGTGATTCATTTAAGCTTCAAATAAGGAAGATGTGTGCCAAATATTAAGAAAATCTACTTGGCGGTTCGCTTGTTATGACCTCGGAAAGAAATGAGCGAAATTCATAAATCACCCTGCATCTCGGTAACCAAGGCAGTCAGACCCAACAAATGGGGTTTATTTAGAACCACCTCGGTGTCCTCTATTCACTGTATAATATCGTCGGCCTAATTCGTTAACCTGCCAAGTCCATTTTTTGATCAATTTTACTTATTGAGCTGTTCATGAAGCTTAGACGATTATCTACCTAGGGCATAAGAAATAAGGTAGATATCAATATAACAAGAATCATTAAAGACACCAAAGGGATTTTCAGAATCTTTATATGTAAAATAGAAAAGATATCCTTCAGTTCTTAATCTCTCCTGTAAACTATGCGAAATGGACTTGGCAGGTTAACGAATAAGGCCGACGATATGTGTGTATATATATTCTTAAATGTTTTTATCCTTTTCGCCCGTGCATCCAAATTAAAAATTTCTTCATCAATTCTATGTAGAAAACGTACAACCTTATGCCAGGTTATGTTATTCTTATTATCATGAAATGAAAAAAATTAATATTTTCATGACGCTCAATCAAACACTTTTGTCATTAATAACCAACTCACCTTGTTTCGCTTTGGAGTTTACTGAAGCTTCCAACTTTGGTCTTTTACCAGTGGTAGGAGGTTTGAGCAACTTCCTTTTTACAGAAGATGGTTGTGGTGTAAGGCACATCTTTGAGGAAGAAGGAAATAAACTAAGACAAGATCTTGCTGGGGTAAGAGTTTCTTGTTCTCTGACCTGTTTACGGGCGCTTAGCTTCAATTTGCGATCCTAAAGGAGAAGAAAAGAAAATTGGAATTTTTAGTTCTTCAATTTCCTGACATTTAGAACACATCTTTTATCGGTAAAAAGTAACATCACCGGAGGCGCATTTGCGAATACGGCTCTGATGGGGGGCACAATAGACCTTGAGGTCGCAGTGGAACGTAACCCCTTCCTAACTATAAACTATAAACATCACCGGAGGCAATCAACCAAGTTCACTTCGTTCAAGATCACCCTATTTATAACATCTGAACCTACCTCATCTCTCTGCAAATGCAAATTTTCAATATGTTCTAGGATTGGAGATCCAAAAATTAAGAAAGATTCTCCTGTATGATCTAGGTGAGCCAAAGCTTCTTCTTTGATTTTCTTCTCAATCAAAGGTATTTTTTTTGACAATTTATTTCGTTCTTTTTCTTCCCTCAGTAATTGACCACCTCTATTTTTATATCGATTGGGTCCTGCCGAATATTTATTTTCCATTTCAAGGAGATGACTCCATAGTTTCTGATGTTCTGTGAATAGTTTGATCAATTTTCTGCAACAGAAAAAGTAAAATGAAAATGAACTCAATAAAAATTATACCTCTCAAGAAGAAAATAAAATACTAGTCAAATGTATGTAGGTACTGACTATTTACTAACGAATTTTTTCAATCAAAAAAATGAGACCTTGATAAGATGAATGGGATCAAATTATCATTTGAAGTCAACAATGAACATTGCTGTGTCAAAAAAATATATCAAAACCAACCCATGTTAGGTTCATTAATATGAAATAATTAAGTTTCAAACCCAAACGACAATATTTCGGTTATGAGAGTTGCCTTTATTTTGATATAGCAATTATCAGAAGTCTAAAATATAAGAGCTTTTTTACGAAACATAAAGCACCACATCAGTAATTTTATGCCAAATATTTCAAAGTTCAATAATAACATTTGCATTTGCATTTTTGTAATAGATATATCATAATTTTGCCTGGTGCTTCTTCACATAGAAGTGTAACCGTAAGGGAAATAAAGGATAAAATAGATGGCAGCATTTCTAGAATAGTACAGAATTTTGTACATATTGCATTATTTCTGTTGCAAGAAGTATCATGAAAAAATTACGAAAAGCACTGCCGTGAAGGCAGGAGCTTTTGAGCGCTCGTTCATCCACCTTGTAGGTAGATTCACATTCTCCAGATTTAGAAACCAATTGGAAGGATTTTGACAGCAGTCAAAGACAATTTCAAACTGAGGCCAATATCCAGTGCTTTAGGTGACCAATTCTTTTTCGAAAATTCGCTAGAATTTTCTACGGTATCTATGGTCTTGGTAATGCGATCTGGACAAAATTTCCCACATAGTTTGAATACATTATTCTTCATCATCTATGAGCGAAATTTCATTCCAATCCAATTAGTAGTTTCGAAATTATCAGGAAAAAAATAGTTTGAATGCTATATTTACGGAACCCCTAGTCTAATTTTGCTCATTGATGAACGTGAACGCGAAATTCGCGATCCGATCCCAGCCTGAAAATTTCAAGTCCCTAGACATTTCCGTTCAAAAGCTATGATTTTCTATGGTTTCTATGGTTCTGATTATGCGACCTGGAAAAAATGTAGCTCGAATATATCATTCTCAATTCAAACACAAAATTTCGTCACGATCAAATCCATAGTTTTGAAATGATCAAGAAAACTGAATTTCAAACGACCATATTTACAGAACCCATAGTCTAATTTTGCTCATTGATGAACGTGACCGCAACATTCGAGATCCACACCTATCCTGAAAATTTCAAGTCCCTAGGCCTTTCCATTACGAAGTTATAGTTTTCTATGATTTCTATGGTTCTGGTCATGCAAGCTGGACACAATTTTGCATGTAGCTTGAACACGTAATTCTCCATCTGAGTGAAATATTTCACCTCGATCGAATTTGTAGTTTCAAAGTAACCAGGGAAACAAAATTTCGAGCGGCCATATTTACGGAACCCCTGGGCGAATTCTGCCCAATAACGAACCGCGGTACTCGAGATTCGAACCTACCCTGAAAATTTTAAGTTCCTAGGACATTCCGTTCGAGAGTTATCGTGTATACGGAAGGCCGGAAAGACTAGAATTTTTCGACGGATTCGTCATCAGTGAGTCGAACATAGTCGTTTGAGACCATTTTCGGCTCAAAATTCGAAAAATACAGACATCGTGTCGAGGATACAGCCCTCGTGTAAGTAGAACGAGCGCTCAAAAAACCAAATTTTCGAAATTGGAACATTTTAATTTAAATCGAGAATTTTATCGTCTGTATTATGTATTAGAGTAATTTTTTTTTTAGTTTTTCTGGAATTCATTTGACTTCATTTAACATCTTTTTGTCTGCTAGCCGTTTAAAAATTATTTTAATTTAAATACCAGCATTTTGGGTTGAATTGGGGGTGCATATTCCGTTAGATTTTTATGGATTGATTTCCATCAAAACTGAAGTGCTTTTCAAGAAGTGTTTCACTACTATGTTGTCTTACTTTATTTGATTTATACTTACTCATTTTTAGCATAAAAATTTCTCCATTTCCTTACTTATAACTCATGATAGGGCAAGACGTCTTCTGTGTAAAAATCGCAAGTTACCCATTGATAGTTCGCATGGCTTTCTTCATTCCGATGAAAACATGTTTTCCAAAGATCACGAAGTTCAGTTCTCAGTTTTTCAACGAATATCTGGAATAATACAGAATATTTATTAAAAAATTACGAAAAGCACTGCCGTGAAGGCAGGAGCTTTTAAGCGCTCGTACATGCACCTTGTAGGTAGATTCGCATTTTCCAGTTTTGGAAACCAATTAAGGAAATTTTTGACAGCTGTCAAACAAATTTTCAAACTAAGGCGAAAATCCAGACTACAAATCAGTGCTTTAGGTGACCATCCTTTTTTTCGATAATTCGCTAGAATTTTCTACGGTCTTGGTAATGCGATCTGGACCCAATTTTCCACGTAGTTTGAATATCTTATTCTTCATCTATGTGCGAAATTTCATTCCAATCCAATAAGTAGTTTCGAAATTATCAGGAAAAAAATAGTTCGAACGGCTATATTTACGGAACCCCTAGTATAATTTTGATCATTGATGAACGTGAACGCGAAATTCGCTATCCGAACCGATCCTGAAAATTTCAAGTCCCTAGGCCTTTCCGTTCGAAAGTTATGACTTTCTATGGTTTTGATCATGCGTTCTGGAAGAAATTGAGCTCGAATATTTTATTCTCAATTTAAATACAAAATTTCGCCACGATCAAATCCATTGTTTTGAAATTATCATTAAAACCGAATTTCAAACGGCCATATCTACGGAACCCCTAGTATAATTTTGATCATTGATGACGTAACCGCGAAATTCGCGATCCAAACCTATCCTGAAAATTTCAAGTCCCTAGGCCTTTCCGTTCGAAAGTAATGATTTTCTATGGTTTCTGTGGTCCTGATTATGCGATCTGGAAAAAATGTAGCTCGAATATATCATTCTTAATTTAAATACAAAATTTCGTCACGACCAAATCCATAGTTTTGAAATTATCAAGAAAACTGAAATTCAAACGGCTATATTTACGGAACTCCTGGTCTAATTTTGCTCATTGGTGAACGTGACCGCGACATTCGAGATCCACACCTATCCTGAAAATTTCAAGTCTTTCAGGTCTTTCCATTACAAAGTTATAACTTTCTATGGTTCTGGTCATACGATCTGGACAAAATTTTGCATGTAGCTTGAACAAGTCATTATCCATTTGAGTGCGAAATTTCAACTAGATCGAATCTGTTGTTTCGAAGTAATTAGGAGAACACAATTTCGAGCTGCCGTATTTACGGAACCCCTGGGCGAATTTAGCCCAATAACGAACTAACCGCGGCATTCGAGATTCAAACCTACCCTGAAAATTTCAAGTTTTCAGGACATTTCGTTCGAGAGTTATCGTGTATACGGACAGCCGGACGGAAAGACAGACCCAAATTTTTTGACGGATTCGGCATCAGTGAGTCGAACATAGTCGTTTGAGACTATTTTCGGCTCAAAAGTCGAAAAATACAGACATCGTGACGAAATGATATAGCCCTCGTGTAAGTAGTACGAGCGCTCAAAAACAGCTGAGTAAATGAGGAATCAAAATTTTGGAGTTCGACGTTTCGACTCCGATTTTGGAGAAGGAACTGTTGATTTTACGCCGGTGCCTCAATCTGCGCGCTACCTGCTTCCGTCAACTTGAGTATTCTCGGACATGCGTATGTGTCGAAAGGACTGTTAGGGGCGAGGGGTTCTGAATCTGAATTAGCATGTAGGTAACGGTTGGTATGAGTTGGTTTTCTGTAAATCGTGTGTGTGAAGGAGTTGTTGGATTCAGTTATAAGAACCTCAATAACAGAAAGATAATTGTTGGTCTCAACTTCCATTGTGAATTTGGTAATGTTGTTAATGTTAATCAGATGATCAAAGAAGTCTTGAAGAGTTCGTAACAGTGTGGCCATATATGACGAAGACATGGTCAACATAACGGAGCTAGACCAACTTGCTGGCTCCGCACCATAAAGTTTAGCTTTTTACATTTTTTTCAAATCAACAAAAAAAAGTTCTGGAGGAAAACAGGGGACAGTGTTACAGAAAAATATCACCCTGTGAATTTGCTATCGAAATTGGCATTTCACATGGTATAAACTCTCAATTGTAATATCTATACCAAATTTCAGTTGAATACCTTGTGAAGTATAGATACTATGAGGGAAAAAATATCCGTCCCAGATGGAGCACTGAGCCGGTTTTGGTCATGTTTCCACGTATTTTTCACCTATTTCTGAACATTTCAACGAAAAATCAAGATTGAAGTTTTGTAGTACTATACTTCTACTTTCAAAATTTGTTTTGTTAATTAAAATCCTACAACTTCCGACGCATCCAGCTGTTCCGGAAAATAGAGCCTTAAATAATTCAAGCCCCAATTACGCAAAAACGATTTATCCGACAACGTCCGTGTTGTGGACACTTAAAGTACCTATTAACCACTACTTTCATTCGGAAAGCCAGAGCTTCAACTTTATAATTGGCCGAGTTATGAAGTTTTGAAAAAACGCTGATTTTTACGGTTTTTCGGCTTTCCTCCGGTAATGATGACCCGATTGAGTTTCACTAGCACTCATTTTCTTCGTCTTTTCATTCTTTACAATTCGTCTGTTGAAAGTATCAGCACCGCTCTATTGATTCAGATTTTACAAGCAAAAAACTAAAAAAACAACGTTTTTTTAGGAGTTTCTTCGCGATTACAAGAAAAGTAATCATATTTGCGAGTCGAAAACATATCAGGAAACATCCACGGACCACCCCACGTACCACCACACTCGCGGTTTTCTTCTACGATTTTTGTCACAGAATGACCCTTTATCTGCTCTATTGCCTGGTCTATATAACGATATTGAAGGGACCGCTTAATTGTTCAATGATAATTTCAAGAAGCTCTGACATGAACTCAGGTGCTTTGCGCACTAGTTTCTATGTACTGAACCAGCCTTCAGTGTTCATTGTCAGCATGACAAATACTGTCATTTCATTTTTATAAACGTCAAAAGATGGAATCACCGAATTATTATTGAATATATGCGGAAAATTCCATTTTTTTCCTTATGTAACAGGTAGAGTGCTGAATTTAGACATATCTCATTCTATACATACCTTTTGTGTGTAGACCAAATTTCAAATGGATAGTTTTTAAAATAGACCAGATACCCATGCAGCACCGGATATTCATGTGAATTGCCTGAATGTGCGAAAATGGATGGGTATATTCAGAATAAATAGAATATCTATGTCCCATACAGCATATTCCAGGAATATTTCGATACAAATATTCCAGGCATATTCCTACAAGAATATGTTAAGAATGTTCCAAAATGAAAATTTAATATAGAATATTCATAAAATATTTCAAATTGTATATTCTTCCTGGGACATACATGGAATATTCCGCACATAATATTCTTGGAATATTCCGTATGAAATATTTTCGGAACATTCTATGAATATTCGGAATATCTTTTACCTATATCTGTGGAATTCCCATACGAATATTCATAGAATATTCCAATATGCCAAAATGTATATTCGAGGAATATTCTAAGAATATCTTGTGCTGCCTGGGCCAAGTTTGTAGGAATTTTTGATCCATCGAATTTCATGCAATTACCTCTTATAGTAACCGAAAAAAACTCACTCAAAATAATAATAACCATAATAAAGTTTGTTGACCCACATTCATACATTTTTGAGCGCTCGTTCTACTTACACGAGGGCTGTATCATTTCGTCACGATGTCTGTATTTTTCGAATTTTTAGCCTAAAACGGTCTCAATCGACAAGGTTCGACGCACTGATGACGAATCTGTCGAAAAATTCGAGTCTGTCCGTCCGTATACACGATAACTCTCGGATTTAACGAGTCTTGAAATTTTCTGTGTGGGTCCAGTTGCCGAATACCGCGGTTAAGTTCGGTAATAGGCAGAATTCCACAAGGGGTTCCGTAAATATGGTCGTTCGAAATTTTGTTCTCTTAATTACTTCGAAACTACTGATTCGAGATCAAATTTTGCACTCAGGTGGAGAATGACGTGTTCAAGCTACATGCGAAATTTTGTCCAGATCGCATTACCAGAACCATAGAAAATTATAGCTTTCGAACGGAAAGGCCTAGGGAATTTTCAGGCTAGGTGTGGATCTCGAATGTCGCGGTCACGATCATCAATGAGCGAAATTAGACTAGAGGTTCCGTGAATATGACCGCTCAAAATTTTTTTTTTCTGATACTTTCGAAACTACCGATTGGATCGGAATGAAATTTTGCACATAGATGAAGAATAATGTATTCGAAAAATTCTAGTCTGTCCTTCCGTCTTTCCGGCCGTATACACGATAACTCTCGAACGGAACGAACTAGAAACTTCGACTAGGGATTCCGTAAATATGATCGTTTGAAGTTTGGTTTTCTTAATAATTTCAAAACTACGGATTCGATCGCGACGAATTTTTGTATTTTAATGGAGAATGATATATTTGAGCTACATTTTTCCCAGATCGCATAACCAGAACCATTTTTTGACAGCTGTCAAAAATTTCTTCAACTGGTTTCTAGAACTGGAAAATGCACTACACACAAGGTGGATGAACAAGCGCTCAAAAGCTCCTGACTTCACAGTAGTGCTTTTCATAATTTTTATATACTTAATTCAAATAATCATGAAAAGCACTGCCGTGAAGGCAGGAGCTTTTGAGCGCTCGTACATGCACCTTGTAGGTAGATTCGCATTTTCCAGTTTTAGAAACCAATTGAAGGAATTTTTGACAGCTGTCAAAAAAATTCAGAAACTTAGGCGAAACTCCAGACTTCATGTCAATGCTTCAGCTGATCAATTTGTTTCCGATAATTCGCTAGAATTTTCTACGGTATCTATGGTCTTGGTGAAGCGGTCTGGACAAAATTTTGCACGTAGTTTGAATACATTATTCCTCAGCTAGGTGCATAATTTCATTCCAATCCGATCAGTAGTTCCGAAACTATCTGGAAAAAAATATTTTGAACGGCCATATTTACGGAACCCCTAGTCTCATTTTGCTCATTGATGAACGTGACCGCGATATTCGCGATCCAAACCCACCCTGAAAATTTCAAGTTCCTAGGCCTTTCCGTTCAAAAGTTACAATTTTATATGGTTTCTATGGTTCTGGTCATGCGATCTGGACAAAATATTGCTTCAATATATCATTCTCGATTAAAATACAAAATTTCATCTCGATCGAATCCGTAGTTTCGAATTTATCGAAAAAACAAAATTTCAAACGACCGTATTTACGGAACCCCTTGTATAATGGTGCTCATAGATGAACGTGATCACGACATTCGAGATCCACACCTATCCCGAAAATTTCAAGTCCCTAGGCATTTCCGTTCAAAAGTTACAATTTTCTATGGTTTCTATGGTTCTGGTCATGCGATCTGGACAAAATTTCGCATGTAGCTGAAACACCTCATTTTCCATTTGAGTGCAAAATTTCATCTCGATCGAATTTGTAGTTTTCAAGTAATCAGGGAAACAAAACTTTGAACGGCCATATTTACGGAACCCCTGGTGGAATTTGGCCCATTAACGAACTTAACCGAGCCATTCGGGAACTGAACCCACACTGAAAATTTCAAGTCTCTAGGTTGTTTTGTTCGAGAGTTATCGTGCTGACGGACGGCCGGACGGACAGACTCGAATTTTCCGACGGATTCGTAATCAGTGAGTCGAACATAGTCGATTGAGACCATTTTCGGCTCAAAATTCGAAAAATACAGACATCGTGACGAAATGATATAGCCCTCGTGTAAGTAGTACGAGCGCTCAAAAAGGAGCAGCTCTTTCGATTGGTGCAAGAGCTAGCTATCTATCCCACTATAAAATTCGAATATGCAAAAAACCATACGTCACATATAATAAGAATATCTTTCTGATATCTTGGTATTCAACTTTTTAAAATTTGTCGAATGGATATTATTTTCATAATTTAATAATTCTTTCAGTTTTCTCATATAAGGCTATTTGGGTGCAATAACCGGCTATGATCAACTTTTAATGTTACTTTTTTTATATTAACAATGAAATATTTTTATATTTAAAATTAAGTCAGAGGATCGTAAATAGCAATAGATATAATTCAAAGTTCAATGAAAGGAATGGTACATACAATTTAAAAAATTAGTGAATAAAAACCCTAATCGAATTCAGATAAACAGCCGTTATTATTCTTTAAAAACCCTAATTACGGATTATCAATTTATTTTTTTTACATCATAATTGATATTCTCTAATTGTTTTCTTTTGATTTCCTCTTCATATAGGAGAATTCCCATTTCTACCTCATCTTTTCCTTTTGGGCACACATATAAGTTGTACCTCTTGTACAATTACTTAGAACCAA
Source organism: Aphidecta obliterata (assembly GCA_963966015.1). Classification (NCBI taxonomy): domain Eukaryota; kingdom Metazoa; phylum Arthropoda; class Insecta; order Coleoptera; family Coccinellidae; genus Aphidecta; species Aphidecta obliterata. The sequence continues at coordinate 8,012,447 of OZ014436.1, forward strand.
AAACCTAACTGAAAATACATGAAATGTCAAATGTAAAATTTTCTATGGTGTCGACGATATTTAAGGTTGACAATGGTTCACCGACTAGAGAATAGAGTAAAAGTTTTCTTTCCATGTATATTATTCCTCTATTACTTCCAGTTTCAATATTATATGGTTGGCAAAACTGACGAATCTGGCTAATACCAAAGATTAGACTGTTACTCTTTGCGAATAGTTATCTATCAGCTAACTGGAAGTGAAAAGACGCTAATAGGCTATTCTCGGAATAGGAAGTATCTTCATTTATGAGACCGATAGTTATTCTCCTGGTAGTGGTTATTTATTCGGATGTGAAGAAACCGGCCCTAACCGTAATGGCTCCATCATTAAGGAGTACGTAGATAAAACCAATTACATTTTAAACTTTCCGAGAAACTCTTTCACCTACTATCCAGCCCATCGAGGTTCACCATCTACAATCGACCTGATGTTAACAAAGAACCTCCAAATTTCTCAACCTTTTACCATCCAGGCACTAGATTCAGACCATTTTCCGGTATTGGCAACAATTCCCAAACTGAATTCTACCCCCTTGCGAAAAGAAAAAATTAACTATTTCACTGACTGGAAACTCTTCAAAAAGTTAGTTGATCAAAATCTCAAATTAAACTCGAACATTAACTCAGAAATCGACATAGACAAAAAAATATCCGATCTCACGAAAATAATAAAACTTAGTTTGAATCAAGCGACAAATAAGGTTACCCAACCGGATAAAAACCATCTAGAATTGCCCCCATCTGTGCGAGAACTCATAAGATTGAAAAATAAAATGAGGAAAAGGCTGCAAAGAAATTACAGTGTAGGCTTATACCACGAATATAGAAATTCAATAAATCTAATAAGAGGTATAACAAACTCTTTAAAAACCGAAAAATGGGAAAATTTTACGAAGAGCCTAACTAATTCCAAAGAAATGTGGAAAATAATGCGTTCGATGAGAACAAACCAACCATACGCCGGAATTTCAACCCTGCTTGGAACACAAGGTTCTAACTTCCCCAATCGAAATTCATCAGATCATTCGATCCTTCAAGAATAAGAAAGCACCGGGCGAAGACAAAATTAATAACAGAACACTCAAATTACTCCCAAGAAAAGCCATTGTTCAGCTTTACTACATACTCAACAGTTGCCTCAAATTTAACTACTTCCCAAATGATTGGAAAAATGCCCTAGTTCTCTCCTTTCCCAAAGCAAAGAAAGATCACAAGCTCGCGTCAAATTACCGACCTTCTGCCTTCTGCCAACCATGTCCAAGGTCCTTGAAAAAATCATCCTCAACAGAATTAAAGAACATGAAAATCAACATCAAGAATGGATTGATGAACAATTCGGATTTAGAACTTCCCATAGCACCATCCTCCAATTAGGTACAATAACAGATCAAATAACCAACAACTTGAATTATAAAAAAATTACAGCTATGTTAAATCTCGATATCGAAAAAGCATTTGACACCGTCTGGCACAAAGGCCAGATTACTTCAATTACTTCATACTAAAATTCCACCGTTTATAATAAAAATTATAAATTTATATATTACTGATCGAACATTCCAAGTTAGGGTTGAAACATCTCTTTCACGAAAACACACAATTACCGCAGGGGTTCCTCAGGGAGGCTTATTGTCCCCTATCTTATTTAATTACTATATCAACGACATTCCGAAAACCAGCCAAACAAAACTCAAAATATTTGCCGATGACACGGCAATCATATCCGAATTCACAAATCCAAACCAAGCAAACAAATATATTCAAAACCACCTAAATGAGCTTGAAAAATATTATGATAAATGGAAAATTAAGATCAATGCAAACAAAACCACCCTCATTTCAAACAAAAACGAAAAATACCTCCTATTACAAATAAAATAATTCTCAACGGTAATATCATCAGCCAGCAAAATTCAGTCAAATACCTGGGCCTCACCTTCGACAAAAAACTGAATTTCAATGAACATATAAGCAGTCTATCCCAAAAAGGCTTTATAATACTCCGTAACATTTTCCCATTGATTGGCAAAAATAGCAAATTGAGTAAAAAATCTAAAATTCGTATCTACAAACAAGGCATTAGACCAGCTTTCTTTTATGCAAACCCGATCTGGAGTAACACATCGAAAATAAACTACAAAAAATTCCAAATAATTCAAAATAAATTTCTTAGAGTCAAATATAAAAGAATTACATTCGACCAGAAATATAGAGACCATCCAAGAAATAATACACAATCAAACGCATAAATTCTTCAATTACACCTCTAAAAACCTAGAAAAAACTGAGTACCTGGCCACCACAACCACCAAAAACACCAATATCAAAATAAAACATAAACTTACTCATCATATCACATTGATATGATATTATTATTTTTCTATAACCCACCCTTAATCAGTTAATCCACCTGAGACGTATATATGTGTTTTTTGATTCAACATACCTCTAGAAAAAATCTTGACCTCACCCACACCTGTAAATAATGTCAATAAATAAAAATTTTTTTCATTAGATATAAACACAGATTAGGTGCTAATTACAATTATAATTTGAACAAATGTATCATGAATGTTTCCCCCTGTAAATAGCCATGTATATATAGTTTTAGAAAAAGTGATAATAAAAACGCAGCAATGCAATATGTGTTTTTTGATTTTTTTGATGTTGTCTAATCTTTGCTACTGTTCAGTAATTTCGGAACGCGAGTAATATTTAAGTTTCAGGTCGGCATGGTGAGAAATTGACGGTAATTATTCAAACCGTTGTATTTGAAATTCAATTAGCATCATTCAGTTATCATATTTAGCGAATAGTAGTATTGAATTTGAGGTATAATAAAGTGTTGATTACCGAATATTATCGATAAAATGGATCCAATTACTGTAATATTTGTACTTTCCAACGACTTGGAAGATGAAAGAGGAGCAAATGAAATAATGCTTCAAGCTTTCGAGGTATTCTAAATGAATACTTTGTAGCGTTCTACACGCAAAATTTATTTAATGGCCAAAGGGGCACCGGTAGTCGTGATATCTGGGCAGATATACCACAGCGTAGGGGACGTTGTACCTTCAAACCCAGCATTCGGAAGAATGTATACGATCTCTCCGAAGTATGTCGAAAAATTTCACCTGAGGATCTTGCTCTTGCACGTCGCCGGACCGACATCGTTCGAGGATCTCCGTATGTTTAACGGGGTAACGTATCCTACGTTTCGAGAGGCTGTACGGGCTAGAGACCTGATCGCTTCCGACCTCACATGGATCCGAACAATGGAACATGCCGCCCTGGTAGATATGCCAGGATGTATGCGAAAACTGTTCGCGTACTTGCTCTGCTTCTGCGAGGTCGGCGACCCGCTCTCTCTCTGGACATCCTTTAAACCTTATAGTTATAGTTATAGTTAGGAAGGGGTTACGTTCCACTGCGACCTCAAGGTCTATTGTGCCCCCCATCAGAGCCGTATTCGCAAATGCGCTACCTACAGCTCGCCCTCCAGCTCCAGAGCTCCAATGAACTCCAGTATCTGAGAGGGCTTCAAGGAGGTTAGATCCTCATTCCTCCTGTAATTCTCTTGTCCAAGACATTCTTTGCGCTGGTTTGCAATGGCGAGGCATTCTGTAACCAGGTGAACAGGAGTCTCCTCCTCTTCACCGCAGAATCTACACTCGTCTGTTTCTGTCAAGCTCATTCTCATCATATGCTTCCTAAGGCGACAATGTCCTGTGAGGAAGCCAGTGAGTAGACGTAACTTGTTCTTACTGAGATCCAAATACTTTTTGGATCTTGAACTTTCATAGTTCCGAATGAACCTTTTAGAGTGGTCCATTCCTGGAAGGTTCCTCCAGAGTGCTTCTCTTTCGGTCTCTTCCTTCTCCAGAAACTCTTTCTTGTAGGTGTGTTTACCTATGCCACAGAAGGGTTCTGGGCCAGTAAGTGGCGTTTGTGCTCCCTTTCTGGCAAGTGTATTGGCCTCTTCGTTTCCTTTGATTCCTGAGTGACCAGGAACCCAGACTAAAGAGACCTTATTTTTCATGCCTACTTCATTAAGTTTCCTCCGGCACTCCCATATCAGCTTTGAGTCGATGATATAGGAGTTCAGTGCTTTGATAGCAGCTTGACTATCCGAGTGGATCACAATGTCACACCCTTGATAGTTTCTTTCCAGGTTTATATCTATGCATCTTTCGATTGCAAGTATTTCTGCCTGAAAGGCACTCGAGTAGGAGCCTAGCGATAGTGTACACTTGGTTCTTGCCCCGTATACTCCGGCGCCGGCCCCCATCGTGGTTTTAGAACCATCTGTATACCATTTAATGGTATTCACTTTGAAGTTTTGGGTAGTGTATTCCTTTTCCCATTCTTCCTTTTTACATAGCATAGTGTTGAAGTTCTTCTCAACGCTTACTCTTTTAATCATAACATCACTAGGCAGGTTCGCTGATGAGATGTACTTGTTCAGAGAGGACCAGGCTCCTTGACTTTTAATTCTCTCATTCCCTGTACCTTCCCTAGATATTCTAAGGATAGCCTCATGGGCTACTCTGTTGATCACTAGATGTAATGGAGTGAGATCAGTGATGACCTCAAGTGCTCTTGTCGGGCACGTTCTCATAGCTCCAGTGATGCAAACGCAGGCAAGCCTTTGTATCTTGTCGAGTATTTTCCTCGTGCTTGTCTGCCCTGTCTTAGCAGACCAGACTACTGCCCCATAAGTTATTATTGGTCTCACAATCATGACATACATCCATCGCAGTATTTTAGGGTTACAGCCCCAGGTTTTACCGGATAGGTTTCTGCACGCCATTAGAGCTCTTGTCGCTTTACTAGCAGTGTTTTTAACATGCTTATTCCATAGAAGCTTATTGTCTAGGGTAATTCCCAGATATTTGACTTCATAAGTCCATTCTACGTTATCTCCGTTCACCGAGATAGGCTTCATGGATGGAAGGTTTCTTTTCCGGGTAAAGGGAACCAGTGTGGTCTTGGCTGGGTTGATGTTGAGCCCCACTGACAAGCACCACTGCTCGATAATTTTGAGGCCCCTCTGCAGCAAATCACAGAGGGAACCCTCAAATTTACCTCTTACTATTAGGACTATGTCATCGGCATAGCCTATACATTCGAAGCCAAGCTCCGTTAGCCTGTGCAGTAGTTCGTCCACTACCAGACTCCAGAGGAGGGGAGATAGTACTCCTCCTTGAGGTGTTCCGCGAGTGGTTTTGACAGAGATGGTCTGATCGACCCCCAGTGTCTCAGCTGTCCTCGTCGTCAACACCTCATACATCCATTTTATGATGGTACAGTTCACTCCTCGCTTTACAAGTGCCTCTCTGACAGACACGTGTGTCGTGTTGTCAAAGGCCCCAGATATGTCTAGGAAAGCGCACAGTGCAATTTCTTTGTTGTTCAGCGTCTTCTGGATGCCTTCAGTCAGCTGATACAGAGCAGTCTCCGTGGAGCGTCCTGCCCTGTACGCATGCTGACATTTGTGAAGTGGTGTTTTCTCCAGGTTCTCCGTTCTTATGTAGTTTTCTACTACCTTTAAACCTTACATGTACGAGGATTATCGAAAGAAGGGAATCTCTGAAAGTAATTCAGAAGATCGCGCTCTGCACAGAATCGAAAGCACCTTACGGTTTCTTGGCAAGTCTCTGAGGGACTTTGGGCTTCCGGAACCCAGCAACGATCCGACGGTTATCGGCGACATCGACGAAGACGATCAGAGTGTGGCGCCGGATTCCACGGCTCTGAATCCCGCACTGTTGAACCCGGAACAGCGTAGTGCATTCGATCGGGTCATCGGGGCTTTAGAGTCAAAGGGGATGATCGACGGGTATTTCTACCTTCAGGGAAGCGGTGGTACCGGAAAAACCCACCTGTACAACGCCATTTTGGAATACTGCGAACAACGGCGCATTCCAAACGTCGCGGTCGCCTTCACCGGGATTGCCGCCTTATTGCTCAGGAACGGGAGGACCGTCCACTCCACGTTCAGACTTCCTCTGAACCTGGACGCCAATTCACGTTCCTCGATAACCGCGCAATCCGAAGAGGCCGCTCACTTGAGAAGTCTACGTCTTATAATCTGGGACGAGGTGTCGATGGCCAGCTACCATGTCATAGACGCGGTAGACGGACTTCTTCGGGACGTGTGCAGCGATCCCCGTCCTTTCGGGGGTAAGTGCGTACTGCTCGGAGGAGACGTGAAACAGTTACTTCCTGTAGCTCCTGGTCGCGTTCGGCAGGTCGAACTCTTCTTCTCGAATTGTCAGGCGTGGAGTCGCTTCCAAGTGCATCGTCTCTCGACCAATATGCGCGCTATTATCGGTGGGGATGACTTCATAAGCTGGCTCGAACAACTTGGCCGCGGAGCCATCAACGAGAAACTCGCGGTCGGCTCAAAGGGCTCCGTCGAAGGCGATTTCGTTTGTCTACCGGAGCGCTGTTTGACGAACGACGTCGTTGGTGAGATATACGGACAGCTGGACATCTTAAGAACGCAGCAACTCGCCGAGCGAGCGATACTGTGCCCTAGGAACGACCATTGCAATCAACTCAATGACAGGATTCTCGGACAGTTTCCCGGATCGCTTACTATTGTTCTCAGTAACGATAGCGTGGCCTCAGGTGACGAAGATGAGATTGCGAACTTTCCCGAAGAGTATCTTAACAGCATAACACCCAGCGGAATGCCTCTACACCTGTTGAAAATCAAAGTCGGCGTACCGGTCATTCTTCTTAGAAACTTATCTTTAGCAGATGGGTTGATAAACGGTACCCGACTCCTGGTGTTGGCTGTGACGGATATGTTATTAACAGCGCAGATCGTCACTGGCCGATTTTTCGGAAGAACAGTACTTATTCCAAAGATGGATCTCACTTCTTCCGACAACGACGGGCCTTTTAAACTGAAACGACGACAATTCCCGGTGAAAGTTTGCTTTGCCCTCACTATAAACAAAGCACAGGGTCAAACATTCGAACGCGTCGGCATCTTTCTCGCGAATCCCGTCTTTGCCCACGGGCAACTCTACGTCGCGTTCTCGAGGGCTCGCTCATGGGACGCCGTTAAAGTCCAAGTGGTTACGGCGCGGAATCAGGGGAAATTGCTGAGGTCCACGGACAAAATATATACTAAAAACATAGTGTATGGCAACATTCTAAATTTAATCGAAAAGTAAAAACCTTCTTTAGATTCATTCATCAGATCAATCCATCGATTTTCGGAATTATAAGGAGTAGATATCAACAACAAACCATTCTTTCCAAATTCGTTTTTCAAATTTTCCGTTAATTCCCTCATTTTGCTGATTGCAATACGTTCTTTGGTCCGCTGTTCGCTTCGCCGTCGTAGCCTAATGCCGTAGGACTTTATGCGATCGAAGTTTCGGGTCTTCATTGTTGACATGCAAAAAAGAGTAGCGACGGAAAAATGAATTGCCAGAGATGACTCCGCATATGCCAGATAGGCTCTTCTTTCGACCTACATTTTTGAACGACGACGTAAGTAAATTTCCCGGAATTATCTCTTCGATTCGACTGAATTTATTTTCGGCCTTCCACAGTCAACAGCCGAAACGACGAGGATGCCAGAGCCGCGAAGACGTCAACAATACCTCATCGGACTTTTCCCCTATCCAAAGGAAAACAATTAACATAAAAATATTCAATGAACGTCTATTTGTCCGTCATTTCATCAAAAATTGTTTTATTTATTCTAGAAATTGTTCAGGTACCTACATATATATATAAATTTTTGTGTTGAAATACGATGTTTTTTTTACTCTCAAAATCACATACAATATTCAATATATTGATCTAACTACTATGTGGATTACTATGCGAATTGAATTTTCATTCTGAATAAATATAATACTTATAATAAATATTGTTTCATTTTATTATTTTCGATAACAAAATATATATTTTTTTCGAGAAATTAGTGTATCTGTATCAACGTCACAAAAAGGAAGTTTATCTATCTCAATTTTCCTTATTATGCATCCATAATAGAAATGGAAAAATAATCATACCTTCAATGTGATCCTATTAAAATTACCCTTTCGGTGGATTTATTTATTTTGTGGTTTTACTTGCTTTTGATTCTATTTATTATGTGGATCTACTTGATATATTGATCTACCTTCTATGTGTATCTACTGGTTTACTAGTAATTAGATTAAACTTTTATGATGTATTGAAATACCTGAATTAAATTTTCAACAGAGACCCTCTTATAAAAACAGATTTCATATACAGGGTATTTCACCGGTGATGCGGATCTCGATTACGCTTAGGCAGTACCTAAAGTTTTCGTATTTTTTTTTCAACGTGGATTCATCAAGGTCAATTGGGGTTATATTGTCAAATTATTTTGAAATTTACAGGGTGTCTTAGGAAAGTGGTAGACACCAAACATATCCGTACCTCAGAGCAAAAGGATATTAAGTCCAAAATTTAAATTTTCGGGTTTTTTGGCTCACCTATATTTAAATTTCGCGCTCTATTTAGTGGTCTACCTTCAAGACGATTGGACTTAAAATAACGAAAATAACATAGTATCAAGTCCTTAATCACAACGCCAATAAAACGAAAAATGCAAGTATTTTATGCTCTCCTGTCGAACTGACATTTTGTGACCCTTTTGCTCTGAGGTACGGATATGTGTTTTTTTTTATAGAACATACTGTATTTTACTGCATATTTGGAAAGCATGATAAAAATTACGATAAGCACTGCCATGAAGGCAGGAGCTTTTGAGCGCTCGTACATGCACCTTGTAGGTAGATTCGCTCGTGTGAGTAGTACGAGCGCTCAAAAATGAAACTGAGTTCATTTGACGTTTCATATGCTTAAGATTTGTCGTTTTTGAGATATTTCGCTTTTTCGTAAATTTGAGCATCGCGGAAAAAACTCGATAACTTCGACTTGATTGAATTTGGTGGAATGAGATTTTGGCTGTGAATAATAGAATAACGGAAATGAATACTGTATTTATCATAATCAATCAAAACTCTACTAGTTTTCAAAATGAGACAAAGCATTGACGACATACTAAACTATTATTTCGTGCTCATTTCATATGGAACACCCAATATTTCTATATTCCAGAAAATGGCCAAAATTTCATTTCGTTACATTCAGTATGATCATGGTTTGTATAAATTCACTAGATTCAGAGATGAAATATGAGCATATTAAAATTTTCTGATGAGATGAAGAAGTCACAATCGCCTTTCTTTCACATCGCATCTTTCTCCTACCAAATATGCGATAAAACCCCTTTGAGATATGCCGCTTGTCCACATCTGCTTTGAAAGTACAAGGTTGCCATTTTTGGAGGCGACAGCGGGCGAAGAGTCTCTCAGGGTTATTCTTTCATATATAGCTCGGCACACTAGCGCCAGTGATATACACTCGAACTAAAAGATTGTTCAGTACATAAATGGGGTGCGTTGTGACCTCAAAACGATTTTTTGATATGTTGATCCCTGCAGCATCCTGAATCCAACAGGCTAAAAAACAATGCGAAACGTTGTCACCTCCGATTTCGGAGGTGACAACGTTATATATGAGGCGACAGCGTTAAGTGAGTTACTGTTTTGGAGGTGGTATTGACACTTTATAACTATATCTATATTTATAAGTATTTATATATATATATAAATTATTATAGATATATAAATCTAAAATTTTAACGAAAAAAAAAAGTGCCTTAAATTAAAATCCTCAAAATTAAAAAAATTTAAATATAATTCCCTCTCAATTAATCGATTTTAGGCCATTTTTTTTGATCCCAAATTTTGATCAAAAAATCACAAATTTTGACAAATTTTGACAAATTTTGCAAAATTTTGATAAAAAAATTGAAAATTTTTGAAAATTTTAAATAAAAAATTAAACTTCTAGTCTTAAACAAAAATTAAAAACTATAGAACTTTTTAGTAAAGCAGAGAAAATCAAGTTAGGACGCCTGATGAAAGGGTCATCTTGATGAGATGGATTACGTGCGCTCCACTCCTAATTTCACTTTTTAGAAGCTTTTTTTATCTTTAACAGAGAGATTTAATAGCAAAAATAAATAGATTACTAAAAAAATTCAAAAATTAATGAAGAAAACAAATTTAAATTTTCTAATTACATAATTTTTTCTCACAAAAGTGATTATTAATTCTTGAAATTATTGATCATTAACCTTTATAATTTTCATGAATTTTAAATTTAAATAAACCTAAAATATTTAAAAATTTAAAAATTTTGTCTGTTACATTTTTTTCGACTATAAAGAATAAAGTAACTAACGAGAAAATTAAACTTATTTTTTTTCAAATTTTTCATTTTAAAACCTTTATCAATCAAAAAGTTAAATTGTAATCCCTATATTTTGAAACCTAAACACAAAAATTTCATTGAAAGGCACCAATTAAATTTTAAGTTTAGAAATCAAATTTTTTCTATTAGCCTAGTAGAAAAGAAAGTTTAAGTTAAAAACCGATTATTGAATACCCCCAATAATCAGTTAAAAACTTAAATTTTATAGAAATTTACATAATTTAAAATTTTGATAGTTAAAAATTTTAAAATTGAAAAATTTAAAAAAAATCAAATAATATGACTAAACCCCAATTTATAAAATTTGAAAATTTTAAAAAATCAGAAATTATTCTGATAATCGTAGTTTTCTTAGTATTCCTGTAACCCTATCAGTTATACTTTTGAAAACTTTAAATTGAAAACCTATTGAAAATCAAAAGTTTTAGGAATTTGAAAATACCTTATTAAATTTTGAAATTATTAGAAATTTGGTTAATAAACCGAAAATTTTAAGGATTAGAAGATAGCCCCCTTCAAATCTTGGATTATAAGAAATTTTGTTAATAAATCAAAAATTTTAAGAATTTGAAGATGACCCCAAATCTTAGGGTATCAAAAATTCTATTGGTAAACCGAAAATTTTAAGGATTTGTAAATACCTAGTCAAATCTTAAGTTATTAGGAATTCTATTGATAATCGAAAATTTTAGGAAATTGAAGATGACCTCCAAAATCTTGAGGTCACAGGAAATTCTGTTGATAATCGAAAATTTTAGGAAATTGAAGATGACCTCCAAAATCTTGAGGTCACTGGAAATTCTGTTGATAATCGAAAATTTTAGGAAACTGAAGATGACCTCCAAAATTTTGAGGTCACTGGAAATTCTGTTGATAATCGAAAATTTTAGGAAATTGAAGATGACCTCCAAAATCTTGAGGTCACTGGAAATTCTGTTGATAATCGAAAATTTTAGGAAACTGAAGATGACCTCCAAAATTTTGAGGTCACTGGAAATTCTGTTGATAATCGAAAATTTTAGGAAACTGAAGATGACCTCCCAAATCTTGAGGTCACTGGAAATTCTGTTGATAATCGAAAATTTTAGGAAATTGAAGATGACCTCCAAAATCTTGAGGTCACTGGAAATTCTGTTGATAATCGAAAATTTTAGGAAATTGAAGATGACCTCCAAAATCTTGAGGTCACTGGAAATTCTGTTGATAATCGAAAATTTTAGGAAACTGAAGATGACCTCCAAAATCTTGAGGTCACTGGAAATTCTGTTGATAATCGAAAATTTTAGGAAACTGAAGATGACCTCCAAAATCTTGAGGTCACTGGAAATTCTGTTGATAATCGAAAATTTTAGGAAATTGAAGATGACCTCCCAAATCTTGAGGTCACTGGAAATTCTGTTGATAATCGAAAATTTTAGGAAATTGAAGATGACCTCCCAAATCTTGAGGTCACTGGAAATTCTGTTGATAATCGAAAATTTAAGGAAACTGAAGATGACCTCCAAAATCTTGAGGTCACTGGAATTTCTGTTGATAATCGAAAATTTTAGGAATTTGAAGATGACCTCCCAAATCTTGAGGTCACTGGAAATTCTGTTGATAATCGAAAATTTGATAAGTCCAACTTTTATCAAAAAATTAAATTAAAATACTACACAAAATTTTTTAAAATTTTTTTTAGTTTAAAATTATTTAGTTAATTATTTTTAGTACCTAAAATACACAAAGTAATAAATAAACTTTCTTAATAGAATTGAATTTAGAGTTATTTAATAAAAACATATAAATATAATTTTAATATAAAAAGGTTAATTATTTTCAGTAGTATATAAATAAAAAATTTAAATTTCATTATATTCAATAAAATTAAATTATTTCTTAAAGTTTCAAAAACTTTCGTACATCTTATACTAGAATATAAAGGTAAGCTAAAGAAGCTGATGGGTTCATACCCCATTTATAAAGGTATACCCCTTTTCTTTATAATTAAAATTATAAACATAATATTTTTTATAGTTATAATAATTGGAACTTTAATTTCTATTTCTGCCTTTTCTTGAATTAATATTTGAATTGGGCTGGAAATAAATTTATTGGCCTTTATTCCATTAATTAACTACGATAACTTAAAAACATCTTCTGAAACAGCATTAAAATATTTTCTAGTCCAAGTTACTGCTTCAATAGTTATTTTATTTTCTTTTTTATTTTCTTTTTTAATAAACAATTCTCTTGAACAATTAGAATTAATATCAAATTATATATTTAATTGCGCAATTTTAATAAAAATAGGGGCTGCCCCATTTCATTTTTGATACCCAGAGGTAGCTGAAGGTTTATCTTGAATAAATGTTTTATTATTAATAACTTGACAAAAAATCGCCCCAATAATTTTAATTATATATAATTTTAAAATAAATATATTTTTTTTCTTAATTATTTTAATTTCGATATTATTAAGAGGTTTTAAAATTTGAAATCAATCTAGATTAAAAAAAATTCTTGCGCTATCATCAATTAATCATATTGGTTGAATATTAAGAATAATATTTTTAAACCAATCATTATGAAGCTTATACTTCATAATTTATTTATTCATTTCTACTAATTTAATTTTAATTTTAAAAAAATTTGAAATTAATTATATTAATGAATTATTTGTTTTATTTAATTTTAATAAATCTGCTAAATTCTTTTTTTTATTTGATTTTTTTTCTTTAGGAGGTATTCCGCCTTTTTTTAGGATTTTTCCCTAAATGAATTATTTTAAAAATTATAATAGAAAATGAAATGTATATATTATCTTTTCTAATAATTTTTATTACCTTAATATCTTTACATGTTTATTTTCGGCTTATTATCCAATCTTCTATCTTAAAAATATCTGAAAAGAAAAAATTCACAAAAAATTACAATTTTTTTTATATATTTTTTATAAATTGAGTTAATATTACAGGTTTAATTATTTCTACTTTAATTTTCAATATATATTAAGGATTTAAGTTAATTAAACTATTAACCTTCAAATTTAAAAATAGATTTTATCTAAGCCTTAGAATTAATAATTCACCTATAAATTTGCAATTTATAATCATATTTGAATATAAGGTTTTACATAATAAAGGAGAAATCTCATAAATAAATTTACAATTTATCGCTTTTAATTCAGCCACTTTATCGAATAAATGATTATTTTCAACAAATCATAAAGATATTGGAACTTTATATTTTTTATTTGGCTTATGAGCAGGGATAGTAGGAACTTCATTAAGAATCTTAATTCGAATAGAATTAGGAACAACAGGAAGTTTAATCGGAAACGACCAAATTTACAATGTAATTGTAACTGCTCATGCCTTTATCATAATTTTTTTTATAGTAATACCAATTATAATTGGAGGATTCGGAAATTGACTTGTACCTTTAATAATTGGAGCTCCTGATATAGCATTTCCTCGACTTAATAATATAAGATTTTGATTACTTCCACCTGCTTTAACATTACTTATCTTTAGAATAATAGTTGAAATAGGGGCAGGAACTGGATGAACAGTATACCCCCCATTACCTTCTAATTTAGCTCATAATGGCCCTTCTGTAGATTTAGTAATTTTTAGTTTACATTTAGCTGGAATTTCTTCAATTTTAGGGGCTGTTAACTTTATTTCTACAATTATAAATATGCGACCATTCGGAATAAGATTAGATAAAACACCATTATTTGTTTGATCAGTAATAATTACTGCAATTTTATTATTATTATCTTTACCAGTTTTAGCAGGAGCAATTACAATATTATTAACTGACCGAAATTTAAATACATCTTTTTTTGACCCAACTGGAGGAGGGGACCCTGTATTATACCAACACTTATTTTGATTTTTTGGACATCCTGAAGTTTATATTTTAATTCTTCCAGGATTTGGAATAATCTCTCACATTATCACACAAGAAAGAGGAAAAAAAATTGCATTTGGAGCATTAGGTATAATTTATGCAATACTAGCAATTGGGTTACTTGGATTTGTTGTTTGAGCTCATCATGTATTTACAGTAGGAATAGATGTTGATACCCGAGCTTACTTTACGTCTGCTACAATAATTATTGCTGTACCTACAGGAATTAAAATTTTTTCATGATTAGCAACTTTACATGGAGTACAAATTAATTTTACTCCTTCAATATTATGAACATTAGGATTCCTATTTTTATTTACAATTGGAGGATTAACAGGAGTAATTTTAGCTAATTCATCTATAGATATTATTTTACATGATACTTATTATGTAGTAGCACATTTCCATTATGTATTATCTATAGGAGCAGTATTTGCAATTTTAGCAGGATTTGTTCATTGATTCCCTTTAATTACAGGATTTAATTTAAACAATAAATTTTTACAAATTCAGTTTTATTTAATATTTTAGGTGTAAATTTAACTTTTTTCCCCCAACATTTCTTAGGTTTAAGAGGTATGCCACGACGATATTCAGATTACCCAGATGCATACTTAATATGAAATAAAATTTCATCTATTGGGTCAATCTTTTCATCTATCAGAATATTATTTATATTAATTATTATTTGAGAAAGATTTTATTCTATCCGAGTAAGAAAGTTTAATTATAATATAAATTCTTTAATTGAATGACTACAGTTATCTCCTCCTAATGAACATTCTTATTCTGAAATTCCTATTTTATCTGTAAAATTCTAATATGGCAGAATAGTGCATTGGATTTAAACCCCAATTATAAAGTTATCTTTTTTTAGAAATTGCTACTTGAAAATCTAATATATTTATAGATGGAGCCTCCTTCTTACTAGAACAATTAAGATTTTTTCATGATCATGCATTATTAATTTTAATAATAATTACTTGCACAGTAGCTTATATTATAATTAGTTTAATTTTTAATAAATTCACCCATCGATTTTTATTAGAAGGTCATATAATTGAAACAATTTGAACTATTCTTCCAGCTTTTACATTAATTTTTATTGCACTTCCATCTTTAAAATTAATTTACTTAATTGATGAAATTCGTAATCCTTTAATTACTATTAAAACAATTGGACACCAATGATATTGAACTTACGAATATTCAGATTTTAAAAAATTAGAATTTGACTCTTATATAATTAATTCTGATTTAAATTCCTTTAATTTTCGATTACTAGAAGTTGACAACCGTACTATTTTACCATATTTATCTCATATTCGTGTGCTAACTTCTTCAGCTGATGTAATTCATTCATGAACAATTCCTTCTTCAGGAATTAAAGTTGATGCCTCCCCAGGACGACTAAATCAAATTAGATTTAGTTTAAATCGAACTGGAATTTTCTACGGCCAATGCTCAGAAATTTGTGGGGCAAATCATAGATTTATACCTATTTCTATTGAAAGAATCTCCCCTAATAATTTTATTAAATGGGTTGAAAATTTTTCATTAGATGACTGAACGAAAGTAATGGTCTCTTAAACCAATTTATAGTAAGTAACGCCTACTTCTAATGAAAAATTTAGTTAAAAATATAACATTAGTTTGTCAAACTAAAATTATTTTAAAAAATAATTTTTAATTCCTCAAGCAATACCTTTAAACTGATTGAATTTATTTTTTATTATATTAATATTATTTTTATTAATTAATATCAAAATATACTTTAGATACAAAAAAACTCCTATCAAAAAAATTAATTTATTTTTTAAAAAATTAAATTGAAAATGATAACTAATTTATTTTCAACATTTGACCCATCTACTAACTTTAATACTAATTTAAATTGAATAAGAATCCTAATTATTTTTTTCTTTATCCCATCTTTATTTTGATTTATTCCAAATCGTTTTAATTTTTTAATTATAATAATATTTAATATTCTTCATAAAGAATTTAAAATTTTAACAAAATCTAATAATACTGTACTGTACTGGTACTTTTAGAAATGATAAACTCTTACCGACATTACAGTTTTCTATTGAAAACCGTAAAGAACTAGAACTCTACCTTACAGGCGTTCTTTGTAACTTGAAAATATTACTCTAGATAATCTTTGGCCAAGATCGTGATCGTATAGTGGTTTTAAAAGGACTCTACGTTGTGTATGTAAGTATGCAACCCAAATTACGCTTGATTCAAATAGAAGAGATTGACGGGAAAAATAGGAAATTTTAAAACACATATTTTTAGCACTCGGAACACGAAAATATTAAGTTTATTTCAGAGTGCCAAAAGGTGGGGAGGATAAAAAACTTCCAAACGGGAAGAAAAACAAACCTCCCTCCTTTTCTCGTTCATATACCGTTAAGTCACAAGTAAAGAATATTTCAAATTATGTTGGCTGGTGAGGATCCTCCCATATGATATTTAAAAATGGTTGAGTAAATTAAATGCTACACTTATAATTCCTAAATCTTAATTGGTAACGATGCCAGGAAGACAACTAACATTTGACGATGAAGATGTCCCTCGTCGAGGAGAGGGGGAAAACGACCAGTCTCCTTGATGATTCCTCTCCCCCGGTGCAAGGGTAGGGGAATGCGACCAAAAATCCCTGTTATAAATATATATTTCCAACGGCGGCAGAATTCCATCGATGGTTAGCGCAAGGTTGCGTCAATGGTAGTTGCCTCCCTGTTCAGTAATTCGATCAAGGGTATGCATAACTGCTAATAATGAGATACAATTGATCAATGCTAATTAAAAATGATGGGCACAATGAAAGCGTTGGAGTCGTCTCTAGATAAGTGCACCATTAGGTGTAGGCTATCACGGCTACATAATATAGTACATAATTTTTCGACTAGTATTATTCAAAGGGTATTGTTGACACGAAAAGATGGAACTTGATACAGAATATAAACGATTAATGGTTAGTGACGAAGAAATGATAGATTGAACATAAGAAAAATAAAAGAAACAAGCCGTGAGTAGCAGTGATCAAAGATTAAACATTCATAAGAAGAGGGTAACTAAGACGTGAAGGGAAATTATGACGAATTAAACATTTATACAAAAACAAGAAAAACAAACCGTGAATGAAAATCATGAAGAATTAAACCTTTATAACTATGATAATGAACGAGGCGTGAATAAAAATGATGAGGAATTAGACATTCATGAAGAAAAAGAAAACACAGCCGTGGATGTGAATCAGGAAGCATTTAACACTTATAAAAAAAAAGGAACCAAATCGTAAATGTAAATCATGAAGAATTAAACATTTATATAAAAAAAGACAAACAGTGAATGTGACTCATGAAGCAGTTAACATTTATAAAAAAAAAGAAACCAAATCGTGAATGTAAATTAATAAGAATTAAACAATTATATAAAAGAGAAGGAAAACAAACCGTGAATGTAAATCATGAAGAATTAATCATTTATATAAAACAAGGAGACCAAACCGTGAATGTAAATTATAAAGGATTAAACAATTATATAAAAGAGAACCGTGAATGTAATTCATGAAGAATTAGTCATTTATATAAGACAAGGAAACCAAACCGTGAATGTAAATCATGAAGAATTAATCATTTATATAAAACAAGGAAGCCAAACCGTGAATGTAGATTATGAAGAATTAAACAACTATATAGAAACAAGTGTATGTAAATCATAAAGAATTAATCATTTATATAAAACAAGGGAACCAAACCGTGATTATAGATTATGAAGAATTAAACAATTATATAAAAACAAGGAAAACAAACCGTGAATGTAAATCATGAAGAATTAATCATTTATATGAAACAAGGAAAACAAACCGTGAATGTAAATCATGAAAAATTAATCATTTATATAAAACAAGGAAACTAGACCGTGAATGTAGATTAGGAAGAATTAAACAATTATATAAAAACAAGGAAAACAAACCGTGAATGTAAATCATGGAGATTTAATCATTTATATAAAACAAGGAAACCAAACCTTGAATGTAGATTATGAAGAATTAAACAATTATATAAAAACAAGGAAAACAAACCGTGAAGGTAAATCATGAAAAATTACTCATTTATATAAAACAAGGAAACCAGACCGTGAAGGTAGATTATGAAGAATTAATCAATTATATAACAACAAGGAAAACAAATCGTGAATGTAAATCATAAAAAATTAACCATTTATATGGAACAAGGAAAACAAACCGTGAATGTAAAGCATGAAAAATTAACCATTTATATAAAACAAGGAAACCAGACCGTGAATGTAGATTATGAAGAATTGAACAATTATATAAAAACAAGGAAAACAAACCATGAAGGTAAATCATGAAGAATTACTCATTTATATAAAACAAGGAAACCAGACCGTGAAGGTAGATTATGAAGAATTAATCAATTATATAACAACAAGGAAAACAAACCGTGAATGTAAATCATGAAAAATTAACCATTTTATGGAACAAGGAAAACAAATCGTGAATGTAAAGCATGGAAAATTAACCATTTATATAAAACAAGAAAACCAGACCGTGAATGTAGATTATGAAGAATTGAACAATTATATATAAAAACAAGGAAAACAAACCGTGAATGTAAATCATGAAAAATTAAACATTTATATAAAACAAGGAAATCAGACCGTGAATGTAGATTATGAAGAATTAAACAATTATATAAAAACAAAGAAAACAAACCGTGAATGTAAATCATGAAGAATTAATCATTTATATAAAACAAGGAAACCAAACCTTGAATGTAGATTATGAAGAATTAAACAATTATATAAAACAAGAGGAAGATCATCACATAAGTGACACTTGTATTCCTTCTTGTTCAAATGAATTGAATTAATATGCTTTTTGAGGTCTTCCCTTCTGGCTGAAGCATACTCGCACAAGTGGCACTTGTGTTCCTTCTTGTTCAAATGGAATGAATTTATATGATTTCTGAGGTGCTCTCTTCTGGCTGAAGCAAACTCGCACAATTGACACTCGTGTTCCTTCTTTTTCAAATGGATTGAATCTATATGATTTTTGAGGCGCTTCCTTCTGGCTGAAGCAAACTCGCACAAGTGACACTCGTGTTCCTTCTTTTTCAAATGGATTGAATCTATATGATTTTTGAGGACACCCCTTTTGACTGCAGCATACTCGCACAAGTGACACTCGTGTTTCTTCTTATTCAAATGGATGGAATCCATATGCCTTTTGAGGGAGACCTTCTGAACTGAAGCAAAATCACATACGTGGCACTTGTGTTTTTTCGAATCCGTGTGAACAAGTTGTTTATGGCTTTCAAAATCAACTTCCGCAGTATTTCCACGAGAAAGACTCTCTTGTTGCTTCCTCTCTTTGAAATCGTAATCACCATTCTTTTCAGCTAACTCATATTCAACAAGGTACGATTTTCTTTCGTGTACTCCAGTTTCATCAATGAACTGTTCAATTATTTCTACATCTTCGATCTTCAGGCCTTCAGTTGTATATTGGGCACTAAAATAATGATAATATAAATAAGATTCATCCATAAATATTCCATAATGAGATATGATACATATACGTATATTTTATATAAAACTTCAGCTGCCAATATACAGAAAAAGAGGGAATATTGCTCCAAACGAATTAAAAACAACGTATGAATCAAAATCAAACAATTTCAAAAATATTTCTCATCGCGATTAAAAATCTTTGAGAATCATCTCAAGCTTGGGACTGATCTACGAATGAGGGCATAATATTTTTTTTTCCTACTAACGAACCGAACAGCTACGCAGGACTTCGAAATATAGAAAAATAATACTTTTGCTTGTTTTATCGTTTTCATTTCAAGTTTTTTCCATAATTTATTTTTCAGAAGTGAATGAGGAAAAACGACCCATTATAAAGCTCTATTAGTAGAGGCAAATAGTAAAAATACCGAAGTACCCCCATTATATTTATGGCCAGAGATGTTCACCATAAATAACCCACCCTAACAACTTCTTTTGAAATACCTCGAACAAAACGGTGGACATATCACACATTTGTAATTAAAAACTTCTCATAGTTGAAATGGTTTTTATTTCAACCACACTGTTGGAGAAAAGAAAATTAGACACCACCGAATATCTCGGGAAATAAGCATTTCAGAGCAGAAGTAATTATACACTATTTTTTGACGTTGACTCCACCTGACCAATAAAAAAATGGGTTCTCATTTGAAAAAATGAGTTATGAGGTTTTTGTCATAGCTGAATTTACCATTGAAATTGAAATCGAAATACCCTGTATGTTCAATTGAATTTTTAATAAAAGGAGAAGCATTGGCATGTCTTTTGATAGAAGCTAGAAAATTAGAAATTTACATGCAAAAATCTGGGTTATTAACATTGGAATGAAGCCCTATATGAGAAAATTTTTCGGATTTCAAACAAATTATCTGGGAAAATATGCAAATGATACATTAAAGCATTGTAGACTTCGGATTATGAGTAAACAAACTTGGTGTTACATTTGAAAAACGAAAGTTGAATGAAATGAAAATGCTTGTAACTCGAAAACGGTGTATTTTTCAATGTTGCACCGGTTTACTTTTTTTTGCAAAATCAATGATAAAATACACAAACGTAGGAATTCCACCGAAATCTTCACCGAAAAAAAAAGTTTCTGACCATTAAGTGCTAGAGTCAGTCTGTTGTTGGCGATCTGGAGGACTTATGGGGAAGCTGTAGGAAAAAAATTATTACTGATATTTGTATTGACTCAAATTCGAAAAATTAACAGTATCGGTTTAGTCGTTCGAAAGTTATTACAAAAAAACTGAATTATGGATGTACCATTTGGAGACGTATCTTCGCAGGGGGACGTCGCAGTAAAAAAAATTTAAGCATTCCTCACTTGTCTTTATACAGAGTGTATGGGAAAATGTGGGAAATCTCTCGGATTCACATGAAACATAAAAAAAAAGATGACAAGTTTCCATCATTTTTTTTCCTAGCGGCCCTCTCTACGGAGGTACGGCCTCCTAAATGACGCCACTGGAAAGTCATTTTACTGAAATAAATTTTAAACTACTTCATATAATTTAATGAAAATTTGATATGATAAACAGTAGTAAGGAGGAAATTAGCTCGTTTAGTTTACCAGGGGCGGACTAGGTTGTACATTTTAATGCTTAAATTTTTAATTGAACCTGTATGATAAGTAGATAAAGAAACAAATTTGGATACCTTGAGCATTAAGCTAAAAAAAAGGTACCGTTTTCGAAAAACAAAATAATAAAAGAAGTTACTTTTTTATTTCTATTAGAAAGAACCATGAATTCTAAATTTTTTTGTCTGCAACAAAATGTGATACGAAAGTTATTCAAGGAACAAAATAGTTTTAGTTTATGTTATTGAATCCGACAAAATTTGTTTCTTATCACATCACAATGAAATGTATTTATTTTTGTTGAGGTGCCTTTTCGGGGCCAAAACTGCATTGTTGAGAATCTTTGTAATTTTGTTGGATTCAATAACGTAAACTAAAACCTTTTTGTTCCTTGAATAACTTTCGTATTACACTTTGTTGCAGAAATTAGAATTCATGGTCCTTTTTAATAGAAATAAAAAAATTACTTCTTTTATTATTTTGTTTTTCGAAAACGGTTCATTTGATCGACAATGAGCAAGAGTATCTTTTCTTCAGCTTAATGTTCAAGGTATCCAAATTTGTTTTTTTCAACTCCTTATCATACAGGGTGTTAAAAATGTAAGCATTGAAACGTACAACCTAGTCCGCCCCTGGTAAACTAAACAAGCTAATTCAAATTTAAGGGCAGTATTTTAAGAGGTCCTTACTACTGTTCATCATATCAAATTTGCATTAAATTATATCAACTATGTAGTTTAAAACTTATTCCAGAAAAATGAATTTCCAGTGGCGTCATTTGGGAGGCCGTATCTCCGTAGGGAGGGCCGCTAGGAAAAAAAATTATGGGAACTTGTCGTCTTATTTTTTTATGTTTTATCTGAATCCGAGAGATTTCTCACATTTTCCCGGACACCCTGTATACTTCATTCACACCTGAGAAAGAGTCGCGTAGTGCTGGGACACCCTGTATAAAAGTATGTTTTGTAAGTTCCACATTTACATATCACAAATAAATATTTATATCAGGAAAGGGTTGTTATATGAAAGAATCAAAAGCGTTCAATTGAATGAAAATATGAATGAAATCCTGTATATTGAAAACTGGAATTTTTTTTTTAATGTAAATTTGTTGAATTGAGATAATGAAATTTCTCGAAAAATATTTATATTCAATTTGGAATACTTTCTTCAATCCCAATGTTGGCAATTATAGATCGGTCTTTTGAAATCTATTAGAATTATAGCATGAGAAATAATGAGTAAAGGCCGAGATCATATATTATCAATACTCACTCATGGTAAAAAGATGATTTCTCCTTCTCGTATATATATTGTTCAACAATTTCCATTTTCTCTGTTTCGATTTCTCTCTTCACGTAATTCCTCTTATTTTCTTCAGATACTTCAAGAGTTGGAACACTCATATCAGAGATCTCAGCCATTTTGGAGAAACTGGAATTTTTTTCTTAATGTAAATTTGTTGAATTGAGATAATGAAATTTCTCGAAAAAAATGTATATTCAATTTGGAATACTTTCTTCAATCCCAATGTTGGCAATTATAGATCGGTCTTTTGAAATATATTAGAATTATAGCATGAGAAATAATGAGTAAAGGCCGATATCATTTATTATCAATACTCACTCATGGTCAAAAGATGATTTCTCCTTCTCGTATATATATTGTTCAACAATTTCCATTTTCTCTGTTTCGATCTCTGTCTTGACATAATTCCTCTTATTTTCTTCAGCTACTTCAAGAGTTGGAACAATCATATCAGAGATCTCAGCCATTTTGTTGATGTTGAATATGCTAAATCTTCTGAATTTAAAGAACTTAATGATTATATCGGTGGTTGTCTGGAGGTTTCAACACAATGTGAGAATGTGAAAACAATATTCAAAACTGAATTAAAAAATCCATGAAGACATATGATTGTATACATTCCGAAAGTGAAACAGATCATCTACCAGTGGCGCATCCAGGATAGCAAGTTAGGGAATGCCTCCCCAAATCCAATATCCCATGATTTATTGACCCGTTGGTTCTTGTTAAATTCAGGGAAGTGTTGAATTCAATATTCGATTAAAACATCGGTGCTGCTCGAATACCATAGGTCTAGTCGTTTTCGTCGATGAGTAAATTTCGAACTCCTTCTGAATTTGTCTAAGTTTTCTGACAGCCGAATGGTCCTTAACAAAGGGGAAATCTGCGTACTCTCTCGTTGAGTATAGATCATTATCATCAGAAATATTTGAATCCTGGTTGTCGAATTACAAAGTATTTGGTTTCGCCAAAAGTCTGCATTCTTTCTAGCAAGCGAGCTATGAATTCGGTAATATCAAAGTGTTTTCGTTGTTGGAAAGTGTCTCCCAAACATTATCAGTCACCAATGGCGTCTCTACCGGAAAGTCTCGTAACACTAGCTAGAACTTTTCTCAATGCCGTGGTTGACGTTGACTTTTTACATAACTTCGACCACCGTGGACTTAAGTCTCCTAAAGATTTTTAATGTGTATTTGTCTGCCTTCTCACAAAAGTTTAGGCCCTCCACCTACGTTGCAACTGTTTTGTGACAAAGGAAGCTAACCAGTTGCACTCTGCAACCATTTTATAAGGTTTCATGTATATCAGACTGTAGGCTTACCGAGTGGAGACATTGGTGGTCAATCAGACCATCTCTGTCAAAACCATTCGCGAAACACCTCAAGGAGGAGTAATATCTCATCTCCTTTGGAGTCTGGTAGTGTATGAACTACCGCACAGGTTTACGGAGCTTGGCTTCGAATGTATAGGCTATGCCGATAACATAGTCCTAATAGTAAGAGGTAAATCTGAGGGTTTCCTCTGTGATTTGTTACAGAGGGGCCTCAAAATTATTGAGCAGTGATGCTTGTCGGTAGGGCTCAACATCAACCCACAGTAATTCCTTTTATTGGGGAAAGAAACCTTCTAGCTATGAAATCCATCTCGGTAAATGGAGATAACGTAGAATACTATTCTGAAGTCAAATATCTGGGAATTATCCTAGACAGTAAGCTTCTATGGAATGAGCATGTTAAAAACACTGCTCGTAAAGCGATAAGGGCTTTAATGGCGTGCAGAACCCTATTCGGTAAAAGTTGGGGTTGTAACCCTAAAATACTGCGTTGAATGTACGTCATGATTGTGAGACCAATAATAACTTATGGAGCAGTAGTCGGGTCTGCTAAGGCAGGGCAGACAAGCACGAGGACAATACTCGACAAAGTACAAAGGCTTGCCTGTGTTTTCATCACTGGAGCTATGAGAACGTGCCCGATAAGAGCACTTGAGATCACCACAGATCTCACTCCTATACATTAGTGATCAATAGGGTAGCTCATGAGGCTGTCCTTAGAATATCTAGAGAAGGTACAGGGAATGAAAGAATTAAATGTCAGGGAGCCTGGTCCTCTCTGAACAAGTACATCTCATCAGCGAACCTACCTAGTGATATTATGATTAGAAAAGTAAGCATCGAGAAGAATTTCAACACTATGCTATTTGAAAAGGAAGGTTCTAAAATCACGATAGAGGCCGGCGCTGGAGTACAAAGGCCAAGAACCGAGTGTACACTATCGTTAGGCTCCTACTCGAGTGTTTTCCAGGCAGAAATACTTACAATCAAAAGATGCATAGACATAAACCTGGAAAGAAACTATCAAGGATGTGACATCGTGATCTATTCTGATAGTCAAGCTGCTATCAAAGCACTGAACTCCTGTATCATCGACTCGGAGCGGAAGGCAAGAACAACTCAGGTCACTCAGGAATCAAAGGAAACGAAGAGGTCAATACACTTTGCCAGAAAGAAGCACAAAAGCCCAGAACCTTTCAGCGGCATAGGCAATGCACCTATCAGAAAGAGTTTTTGGAGAAGGCAGAGACTGAACTAGAAGCACTCTGGAGGAATCTTAAAGGAATGAAACATTCCAAAAAGTTCCTTCGGAACTTTGAAACTGCAACATCCAAAAAGTATTTGGATCTCAGTAAGAATAAGTTAAGCCTCCTCACTGGCTTCCTCACAGGACATAGTCGGCTTGAAAAGCTTATGATGAGAATGGGCTCAACAGAAACTAACAAGTGCAGATTCTTTGAGAAAGCGGAAGAAACTCCTGTTCACCTAGTTACAGAATGCCTCGCCATCGCAAACCAGCGCAAAGAATGTCTTGGACAAGAGAATTACAGGAAGAACGAGGATATAACCTCCTTGAAGCCCTCTCAGATACTGGAGTTTATTGGAGCTCTGGGGCTGGAGGGCGAGCTGTAGGTAGCGCATTTGCGAAAACAACTCAGACACAATAGACCTTGAGGTCGCAGTGATATGTAACCCCCTTACCTAACTATAACTACCAAGTGGTTTTTTCGGAAACCACATTGTTGAGGAATGATGAGGTTGTTCTCCTCAAGTCTAGAGTTCAGGATTTTTTCCAGAAGGTACATGTCAGTGAAATTGGCCGATAGAAGTCTGGATTCGAACGAGTTTTGTTCGGCTCAAGTATCGAAAGAATTACCGCTCGTGGCCCACTAGATGGAAATCTTCGGGAGAAAACTATTCTATTGTAAATATAAACAAGAAATGTTTTTCCTGCCTTGGGAGGTTTCACCAGAAAAATATATGGTATGTCATCGGGCCGCGGGGTAAAATTCTTCACTTTGGATAAAGCATCTTCCAGTTCTTCATTAGTTATTGTTTTATTCAACGGATTTTCTACATCGTTCTGTATGTCAAAGTCGCCTTCTCCTATACTTTCCTTGGTTTTTAGGAATTCTCCATCGTAGTTCGCATCACTCGTTTGTTGTTGAAAGTGATCAGCTTCTTCTCTTCCTGAATTAAAAATCAAACAACTCAAAACGAACTTACTGCCGTTTGCGCCTATAACGAACATAAAGGCTTTTGATGAATAAATTCACAATTATTCGTGATGAGTCAACCGAGAGGTAACCTTCGCCTTCCTTCGTTCAAATCTAGAAGAAAGCGTGCCTCTAGAGATCCGTGGTCGACGCATTTCCACCCCTTTCTGTTCAGAATATTCGGTGGTCTAGAAACATCAATTCCAAACCACCGAACTGCATAATTCGAAATTCTAGGCACTCCAAAGGGGTCCATACCATCATCGGCAATTAAACCGTTACAAAACGTTCATACAAATACAGAATAATATAAGGTTTATTCATCACCTGTCAGAAAGTTGAAACTATTGGGGTGATTACTATTTTACATTCGGAATATACTCAAAAATAAATTCACACTTGTAGAAAATGTTTGTTGGATAAGATTCGAAGAACTTATATTAATTCACTGAAAATTAAATGGCATATGGTATAAATTAACGCTGGGTGATCACTTTTTTTTTCTTCATTCACTGGTGTTCTTTAGGAGATCAGAGTCGATTCCAGAGTCCATAAAATCCACCAATTTCAATAAAGCTTTTTTTGGTACAATCCTGAAAATATGAAATGGTAATCATGAAAAAGGTCATCTTTTTTACAATCAACGATACAAATTTCATAGGAAGGTTTATTATATGCGAATCAACTCGTTCACTTCTTCTAGGTTTCACGAAATATCTCGAAAAAGCTTCAATTGTTCACTGACGATTCGACCAAGAACTGCTGTAGTGCTATCATTAGAAAACAATCGGAAAAATTCACATCAAGGGGAAGAAATTTTAATATATATTTGGAGACAATTTTTTCCTAATTATGCAATTAAAACTTCAAACATTTCACTCATTCAAATTGTTATTTCAAAGATACATCATCATAAGTTGTGTGTCTCACTGCCAGGATAGTCTTATGCCCTATATTTCTCTTCATCGTAGCCCTGTGTTATTATGTTCAATTTAATTATGTTAAAAGTTCGAAGCAAGAATCAAATTTATGGACCATGCTTCGTATCACATCGCTGAATTCTTTATTCGTTCTTGTTAAATATAAAGAATCGGTCTTTTTAATTACTGTGATCTGTATCTACAGTTACAGTGATCTGTATCTACTGAACTGAAAAATTGACGAGTACCACGACCCTTGAGTGTGACCAGCTTGAACTGCAATTTCGATCCCAGTGCCATCTAATTGTCATTCCAATTTTTGGTCTCGTTTAGTCTTGTATAGCTAGTTATCTTCCCAAAATACTTCAATCAACGGTTTCACGATACAAGTTGCAGTGTGTGTTGTACTGAATCACGTATTTGGTATCAGTTGCGGCATGCAGCGATGCAGAGTCTGGAATCCCATTTTGTCTATGCTGTTGCAAGTGTCAGCGTCTATAGAATTGCGTCGATGCGGAGACGAATAATTTTGCTTATTCACTCAGGAAGTTTGAAGTGAGTCGATTAGTCGTAAGAAAGTGTCGTTCGAGATAAAAATTACCCCCACAATGATGATGATTCAGCGTTTTCCTTGAAGCTTTAAAGAAGAATGTTGAATACCAAAAAGTATCCGAGAATGATATACGGTATACGCTGCGCAACCATCAGAATCCCAATACAATACTGTTTATTAGTACACCTAATCCAAAAGTACAATTCGAATACTGGAAGAATGCGTGGGGAATTATAATTTCCCCCAAATTCATAAGCGCTCAAAAAGGTAGCATTCCAACGCTGCCTATATATACCTACCAGGTGTCTCGTTTCTTCTTGTTCATAATGTAGAGTAAAGGCAGAAATGAACTTGCATTCAGTGAAATGAAGAGAAAGGAGAAGAGTGGTGTATAATATAATCCTTAATAAGAAAAATTCCCAAAGGACTCATAAAATTTAATACAATAATTCACTATTCTCTACAGATGCTATGTATTTAAAATTCTAAAAAAATATAATTTTGTCATTTATCTGACTACGAGAATAACTGAATTATAAGACAAGTTTAATGAAAATTCAACAAAAATTATAGTATGTATTCTAAGACTTTCAATATAATCATAAAGGTATCTCAATATGTTTCTTCACATCCACATGAAAATTAATATTTCTTTTCAGGTCATTTTTCGTGCCTGAGACATAATAAGATATGTGACACTTGTGTTCCAGTTTGTTCTAATGAAATTAATTTATGGCATACTAACACAAGTGACACTTTTCAAATGAGTCGAATCCATATCAATTTGAGGGGATCCTTCCTAGGACCAATTCATATGAATGACACTTGTGTTTATTCTTGTTCAAATGGAATGAACTTATATGATTTTCGAGACTACTTCTCGTAACTAAAGCATATTCCGTGAGTGAAATTTGTGTTCCATTCCGATTTGAATGCATTGAATGTATATGAGATTTGGGGTTGACCTTCTGAACTGTAGCAAAATCACATAGGTGACACTTGTGTTCCATTTTGTTCGAATGGAATTAATTTATATGATTTTTGAGGCCTTCCTTTCTGGCTGAAGCATACTCGCACAAGTGACACTCGTGTTACTTCTTATTCAAATGGATTGAATCTATATGAATTTTGAGGTTGACCTTCTGAGCTGTAGCAAAATCACATAAGTGACACTTGTATTCCTTCTTGTTCAAATGAATTGAATTAATATGCTTTTTGAGGTCTTCCCTTCTGGCTGAAGCATACTCGCACAAGTGGCACTTGTGTTCCTTCTTGTTCAAATGGAATGAATTTATATGATTTTTGAGGCGCTCCCTTCTGGCTGAAGCAAACTCGCACAAGTGACACTCGTGTTCCTTCTTTTTCAAATGGATTGAATCTATATGAAATTTGAGGTTGTTCTTCTGAGCTGTAGCAAAATCACATAAGTGACACTTGTGTTCTTTCTTTTTCAAATGGAATGAATTTATATGGTTTTTGAGGCGCTCCCTTCTGGCTGAAGCAAACTCGCACAAGTGACACTTGTGTTCCTTCTTGTTCAAATGGAATGAATTTATATGATTTTTGAGGCGCTCCCTTCTGGCTGAAGCAAACTCGCACAAGTGACACTTGTGTTCCTTCTTGTTCAAATGGAATGAATTTATATGGTTTTTGAGGTGCTCTCTTCTGGCTGAAGCAAACTCGCACAAGTGACACTCGTGTTCCTTCTTTTTCAAATGGATTGAATCTATATGAAATTTGAGGTTGTTCTTCTGAGCTGTAGCAAAATCACATAAGTGACACTTCTGTTCTTTCTTTTTCAAATGGATTGAATCTATATGAATTTTGAGGTTGACCTTCTGAGCTGTAGCAAAATCACATAAGTAACACTTGTATTCCTTCTTGTTGAAATGAATTGAATTAATATGCCTTTTGAGGTCTTTCCTTCTGGCTGAAGCATACTCGCACAAGTGGCACTTGTGTTCCTTCTTGTTCAAATGGAATGAATTTATATGATTTTTGAGGCGCTCCCTTCTGGCTGAAGCAAACTCGCACAAGTGACACTCGTGTTCCTTCTTTTTCAAATGGATTGAATCTATATGAATTTTGAGGTGGACCTTCTGAGCTGTAGCAAAATCACATAAGTGACACTTGTGTTCCTTCTTTTTCAAATGGAATGAATTTATATGATTTTTGAGGCGCTCCCTTCTGGCTGAAGCAAACTCGCACAAGTGACACTCGTGTTCCTTCTTTTTCAAATGGATTGAATCTATATGAAATTTGAGGTTGTTCTTCTGAGCTGTAGCAAAATCACATAAGTGACACTTGTGTTCTTTCTTTTTCAAATGGAATGAATTTATATGATTTTTGAGGTTTTCCCTTCTGGTTGAAGCATACTCGCACAAGTGACACTTGTGTTCCTTCTTGTTCAAATGGAATGAATTCATATGATTTTTGAGGCCTTCCCTTCTGGCTGAAGCATACTCGCACAAGTGGCACTTGTGTTCCTTCTTGTTCAAATGGAATGAATTTATATGATTTTTGAGGTTTTCCCTTCTGGTTGAAGCATACTCGCACAAGTGACACTTGTGTTCCTTCTTTTTCAAATGGATTGAATCTATATGATTTTTGAGGCCTTCCCTTCTGGCTGAAGCAAACTCGCACAAGTGACACTCGTGTTCCTTCTTTTTCAAATGGATTGAATCTATATGATTTTTGAGGACACCCCTTTTGACTGCAGCATACTCGCACAAGTGACACTCGTGTTTCTTCTTATTCAAATGGATGGAATCTAAATGCCTTTTGAGGGAGACCTTCTGAACTGAAGCAAAATCACATACGTGGCACTTGTGTTTTTTCGAATCCGTGTGAACAAGTTGTTTATGGCTTTCAAAATCAACTTCCGCAGTATTTCCACGAGAAAGACTCCCTTGTTGCTTCCTCTCTTTGAAATCGTAATCACCATTCTTTTCAGCTAACTCATATTCAACAAGGTACGATTTTCTTTCGTGTACTTCAGTTTCATCAATGAACTGTTCAATTATTTCTACATCTTCGATCTTCAGGCCTTCAGTTGTATATTGGGCACTAAAATAATGATAATATAAATAAGATTCATCCATAAATATTCCATAATGAGATATGATACATATACGTATATTTTATATAAAACTTCAGCTGCCAATATACAGAAAAAGAGGGAATATTGCTCCAAAAGAATTAAAAACAACGTATGAATCAAAATCAAACAATTTCAAAAATATTTTTCATCGCGATTAAAAACCTTTGAGAATCATCTCAAGGTTGGGACTGATCTACGAATGAGGGCATAATATTTTTTTTTCCTACTAACGAACCGAACAGCTACGCAGGACTTCGAAATATAGAAAAATTATACTTTTGCTTGTTTTATCGTTTTCATTTCAATTTTTTTCCATAATTTATTTTTCAGAAGTGAATGAGGAAAAACGACCCATTATAAAGCTCTATTAGTAGAGGCAAATAGTAAAAATACCGAAGCACCCCCATTATATTTATGGCCAGAGATGTTCACCATAAATAACCCACCCTAACAACTTCTTTTGAAATACTTCGAACAAAACGGTGGACATATCACACATTTGTAATTAAAAACTTCTCATAGTTGAAATGGTTTTTTTTTCAACCACACTCTTCGAGAAAAGAAAATTAGACACCACCGAATATCTCGGGAAATAAGCATTTCAGAGCAGAAGTAATTATACACTATTTTTTGACGTTGACTCCACCTGACCAAAAAAAAAAAAGGGTTCTCATTTGAAAAAATGAGTTATGAGGTTTTTGTCATAGCTGAATTTACCATTGAAATTGAAATCGAAATACCCTGTATGTTCAATTGAATTTTTAATAAAAGGAGAAGCATTGGCATGTCTCTTGATAGAAGCTAGAAAATTAGAAATTAACATGCAAAAAATCTGGGTTATTAACATTGGAATGAAGCCCTATATGAGAAACTTTTTCGGATTTCAAACAAATTATCTGGGAAAATATGCAAATGATACATTAAAGCATTGTAGACTTCGGATTATGAGTAAACAAAGTTGGTGTTACATTTGAAAAACGAAAGTTGAATGAAATGAAAATGCTTGTAACTCGAAAACGGTGTATTTTTCAATGTTGCACCGGTTTACTTTTTTTTGCAAAATCAATGATAAAATACACAAATGTAGGAATTTCACCGAAATCTTCACCAAAAAAAAAGTTTCTGACCATTAATTGCTAGAGTCAGTCTGTTGTTGGCGATCTGGAGGACTTATGGGGAAGCTGTAGGAAACAAATTATTACTGATATTTGTATTGACTCAAATTCGAAAAATAAACAGTATCGGTTTAGTCGTTCGAAAGTTATTACAAAAAATCTGAATTATGGATGTACCATTTGGAAACGTATGTTCGCAGGGGGACGTCGCAGTAAAAAAAATTTAAGCATTCCTCACTTGTCTTTATACAGAGTGTCTGGGAAAATGTGGGAAATCTCTCGGATTCAGATGAAACATAAAAAAATAAGATGTTAACTTTCCATCATTTTTTTTCCTAGCGGCCCTCTCTACGGAGATACGGCCTCCTAAATGACGCCACTGGAAAGTCATTTTACTGAAATAAATTTTAAACTACTTCATATAATTTAATGAAAATTTGATATGATAAACAGTAGTAAGGACCTCTCAAAATATTGCCCTCAAATTTAAATTAGCTCGTTTA
The DNA here is from genome assembly GCA_963966015.1 of Aphidecta obliterata. Lineage (NCBI taxonomy): Eukaryota > Metazoa > Arthropoda > Insecta > Coleoptera > Coccinellidae > Aphidecta > Aphidecta obliterata. The sequence goes on from OZ014436.1 coordinate 8,044,960, forward strand.
GTTTACCAGGGGCGGACTAGGTTGTACATTTTAATGCTTACATTTTTAATGTAACCTGTATGATAAGTAGATAAAGAAACAAATTTGGATACCTTGAGCATTAAGCTAAAAAAAGGTACTCTAGTTCATTGTCGATAAAATGAACCGTTTTCGAAAAACAAAATAATAAAAGAAGTAACTTTTTTATTTCTAACAAGCTAATTCAAATTTAAGGGCAGTATTTTAAGAGGTCCCTACTATTGTTCATCATATTAAATTTGCATCAAATTATATACTATAGTCCATTTAAGAATTATTGACATCGAAGTAGGCCATGAACGTCCAGTCGAGGCTTTATTTCTAGTTACAAAAAAGTTACTGTTTTAATCATAGAAATAAAACATAAATATAACCTAGAAAAGTGTTGAGTATACGAATTATCGGAATTATCGAATAATTAAGCCGGAATATCTCGATTGCAGTTCAAACATGGGAATTCAGGTTTGAAAGCGCAAAAATATCGTGGAATGCTTTCATATGAAATTATCTGAACTTATCGTTCATACAAAAGTCAACCATGGAAAATAGAAGATCATTCAAATAAATATTTATTTTCACTCAGGACCATGCAATATTTAATGGTATTGGAAATCTTGCAAAATTCTAACCATATAACTATAAGAGTACCATTTTATGTCAGGATTCAAGAAGGATAATTAATGGATTTCTAGCAGGTGCAACAGAAAAAAATTTTTGGATACTTCGCAAGCACAGGGCCAAAAGAATGGATTGGAAAAAACGTTATAATGTATTAAGAAATAAGAGAGAAACAAAAATTAAGAATCTATGTAGTACATGAAGAATTTTGACATGAATATGTACCGAACTATCATTATATGAACCAATTTGTGAATTATTTATTGCTCGGTGTTGAATACTTCAAGACAGTCAATTTTTATTTTCATTCATTAAAACTGTCCATGAATTATTGAAATTATTATAATTGATGAGCAATTTTACAATTATTCAGTATACGTTTGAATTGGGAACAATATAGCATGTGTATTAGCAGAGGGAATGTGAACAGGGTACCATACAGTATAAGTATAATAAATAAATTTAAAATATCTATGAATAATACAAGAGCAAAGATAAAAATATCATTGAAAACTTTGTTTCCACGTAGTGTAGTGATTTGGATGTGTTTATTGAATAAGCTGACATAATCCTATTGATGGGCATCCTTTTGCAGGGAAGGTTTCAATTTTTCAATAACTCATTTCTGAAATAATTCACCATTCTTGTAATCCTTATCATTATACCACTGTCAAGAATAGAATCACATCCAGGTAAAAATCCATCAATTGTTCCAGCATTCAAAATAGTGCACCTTCTGCCTTTACCCTTGAATATACTCGGCATATCTTTTGGATTATTTTCTAGTGTCCACTGACGAATTTGAATACCGTTTTCGAATATCCAAATTTCATCTAGATAAATGAATTTTTCGTTTTGTTCCATGTATTCTCGATATTTATCACAATATCATATTATTTTTATTATATTTTTCTGTTTATCAGTAAGAATTTTCCTTCGATCAACGTTTTTGTATTTGTATCCAATTTTTTTTATGATATAATATAATGTTGACTTTGATCAATTGAAATCTAGGTGCTCTTTGGCCAGTTCGAAAAGGATATCTAAACTGATATATTCATTGTTTTCAATTCTAGTAAAAACAAAGTCATTCAATGTCTCTTTGAAGGAATAATCGTATCGCACAGGTTTTCTTCCACTGCTAATTCCAGGCTACAATAACATGCAAATATTCTACGGACAGGGCTTGGTAAAATCTGAAGATTTAAGAGACATTGATCAATCAGAATACACTTTGAGTCGGTGAATAACAAATTACCTGAAACACTAGCGGAAATATATGCCAAATCTTTGAAAAACTCGAAGTAACACCGACAAACTGCCTGGCGTTCTCTTGTTAGGCGCGATGTATCCTGGTCAATTCCAGCCATTTTAATAGCATAAGACAAAAAATACTCAAATTCAGAGCAAATTTTTCTAATTACATATTCACCAATATCTTCGATAAAATCATCAAAGCAAGATTTCTATGGGTAATGTTAGTGTTATTCCTATACCAACCTGAATTCAGCAACCCAAAATATCACTGAATAGTCTGTTACCAACATAAATTCGATTTTTCACAGCCAACCGAGATGTCAATAATTCTTAAACGGAGTATATGTAGTTTAAAACTTATTCCAGAAAAATGAATTTCCAGTGGCGTCATTTGGGAGGCCGTATCTCCGTAGGGAGGGCCGCTAGGAAAAAAAATTATGGGAACTTGTCGTCTTATTTTTTTATGTTTTATCTGAATCCGAGAGATTTCTCACATTTTCCCGGACACCCTGTATACTTCATTCACACCTGAGAAAGAGTCGCGTAGTGCCGGGACACCCTGTATAAAAGTATGTTTTGTAAGTTCCACATTTACATATCACAAATAAATATTTATATCAGGAAAGGGTTGTTATATGAAAGAATCAAAAGCGTTCAATTGAATGAAAATATGAATGAAATCCTGTATATTGAAAACTGGAATTTTTTTTTTAATGTAAATTTGTTGAATTGAGATAATGAAATTTCTCGAAAAATATTTATATTCAATTTGGAATACTTTCTTCAATCCCAATGTTGGCAATTATAGATCGGTCTTTTGAAATCTATTAGAATTATAGCATGAGAAATAATGAGTAAAGGCCGAGATCATATATTATCAATACTCACTCATGGTCAAAAGATGATTTCTCCTTCTCGTATATATATTGTTCAACAATTTCCATTTTCTCTGTTTCGATTTCTCTCTTCACGTAATTCCTCTTATTTTCTTCAGCTACTTCAAGAGTTGGAACACTCATATCAGAGATCTCAGCCATTTTGGAGAAACTGGAATTTTTTTTAATGTAAATTTGTTGAATTGAGATAATGAAATTTCTCGAAAAAAATGTATATTCAATTTGGAATACTTTCTTCAATCCCAATGTTGGCAATTATAGATCGGTCTTTTGAAATATATTAGAATTATAGCATGAGAAATAATGAGTAAAGGCCGATATCATATATTATCAATACTCACTCATGGTCAAAAGACGATTTCTCCTTCTCGTATACATATTGTTCAACAATTTCCATTTTCTCTGTTTCGATTTCTCTCTTCACGTAATTCCTCTTATTTTCTTCAGATACTTCAAGAGTTGGAACAATCATATCAGAGATCTCAGCCATTTTGTTGATGTTGAATACGCTAAATCTTCTGAATTCAAAGAACTTAATGATTATATCGGTGGTTGTCTGGAGGTTTCAACACAATGTGAGAATGTGAAAACAATATTCAAAACTGAATTAAAAAATCCATGAAGACATATGATTGTATACATTCCGAAAGTGAAACAGATCATCTACCAGTGGCGCATCCAGGATAGCAAGTTAGGGAATGCCTCCCCAAATCCAATATCCCATGATTTATTGACCCGTTGGTTCTTGTTAAATTCAGGGAAGTGTTGAATTCAATATTCGATTAAAACATCGGTGCTGCTCGAATACCATAGGTCTAGTCGTTTTCGTCGATGGGTAAATTTCGAACTCCTTCTGAAATTGTCTAAGTTTTCTGACAGCCGAATGGTCCTTAACAAAGGGGAAATCTGCGTACTCTCTTTTTGATTATAGATCATAATCATCAGAAATATTTGAATCCTGGTTGTCGAATTACAAAGTATTTGGTTTCACCAAAAGTCTGCATTCTTTCTAGCAAGCGAGCTATGCATTCGGTAATATCAAAGTGTTTTCGTTGTTGGAAAGTGTCTCCCAAACATTATCAGTCACCAATGGCGTCTCTACCGGAAAGTCTCGTAACACTAGCTAGAACTTTTCTCAATGCCGTGGTTGACGTTGACTTTTTACATAACTTCGACCACCGTGGACTTAAGTCTCCTAAAGCTTTTTAATGTGTATTTGTCTGCCTTCTCACAAAAGTTTAGGCCCTCCACCTACGTTGCAACTGTTTTGTGACGAAGGAAGCTAACCAGTTGCACTCTGCAACCATTTTACAAGGCTTCATGTATATCAGACTGTAGGCTTACCGAGTGGAGACATTGGTGGTCCATCTCTGTCAAAACCATTCGCGAAACACCTCAAGGAGGAGTAATATCTCATCTCCTTTGGAGTCTGGTAGTGTATGAACTACCGCACAGGTTTACGGAGCTTGGCTTCGAATGTATAGGCTATGCCAATAACATAGTCCTAATAGTAAGAGGTAAATCTGAGGGTTTCCTCTGTGATTTGTTACAGAGGGGCCTCAAAAGTATTGAGCAGTGATGCTTGTCGGTACGGCTCAACATCAACCCACAGTAATTCCCATTATTCGGGAAAGAAACCTTCTAGCTATGAAATCCATCTCGGTAAATGGAGATAACGTAGAATAGAATTCTGAAGTCAAATATCTGGGAATTATCCTAGACAGTAAGCTTCGATGGAATGAGCATGTTAAAAACACTGCTCGTAAAGCGATAAGGGCTTTAATGGCGTGCAGAACCCTATTCGGTAAAAGTTGGGGTTGTAACCCTAAAATACTGCGTTGGATGTACGTCATGATAGTGAGACCAATAATAACTTATGGAGCAGTAGTCGGGTCTGCTAAGGCAGGGCAGACAAGCACGAGGACAATACTCGACAAAGTACAAAGGCTTGCCTGTGTTTTCATCACTGGAGCTATGAGAACGTGCCCGATAAGAGCACTTGAGATCACCACAGATCTCACTCCTATACATTAGTGATCAATAGGGTAGCTCATGAGGCTGTCCTTAGAATATCTAGAGAAGGTACAGGGAATGAAAGAATTAAATGTCAGGGAGCCTGGTCCTCTCTGAACAAGTACATCTCATCAGCGAACCTACCTAGTGATATTATGATTAGAAAAGTAAGCATCGAGAAGAATTTCAACACTAGCTATGTGAAAAGGAAGGTTCTAAAATCACGATAGAGGCCGGCGCTGGAGTACAAAGGCCAAGAACCAAGTGTACACTATCGTTAGGCTCCTACTCGAGTGTTTTCCAGGCAGAAATACTTGCAATCAAAAGATGCATAGACATAAACCTGGAAAGAAACTATCAAGAATGTGACATCGTGATCTATTCTGATAGTCAAGCTGCTATCAAAGCACTGAACTCCTGTATCATCGACTCAGAGCGGAAGGCAAGAACAACTCAGGTCACTCAGGAATCAAAGGAAACGAAGAGGTCAATACACTTTGCCAGAAAGGGAGCACAAAAGCCCAGAACCTTTCAGCGGCATAGGCAAATGCACCTATCAGAAAGAGTTTTTGGAGAAGGCAGAGACTGAACTAGAAGCACTCTGGAGGAATCTTAAAGGAATGAAACACTCCAAAAAGTTCCTTCGGAACTTTAAAACTGCAACATCCAAAAAGTATTTGGATCTCAGTAAGAATAAGTTAAGCCTCCTCACTGGCTTCCTCACAGGACATAGTCGGCTTGAAAAGCTTATGATGAGAATGGGCTCAACAGAAACTAACAAGTGCAGATTCTTTGGGAAAGAGGAAGAAACTCCTGTTCACCTAGTTACAGAATGCCTCGCCATCGCAAACCAGCGCAAAGAATGTCTTGGACAAGAGAATTACAGGAAGAACGAGGATATAACCTCCTTGAAGCCCTTTCAGATACTGGAGTTCATTGGAGCTCTGGAGCTGGAGGGCGAGCTGTAGGTAGCGCATTTGCGAAAACAACTCAGACACAATAGACCTTGAGGTCGCAGTGAAATGTAACCCCCTTACCTAACTATAACTACCAAGTGGTTTTTTCGGAAACCACATTGTTGAGGAATGATGAGGTTGTTCTCCTCAAGTCTAGAGTTCAGGATTTTTTCCAGAAGGTACATGTCAGTGAAATTGGCCGATAGAAGTCTGGATTCGAACGAGTTTTGTTCGGCTCAAGTATCGAAAGAATTACCGCTCGTGGCCCACTAGATGGAAATCTTCGGGAGAAAACTATTCTATTGTAAATATAAACAAGAAATGTTTTGCCTGCCTTGGGAGGTTTCACCAGAAAAATATATGGTATGTCATCGGGCCGCGGGGTAAAATTCTTCACTTTGGATAAAGCATCTTCCAGTTCTTCATTAGTTATTGTATTATTCAACGGATTTTCTACATCGTTCTGTATGTCAAAGTCGCCTTTTTCTATACTTTCCTTGGTTTTTAGGAATTCTCCATCGTAGTTCGCATCACTCGTTTGTTGTTGAAAGTGATCAGCTTCTTCTCTTCCTGAATTAAAAATCAAACAACTCAAAACGAACTTACTGCCTTTTGCGCCTATAACGAACATAAAGGCTTTTGATGAATAAATTCACAATTATTCGTGATGAGTCAACCGAGAGGTAACCTTCGCCTTCCTTCGTTCAAATCTAGAAGAAAGCGTGCCTCTAGAGATCCGTGGTCGACGCATTTCCACCCCTTTCTGTTCAGAATATTCGGTGGTCTAGAAACATCAATTCCAAACCACCGAACTGCATAATTCGAAATTCTAGGTACTCCAAAGGGGTCCATACCATCATCGGCAATTAAACCGTTACAAAACGTTCATACAAATACAGAATAATATAAGGTTTATTCATCACCTGTCAGAAAGTTGAAACTATTGGGGTGATTACTATTTTACATTCGGAATATACTCAAAAATAAATTCACACTTGTAGAAAATGTTTGTTGGATAAGATTCGAAGAACTTATATTAATTCACTGAAAATTAAATGGCATATGCTATAAATTAACGCTGGGTGATCACTTTTTTTTTCTCCATTCACTGGTGTTCTTTAGGAGATCAGAGTCGATTCCAGAGTCCATAAAATCCACCAATTTCAATAAAGCTTTTTTTGGTACAATCCTGAAAATATGAAATGGTAATCATGAAAAAGGTCATCTTTTTTACAATCAACGATACAAATTTCATAGGAAGGTTTATTATATGCGAATCAACTCGTTCACTTTTTCTAGGTTTCACGAAATATCTCGAAAAAGCTTCAATTGTTCACTGACGATTCGACCAAGAACTGCTGTAGTGCTATCATTAGAAAACAATCGGAAAAATTCACATCAAGGGGAAGAAATTTTAATATATATTTGGAGACAATTTTTTCCTAATTATGCAATTAAAACTTCAAACATTTCACTCATTCAAATTGTTATTTCAAAGATACATCATCATAAGTTGTGTGTCTCACTGCCAGGATAGTCTTATGCCCTATATTTCTCTTCATCGTAGCCCTGTGTTATTATGTTCAATTTAATTATGTTAAAAGTTCGAAGCAAGAATCAAATTTATGGACCATGCTTCGTATCACATCGCTGAATTCTTTATTCGTTCTTGTTAAATATAAAGAATCGGTCTTTTTAATTACTGTGATCTGTATCTACAGTTACAGTGATCTGTATCTACTGAACTGAAAAATTGACGAGTACCACGACCCTTGAGTGTGACCAGCTTGAACTGCAATTTCGATCCCAGTGCCATCTAATTGTCATTCCAATTTTTGGTCTCGTTTAGTCTTGTATAGCTAGTTATCTTCCCAAAATACTTCAATCAACGGTTTCACGATACAAGTTGCAGTGTGTGTTGTACTGAATCACGTATTTGGTATCAGTTGCGGCATGCAGCGATGCAGAGTCTGGAATCCCATTTTGTCTATGCTGTTGCAAGTGTCAGCGTCTATAGAATTGCGTCGATGCGGAGACGAATAATTTTGCTTATTCACTCAGGAAGTTTGAAGTGAGTCGATTAGTCGTAAGAAAGTGTCGTTCGAGATAAAAATTACCCCCACAATGATGATGATTCAGCGTTTTCCTTGAAGCTTTAAAGAAGAATGTTGAATACCAAAAAGTATCCGAGAATTATATACGGTATACGCTGCGCAACCATCAGAATCCCAATACAATACTGTTTATTAGTACACCTAATCCAAAAGTACAATTCGAATACTGGAAGAATGCGTGGGGAATTTTAATTTCCCCCAAATTCATAAGCGCTCAAAAAGGTAGCATTCCAACGCTGCCTATATATACCTACCAGGTGTCTCGTTTCTTCTTGTTCATAATGTAGAGTAAAGGCAGAAATGAACTTGCATTCAGTGAAATGAAGAGAAAGGAGAAGAGTGGTGTATAATATAATCCTTAATAAGAAAAATTCCCAAAGGACTCATAAAATTTAATACAATAATTCACTATTCTCTACAGATGCTATGTATTTAAAATTCTAAAAAAATATAATTTTGTCATTTATCTGACTACGAGAATAACTGAATTATAAGACAAGTTTAATGAAAATTCAACAAAAATTATAGTATGTATTCTGAGACTTTCAATATAATCATAAAGGTATCTCAATATGTTTCTTCACATCCACATGAAAATTAATATTTCTTTTCAGGTCATTTTTCGTGCCTGAGACATAATAAGATATGTGACACTTGTGTTCCAGTTTGTTCTAATGAAATTAATTTATGGCATACTAACACAAGTGACACTTTTCAAATGAGTCGAATCCATATCAATTTGAGGGGATCCTTCCTAGGACCAATTCATATGAATGACACTTGTGTTTATTCTTGTTCAAATGGAATGAACTTATATGATTTTCGAGACTACTTCTCGTAACTAAAGCATATTCCGTGAGTGAAATTTGTGTTCCATTCCGATTTGAATGCATTGAATGTATATGAGATTTGGGGTTGACCTTCTGAACTGTAGCAAAATCACATAGGTGACACTTGTGTTCCATTTTGTTCGAATGGAATTAATTTATATGATTTTTGAGGCCTTCCTTTCTGGCTGAAGCATACTCGCACAAGTGACACTCGTGTTACTTCTTATTCAAATGGATTGAATCTATATGAATTTTGAGGTTGACCTTCTGAGCTGTAGCAAAATCACATAAGTGACACTTGTATTCCTTCTTGTTCAAATGAATTGAATTAATATGCTTTTTGAGGTCTTCCCTTCTGGCTGAAGCATACTCGCACAAGTGGCACTTGTGTTCCTTCTTGTTCAAATGGAATGAATTTATATGATTTTTGAGGCGCTCCCTTCTGGCTGAAGCAAACTCGCACAAGTGACACTCGTGTTCCTTCTTTTTCAAATGGATTGAATCTATATGAAATTTGAGGTTGTTCTTCTGAGCTGTAGCAAAATCACATAAGTGACACTTGTGTTCTTTCTTTTTCAAATGGAATGAATTTATATGATTTTTGAGGTTTTCCCTTCTGGTTGAAGCATACTCGCACAAGTGACACTTGTGTTCCTTCTTGTTCAAATGGAATGAATTCATATGATTTTTGAGGCCTTCCCTTCTGGCTGAAGCATACTCGCACAAGTGGCACTTGTGTTCCTTCTTGTTCAAATGGAATGAATTTATATGATTTTTGAGGCCTTCCTTTCTGGCTGAAGCAAACTCGCACAAGTGACACTCGTGTTCCTTCTTTTTCAAATGGATTGAATCTATATGAAATTTGAGGTTGTTCTTCTGAGCTGTAGCAAAATCACATAAGTGACACTTGTGTTCTTTCTTTTTCAAATGAATTGAATCTATATGAATTTTGAGGTTGACCTTCTGAGCTGTAGCAAAATCACATAAGTGACACTTGTATTCCTTCTTGTTGAAATGAATTGAATTAATATGCCTTTTGAGGCCTTCCCTTCTGGCTGAAGCAAACTCGCACAAGTGACACTCGTGTTCCTTCTTTTTCAAATGGATTGAATCTATATGATTTTTGAGGACACCCCTTTTGACTGCAGCATACTCGCACAAGTGACACTCGTGTTTCTTCTTATTCAAATGGATGGAATCTAAATGCCTTTTGAGGGAGACCTTCTGAACTGAAGCAAAATCACATACGTGGCACTTGTGTTTTTTCGAATCCGTGTGAACAAGTTGTTTATGGCTTTCAAAATCAACTTCCGCAGTATTTCCACGAGAAAGACTCCCTTGTTGCTTCCTCTCTTTGAAATCGTAATCACCATTCTTTTCAGCTAACTCATATTCAACAAGGTACGATTTTCTTTCGTGTACTTCAGTTTCATCAATGAACTGTTCAATTATTTCTACATCTTCGATCTTCAGGCCTTCAGTTGTATATTGGGCACTAAAATAATGATAAATAAATAAGATTCATCCATAAATATTCCATAATGAAATATGATACAGATACGTATATTTTATATAAAACTTCAGCTGCCAATATCAAGAAAAAGAGGGAATATTGCTCCAAAAGAATTAAAAACAACGTATGAATCAAAATCAAACAATTTCAAAAATATTTTTCATCGCGATCAAAAATCTTTGAGAATCATCTCAAGGTTGGGACTGATCTACGAATGAGGGCATACTATTTCTTTTTTTTTCCTACTAACGAACCGAACAGCTACGCAGGACTTCGAAATATAGAAAAATTATACTTTTGCTTGTTTTATCGTTTTCATTTCAAGTTTTTTCCATCAGTTATTTTTTCAGAAGTGAATGAGGAAAAACGCCCCATTATAAAGCTCTATTATTATAGGCAAATAGTGAAAATACAGAAGCACCCCCATTATATTTATGGCCAGAGTTGTTCACCATAAATAACCCACCCTAACAACGTATTTTGAAATAACTCGAACAAAACGGTGGACATATCAAACATTTATAATTAAAAACTTCTCATTATTGAATTGGTTTTTTTTTCAACCATACTCTTGTATAAAAGAAAATTTGACACCACCGAATATCTCGGGAAATAAGCATTTCAGAGCAGAAGTAATTATACACTATTTTTTGACGTTGACTCCACCTGACCAATAAAAAAAAAATGGGTTCTCATTTGAAAAAATGAGTTATGAGGTTTTTGTCATAGCTGAATTTACCATTGAAATTAAAATCGAAATACCCTGTATGTTCAATTGAATTTTTAATAAAAGGAGAAGCATTGGCATGTCTTTTGATAGAAGCTAGAAAATTAGAAATTAACATGCAAAAATCTGGGTTATTAACATTGGAATGAAGCCCTATATGAGAAAATTTTTCGGATTTCAAACAAATTATCTGGGAAAATATGCAAATGATACATTAAAGCATTGTAGACTTCGGATTATGAGTAAACAAACTTGGTGTTACATTTGAAAAACGAAAGTTGAATGAAATTAAAATGCTTGTAACTCGAAAACGGTGTATTTTTCAATGTTGCACCGGTTTACTTTTTTTTGCAAAATCAATGATAAAATACACAAATGTAGGAATTTCACCGAAATCTTCACCGAAAAAAAAAGTTTCTGACCATTAAGTGCTAGAGTCAGTCTGTTGTTGGCGATCTGGAGGACTTATGGGGAAGCTGTAGGAAAAAAATTATTACTGATATTTGTATTGACTCAAATTCGAAAAATTAACAGTATCGGTTTAGTCGTTCGAAAGTTATTACAAAAAAACTGAATTATGGATGTACCATTTGGAGACGTATCTTCGCAGGGGGACGTCGCAGTAAAAAAAATTCAAGCATTCCTCACTTGTCTTTATACAGAGTGTCTGGGAAAATGTGGGAAATCTCTCGGATTCAGATGAAACATAAAAAAATAAGATGACAAATTTCCATCATTTTTTTCCTAGCGGCCCTCTCTACGGAGATACGGCCTCCTAAATGACCCCACTGGAAAGTCATTTAACTGGAATAAATTTTAAACTACTTCATATAATTTAATGAAAATTTGATATGATAAACAGTAGTAAGGACCTCTCAAAATATTGCCCTCAAATTTAAATTAGCTCGTTTAGTCGACCAGGGGCGGACTAGGTTGTACATTTTAATGCTTACATTTTTAATGTAACCTGTATGATAAGTAGATAAAGAAACAAATTTGGATACCTTGATACTCACTCATGGTCAAAAGACGATTTCTCCTTCTCGTATACATATTGTTCAACAATTTCCATTTTCTCTGTTTCGATTTCTCTCTTCACGTAATTCCTCTTATTTTCTTCAGATACTTCAAGAGTTGGAACAATCATATCAGAGATCTCAGCCATTTTGTTGATGTTGAATACGCTAAATCTTCTGAATTCAAAGAACTTAATGATTATATCGGTGGTTGTCTGGAGGTTTCAACACAATGTGAGAATGTGAAAACAATATTCAAAACTGAATTAAAAAATCCATGAAGACATATGATTGTATACATTCCGAAAGTGAAACAGATCATCTACCAGTGGCGCATCCAGGATAGCAAGTTAGGGAATGCCTCCCCAAATCCAATATCCCATGATTTATTGACCCGTTGGTTCTTGTTAAATTCAGGGAAGTGTTGAATTCAATATTCGATTAAAACATCGGTGCTGCTCGAATACCATAGGTCTAGTCGTTTTCGTCGATGGGTAAATTTCGAACTCCTTCTGAAATTGTCTAAGTTTTCTGACAGCCGAATGGTCCTTAACAAAGGGGAAATCTGCGTACTCTCTTTTTGATTATAGATCATTATCATCAGAAATATTTGAATCCTGGTTGTCGAATTACAAAGTATTTGGTTTCACCAAAAGTCTGCATTCTTTCTAGCAAGCGAGCTATGCATTCGGTAATATCAAAGTGTTTTCGTTGTTGGAAAGTGTCTCCCAAACATTATCAGTCACCAATGGCGTCTCTACCGGAAAGTCTCGTAACACTAGCTAGAACTTTTCTCAATGCCGTGGTTGACGTTGACTTTTTACATAACTTCGACCACCGTGGACTTAAGTCTCCTAAAGATTTTTAATGTGTATTTGTCTGCCTTCTCACAAAAGTTTAGGCCCTCCACCTACGTTGCAACTGTTTTGTGACAAAGGAAGCTAACCAGTTGCACTCTGCAACCATTTTACAACTGATTGTGGATTAGCTCAAAACATGGCATGTTTTGATCTTAAGATTTCACAAGCTTTCTAGGAGAAGGATTAGGATGCAGGTATGATAAAAATACATCTTGGCAGGAATAACTGATATGCTAAGACAGGGCAAACAAGCACGAGGACAATACTTGACAAGGTACAAAGAACGTGCCCGATAAGAGCACTTGAGATCACCACAGATCTCACTCCTATACATCCAGTGATCAATAGGGTAGCTCATGAGGCTATCCTTAGAATATCTAGAGAAGGTACAGGGAATGAAAGAATTAAATGTCAGGGAGCCTGGTCCTCTCTGAACAAGTACATCTCATCAGCGAACCTACCTAGTGATATTATGATTAGAAAAGTAAGCATTGAGAAGAATTTCAACACTTTGCTATGTGAAAAGGAAGAATTGGAAAAGGAATACACTACCCAAAATTTCAAAGTGAATACCAATTAATGGTATACAGATGGTTCTAAAATCACGATAGAGGCCGGCGCTGGAGTATAAGGGCCAAGAACCAAGTGTACACAATCGTTAGGCTCCTACTCGAGTGTTTTCCAGGCAGAAATACTTGCAATCAAAAGATGCATGGACATAAACCTGGAAAGAAACTATCAAGGATGTGACATCGTGATCTATTCTGATAGTCAAAGCACTGAACTCCTGTATCATCGACTCGGAGCGGAAGGCAAGAACAACTCAGGTCACTCAGGAATCAAAGGAAACGAAGAGGTCAATACACTTTGCCAGAAAGGGAGCACAAAAGCCCAGAACCTTTCAGCGGCATAGGCAAATGCACCTATGAGAAAGAGTTTTTGGAGAAGGCAGAGACTGTACTAGAAGCACTCTGGAGGAATCTTAAAGGAATGAAACACTCCAAAAAGTTCCTTCGGAACTTTAAAACTGCAACATCTAAAAAGTTTTTGGATCTCAGTAAGAATTAGTTAAGCCTCCTCACTGGCTTCCTCAAAGGACATAGTCGGCTTAAAAAGCTTATGATGAGAATGGGCTCAACAGAAACTAACGAGTGTAGATTCTGTGGGGAAGAGGAAGAAACTCCTGTTCACCTAGTTACAGAATGCCTCGCCATCGCAAACCAGCGCAAAGAATGTCTTGGACAAGAGAATTACAGAACGTGGATTTAACCTCCTTGAATCCCTCTCAGATACAGGAGTTCATTGGAGCTCTATGGCTGGAGGGCGAGCTGTAGTTAGCGCATTTGCGAAAACAGCTCAGAGGGGGGGCACAATAGACCTTGAGGTCGCAGTGAAATGTAACCCCCTTACCTAACTATAACTACCAAGTGGTTTTTTCGGAAACCACATTGTTGAGGAATGATGAGGTTGTTCTCCTCAAGGAAGTATCGTAGTCTACAGTTCAGGATTTTTTCCAGAAGGTACATCTCAGTGAAATTGGCCGATAGGAATCTGGATTCGAAGGAGTTTTGTTCGGCTCGAGTATTGGAAGAATTACCGCTCGTTACCCACTAGATGGAAATCTTCGGGAGAGAACTATCCCATTGTAAATATAAAGAAGAAATGTTTTTCCTGCCTTGGGAGGTTTCACCAGAAAAATATATGGTATGTCATCGGGCCGCGGGGTAAAATTCTTCACTTTGGATAAAGCATCTTCCAGTTCTTCATTAGTTATTGTATTATTCAACGGATTTTCTACATCGTTCTGTATGTCAAAGTCGCCTTTTTCTATACTTTCCTTGGTTTTTAGGAATTCTCCATCGTAGTTCGCATCACTCGTTTGTTGTTGAAAGTGATCAGCTTCTTCTCTTCCTGAATTAAAAATCAAACAACTCAAAACGAACTTACTGCCTTTTGCGCCTATAACGAACATAAAGGCTTTTGATGAATAAATTCACAATTATTCGTGATGAGTCAACCGAGAGGTAACCTTCGCCTTCCTTCGTTCAAATCTAGAAGAAAGCGTGCCTCTAGAGATCCGTGGTCGACGCATTTCCACCCCTTTCTGTTCAGAATATTCGGTGGTCTAGAAACATCAATTCCAAACCACCGAACTGCATAATTCGAAATTCTAGGCACTCCAAAGGGGTCCATACCATCATCGGCAATTAAACCGTTACAAAACGTTCATACAAATACAGAATAATATAAGGTTTATTCATCACCTGTCAGAAAGTTGAAACTATTGGGGTGATTACTATTTTACATTCGGAATATACTCAAAAATAAATTCACACTTGTAGAAAATGTTTGTTGGATAAGATTCGAAGAACTTATATTAATTCACTGAAAATTAAATGGCATATGCTATAAATTAACGCTGGGTGATCACTTTTTTTTTCTTCATTCACTGGTGTTCTTTAGGAGATCAGAGTCGATTCCAGAGTCCATAAAATCCACCAATTTCAATAAAGCTTTTTTTGGTACAATCCTGAAAATATGTAATGGTAATCATGAAAAAGGTCATCTTTTTTACAATCAACGATACAAATTTCATAGGAAGGTTTATTATATGCGAATCAACTCGTTCACTTTTTCTAGGTTTCACGAAATATCTCGAAAAAGCTTCAATTGTTCACTGACGATTCGACCAAGAACTGCTGTAGTGCTATCATTAGAAAACAATCGGAAAAATTCACATCAAGGGGAAGAAATTTTATTATATATTTGGAGACAATTTTTTCCTAATTATGCAATTAAAACTTCAAACATTTCACTCATTCAAATTGTTATTTCAAAGATACATCATCATAAGTTGTGTGTCTCACTGCCAGGATAGTCTTATGCCCTATATTTCTCTTCATCGTAGCCCTGTGTTATTATGTTCAATTTAATTATGTTAAAAGTTCGAAGCAAGAATCAAATTTATGGTCCATGCTTCGTATCACATCGCTGAATTCTTTATTCGTTCTTGTTAAATATAAAGAATCGGTCTTTTTAATTACTGTGATCTGTATCTACAGTTACAGTGATCTGTATCTACTGAACTGAAAAATTGACGAGTACCACGACCCTTGAGTGTGACCAGCTTGAACTGCAATTTCGATCCCAGTGCCATCTAATTGTCATTCCAATTTTTGGTCTCGTTTAGTCTTGTATAGCTAGTTATCTTCCCAAAATACTTCAATCAACGGTTTCACGATACAAGTTGCAGTGTGTGTTGTACTGAATCACGTATTTGGTATCAGTTGCGGCATGCAGCGATGCAGAGTCTGGAATCCCATTTTGTCTATGCTGTTGCAAGTGTCAGCGTCTATAGAATTGCGTCGATGCGGAGACGAATAATTTTGCTTATTCACTCAGGAAGTTTGAAGTGAGTCGATTAGTCGTAAGAAAGTGTCGTTCGAGATAAAAATTACCCCCACAATGATGATGATTCAGCGTTTTCCTTGAAGCTTTAAAGAAGAATGTTGAATACCAAAAAGTATCCGAGAATTATATACGGTATACGCTGCGCAACCATCAGAATCCCAATACAATACTGTTTATTAGTACACCTAATCCAAAAGTACAATTCGAATACTGGAAGAATGCGTGGGGAATTTTAATTTCCCCCAAATTCATAAGCGCTCAAAAAGGTAGCATTCCAACGCTGCCTATATACAGGGTCTTTCACGAGGAACCTCACCCATATTTATACGGGAAACTACTGAACGTATTTTCATGAAATTCAGCACTTATAAGTATTTCACGATGCTGATGAAATCTAAAATATTTTCAAGGCATGAGCACCTCCGGTTTTTCCGGAAATGACGTCAACTTCCGTTTTTCAAATTAGAACACCATTTTTTTATTGCAGAAATAGATTCCTTAAAAAATTTCAAGTTATTTTGATGTAACATTTTTCAGTTTTGGTTGGAAAATTCTCTCTGAGCGGGAAAATTCGAAAAAAAAATCGAAAATAGAGCTCCGCTGAAACAAGAATAACTTCGAGGTTTTTGGATCGAAAATTTTCATTTTTGGGATTTTTCAAGATGTAAGATTGATGTATCCACTTTGAGAATCGAAATCGCGATTCATGATACAGGGGGTGAAAAAATCGCTTTCAAAGTTAGGGATGACAAAATCGTGAAAAATCAATTTTTTCAAATTAGAACTCCATTTTTTTATGGCAGATATTGAATCTACGTTGAAAAATAATGTGAGTGTATGCATCACACCCTTGCCCTAAAATGGATATTTTCTGAGTTATTCACAAAAAAGTGTTTTTCGTCTTGAATTTTCAGCTATTTCTTTTCCCTTCACGCCAAAAAGATGAAATTTTCAGGAACTATTACTTAAAACATGTTTTAGATTTTACTACCCTAATATGCGAGAAAAAAAAGTTACAGGTTGTTCCTAAATAGATGGCAAATTTGGATTCGAATTTGTATCGGAAACCTCTTTATTTCAACTAATCGGCCATCGGTTTTCTCTCCAGTGATAAATAAATAATTCCTTATGAACCATATGCAAAAACTTACCATGTTTTACATTCTTTTTTTTTAATGATAGATATCATTAATTACATCTGCCAAATTCCTCTTTATTCAGTAGCATTTTGTGTTTACTATTAATTTGGTGATAATTCGTATTAAGTTATAATATCGATCACTATGCCTAATTTTACCAATGAAGATTATTTAAATCTCATTCTACTTCATGGAGAATGTAATAAAGTTGTAGATAGAACGATTCGACTGTTCATTGAGAGGTTTCCTGACCGACCCAGACCAACGAGAGATACCATTAACAGAACCATGACAAACTTGAGAAATGTCGGGTCTTTCGTTAAGAAAACTATACACAGAGAAAAAAGTGTAGTAGAAGATGAGAACAACGAAATTACAGTTCTTGCATATTTTCGTGTGAATCCTCAAAATTCTCTCAAAGATGCCGAGATTGATCTGGGATTATCTCAATCGAGTGTTTGGAGAATATTAAAAAAACATAAAATGCACCCATATAAATTCAATAGGGTACAGCATTTGAAGGAAACTGATTTCGTCAGGAGAACAGAGTTTTGCGAAGCTATGATGATTCGATTTCAAGAGAATGAAAACTTTTTGGACTGTATAATTTGGACAGATGAATCTAAATTCAGAAAGAATGGTTCTTTCAATAGGCATAACAGTCATTATTGGGATGAAGAGAACAACCACCACTTCAGACAATGGAACTTTCAAGAGACCTGGAGTTTCAATGTTTTTTGCGCCATCAAAAATAATGCAATTCTCGATGTTCACATTTATGATGAGACTTTAACTGGTAAGATAGAACACTACACATGTTTGCATTATTTAAAGAATGTTCTCCCTTAGGAGATAGATATTCTGACATATTGACTCAAATAATTGAGCCGCTAGTACAGAACCATAATGACTTATGGTATCAACAAGATGGCGCGCCTCCACACAATTCACTCAATGTGTCAAATATCCTCTACAGGATATTTGAAGATCGATGGTTGGCGAACAATGGTCCACATCTTTGGCCACCACGTTCTCCCGATTTAACTCCTTTAGACTATTATGTTTGGGGTAGGATAAAAAATATTGTCTACTCAACTCCCCTGACTGATAAAGAGGACTGCATAGAACGAGTCAGAAATGCGTTCAGGTTTGTTTAGATTTTTAGATTCATAGTTTTGAAACTCAATTTGGTTTTTAAACACTTTTGCAGATCTCTTCCTCCCGATGAAATAAGAAGAGCAACGCACGAAGCATTCCTGAGACGTATAAATAAATGTCTAGAAATTAACGGTCAAAACTTTGAGCATCTTCTCTAGTTATAACTGCGAGAGTTTGCCATGGTTCTCCTAATAGTAACTTGAAGTCGGTTTCAAGAAGGGGTGAAAAATCTACAGCATGGTTCAAATAACAGTTCCTGAAAATTTCATCTTTTTGGCGTGAAGGGAAAAGAAATAGCTGAAAATTCAAGACGAAAAACAGTTTTTTGTGAATAACTCAGAATATATCCATTTTAGGGCAAGGGTGTGATGCATACACTCACATTATTTTTTAACGTTGATTCAATATCTGCCATAAAAAAATGGGGTTCTAATTTGAAAAAATTGATTTTTCACGATTTTGTCATCCCTAACTTTGAAAGCGATTTTTTTACCCCCTGTATCATGAATCGCGATTTCGATCTTCAAAGTGGATACATCAATCTTACATCTTGAAAAATCCCAAAAATGAAAATTTTCCATCCAAAAACCTCGAAGTTATTCTTGTTTCAGCGGAGCTCTATTTTCGATTTTTTTTTCGAATTTTCCCGCTCAGAGAGAATTTTCCAACCAAAACTGAAAAATGTTACAACAAAATAACTTGAAATTTTCTAAGGAATCTATTTCTGCAATAAAAAAATGGTGTTCTAATTTGAAAAACGGAAGTTGACGTCATTTCCGGAAAAACCGGAGGTGCTCATGCCTTGAAAATATTTTGGATTTCATCAGCATCGTGAAATACTTATAAGTGCTGAATTTCATGAAAATACGTTCAGTAGTTTCCCGTATAAATATGGGTGAGGTTCCTCGTGAAAGACCCTGTATACCTACCAGGTGTCTCGTTTCTTCTTGTTCATAATGTAGAGTAAAGGCAGAAATGAACTTGCATTCAGTGAAATGAAGAGAAAGGAGAAGAGTGGTGTATAATATAATCCTTAATAAGAAAAATTCCCAAAGGACTCATAAAATTTAATACAATAATTCACTATTCTCTACAGATGCTATGTATTTAAAATTCTAAAAAAATATAATTTTGTCATTTATCTGACTACGAGAATAACTGAATTATAAGACAAGTTTAATGAAAATTCAACAAAAATTATAGTATGTATTCTAAGACTTTCAATATAATCATAAAGGTATCTCAATATGTTTCTTCACATCCACATGAAAATTAATATTTCTTTTCAGGTCATTTTTCGTGCCTGAGACATAATAAGATATGTGACACTTGTGTTCCAGTTTGTTCTAATGAAATTAATTTATGGCATACTAACACAAGTGACACTTTTCAAATGAGTCGAATCCATATCAATTTGAGGGGATCCTTCCTAGGACCAATTCATATGAATGACACTTGTGTTTATTCTTGTTCAAATGGAATGAACTTATATGATTTTCGAGACTACTTCTCGTAACTAAAGCATATTCCGTGAGTGAAATTTGTGTTCCATTCCGATTTGAATGCATTGAATGTATATGAGATTTGGGGTTGACCTTCTGAACTGTAGCAAAATCACATAGGTGACACTTGTGTTCCATTTTGTTCGAATGGAATTAATTTATATGATTTTTGAGGCCTTCCTTTCTGGCTGAAGCATACTCGCACAAGTGACACTCGTGTTACTTCTTATTCAAATGGATTGAATCTATATGAATTTTGAGGTTGACCTTCTGAGCTGTAGCAAAATCACATAAGTGACACTTGTATTCCTTCTTGTTCAAATGAATTGAATTAATATGCTTTTTGAGGTCTTCCCTTCTGGCTGAAGCATACTCGCACAAGTGGCACTTGTGTTCCTTCTTGTTCAAATGGAATGAATTTATATGATTTTTGAGGCGCTCCCTTCTGGCTGAAGCAAACTCGCACAAGTGACACTCGTGTTCCTTCTTTTTCAAATGGATTGAATCTATATGAAATTTGAGGTTGTTCTTCTGAGCTGTAGCAAAATCACATAAGTGACACTTGTGTTCTTTCTTTTTCAAATGGAATGAATTTATATGGTTTTTGAGGCGCTCCCTTCTGGCTGAAGCAAACTCGCACAAGTGACACTTGTGTTCCTTCTTGTTCAAATGGAATGAATTTATATGATTTTTGAGACGCTCCCTTCTGGCTGAAGCAAACTCGCACAAGTGACACTTGTGTTCCTTCTTGTTCAAATGGAATGAATTTATATGGTTTTTGAGGTGCTCTCTTCTGGCTGAAGCAAACTCGCACAAGTGACACTCGTGTTCCTTCTTTTTCAAATGGATTGAATCTATATGAAATTTGAGGTTGTTCTTCTGAGCTGTAGCAAAATCACATAAGTGACACTTCTGTTCTTTCTTTTTCAAATGGATTGAATCTATATGAATTTTGAGGTTGACCTTCTGAGCTGTAGCAAAATCACATAAGTAACACTTGTATTCCTTCTTGTTGAAATGAATTGAATTAATATGCCTTTTGAGGTCTTTCCTTCTGGCTGAAGCATACTCGCACAAGTGGCACTTGTGTTCCTTCTTGTTCAAATGGAATGAATTTATATGATTTTTGAGGCGCTCCCTTCTGGCTGAAGCAAACTCGCACAAGTGACACTCGTGTTCCTTCTTTTTCAAATGGATTGAATCTATATGAATTTTGAGGTGGACCTTCTGAGCTGTAGCAAAATCACATAAGTGACACTTGTGTTCCTTCTTTTTCAAATGGAATGAATTTATATGATTTTTGAGGCGCTCCCTTCTGGCTGAAGCAAACTCGCACAAGTGACACTCGTGTTCCTTCTTTTTCAAATGGATTGAATCTATATGAAATTTGAGGTTGTTCTTCTGAGCTGTAGCAAAATCACATAAGTGACACTTGTGTTCTTTCTTTTTCAAATGGAATGAATTTATATGATTTTTGAGGTTTTCCCTTCTGGTTGAAGCATACTCGCACAAGTGACACTTGTGTTCCTTCTTGTTCAAATGGAATGAATTCATATGATTTTTGAGGCCTTCCCTTCTGGCTGAAGCATACTCGCACAAGTGGCACTTGTGTTCCTTCTTGTTCAAATGGAATGAATTTATATGATTTTTGAGGTTTTCCCTTCTGGTTGAAGCATACTCGCACAAGTGACACTTGTGTTCCTTCTTTTTCAAATGGATTGAATCTATATGATTTTTGAGGCCTTCCCTTCTGGCTGAAGCAAACTCGCACAAGTGACACTCGTGTTCCTTCTTTTTCAAATGGATTGAATCTATATGATTTTTGAGGACACCCCTTTTGACTGCAGCATACTCGCACAAGTGACACTCGTGTTTCTTCTTATTCAAATGGATGGAATCCATATGCCTTTTGAGGGAGACCTTCTGAACTGAAGCAAAATCACATACGTGGCACTTGTGTTTTTTCGAATCCGTGTGAACAAGTTGTTTATGGCTTTCAAAATCAACTTCCGCAGTATTTCCACGAGAAAGACTCCCTTGTTGCTTCCTCTCTTTGAAATCGTAATCACCATTCTTTTCAGCTAACTCATATTCAACAAGGTACGATTTTCTTTCGTGTACTTCAGTTTCATCAATGAACTGTTCAATTATTTCTACATCTTCGATCTTCAGGCCTTCAGTTGTATATTGGGCACTAAAATAATGATAATATAAATAAGATTCATCCATAAATATTCCATAATGAGATATGATACATATACGTATATTTTATATAAAACTTCAGCTGCCAATATACAGAAAAAGAGGGAATATTGCTCCAAAAGAATTAAAAACAACGTATGAATCAAAATCAAACAATTTCAAAAATATTTTTCATCGCGATTAAAAACCTTTGAGAATCATCTCAAGGTTGGGACTGATCTACGAATGAGGGCATAATATTTTTTTTTCCTACTAACGAACCGAACAGCTACGCAGGACTTCGAAATATAGAAAAATTATACTTTTGCTTGTTTTATCGTTTTCATTTCAATTTTTTTCCATAATTTATTTTTCAGAAGTGAATGAGGAAAAACGACCCATTATAAAGCTCTATTAGTAGAGGCAAATAGTAAAAATACCGAAGCACCCCCATTATATTTATGGCCAGAGATGTTCACCATAAATAACCCACCCTAACAACTTCTTTTGAAATACTTCGAACAAAACGGTGGACATATCACACATTTGTAATTAAAAACTTCTCATAGTTGAAATGGTTTTTTTTTCAACCACACTCTTCGAGAAAAGAAAATTAGACACCACCGAATATCTCGGGAAATAAGCATTTCAGAGCAGAAGTAATTATACACTATTTTTTGACGTTGACTCCACCTGACCAAAAAAAAAAAAGGGTTCTCATTTGAAAAAATGAGTTATGAGGTTTTTGTCATAGCTGAATTTACCATTGAAATTGAAATCGAAATACCCTGTATGTTCAATTGAATTTTTAATAAAAGGAGAAGCATTGGCATGTCTCTTGATAGAAGCTAGAAAATTAGAAATTAACATGCAAAAAATCTGGGTTATTAACATTGGAATGAAGCCCTATATGAGAAAATTTTTCGGATTTCAAACAAATTATCTGGGAAAATATGCAAATGATACATTAAAGCATTGTAGACTTCGGATTATGAGTAAACAAAGTTGGTGTTACATTTGAAAAACGAAAGTTGAATGAAATGAAAATGCTTGTAACTCGAAAACGGTGTATTTTTCAATGTTGCACCGGTTTACTTTTTTTTGCAAAATCAATGATAAAATACACAAATGTAGGAATTTCACCGAAATCTTCACCAAAAAAAAAGTTTCTGACCATTAATTGCTAGAGTCAGTCTGTTGTTGGCGATCTGGAGGACTTATGGGGAAGCTGTAGGAAACAAATTATTACTGATATTTGTATTGACTCAAATTCGAAAAATAAACAGTATCGGTTTAGTCGTTCGAAAGTTATTACAAAAAAACTGAATTATGGATGTACCATTTGGAAACGTATGTTCGCAGGGGGACGTCGCAGTAAAAAAAATTTAAGCATTCCTCACTTGTCTTTATACAGAGTGTCTGGGAAAATGTGGGAAATCTCTCGGATTCAGATGAAACATAAAAAAATAAGATGTTAAGTTTCCATCATTTTTTTTCCTAGCGGCCCTCTCTACGGAGATACGGCCTCCTAAATGACGCCACTGGAAAGTCATTTTACTGAAATAAATTTTAAACTACTTCATATAATTTAATGAAAATTTGATATGATAAACAGTAGTAAGGACCTCTCAAAATATTGCCCTCAAATTTAAATTAGCTCGTTTAGTTTACCAGGGGCGGACTAGGTTGTACATTTTAATGCTTACATTTTTAATGTAACCTGTATGATAAGTAGATAAAGAAACAAATTTGGATACCTTGAGCATTAAGCTAAAAAAAGGTACTCTAGTTCATTGTCGATAAAATGAACCGTTTTCGAAAAACAAAATAATAAAAGAAGTAACTTTTTTATTTCTAACAAGCTAATTCAAATTTAAGGGCAGTATTTTAAGAGGTCCCTACTATTGTTCATCATATTAAATTTGCATCAAATTATATACTATAGTCCATTTAAGAATTATTGACATCGAAGTAGGCCATGAACGTCCAGTCGAGGCTTTATTTCTAGTTACAAAAAAGTTACTGTTTTAATCATAGAAATAAAACATAAATATAACCTAGAAAAGTGTTGAGTATACGAATTATCGGAATTATCGAATAATTAAGCCGGAATATCTCGATTGCAGTTCAAACATGGGAATTCAGGTTTGAAAGCGCAAAAATATCGTGGAATGCTTTCATATGAAATTATCTGAACTTATCGTTCATACAAAAGTCAACCATGGAAAATAGAAGATCATTCAAATAAATATTTATTTTCACTCAGGACCATGCAATATTTAATGGTATTGGAAATCTTGCAAAATTCTAACCATATAACTATAAGAGTACCATTTTATGTCAGGATTCAAGAAGGATAATTAATGGATTTCTAGCAGGTGCAACAGAAAAAAATTTTTGGATACTTCGCAAGCACAGGGCCAAAAGAATGGATTGGAAAAAACGTTATAATGTATTAAGAAATAAGAGAGAAACAAAAATTAAGAATCTATGTAGTACATGAAGAATTTTGACATGAATATGTACCGAACTATCATTATATGAACCAATTTGTGAATTATTTATTGCTCGGTGTTGAATACTTCAAGACAGTCAATTTTTATTTTCATTCATTAAAACTGTCCATGAATTATTGAAATTATTATAATTGATGAGCAATTTTACAATTATTCAGTATACGTTTGAATTGGGAACAATATAGCATGTGTATTAGCAGAGGGAATGTGAACAGGGTACCATACAGTATAAGTATAATAAATAAATTTAAAATATCTATGAATAATACAAGAGCAAAGATAAAAATATCATTGAAAACTTTGTTTCCACGTAGTGTAGTGATTTGGATGTGTTTATTGAATAAGCTGACATAATCCTATTGATGGGCATCCTTTTGCAGGGAAGGTTTCAATTTTTCAATAACTCATTTCTGAAATAATTCACCATTCTTGTAATCCTTATCATTATACCACTGTCAAGAATAGAATCACATCCAGGTAAAAATCCATCAATTGTTCCAGCATTCAAAATAGTGCACCTTCTGCCTTTACCCTTGAATATACTCGGCATATCTTTTGGATTATTTTCTAGTGTCCACTGACGAATTTGAATACCGTTTTCGAATATCCAAATTTCATCTAGATAAATGAATTTTTCGTTTTGTTCCATGTATTCTCGATATTTATCACAATATCATATTATTTTTATTATATTTTTCTGTTTATCAGTAAGAATTTTCCTTCGATCAACGTTTTTGTATTTGTATCCAATTTTTTTTATGATATAATATAATGTTGACTTTGATCAATTGAAATCTAGGTGCTCTTTGGCCAGTTCGAAAAGGATATCTAAACTGATATATTCATTGTTTTCAATTCTAGTAAAAACAAAGTCATTCAATGTCTCTTTGAAGGAATAATCGTATCGCACAGGTTTTCTTCCACTGCTAATTCCAGGCTACAATAACATGCAAATATTCTACGGACAGGGCTTGGTAAAATCTGAAGATTTAAGAGACATTGATCAATCAGAATACACTTTGAGTCGGTGAATAACAAATTACCTGAAACACTAGCGGAAATATATGCCAAATCTTTGAAAAACTCGAAGTAACACCGACAAACTGCCTGGCGTTCTCTTGTTAGGCGCGATGTATCCTGGTCAATTCCAGCCATTTTAATAGCATAAGACAAAAAATACTCAAATTCAGAGCAAATTTTTCTAATTACATATTCACCAATATCTTCGATAAAATCATCAAAGCAAGATTTCTATGGGTAATGTTAGTGTTATTCCTATACCAACCTGAATTCAGCAACCCAAAATATCACTGAATAGTCTGTTACCAACATAAATTCGATTTTTCACAGCCAACCGAGATGTCAATAATTCTTAAACGGAGTATATGTAGTTTAAAACTTATTCCAGAAAAATGAATTTCCAGTGGCGTCATTTGGGAGGCCGTATCTCCGTAGGGAGGGCCGCTAGGAAAAAAAATTATGGGAACTTGTCGTCTTATTTTTTTATGTTTTATCTGAATCCGAGAGATTTCCCACATTTTCCCGGACACCCTGTATACTTCATTCACACCTGAGAAAGAGTCGCGTAGTGCCGGGACACCCTGTATAAAAGTATGTTTTGTAAGTTCCACATTTACATATCACAAATAAATATTTATATCAGGAAAGGGTTGTTATATGAAAGAATCAAAAGCGTTCAATTGAATGAAAATATGAATGAAATCCTGTATATTGAAAACTGGAATTTTTTTTTTAATGTAAATTTGTTGAATTGAGATAATGAAATTTCTCGAAAAATATTTATATTCAATTTGGAATACTTTCTTCAATCCCAATGTTGGCAATTATAGATCGGTCTTTTGAAATCTATTAGAATTATAGCATGAGAAATAATGAGTAAAGGCCGATATCATATATTATCAATACTCACTCATGGTCAAAAGACGATTTCTCCTTCTCGTATACATATTGTTCAACAATTTCCATTTTCTCTGTTTCGATTTCTCTCTTCACGTAATTCCTCTTATTTTCTTCAGATACTTCAAGAGTTGGAACAATCATATCAGAGATCTCAGCCATTTTGTTGATGTTGAATACGCTAAATCTTCTGAATTCAAAGAACTTAATGATTATATCGGTGGTTGTCTGGAGGTTTCAACACAATGTGAGAATGTGAAAACAATATTCAAAACTGAATTAAAAAATCCATGAAGACATATGATTGTATACATTCCGAAAGTGAAACAGATCATCTACCAGTGGCGCATCCAGGATAGCAAGTTAGGGAATGCCTCCCCAAATCCAATATCCCATGATTTATTGACCCGTTGGTTCTTGTTAAATTCAGGGAAGTGTTGAATTCAATATTCGATTAAAACATCGGTGCTGCTCGAATACCATAGGTCTAGTCGTTTTCGTCGATGGGTAAATTTCGAACTCCTTCTGAAATTGTCTAAGTTTTCTGACAGCCGAATGGTCCTTAACAAAGGGGAAATCTGCGTACTCTCTTTTTGATTATAGATCATAATCATCAGAAATATTTGAATCCTGGTTGTCGAATTACAAAGTATTTGGTTTCACCAAAAGTCTGCATTCTTTCTAGCAAGCGAGCTATGCATTCGGTAATATCAAAGTGTTTTCGTTGTTGGAAAGTGTCTCCCAAACATTATCAGTCACCAATGGCGTCTCTACCGGAAAGTCTCGTAACACTAGCTAGAACTTTTCTCAATGCCGTGGTTGACGTTGACTTTTTACATAACTTCGACCACCGTGGACTTAAGTCTCCTAAAGCTTTTTAATGTGTATTTGTCTGCCTTCTCACAAAAGTTTAGGCCCTCCACCTACGTTGCAACTGTTTTGTGACGAAGGAAGCTAACCAGTTGCACTCTGCAACCATTTTACAAGGCTTCATGTATATCAGACTGTAGGCTTACCGAGTGGAGACATTGGTGGTCCATCTCTGTCAAAACCATTCGCGAAACACCTCAAGGAGGAGTAATATCTCATCTCCTTTGGAGTCTGGTAGTGTATGAACTACCGCACAGGTTTACGGAGCTTGGCTTCGAATGTATAGGCTATGCCAATAACATAGTCCTAATAGTAAGAGGTAAATCTGAGGGTTTCCTCTGTGATTTGTTACAGAGGGGCCTCAAAAGTATTGAGCAGTGATGCTTGTCGGTACGGCTCAACATCAACCCACAGTAATTCCCATTATTCGGGAAAGAAACCTTCTAGCTATGAAATCCATCTCGGTAAATGGAGATAACGTAGAATAGAATTCTGAAGTCAAATATCTGGGAATTATCCTAGACAGTAAGCTTCGATGGAATGAGCATGTTAAAAACACTGCTCGTAAAGCGATAAGGGCTTTAATGGCGTGCAGAACCCTATTCGGTAAAAGTTGGGGTTGTAACCCTAAAATACTGCGTTGGATGTACGTCATGATAGTGAGACCAATAATAACTTATGGAGCAGTAGTCGGGTCTGCTAAGGCAGGGCAGACAAGCACGAGGACAATACTCGACAAAGTACAAAGGCTTGCCTGTGTTTTCATCACTGGAGCTATGAGAACGTGCCCGATAAGAGCACTTGAGATCACCACAGATCTCACTCCTATACATTAGTGATCAATAGGGTAGCTCATGAGGCTGTCCTTAGAATATCTAGAGAAGGTACAGGGAATGAAAGAATTAAATGTCAGGGAGCCTGGTCCTCTCTGAACAAGTACATCTCATCAGCGAACCTACCTAGTGATATTATGATTAGAAAAGTAAGCATCGAGAAGAATTTCAACACTATGCTATGTGAAAAGGAAGGTTCTAAAATCACGATAGAGGCCGGCGCTGGAGTACAAAGGCCAAGAACCAAGTGTACACTATCGTTAGGCTCCTACTCGAGTGTTTTCCAGGCAGAAATACTTGCAATCAAAAGATGCATAGACATAAACCTGGAAAGAAACTATCAAGAATGTGACATCGTGATCTATTCTGATAGTCAAGCTGCTATCAAAGCACTGAACTCCTGTATCATCGACTCAGAGCGGAAGGCAAGAACAACTCAGGTCACTCAGGAATCAAAGGAAACGAAGAGGTCAATACACTTTGCCAGAAAGGGAGCACAAAAGCCCAGAACCTTTCAGCGGCATAGGCAAATGCACCTATCAGAAAGAGTTTTTGGAGAAGGCAGAGACTGAACTAGAAGCACTCTGGAGGAATCTTAAAGGAATGAAACACTCCAAAAAGTTCCTTCGGAACTTTAAAACTGCAACATCCAAAAAGTATTTGGATCTCAGTAAGAATAAGTTAAGCCTCCTCACTGGCTTCCTCACAGGACATAGTCGGCTTGAAAAGCTTATGATGAGAATGGGCTCAACAGAAACTAACAAGTGCAGATTCTTTGGGAAAGAGGAAGAAACTCCTGTTCACCTAGTTACAGAATGCCTCGCCATCGCAAACCAGCGCAAAGAATGTCTTGGACAAGAGAATTACAGGAAGAACGAGGATATAACCTCCTTGAAGCCCTTTCAGATACTGGAGTTCATTGGAGCTCTGGAGCTGGAGGGCGAGCTGTAGGTAGCGCATTTGCGAAAACAACTCAGACACAATAGACCTTGAGGTCGCAGTGAAATGTAACCCCCTTACCTAACTATAACTACCAAGTGGTTTTTTCGGAAACCACATTGTTGAGGAATGATGAGGTTGTTCTCCTCAAGTCTACAGTTCAGGATTATTTCCAGAAGGTACATATCAGTGAAATTGGCCGATAGAAGTCTGGATTCGAACGAGTTTTGTTCGGCTCAAGTATCGAAAGAATTACCGCTCGTGGCCCACTAGATGGAAATCTTCGGGAGAGAACTATTCTATTGTAAATATAAACAAGAAATGTTTTTCCTGCCTTGGGAGGTTTCACCAGAAAAATATATGGTATGTCATCGGGCTGGGGGGTAAAATTCTTCACTTTGGATAAAGCATCTTCCAGTTCTTCATTAGTTATTGTATTATTCAACGGATTTTCTACATCGTTCTGTATGTCAAAGTCACCTTTTTTTATACTTTCCTTGGTTTTTAGGAATTCTCCATCGTAGTTCGCATCACTCGTTTGTTGTTGAAAGTGATCAGCTTCTTCTCTTCCTGAATTAAAAATCAAACAACTCAAAACGAACTTACTGCCTTTTGCGCCTATAACGAACATAAAGGCTTTTGATGAATAAATTCACAATTATTCGTGATGAGTCAACCGAGAGGTAACCTTCGCCTTCCTTCGTTCAAATCGAGAAGAAAGCGTGCCTCTTAAGATCCGAGGTCGACGCATTTCCTCCCCTTTCTGTTCAGAATTCGGTGGTCTAGAAACATCAATTCCAAACCACCGAACTGCATAATTCGAAATTCTAGGCACTCCAAAGGGGTGCATACATTCATCGGCAATTAAACCGTTACAAAACGTTCATACAAATACAGAATAATATATGGTTTATTCATCACCTGTCAGAAAGTTGAAACTAATGGGGTGATTACTTTTTTACATTCGGAATATACTCAAAAATGAATTCACACTTGTAGAAAATGTTTCTGGATAAGATTCGAAGAACTTATATTAATTTACTGAAAATTAAATGGCATATGCTATAAATTAACGTTCATTCACTGGTGTTCTTTAGGAGATCAGAGTCGATTCCAGAGTCCATAAAATCCACTAATTTCAATAATGCTTTTTTTGGTACAATCCTGGAAATATGAAATGGTAATCATGAAAAAAAAAATAACGAAAAGCACTGCCGTGATGGCAGGAACTTTTGAGCGCTCGTACATGCACCTTGTAGGTAGATTCGCATTTTCCAGTTTTAGAAATCAATTGAAGGAATTTTCGACAGCTGTCAAAAAAATTCTGAATTTTCTACGGCAAAATTTTACACGTGGTTTGAATACATTATTCCTCAGCTAGGCGCATAATTTCATTCCAATCCGATCAGTAGTTTCGAAACTATCAGGAAAATAATATTTTGAACGGCCATATTTACGGAACCCCTAGTCTAATTTTGCTCATTGATGAACGTGACCGCGATATTCGCGATCCAAACCCACCCTGGAAATTTCAAGTTCCTAGGCCTTTCCGTTCAAAAGTTACAATTTTCTATGGTTTCTATGGTTCTGGTCATGCGATCTGGACAAAATATTGCTTCAATATATCATTCTCGATTAAAATACAAAATTTCATCTCGATCGAATCCGTAGTTTCGAAATTATCGAGAAAACAAAATTTCAAACGACCGTATTTACGGAACGCCTAGTATAATTCTGCTCATTGATAAACGAGAACGCGACATTTCAGATCCACACCTATCCTGAAAATTTCAAGTCCCTAGGCCTTTCCGTTCGAAAGTTATGATTTTCTATGGTTTCTATGGTTCTGGTCATGTGATCTGGAGGAATGTAGCTTGAATATAAATTTCTCCATTAGTATACAAAATTTCGTCACGATCGAATCTGTAGTTTTGAAATTATCAAGAAAACTAAATTTCAAACGACCATGTTTACGGAACCCCTAGAATAATGTTGCTCATAGATGAACGTGATCACGACATTCGAGATCCACACCTATCCTGAAAATTTCAAGACTCTAGGCGTTTCCGTTCAAAAGTTACAATTTTCTATGGTTTCTATGGTTCTGGTCACGCGATCTGGATAAAATTTCAAATGTAGCTTGAACACCTCATTTTCCATTTGAGTGCAAAATTTCATCTCGATCAAATCTGTAGTTTTCAAGTAATCAGGGAAACAAAACTTTGAACGGCCATATTTACGGAACCCCTGGTGGCATTTGGCCCATTAACGAACTCAACCGAGGCATTCGGGAACTGAACCCACACTGAAAATTTCAAGTCTCTAGGTTGTTCCGTTCGAGAGTTATCGTGCTTACGGACAGACGGCCGGACGGACAGACTCTAATTTTCCGACGGATTCGTCATCAGTAAGTTGAACATAGTCGATTGAGACCATTTTCGGCTCAAAATTCGAAAAATACAGACATCGTGACGAAATGATATAGCCCTCGTGTAAGTAGTACGAGCGCTCAAAAAGGCCATATTTTTTACAATCAACGATACAAATTTTAGAGGAAGGTTTATTATATGCGAATCAACTCGTTTACTTTTTCTAGGTTTCACGAAATATCTCGAGAAAGCTTCAATTGTTCACTGACGATTCGACCAAGAACTGCTGTAGTGCTATCATTAGAAAACAATCGGAAAAATTCACATCAAGGGGAAGAAATTTCAATATATATTTGGAGACAATTTTTTCCTAATTATGCAATTAAAACTTCAAACATTTCACTCATTCAAATTGTTATTTCAAAGATACATCATATAAGTTGTGTGTCTCACTACCAGGATAGTCTTATGCCCTATATTTCTCTTCATCGTAGCCCTGTGTTATTATGTTCAATTTAATTATGTTACAATAAGATATCTGTCAATGTTGGTATATTATTTCCAATAATAAACTTTCGGAATCGTTCGAAGAAAAAATCTCAACCCTCCTGAAATCCACAGTTTATGTTTTAGAGCGAGAGAGAAATCAAATTAAAAAAAATATTCAGGAGAATAGCAAAGCTCTACTCCAAATAGTTCGCGAGTGATGAGAATTTGAATTGACAACTAAAAGAAATACCCCCTTGTTAATCAGCCAAAACTCTAGAACATATTGTCTGAGTCTTCTAGATTCGATCTCCTGTCGGACATATTTTCTAGAAAACTACCTACAAATTTTTATTTTTGAATATATCCAGAGAATAACCACCTTCGTGTAAAATTTGCAGCGTTTTTCCGAACCAGAGGCGATATTTTTTGTATGTTATCCCTACTTTGTTCATCACTTTGACTCACCTCAAGAAATTCTGCAATGGTAGAAGATAACCCGGTAAAGAAATTTCAGACACATTTGTCCTTTGAGCCATCATGATCTCATGAGCAACATGATTAGGCTTCAGCATCTTCATAAATGTATTGAATTTGATCCTAGGGTTTTTGCATAGCCCAGTATCAACCATGTATGGATAGATGGTGGTGAATTTGATCTGATTATTACGATTCAACCTCAGTTCCTCGTGTAAACTCTCCATCATTCCACGTACGGCGAATTTCGATGCGCAGTATGGTACCAAATTAGGAAAACCACCAAGACCTGCTATGGACGACAATGTTACAATGTGGCCCCTATTGTTCTTCACCATTGTGGGTAAGAAAGCCTCCAAGAGCTGTAATGAACTTTGATTTAATTTCTTGAATGGTTCACTACGTTAAGAAAAGTTAAGGAATGTTATACAATGATTAAAGGTTGAAACAAACTGCTTGTCTTATCAAATTTTTTGAATGAGTTAAATACAAATTTCATGACCAAAGTAGGTACTTCATGACGTTATTGAAATTGTGGGATCGACATACCTAGAAAAGTGGTATAGTGCTATAGTGATAAATTATAACATTAGTTTTTAGAAAACCATTTTGGACGATTGAGATGATCGAAAGCATCAATTGGACCATATACGGGGAGCAGCATTTAACTTGAGACAGTAAATTATCTCAAAAACTATGTATCTTATAAAAAAATTTCAAGTAAAAGTTCTTAGGTATCAAGGAGCAAAGAAAATGAACATATTTTGTTTTAACCTTGACCTTGACTTCAAGGTTATTTCAAGGTCAACTTGAAGCATATTTTTAAATAGAAAGGTATATTTTTTAGTGCCGATTCTTATTCTTCATAAAAAAAGTAGTTTCTCTTGTTTGAAACTTTTTCCGTCGCATTTCAAATTCGAAAGATATTTCCCACAAAGCATCACCGAAGTAAAATCTACTCGTCTTTTCTATGATCAGAAATACTTCAGATTGTTAATTATTCGACCATCGTCGAGATGGTCTAGAGTCTAGACACTAGACGTATCTGGTATTAGTTTGAAAGAATTTATAAATGTATCAAAGTCCAAGGTCATCATTTTGAACATTTACTGAAATGATATAAAATTAATAAAAACATTATCATTATTAAAATTAATTTTTTCCCAACCGTTGGAAAATAATTTAGTTCAATATTTTGAAATCCGATGAAAAAAATTAAAAAAAAAGTTACCACTTTTTCTATGAAGAATAAGAATCAGCACTTAAAAAAATCAAGTTGACCTTGGAATAACCTTGAAGTCAAGGTCAAGGTTAAAAACAAAATATGTTCACTTTTTCTCCCCTTTATTTGAAACATTTTTTTCTAAAGCACATAGTTTCCAAGATAATTTACTGTCTCAAGTCAAATGCTGCACCCTATATATAAAAAATTACGAAAAGCACTGCCGTGAAGGCAGGAGCTTTTAGGCGCTCGTACATGCACCTTGTAGGTAGATTCGCATTTTCCAGTTTTAGAAATCAATTGGGAATTTTCGACACCTGTCACAAAAATTCTGAAACTTAGGCGGAACTCCAGTCTTCATGTCAGTGCTTTAGGAGAGCAATTTTTTTTCGATAATTCGCTAAAATTTTCTACGATATCTGGTGGTGCGATCTGGACAAAATTTGGCACGTAGTTTGAATACATTATTCCTAAGCTAGGTGCAAAATTTCATCCCAATCCAATCGGTAGTTTCGAAATTATCAGGAAAAAAATATTTTGAACAGCCATATTTACGGAACCCCTATTCTAATTTTGCTCATTGATGAACGTGGCCGCGATATTCGCGATCCAAACCCACCCTGAAAATTTCAAGTTCCTAGGCCTTTCCGTTCAAAAGTTACAACTTTCTATGGTTTCTATGGTTCTGGTCATGCGATCTGGACAAAATTTTGTTTCAATATATCATTCTCGATTAAAATACAAAATTTCATCTCGATCGAATCCGTAGTTTCGAAATTATCGAGAAACCAAAATTTCAAACGACCGTATTTACGGAACCCCTAATATAATTCTGCTCATTGATGAACGTGAATGCGACATTTCAGATCCACACCTATCCTGAAAATTTCAAGTCCCTAGGCCTTTCCGTTCGAAAGTTATGTTTTCTATGGTTCTGGTCATGTTATCTGGAGAAATGTAGCTTAAATATATCATTGTCCATTAGTATACAAAATTTCGTCACGATCGAATCTGTAGTTTTGAAATTATCAAGAAAACTAAATTTCAAACGACCATATATACGGAACCCCTAGTATAATTTTGCTCATAGATGAACGTGATCACGACATTCGAGATCCACACCTATCCTGAAAATTTCAAGTCCCTAGGCGTTTCCGTTCAAGAGTTACAATTTTCTATGGTTTATATGGTTCTGGTCATGTGATATGGACAAAATTTCACATGTAGCTTGAACACCTCATTCTCCATTTGCGTGCAAAATTTCATCTCGATCGAATTTGTAGTTTTCAAGTAATCAGTGGCACAAAACTTTGAACGGCCATATCTACGGAACCCCTGATGGAATTTGGCCCATTAACGAACTCAACCGAGGCATTCGAGAAATGAACCCACACTGAAAATTTCAAGTCTCTAGGTTGTTCCGTTCGAGAGTTATCGTGCTTAAGGCCGGCTGGACGGACGGACAGACTCGAATTTTCCGACGGATTCGTCATCAGTGAGTCGAACATAGTCGATTGAGACCATTTTCGGCTCAAAATTCGAAAGATACAGACATCGTGACGAAATGATATAGCCCTCGTGTAAGTAGTACGAGCGCTCAAAAATACAAGATGAAATTTCTATACGAGTTGTGAAAATCTGAAGAAAGAGGAGAATTCAAGAAAAAATTTAATTTGACAGTGTCGAAAATTTAGATAGATACATCAAGATGGGAAGAATGTTCGAAAACTGTACGTAAAAAGAAAAATGGAAAGTGATTGAGAGACTGAATTTTTAAAGATTCAAGTTAAGTTTGTTTCATCCGAAAGTAGAAAATTCATCAATTTGTTTTCAATGATTGAATTAGTCTCTAATTGAATTCCTTCAAAAAGAGGTAGTTCCAATTTGGAATAGTTTTTGTCTTTGAAAACTCAATTGAGAAATAGTCTAACAATTGAACTGAAATTCAAAAATTTAACATTTGAAATATTTGATATCTCGGTTTCTCTTTGAAATTATCAGAAGTTTATAGTTAATAATGAGTAAAGATTCATTACCTACCCAGAAAAGTTGGAACACATTTATGTTCATTATTCTTCGTATTTCTTCCCTAGAGTGTTCTGCCAAAGAATGACAAGGCATTATTCCAGCATTGGCGATGAGAATAGTCACTTGTCCAACTTCTTTTTGCACTTGTTTAGCAGTATTGACTACATTCTCTGCATCGGCAACATCAACACTAGAAATTGGCAATATTCAACTTTAGCTAATAAGATATAATAATAAATAATATATATAATAATAAATAACATATATAATATCCAACCATTCGACCAACAAACTTTTGCCAGGGATCATCTTCCACGACCAAACATGAAGTCCGTGGAGTGTCAATTCCATCGAACTTCGCGATGCAGATATGGAGACTCGTGCAGGTATCGTCACACTCCGAGGATGACATTTCGGGACGAAATGTCTTCAACAAGGGGGCAATGTAACGAACTTAGGCCTGACCTGTCGCGACTCCCGAGCCTTCTAGAACCGACCACGGCAACAGTAGGGACCGCGAATCTTTTAGAAACTGCGAGACGCTTCGACTGACATAAATGACCATCGGCCCGAAGCAGAGGCAGTGCAGTACGAGATAGCGTCAAGATAAATTAGATAGTGTGAAAACAACTTAGTATGTGAGTGAACTGTGAATAAATTCGTTGAGAATTTGGACTATTTTCATGACAATATAAAACATACATTTGGAATTGAACATGTTACTATACTACGATAATATATTCAATTCTCCATTTTCGAATCGGCCCCATTGTTGCATCTTACACTTCCACTTCAACGGTGGCAGTTTCAGAAAGATCATTTTTCTGGATGAATATAAAATCCTATATGAGGAATAATATGAAGTGGGGTTAAAAAAATTTCCTCTGAGAAATAGTATGGAGTCAATATAAATAGGAAGATTCATCTCAAATCGAAGGAAATCGAAAATACCATCTACGATGAATTCAGAAACTGTAATATCTAAATACGTGAGATAAGTGTTTAATTAATTTCGTTATTTTCAAAGCCTTATTACCGGTTATTAATGGTTTATGTTTGATTGCGTATTAATCAGAGTCCTTTTCAATTTTTTCGCTGATATTTTGATATGGATATTGGATTCTTTGGCATTGGTTATTTCCTAATGAAAGTTATATAACAACAAATGCCTTATTTTCCATGGTTCACACTATAAAACTTGCAATGGAGGTAGGTGAATAAAATATTTGTTGTGGACTCACACATATCCATGTGCTTTTTTTGGATGTATTTGGTTGATTTCTTTCATTGTTTGGTCATTATTCTCCTTGTTGATATCCCAGCCAACTATAGTTGCACCTTCTCTGGCATATTTTAGAGCCAATTCTCTTCCAATTCCATGACCCGTACCCGTTATCTGAAAAAATATATCAATGAAATTAAAGAAAAAATAAAAAGATTTTTCTTCACTTATAGCTTACCAAAACAATTTCATTTTCCACAGATTTTGGCTCTGTCTTGTAAATAAAATTATAGAGATTCTCACCAATAAAGTAAAAAATCTGCAGAGTCCAAAGAACCAGGAAGGAAATGAGTTCCATGGCTTGGTACAACTGAGTAGATATATTGGACGTGTCTCTGTAAAATAATGTATTTAATTTTAATTTGTATGTTTCTTTTCATGTATTCAATGGACAAAATCCAATAAATTTATATCCCACGTCAAAAATATAATTCTTCGACAGAAACAAAAAATTAAAAAGAAAATCTCCCAATCATGAGATCAAAGATGGCGAATATGCATTTTTACCTAATAGCTTCTATTTTCCGCCTGAAAAAGGACAATAATACAAACGAACATTCAAACAACATTTTGAGCAAATCCCGAAAATGAAACATTTGTGCAGATTGTTGAACAAAAACTGACATCAGAGAATAACATACAGGTTTATATGAATCGAATGAGCAATTTCGTATTAATTACAATTGTCGTTCGAAATCTGCAGACTTCCCGTGAAGTAATTCAATTAGATAGAAAAAGCCATTTAGAAACGTTGAGAATGAAGAAGAAATTGGTAGAGACACTTATTACAATCAATACGTGACCGAAATAGCCGAAAATGAGTTTGAGATTAACTGTTTCTGTTGAATATCTTATTTTTATGATTTTCGGTAATTTCGAAATTGTTCAGATGAACCGAGTTTATTTCACACCTCACTCGAATCTGTCATCTTACACATCAAAGATTTCACCCAAGGTAAAAAAAAATGAAAACCCGATGCAAGGTACTTGACGCATTATAGATATAAATGTAATTTAAGTTGAAAAGTAATATGATATCATACATGATTCAACCTTCAAGATTGAGAACGTAGTTGTGAAGACATTATTTTTCATGTCTTTTTTAAATGATCGATTTGTCGCCCAGTACTCGAATATCTCCCCTTATTTCTGAATTTTTAGTTTGAACCCTATTGCGTTCCTTCTATAATAATTTTTTTTAATCTAGTTATATGTATGTCGTCAATTGCGAGCTGGTATAATCAGTCATCAGTGTGTTTTATTCCTTGCATTACCTATAAAATGCAAAATTTGATGTTAGTAACAGTTGGGAAAAAAACATATCTGTCATAATCTATGATTTATGTGTTATTCATGAGATTTAAGGGTTTCATCTAGGTACTCAAATTTTGTTTTGTAATTTCTGATTCTTTATGAGCTCTAAGAAGGAACTAAAAAAATTGTTTGCATTGCATCTAATAATCCTAGAACTTTAGAATCGATTGAAAAACAAATACAATCTTAATAAGTTGCAAAGTTTCTGCGATATTTGAAAAAATTACGAAAAGCTCTGCCGTGAAGGCAGGAGCTTTTGAGCGCTCGTACATCAACCTTGTAGGTAGATTCGCATTTTCCAGTTTTAGAAATCAATTGAAGGAATTTTTGACAGCTGTCAAAAAAATTCTAAAACTTAGGCGAAACTCCAGACTTCATGTCTTCAGCTGACCAATTTTTTTTCGATAATTCGCTAGACTTTTCTACGGTATCTATGGTTTTGGTGATGCGATCTGGACAAAATTTCGCACGTAGTTTGAATACATTATTCCTCAGCTACGTGCAAAATTTCATTCCAATCCGATCAGTAGTTTCGAAACTATCAGGAAAAAAATATTTTGAACGGCCATATTTACGGAACCCCTAGTCTAATTTTACTCATAGATGAACGTGATCACGACATTCGATATCCACACCTATCCTGAAAATTTCAAGTCCCTAGGCGTTTCCGTTCAAAAGTTACAATTTTCTATGGTTTCTATGGTTCTGGTCATGCGATCTGGACAAAATTTCACATGTAGCTTGAACACCTCACTCTCCATTTGAGCGCAAAGTTTCATCTCGATCGAGTCTGTAGTTTCGAAGTAATCAGGAGAACAAAATTTTGAACGGCCATATTTACGGAACCCCTGGTGGAATTCTGCTCATTAACGAACTCAACCGAGGCATTTGGGATCTGAACCTACACTGAAAATTTCAAGTCTCTAGGTTGATCCGTTCGAGAGTTATCGTGCTTACAGACGGACGGACGGACAGACTCGAATTTTCCGACGGATTCGTCATCAGTGAGTCGAACATAGTCATTTGAGACCATTTTCGGCTCAAAATTCGAAAAATACAGACATCGTGACGAAATGATATAGCCCTCGTGTAAGTAGTACGAGCGCTCAAAAATTGGACTTGAGATGCTGTGTAGGTACTGTTGAATTTCGAGAAAAATTTCAATCCACAGTTCGCAATTCTCCGAAACAATTCAGATTCAAATGAAAATAACATGGCATTCTATAAAAATAGAACCTTGCATCATTTTGAACAGCTATCAAAAGGGGTCAGAAATTATTTTTATTGTGGAAACGAACTGTAAAAGCGATGAAGATAAGTTTATTCATAACAGTGCATCGTTGCCGAATTGGTGAAATGTCTTATTTATTTCATTTTTGGTTCCATTTCAAAGCTTCCAGGGCCTGTGAAATTTTTTCCGTCCTGTAACTTTCACTAGGTATCAAGTTCAAATAATCATCCACGATAATGAGGATGGTGAAAGCAAAGGCTTTTGCGCGCTTGTTTCTGTGCACCAAAACGGCATTCATTGTCAGTATCACAGTACATTTTAAGTTTATAAACTTCAAAAAATGGTTTCTACGAATTACATTGAACATACCAGAAAAACTCATTTTTTTGCTGTGTACCAATGTGGCCTATAGTGCTCATTATCAGTATCACAAATTCTGTCAATTTTCATATATGTACTTCAATAGATATAATCACCGAATTATATTGAATATATCAGAAGAACTCAATTTTTTTCACGTTGAAAGCTGAATATCCACATAAATCGATGACTCATGTGTAGACACAAAATTTCAGCCGGATATGGCTAATATTTTTTGAGATACCGAAGTTAGATCCTTACGAGTTTCCACATAAACCTTCGTGTCGTTGTCTCACAACTAAACACAAAGTTTTCAATTTAACCGGCGCATTCAGACCTCGAACGTACCTGAAATTTCCAGAACTCTAGACCTCTTCTATCTAGAGCTATCGTGTTTACGGCCGGACGGATAGAATCGAATTTGGCCACAACTTCTACCTCTGCGAGTATAACCTAATCGTTTCTCGGCTCAAAATTCTAAAATTGCAGACATTTCGGCAAACTTAAGACGCCATTTCTTGTTCATATCAACAAGCAAGTGAAAACGATACAAATTTTCACGCTTATTCTCAAAGCAATATTAACATTCAGCAATAATTTGTGTCGATTGGATCTTGGATCAATCGTATAAATTTTAAATTCATTCAGAGATAAAATAAATCATGAATGCCCAAATGTTCATGAAAAGGTCAAGGATTGATATTGATAATCTTTCGAGAATCAACTCAACATTATTTTAGAAAAGGCATTATCACAATCAATTAAATCGACCATCTTGGAAGAGAATTATAACTTACCTAGACTACATAATATAATATTTTTCTTGGTTATGGGTTAATCACAAAGAAAAAAATTCTGTAAAATAGTAAAATACGTATAGCACAACTACTAAGTACGACTAGACCACTTTTTTCTTATAGGTCGCCCATTGTGAAGAACATAAATATAGAAAAAAAATTCGAATTGAAACTGAATTTTTAGGGTTGAGTTTTGAGAAGAATACAAATGCCTGGTGGGTATACTTTAATGCATTGGAAAAACTTTTTTACTTTTGACATCTAAATTGTTTCTTCCAGGTTCTCCTGTCTATCATATCTATTGTACTTCTGTGCGGTAATGAGGCTTAATCCTCCAAAAAATATGAAATAAAGAGTAGAGATTCATGTAAACCTGCTTTTATAAAATAATGAGATACTCACCTTTCCATCACTCCATATAGAAAGGGTGTCTGAAATGGGACTTATCACTTATTCAATAACTGATATAGAAATTAAGGTACTTATCTGAGCGTTCCAAGAGGTTTAAATTTGTTGCTTACGAAAGCTTTTGATACGGTACAGGATTTTTTCAATTTTTTATTGTGTAAATACATTTTTGTTTAACAAATCATGTCCCTTTTGATGGCAATAAATTAATTATTATTTTTATGAGCAATTCGAATAATGAAAGGTATTCATGAGGGTATCCCCAATAATCAGTTATAAGCTCATTTATATCATAGTAGAGATAAAGATAGCCTAGATATCATGGAGATAATTTAAATAGGTATGATTAATTCATGTCCCCAAAAGTAAATACTCACTTCGAAGACGAGTTACTGGTATATCCATTGTATACTTCTTTCGGTTTCTTCAAATTCGCCATGATTATGTCGATTAGGTATACTGGTATAATCAATTGAAT
The DNA here is from genome assembly GCA_963966015.1 of Aphidecta obliterata. NCBI lineage: Eukaryota > Metazoa > Arthropoda > Insecta > Coleoptera > Coccinellidae > Aphidecta > Aphidecta obliterata. The sequence goes on from OZ014436.1 coordinate 8,086,696, forward strand.
GCACCTCTGATGTACTACAAACTCAACAGATGATTATATGAACGGTTGACTGTAGCTTCGATATCAATATCACAACGTAATCATTTCAATTGTAACTTCAATTATGTAGCTATGTGTTTTTCATTGAATTCAACATGATAATTGGACTCGAATTGTCTATATGAGGTAATTAACTCATTTCCATAAATGCAATTCTTCACTCGAAACTCGAAAAACGAAGGTTGTGTTTTTAGAGCGCTCGTACTACTTACACGAGGGCTATATCATTTCGTCACGATGTCTGTATTTTTAGAATTTTGAGCCGAAAATGGTCTCAATCGACTATGTTCGACTCACTGATGACGAATCCGTCGGAAAATTCGAGACTGTCCGTCCGGCCGTCCGGCCGTCCGTAAGCACGATAACTCTCGAACGGAACAACCTAGAGACTTGGAATTTTCAGTGTGGGTTCAGTTCCCGAATGCCTCGGTTAAGTTTGTTAGTGGGCCAAATTTCACCAGGGGTTCCGTAAATATGGCCGTTCAAAGTTTTGTTACCCTGATTACTTGAAAACTACAGATTTGATCGAGATGAAAACTTGCACTCAAATGGAGAATGAGATGTTCAAGCTACATGTGAAATTTTGTCCAGATCGCATGACCAGAACCATAGAAACCATAGAAAATTGTAACTTTTGAATGGAAAGGCCTAGGGACTTGAAATTTTCAGGATAGGTGAGGTTCTAGAATGTCGTGATGACGTTCATCTATGAGCGAAATTATACTAGGGGTTCCGTAAATATGGTCGTTTGAAATTTAGTTTTCTTGATAATTTCAAAACTACAGTCAAGACTTTGGTCTTGACTGGCGTAATTTCGAATGGTCACGTTATATACACTAATCTTTTCAAATGACCCCCAAAAAAAGAAATCACAGGGTTTTCGATAGGAAAACCTAGTCATCATGAAAAGTTATAAATCTTAAATTGGATTGTTCATTGATTCTTTGTTTTATTATTCCTTCCTTTTGAAATTTTTTTTCATCTTTCGTATATTTATTGTTTCATTATTAATTGTTCAGTTCAGCTCCCCCCAAAACAAAATCCTAGCTGCGCCACTGGCTTAACCAACATATTTTTGTTGTTATAAGCTTAAACAGATGTCTGATTTGGAATCTACGATCACAAATTAGCCTAGAAACATATCAGTTTTAACGAAATATCTTCAAAGGTATCCTTGGATAAATTCTAATAGTTTTTTCAACGTATCTTTTCCAAAATCACCAACGAAGAGGTATTCGACAACGTTGAAACCTACTATGCAACCAGTTTTCTCCTAGAAAATCTGAATCACTAATAAACACAACTTCCATCTGACGAGAGTACTTTTTCACTTGAGTGTACTCAAAATCTTGGTAAATGTGCGAAAAAAAATCTGAGCTCTGAACTGATGTTAGATTCGCGAGTTATTGCCAAAAATATCATCAAAAATTACGAAAAGCACTGCCAAGTCAGGAGCTTTTGAGCGCTCGTTCATCCACCTTGTAGGTAGATTCGCATTTTCCAGTTTCAGTACAAATTGAAAAATTTTTTTGACAGCCGTCAAAAAAATTCTTAAACTAAGGTGAAACTCCAGACTTCACGTCTGTGCTTAAGCTGACCAATTTTTTTTTCGATAATTCGCTAGAATTCTCCACGGTATCTATGGTCTTGGTAATGCGATCGGGACAAAATTTCGCACGTAGTTTGAATACATTATTCTTCAGCTATGTGAAAAATTTCATTCGAATTATCAGGAAAGTAGTTTCGAAATTATCAGGAAAAAAATATATTGGATATTGGATAAATTCTCATAGTTTTTTCAACGTATCTTTTCCAAAATCACCAACGAAGAGGTATTCGACAACGTTGAAACCTACTATGCAACCAGTTTTCTCCTAGAAAATCTAAATCACTAATAAACACAGCTTCCATCTGACGAGAGTACTTTTTCATTTGAGTGTACTCAAAATCTTGGTAAAAATGCGAAAAAAAATCTGAGCTCCGAACTGATGTTAGATTCGTCATCTACATCCCTTAATTATCTAGAAAACATGCAGGATATGTTATATTTCCAATTTTCATTTTTTGACTTCAAAGGGGGGACCATTGGATAAATTTGCGAAATTTTTTTCATCGTATCTTCTCAAAACTCAGCACGAAGATGTATTCGGCAATGCTGAAACCGAATATGCAATCATTGTATTTTTAAAAAATCTTATTCGCGAGTTATTGCCAAAAATATCATCAAAAATGTCACTTTTTCACCTGAGTGTACACCAAATTCTGATGAAAATACGACAAAATATCAGAGATCATTGAATTTTAAAGGAGTATGAACTAGAGTTCGAGGGTATTGATGATCCTTGATCCAATTGGTCCAATGTTAAAAGTGGATTTGTAGAGATTAATTTTCAAATATCCAAATTCGATACCACTAGCGCCATCTAAAACCGAATGCAAAAAGTAACGTATCGAGTGCGAAGAAAACTTTTATAGTTACAGGGAATGTTCAGACAAATGAGTTTAGATGGCGCTTATGGTATCGAATTCGAATACTGAAACAAGCAAGTTCTTTTCTATTATTTACAATTTATATGAATAATTCAATTGAATTATATTCTTAACCAACATATTTTTGTTGTTATAAGCTTAAACAGATGTCTGATTTGGAATCTACGATCACAAATTAGCCTAGAAATATATTAGTTTTAACGAAATAACTTCAAAGGTATCCTTGGATAAATTCTCATAGTTTTTTCAACGTATCTTTTCCAAAATCACCAACGAAGAGGTATTTGACAACGTTGAAACCTACTATGCAACCAGTTTCCTCCTAGAAAATCTAAATCACTAATAAACACAGCTTCCATCTGACGAGAGTACTTTTTCATTTGAGTGTACTCAAAATCTTGGTAAAAATGCGAAAAAAAATCTGAGCTCCGAACTGATGTTAGATTCGTCATCTACATCCCTTAATTATCTAGAAAACATGCAGGATATGTTATATTTCCAATTTTCATTTTTTGACTTCAAAGGGGGGACCATTGGATAAATTTGCGAAATTTTTTTCATCGTATCTTCTCAAAACTCAGCACGAAGATGTATTCGGCAATGCTGAAACCGAATATGCAATCATTGTATTTTTAAAAAATCTTATTCGCGAGTTATTGCCAAAAATATCATCAAAAATGTCACTTTTTCACCTGAGTGTACACCAAATTCTGATGAAAATACGACAAAATATCAGAGATCATTGAATTTTAAAGGAGTATGAACTAGAGTTCGAGGGTATTGATGATCCTTGATCCAATTGGTCCATAGTTAAAAGTGGATTTGTAGAGATTAATTTTCAAATATCCAAATTCGATACCACTAGCGCCATCTAAAACCGAATGCAAAAAGTAACGTATCGAGTGCGAAGAAAACTTTTATAGTTACAGGGAATGTTCAGACAAATGAGTTTAGATGGCGCTTATGGTATCGAATTCGAATACTGAAACAAGCAAGTTCTTTTCTATTATTTACAATTTATATGAATAATTCAATTGAATTATATTCTTAACCAACATATTTTTGTTGTTATAAGCTTAAACAGATGTCTGATTTGGAATCTACGATCACAAATTAGCCTAGAAATATATTAGTTTTAACGAAATAACTTCAAAGGTATCCTTGGATAAATTCTCATAGTTTTTTCAACGTATCTTTTCCAAAATCACCAACGAAGAGGTATTCGACAACGTTGAAACCTACTATGCAACCAGTTTCCTCCTAGAAAATCTAAATCACTAATAAACACAGCTTCCATCTGACGAGAGTACTTTTTCATTTGAGTGTACTCAAAACCTTGGTAAAAATGCGAAAAAAAATCTGAGCTCCGAACTGATGTTAGATTCGTCATCTACATCCCTTAATTATCTAGAAAACATGCAGGATATGTTATATTTCCAATTTTCATTTTTTGACTTCAAAGGGGGGACCATTGGATAAATTTGCGAAATTTTTTTCATCGTATCTTCTCAAAACTCAGCACGAAGATGTATTCGGCAATGCTGAAACCGAATATGCAATCAGTGTATTTTTAAAAAATCTTATTCGCGAGTTATTGCCAAAAATATCATCAAAAATGTCACTTTTTCACCTGAGTGTACACCAAATTCTGATGAAAATACGACAAAATATCAGAGATCATTGAATTTTAAAGGAGTATGAACTAGAGTTCGAGGGTATTGATGATCCTTGATCCAATTGGTCCAATGTTAAAAGTTGATTTGTAGAGATTAATTTTCAAATATCCAAATTCGATACCACTAGCGCCATCTAAAACCGAATGCAAAAAGTAACGTATCGAGTGCGAAGAAAACTTTTATAGTTACAGGGAATGTTCAGACCAATGAGTTTAGATGGCGCTTATGGTATCGAATTCGAAAACTAAAACAAGCAAGTTCTTTTCTATTATTTACAATTTACATGAATAATTCAATTGAATTATATGCTTAACCAACATATTTTTGTTGTTATAAGCTTAAACAGATGTCTGATTTGGAATCTACGATCACAAATTAGCCTAGAAATATATTAGTTTTAACGAAATAACTTCAAAGGTATCCTTGGATAAATTCTCATAGTTTTTTCAACGTATCTTTTCCAAAATCACCAACGAAGAGGTATTCGACAACGTTGAAACCTACTATGCAACCAGTTTTCTCCTAGAAAATCTAAATCACTAATAAACACAGCTTCCATCTGACGAGAGTACTTTTTCATTTGAGTGTACTCAAAATCTTGGTAAAAATGCGAAAAAAAATCTGAGCTCTGAACTGATGTTAGATTCGTCATCTACATCCCTTAATTATCTAGAAAACATGCAGGATATGTTATATTTCCAATTTTCATTTTTTGACTTCAAAGGGGGGACCATTGGATAAATTTGCGAAATTTTTTTCATCGTATCTTCTCAAAACTCAGCACGAAGATGTATTCGGCAATGCTGAAACCGAATATGCAATCAGTGTATTTTTAAAAAATCTTATTCGCGAGTTATTGCCAAAAATATCATCAAAAATGTCACTTTTTCACCTGAGTGTACACCAAATTCTGATGAAAATACGACAAAATATCAAAGATCATTGAATTTTAAAGCAGTATGAACTAGAGTTCGAGGGTATTGGTGATCCTTGATCCAATTGGTCATATGTTAAAAGTGGATTTGTAGAGATTAATTTTCAAATATCCAAATTCGATACCACTAGCGCCATCTAAAACCAAATGCAAAAAGTAACGTATCGAGTGCGAAGAAAACTTTTATAGTTACAGGGAATGTTCAGACAAATGAGTTTAGATGGCGCTTATGGTATCGAATTCGAAAACTAAAACAAGCAAGTTCTTTTCTATTATTTACAATTTACATGAATAATTCAATTGAATTATATGCTTAACCAACATATTTTTGTTGTTATAAGCTTAAACAGATGTCTGATTTGGAATCTACGATCACAAATTAGCCTAGAAATATATTAGTTTTAACGAAATAACTTCAAAGGTATCCTTGGATAAATTCTCATAGTTTTTTCAACGTATCTTTTCCAAAATCACCAACGAAGAGGTATTCGACAACGTTGAAACCTACTATGCAACCAGTTTTCTCCTAGAAAATCTAAATCACTAATAAACACAGCTTCCATCTGACGAGAGTACTTTTTCATTTGAGTGTACTCAAAATCTTGGTAAAAATGCGAAAAAAAATCTGAGCTCTGAACTGATGTTAGATTCGTCATCTACATCCCTTAATTATCTAGAAAACATGCAGGATATGTTATATTTCCAATTTTCATTTTTTGACTTCAAAGGGGGGACCATTGGATAAATTTGCGAAATTTTTTTCATCGTATCTTCTCAAAACTCAGCACGAAGATGTATTCGGCAATGCTGAAACCGAATATGCAATCAGTGTATTTTTAAAAAATCTTATTCGCGAGTTATTGCCAAAAATATCATCAAAAATGTCACTTTTTCACCTGAGTGTACACCAAATTCTGATGAAAATACGACAAAATATCAGAGATCATTGAATTTTAAAGCAGTATGAACTAGAGTTCGAGGGTATTGGTGATCCTTGATCCAATTGGTCATATGTTAAAAGTGGATTTGTAGAGATTAATTTTCAAATATCCAAATTCGATACCACTAGCGCCATCTAAAACCAAATGCAAAAAGTAACGTATCGAGTGCGAAGAAAACTTTTATAGTTACAGGGAATGTTCAGACAAATGAGTTTAGATGGCGCTTATGGTATCGAATTCGAAAACTAAAACAAGCAAGTTCTTTTCTATTATTTACAATTTACATGAATAATTCAATTGAATTATATGCTTAACCAACATATTTTTGTTGTTATAAGCTTAAACAGATGTCTGATTTGGAATCTACGATCACAAATTAGCCTAGAAATATATTAGTTTTAACGAAATAACTTCAAAGGTATCCTTGGATAAATTCTCATAGTTTTTTCAACGTATCTTTTCCAAAATCACCAACGAAGAGGTATTCGACAACGTTGAAACCTACTATGCAACCAGTTTTCTCCTAGAAAATCTAAATCACTAATAAACACAGCTTCCATCTGACGAGAGTACTTTTTCATTTGAGTGTACTCAAAATCTTGGTAAAAATGCGAAAAAAAATCTGAGCTCTGAACTGATGTTAGATTCGTCATCTACATCCCTTAATTATCTAGAAAACATGCAGGATATGTTATATTTCCAATTTTCATTTTTTGACTTCAAAGGGGGGACCATTGGATAAATTTGCGAAATTTTTTTCATCGTATCTTCTCAAAACTCAGCACGAAGATGTATTCGGCAATGCTGAAACCGAATATGCAATCAGTGTATTTTTAAAAAATCTTATTCGCGAGTTATTGCCAAAAATATCATCAAAAATGTCACTTTTTCACCTGAGTGTACACCAAATTCTGATGAAAATACGACAAAATATCAGAGATCATTGAATTTTAAAGCAGTATGAACTAGAGTTCGAGGGTATTGGTGATCCTTGATCCAATTGGTCCAATGTTAAAAGTGGATTTGTAGAGATTAATTTTCAAATATCCAAATTCGATACCACTAGCGCCATCTAAAACCGAATGCAAAAAGTAACGTATCGAGTGCGAAGAAAACTTTTATAGTTACAGGGAATGTTCAGACAAATGAGTTTAGATGGCGCTTATGGTATCGAATTCGAATACTGAAACAAGCAAGTTCTTTTCTATTATTTACAATTTACATGAATAATTCAATTGAATTATATGCTTAACCAACATATTTTTGTTGTTATAAGCTTAAACAGATGTCTGATTTGGAATCTACGATCACAAATTAGCCTAGAAATATATTAGTTTTAACGAAATAACTTCATCAAAGGTATCCTTGGATAAATTCTCATAGTTTTTTCAACGTATCTTTTCCAGAATCACCAACGAAGAGGTATTCGACAACGTTGAAACCTACTATGCAACCAGTTTTCTCCTAGAAAATCTAAATCACTAATAAACACAGCTTCCATCTCTCTCTGACGAGAGTACTTTTTCATTTGAGTGTACTCAAAATCTTGGTAAAAATGCGAAAAAAAATCTGAGCTCTGAAATGATGTTAGATTCGTCATCTACATCCCTTAATTATCTAGAAAACATGCAGGATATGTTATATTTCCAATTTTCATTTTTTGACTTCAAAGGGGGGACCATTGGATAAATTTGTAAAATTTTTTTCATCGTATCTTCTCAAAACTCAGCACGAAGATGTATTCGACAATGCTGAAACCGAATATGCAATCAGTGTATTTTTAAAAAATCTTATTCGCGAGTTATTGCCAAAAATATCATCAAAAATGTCACTTTTTCACCTGAGTGTACACCAAATTCTGATGAAAATACGACAAAATATCCAGAGATCATTTGAATTTTAAAGCAGTATGAACTAGAGTTCGAGGGTATTGATGATCCTTGATCCATTTGGTCCAATCACTTTTTCACCTGAGTGTACACCTAAATAGCTGACGTGAAGTTTGGAGTTTCGCTCCAATTTGAATTTTTTTGACAGCTGTTAAAAATTTCTTCAATTGTTTTCTAAAACTGGAAAATACGAATCTACCTACAAGGTGGATGAACGAGCGCTCAAAAGCTCCTGACTTCCCGGCAGTGCTTTTTATTTAAGGAGGATAAGTCTATTTTTGAGAATTAGTTGAGATTTATGTTGAAATAAAACTAAATGAAAAACAGTTATGTTGAAATGATGAAGCTTCGTTTGAAATAAAACCCAAATATTATATATATATTAATGATAAAAAGTGTATACTCATTTTGTACAAGAATGTGAAAAACAAATGTTTATGTTCTAATAAATAAGTTCTACCATATAAATCCTCCTGGGAAATTTTGGAGACTGTCAGCATTACTACCACGAAAAAAACCGGGATTAATTATACAAAAGGTGATGCGGAAAAAATTAATATCCATTTGTGGAAAATATGATATAAGTGAAAATTTTAGACTTGTAAATTCACTTTTTTAAATGCGTGGTTATCATTCAACTCGAATGCATTAATGTGAAAGTTGTATACTTTGATCAATCAGAATAATAAAATGTTCTTCAAATTATTCAGACTGCAAATTTTACATTAATTTCAAAATTTGAACATATTTTTTTTATATTTTTGTCACTGTTACACTAAACATTACACGAGGTCACTAAGTGATTAGAAGTTTTGGTAACAAACAATATACTGAATATTGCCAAATCACTGCAAGATTCATTGGAAAAACGCCAGGAATTATTTAATACTGTTTTCTATTATAAGTAACTAGTTGAACACCAAAAAGGCCTTCAGTATTCTTAATAGCAAGATATCGGTCAAATTTATGAATTGCAATAATTTCGTTCGAGTTCAAACTCAAAATAATTATCATACAATAACTACCCTAACATATTATATAGATATTCATAATATATAAACGTAAAAATAAACCTTAATTTTAAATGTGATTTCGTGTAGATTATGAACTAATTTTATTCGAATTTGGGGCTACTTGGTGCCAAATGTGTGGTTCGAATTTTCCATATTCTTCTTCAATTGAATCCAGATCCAAATCTGCATCTAAAGTGAGAACACTTGCAGGACAGTGATATAAAGTTTTATAATGCAACCACTCTTCATGGAGCTGATGCAAGCTTTCAAGATATTCTAATGGTACTAATTTTTCTTCTGCTCTATTTCTGGCCATCATTCTTCGATATACCACTTCAGGAGATGATCTTAGATATACTGAAATCAAAAACAAAAGCTTTATTAGAAATCAATCTTTACAGAATTTTTAGATAATAATGAACAGGTAAACAGGTGTCCGGAGTTGACATTACCTAATAATTTTAAGGTGAGGCTTTTTTTTGTCAGGTGCTAGAACTCATCAAAAGAGATCATTTCGTCGGAAGTTGATCATAAAAAATATTTAATTTGAAAAATGTGCGAAAAATCTTGGGCATAAAGATCTTAAGACCACTCTGGATCGTGTTATCTTTCTTTCAGAAGATCTGCCATGAATCACGGTGTCATATGCATTCCAGCATTCTAAGATTTGTAGCAACAGGAGTTCAAAAATCATATGGTGTGCATTTCCACAAATAAAAGAAAATGCAATATAATTTGAAAAATACACCAATTGGATTTTTTTTTATGACTATTATGACCAAGCCTATTACTCGATTCCGGCTTGACTTCAACTTCTGGGACAGCCTGTTTATAAGACAAGCTTTCAGAAAACTCAATTTCCTTTTCACACGGAACAGCACTACTCTCTGTTCGAAAATGTTTGGAGAATATTATTTTTTGGTCACCATCTCTCGAGTCATTTTATGAGAGTCTGCCAATTATCTCCTAGGCCGAATGATTTAGCTTACCCAAGAACCTCCGCATACTAAATTTTATTTGTATTTGCCAAATTTTCCCCAAAATCCCAGGGGTGCATTTTAGGATTCAGGATCATATCAAAGTATGAAATTTTTCATGCGAAGGCCATTGTGGAAACCAACAGTAACTCCTAGAGAACAGAAGCGTATTATGCATACCACTTACCAGTTCTCAAGGTCGTTACCAATTCTCTCAAAAAAAATTAAGTGTAAACACACTGTAAATTAATTAGTCCAAATTCATTGCTATAAGGATGAGTGAATTTATAAATATTATAAAATAACTAATTCAAATACCGATGAGATCCACATTGATTGGAGTATTCTTTGTGAGCCATTGGAACCATTCGTCTATAACAGCAGCTGATGGTTTTGAAAGTAGACCATCTCTCTTCATCTTCTCCACAAAACAATACCTGAAAAATCAAATATGAAAATTCAATAAGGAAATAATCTTGCCAGGCATTATATTACCTAGCACTATATATTGATCGTTCCATCAGTTTTACAGGACATTTAGTTGGAAGAACATGATGTTTCAACATCGTTAGTTGGACGTAGGATTGAAAGGTGAAACTCCATTTATTCGGATCAGAGTACATGTGGCCCTAAAATAATGAATCTTGTTAAATTTGATCGAAATCGAAATAATTGACAACGGAAAATAGCAAACACAAATCATCGAGCTTTATGAAGGAAGAATTATCAGGTTACAATAATAAGACAAAAATTCCAATTGAGTTTTATTCTTCGGGCAACTTACCAATAAATTATGACCTTTGCAATCTCTCCATAAATCTATTGGTTCTGATAATACACAAATATTATTATATTTGTTAAAATAGTTCAGGAATGTTGTTTTACCGCATCCAATATTACCCTCTACAATGACGGTGAAAGGGCGACTTTTTTTACTTTCTGCGCAAATTAAATTATTAGCCATGTTCACAATGATTCTTCCTGTGGAAAAAAAGTAGACTTTAAAATAAGAGTTACTCTTGAATGAGGTCAGCTGTGGCGAGTGCTAACGCTCTTCCCAACTGACAATTATAGAATTCCCGCCAAATCTATTATTTAACATCCTCATTACGCATAAATATAGGATCCTCATAAATATCAGCTCAATAGAGGAGGAACAGGAAAAAAACGTTACGCCCTCGTTCAGTAGTTGAAGTACGTACTTATTGAGCCCATTTCTCCATTTACCTCAGTCAGATATTTCCATTAAATTTTTATGGTTTCTAAAATTTTGAAATTTTATTTACATTGAGATAACCTATAAAATGTTTTATTTTAAGGTTAGAAACCTTAACCTAAAATTGGCACTATGGTCATAGATAAAGGAATTCCTTTATCTATGACTCTGGTTTGACACTGACATAAACAAATTATGTTTCTAGACTAATTTTAGATCGTAGATTCCGAATCAGACATGAGTATCGAGCTCATAACAACAAAAATATGTTGGCTAAGCATGTGATTCAATTGAATTATTATTGTAAATAATAGAAAAAAAACTTGATTTGTTTTGGTTCTCGAATTCGATACCATAAGCGCCATCTATACTCATTTGCCTCAACATCACCTGCAACAATGAAAGGTTTCTGTGCAGTTTATACGTTACTTTTTGCATTTGGGTCTAGATGGCGCTAGTGAGTAGCGAATATTTTCCCGCATTTTCATCAGAATTTGGTGTACACTCAGGTAAAAAAGTGACATTTTCTGTGATATTTTTGGCAATAACTCGCGAATAAGATTTTTTAAAAATACTCTGATTGCATATTCGGTTTTAGCATTGTCGAATACATATTCGTGGTGATTTTTGAGAAGATACGATGAAAAAAATTTTGAAAACTCATCCAATGTTCCCCCATTTGAAGTGAAAAAATGAAAATTGGAAATATAACATATCGTGCATGTTTTCGAGATGATTAGGGGACGTAGATGACGAATCTAACATCAGTTCAGAGCTCAGACGTTTTTTGCCTGTTTTCCAAGATTTTGCGTACACACAAGTGAAAAAGTACTCTCGTCAGTTAAAAGTTGTGTTTACTAGTGATTTAGATTTTCTAGGAGAAAACTGGTTGCATATTAGGTTTCAACGTTGTCGAATACCTCTAGATTTTAATGGAGAGTGATATATTCGAGCTACTTTTTGTCCAGATTCCATAACCAGAACCATGGAAAATTAAAACTTTCTAGGAAAGGCCTAGAGACTTGAAATATCCAGGAAAAGTGTGGATCTCGAATGCCGTGGTCACGTTTATCCACGAGCAAAATTAGACTAGGGGTTCCGTAAATATGGTCGTTTGAAATTTAGTTTTTTTGATAATTTCAAAACAACGGATTCGATCGGGACGAATATCTGCATTTTGATGGAGTATGATATATTCAAGTTCTTTTTGTTCAGATCGCATGACTAGAACCATTGACCATTATAACTTTCGAACGGAAAGGCCTAGGGACTTGAAATTTTCAGGATAGGTGTGGATCTCGAATGTCCGGTCACGGATACCAATAAGCAAAAGTTAGACTAGGGGTTCCGTAAATATGGCCGTTCAAAATATTTTTTTCCTGATAACTTCGAACCTGCAGATTGGATTGGAATGAAATTTTGCACATAGATGAAGAATAATATATACAAACTACGTGCGAAATTTTTTCAAGATCGCATCACCGAGACTATTGATCCCGTAGAAAATTCTAGCGAAAATGACACTTGCATGAATGATTCCTGAAAATGTAATTAAATAGAATGAAAAAAGATAAGATCACAAATCAAAGACCATCTTTGTTAATTGTCATACTTTAGTTTGAATATAATAATATTTAACAAATAATATCCATTCGCTACTATAATCACAGATTACTCATCTTATAAAACTTTACATTACTTTACACATTTCAAATAGTATGTTTCTAGCATAATATATTGAAGTCTTTTAAATAATGGGACACTTTCGACACAAAAACTAGGCAGTTTACACTGAAATGATTTCAAAACATGAAGCGCAGAGATTTGAATTCATTATTTGGTGTATAATTCATAACCAAAGACCCAGACTGATTACACTTTCAGATTATCAATTATTTACAATTGGTTTGTGTTCATTCATAGAAGGAATTTTTATCAAAGAGAGGCAGATACTTCGAGTATCATTACAATGTTTCTTCTTATTGTTCAACATATTTAATGGATCTGATGATATCAAAAATATATTTTAAAAAAATTATTTCGAAGCCGTCTAACTATTCTAAATTAACTGAAAATAAGCTTCTGAAAATTCAATTCAATTCTACAATTGCAATAAATAAAAACGGTCACATTTTAATATGCATATTTCATCAGATTCACTGAAAATTGGACTAAGAAGAAGAATAATTGGCGTCAAGTTATACATACATATATCTAGTCGACATTGAACTATTATCAATACTAAAAAAAAAATTCTAACATTTTTAACAATTATACTGAAATCTAGAATTCTTGATGTTAAAAATAAAACTTCCAATTATAAAATTCCCTGTTCAATGATATACATCAGAGACTTCGTCCTCAATAAAAGGAAAACACTTGCATTTCTTTGGAAATGAAATCCACCCCCGGAATCATTTCAAAGGAGAACGAGAATACAAAAAATGAAAAAGAATAAACTTTTCGTGATAGCAGTTGCAATTCATGAAAAGAAAAAAATATCAAGCAAATAATTTGAATAATTAATACATTTACTTAAAATTCAAACCTGGAGTCATAATGAAGTTTTTCTTTGGTCGCGACTTTCTCCATGCCGATTTCATACAACCGTTTTCGCTTGAGGGCGATCACATTGAACTAGAATATATGTATGAATTACATCATTCTCGAAAGGCTATGTGCAAAGGGAAAAATTCAATCAAATTTTACAGTGGCGTAGCGATACTTCAAATGCTTGCATTTTATACAGCCTGGCCCAACGAAAACCGCACATTAAATCAACATAGCAGATATACCGTGGAGACAAAAAATAGATGGCAGCACTTCGAAAGGAGCCTAGAATTGAATTATCTTTCCCGTATCTTGTAATTTTTGCCACGATCAGTTGGAGAACCGATAAATATTACCAGATGTTCGAAGTTATTCCAATCATCGAATCCCAGCATTTGAGTTAGAATTACAGTGTATTTATTCTGTTATATTATTTGACAATTGTGTTGAAACATACGATGCGAAGCGAAATTTTTATAGATTTCCAGCGAAATTGTAGTATTCTTTGAGAAGGATGATAAATATCATTAGGATTCAGGCTTGCTCATCTTTTCGTGCGATCTGTTGAATAAATTAAACGTATCTAAAAGAGTTGATGAAAGAAAAGAGGAAAAATGATTCCAGTAATTTTGCCATCTTTGTAAAACAAAATATTATTCCTCAAGAGTTGATTCAGGGCGAAAAAAAATTAACATTATTTATTCCTTCTCTTCTGGTATTTGGTTATCGAATATTAAATGTTGAGTTACTGTGTTCATAAATTTGAATAGAAACTTTATCAGGAAGTCATTAGAATTAGATTTGACGCTGCGATAAATGTATTAATTATCATGTCCTTTACCTAGATGGACTCTACAAATATAAAATGCTTTTCTCACTTTATTTCTTTTCATTTCCTACCGCAAAAATTTTGCCTACAAGAATCCGGCAAAACTGCAGCTCTTCAACTTATGTGGGAAAACTATACATTTTTAATTTATAGTATGAGAACCTCTGTTCATGATTCTGGCGCGCACTTGTCGAATGTGTCATTTCACTCGACGAGAAAATAATCTCATTGAATTGTCTCGCGAATATAATCGAAAAAAAAAACCAAAAGGCGTTGAATATATTCAATAATAATGGAACGAAAACAAAAAGATGAATGAGTCAAAAGCTGGATGATATCTGTCTGTTTCATATATTTCAACACAATTATCAAAAAATATAACAATATGCAAATTTGATCAATTCCATCTATTTTTGGCCTCTATCGAAATCAGAGCCCTATTACGGTAATATTACTATGTTGTCTTTGTAGGAGTTTTAGCTGATACTACCGTAAAATAGAAAAATGTTCGGTGTATTTATATCCGCATTTTTTTATATCCACAATATATCACCTAAAACAACCCCGACGTGTTCCCGTAAGCCACCTGTATTAAAACAGGAATGTAAGGAATTAGGTAGTCTGTTCTTTTTACATACACCATATACTGTATAGAGGAATGTAGGCATTTTGATTATATAGCTAACATATTTAACAAGGGTCGATGTTGACTGAAATAAATATGCACTATGTGAAAACGGTCTAAACCTGATCTATTCACTTCAAAATCCAATTAAAATGAGCAATTCAGCTACCATTGTTCATTCATTAAGTCTTAAGCGATTGTCAAAAGTTACAACACTTTTTGTTAGCGATAGAATAACAGAATGCTTCTTCAATCACTAGATTAACATTTGAACGACACAACCATCCTCATCAAACTGACCATGTTTCCATATTCGTTAGCAATCGCTTTAGTTATGTCACTGAATTATCCAACTTTCTGTGGATATTTCTCGATGGAGATTCTTTTCACAGAAATGCTTAATATACTGGAACAGACTTCGCTACTCCACCATGCAATAATTTTCTATAATAAATAAACTTGAAAAGTATACTGAATGATATGTTATTTTTAAATCTCAACGCCTCACGTTTATGTATCGAAAACAAATCCATTTCAGGTTGATGTGGATGACGATGATAGATTAAATTGAATTGTGGCAGATCGCATGAAGATGATCTGACGAGAATCCACCAAGTCCGATAGGGATTCTGCAGCCGAGGCGGGATCATCTGAAATGATACCAGATCAATGAGAAGAGAACATTTCGAATTCAGTGAACAGCTCAGCAAATAAATCAACAATGGTGTAAATTGAAAACTATATTTCTAGATACAGGCGAAACCGATGAAGGGATCATGCAAATAAAATTGTTTTGAGAAAAGAAAAGTCATAATTATCGATTTGTTGCGGAAAAGAACTCAACATACCACATTGATTAGCCACTATCGATACATTTGTGGTACTCACATTCATTTACTATTATGTACTCTGAATCATCAGTTGCTTTCAAGTAGGGTCTATTTTGAGGCTCATAAACCAAAATGTGTAATCATAAGGGTGTATTTCGTAGACTGACTGTACTTCGAAGTTTGCTTTGAAAATTCAACCAAAGGATGTTCAGATTTTGGCTTAAGGTTGTACACTACTTTCATTTCATTTGTTAAGAAAAGAAGTGACCAAGGAGTTAGAAAAGATAAAGAGTTGCCCAAGGTGATTGAAGAATTTGTCTGTTTTGCAATGAATATGGAAAAAATTTTACAAACACCATTCTTAAAAGTACCAAATTCAAAAAATCAAGAAGGTTTATAATTTATGTAATTCAAAAGCCTACAAATTACATGCGACATAAGAGTATTGGCACCAAAGGTGCTTAAGAAGTAGCTATTCGTTTGTAGAAATGTCTGACAGATCTCGACACTTGTGTGAAGGCAGTTACAAGTTACATTTTATTGAGACGAATTCTTGAATTTCAAACAATTTTCATCGAAAATTATTCAGAACCAAAAAAAACGAAAGAGGAGAGAATGCCAGTTGGCTCAGAATAAAATTGTTGCAATATAAAAAAGATTTTTCATGAATCGGACTCTGAATTTAGAACTTTATTGATTGAAAAAAAACTTCAAATCGAAAGGACTCATCATATTCTCTAGCTCAAGAAATTGCTTTTTTTTTACTGCACCCAGAACCTCTACCAGTGGAGAAAAGGAAACTTGAGGGATTGCTGAAATTATGCAAATCAAAATGTATTCCTGAGGCATATCATCAGTTTTATTTCATTCTCAAATCAAGAGAAGAGGCCTCTCAAAATTCAACAGATGAAGACATTTAATATTGGACCAGTTCATCAATAAAAACTCTTTTATTTTCGAGCGCTCGTTCCACTTACACGAGGGCTATATCATTTCGTCACGATCTACGTATGTTTCGAATTTTGAGCCGAAAATAGGTAGCTTCGAATCTCGAATGGTTAAGTTCGTTATTGGGCAAAATTCGACCAGGGGTTCCGTAAATATGGCCGTTCGACGTTTTGTTATTCTGATTACTTCGAAACTTAAGATTCGATCGAGATGAATTTTGCAATCAGATGGAGATCAAGCTACATGCGAAATTGTCCAGATCGCATTACCAGAACCATAGAAAGTTATAACTTTCGAACCGAAGGGCGTAGGGATTTGAAAATTTCAGGGTAGGTTTTGATCTCGAACGTCGCGGTGAAGTTTATCAATGAACATAATTAAACTACGGGTTCCGTAAATATGCCCATTCGAAATATTTTTTTCCTGATACTTTCGAAACTACCGATTGGATTGGAAATTTTGCACATAGATGAAGAATAATGTATTCAAACTACGTGCGAAATTTTGTCCAGATCGCATCACCAAGACTATATATACCGTAGAAAGTTCTAGTGAATTATCGAAAAAAAATTGGTCACGGAAAGCACTGACGTGAAGTCTGGAGTTTCGCCCTAGTTTGAAATTTTTTTTGACAGCTGCCAAACATTTCTTCTGTTGGTTTCTAAAACTGGAAAATGCGAATCTACCTAAAAGGTGGATGAACTAGCGCTCAAAAGCTCCTGACTTCATGGCAGTGCTTTTTATAATTTTTATATTCTATTTGTTGAAGTTCCCTAGAAAACTAATTGAGTTCAACTATTTATGTTATGAATTTCAATAATAATGTGATAAAATATATTTTGGAAAAACTGTCTATTCTCTGACATATAAAAACGTGATGGGAAGAAAGTATTATACGAAAAGTGTCAAATATTATAGAATTTGGAAAATATATATCGGACACAACAGTATTAATGAAAAGTTCCAAGCCTTACTTATTTGTATCCATAATCGGTTTTCGTATAAGTGAAGAGTTTTTCCATTTGAAAAAAAATTGAGTTTTTCTCATATATTCAATAATATTCGACGATGCCATCTTTCGAAGTTTACGAAAATAAACTGACAGTATTCATCACACTGACATTTAACACTGAAGGTAGATTTGGTACACAGAAACAAGCGCGAAACAGCTCCTGGCTTCACGTCAGTGCTTTTCAAAAATTTTCATTTTAAATTTCGGTAAAATCATTTTGAACCTCTCCATGTCGAGTGCCAGTTTATATGTATGTGAAAACTCGAGACAAAAAGTTCCGAATACTGATCACGTCCTATCTGAAAAAATAATAGTTCGAAAAATCTGATGCACTTGATAATCTGAAACAGTTTGGCTTAATTCCAAATGATTTTGAAACACTAAATAATTTTAAATGAATATTATTAAGTTGAAATATTTCAAGTAGCACTTTTAGGTTTAGGACTAATAAAAATTTTTTAAAAACAGTTTTAATATGTTTATTGCAAAATTTACAACAAAATGACCAAAGTTGAACAATGATTTAATGTTAATTCTTTGATTACAAGTTTCAGTAGGAATTGCCAGAATATACAAAATCTTATCGAACAAATATGGTGGTAGTTATTATACAGTTTTACTTCAGAATATTTGTACGATAACAGGTTATCCGTTCTTATATGAAATGAATTATCAGATCAACATTGGCCTTTATTACCTGATTTTAAGAGATAAAATCGAATTCGAACAGCAAGATAGTTCCATTTCATTTTAGCGCGTCTATTCCAAATCCCCAAATTTTCAAATTTTACCCTGTGGAGACTGGTACTCGATATGAGTAGGAAAATTCAATGTTAAAACTAAATCTGATGTGTTTCCCTGAATAAATTTTCGAATAAGTTATATGAAATTCAAGATTGAAAGAATTCAAAAACAAATGTTTTATTCGATATATATAAATATATATAATCACATAAAAATACATTGGACAACGTCCAGTTCAAAATCTACAGGAAGCTTCTACAGCTCCGGTTCGAAGTAGCTTTCAAGCCTTTGATCGATATTGAAAAAACAGAATGTTAATTTATAGCACTGCCTGAGACCAACATTTCACCCGTAACTCAACTCAACTTGCCATTTCAACAGGATTTTTACGTATTCATGAGATGTCCTGGATTGGTTTGAAGTGTGAATATATGCGTTCATTTTTTTGACTAATAAATGGCATTACCTTAATATAACCCACCATTCAAAGAAAAATTCAAGCCTGTCTCAATATTGTCAAAGAATCAACAAAATCTACACTCACACTCAATACCGCCAATAAGATTCGGAAATCTTTTTTTTTTTACAAAAAATAATTCAATAATATTAGCCGTTTCAGAAAAACGAGTCAATCAGTGCTAATAAAGTAACAGTTTTTGAATAGAAATTTTCATCACCTGTTTCTGCCAATCCAGAACCTCCATTATTATAAAAGGAGAAGAAATGAGAATTCTAAGAAAATAAATAAACTAAACATCTATTAGAACAAGCGGGACTTGATTGTTGACAGATGACAGATGACAAAGTGCATTACCTGGTAGCTACTCACCTACTCCTACCACAGACAGATTGCCTGTCAGCGGAGTAGGGGATGATGAAACAGTGGACATCATTCGGCACTGATCTTTTATTACTGGGTCTGCAATTAAAAAAAAAGGTCAGATAATGATCAACTTACTTAACGCTGTGTCAACAAGGCAAATCATAAACACTTTCGATGAATTGAGATTTTGATACAATATGAATCTAGACAAAATAATAATTGTCCATTTAATTCTCGATATCATCAGACAAAGGAAATTCTTTTCACCGTAAGAACTGATTTAAAACATGAATCATCTTTTTATTATCAAATTAAAGTCGCATTGGTGTTAGTAATCGTTCATATCGTGAAGGTTTATGTAATGAGTATGAAGTGTCCATGAATATCCAACAATGGGCCGAATATTTCATCAAACCCGATAAAACATCCCGTCCATTGTTAACCCTAAATGCCTCTCCTTCAGATATTTCTGTTGAAGAAAGTTCTGAATTATGAATGAAGTTTGAATCGATTTGATGAACTTCAAATTTGTGGAAATTCTTCAATTCAAATTAGATTGTATCGAAATAAATTAAACAACAACGTAATCTGAGAATATTCTGTATGAGGGATTTCGGTCTCTATCATACAGGTTCTCCAAGTTTTCGTTTCAAGTGATAGATATAGAAATTGTGAGGAGTATTTTTATTTCAAATATCCAGAAAAAAATTAAAGTTTCTCATTCAAATGATGTATCATGTTTCTTCACCCAAATACCGAGGTTTACGAAATAAGAGCGAAAATTGGATAATTTTGCCATATCATTTCATTTTTGCTAATAAATGAACAATCGTCTAATTATCATAATTACATTTTCCTTGAAATTTCATAACTACCCAATACAAAGGATATTCGATAATACAGGTGTTCCAATTTCGAGTGTCTACTAGATGTTTCTTGAGAACCGGACCTATTTGAAATCTGAAAATTTGGATTATGATATGGTTCGACTTTATCCACTGAGCTAAAATATTCTTGAAGCCTGAACACTTTCAGTTATACAGGGAGTGAAAATAAATTTCTCGAAAAATTTTTTTTTGCATTTTTTTTGTCTCTTATATGATCGATTATTCAATTTTTAATATATTTTTATTCGCATCGTTGCATTCGTCGAAATAGTTTTCAAAATATAGACAAAAAAAAATATGCGTAGTCAATATTATGTTCGTTATTCCTATTATCGATATTTCTCGCATTAACTCTTTATACATTTTCGAAGTAGAAGAATGGCGGAATATTGTGCATCTCCTAAATTTTGGAGAACTCGTCACAGGGTGTTCAAATATTTGGTCAAAAATCGTGATCATAATTTTCCCATTACTTTTGTTTTTTAAATTAGAACCCAATTTTTTTATGATTGCGTTGGCTTCTGCGAAGAAAAATAATGATAGCGTTCAAAGTAGTTTATGCTCCTAAATTTAATAATTCCTGAGTTATTAGGGATTTTCTGAATTTATGTGGTACGTAGAGACAAATTCATAAAATCTGTTTTATAACAATAATCTGTGTTCATAGGAGATAAATTATCCCAACAATTCCCTATGAACACAGATTATTGTTATAAAACAGATTTTTCTCTACATACGACATAAATACTTTGAACGCTATCATTATTTTTCGTCGCAGAATCCAACTCAATCATAAAAAAATTGGGTTCTAATAAAAAACAAAAGTTATGAGAAAATTCTGATCACAATTTTCGACCAAATATTTGTAACACCCTGTGACGGGTTTTCCAAAATTCAGGAGATGCACAATATTCCACCATTCTTCTACTCCGAACATGCCACAGACAGATTGCCTGTCAGCGGAGTAGGGGATGATGAAACAGTGGACATCATTCGGCACTGATCTTTTATTACTGGGTCTGCAATTAAAAAAAAAGGTCACATAATAATCAACTTACTTAACGCTGTGTCAACAAGGCAAAGCATAAACACTTTCGATGAATTGAGATTGATATTTTGATACGATTTGAATCTAGACAAAATAATAATTGTCCATTTAATTTTCGATATCATCAGACAAAGGAAATTCTTTTCACCGTAAGAACTGATTTAAAACATGAATCATCTTTTTATTATCAAATTAAAGTCGCATTGGTGTTAGTAATCGTTCATATCGTGGAGGTTTATGTAATGAGTATGAAGTGTCCATGAATATCCAACAATGGGCCGAATATTTCATCAAACCCGATAAAACATCCCGTCCATTGTTAACACTAAATGCCCCTTCAGATATTTCTGTTGAAGAAAGTTCTGAATTATGAATGAAGTTTGAATCGATTTGATGAACTTCAAATTTGTGGAAATTCTTCAATTCAAATTAGATTGTATCGAAATAAATTAAACAACAACCTAATCTGAGAATATTCTGTACAAGGGATTTCGGTCTCCATCATACAGGTTCTCCAAGTTTTCGTTTCAAGTGATAGATAAAGAAATTGTGAGGAGTATTTTTATTTCAAATATCCAGAAAAAAATTAAAGTTTCTCATTCAAATGATGTATCATGTTTCTTCACCCAAATACTGAGGTTTACGAAATAAGAGCGAAAATTGGATAATTTTGCCATATCATTTCATTTTTGCTAATAAATGAACAATTGTCTAATTATCATAATTACATTTTCCTTGAAATTTCATAACTACCCAATACAAAGGATATTCGATAATACAGGTGTTCCAATTTCGAGTGTCTACTAGACGTTTCTTGAGAACCGGACCTATTTGAAATCTGAAAATTTGGATTATGATATGGTTCGACTTTATCCACTGAGCTAAAATATTCTTGAAGCCTGAACACTTTCAGTTATACAGGGAGTGAAAATAAATTTCTCGAAAAATTTTTTTTTGTATTTTTTTTGTCTCTTATATGATCGATTATTCAATTTTTAATATATTTTTATTTGCATCGTTGCATTCGTCGAAATAGTTTTCAAAATATAGACAAAAAAAAATATGCGTAGTCAATATTATGTTCGTTATTCCTATTATCGATATTTCTCGCATTAACTCTTTTTACATTTTCGAAGTAGAAGAATGGCGAAATATTGTGCATCTCCTAAATTTTGAAAAACTCGTCACAGGGTGTTCAAATATTTGGTCAAAAATCGTGATCATAATTTTCCCATTACTTTTGTTTTTTAAATTAGAACCCAATTTTTTTATGATTGCGTTGGCTTCTGCGAAGAAAAATAATGATAGCGTTCAAAGTAGTTTATGCTCCTAAATTTAATAATTCCTGAGTTATTAGGGATTTTCTGAATTTATGTGGTATGTAGAGACAAATTCATAAAATCTATTTTATAACAATAATCTGTGTTCATAGGAGATAAATCATCCCAACAATTCCCTATGAACACAGATTATTGTTATAAAACAGATTTTTCTCTACATACGACATAAATACTTTGAACGCTATCATTATTTTTCGTCGCAGAATCCAACTCAATCATAAAAAAATTGGGTTCTAATAAAAAACAAAAGTTATGAGAAAATTCTGATCACAATTTTCGACCAAATATTTGTAACACCCTGTGACGGGTTTTCCAAAATTCAGGAGATGCACAATATTCCACCATTCTTCTACTCCGAACATGCCACAGACAGATTGCCTGTCAGCGGAGTAGGGGATGATGAAACAGTGGACATCATTCGGCACTGATCTTTTATTACTGGGTCTGCAATTAAAAAAAAAGGTCACATAATAATCAACTTACTTAACGCTGTGTCAACAAGGCAAAGCATAAACACTTTCGATGAATTGAGATTGATATTTTGATACGATTTGAATCTAGACAAAATAATAATTGTCCATTTAATTTTCGATATCATCAGACAAAGGAAATTCTTTTCACCGTAAGAACTGATTTAAAACATGAATCATCTTTTTATTATCAAATTAAAGTCGCATTGGTGTTAGTAATCGTTCATATCGTGGAGGTTTATGTAATGAGTATGAAGTGTCCATGAATATCCAACAATGGGCCGAATATTTCATCAAACCCGATAAAACATCCCGTCCATTGTTAACACCAAATGCCCCTTCAGATATTTCTGTTGAAGAAAGTTCTGAATTATGAATGAAGTTTGAATCGATTTGATGAACTTCAAATTTGTGGAAATTCTTCAATTCAAATTAGATTGTATCGAAATAAATTAAACAACAACGTAATCTGAGAATATTCTGTATGAGGGATTTCGGTCTCTATCATACAGGTTCTCCAAGTTTTCGTTTCAAGTGATAGATATAAAAATTGTGAGGAGTATTTTTTTTTCAAATATCCAGAAAAAAATTAAAGTTTCTCATTCAAATGATGTATCATGTTTCTTCACCCAAATACTGAGGTTTACGAAATAAGAGCGAAAATTGGATAATTTGGCCATATCATTTCATTTTTGCTAATAAATAAACAATCGTCTAATTATCATAATTACATTTTCCTTGAAATTTCATAACTACCCAATACAAAGGATATTCGATAATACAGGTGTTCCAATTTCGAGTGTCTACTAGACGTTTCTTGAGAACCGGACCTATTTGAAATCTGAAAATTTGGATTATGATATGGTTCGACTTTATCCACTGAGCTAAATTATTCTTGAAGCCTGAACACTTTCAGTTATACACGGAGTAAAAATAAATTTCTCGAAAAATTTTTTTTGTCTCTTATATGATCGATTATTCAATTTTTAATATATTTTTATTCGCATCGTTGCATTCGTCGAAATAGTTTTCAAAATATAGACAAAAAAAAATATGCGTAGTCAATATTATATTCGTTATTCCTATTTTCGATATTTCTCGCATTAACTCTTTTTACATTTTCGAAGTAGAAGAATGGCGGAATATTGTGCATCTCCTAAATTTTGGAAAACTCGTCACAGGGTGTTCAAATATTTGGTCAAAAATCGTGATCAGAATTTTCCCATTACTTTTGTTTTTCAAATTAGAACCCAATTTTTTTATGATTGCATTGGATTCTGCGACGAAAAATAATGATAGCGTTCAAAGTAGTTTATACTCCTAAATTTAATAATTCCTGAGTTATTAGAGATTTTCTGAATTTATGTGGTACGTAGAGACAAATTCATAAAATCTGTTTTATAACAATAATCTGTGTTCATAGGAGATAAATTATCCCAACAATTCCCTATGAACACAGATTATTGTTATAAAACAGATTTTTCTCTACATACGACATAAATACTTTGAACGCTATCATTATTTTTCGTCGCAGAATCCAACTCAATCATAAAAAAATTGGGTTCTAATAAAAAACAAAAGTTATGAGAAAATTCTGATCACAACGAGTTTTCCAAAATATTCCACCATTCTTCTACTTCGAAGATGTAAACACAGTTTATGCTTGAAATATTGAGAATAGGAATACCGAACATAATACTTACTACGCAGATCCCCCTTTTTTTTTCAGTTTTTTTTCTTCATTTCAAAAATTATCTCGACGAATGCAACGATTCGAATACAATTCGATTCAATTTTTAGTTTCTGAAATAGGGAAGTTTTAAAATAGAATTGAACCATTGTGTCGTTATCTTACAACGAACGATTTTCGAATTATTGGGAAGAAAAAATTCAGATGGCTTATCTACGGAATCCTTTCGGCAGATTTCATCCATTAATGAACATAAACGGCGCATTCAGACCTCGAACGAACCCTGAGAATTTCATAACACTAGGGCCCTTCTTGCGAGAGTTATCATGTTTACGGCTGGACGAACAGAATTGAAATTGAGTCCAACCTAATCGTTTCGAGACCATTCACGGCTAAAAATTCGAAAATTACCAGTCATTTGGGCAAAATAATAAGGCAGTCCCGTTTAAAAGATCAAAGTTGTTGCTACTTTTCAATACCAGCAGCACCGTCACAACCTGAAAATATTTCAGAGAGAAACCAAATTCACGAAATAATCCCTAATAGGCTATCGAGTTTGGGGAAACCCTGTATGTGTCACAAAAAATCAGGCATTCACTTCAGATCATAACCAAAATTAAGAGGTTAACACTTGCTTTACTCTCCAATGCATTTATCGTTTATTCACTTTTTCAAATATGAATCGTGGCCGACAAAATTTAATCCTGGTTTTTCGAATTAGCGGACTTATATTAATTTCGAAGATTTATTTGGACATGACTTGAAATTACCCAATGTTGAACAGATACAAAATCAAATCAATCGTTTATGATGCAACAGATTCAGTCAATAAAGATCAATGAAATATTATTCATGTAAAAAACTTTTTCAACCATAAATTGCACAGAAATTTGATGTAAAACTTACAGAAGTAGGAGTGTTCCATAGCATCCCGAGCTGTCAAACGTTCCATATGGTCATAACGTAACAATTTATCCAGAAAGTCTAATGCCTCAGGAGATACTAAATGTTGGTTTTCACTATGCACAAAGCGTTCCCACCTTTTTCGAGAATGCCTGAAATAACACGACTAGAGATCGGACGAATTTTCTTTCTCCAATCACAGGATATTACCTTCCTAAAATTTCATTGAATCTTGGATCTAGTTCTATGTGATATCTATCAAGGTATTCAAAAAGTTCTTCTGTACCAAGGACTTTGGCAATACGGACTAATTGGTCATAGTTGTCGTGACCATGGAAAAACGGCTCTTTTCTGAATATCATGCTTGCCAACATACATCCCAAAGACCACATATCTAACGAGTAATCGTACATCTGATAATCAACAAGCAGTTCCGGTCCTTTGAAGTATCTGGATGCAACTCTTACATTATATTCTTGTCCAGGGTGATAGAATTCAGCCAAACCCCAATCAATTAATCGTAATTTCCTATTTTCATGGTCTATCATGACATTATGGGGCTTTACGTCCCTGCAAAAAAAAAAAAAACTGGATGTCATTTGTATTTATCTCGAATATGATTTTGACTTATTTCAATTAATAATCAGCAGTAAGAAAATTATCATCAATAGATTACTCAGTCCCGAAAGATGGTATAAGAACATCATATGTATACCGGTCTGGAAAATTACATTGAACTTATAGAATATTCAATGCATAAGAAATTAAACCCTGACCGTCCAGTCGAACAGTGCAATAATGGAAATAGATTCGCGTTATGATAATGAATAATCCACTAGTGAACTAGAATAGAATGCGGGGGTGTTGAGGCTAGAGTCTGGAGTCATTACACAAACTGTCTTAAACTACATTTACTTGCACTTCGTATAACGCTCAAAAATAAAATAACATACGATAAGACATTCCCTATTTAATTGCATGTGAGGAATTTATTAGAGACATTCTTCTTGCCAAAACTGGTTTGAACATAAAATAAACTGTGAAAAAATAAAAAGACGCAAGTCTAAGCCTTACAAATTCAAATTAATATTTCCTTGTTGTGCCAAACAATAGCCAAATTTGATATAGAGACATAATCTCATATTTCTGAGCAGATTAGGCATAGTGGATATTTTTGCACAAAAGTGGATTATTTTTAAACAATAATTCAATGAGATTTGTAGCTCTCATGCCCTTGGACCGATTTTTCGAGGTGTTCCCAAAGAAAAAAATCATTGGGAGAAAAATCTGATGATCTTGGGGGACATTTGATCGTGACATTTGTAGAAATGACAGGATCTGCAAAATTGGTTCTAAGATATTGAATGACAGTTTCTTCATTAAAGAGTTTTTTTTTTTATTTTGTCCGATTACCGATACAACAAGGTCAGGTTTAGTGAACTGTTTATTGGAATTATTTGAAGAATACGAGCTTAAATTGGATGATCTTCGTGGTCAGGGTTATGACAATGGTGCCAATATGCGAGGAAAACACAACGGTCTGCGAAAGAAAATTCTTGTTTTGAGTTCTAGAGCATTTTTAGTGTCATGCGATCTGGATAAGATTCTGCATGTAGCTTAAACACCTCATTCTCCATCTGAGTGCACAATTCCATCTCAATCGAATCTGTAGTTTTCAAGTAATCAGGGAAACAAAACTTTGAACGGCCATATTTACGGAACCCACGGTAGAATTTGGCCCATTAACGAACTTAACCGAGGCATTGGGGAACTGAACCCACACTGAAAATTTCAAGTCTCTAGGTTGTTCCGTTCGGGAGTTATCGTGCTTACGGCCGGCCGGACGGACAGACTCGAATTTTTCGACGGATTCGTCATCAGTGAGTCGAACATAGTCGATTGAGACCATTTTCGGCTCAAAATTCGAAAAATACAGACATCGTGACGAAATGATATAGCCCTCGTGTAAGTAGTACGAGCGCTCAAAAAAAGGATCTCAATCGACAAGGTCCGACTCGCTGATGACGAATCCGTCGGAAAAATAAAGTCTGTCCGTCCGGCGGTCCGTTTACAAGATAACTCTCGAACAGAACAACCTAGAAACTTGAAATTTTCAGGGTAGGTTCGAATCTCGGGCAAAATTCGACCAGGATTCCGTAAATATGTTCGTTTGAAAATTAGTTTTACCTTGATAATTTCAAAACTACGGACTCGATCGTGACGAAATTTTGAATTTTAATGAAGAATGATGTACTCAAATCTACATTTTTAACCAGAACCATTTTAAATTTCAACGAATTATTGAATAAAAATCCTTATAATTCTGTAACAGCTGATTCGGCATAATTGACAAAGAGCTGCCGTCATTTTTTTGACAGCTGTCAAAAATTTCTTCAATTGGTTTCTAAAACTGGAAAATGCGAATCTACCTACATTGTGGATGAACGAGCGCTTATTATTGGTATTCAACAGTTTTGATTGTTTTTTATTCGAAAACTATTATTCAGAAGAACCCATTTCTTTATATTCGTACATCGATCCTCAATAACGTACTGCTAACCCATATTCAATAGGTAAAATAAATGAGATTATAAAAAAATATTGCATGTTCTTTCTATGAACCACAATTGTTATTAAACAATTTTGTTAATTCTTATTCGAAAATACACCAATATTCAGAACATCCCATTTCTTTGGAATTACCAAAAGATCGAATGTTTTGACTGGATCACTCGTCTGATCGACACAGCTCTAAGCTAAACGTAATTTATGACAGTTTGTCTAATCGCCAACAGAAAAAGATCATTTGGCACTAGTTTACTACTGGATTATTCGCGAATTTATTTCCAATCTTGCGCTGAACGACTGGACGGTCAGGTTTCTCTTTCTTATGGATTGAATATCCGATACGTCCAATGTAATTTTCCACACCGATATATGAGAGAAACTCCTTGTAGTCAAACAAAAAAAATTAATACGAAATTATGACTTACCTATGCATGATGCCCATGCTGTGACAATAATCCAGTGCTTTGAGCAATTCATATAAATAGTATCGAATATCGAAATCTGTTAGCGTTTGGTAAAGCTGCTTGAAATCTGTATTGTTTACATGTTCAAATATTAATGCTGGTGTTCTAGAAACAGGATCCTTTACAACTGACTCTAAAGTAATTATATTTGTACCGCCTCTCAAGTTCTCTAAAATCTTTATTTCTCGTTTTATTTTCTTCTTCTTCACTGGCTAGGAAAATAAAAGTCTATCAGAAGAGAGGAGAAAAAAATATTGAGAAAAGGTTGCTTGTTGAAAAGTTTCATTGCTGACAACAAAACTAAGACAATTTATATACATTTTATCTGATTGTGGTCTTCAATCCATATTATTAGAAACACATGATTGTTCAATATGACCCACTATTGGTTCTAAAAATATCTACAGACGATTGTATTACTAATGGAAAATAAACGTCATGTCTATAAAATCTTGCATTTTATCTTAAACTCAATGTGGTTTCCAGCCAACAATATTATAATGCAATGAAAAAGAACATCAAACAAGTACAAATAAACAATATGTAATTACCTTCAATATTTTCACTACACATTTTTCATTATTTGTAACGTTAATTGCTTCAAAAACTTCACTGTATTTTCCTCTACCTAGTTTCCTAACCAATTGGTAATCATCTTGTTGCCCCCAATCCACCACATAACTTTCATAATCCCAGTAATCTCTAGGCTTGTGACAGTTTACATCGGCATATATTCTGGCTCGACTTGGTACTGCCATATTTTTAAAAGGGACTAGGCTACTCACTAAATTACGAACATATGCACGATTTAAACTGGCAACCACTGAAACAGAATAACATGATTTTAGACAAATTTTAACAAGACAAGCAATTCTAAAGATGTTATAATTATCAGTTACTGTGAATATCAGTCACAATCTTCAGTCCCGAAAGATGGTTTAAGTAAATAACATCATATAAAACAATAGAATTTCACCCCAGAGTACTACTAGATATAAACATCAAACCAAACTAAAAATCGAGTTCAAGAGGGGTTATAAATAACCTTAGATGATGTAACTATTATAAAGCAAATATTATAACCAAAATGATAACGTGAAATGGTCAATTCATCAGAAACATAGATGAATTTTATTTCATTAATTCGAAATGTGATGCAAACAAAATAGTTATCTTGAGCTACTAAGAGGTGTAAATTGTTAATATTATAGTACGAAATGAATTCATCATTCGCATGAACCTACCCATAAAAGTGCAAAATACCATTAGGCCATCAGAACATTGAGAGGCATGCTTTGCAAGATATTAATATGGCATATTTCTAATTACGAAATTACAACACAAAAAGCATGTGTTCAGCAATTTCAATAACGCCCACTCGGAAATAGAAAAGTAAAAGGATACAAATGATAAAATAATCGATGAAAATTGTTATTCGAAAAACAAAGCTACGTTAAATAAAGATCAAGCTCTGTTACAACTATACAGAAGACTGTCTTAAGTAATTATAAATTTTACGAACCTTGGACATTAACGTATTTCTCATTCACCAGTAGTATTCTAGGGTTAAAGCAAACTTTTGCTAATTTCAACATTCAATCCGCATAACTACATATCATCCGATTCCTCAAATTTTTGATTAGCAATACACTGAATAGCCTTGTATAGATAGGCACACGCCATTCCGCTGAACATACTAGGACTCAGAAATGTGTAATAAAGCCTAAAAAATACATCATACCTATTTCATTCCGATGCAAATATTTTAGCAGGGATCACCAATATAATTTTATATGCACATTTCGATCATGAATAACTTCGTTTTTTGGATAATTCTTCTTGTATTATTATTTCTTTTTACACGAGCCGGCTTGGTGCTTCTTACTCGAAACTGAGATCCAAGATGGAAGGAATAGCCATCCCGCCACGGTAGACTGAATTGGAGGATATTTGTATTACTTATTTCAGTATATTGCGTACCCCTCTAAAACTACATTGGACTTGACAGTGGCGTCGACAATAAATAGTATAGGACATGTGTGGTTCTCAGCAGTCTTATTTCCTTCTATTTCTGAAAAATGTAATGAACTCTATTCCATTTCTTATTGGAATAATTCAAAAGAATGGAATTATGTGGAACTTAGTTGGAAATAATGGTTCTAATTAAAATTGAAATCATCAAAGACCCTCTTATATTCGGCGCCATTGCTTTACGAATATTACAGAAAACTATATCGAAAGAGGGCGCTGGTTCACATGAGCTTTGATAGATGGCTCTTTCACACAACTTATTGAAGAATTCATTTATCCACTTGGATTAAAAAAAATAAGACGTACAAGTTCCAAAACAAAATATTTTTTAATCGGCGGATTTTGTGGAGTCGTTTAATATATTTAATCCTAACTTCCATTATTGTTTTAAGACACTCACCTTAAACTATACTGCTACAATTTCAGTATGCCCCGCTAACAATCAAACAGCATATAGGTACATACATTATTGTGACAATATATTTTCACACGTGGACTTCCTTTATCATATTAAAAATGATCAAAAGCACTGCCGTGATTTTGAGCGCTCCTTGTAGGAAAATTTGTATTTCTAGTTCAAGAAACCAATTGAAAAAATTTCAGACTAAGGCGAAACTCCAGACTTCACGTCAGTGGTTTAGATGACCAATTTTTTTTGCGATCATTCGGTAGAATTTTCTACGGTTTTTATGGTCTTGGGAATGTGATCTGGACAAAATTTCGCACGTAGTTTGAATGCATTATTCTTCATCTATGTACAAAAGTTCATTCCAATCCAATCAGTAGTTTCGAAAGTATCAGGAAAAAAATATTTTGAATGGGCATATTTACGGAACCCCTAGTTTAATTATGTTCATTGATGAACTTCACCGCGACGTTCGAGATCCAAACCTACCCTGGAAATTTCAAATCCCTAGGCCTTTTGGTTCGAAAGTTATAACTTTCTAGGGTTTTTATGGTTCTGGTGATTTGATCTGGACAAAATGTAGCTTGAATATATCATTCTCCATTGAAATACAAAATTTCGTCACGATCGAATCTGTAGTTTTGAAATTATCAAGGAAACTAAATTTCAAACGTATATATATACGGAACCCCTAGTCTAATTTTGCTTATTCCAAACCTACCCTGAAGATTTCAAGTCCCTTGGCCTTTTCGCAATCTTTTAAATAATTACTCAATTCAGCCGAAAAATGACCCGACACCGCCATCTGTTAGAATCTTATGGAACTCACAAATAATCATCACTCTTTATCACAATAAAAAAATATTGCAACTTTAAATTGAAATATGAACTATCCTATCTCTGAAGTTGGATCAAACTGCACACAATGTGCAAAATTGGATTGAAATCTGTTCAGTAGTCTGGGAGTTCATCGCGGACAAACAACACGAAATTTTTATATACGAAGATTTATATTGGTATGGTGGTTATCGACTAACTAGTAAGAACACACTGAAACTAATTGGAAAGGTAGTCTGGTAATAAAGAAAGAAGACTCTATTTCCCTTTTACTCGAACTTTCGGGAAGACTCTAGACTCCACCAACGCCTGTGAGAGAGAAGAGGAAGAGCATTCTGTTCCAATTCACTACTGGATTATTCATTATCGTAACTCGAATATATTTCCATTCTTATGCATTGAATATCCTATACGTCCAATGTAATTTTCCAGACCGGTATACATTTTTAGAAGAAGTAGCAGGGATATCACACCAATATAAATTGAAGAGAAGAGGTGCTAAAACTGAGCCTTGTGGAGGACCATTATTATCAGACAAAAAGCTTTTATCTGACAGCGAATTCTCTAAAAGCCGAACCATTTTTTCCTCAATTCAGATAAGTATTGAGTTTAAAAATCAAACAAATTTTCCAATTCATGAAATTACCTTCTATTTATAAGAATCCCAAATCTTTTTCAATGTGTTTCATTTCGTGGATCCTGGATGCTGTTCTGAAATTCATGCCTCTATGTAGGCCCAAATGCTTGGATCTTGTAATAGTACCTCTTCTTTTCATCAGCGCAGTTTCAAGTTCTATAATCGCCCATAGTGTTATAAAGCAGAGTGTGTAAACTAACTTTTTGTCTCAACCAATACAAAATTATTGAGATATCTTAACATTTTCATTAGGTTCTTTTTTATGTCACTTAATATATCACAATAATATTATATTGAAAATACTCATGTACTAATGCCAATTTTTCAATAAATGCAATAGAATTGAAATATGATTTAGTTCATACCAAGTCTTAATCAAACATCACAAAATACAAATAAAAAATACACATTATACACAGCTGAAATGAAGAGCAAATGAACATCGCTGGCCAATGACTAGTTCATCAAATGTACCCAAAATAAAACGAACAAATATTTTAATCAAAAACCTGTTTCAATTTATACTCCTAAGTACACTGTTTCATAAATTGACACAATTTAAAAACAAATATTTCAATATCTCAGTATTATATAACATGTTAAATAACAATATATTATTATATCACTATATTTGATATATTATGTAGGTACAAAATCTATAAAAGTAATATTTTACACTACGACTTATCAACATTTATTTGAACAAAAAAATTTGTTAACTATTGCCATTGGTAACAATTAATGTAGAATGTATTTGGCAATTTTGGAGAGTAGTTACTTTTGGTTGATCTGATTTGCTACAATAAACTTCAATATTAGCTCCCAAATCGAAAGTTCCTGGAGCATAAGTAGCTACAGAAAGTCGAAGCACCTCAGTTGACAACGGTCTCATATCTTGAATAATTATACCAGATCCCAGCCACCTGAAGTGATTAGAAGGGCTTGGAAGGAAAATTGGGCTTCCTACTGCAGTAGGTATCCTACAAAAAAGTACACGAATCAACACAATCATCAAGTATACAATAAAACAAGTTTGGGTGAATTGTGAATGTGTTCTCATACAGCCATTACCCGATGGTTTTATTCATTCCTCGCCCGTTGAAAGATACGTTGTCCTAATCTTCACGAAAAATTTCGTATTCAGTGTACATTTCATTGGATGTTTATTCCAAATTTTTTCTTGATGAATATCACATCGGCTGAAAAGTTCCCGGTCTGACCCACAGGTGGCACCACAGATACAGAATTCTTATGATTTTCAGGAAGTACCAACCTTCACAAGATACCTGTTAAAATTTCATATCATTTCAATAATTTTTTCATAAGGTACATCTCTTGAAGTGACGCGATTTTCGAAATTTTCAAAACAATAGAGAATAAAAATTATAAAAACTGACGTGAAGTCGGGAGCTTTTGGGCGCTCGTTCATCCACCTTGTAGGTAGATTCGCATTTTCCAGTTTGAGAAACCAATTGAAGAAATTTTTGACAGCTGTCAAAAACATGGCAGCAGCTCTTTGTCAATAATTTTTTGAACGGCCATATTCACGAAACCCCTAGTCTAATTTTGCTCATTGATGAACGTGACCGCGACATTCGAGATCCACACCTATCCTGAATATTTCAATTCCATAGTCCTCTCCGTTCGAAAGTTATAATTTTCTAAGGTTTCTATGGTTCTGGTCATGCGATCTGGACAAAATTCTGCATGTAGCTTGAACACGTCGTTCTCCATCCCTGTCGGAATTCTGCCTATTAACGAACTCAACTGTGGCATTCGGGAACTGAACCAACACTGACAATTTTATGTCTCTAGGTCGTTCCGTTCGAAAGTTATCGTGCTTACGGCAAAATTCGAAAAACACAGACATCGTGACGAAATGATATACCCATTGAAACTATGTTTATGAATAAAATGATTTTTGCCCAAAGTAATTGTGTTTTCTTTGCTAGACCAGGAACTTTTCAGCCGGTTAATATTAGTTTTGGGGACGACAGTAAAACTTGGGACACCAGTATTTGTTTTGGGTGAGACAAAAAACGATCAGTTTTTCAGCCATGTCAGTACAAAAGTTTTTATGTTATTACGCGTTTTTTTTTTGAAAACATGGCGATTAAATATTCTCCCAAACACAGTACACTACCGCGTGTTCACTAAAATATTGAAATAAACTAAATATTACTTACTATATTATCGAACAATGTTTTCATGATCTGCACTATTAATTATAGAAAAAAAAATCCATCATACCTTACAGGATTGTGAGTTTTAACCATCACTTGAATCACTTCTTGGTCTACCACGCTATGTACCAAGAGCTCAACAGGAACCACACACAGTCTACTTCTTTGGAAGTCATGCCTAATGACTGCAGGACATATAATATTGTAAGTAACTTGAGTTTTCAATAGTTCCATCTGATGTTGCTTCTCTTTTTTATCATTGTCTTCCAATGAGATAGGCAGTTCTACCAATGGGAATTCCAATTCCAATGGATGCTTCTTAATTCTTTCGAATTTAATTGGTACAAAGCTCTGGCCACTTGCACTACGGGTACTTTTAACATCTTTAATCAAAGCCTGCCACTGAATCAGTAGAACACCGTTCTTGTTCTCTTTGAAATTTTCGAATTCTGAATCATCAAATATATTGATGGTTCGCTGTTCGGTCTTTTTTGCAAATGCCAAATAGGCTAATTGACTAGCTATTGATGTTGTTTTATGTTTAAGTGGAATGCTGGAGTATTCGCTTCTCTCAAGGATTCTTCTTCTAGTTCTCAAAAGAATATGGGCTGCTTCTTGAGAATGTAATATAATATCTTGTGGAGTCACGATGTTTCCTAAGAACGTCCAATGTCGACTCAATAAACTAATATTTGTCAGAGTTAGTTCAGTCAATACTGAGTCGTATGTTTTATTAAGATTAGTTGCTTTGACGCCTATGCTTATTTCTTCTACTGACTTAGAGTTACCACTATCCAGAGGTGTTATGTTTATTTCAATCGACTCTCGAACAGACAAATTCCAACTTTGTCTTACCAATCTATACCTGAGGATAATTAAAATTAATGATAACTTATAGTATGGAAAGACTATGCATTTTGACAAGCTATTGGGGAAATTTCCCAGGGCTGCGAAAATGAGGAGCGCAAAATCGAGGGCGGTTGCCTCTCAGTTTTCCCACTAATTTGATCTCAACTTTTGGAAACATAGATAATCGAAGTACGCAAAGAAAATGCAATAGGACCAGAAAAGAGAGAAATATGGTCCAATTTTTATATAAAATTGTCACTCTGATCATAAATATTACAGTCGGCAATGTCGGCATGCGATTCCCTGCAAGGCTTTCACGAGTTTTTTACACTACATCACTCATCACGCTTGCTTTGAAGGGCGGCGTCTTTGGTGATATTTCATGATGATCGATTTTTTCAGATTTTTAGGCGACATTTGTGATATTTCAAAAATGATTTTTATTATTTTATTTCAACATGGTGATAATTTTGACGCCTTCGAACACGATTGCACTCAACACTATCAGACGTAGGTGCAATAACTAAAAATTTAGAAAAGCACTGCCGTGAAGGCCGGAGCTTTTGAGCGCTCGTACATGCACCTTGTAGGTAGATTCGCATTTTCCAGTTTAAGAAATCAATTGAAGGAATTTTCGACAGCTGTCAAAAAAATTCTCAAACTTAGACGAATTTCCAGACTTTGTCAGTGTTTCAGCTGACCAATTTTTTTTCGATAATTCGCTAGAATTTTCTACAGTATCTATGGTCTTGGTGATGCGATCTGGACCAAATTTCGCACGTAGTTTGAATACATTATTACTCAGCTAGGTGCAAAATTTCATCCCAATCCGCTCAGTATTTTCGGAACTATCAACAAAAAAATAATTTGAACGGCCATATTTACGGAACCCCTAGTCTAATTCTGCTCATTGATGAACGTGACCGCGATATTCGCGATCCGAACCCACCCTGAAAATTTCAAGTTCCTAGGCCTTTCCGTTCAAAAGTTATGATTTTCTATGGTTTCTATGGTTCTGGTCATGTGATCTGGAGAAATGTAGCTTGAATATATCATTCTCGATTAAAATACAAAATTTCGTCACGATCGAATCTGTAGTTTTGAAATTATCAAGAAAACTAAATTTCAAACGACCATATTTACGGAACCTCTAGTATAATTTTGCTCATAGATGTACGTGATCACGACATTCGAGATCCACACCTATCCTGAAAATTTCAAGTCCCTAGGCGTTTCCGTTCAAAAGTTACAATTTTCTATGGTTTCTATGGTTCTGGTCATGCGATCTGGACAAAAATTCACATGTAGCTTGAACACCTCATTCTCCATTTGAGTGCAAAATTTCATCTCAATCAAATTTGTAGTTTTCAAGTAATCAGGGGAACAAAACTTTGAACGGCCATATTTACGGAACCCCTGGTGGAATTTGGCCCATTAACGAACTTAACCGAGGCATTCGGGAACTGAACCCATACTGAAAATTTCAAGGGTCTAGGTTGTTCCGTTCGAGAGTTATCGTGCTTACGGCCGGACGGACGGACAGACTCGAATTTTCCGACGGATTCGTCATCAGTGAGTCGAACATAGTCGATTGATACCATTTTCGGCTCAAAATTCGAAAAATACAGACATCGTGACGAAATGATATAGCCCTCGTGTAAGTAGTACGAGCGCTCAAAAATATCTGTGCTAGAATCAGCTTTCATTAAGCAATATCTTCACAAAAAATTGAAAGATAAAATTTTGTGTTCGAAAAAAAACTATCAATGATAAAACGTTGAAATTGTTACCATAGTATCTGAGGATATTTTTTGTCAGACTTCCAGTATAATGAATTCAGATAAACTTACCTAGGAATACTTTTACTATCTATATTTTCGTAATAGATAAGAAGGTGTATTGAATATGGTCCTTTCAAAGATGGGGCTTTGAGCCAAATAGCAATACTGGTACTTTCTCCGGACTTCAATACACCATCTGGCAAAGGAACGAAGGTGATATGATTTTTTCTGGCCAATTTTTCTCTAACTTGAATCGTATCAATATCACTGAAGTCCATCACATTATCATCACCTCTGTGAAATTCGCAGTTACTGACCATACGAGGCATTGTAGATGCTAGATAAACTTTGTGAAGTGGTACACTGCCAGTATTTTGGAAATTCACTGTTACTTTTTGCATTTCGTCACATAGGAAATCAGTACTTATTTCTGAGAAAGTCACCTGGAAAATAAGGCCCTTAGGTTGGGAACATTTTTCAGTATATGTCTACAAGTTGTTTTGTTGTACTCTTAATTATTGAAAATCGTAGACTAAGTTAATTAGTGAATACTAAGTTAATATGGATTTTCATGAAGTATCGGCCGAATCAATCAAATTATTATCTTACCTGCAAGCAAGGGGCTGGTGGAGCAACTTTGATCATCAAGAGTTGCTGTGTAATACTGCCATCACTAAATTTTCCTTTCAAATTGATCAATTGTTTACCCTTGACTGAAATGGTTTCGTTAGAACTGTTTCCAGTGCTCAACGTGTAACTAATTCCAGTAACGGTTAGGTCTCCAACGTGTAGAGGTGTTAACATTAGTATAACGTCAGCTTTAGCACTTATCTCTAGAATAACTGAACTCGTAACATGTGTTTTAATGTATTTCTCAACGTTGTTTTCTGAGGAATTTTCATTGGAAAATTCTTTTTCGCTAGTTTTGAAAGTCCAAAGCAAATAAACATCTTTCAAATTTAGAACCATTTGAAGTTGGTTGAAGATTTGAATAGATAACTGTATAGGCTCATCAACAATAGCATTAGGAGTGTTTGTAAGAAGTTTTTTGTTATTGAAGAGAGTAATCATTGGTTTGAATAGCAGGGGAAGTGATCCTTGCGCTTCTTGAACAAGCATTTCTTCTAATTTAATCCATTTTTGTTCCATTCCATGATCTACCACATCTTCGAAACTGAAGCCCATAGCTGGAATTCTCCCTGGGGTTTTGAGAGGGGAAAGAGGCTGAAGAAGAATTTTCAACGAAGAAGAAATATCCAGATTGGGTAAAGGTAACAATGGTAGGCTGCCGTCAGAATAATGTTTCATTTTATTCTGGAAAAAATATTACCTCAACATCCATTTTTATGAATTCAGGGCCGGTTGTACAGGTTGTTACAAAAGTTTGGACAGATGTTAAATGTGAACGGTCACTAATTCTGGAAAATACTACAATCTATAGAACGATGAAAAAAGTGGTTGAGTGTTTTATCAATGTTTTTTTCATAGTGTTTATTCCAAAAAAATGGCGATTTGAAGACAGCGGAACCGCGCCCGCATTTGATGTAACAAGTACTCACTTATCGCAGAACGTTCTTCGCTGACATCGTGCCAATCAGAGCCCAAAGTACTAATGATGTCATAACGCTGTTTTCAACTATCACGCTAAATTTGAAGGTTTAAGAGCGGCATTTTTTCGAATATGCTATATAATTTTCTAGAAAAAACTACATACATAATATTTTATCACTACATAGATTTTAACCAAATTAACGCGACTGGGATCTCCCTCTATTTGGCAGAAATTGTTTACTGATCAAATAACATCTTCATTTTTGTAGATCACTGATTTTTTATCAACGTTTAAGATCAATCCGTTTCATTGTAACAACCTTTATGAACACTGTCGAAATTTGTTAGAATACTCACATCTAAGATAGTCAAGTATTCTTTGAGGAACGTTATTTGCTGTTGAGCAGTTTGTTTGCTTTCACCAAGCAGCAACTTCGAGAAAGAATCCACAGCCTCATCATAAGAGTTCAAATTATTTGCTTGCCTCCCAATTGTATAAAGAATGTGATCACAAGCTAAATTCCACCCATTACCTTTGAAAATCTGATAGGCTTGTTTATAGCTTCGTAAGGAGTGCTTTTTTTGAGCAGCCTTAGAATATCGATGTCCTGCCAAAACCATATGGAAGGCATACTTTCGAACCATTTTCGACTTGAGGAAACAATAAGATGCCTGCTCCAATAACAGAGCCGATCTTAAGTGTGACTCTTCACTCGTCATCCTTATCAATTGTAAAGCTGCTTCTCCATAGAGTAACTTGTTCTTTAGACATTCTGAACCTAATAGTGTTGCTCTAGTAGCAAATTGAGGCAATCTGCAAGTATTTCAAACAAAAGTAGAGTTGGATCTACTGTGTGCACAATGATACATTATTTCAAACAAATCTGTCCTGATATTGAGTTACGCAGCTGAAATGAGCACCAATCACTTAAAAAAACCGAAATGTCAGACCAATTTTTCAGAAGACATGTCCTATTCTCGAAACAAGATTTCTATAAGAAAATAACGCCTTATCTAACCTTGGTATTTAAAGTTAATATGTTTCAGGACGTGATTCTAGAGGTTGAACATGTAAAAACTTTATAACAACCTATGTCCTAAAATTCACCTGTGGCAATTAGGGATATCAGAAAAACACAATTTTTGTTTCGCATGGAACAGCTAAAGAGCTTTATTTCAACATAACTTATTTTATCCATGCCTTAGGAATTTTAGTAGGATATGGCGAATAGTTTCTGAGATACCAAAGTTTTGAAAACGATTTTTTTTTAATTTTATAGCAATGCGATACACACGAAATTTCACATGAACTTTCGTGTCATTATCTTACAACTAACTACAAAGTTGCAATTCGATCTGATCGGCATTTTCCGAATTCTTGAAAAATTCTTCGTCTCTTATATGATCGATTATTCAATTTTGAATATATTTCTATTCGGATCGTTGCATTCGTCGAAATAGTTTTCAAAATATCGAAAAAAAAATTACGAAAAGCACTGCCGTGAAGGCAGGAGCTTTTTAGCGCTCGTACATGCACCTTGTAGGTAGATTCGCATTTTCCATTTCCAGAAAAAATGAAGGAATTCTCGACAGCTGTCAAAAAAATTCTGAAACTTAGGCGAAACTCCAGACTTCATGTCAGTGCTTCAGCTGATCAATTTTTTTTCGATAATTCGGTAGAATTTTCTACGGTATCTATGGTCTTGGTGGTGCGATCTGGACAAAATTTCGCTCATAGTTCGAATACTTTATTACTCAGCTAGGTGCAAAATTTCATCCCAATCCGCTCAGTATTTTCGGAACTATCAGCAAAAAAATATTTTGAACGGCCATATTTACGAAACTTCTAATCTAATTTTGCTCATTGATGAACGCGACCGCGATATTGGCGATCCAAACCCACCCTGAGAATTTCAAGTTCCTAGGCCTTTCCGTTCAAAAGTTACAATTTTCTATGGTTTCTATGGTTCTGGTCATGCGATCTGGACAAAATATTGTTTTAATATATCATTCTCGATTAAAATACAAAATTTCATCTCGATCGAATCCGTAGTTTCAAATTTATCGAGAAACCAAAATTTCAAACGACCGTATTTACGGAACCCCTAGTATAATTCTGCTCATTGATAAACGTGAACGCCACATTTCAGATCTACACCTATCCTGAAAATTTCAAGTCCCTAGGCCTTTCCGTTCGAAAGTTATAATTTTCTGTGGTTTCTATGGTTCTGGTCATGTGATCTGGAGAAATGTAGCTTGAATATATCATTCTCCATTAGTATACAAAATTTTGTCACGATCGAATCTGTAGTTTTGAAATTATCAAGAAAACTAAATTTCAAACGACCATGTTTACGGAACCCCTAGAATAATGTTGCTCATAGATGAACGTGATCACGACATTCGAGATCCACACCTATCCTGAAAATTTCAAGTCCCTAGGCGTTTCCGTTCAAAAGTTACCATTTTCTATGGTTCTGGTCATGCGAACTGGACAAAATTCCACATGTAGCTTGAACACCTCATTCTCCATTTGAGTGCAAAATTTCATCTCAATCAAATCTGTAGTTTTCAAGTAATCAGGGAAACAAAACTTTGAACGGCCATATTTACGGAACCCCTTGTGGAATTTGGCCCATTAACGAACTTAACCGAGGCATTCGGGAACTGAACCCATACTGAAAATTTCAAGTCTCTAGGTTGTTCCGTTCGAGAGTTATCGTGCTTACGGACGGGCAGACTCGAATTTTTCGACGGATTCGTCATCAGTGAGTCGAACATAGTCGATTGAGACCATTTTCGGCTCAAAATTCGAAAAATACAGACATCGTGACGAAATGATATAGCCCTCGTGTAAGTTGTACGAGCGCTCAAAAAAGGAAGATATGCGTATTTAGTATTATGTTCGTTATTCCATTCTCAATATTTCAAGCATAAACTGTTTTTACATTTTTGAAGTAGAAGAATGGCGGAATATTGAACATCTCCTAAGTTTTGGAAAACTCGTCACAGGGTGTTTCAAATATTTTGTCAAAAATTGTGATCAGAATTTTTCCATAACTTTTGTTTTTTAATATAGAACCCTATTTTCTTATCAATGCATTGTATTCTACGAAGAAAAATAATGATAGTGTTCAAAGATGTTTATGCTCCTGAATTAAATAGTAGTAGTAACTGTGCTTTATTGTTTCGATACAAATGGCCATCGACCAATGGTCCTTCAGCCATTTAAATTTTTTTTTTATAATTCATAATGTATACATTTCATAGTGTAATATTATTTAATTGGAATTTAACATTTTCAGAAGAGTCTGTGTGGGATGTTTTCTTGAAGATTTGTTTATTCCATCATCATGGTATTGTTCGATTATGTCATTCTGTTCCATCAGCTTCGAATGAAATTTCTTCTTTAATCTCTCGATTCTTTCGTTTATTGGTTCAATTCCTGTCTCTTCATATAAAAGTTGATTTGGAGGGTGAATTGAATAATTCCTGTGTTATTAAGGATTTTCTGAATTTATCTCTACGTATGAAATAAATTCAGAAAATCCTTAATAACTCAGGAATTGGACAATTTGGGAGCATAAACTGCTGCGAACACTGTCATTACTTTTCTTTGCAGAATCTAACACAATCATAAAAAAATAGGGTTCTTATTTAAAAAACAAAAGTTATGGGAAAATTCTGATCACAATTTTCGACAAAATATTTGAAACACCCTGTGACGAGTTTTTCAAAATTTAGGAGTTGCACAATTTTCCGCCATTCTTCTACTTCGAGAATCTAAAAACAGTTTATGCTTGAAATATTGAAAATAGGAATTACGAACATAATTCTGACTAGGCATATCTCCCTTTTTTTTCTATATTTTGAAAACTATTTCGACGAATGCATCGATTCGAATAGAAATATATTTAAAATTGAATAATCGATCATATAAGAAAAGAAGAAATTAAAATTAAAATTTTTGAAGAATTTTAATCTCACTCCCTGTATAACTGAAAGTGTTCCGGTTTCAAGAATATTTTAGCTCAGTAGATAAAGTCGAACAATATCATAATCCAAATTTTTAGATTTCAAATAGGACCGGTTGTCAAGAAACGTCTAGTAGGCACTCGTGGAACACCCTGTAAAACAATTTATTCAACTTGAGATTTCCAAACTCGCATTAGAAATTTCATAACTCACAAATCGTTAGTAATAAAGCTTTGAGGTATTTTTTTTTGATGGAGTACCATTTTGAATTTCATCATTCTTTGTTGGATAGTTTTCCCATGATTCATTGTTTCTCTAAGCTGATTATACCATAAAATTCTTGGATCGTATTCTCGATTAAGGGATATCCATGACCTA
The DNA here is from genome assembly GCA_963966015.1 of Aphidecta obliterata. NCBI lineage: Eukaryota > Metazoa > Arthropoda > Insecta > Coleoptera > Coccinellidae > Aphidecta > Aphidecta obliterata. Next base: position 8,130,230 of record OZ014436.1, read on the forward strand.
TATTAACTGTTTTCTTGTTTCAAATTCGACGAAAATTAGCTTGTATAGTTTCCAGGAAAAGGTTTTTTTTCAAACGATTATTTTCCGGAATAAAAACCGAAAAACATTCTCGTGTCAGAGGCTCAAAACAGACAGGTAGATATCTCAAAAGCTTAAAAATCTTTGGTACTAACTTACTTGCATGTATTCAAATATGTTGTAATACTTTCTTCAAGATAATCATGAGACTTTCGATTAGATTCATTAGCCATGAAAGCTGAAAGGGCTGCCATTTCTAATGCACCAGCATAATAGAGCCAAGCTTGGTCAGTGTTGAAATCTCTCTTAGCTAGATGATAAGCTTGAAACGCAGCACTGTAACTACCGAACATGAAATATAAATCACCCAACTTTCGAACGTGGAGTTCTGGTGAATCCGAAGCGTACCTGAAGGAAATCGAAATTTCAACATAAAGTTGGCTGGAAAAGTCGCATGTTTTTACTTACATCAAGTTATTTGATGCAGAACTCACACCAGGTTTGTTAGGATTGAACCACCTTTTAGTAGCACTCAGGAATGATCTACTAACTCCTTTCTTATTAGAAATATTCTCACTTAACATTTGAATTTGTCTTTCGACATAAGGTATCAAGCAGTTTTTAGTGAACTCCATGATGAGAGTTTTGATGTTTTCCAAATCTTCAGCCCGCAAACATAGGCCGTGTACTTTAGCACCGTTTTGTTTACTTACAATTTCATCCTTCGTATTCAGCTTATAATTCTGAAAGAAAGAAGAAAAAAGGAAACTACAACAATACAACAGGATTAATTAAAACTGACCACATTTAAATCTTCATGATCAGGACTGAGTGGATGATAATTTTGGGTTTCTGTAATAATGGATTTAACCTCATTGGCTTCTTCGGCTAATTCGTAAACATTTTCAGAGGTGCTGGAGGTTTCCAAAGTGGACTTAATATTATTACATATAAATTGACTCCAGGGATCAGCTACATGTTCAGTGACTCCATTATTACCTGGAGGCCTTGAATTCATCCTCAATAAGAAAGAATTGGTAGGTCCATATGCAGATTTTATGCTATCATAGGCTGCTGTTGCACTGAATTAATAATGACAATATTGATTACATATTTTGAAACATGGGTTAATTTTTACTTTAACGCCCACTCACCAACTGTAAAAACATATTTTGCATATAGATTCTTTAAGATGTTTTCATGCTACAGTTCCAATTAGAGCACTGGCAAATCATTACTTTCCGAGAAAATCGAAAAAGAAAATTGGTATTTCAAGAACACTCTTCCTGAATACTTGCCTGACATTCAAGGAATAATAATCTCATAATACCACGTGTGGTTCCCACCGTAGATGTACAACGTTGCCACGTAAAATTCGTAATTTTAAGACTTATTGGGGTCGATATGGATATAATAAAGTGGTTAATCTGCATGAATACTAGTTTGCCATCATTGAAAAAAATCAAGAATCATTTGAGAATGCTCATTTTCAATGAAAAATATTTGAAAATTGAATAATACGAGTGGGCGTTACAGTAAAAACTTACCAACTTAAGTACTCACACATTAATATTGCCATCGATTACATCATGAATAATCACATAGTATTTTAAAATATTAGAGCTGAACCACTTGGGTAATTTTCCTGGCGTACTGCTGTACATCTGATTCAAATTCTGAGCTAATTGAATCATACTTTCAGCTGGATTTGTATCGGTAGAGGATACAACTAGAATACATGCTAAAAAGTGTTTAGTATATTCATGATCTGAAGGATATTGGACTTGGAGGAATGTTTCTCTCCAATCCTCGAACCAAGGTGTCGATACAGGAATTTCTAGATTATAATTTCCAATAGGCACTAATTCAGTTTTTGGTTGAGAAGCTTCACTAACTGCTAAGTTGAGATGTTTCCTGGCAAGCATTGTTTGTGGAGGTCTATGATTAACATCAAGAATAGATAATTTGAAATTCTTCAACGTTGTTACTATTCCATTATGATCCTTGTAATGTACTAAAAATAAATTTAATCATGTTTTTATAAAATGACAATCCAAGTTGATATTGAAAAGCAGAACTTACTTTCGCTATTCAACCTACAGAAAGGTTGCAGTAATTCTACAAAAGTTAAGTTATTTTTTTCGCAACATTGTTCTGCTTTTGAAGAGCAAGTCACAGCAATTTGGGGAGTAAACGCATTTTTAATAAATTCTTCAGGTATTTGCTTGCAGGTGGCCATTGCTAAGGAGGTGAAGGAGTTACCGAGCTTCTTGAAGACTTTTCATCAGTTAATTACAAAAACCTTCCATGGTGAAAATGTTCATTTTCTAATTTCAAAGAGAAATAAGATTTAGGGTTCTACCTACGACAGGAAAGTCAACTTGTATAATGTACTTGTCATATCATCAAGTAGTACATGAACCATAGAACTTCAATACAAACAATCAAAATATATATTTTTTGTTAATGTTCTTTGAGTCTATTTGATATCAATATGCACTGGGAATAAACGACAGAGAGGCATACTTTTCATAAAGTAGAATCTTATAATGAAGTGTACAAATAACTGGTTGAGATAATCAAATCATAGATATGAGATGTCAAATCAGTGGTTAACAGCTGATTACCTTCAAAAATGTCAGCTGTTGATCAAGCACGAGATCAAAAAATTTCAATTTTAACAAGAGGTGAGTGAAAAACTTGAATTGGTTTTAGCTCAGTGAAACTTGATTTTATTCTCGTTTCTAGATGTAGGAAATATCTGGAAAAGGTTATTTGATCATACACATTTCCTGAATGGAGAAATAACTTACATCCTCAATGAGTTTGAGGTGAGATGCTCTTCCATTTGTTTTGACGAAGTTCCATTGAACTATTCTCATGTTTTCAGCTGAAACGTGAAGATACTGAAGTGAATAAGCTATTCTCAATTGTTGAAAGCATAACAGACCTAAGGGACACAGGAGTAAATAAACTGAGCAAGGCACTGGATGAAAACTTATATGAATTGAATCAAAAATTAACTCATTCTCTCGTTTTATCACAGAAAGTGCTTGACTTGGAAACGAAGTATAGAGAGGTTTGTAAATTGTATTAAATATCTAGAAAAATATCGATTGGAAAATTGAATGTTTCAGAGCACGACGTTAGAGGATTGCAAAAAAGAACGAAAGATTGTTTGGGAATCATTTATGGATAATATTACAGAAAAGTATTGTGAAATAAATAATACATTTGAACAGAAAGAGGAAGATTTGAGAGACCATTATATATCACTAGCAAAACAAATTAATTATTGATTTTAAAATGACCACACATAAGGGACCAATCAGTGATCCAACTATAAAGTTCAAACCTTCAGAAAATCTTTATAAATACATAACTAATTTAAAAGTACCTGTAGAAGATCTTCCACCAGGTATTTATGCAATAGTGACCAAAAGTAAAGAAACAAGTTTATCTCAAACGGATTCCACAAACACGCATCTTTTGACTTCTGATGATATTGAAAAAATTAAAAGTTTAGAAGAAAAGATAGAAGAGAATATATCAAGTTCTTTACCCAAGGTTGAAAAAACGAAGGTAGTCGACAAGATTTTGACAGTTCCAGATTTGAAGTGGCTGTATGACCACTGTGTAGAAGAGAATATGAAAAATAGTGAAAAGATATATCTTCATGAGTTGATAGAAGGATCAGAAATGTTATTGCCGCAAAATGAACAAATTCCTAGGAACCCTGAAGTAGAAAAAAGATGTCAAAAATTAAGAATTGAACAAGAGAATCAAAGGTATAGGCATATGACAAAGAATGTGGACTCTGTCAGGAGGAGATTACCAGAAGACACACTTAGTTATCAAAGTAAGTGCCTTGAAGTTATGGATCTGTATTATCTTGATAATTTGTTTTTTTTTAGTGAAAGAGATGAACAAACAGCTAATAGCGATATTTCAATTCATAGTCTCTGTAGCAGCTGGTTTTGCATTTGGTTTCATTGGAGTCGAAGTTTTAGTGGGACCCTTGGATGTTGGATTCAAGCTTTTATTGGGAATTATATTCGCACTCATTATTGCTTTGGCAGAACTGTATTTCTTGGCAAAAAAATTGAGTGAAGACGACTTTAAGGAACCTGATATTCCTAAAGAGAAAACTAAAGTGGATTAATTCAGGCCCTGAATTCTTATAGCTTCATTTTAGGTCCATTTCGTCAACTGGTAACTTCTCAAATCAACACGTGTTTCTCCATTCCCAGATTTGTATGCGTTTTAATTTTCAATAAGTGTCTTTAGCTATAATCTGAAAATTTGGTATCAATTGAATGAATGAAATGTAGCAGTGATTAGTATTTCATCCTCAGATAAGCAATTGAATTGTATAGCATTTTCAAAATCTGCTCGAAGAATTCCATTCATATTTTTTTTGTTATTAATTCAAACACATTGTGATTTTCTTGTTTACGACTTTTGTTTATTATTGTATATGATCGTGATTTGTAATTTTAATTTTCAATCTAATATGAAATAATTTTTATACACAATTGTTTTGTAATTCTCTTCATATTGAATTTTATGACTGGGTATGTAATTTTTTCTCAATTGATCCAATATATATTATACATACAAGGTTTGTTTGATTTTGGTTTGTTATTTTCACTAGTAATGATTTTCGCAGTGATAGTTCAAAAGTCATAGGTCATTGCATTTAAAAAATAAAAGGGATGTATTTCAGTGAGATGAGAAGGGTAATACTGGTAAGTGGCAACCAAGCCTAAACAGAGAGCAAAAAATGAGGCCCCGGTGTTTTTATTCTATTATATGTACTTCCAACTTTGCGATTTTTTCGGTCGATTTATGGTAAGCGTCCACATGCCAAAATCGCCACTTCCCCGTCTCGGCCGGCTTCCTTCTCTACTCAACGGCCTAAAATGATTCGAATCAGCAGCGATGGCAACTACCAGCGCATGAGCACAAGACCATAATCGAATACAAATAGCGGTAGATGGGCATAGATAAAGGAAGGTATATTTATTTATCTATGAAGGTGGGAAGTAAGCACTTCTACCGAAGCAACTGCGCCGGAATTACCGGAGACTCATGGAGACATGTCAAAATTTTATGATTGACGCTACTCTGTAATATTTGCGTGCGGAAAAATCCCTTGCTATTCCTTTTCCGCATGCAGGGTTTTTTCCGCACCCATTTCGAAAAGTTCAACTTTCCAAACGTCAATGCGTGTGGAAAGTAATAGGTACTTTCAAAACGCTAGTAGGAAAATTTCGAGAAAAGCACTGACGTGAAGTCAGGAGCTTTTGAGCGCTCGTTCGTCCAACTTGTAGGTTGATTCGCATTTTCCAGTTCTAGAAACGTCAGTGCTTTAGGTGACCAATTTTTTTTTGATAATTCGACAGAATTCACTACGTTATCTATGATCTTGGTGATGCGATCTTGACAAAATTTCGCACGTAGTTTGAATACATTATTTTACATCTATGTGCGAAACTTCATTCCGATCGAATCAGTAGTTTCAAATTTATCAGGAAAAAAATTTTTCAAACGGCCATATTTTCGGGACCCCTAGTCTAATTTTGCTCGTTGATAAACGTGACGCCGACATTCTAGATCCACACCTATCCTGAAAATTTCAAGTCTCTAGGTCTTTCCGTTCGAAAGTTATAGTTTTCTTTGGTTTCTATGGTTCAGATCATGTGATCTGGACAAAATTGTGTATGTAGCTTGAACACGTCATTCTCCACCTGAGTGCAAAATTTCATCTCGATCGAATCAGTGGTTTCGAAATAATCAGGAAGTAAAAAGTGAATTTCCCGCTTTTTTGAACGCTCGTTCTACTTACAGAGGGGCTATATCATTTCGTCACGATGTCCGTATTTTTTCGAATTTCGAGCCGAAAATGGTCACAACCGATAGGATTCGACTAACTGACGACGAATCCGTCGAAAAATTCGAGTCTCTCCGTCCTTCCGGCCGTCCGTATACACGATAACTTTCGAACGGAACGATCTAGAAACTTGAAATTTTCAGGGTAGGTTCGAATCTCGAATGCCGCGGTTAAGTTCGTTAATGGATCGAATTCCACCAGGGGTTCCGTAAATATGACCGTTCAAAGTTTAGTTCTCCTGATTACTTTGATACTGCAGATTCGATCGAGATGCAATTTTGCACTCAAATGGAGAATGAGGTGTTCAAGCTACATGTGAAATTTTGTCCAGATCGCATGACTTGAACCATAGAAACCATAGATTATAACTTTCAAACGGAAAGGCCTAGGGACTTGAAATTTTCAGGATAGGTGTGGGTCTCGAATGTCGTGGTCACGTACATCAATGAGCAAAATAAGACTGGGGGTTTCGTCAATATGGTCGTTTAAAATTTAGTTTTTTTGATAATTCCAAAACTTCGGATTCGATCGTGACGAAATTCTGTATTTCAAAGGAGAATGATATATTCAAGCTACAGTTTGTCTAGACCGCATGACCCGAACCATAGAAACCATAAAAATCATAACTTTCGAACGGAAAGGCCTAGGGAAATTTTCAGGGTAGGTTGAGATCTTGAATGTCGCGGTCACGTTCATCAATGAGCAAAATTAGACTAGGGGTTCCGTAAATATGGCCGTTAAAAATATTTTTTTTCTGATAATTTCGAAACTACTGATTGGATTGGAATTTAATTCAGCACATAGATGGAGAATAATGTATTCAAATCACGTGCGAAGTTTTGTCCAGATCGCATTACCAAGACCATAGAAACCGTAGATAATTCTAGCGAATTATCAAAAATAATCCCTATATTCCTATAACAGCTGATTCGGCATAATTGACAAAGAGCTTCTGTCATTTTTTTGACAGCTGTCAAACATTTTTTCAATAGAAGGCGGATGAACGAGCGCTCAAAAGCTCCCGACTACACGTCACTGCTTTTTTTTATTTTTTTAGTATAAGTGGCAAACATTGTTGGTATTTCAGAAATTACATAATTCAGTAAATTAGTGATTTCACTTTTTCCTTGTGTTTGGATTTTTGGTGCAAACACCAAAATTTTATCACAGTTTTTTGTAAAGAAGAAGATGGCAGCATTCGATCCATCGAAATTTTTTTTCATAACGTGCACGATTACTTGTCCTTTCACTACAGACAATAGTGGCTTTCCAGCCAGCTGCGTGTTACTCCGGGGATTGACGCACTGGGGCGTCACGCCCTAGGTATCGCGGGAACATGCCAAAACCAAACTGTCAAAAAACGTAAACAAAACACCAAATATCACGGGTTTGGCGTTGAATAGCTGTCAGAGCTTGAAGCCCCGCAACTTCGGGAGGTGCACCAGGGGGAAGGGTAGCACGAGTGCTTGACGCTCCGGCACTGGAACGGTCAAACTTCCTAATATTAATGAATCCGAAATTCCCACATAGTTTTCTATTAAAATTTGTTATCATTCTAATTCTTCCTTAATAAACTAGATGGCTCTGCAAGCTCGATTTATATTGAAATACATTATTGTTGAATACGGTTCTGTTGTTATCAACTCGAAAACACAAAAGACACTCGGATAATACATATCTGCATCCCAATACTGGTAGATCGAAAAAAAAAACAGGCGGAAAAGCGGTTCTTTATAAAGGAGAGCATTGTTCCTCGAATGGAATCAATTTTTTGTAGGATCAAAAAATAATGATAAAAGCCTTCGAGTAAATACATATATTTCTGATAGAATCGAGTAAGATCTTTTTTATCGTTCATAATATTTCACAGAGAACATGAAATTGGATTGAAATATAACATAATTTTGAGAAAATATATTCATATTAGATCTTGAACTTATGAATTGTTCATCTACCTATGTCTAAATTTTTCAATAACCATAATCAGTCTGGTGTTCAATTATAAATTACATTGTTTGAAGTTACCGGTTCAAAGAATCGGTCATTCATCCGTGCCTTTGCCCTGATTGACAATTGAATCAATAAAACTGAAATATGTGGCATATGCGGTCCGTAATTTCCTCGAAAACCCTTTGAAATATCCGCCTTTATCATCAATAATCGAGGCAATCGGCGTGTGTCTATACGTTGTTCTGTTTTAATCAGAGAATGAGACATGGATGAACATTATCAAAATTATTCTTCCTTCACACGCTTGCTTTACAATATTATGAACCTTTCCTGGTTTTGATTTCTTTGTGAGGTACACTGAAAAATCCGTTCGGCCTTCGATCATCTTCGAGAGCTTTTATCAAGTGATAAGCTATAAAGACTGGTTGGCTACAACCCTGCAGAAGATGCGATTAGGATAACCATCTATCACAAAAGACCCAGAGATCAACTAGGTAGAAACAGAAATTAAGTAAACTCACTTTCAGATATCAAGAAGAAGAAACTCTCATATGGAAGTCATAAGTAAAACAATAATCACACGACAAAGATCGTGAAAGAGATACAAACAAAAAGAGTCAAAAGTTTAATAGGCAATATCTGCCCGGAACTTAAAACACCAGGTAAGGTTTAGTTGGAACAGGTCTTGCTTCACACGAAGTCTCAAACTGTTCTATTCATCGGAGAGAGTTCGTACATGAGGATTCCCTCCTACATTGTGCCGCAAAAAGTAATGGCATATTTCAAAAAATTACGAAAAGCACTGCCGTGAAGGCAGGAGCTTTTGAGCGCTCGTACATGCACCTGGTAGGTAGATTCGCATTTTCCAGTTTGAGAAATCAATTGGAGGAATTTTCGACAGCTGTCAAAAAAATTCTGAAACTTAAGCTAAATTTCATTCCAATCAAATCGGTAGTTTCGAAATGATCAGGAACAGAATATTTTGAACGACCATATTTACGGAACCCCTGGTCTAATTTTGCTCATTGATGAACGTGACCGTGAAATTCGCGATCCAAACCCACCCTGAAAATTTCAAGTTCCTAGGCCTTTCCGTTCGAAAGTTACAATTTTCTATGGTTTCTATGGTTCAGGTCATGCGATCTGGACAAAATATTGCTTTAATATATCATTCTCGATTAAAATAAGAAATTTTATCTCGATCGAATCCGTAGTTTCGAAATTATCGAGAAACCAAAATTTCAAATGACCGTATTTACGAAACCCCTAGTAAAATTCTGCTCATTGATAAATGTGAACGCGACATTTCAGATCCACACATATCCTGAAAATTTCAAGTCCCTAGGCCTTTCCGTTCGAAAGTTATGATTTTCTATGGTTTCTATGGTTCTGGTCATGTGATCTGGAGAAGTGTTGCTCGAATATATCATTCTTCATTAGTATACAAAATTTCGTCACGATCGAATCTGTAGTTTTGAAATTATCAAGAAAACCAAATTTCAAACGACCATATTTACGGAACCCCTAGTATAATTTTGCTCATAGATGAACGTAATCACGACATTCGAGATCCACACCTATCCTGAAAATTTCAAGTCCCTAGGCGTTTCCGTTCAAAAGTTACAATTTTCTATGGTTTCTATGGTTCTGGTCATGCGATCTGGACAAAATTTCACATGTAGCTAAAACACCTCTTTTTCCATTTGAGTGCAAAATTTCATCTCGATCAAATTTGTAGTTTTCAAGTAATCAGGGAAACAAAACTTTGAACGGCCATATTTACGGAACCCCTGGTGGAATTTTGCCCATTAACGAACTCAACCGAGGCTTTCGGGAACTGAACCCACACTGAAAATTTCAAGTCTCTAGGTTGTTTCGTTCGAGAGTTATCGTGCTTACGGACGGACAGACTCGAATTTTCCGACGGATTCGTCATCAGTGAGTCGAACATAGTCGATTGAGACCATTTTCGGCTCAAAATTCGAAAAATACAGACATCGTGACGAAATTTCAAATGAGAATGCGTCAGATTGCAAAAATATTTGTTTTTTCAGCAACGCCATTTCAAAAATTGTTTACTGGAAAGTGAAGAGACTACTTAGCATATAGATAATCCGCTCCAGAATAATCCCCTAGGCCGAAAGCTGGATACGCCCATGGTTGAGTATATGGAAAATACGAAAAATCTTGCCGTGCGATATGATATTTTGAATATGGTTATCGTTAGTCGCTAACGAATTCACTTTTCCCTCCCTAATTATTTTTAGGTTTACACCGCCCGTGGGTCGCAAACTGCCTAAAATAAAACGAAGCCGTATTTACACCTAAACTGGACAAAATGATGATATATACAACAATGATTCCTTTCAATATGCGTATCAAGAACTTCATGGCGTGTTGAATAGTTCTCATTAATATTCTTTTACTTTCTCTTCGTTGAATTCGCCTTCATATTACAGCTCATTTGCAGACGCTTTGGTGATTAAAAAATTTAACAGTGTGCTTGATGTCAGATGTCACGGTGAAAATGAAAACCTCATTACTGTTGATCAATAATAAGACTTAGTTTTAAATGCATTTTGGTGTATTATTTTCAGTGATAAACCTTTGCAATCGCTCGGGAAATCAACATTAGCATCAAGAACAAGAAGCACTAACGAACCGTCAGTCATATACAAGAAAAAGTATTGTTGGCCCAGGTTACTACCCTGAGGTACACCGGTTTTATTTTCCGCTTGAGGAAGTTCAGTATAATTTACACTGTCAGCTGTCAGTGACGGTTTCCTTCAAAAAATTTATGTGAAAAAAGTTCGAAAAGCAGTGCCGTGAAGTCAGTAGCTTTTGAGCGCTCGTTCATCCAACTTGTGAGTAGATTCGCATTTTCCAGTTTTAAAAACCAATTGAAAACATATTTGACAGCTGTGAAGAAAAATGACAGCAGCTCATTGTCAATTATGCCAATAAGGCGAAACTCCAGACTTCACGTCAGTGCTAAGTGACCAATTTTGTTTTCGATAATTCGCTAGAATTTTCAACGGAATCTATGATGATGCGATCTGAACAAAATTTCACACGTAGTTTGAATTCATTATTCCTAAGCTAGGTGCAAAATTTCATCCCAATCCAATCAGTAGTTTCGAAATTATCAGGAAAAAAATATTTTGAACAGCCATATTTACGGAACCCCTAGTCTAATTTTGCTCATTGATGAACGTGGCCGCGATATTCGCGATCCAAAACCACCCTGAAAATTTCAAGTTCCTAGGCCTTTCCGTTCAAAAGTTACAATTTTCTATGGTTTCTATGGTTCTGGTCATGCGATCTGGACGAAATATTGTTTTAATATATCATTCTCCATTAAAATACAAAATTTCATCTCGATCGAATCCGTAGTTTCGAAATTATCGAGAAACCAAAATTTCAAACGACCGTATTTACGGAACCCCTAGTATAATTTTGCTCATAGATGAACGTCATCACGACATTTCAGAACCTCACCTATCCTGAAAATTTCCCTAGGCCTTTCCGTTCGAAAGTTATGATTTTCTATGGTTTCTATGGTTCTGGTAATGCGATCCGGACAAAATTTCAAATTTAGCTTGGACACCTCATTCTCCATTGGAGTGCAAAATTTCATCTCAATCAAATCTGTAGTTTTCAAGTAATCAGGGGGAACAAAACTTTGAACGGCCATATTTACGGAACCCCTGGTGGAATTTGGCCCATTAACGAACTTAACCGAGGCATTCGGGAACTGAACCCACACTGAAAATTCCAAGTCTCTAGGTTGTTCTGTTCGAGAGTTATCGTGCTTACGGCCGGACGGACAGACTCAAATTTTTCGAGGAATTCGTCATCAATGAGTCGAACATAGTTGATTGAGACCATTTTCGGCTCAAAATTCGAAAAATACAGACATCGTGACGAAATGATATAGCCCTCGTGTAAGTAGTACGAGCGCTCAAAAAACGAAATATACGTTCTGCATTTTATGTTGGTCTTCATCGTCGAATGAGTTACGCAGTACTGATGACGGCTAAAAAAGCCAGAAACTAGTATACTAGTCTACTTGCTACTTTTGTCGATCGATGATGATACGTTCCATTAGTTCACTTCTTAATTTGGATTTCCACCAGTCCATTCATTGATTGTATTTATTAATGTTGCTTAAAGTTTTGATGTACCTAGCTCTGCATTTGAAATACAAACAGAAGCATATTAATGATGAGGATCGCTTGAACACCACTCAACGCCTTGAAATTGTTCAATAATAATTGTTCTACAGAAATAAATGTATGTGTATGTATCGAAAATTATAGATTATGGTCCATGAAAGCTTCCAACTGACCTAACTGTTAAGTCGTGAATTTTGGGTTGCCTGACACGAGGTCGTTGGTCGGTTTTCTGTTCTGATCACTAGCGATGCCCTCCGGGTAGTAAACGCATCCGAGTGGCTTGACTTTAAAAACCGCCATTATTAATTCACCAAGAGGGTCAATCGTCGTACGTTTTAAGCAAGTTTAGTAGAAAACGAATCTTCTGATTTATCGCCAAGTTATCGCTCACAAAAGATCTTCTGACATATATCACCGCAATTATCGCACCATTGTTTCCAACTTTGAGTGAAGTGCTTTGTTAGTTTTTCATCAACCAGGGGACGATCACGGAGCTGAGCAGGAAAAGGTTAATCCTCTGTCTTCTCTATCCTTGAAAACCTTATTTCAGCACCAGACCTTTGGGGATTCGTCTGGACTTCGTCATCAGCCTCTTGGGGAAAGTAATTGCATTTTCCACAAGTTTAGTTGCTTCAATATCAACAATCATCATATTAGATAGATACTTGAGGTAAGCCATAGATCTGACCTGAAAAGAAAACGTGCACAAGAATATCTACGGTCTCTGTGAATTATTCCAGAAAATATCTTAGTGGACAATAGAGAAGACTTACCGTGAGAGAATTTCACACCGAGACAAATTTGGATGTATATTAACAGTTAAACATCCAATGATTGAAAGTGACAATCCACTCTTCACTTCAATGCGAAATCGATATTATCGATTAAATTTCAGCACTCAAAATGGCGAAAAACAAAGGTGTAAATTGCGCTGTAGGACACAGCGGTTCAAAGACAGTGGCGCTTCAAGAAAAGGGCTGAAGGGAGGACTGTTCACACGTTACAAAGTCTTCGAGGAACTGTTTTGATTGAAACGAAAACACCAGAAACGATCAAAAGGGATCATCCATCCGTATGCACGATAACTCTCGAACGGAACGACCTAGAAACATGAAGTTTTCAGGGTGTTCTTTGGTTTTCTTGATAATTTCAAAATAACGGATTCGATCGTGACGAAATTCTGTATTTTAATGGAGAATGATCTATTCCAGCTACATTTTTTCCAGATCGCATAACCAGAACCATTTTAAATTCCAACGAATTATTGCATCGAAAAATCCTTATATTTCTGTAATAGCTGATTCGGAATAATTGACAAAGAGCTGCTGTCATTTGTTTGACAGCTGTCAAAATTTTATTCAATTGGTTTCTAAAACTAGAAAATGCGAATCTACCCTTCATGGTGGATGAACAAACGCTCAAAAGCTCCCGACTTCACGGCAGTACTTTTTGTAATTTTTTTTATTTGATCCAACGAATTCTTAGCTTGTTTATAATGGGTGATTTTTTAAGAGCTTGAGAACTTTTTTTAAAAAAAAAACGCATAAAATTTGCAAAATCTCATCGGTTCTTTATTTGAAACGTTAGATTGGTCCATGACATTTACTTTTTGAAGATAATTTCATTTAAATGTTGACCGCGGCTGCGTCTTAGGTGGTCCATTCGGAAAGTCCAATTTTGGGCAACTTTTTCGAGCATTTCGGCCGGAATAGCGCGAATTTCTTCGGAAATGTTGTCTTCCAAAGCTGGAATAGTTACTGGCTTATTTCTGTAGACTTTAGACTTGACGTAGCCCCACAAAAAATAGTCTAAAGGCGTCAAATCGCATGATCTTGGTGGCCAACTTACCGGTCCATTTCTTGAGATGAATTGTTCTCCGAAGTTTTCCCTCAAAATGGCCATAGAATCGCGAGCTGTGTGGCATGTAGCGCCATCTTGTTGAAACCACATGTCAACCAAGTTCAGTTCTTCCATTTTTGGCTTCCATGTGGTCGAATAACACAAACCCAATTGCTGCGAACGGCGACGAATCGACATTTCACGGTCTTCAGCAACACTCTCAGAAACAGACGCAATATTCTCTTCTGTACGCACTGTACGCATTCGTGTGGTTGGTTTAATGTCCAATAAAGTAAACTGAGTGCGAAACTTGGTCACAATCGCATTAATTGTTTGCTCACTTGGTCGATTATGTAGACCATAAATCGGGCGTAAAGCGCGAAACACATTTCGAACCGAACACTGATTTTGGTAATAAAATTCAATGATTTGCAAGCGTTGCTCGTAAGTAAGTCTATTCATGATGAAATGTCAAAGCATACTGAGCAAATACTAATGCATGAAAATCCTAACCTCAAAAAAATCTGAGCAAATACTAATGCATGAAAATCCTAACTTCAAAAAAATCACCCGTTATAAACAAGCGCGCAAAAATATTATAATTTCGTTCCTCTGAATCAGACAATGTGGTTCATCTCCCAATTGTGCATAGATTATATCGACTGAATCGATGAGAATCAAGACGAAGACCATGGACTTTTTCTTATAATATTGCCGAACTAATTAGCTACAAAGGAACATAATAGAGTGGTCACTTTTTCGTGACGAATCTATTCGAAGACTTATAGACGGTCGTTAATGCACATTTCCGACTATCCCGTAATTGTAATAAAAAAGTGACTAATGCAGAATGAAGGCAATGAACTCTTGCCGGTATGCATGAACCAACATGTGCTCTTCGAACTTTTACCATGCATCAATTCGTTTATTACAGTCATAACATATACAATATTCTAATCGGCCACTTGTATTGGAAACCTGGATTTAATCTGTTTCCAATCCATTGTAGGTACTGAGGAAAGCTGCAACGAGTCCAAACAGAGAAGTAAACGTTGAAACTGTTCTGTTGATTATATAGAGAACTTTTACCATTGTTATCTTAGGGGTCATTCGAAATATTGAAAGGAAATTGTTAAACAATTTCTTGATGATTCTATTGAGTCATATGGGTATTTTGAGCAGAGAGGCTTACTCGACTGTCCAAATTACTAGGAAGGTGAGGGGGAATCCTTAGAAATGAAAAAATTTCCTCTTAGGTTTGGCTAGATCATTGCTCTTCTGGTAGATAAGCTGTTAATTGAGATAAATGTTTCCTATAACTGCCGATTTATCTGCTGATACGTAGGGTGCTAATCGCTGGGTGTCATACAAATTTTCTCTTCTTCAAATGAACAATATGAACTTCATCTGTCCAAACATTGATAAAATAGAGATAAATTCAATGTTTGCATCTTTGTAATCTCAATTCTCGGATGGTATCCCTCACTTCTAAAGTGAACCCGATACAAATGGTACACGTACGTATTATATCCCTTATCCTAATAATTTTTCTCCTTATTCCCCCAAAAATAAATCTGAGAGAAGCTAACAACATGTTCACATTAATATTCAACATTTCATAACTCAAAATGGAGCTTCGAAGTGAAAAATAGGTCAGTCAAGAGTACAAGGTACAAGGGGTAGTTATTTTATATAGAAACCTCACTTCAATTTTGATCTATTCATCTAGTAAATTCATTCAGACATAATAGGAAATATATCGTTTGCTGAAATATGAGCAAGCATGTTTACTGGCATATTCTGCGAATACAAAGATTGAAAAATAAAACAAATGAATTAAAAAAAATTAAGTAGAATTCGACATGGTATATGCCCAGATATGACTTTTACATGCTTTGGTTCTTACATTCAATGATGCTTCAGACTTCAGAGTCATCAGAAAGGAGATCATAAAATTTGGTAACAGAACGTATCAGACTTTCTTGGAGAGGTGTTTTATGGAACCATGAAATAACAAGATCTCAATTCATGTCTTGTTTGAAATGCTTGTTGAACCAATCTCTTTCACATCTTCATTTGATTTAATATAACTTTCATTCAATCCAGCCAAGTTGATGTACCTTTTTATATCTTCGAAGTTAGGTGAGTAAGGGGAAATGGATTTTTATTTTCGACAACATTGATCTTCTTCAGATATCTATGAGACAAATCAACAGGAACACTTTCAGAAGTGCGCAAAAAAATATTGGGCATCATTATCTTAATACAACACTGGATCGTGTTATATATCTGTTAGGAGATCTTCCATGAATCATGGTGCCATATGCGTTTCTGCAAGTAAATAAAGTGCTGGATATTATCGCATATATATTCTCTTTCAACTTTCAAGCAGGAGATTTTTCCTGAACAGAATAATTCTTGATATACCACTCCGCATGTGAGGGTTTTCTCGGTCACAGTGAAGACTTCTATATTAATAGGAAAAATAGGAACACAACTAGGCAAATACTACATTATCATTATACGCTTCACAAACGAGCACTCATGCAAACACATGCAAACTATATGTGCATCAAACTGTTCAATGATTCACCTTAACGATATTCAAGAAATTACGAAACTAGAGCACTTCAGAAAAGAAATATTTCAATTATTCTTGAATGGTGAACCATGAAACTTGGAAGAATTTGATGCATAATGCAGTTGTTGTTGTCATTTATGTCTTTCTTGTTTTTCACTTTGACCTACAAATTTAACGTAGCCATGTATGTAGGTACATATAGTACAATAAAATTTATTTTTCAAAAGTAAATAATCAAAGGACTAAGAATTTTAATTTAAACTGAACAAGCTTTCATCAATTTTTGAAATTCAATGTTTGCCATTTATAACTCGCCCAAAAAACTGTCCATATTTGTTCTCAAAAATTTTCCATAATTTCCTCCGTTTAAGTTGTCAGGTAGATAGTAAGGACCTCTCAAAAGATTAGCTATTGCTCCCATCCAAACAAATCGCCAAATCACTATTTATTATGCCAGACATTCAAAAGGTTGTTCATAAAAAAATCTGCTGAAACGAAACTAGTGCCTACATTCTAACGAAAACTTTTTTGGGAAATAAAGAAGGAATTTGGCAAGTTTTTAAAATAATTTCGTCATACATAAATTGTGGAATTAGAAAGTTGCAGGCGAATTGATATTAGAAATTGACTATTCTACTCTTCATATACCATTTTTTAAATCATACGAATTCTTGTTCAACATCTATTGCAGCATATTTTCGCCTTTTTCATACATATCATATCCTTCTCTGATGATAATAATCCGAAATTATAATCAAACTTGGTCAACATAGAGAAAATTGACGAAAAATAAAGTAACTTGAGAAATTTTTTGAAAAACACAAGAACTCAAATAACTTGAAACTGTTTTTTTTATCAATGAATATGGCTCAAACGACAGCAAATGGATCATACTAACACGACCTACAAGGTTCGCGTCGAATTTGGAAACACCCTGTATATAATATCATCAAGGGTAAATAAAAAAAAGTCGCAACTGAACAAAATGAGTTTTTATTTTTCAACCCATAATCACAGTAATTTTTCGTCACAATAAATAAACATATGTGTATAAATATAGCAAAAAAAAAGAAATTATAACAATCATTTAATATTGTTTTTGTAATTGTGCTCTGTAGACCTTCTCCAGTGCTTGCAATTCTTCGTCAGGCAGTTCAGCTTTTTTCACTACTTCTTGACGATGACCAGCAACGATCCCTCTTTCGATTGCTAGAGGCATAAAGTCGATCTTTTCTACCAATTGAATTAACAGATGCGGGTACTCCTTGAACAGAAATGTGTAGGATAATTCGAAATCTTCCTCAACATCCCCCATGCGTCCACTGATAGAGATATCTCTCTTTGAGCCCATAATCTCTTCGCTCTGTGTGAATGCTGCAAGATAATCCTCTTCCTGCAAAACTCGTCTGCAGTGTCCTACCAGCTCAGCTTTGCATTTAGCTTCTCTTACTCGGTAATCCAGAGTTAGTCTCGTTGGAATTTTGAAGACCCAAGCGAGATATATAGAGGGATATTTTTTTTTCAATAATTTTTCTGCTTCCTCATACTCAGGAACTTCGTACCGTGAGGATAAAATATGTACAATGACTTCAGCCACCTCTTGGTAATATTGTAACTTGGTGGCATCAATATGTTTTTCGCAGAATTTGGCAGAATCCCCCTTCTGGTCGCAGGTACAATTCTCGGGATCATATTTTGTATGGACTGCTGCTCGCTCCAAAACGTTTCTGTATACTGAAAACAAAAATTAATCTCACTGGTAGCTCCATCATATCATTCTGGATGAAGGAAAATCGAGAAACTGAAGGCTGACAACTTTTTTTGACTCTTGAATTGAATTTTTACTGGGAAACTTACGGTTTAAATGCTTATCGAGGAAATTATAGGGTATTGTCGGTGCTGGGTATTTGGGTTGTTTGAGGCTGAATCGGGAATAATTCCAGCCCTCATTCTTGATGGTTTTGAAGAGTTTGGAAGGTTCTGTGGTAGGTAAAGGTCCATCGCCAAAGGCAGGCAGTTTTTCATATACTGAAACCAATCGAGGTTGGAGTCATGAAATACGCGGATATGTTTATATTTTCTGGAAATATACTCACATTTTTTGTGCTGTTGTTTGAATGGGTCCAAATGAGTAGTGTTTTGAGTTTTCTGAGGTTCATCAGTTCTAGGCGAATTTTCAGACTCTGGAAGCGTAAAAGTCACGCTCTTCTTACGTTTCAACACCCCAACTACAGCTGCAAAATCAGAATGTTAGAAAATGAGATATGTAATAGGTTTTTTTTACATTTTTCGACATTCAAGGCATCCGTTGATTCCTTGTTGGGAATCAAATTAGTTGTACTCTGGGAGCCACGCTTTCTCAAAGGAATTCCTGAAAAAATTTAATTTCAATATACTTATACATATAATTCATTAATTCATTGAATGTTTTTTTGTTAATGAAAACTAATTTGACTTACTACTTCTCAAAAGTGAATTATTCGTTTCACTACTTCTTTGAGCAGGCTTGATTTCCTTGTTCTCAAGTACATCAAAATTTTTAGATTTCAAGGAGTTGTCTTCTTTATCTTTCTTCTTGTTCGAAATGAATAATGGTACCCCTAGAATAAAATTCAATATAAAAATATCAGTATTTTTGGTGTTTATTTTATTCCATAAATACATTCAAAGGAATACACTTACTTCCTATCTTCGGTTTTGGAAGACTTTCCAATGATGGAATTCCTTTTCCACAGCCTGGAGCAATAAAAAGTTTCGGTTTTTCAGGAACTTTAGATCGATTTCTTTCGATCTCCTTATCAGATATTTCTCCAACCCCTAGGAGTACCGATATTTCTGCTACACTTTTCTTGGTAGCGGGGACTGGTAACTCAACAGCTTTTTCAGCGACAACAGGACCAGGGATATCTTTTTCTAGAGGATTTTTGTGTTCTTTTGTTTCAGATGAGGCAAGGGTAGATAAAATGAGACGAAGGGCATAAATAATATTTCAACGGTTTTTGCATCTGATTATTTCAAAAATTAATATTTCGTTCAGCAAGTCATTTAAAAAATGTTAATAATTACTCATGAATTTAAAATAAATCAGTTACAACTTTTTCGGTTTATTGAAAAATAATTATTTAAAAATAAAAATCGATCTAGTAGTCCCGTGATATTTATTCAAATTTGACTGTTTTTGAAAATAATAATTCATTTCGTAACTGAACACCTCGCTATATGGAAGAAAATGGAGGAAATATGACTCACCATCTAAGTTAAGGATTGATACTTTGGGTGCTTCATCCCTTAAACATATTTCTGTCCGTCCACCACTGGATCTACTTTGATGATGAGGTCTTTTTTGTTTTGGACCAATAGACACTTCCATTTTTGCATCTGATTATTGGGAAATATACTCACAATGATTCGTGAAACATGACTTTCTTTGACTAACTACATTCTCTCAAAAACATACGCAAGATTATAAGCAAACACAATCCACTCTTATGGATGGCAGTGTGAACATATTATTGTTTTTTATTTATAGCTAACCTATCACTGAAAAGAATCATTTGCCTCACCTCTAGGATCTGAGTGATTGAAATCAGTAAAGTCACTGAAACTCATAGGAGGGGCGGGCAACAAAAAATTTTGCGTTGGAGATACTGATATAAGTCTCCGCACCTGTATTCCCAAAGAAATAATTGAAAAAAATAGTCACAGAAAATTGCAACGTCCAGATGATACCGTCAGTATCGAGTATAATCCACGCCAATGGTTCAAAAATGAAATTTTCCAACGGCAATTATTCTCGGAATTGTGCAATTTTTTTTGTGTTTACCTATTTTCTATTCTGACTTACCATCAGAAACGAAATCTGAAAATCCTTCGTCGTCTACGCCACTGGTGCCTAGTGCAAGTTCGGGGGTAGAATAAAATACTTTGGGACGAAGTGCTTCGATGGTTTCCATATCTGTTTCTGTGCCTGTTTTTCAAGAGAAAATATTTTATTGTACTACAGTTTTGACCAGTAGGAAAACATAAAATTTCAACAATACAAAGGCGTTGATTTTGATTGTATTCTCAATTCGATATTAGTCAATGATGCATTCTCAGGAAAATGCTTCTCAAACACAAATACAATAACAAACAAAAAAATTGAGATTGAAGGCATAGTTTCCAAGGCAAAACCCCTATACCTAACCTAACCGACGTCTATGTTTTTAGTGATCATCAGTTGGCACCACAGTTGGCACATAATTGACTTTTCATCTAAATAATTCGAATTTTTCCAAGGACTTGATTAATTTTTATTATGTAGGTAGGCATATATTTCTGTGAAAATTATGGAAATGATTCTAAATAATTTTATTCACTCTAACTTAACAGGCCGAAGAACCTTATTCGAATTCTTATTCCCGACTTTGGAAGTACAATTCACTTACCAGTTGATTCAAAGACTGAAAAATATTTTTCATCTCCCTGCATTGACCGTACGCCAATGAAATCCATGGCAGATGCACATTCGAAATATGATTGGTTTGAAGAAACTTCTATGATTGTATCAAAATCTGTAACTCCATGGAAAAAAATCCTGAGTGTTTCTCATCTCATTCATATTAAATGTTTTCACTATCAAATGTAATCGACGCCAATGCATTTTGGGTCTTGAATAATTTCGAACTTAATTTATTCATTCAATATTTGCTTTATTGAAAGCACATTTTCCAAACAATATATATAGATCATCGATTTTTATGGAATAAACTCACCTGTTGAATCACGAGATGATGAATATCCTTCATTTTTTCGTACGCCACTGGAATTTTTCGAATTTGTAGGTATAGGTTGGAGACAGGCTGTCCTTGGTCTAACAAATTTCGGTGCATTTTTTCCAGTTGCTTTATATGAAAAAAAAATAAAAAATATTTATTCATCGAAAATGAAATTTTTTTTTCAATTGTTATATTTTGAGGATAAAAATTTTAAAAATTCTAAAAATTTTAAAAATTCAGATATCCTTCGTTGGGGAATTCAATCTAATATTTCGGACCGAATTCAAGAGAAAAAAATGATGAAAAATATCATTCATGGCAGAGTTTTGAGGAAAATTTTCTCATGACATATTTTGTTCGATATTTTCTACTTTTCCTTATATAATTTGTTTTCTTAGTGAACATATTCAAAGTTAATTAGTTCTCAAACATGAATTAATAACCGTTCGTGATGATATCGAGGTAAATTTGCTGTTTGAAATCTCTGGAAATATGTTTGGAAAATTTTTCAACATTGAGGTGCCATGTGAGTGGATATTTTTCAAATATAAAAATATATTCCCTTAATTTTACAATTAATATTAGTTTTTCCCATTCAAACCTTATCTTTAATACTTTTTTTAATAATATTAAGTCCATATGATGGAATCTTTGACATTTAAAAAAAAATCTGACAAATTGTCAGGGAAAAGTCAATTTTTTTTTTAGAATATATCATTAATATTACCAGATTCCGAATGTGGAGGCAATGGCTTCTCAAAAAGGGGCTCTGGACGTTCCCTGGGACGAGATGTTCGAGGTCTGGAGCGGTCCATAGCAAATCTGTGGAGAAAAAATAACATAAGTTGCAATTATGATATTTTCGAAGAAAAAAATTACTCACTTGCTTCTTTGAATGTACAGAAGTTAACTGTGGACGTAATCGTTCAAAAATTATGTTTTTCTCGAATTATCGAAGTGTAAAATGTGCAGTATAATGCAGAAGTATAAAATAGCGTGTGACTTTTCAGAAATTCTCTGACAGAAAGAAAGATCAAAATATTTTTTTTCATAGTTACGAATCCAACTTTCACTTAATAAAATTCATGGTTACGGCCCATAGAATTGATTTCAATTTGATGAGGATCTTTTTCATTCAGTTTCTTCCACGTTTCATTTTCTTTTTTCGATGAATTTTCTAGTAGATGTTGAAATTTTATGTTATATGAATGTGGGATGAATTGTACAAGAATAAATTTATTATTTTTCTACAATTCATCCGGCCTATGATGATCACAGAATAAAACATCCAGAGAGTAGAGACAGATCACAAAGTTAAACCTCCAGAGAGTAGGAAAATTTCTGAGGAAAATGGGAAATAATAAAATTTCAACAAATTTATCGAAAAAAATCAATGAAACGTAAGGGAAACTGAAGGAAAAAGGTCCTCATCAAATTGAAAACATGGAATACAATATTCCTTCTTCATAAATAAATTCTATGGGCCGTAACCATGA
Organism: Aphidecta obliterata; assembly: GCA_963966015.1. Classification (NCBI taxonomy): domain Eukaryota; kingdom Metazoa; phylum Arthropoda; class Insecta; order Coleoptera; family Coccinellidae; genus Aphidecta; species Aphidecta obliterata. The sequence goes on from OZ014436.1 coordinate 8,152,939, forward strand.
ATTTTATTGAACGAAAGTTGGATTCGTAACTATGAAAAAAAATTATTTTGATCTTTCATTCTGTCAGAGAATTTCTGAAAAGTCACACGCTAATTTATACTTCTGCATTTTACTGCACATTTTACACTTCGAGAATTCAAGATAAACATCATTTTTGAACGACTACGTCCACAGTTAACTTCTTTACATTCGAAGAAGCAAGTGAGTAATTTTTTTCTTCGAAAATTTCATAATTGCAACTTATGTTATTTCTTTCTTCACAGATTTGCTATGGACCCCTCCAGATCTAGAACATCTCGTCCCAGGGAACGTCCAGAGCCCCTTTTTGAGAAGCAATTGCTTTCACATTCGGAATCTGGTAATATTTTTGATATTTTTCCAAAAAAAAAATTGACTTTTCTCTGACAATTTGTCAGAATTGTTTTTAAATGTCAAAGATTCCATCATATGGACTTAATATTTTTCAAAAAAGTATTAAAGATCAGGTTTGAATAGGAAAAATTTATATTAATTGTATAATTAAGGGAATATATTTTTATATTTGAAAAATATCCACTCACTTGGCACCTCAATGTTGAAAAATTTTCCAAACATATTTCCAGAGATTTCAAACAGCAAATTTACCTCGATATCATCAAGAACGGTTATTAATTCATGTTTGAGAATTAATTAACTTTGAATATGTTCACTTAGAAACAACTTATATGAGGAAAAGTAGAAAATATCGAATAAAATATGTCATGAGAAAATTTTCCTCACAACTCTGCCATGAATGATATTTTTCATCATTTTTTTCTCTTGAATTTTATCCGAAATATTAGATTGAATTCCTCAACGAATGATATCTGAATTTCTAGAATTTCCATCCTCAACATATAATAATTGAAAAAATTTATAAAAAATATATATTCATCGAAAATGAATATTTTTTTTCAATTGTTCTATGTTGAGGATGAAAATTCTAGAAATTCAGATATCATTCGTTGATGAATTCAATCTAATATTTCGGGCAAAATTCAAGAGAAAAAAATGATGAAAAATTGCATTCATGGCAGAGTTTTGAGGAAAATTTTCTCATGACATATTTTGTTCGATATTTTCTACTTTTCCTTATATACGTTGTTTTCTTAGTGAACATATTCAAAGTTAGTTGATTCTCAAACATAAATCAAAAACCGTTCTTGGAGATATCGAGGTGAATTTGCTGTTTGAGATCTCTGGAAATATGTTTGAAAAATTTTTCAACATTGAGGTGCCAAGTGAGTAGATATTCTTCAAATATAAAAAGATGTTCCCTCAATTATACAATTAATATTAATTTCTCCTATTCTAACCCTATCTTTAATCCTTTTTTAAATAATAATAGGTCCATATGATGAAATCTTTGACATTTAAAAAAAATTCTGACAAATTGTCAGAGAAAAGTCAATTTTTTTTCAATTGTTATATGTTGAGGATGAAAATTCTAGAAATTCAGATATCATTCGTTGAGGAATTCAATCTTATATTTCGGACAAAATTCAAGAGAAAAAAATGATGAAAAATATCATTTATGGCAGAGTTGTGAGGAAAATTTTCTCATGACATATTTTGTTCGATATTTTCTACTTTTCCTTATATAAGTTGTATTCTTAGTGAACATATTCAAAGTTAATTGATTCTCAAACATAAATCAATAACCGTTCTTGGAGATATCGAGGTAAATTTGCTGTTTGAGATCTCTGGAAATATGTTTGAAAAATTTTTCAACATTGAGGTGCCAAGTGAGTGGATATTCTTCAAATATAAAAAGATATTCCCTCAATTAAACAATAAATATTAGTTTTTCCTATTCAAACCTTATCTTTAATAATTTTTTCAATAATATCGGGTATCTATGATGAAATCTTTGACATTTAAAAAAAATTCTGACAAATTGTCAGAGAAAAGTCAATTTTTTTTTTCAATTGTAATATGTTGAGGATGAAAATTTTGGAAATTCAGATATAATTCGTTGAGGAATTCAATCTAATATTTCGGACAAAATTCGAGAGAAAAAAATGATGAAAAATATCATTCATGGCAGAGTTGTGAGGAAAATTTTTCTCCTGACATATTTTGTTCGATATTTTCTACTTTTCCTTATATAAGTTGTTTCTAAGTGAACATATTCAAAGTTAATTAATTCTCAAATATGAATTAATAACCGTTCGTGATGATATCGAGGTAAATTTGCTGTTTGAAATCTCTGGAAATATGTATGGAAAATTTTTCAACATTGAGGTGCCAAGTGAGTGGATATTCTTCAAATATAAAAATATATTCCCTTAATTATACAATTAATATTAGTTTTTCCCATTCAAACCTTATCTTTAATACTTTTTTTAATAATATTAAGTCCATATGATGGAATCTTTGACATTTAAAAAGAAATCTGACAAATTGTCAGAGAAAAGTCAATTTTTTTTTGAAAATATATCAATAATATTACCAGATTCCGAATGTGGAGGCAATGGCTTCTCAAAAAGGGGCTCTGGACGTTCCCTGGGACGAGATGTTCGAGGTCTGGAGCGGTCCATAGCAAATCTGTGGAGAAAAAATAACATAAGTTGCAATTATGATATTTTCGAAGAAAAAAATTACTCACTTGCTTCTTTGAATGTAAAGAAGTTAACTGTGGACGTAATCGTTCAAAAATTATGTTTTTCTCGAATTATCGAAGTGTAAAATGTGCAGTATAATGCAGAAGTATAAACTAGCGTGTGACTTTTCAGAAATTCTCTGACAGAAAGAAAGATCAAAATATTTTTTTTCATAGTTACGAATCCAACTTTCACTTAATAAAATTCATGGTTACGGCCCATAGAATTGATTTATGGAGAGGGAATATTGTATTCCATGTTTTCAATTTGATGAGGATCTTTTTCATTCAGTTTCTTCCACGTTTCATTTACTTTTTTCGGTGAATTTTCTAGTAGATGTTGAAATTTTATGTTATATGAATGTGGGATGAATTGTACAAGAATAAATTTATTATTTTTCTACAATTCATCCGGCCTATGATGATCACAGAATAAAACATCCAGAGAGTAGAAACAGATCACAAAATAAAACCTCCAGAGAGTAGGAAAATTTCTGAGGAAAATGGGAAATAATAAAATTTCAACAAATTTATCGAAAAAAATCAATGAAACGTAAGGAAAACTGAAGGAAAAAGGTCCTCATCAAATTGAAAGCATGGAATACAATATTCCTTCTTCATAAATAAATTCTATGGGCCGTAACCATGAATTTTATTGAATGAAAGTTGGATTCGTAACTATGAAAAAAAATTATTTTGATCTTTCATTCTGTCAGAGAATTTCTGAAAAGTCACACGCTAATTTATACTTCTGCATTTTACTGCACATTTTACACTTCGAGAATTCAAGATAAACATCATTTTTGAACGACTACGTCCACAGTTAACTTCTTTACATTCGAAGAAGCAAGTGAGTAATTTTTTTCTTCGAAAATTTCATAATTGCAAATTATGTTATTTCTTTCTTCACAGATTTGCTATGGACCCCTCCAGACCTAGAACATCTCGTCCCAGGGAACGTCCAGAGCCCCTTTTTGAGGAGCAATTGCTTCCACATACGGAATCTGGTAATATTTTTGATATTTTTCCAAAAAAAAATTGACTTTTCTCTGACAATTTGTCAGAATTGTTTTCAAATGTCAAAGATTCCATCATATGGACTTTATATTTCTGAAAAAAGTATTAAAGATAATGTTTGAATAGGAAAAACTAATATTAATTGTATAATCAAGGGAATATATTTTTATATTTGAAAAATATCCACTCACATGGCACCTCAATGTTGAAAAATTTTTCAAACATATTTCCAGAGATCTCAAACAGCAAATTCACCTCGATACCTTCAAGAACGGTTATTGATTTATGTTTGAGATTCAATCAATTTTGAATATGTTCACTGAGAAAACAACTTATATAAGGAAAAGTAGAAAATATCTAAAAAAATATGTCATGAGAAAATTTTCCTCACAACTCTGCCATGAATGATATTTTTCATCATTTTTTTCTCTTGAATTTTGTCCGAAATATAAGATTGAATTCCTCAACGAATGATATCTGAATTTCTAGAATTTCCATCCTCAACATATAACAATTGAAAAAATTAATAAAAAATATTTATTCATCGAAAATGAATTTTTTTTTTCAATTGTTCTATGTTGAGGATGAAAATTCTAGAAATTCGGATATCATTCGTTGATGAATTCAATCTGATATTTCAGGCAAAATTCAAGAGAAAAAAATGATGAAAAATTGCATTCATGGCAGAGTGGTGAGGAACATTTTCTCATGACATATTTTGTTCGATATTTTCTACTTTTCCTTATATAAAATGTATTCTTAGTGAACATATTCGAAGTTGATTAATTCTCAAACGTAAATCAGTAACCGTTCCTGAAGATATCGAGTTAAATTTGCTGTTTGAGATCTCTGGAAATATGTTTGAAAAATTTTTCAACATTGAGGTGTCAAGTGAGTGGATATTCTTCAAATATAAAAAGATGTTCCCTCAATTAAACAATTAATATTAGTTTTTCCTATTCAAACCTTATCTTTAATACTTTTTTCAATAATATCGAGTATCTATGATGAAATCTTTGACATTTAAAAAAAATTCTGACAAATTGTCAGAGAAAAGCCCATTTTTTTTTTCAATTATAATATGTTGAGGATGAAAATTCTGGAAATTCAGATATCATTCGTTGAGGAATTCAATCTAATATTTCGGACAAAATTCAAGAAGAAAAAATGATGAAAAATATCATTCATGGCAGAGTTTTGAGGAAAATTATCTCATGACATATTTTGTTCGATATTTTCTACTTTTCCTTATATAATTTGTTTTCTTAGTGAACATATTCAAAGTTAATTAGTTCTCAAACATGAATTAATAACCGTTCGTGATGATATCGAGGTGAATTTGCTGTTTGAAATCTCTGGAAATATGTTTGGAAAATTTTTCAACATTGAGGTGCCATGTGAGTGGATATTTTTCAAATATAAAAATATATTCCCTTAATTTTTCAATTAATATTAGTTTTTCCCATTCAAACCTTATCTTAATACTTTTTTTAATAATATCAAGTCCATATGATGGAATCTTTGACATTTAAAAAAAATTTTGACAAATTGTCAGAGAAAAGTCAATTTTTTTTTTTAGAATATATCAATAATATTACCAGATTCCCAATGTGGAGGCAATGACTTCTCAAAAAGGGGCTCTGGACGTTCCCTGGGACGAGATGTTCGAGGTCTGGAGCGGTCCATAGCAAATCTGTGGAGAAAAAATAACATAAATTGCAATTATGATATTTTCGAAGAAAAAAATTACTCACTTGCTTCTTTGAATGTAAAGAAGTTAACTGTGGACGTAATCGTTCAAAAATTATGTTTTTCTCGAATTATCGAAGTGTAAAATGTGCAGTATAATGCAGAAGTATAAAATAGCGTGTGACTTTTCAGAAATTCTCTGACAGAAAGACAGATCAAAATTTTTTTTTTCATAGTTACGAATCCAACTTTCACTTAATAAAATTCATGGTTAAGGCCCATAGAATTGATTTATGGAGAGGGAATATTGTATTCCATGTTTTCAATTTGATTAGGATCTTTTTCATTCAGTTTTTTCCACGTTTCATTAATTTTTTTCGATGAATTTCCTAGTAGATGTTGAAATTTTATGTTATATGAATGTGGGATGAATTGTACAAGAATGAATTTATTATTTTTCTACAATTCATTCGGCCTATGCTGATCACAGAATAAAACATCCAGAGAGTAGAAACAGATCACAAAATAAAAACCTCCAGAGAGTAGGAAAATTTCTGAGGAAAATGGGAAATAATAAAATTTCAACAAATTTATCGAAAAAAATCAATGAAACGTAAGAGAAACTGAATGAAAAAGTTCCTCATCAAATTGAAAACATGGAATACAATATTCCTTCTTCATAAATCAATTCTATGGGCCGTAACCATAAATTTTATTACATGAAAGTTGGATTCGTAACTATGAAAAAAAATTATTTTGATCTTTCATTCTGTCAGAGAATTTCTGAAAAGTCACACGCTATTTTATACTTCTGCATTTTACTGCACATTTTACACTTCGAGAATTCAAGATCAACATCATTTTTGGACGACTACGTCCACAGTTAACTTCTTTACATTCGAAGAAGCAAGTGAGTAATTTTTTTCTTCGAAAATTCCATAATTGCAACTTATGTTATTTTTTTCTTTACAGATTTGCTATGGACCCCTCCAGACCTAGAACATCTCGTCCCAGGGAACGTCCAGAGCCCCTTTTTGAGAAGCAATTGCTTCCACATTCGGAATCTGGTAATATTTTTGATATTTTTCCAAAAAAAAAATTGACTTTTCTCTGACAATTTGTCAGAATTGTTTTTAAATGTCAAATATTCCATCATATGGACTTAATATTTAAAAAAAAAATATTAAAGATAAGGTTTGAATAGGAAAAACTAATATTAATTATATAATTAAGGGAATATATTTTTACATTTGAAAAATATCCACTCACTTGGCACCTCAATGTCGAAAAATTTTCCAAACATATTTCCAGAGATTTCAAACAGCAAATTTACCTCGATATCATCAAGAACGGTTATTAATTCATGTTTGAGAATTAATTAACTTTGAATATGTTCACTTAGAAACAACTTATATAAGGAAAAGTAGAAAATATCGAACAAAATATGTCAAGAGAAAATTTTCCTCACAACTCTGCCATGAACGATATTTTTCATCATTTTTTTCTCTTGAATTTTGTCCGAAATATTAGATTGAATTCCTCAACGAATGATATCTGAATTTATAGAATTTCCATCCTCAACATATAACAATTGAAAAAATTAATAAAAAATATTTATTCATCGAAAATGAATTTTTTTTTTCAATTGTTCTATGTTGAGGATGAAAATTCTAGAAATTCAGATATCATTTGTTGATGAATTCAATCTAATATTTCGGGCAAAATTCAAGAGAAAAAAATGACGAAAAATTGCATTCATGGCAGAGTGGTGAGGAAAATTTTGTCATGACATATTTTGTTCGATATTTTCTACTTTTCCTTATATAAGTTGTTTTCTTAGTGAACATATTCAAAGTTAATTGATTCTCAAACATGAATCAATAACCGTTCTTGAAGATATCGAGGTAAATTTGCTGTTTGAGATCTCTGGAAATATGTTTGAAAAAATTTTCAACATTGAGGTGCCAAGTGAGTGGATATTCTTCAAATATAAAAAGATGTTCCCTCAATTATACAATTAATATTAGTTTCTCCTATTCAAACCCTATCTGTAATACTTTTTTCAATAATATTAAGTCCATATGATGGAATCTTTGACATTTAAAAAAAATTCTGACAAATTGTCAGAGAAAAGTCAATTTTTTTTTTCAATTGTTATATGTTGGGGAAGAAAATTCTAGAAATTCAGATATCATTCGTTGAGGAATTCAATCTTATATTTCGGACAAAATTCAAGAGAAAAAAATGATGAAAAATATCATTCATGGCAGAGTTGTGATGAAAATTTTCTCAGGACATATTTTGTTCGATATTTTCTACTTTTCCTTATATAAGTTGTATTCTTAGTGAACATATTCAAAGTTAATTGATTCTCAAACATAAATCAATAACCGTTCTTGAAGATATCGAGGTAAATTTGCTGTTTGAGATCTCTGGAAATATGTTTGAAAAATTTTTCAACATTGAGGTGCCAAGTGAGTGGATATTCTTCAAATCTAAAAAGATATTCCCTCAATTAAACAATTAATATCAGTTTTTCCTATTCAAACCTTACCTTTAATACTTTTTTCAATAATATCGAGTATCTATGATGAAATCTTTGACATTTAAAAAAAATTCTGACAAATTGTCAGAGAAAAGTCAATTTTTTTTTTCAATTGTAATATGTTGAGGATGAAAATTCTAGAAATTCAGATATCATTCGTTGAGGAATTCAATCTAATATGTCGGACAAATTTCAAGAAGATAAAATGATGAAAAATATCATTCATGGCAGAGTTTTGAGGAAAATTTTCTCATGACATATTTTGTTCGATATTTTCTAATTTTCCTTATATAATTTGTTTTCTTAATGAACATATTCAAAGTTAATTAGTTCTCAAACATGAATTAATAACCGTTTGTGATGATATCGAGGTAAATTTGCTGTTTGAAATCTCTGGAAATATGTTTGGAAAATTTTTCAACATCAAGGTGCCATGTGAGTGGATATTTTTCAAATATAAAAATATATTCCCTTAATTATACAATTGATATTAGTTTTTCCCATTCAAACCTTATCTTTAATACTTTTTTTAATGATATTAAGTCCATATGATGGAATCTTTGACATTTAAAATGAATTCTGACAAATTGTCAGAGAAAAGTCAATTTTTTTTTTAAAATATATCAATAATATTACCAGATTCCGAATGTGGAGGCAATGGCTTCTCAAAAAGGGGCTCTGGACGTTCCCTGGGACGAGATGTTCGAGGTCTGGAGCGGTCCATAGCAAATCTGGGGAGAAAAAATAACATAAGTTGCAATTATGATATTTTCGAAGAAAAAAATTACTCACTTGCTTCTTTGAATGTAAAGAAGTTAACTGTGGACGTAATCGTTCAAAAATTATGTTTTTCTCGTATTATCGAAGTGTAAAATGTGCAGTATAATGCAGAAGTATAAAATAGCGTGTGACTTTTCAGAAATTCTCTGACAGAAAGAAAGATCAAAATATTTTTTTTCATAGTTACGAATTCAACTTTCACTTAATAAAATTCATGGTTACGGCCCATAGAATTGATTTATGGAGAGGGAATATTGTATTCCATGTTTTCAATTTGATGAGGATCTTTTTCATTCATTTTCTTCCACGTTTCATTTATTTTTTTCAATAAATTTCCTAGTAGATGTTGAAATTTTATGTTATATGAATGTGGGATGAATTGTACAAGAATAAATTTATTATTTTTCTACAATTCATCCGGCCTATGATGATCACAGAATATAACATCCAGAGAGTAGCAACAAATCACAAAATAAAACCTCCAGAGAGTAGGAAAATTTCTGAGGAAAATGGGAAATAATAAAATTTCAACAAATTTATTGAAAAAAATAAATGAAACGTAAGAGAAACTGAATGAAAAAGGTCCTCATCAAATTGAAAACATGGAATACAATATTCCTTCTTCATAAATCAATTCTATGGGCCGTAACCATGAATTTTATTAAGTGAAAGTTGGATTCGTAACTATGAAAAAAAATATTTTGATCTTTCTTTCTGTCAGAGAATTTCTGAAAAGTCACACGCTAATTTATACTTCTGCATTATACTGAAAATTTTACACTTCGATAATTCGAGAAAAACATAATTTTTGAACGATTACGTCCACAGTTAACTTCTTTACATTCAAAGAAGCAAGTGAGTAATTTTTTTCTTCGAAAATATCATAATTGCAACTTATGTTATTTTTTTCTCCCCAGATTTGCTATGGACCGCTCCAGACCTCGAACATCTCGTCCCAGGGAACGTCCAGAGCCCCTTTTTGAGAAGCCATTGCCTCCACATTCGGAATCTGGTAATATTTTTGATATATTTAAAAAAAAAAATTGACTTTTCTCTGACAATTTGTCAGAATTTTTTTTAAATGTCAAAGATACCATCATATGGACTTAATATTATTGAAAAAAGTATAAGAGATAAGGTTTGAATAGGAAAAACTAATATTAATTGTATAATTAAGGGAATATATTTTTATATTTGAAAAATATCCACTCACTTGGCACCTCAATGTTGAAAAATTTTCCAAACATATTTCCAGAGATTTCAAACAGCAAATTCACCTCGATATCATCAAGAACGTTTATTAATCCATGTTTGAGAATTAATTAACTTTGAATATGTTCACTTAGAAACAACTTATATAAGGAAAAGTAGAAAATATCGAACAAAATATGTCAAGAGAAAATTTTCCTCACAACTCTGCCATGAATGATATTTTTCATCATTTTTTTCTCTTGAATTTTGTCTGAAATATAAGATTGAATTCCTCAACGAATGATATCTGAATTCCTAGAATTTTCATCCTACACATATAACAATTGAAAAAATTGATAAAAAATTTTTATTCCTCGAAAATGAATTCTTTTTTTCAATTGTTCTATGTTGAGGATGGAAATTCTAGAAATTCAGATATCATTCGTTGATGAAATCAATCTAATATTTCGGGCAAAATTCAAGAGAAAAAAATGACGAAAAATTGCATTCATGGCAGAGTGGTGAGGAAAATTTTCTCATGACATATTTTGTTCGATATTTTCTACTTTTCCTTATATAAGTTGTATTCTTAGTGAACATATTCCAAGTTAATTAATTCTCAAACATAAATCAATAACCGTTCCTGAAGATATCGAGTTAAATTTGCTGTTTGAGATCTCTGGAAATATGTTCGAAAAATTTTTCAACATTGAGGTGCCAAGTGAGTGGATATTCTTCGAATATAAAAAGATGTTCTCTCAATTATAGAATTAATATTAGTTTTTCCTATTAGAACCTTATCTTTAATACTTTTTTCAATAATATTAAGTCCATATGATGGAATCTTTGACATTTAAAAAAAATTCTGACAAATTGTCAGAGAAAAGTTAATTTTTTTTTCAATTGTTATGTGTTGAGGATCAAAATTCTAGAAATTCAGATATCATTCGTTGAGGAATTCAACCTTTTATTTCGGACAAAAGTCAAGAGAAAAAAATGATGAAAATTTGCATTCATGGCAGAGTGGTGCGGAAAATTTTTTCATGACATATTTTGTTCGATATTTACTACTTTTCCTTATATAAGTTGTATTCTTAGTGAACATTTTCAAAGTTGATTAATTCCCAAACATAAATCAATAACCGTTCCTGAAGATATCGAGGTGAATTTGCTGTTTGAGATCTCTGGAAATATGTTTGAAAAATTTTTCAACATTGAGGTGCCAAGTGAGTGGATATTCTTCAAATATAAAAAGATGTTCCCTCAATTATAGAGTTAATATGAGTTTTTCTTATTAAAACCTTATCTTTAATACTTTTTTCAATAATATTAAGTCCATATGATGGAATCTTTGACATTTAAAAAAAATTCTGGCAAATTGTCAGGGAAAAGTCAATTTTTTTTTTCAATTGTTATATGTTGAGGATGAAAATTCTAGAAATTCAGATACCATTCGTTGAGGAATTCAATTTAATATTTCGGACAAAATTCGAGAGAAAAAAATGATGAAAAATATCATTCATGGCAGAGTTGTGAGGAAAATTTTTTCCTGACATATTTTGTTGGATATTTTCTACTTTTCCTTATATAAGTTGTTTCTAAGTGAACATATTCAAACTTAATTAATTCTCAAACATGAATTAATAACCGTTCTTGATGATATCGAGGTAAATTTGCTGTTTGAAATCTCTGGAAATATGTTTGGAAAATTTTTCAACATTGAGGTGCCAAGTGAGTGGATATTTTTCAAATATCAAAATATATTCCCTTAATTATACAATTAATATTAGTTTTTCCTATTCAAACCTTATCTTTAATACTTTTTTTTTAAATATTGAGTCCATATGATGGAATCTTTGACATTTAAAAATAATTCTGACAAATTGTCAGAGAAAAGTCAATTTTTTTTTTGAAAAAATAGCACAAATATTACCAGATTCCGAATGTGGAAGCAATTGCTTCTCAAAAAGGGGCTCTGGACGTTCCCTGGGACGAGATGTTCTAGGTCTGGAGCGGTCCATGGCAAATCTGTGAAGAAAGAAATAACATAAGTTGCAATTATAAAATTTTCGAAGAAAAAAATTACTCACTTGCTTCTTCGGATGTAGAGAAGTTAACTGTGGACGTAGTCGTTCAAAAATGATGTTTATCTTGAATTCTCGAAGTGTAAAATGTGCAGTAAAATGCAGAAGTATAAAATAGCGTGTGACTTTTCAGAAATTCTCTGACAGAATGAAAGATCAAAATAATTTTTTTTCATTGTTACGAATGCAACTTTCATTTAATGAAATTCATGGTTATGACCCATAGAATTGATTTATGAAGAAGGAATATTGTATTCCATGTTTTCAATTTGATGAGGACCTTTTTCATTCAGTTTCTCTTACGTTTCATTGATTTTTTTCGATAAATTTGTTGAAATTTTATTATTTCCCATTTTCCTCAGAAATTTTCCTTCTCTCTGGAGGTTTTTATTTTGTGATCTGTTTCTACTCTCTGGATGTTTTATACTGTGATCATCATAGGCCGGATGAATTGTAGAAAAATAATAAATTTATTCTTGTACAATTCATCCCACATTCATATAACATAAAATTTCAACATCTACTAGGAAATTTATTGAAAAAAATAAATGAAACGTGGAAGAAAATGAATGAAAAAGATCCTCATCAAATTGAAAACATGGAATACAATATTCCCTCTCCATAAATCAATTCTATGGGCCGTAACCATGAATTTTATGAAGTGAAAGTTGGATTCGTAACTATGAAAAAAAATATTTTGATCTTTCTTTCTGTCAGAGAATCTCTGAAAAGTCACACGCTAATTTATACTTCTGCATTATACTGAATATTTTACACTTCGATAATTCGAGAAAAACATAATTTTTGAACGATTACGTCCACAGTTAACTTCTTTACATTCGAAGAAGCAAGTGAGTAATTTTTTTCTTCGAAAATATCATAATTGCAACTTGTGTTATTTTTTTCTTCCCAGATTTGCTATGGACCGCTCCAGACCTCGAACATCTCGTCCCAGGGAACGTCCAGAGCCCCTTTTTGAGAAGCCATTGCCTCCACATTCGGAATCTGGTAATATTATTGATATATTTAAAAAAAAAAAATTGACTTTTCTCTGACAATTTGTCAGATTTTTTTTAAATGTCAAAGATTCCATCATATGGACTTAATATTATTGAAAAAAGTATTAGAGATAAGGTTTGAATAGGAAAAACTAATATTAATTGTATAATTAAGGGAATATATTTTTATATTCGAAAAATATCCACTCACTTGGCACCTCAATGTTGAAAAATTTTCCAAACATATTTCCAGAGATTTCAAACAGCAAATTTACCTCGATATCATCACGAACGTATTAATTCATGTTTGAGAACTAATTAACTTTGAATATGTTCACTAAGAAAACAAATTATATAGGGAAAAGTAGAAAATATCGAACAAAATATGTCATGAGAAAGTTTTCCTCACAACTCTGCCATGAATGATATTTTTCATCATTTTTTTTCCTTGAATTTTGTCCGAAATATCAGATTGAATTCCTCAACGAATGATATCTGAATTTCTAGAATTTTCATCCTCAATATATTACAATAGAAAAAAAAATTGACTTTTCTCTGACAATTTGTCAGAATTTTTTTTAAATGTCATAGATTTCATCATAGATACTCGATATTATTGAAAAAAGTATTAAAGATAAGGTTTGAATAGGAAAAACTAATATTAATTGTTTAACTGAGGGAATATCTTTTTATATTTGAAGAATATCCACTCACTTGACACCTCAATGTTGAAACATTTTTCAAACATATTTCCAGAGATCTCAAACAGCAAATTCACCTCGATATTTCAAAGAACGAATATTGATTTATGTTTGAGAATCAATTAACTTTGAATATGTTCACTAAGAATACAACTTATATAAGGAAAAGTAGAAAATATCGAACAAAATATGTCATGAGAAAATTTTCCTCACAACTCTGCCATGAATGCTATTTTTCATCATTCTTTTCTCTTGAATTCGGTCAGAAATATTAGATTGAATTCTTCCACGAAGGATATCTGAATTTTTAGAATTTTCAGAATTTTTATCCTCAACATATAACAATTGAAAAAAAAAATTCATTTTCGATGAATAAATATTTTTATTTTATTTTTTCATATAAAGCAACTGGAAAAAATGCACTGAAATTTGTTAGACCAAGGACAGGTCTCCAACCTATACCTATAAGTTCGAAAAATTCCAGTGGCGTACGAAAAAATGAAGGATATTCATCTGCTCGTGATTCAACAGGTGAGTTCATTCCATAAAAATCGATGATCTTTATATATTGTTTGGGAAATGTGCTTTCAAAAAAGAAAATATTGAATGAATAAATATAGGTCAAAATTACGCACGACCAAAATGGCGTCGATTCCATTTGATAGTGAAAATATTTAAGAAATATTATTGAGATGAAAAACACAAATGGTTTTTTTCAATTAAGGTATTGATTTTGATCCAATCATAGCAGTTTCTCCAAACCAACATTATATTGAATGTGTACCTGCCATGGATCCCAGTGGCGTACGGTCAATGCAGGGAGATGAAAAAATTTTTTCGGCCTTTGAAGCAACTAGTAAGTGAATTGTGTTTTCACAGTCGGGAATAAGAATTCGAATGAGGTTCTTCGGCCTGTTGAGTTAGAGTAAACGAAAATTATTTAGAATCATTTTCATAATTTTCACAGAAATATATGCCTACCTACATAATATGAATGGTCATAATGAAAATTAATCAAGTCCTTGGAAAAATTTGAATAATTAAGATGAAAAAGTCAATTATGCGACGCCAACTGATGTTCACTAAAAACATAGGCGTAGGCTATATTTGGTATAGGGGTTTTGCCTTGAAATTTAAACCTTCAATCTCAATGATTTGTTTGTTATTGTATATGTATTTTAGTGACATTTTCCTGAGCATGAAACATTGACTAATATTGAATTGAGAAAAAAATCAAAATCACCCCCTTTTCATTATGGCAAGTTTTATCATTTCCACCTAGTCAAAACTGTAGTACGATAAAATATTTTCTCTCGAAAAACAGACACGGAAACAGATACGGAAACTATCGGAGCACTTCCTCCTAAATAATTTCCAGATTTCATGTCTGAAGGTAAGTCAAAGGTAAACAAAAAAAATTCACAAAATTCCGGGAATAATTGTCGAAAGAAATATATATTTTTCAATACTCAGATGCAAAAATGGGAGTGTCAATTGCTCCAAAACAAAAAAGATCTCATCATCAAAGTATATCCAGTGGTGAACGACCAGAAATATGTTTGAGGGATGAGGCACCAAAAATATCAATCCTTAACTTAGACGGTGAGTCATATTTTCTCCATTTTCTTTTATATAGCGAGCTGTTCAGTTCCGAAATGAATGATTATTTTCAAAAACAGTCAAATTTGGATAAATAACCCGGAACTGGTAGGTTGATTTCTATTTTTAAATACCTTTTTTGCCATAAATCGAGAAGTTTTCAACCCATTAAATTTTTTTATTCTCAATTGTGAGCTAATTTTTGAAATATCATTTGTTCTTCGCCTCATTTCCTGAAAATCGCAGAAGGCTTCACTGATCTGAAACTGGAAGATTCCAAAAGGCGTGATACTTCAGGTGAGGCTCTTCAAGAATAAATTATGGGTATCCAGTATTTTAAAATTTTTTTTTCGTAGGGTCTCGAATTGGTGAACCAGTGCCCCCTACTAAGAAAACTGTAACTCAAATATCGGTACCCCTAGGGGTTGGAGAAATATCCGATAAGAAAATCGAAAGAAATCGATCTAACGTCCCTGAAAAACCGAAACTTTTTATGACTTCAGGCTGTGGAAAAGGAATTCCATCATTGGAAAGTCTTCCAAAACCGAAGATAGGAGGTAAGTGTATTCTTTTGAATTTATTTATGGAATAAAAAAAACATCCAAAATACTGATATTTTTATATAAAATTTTATTTTAGGGGTACCATTATTCATTTTGAATAAGAAGAAAGATAAAGAAGACAACTCCTTGAAATCTAAAAATTTAAATGTACTTGAGAACCAAGAAATTATGCCTGCTCAAAGAAGTAGTGAAACGAATAATTCACTATTGAGAAGTAGTAAGTCAAATTAGTTTTCATTAACAAAAAAACATTGAATGAATTAATGAATTATATGTATAAGTATATTGAAATTAAATTATTTCAGGAATTCCTTTGAGAAAGCGTGGCTCTCAGAGTACAACTAATTTGATTCCCACCAAGGAATCAACGGATGCCTTGAATGTCGAAAAATGTAAAAAAAAACCTATTACATATCTCATTTTCTAACATTCTGATTTTGCAGCTGTAGTTGGGGTGTTGAAACGTAAGAAGAGCGTGACTTTTACGCTTCCCGAGTCTGAAAATTCACCTAGAACTGATGAACCTCAGAAAACTCCAAACACTACTAATTGGGACCCATTCAAACAACAGCACAAAAAATGTGAGTATATTTCCAGAAAATATAAACATATCTGCGTATTTCATGACTCCAACCTCGATTGGTTTTAGTATATGAAAAGCTGCCTGCCTTTGGCGATGGACCTTTACCTACCACAGAACCTTCCAAACTCTTCAAAACCATCAAGAATGAGGGCTGGAATTATTCCCGATTCAGCCACAAACAACCCAAATACCCAGCACCGACAATACCCTATAATTTCCTCGATAAGCATTTGAACCGTAAGTTTCCCAGTAAAAATTCAATTCAAGAGTCAAAAAAAAATGTCAGCCTTCAGTTTCTCGCTTTTCCTTCATCCAGAATGATATGATGGAGCTACAAGTGAGATTAATTTTTGTTTTCAGTGTACAGAAACGTTTTGGAGCGAGCAGCAGTCCATACAAAATATGATCCCGAGAATTGTACCTGCGACCAGAAGGGGGATTCTGCCAAATTCTGCGAAAAACATATTGATGCCACCAAGTTACAATATTACCAAGAGGTGGCTGAAGTCATGGTACATATTTCATCCTCACAGTACGAAGTTCCTGATTATGAGGAAGCAGAAAAATTATTGAAAAAAAAATATCCCTCTATATATCTCGCTTGGGTCTTCAAAATTCCAACGAGACTAACTCTGGATTACCGAGTAAGAGAAGCTAAATGCAAAGCTGAGCTGGTAGGACACTGCAGACGCGTTTTGCAGGAAGAGGATTATCTTGCAGCATTCACACAGAGCGAAGAGATTATGGGCTCAAAGAGAGATATCTCTATCAGTGGACGCATGGGGGATGTTGAGGAAGATTTCGAATTATCCTACACATTTCTGTTCAAGGAGTACCCGCATCTGTTCATTCAATTGGTAGAAAAGATCGACTTTATGCCCCTAGCAATCGAAAGAGGGATTGTTGCTGGTCATCGTCAAGAAGTAGTGAAAAAGGCTAAACTGCCTGACGAAGAATTGCAAGCACTGGAGAAGGTCTACAGAGCCCAATTACAAAAACAATATTAAATGAATGTTATAATTTATTCTTTTTTTGCTATATTTATACACATATGTTTATTTATTGTGACGAAAAATTACTGTGATTATGGGTTGAAAAATAAAAACTCATTTTGTTCAGTTGCGCCTTTTTTTTATTTACCCTCGATGATATTATATACAGGTTTCCAAATTCGACGTGAACCTTGGAGGACGTGTTAGTTTAACTCATAAGCTGTCGTTTTGGCCATATTTATTGATATCAAAAAATCAACAGTTTACGAGTTATTTGAGTTCTTGTGTTTTTCAAAAAAATACTGTCCCTACTTCATTTTTCGTCAATTTTCTCTACGTTGACCAAGTTAGATTATTTCCATCAAAGCAGGATATGAAATAAATGAAAAAAGCGAAAATATGCTGTAATAGATGTTGGAAAAGAACTTGTATGGTTTAAAAGTTGGTATATGAAGAAATTAATGGTCAATTTCTAATATCAATTCGCCTGCAACTTTCGAATTCCACAATTTATGTATGACAAAATTATTTTAAGAACTTGCCAAATTCCTTCTTTATTTCCCAAAAAAGTTTCCGTTAGAATGCAGTCATTAGTTTCGTTTCAGCAAATTTTTTTCTAAACCATCTCTTGAATGTCCGGTATAAAAAATAGTTTGAGAACATGATGAGGAAGTCGACTCCTCGGGTAACGTGTCTGATATTACCTTGAAGGTATTCTGCCATTCATTGCACATGAGTAACATGTCTACATATTCTTAATTCAGTGCATTTCACCATTCTTCAACAATTGTTTGGAAGAAAAACGCTCAAGAGACCTTCCTTAGTTGACAAGCAAATTAACTAGTTTGTTTAGACAGTCTGATACTTGATTTCTCACAAGGCAGATATCATGACGATAAAACATTTTTTTGGTATTTTTTCGGTCTATTGAATGAAGTGAAATTCCCATTACTTTCCTGTACGCTTGTTTTTGGACATATTTCGTGGTGAAAATATTCAAGTATGATAAAAAGACCATTTGGGTCAATTGTTAAAACAAAACCTTACTTTCCGAAGTGGTCGAAGATGCCTATCTGAAGATAAGTCTTTCTCGAAGCTCCCTTAATCTTGCATATCAAATTTCGTGATGTAAACCCTCACTCGAATACACAAGATATGAATATTCGAAACGAACTTTACCTCAAACTGAAAGAAGAATACGATGAAAACTGCTGACGTAAGATTTTACTCCTGACACATTTATCGCTTGAATAATGGTATACCAAAATGAAATTTCGCATAAATACGTACCAAGTTGGAGGCTCGGAAGAATGACGATGCAGAAATTTATATAGAGTATATTTCCACGAATTTGTTCGGGTTTTTCAGAGAGAAACACTTGTTTCTCGCCGATGGGAATGATCATGGTAGTGTCCAATTTTTCTTGGAGGAAAATAACCAATTGATTTATTTTTCAGGATCCAAGGGAGAATTTTACACGAATGATCATTATTTCTGCATCACCTCGTTTCTCCTTATTGGTTTCGTAAAATACCTCAACTCATTGAAATTTATGACGCATCTGATCTGCTACATCAGGGCAACATAAGAAAATAAATATTCCTATTCCATGATTCTACGGTGGACAGTTAATAAGGTTTATTATCCAATCATTAGTTGGAATTTAAAATATTTCTGGTTATGCGGTCTGGAAAAGATGTAGCTTGAATATATCATTCTAATATTTTGAATGATAAGCGAGTGATTTCGAACATTGTAGAGAAAAATCCCATTTTCATCACAATTGTCATAAATCAAAATTGTTAGAACTTGTGTAGGTCGTCAACCACATTCAGTTAACTTTCCTTATATACATGTAGGTTTGAGCGTTTCCCAAGAAATATTACCAAATAATGTATTATTGCTGTGAAGATTTTCTAAACCAATCGTTCACGATACATCGAAAAACTCGTTTTGGTTTAATTATTTTCATCTATGTCCTTTTTCGGAAAACCTTGTAAGATGTTTTGACTATTGGGAAGTATCTAGTGTTACGTTCTGCGTCAAAGTAAAGTCATGCGGTAGTGCTTTCATCAAGGCTGTCGATGGGAATTATCATACCAAAATGTTAAGTTGCCTTATTTGGATAGCAGAATCTTTGTTGTTATCTCAGTAACGACGGCATTTATCTTGTGAAGAATGAAACCGTTTCAAAAGGTGCAAATATTTGTGATGTTTTTCTATGTATGTATAGCTTTACATAATTTCCTTACTCGAGAAGACTCCTAAACTGTAGAAAAATAAGACTGAAAGGATGTGTGTTAAGTTCTTCCTAGAACGTATATCTCAAATTATGTTTGCTATAATTATATTATCTATAGTTTTTATAATGTTGATATTTATTTAATTGAAAAAAGGAGCAGAAGAATTGAGCTGAAATAGGGGAGGTTGGGGGGTGTTTGGCAGACATAATGAACGGAAAAACTACCACCTCCTTTTTTTAAATTCAACTTCGGAAAAGTGTCATTTTCTTTCATGATGATGAAACTTTTGTAATCGCTCTTTATCGGGGTTGGGGAAGGAGTTATGTCCGGTAATATGAACTTTGTTTTTGAGTTTGAGACACTTTTCTTCTTTGCTTTTTCTTTTCTGTTTTTTCTGTTGTTCTGTTGTGCATTGTAAGGGTTGGAGTCGATGTGAATGGAGGGCCTCAACTTCCATAATAATAAACAATTTTTCAATTACCTAATTTGTAATTAGAAAATAAACAATATTCCCAGAAGTATTGTTATTAATTATTTGCATGCTTCATGTGACAATTCTACGATAAATCTGCCAACTTTAACTCAGAAAACGGATCTCACTTGAACACATAATATATTCGTTTAAGGTTGTCGAATGTCAAAGCCAGTAAACAATTCAAATACTTATCGTATTTATCTGGCTTAACAGTGAATAATGAACTGTAATTCGAACTTCTTTATACATTTATTCGTTTGATTACAACTGCGCTACAGATCCAACCAGCACGTACTGATATATTACATCATTGTTGAGTGATTTAATTGAAGATTGGCCCAGTGTTGTTCCTCTTGTGACGTTTCAGGAGTACAACGATTCAATTACAATGACCAATGCAATATTATAGTGTTCGAAATTGGCTGTATTTGCCTTGAACGTAATTGATTCGTCTTCACAGATTGCTGATTGTGGTAATTGACATCTTTTATATTATAATGAAGTATAAACCCCTATATAACTTATACAAATACCCCTACACTTTTAGTCAACGGTCATCCAATAACATTTTGTGGATCTCTTTCACCTTTTTTTGGCGCAGTTTCATTATTCTCGTCTGAACATCTTGTAC
Source organism: Aphidecta obliterata (assembly GCA_963966015.1). Lineage (NCBI taxonomy): Eukaryota > Metazoa > Arthropoda > Insecta > Coleoptera > Coccinellidae > Aphidecta > Aphidecta obliterata. Next base: position 8,173,650 of record OZ014436.1, read on the forward strand.
GGCATTCAATATTTTATTGTTGTAACCAAAGGAAAAGCTTTGATATTAATAAAAAGCTAGATGGCGAGCTGTAGAATATACCTCGGCCAGCTCAAAAATGGGGAAAAACAATAGATATTTAGGTCGCAGTGCGCTGGTAACTGCTAAAAATAATAATTTCATATTCAAACTCCAGCCTTATAAGGTTGGCGATGCAACAACCAACATCTTTGACGGCACCTCTTCAATTTATTGAAGCTTTCGCAGCTATATCATGAGATTTTCCTCAACAATATTCCACATTCAATGTCATCAGTTGTCAAGATTCCAAATATATTTTTTTATAATCAGAAAAAGGACAACCATTTTCTCTATAATAACTGATTGCAAATGGTTGATATCTTTTGATTATAGATGAATTTCAGAAGATCTGTACGGAAGACGGAGTGTTCATGAATATCCCAGCGTCGTCAACAATGGGCCTATATTTTTACTAGAGTCAATTGAATATTAATAACATTGTTATTACGGAACTCAAATGTCAAACGGGTAAAGTTCTGAATAATAAAATTACGAAAAGCACTGCCATGAAGGCAGGAGCTTTTGAGCGCTCGTACATGCACCTTGTAGGTAGATTCGCATTTTCCAGTTTTATTAATCAATTGAAGGAATTTTCGACAGCTGCCAAAAAAATTTTGAAACTTAGGCGAAACTCCAGACTTCATGTCAGTGCTTCAGCTGATCAATTTTTTTTCGATAGATCGCTTGAATTTTCTATGGTATGTATGGTCTTGGTGATGCGATCTGGACAAAATTTTGAACGTAGTTTGAATACATTATTACTCAGCTAGGTGCACAATTTCATCCCAATCCGCTCAGTATTTTCGAAACTATCAGCAAAAAAATATTTTGAACGGCCATATTTACGGAACCCCTAGTCTAATTTTGCTCATTGATGAACGTGATCGCGATATTCGCGATCCAAACCCACCCTGAGAGTTTCAAGTCCCTAGGCCTTTCCGTTCGAAAGTTACAATTTTCAATGGTTTCTATGGTTCTGGTAATGCAATCTGGACAAAATATTGTTTTAATATATCATTCTCGATTAAAATACAAAATTTCATCTCGATCGAATCCGTAGTTTCGAAATTATCGAGAAAACAAAATTTCAAACGACCGCATTTACGGAACCCCTAGTATAATTCTGCTCATTGATAAACGTGAACGCGACATTCCAGATCCACACCTATCCAGAAAATTTCAAGTCTCTAGGCCTTTCCGTTCGAAAGTTATGATTTTCTATGGTTTCTATGGTTCTGGTCATGTGATCTGGAGAAATGTAGCTTGAATATATCATTCTCCATTTAAATACAAAATTTCGTGACGATCGAATCTGTAGTTTTGAAATTATCGAGAAAACTAAATTTCAAACGACCATATTTACGGAACCCCTAGTATAATTTCGCTTATAGATGAACGTCATCACGACATTTCAGAACCTCACCTATCCTGAAAATTTCAAGTCCCTAGGCGTTTCCGTTCAAAAGTTACAATTTTCTATGGTTTCTATGGTTCTGGTCATGCGATCTGGACAAAATTTCACATGTAGCTTGAACACCTCATTCTCCATTTGAGTGCAAAATTTCATTTCAATCAAATCTGTAGTTTTCAAGTAATCAGGGGACAAAATTTTGAACGGCCATATTTACGGAACCCCTGGTGGAATTTGGTCCATTAACGAACTTAACCGAGGCATTCGGGAACTGAACCCACACTGAAAATTTCAAGTCTCTAGGTTGTTTCGTTCGAGAGTTATCTTGCTTACGGACGGCCGGACGGACGGACAGACTCGAATTTTCCGACGGATTCGTCATCAGTGAGTCGAACATAGTCGATTGAGACCATTTTCGGCTCAAAATTCGAAAAATACAGACATCGTGTAATGCTCAAAAATGAGTTCGATAAAAAGTTTGTATTTTAGAAGAAAATTTTTGAATTTCAACTAGATGAATGTGCTCGAAAAAATATATCCAATGAATTAAACCGAAAAATCTTCTGGAAAAATGGCAACTTTCAGTTCTCATATTTCAAAACCAAACATTCATAGTCTCTCATGTAAAATTTAACTTTTTTTCTTGATAAAAACGATGGATTTGGGAGCAGGCATTGAAACCTGAAACACTCAGTACGACTACTGATAAACCAAAATTATTATAAAATTCACATTTATGCTGTCCTTCTACCCACTGCTGGAATCTGCATCCAAATGTTGCAAAAGATAATATTGTCTGAATTTTATTTTGGATCGATAGTTCATTCCATAGGTATACAAACTTCTCTTCAAATGCAACTAATGAACATTCCAATGTAAACATCGGAATTGTTAATTAACAACGGAACAATTAATGGGTGGGTACATCTCACGAGTTTTGGATTCACAATTTGGTCTCTCTCGAAATGAACGTGAACGATAGTTCAGCTGAAACTATTTCCAAATCCGAATGATCGATGAATATTTGAATTGCAAGCAGCGGAAAACTGAAAAAAATTAGTTTAGTTCATTTTTCAAAATAATTTTCATACCCTATTTCCAAGTTTGCGTTCAGTTTTTTCATTGATCCATTTCTGAATAAGAATGTAATGTGCAGCCCTCAACTCATTAAACTTTCAGAACTCAAGCTTCTCGTGGAATTGTGGCAAATATGACTATGAAAGAAAGGTGTACAAAAGTTTTTCAGGTGAAACGTCCCAGCAAATTGAAATTGCAGGGACGGTGTAAGAGGAACCCTGGAGTAATGGCGTCAGCAAGGGGAAGGAAAGTGAAGGGAGTAATGGTGTTGATGGTAGTAGTCCACGGTAAACAGTTTTTTAAGGATTTAAGAACTGTTATAGACGATATATTTCCTTCATTACACGAAAGAAGACGAAATGAATTAGATTATTTCAATCAGATATAATTGAGGAAATAGAACAATTCCATGAAGAATAAGACCGAAGAGTAGCGGTCATCCGGGAAGAGGATATCCAAAGGGTGGAGTTTTATTTTTTCGATTACCCTCCCCCAAATGAAAAGTTTCGACGCCCTTGCTTTCGGGCAGATACGGAAACTTGCATATCGACATTTTTCCTTCTCCTCTTTCCCATTTAATCATCAGTCACACGTGTAACGCGAATGCGAAGGTGACATATTCAATTTCTTTGATGGAGCCGGAAATATCTATTTTGCGTCATCACAGATGAGATTTATTGAGGTTTAGGCACTAGCAAGTAGAGGAAAGTCTTTCAACAGAAGATTCTTTTTGTCAAAGGAAAGCTTTTCATCATTTTGAGTTTCAACATTCAAATATGGAGAGACATGGAAAATAGCGATGAGTCTCGTAAAAGAGTTTTTTGATATATATTTCTGGATATTGAAATTTTAGGCATTTCTTCAAACATTTTTATAACAGTTCATTTTCAAAACGTGAAGAATTATGCAACTTTTTTGAGGAAAATACAACGGCGTTTCCAAAGTATTTCTTCGACCGACAGTTATATATAAAATTGTCATGTATTATTCAAGTGAAGAGAGATAAGAGAACAACTTGAACGTGAATTGTTGCGAGCTAAGCGCTTTATCAGTTTCAACAGGAAGTGAAAATTCTTCACCATTCAACCTCAAATACGAGCTTATACCTAATTATTGATGATTGATAATATATAATCGTAGTTCATCGAATTGTGACGTTATTTTTCCAATCCATTATAATAAAATTTTCATTTTGTATGGTCGTCCCTGTCCGTAAAATAATAAAATGATAATTATTCATGGTACTGATAATTAGATGATTTGTTGCCAAATTGATTTAAACTATTCATGAAAGATTTCATGAAGATTTTCAGAAATTTGGAATCCTTCTTAAAACGGTTATAATTGTGATACAGATTGCTTTTTTATGGGTTGCAATTGTGGTTTCACAATACAGGCATTTCTTCAGGTGGGGCGTTTTTTTTTGAAGGTGCTAGAACTCATCAGAATAAATCATTTCGCCAGAAGTTGACCATATAGAATATTCAATTTGAAAAAGTGCAAAAATTTGGGATCAAGATCTTTATACGACTCTGGATCGTGTTATCTCTCTGTAAGGAGATCTGCCATGAATCGCGGTGCCATATGCATTCCAGCAAGTAAATAGAGTGCTAGATTTCATCGCAAATTTGAATATCCTCTCTCAAATTTCATTAGGAGATTTTACCTGAACGGTATAATTCTTGAAGTTCAAACTAAGGAGAGGAAAATAACTGATTGAAAAGGTCCTATAAGAAGAATGGGAAGTACACAAAAAAAAAGTTCTTACCTGACAGTCGTGGTAGTAGAAAAATTGCCCCTTCTCATATCACCGACGAGTCCGATTTAGACATTTGAGGAAAGTCTTTGCTGAAAATCTGTTCTTTTGACAGCGTAAGGGTTTTCTGTCGACCATACATGAGTGTTGTGAAAATTGTTAACTCCATTTCTTGTGGAAGTGGCTTCGTCGGTAAACAGAATAGATGTTGTTGAATGTTGGTTATCTAAAACCACAGGCAGAATTCTTTTCTTCGAGGATGATCTTCTGGTAGGAGTGCTTGAACTCTCTGGAAATGGTAGGGGAAATGCTCTAATCTTAGTGTCTTCCAAACTTACTGTGGCTCACTTGGGCGACTTTGGCTAAGGATCTTTTACTAACTGTTGGCTGCTCTTCGACAATTTCCGGAATCTGATCCCCGATTTCTGTCATTTGAAATGTTACAGGCCTTACAACATGTGCTCCCGAGGATTCTATACATCTATGCAGCAAGTTTTTGAACATCCGAGTAATTTCTCAACGGAAATCTTCTTCTGTACAACCGGCACGTTCCACTAGCATTCTCAGGGCCGTATCTAGGGCGTGGCAAGGGTGGCACTTGCCACGGGCGCAAGGTCTGAAGGGTCGCCAAAAAATATCAAATATAAAAAAATAAAAGCGCCAAGCAAAAAAAACTAATTCGTGAGATGCCAACACGGTTACGTAAGTAAATAATTCGATCACAACATTTCGGAACATTGATATTAAAAGTTTAGAATGAGAATGCAATAAGGTCAGAAATACGAGAAATATGGTCAAATTGTTATGAAAAATTTTCAAAGATGCCGCACTCTGATCATAAATATTACAATCGGCAATATCGTCATGCGATTCCAAGCACAGCCCTTTTATGAGTTGCTTACACTACATCCTTTATCGCATCCAGCTTGTTTTGAAGGGCGGCTTCTTTGATGATGATGGTTTATAATGATCGATTTGTTTAGATTTTCAGGCCACATCTGTGGTATTTTAAAAACGATTCGTATTGCCAAAAATTCACCAATCAGAGTTTTGAGCTCAAGAAGTGGCAGAAAAATTGGGCAATCTTATTCTATTCTATATAAATATTGATTTCTTTCAATTGTGAAGAGAAGACCAAAAAAATTAAATTTTAATGTTCGTTTAGTGTGTATCCAGATTTGAAGTGTTATAAGTTTTGAGTTTTTTTTTTATATTCTAACTTTTTTGTGCCATTGTGCTTTTGGATTCGAGCATTATAAATTGTGCTATTGAAGGTGAATTGTACCAAGTATTTGTCATTTTTTATGACATTATTCTGGCATCGGATATATTCAATTATTCGTATTTTAACATAATAATATTGTTCCTTTCAATTCAAGAAGAAATATGTTTGGTCCATTGCGGAAAATATGGATTTTCAAACTTGAGTTCTTACTTCTCAGAGCGTCTTTTTTTGAATGAAATGTGATAAAACTCAGATTTCAGTGTTACTTTTCATAGTTTTGATTGAATCTTCAATCTCATATGGCAAAGATTATTCTAGTGAGTTTTTTATACTTAACGTATGGACTTCTTGAATATTGTAACATCGGGCCCTGTACGAAACTTTTAGAACGTGTTTCAAAGGGTTATAAAATAGTATTTGTATGCTAAGTTTGCGGTTTTTTTTGCAGAGATTGTGATTATCGATTATTATTTTCTAGTCAACTTACCAAAAAATTTTGGTTTGCAGTATGTATTTTTAAATTTTAAGTTGAAGAATTTATAATTTTTAAGATAAATGTTCGTATTTATTACATAAATATGAATATTTCATTTTGTTTTTTCAGAATTTGTTTTATTTTTATGCATTTCAGTTGAAATGTGTATTGGAATGTTTTTAATGAAAAAATGTTTCCATAAAAATGTGTATTATTTTGAAACTCTTACGGAAATATATAACTAGCATTATGAAAAAAAAAATACTATAAGAAAATATGATGGATGAAAAAAAATCTACGCAAATAGGGAGGCGCTGACTTTTTGATGAGTTCTAACACCTGTCAAAAAAAAAGCTTCGCCTTCGGAAACACCCTCTATATAAATCACCCTGTATATCTAGTCATGAATCAAGACTATATAATAAATTGTAGGAACCTTTCTCTCAGTCAAATTGATGAACAAATCCATTGTCCAAAGATTCATAACAATACAGGATTTACATATAGAGAATACCTTAACTCGTGAGATATTGCCAAAATTCATAGCATTCCTTATGTTTTCTCACTGATATTTTTCACTTTCATACGTGATAATATTATGTGATATAGCAATGATGATAATTCTCGCTTATTATGAAATGTCACCAGGAAATCATTTGAGTTTTCGTCAAAATTGTTGCGTAGGATACAGTCATCAATAATGTGATAATTTTGAATTTCATGATTGATCCATTCAAAATGTACATGAGTCTTTGTTTGATAGGAGGTTTGTTACTGAATGAATTTCTCGAATGAAAAAAACTTATCAGGTATTGGTATATTCAAATGAACACTTTCACATTCTGTGCGACATTTTACAATATTTCAAACTCAGTGAAGTATGTAAAATATTTCGAAGACTGTTACGAACGAGGAACAAGAAATGGACCATGGAATACATCCGGTTTATTGGGTCTCTTATCACTCCAGGATATAATTACCATCGACATATCGACAGGTTGATTGCTTATGGCAAAATGAGTCATACTAAGCTACTTCACATATAACCTGAGGCGAGACAGATTTACTGTATGGTTGGTAGCTTTGGAATATGCTCAAGCTTAATGGGGAATCATTGTACACGTACCTTATTGTTTGAATGAATGCAAATAAAAAGGACGAGTGCAATGGCCTATCTTAATTTATACCATGATGAAAGAGAATTATGAACTTGAATTCTTTATTTTTTACTCCTTGAGAGATCTCGAAAAAAATGTGATAAGCTCTTAAGAAATACAGGAAGTATTTACCGAGCATTAAGATCAAAAAACAGAATAGATCAAAGATACTTTGAATATCTCGCAGAGATTCCTGAAGATCTGAAAAAAATCAAAAAATAAACAATTCGAAAACAAAATCAAATTTCAGATGATATAAAAGGGTCGCAGAAAATGGAAATGTTGATAAACCGTCTTGGTTTATCAACATTTCCATTGATAAATATATAAATGAATAAATTTATAACTCACCTGTTCTGACACTAGATAACATGCAAATAAATAAATATATGAATGGGTAAATAAGTTTATAACTCATCGCTTCGACATCAGACTATAGGTTCATATCCTAATCAATAAATATATAAAGAGATTACATGCAAATAAATGAATATATGAACAAGCAAATAAGTTTATAACTCATCCGATTTTGACAATAGATGATAGGTTTATATGTAAATACATAAATATATAAATAAATGTCAACTCACTAATTGCTTTGACACTACATTATAAGATGTATATTTGTTTTGTATTGTGGAATGGTCAGAAAATACGTTTTTATTTATAGTTACGTGCAGGTAGATGAAACCTCTGCAACTTACTATGTTTATTTAGGTAAAAAAACATTACTATTTTTTTTTTTTTTTTTTTTTTTTTTTTTTTTTTTTTTTTTTTTTTTTTTTTTTGTTCAATCACAATTTATGGTTTTTGCAGATAGAACCGGGGTGTCGACCACCAACGATTCAATCCCTCGCCAGTATTCTTCTGATGGTCGAGCATGTTGACAATATTACTGCCTTTTGCATAAGGCTAATAATTTTTTGGTGTTCCCTTATACCCAACATTTTCAAGGCCCCTGCCAGCTCTCTATCTATAAGGCCATTAGCAGAAATGATTATTGGCACAATATGAACATTCTTCAGTTGGTAAATGTCCTTCAGTTCATTGGCCAAATCAGTGTACTTACTGATCTTCTCGCCCCTTGCTTTTCTGATGTTTTCATCGAGTGGTATACTGATGTCTATAACAAACGCAGTGTTTTCCTTTTTATTTCTGATCAGGATGTCAGGCCTGTTATGCCTGATTTCTTTGTCTGTTATCACCCCCATGTCCCAATACACCTTGACTCTATCATTTTCTAAGAAATCTGCTGCTTTATATTTGTAAAAGGGCTGGCTTTCTTTCAGGAGTTCTTCTTTTTTGCATATTTCTTGGTGTAAGATTCCAGCTACTTTGTTGTGTCGGTCCAAATAATCTTTCGGCGCCAGGTAAGTACAAGCTGAGGTAAGGTGTTGTATTGTTTCTTGTGTGGTGTTGCAAAGTCTGCATCTGTCATTACCTATTTCTTGTTTCAGGATGTTTTTGCGGTAGCTTCTGGTAGAAATGACCTGGTCCTGGATTGCATGAATGAATCCCTCAGTCTCCGGCATGAGGAATCCCTGTCTAAGGTAAGTGGTGGACAACTGCCAGTCAACATCTTGACTATGTAGTGCGGCAGCATACCTTCCATGGATGGCCTTATTTTTCCATTCCTGCTCCATTGAATTTATACTTTTTTGTTTTTCAGGGAGGATGCTACCAGCTAAGTTGAGAGGAGAGAGATTACCATCAGCCAAACTGAGAGCTCTATGAAGTGGATCATCAGATGTCTGGAAGTAAGTATATAGCCTCTGTAGTTGGTTCGTGTGAAGCATTTCCAGATTTAGTAGGCCTCGTCCCCCGCGGTCTCTTGGAAGGTACAAACGGTTACTCGATGAGATTGGGTGGTGATTCCTATATTTCGTCATAGTTGTTCTCACTGTTCGGTCCAGGCGTTCAAGGTCTGTTTGCGTCCATCTAATGACTCCAAATGTGTGTGAGATGGCAGGAATCACCCAAGCGTTGATGGCTGATATAAGACTTTTGGAATACAACTTGGTCTTCATTGTTGTTTTCAGTCTTCCGATAAAGTTCTCTTCAACTATAGTTTTTGTCCTTTTTTGATCTATGGTAAGACTCTGTTGCAGACCTAAATATTTGTATGTGCATCCTTGTTGGAGACAGGTGAATTCCGACCCATCCGAGAGTGATATATTTGTTGTTTCTTGGACGGTTCCTCTTCTCGCATGAATGTAGGCGCATTTTTTCAATCCAAATTCCATTTTTATATCCTTACTGAACTCTTTAACGATCTCTAGTTGATTCTGTAGTTCGAGTTCGTTTGCAGTGTAAAGCTTCAAGTCATCCATGTAGAAGAGGTGCGTCAACTTCATTCTGGTTGATCTACTGATGACATATCCACGATTTTCTTTTTTCAGCATGAAGCTCAAAGGATTGACAGCCAGACAGAAAAGCAGAGGACTCAAACTATCCCCCTGAAATATACCTCTGGTGATGGCTATGGTGTCTGTTACATAAGATTCACGATTCACGCAGACGTTCAGCGAAGTTCTCCAAGATCTCATGCTCGCCGTAAGAAAATTGATTATAGTTGGGTCGACTTTGTATAGTGTGAGAATCCTTCTTATCCACGTGTGGGGAACAGAATCAAACGCTTTTTGATAGTCCACCCACGCAATGGAGATATTTCTTTTATTTTTTGTTGCTTGTTTGGTCAAGATCATGTCGATTATCAGGCATTCATTACTTCCCTTGCTGCCTTTTTTGCACCCATTTTGCTCTGAAGCTTATTATTTTTATTATTATATTATTATTATTATGTATCTATACTGTTATGGAAATTCGAGAACCTTTGAAAATTTAAGTCAATCCAGTAAATTCAATAAATTTATAAATTATTGTTATATTATATTTTCCAAGAGGGTTCATTTTATTTGAATGTAGGAATGTTACCATGGAATTATTATTGAATGAGAAATTAAGCAAGCCGGTTTAGGACAATTGAAAAAACGTCAATTGAAGTATTGTTGTAAAATCTGGTCAATTCGAATTGCATGGGACTTGAAGGAGTGAGGATTGAAATTGGGGAATGAAAGTAAAAATTATTGACGTACTGATCGTATTGTCATAAATCCACAAGAGAGGAACATTAGATTTGGAGAATTTTTGAGCGCTCGTACTACTTACACGAGGGCTATATCATTTCGTCATTTCGTCTGTATTTTTCGAATTTTGAGCCGAAAATGGTCTCAATCGACTATGTTCGACTCACTGATGACGAATCCGTCGGAAAATTTGAGTCTGTCAGGCCGTCCGGCCGTCCGTAAGCACGATAACTCTCGAACGGAACAACCTACGGACTTGAAATTTTCAGTATGGGTTCAGTTTCCGAATGCCTCGGTTAAGTTCGTTAATGGGCCAAATTCCACCAGGGGTTCCGTAAATATGGCCGTTCAAAGTTTTGTTCCCCTGATTACTTGAAAACTACAGATTTGATTGAGATGAAATTTTGCACTCAAATGGAGAATGAGGTGTTCAAGCTACATGTGGAATTTTGTCCAGATCGCATGACCAGAACCATAGAAACCATAGAAAATTGTAACTTTAGAACGGAAACGCCTAGGGACTTGAAATTTTCAGGATAGGTGTGGATCTCGAATGTCGTGATCACGTTCATTTATGAGCAAAATTATACTAGGGGTTCCGTAAATATGGTCGTTTGAAATTTAGTTTTCTTGATAATTTCAAGACTACAGATTCGATCGTGACGAAATTTTGTATTCTAATGGAGAATGATATATTCAAGCTACATTTATCCAGATCACATGACCAGAACCATGGAAACCATAGAAAATCATAACTTTCGAACGGAAAGGCCTAGGGACTTGAAATTTCCAGGATAGGTGTAGATTTGAAATGTGGCTTTCACGTTTATCAATGAGCAGAATTATACTAGGGGTTCCGTAAATAGGGTCGTTTGAAATTTTGTTTTCTCGATAATTTCGAAACTACGGATTCGATCGAGATGAAATTTTGTATTTTAATCGAGAATGATATATTGAAACAATACTTTGTCCAGATCGCATGACCAGAACCATAGAAACCATAGAAAATTGTAACTTTTGAACGGAAAGGCATAGGAATTTGAAATTTTCAGGGTGGGTTTGGATCGCGGTCACGTTCATCAATGAGCAAAATTAGACTAGGGGTTCCGTAAATATGACCATTCAAAATATTTTTTTGCTGATAGTTCCGAAAATACTGAGCGGATTGGGATGCAATTTTGCACCTAGCTGAGTAATAATGTATTCAAACTACGTGCAAAATTTTGTCCAGATCGCACCATCAAGACCATAGATACCGTAGAAAATTCTAGCGAATTATCGAAAAAAAATTGATCAGCTGAAGCACTGACATGAACTCTGGAGTTTCGCCTAAGTTTCAGAATTTTTTTGACAGCTGTCGAAAATTTCTTCAATTGATTTCTGAAACTGGAAAATGCGAATCTACCTACAAGGTGCATGTACGAGCGCTCAAAAGCTCCTGCCTTCACGGCAGTGCTTTCCGTAATTTTTTTAAAGATAACAACGTGATGATACGTGATGTTTATTTGGAAACATCATAGGATGGAAAATCATCAGAATATTCAAGAATTTGTTCAATTAAAAGAAAATTGAAGGAACTTTATCTGGACTGTTCTCTGTGAGTGTGTACATTTATGGATACATAGTTTGAAAGGATTTATTAATTAAGAATTTTCCATTTTGGTAGGATTAGTTGGTTTGAGTTTAATGGTTAAAAATATATATTGTGTAAAATTTTTTTGATTGATCACCTTGAACCTTCTTTGAGAAAGAGTCTAGGGCAAATTAATTAGAAATTAAATGAAATTCTTTTAAAATTGTTATTTTTTTTACAACAAACAGCTCGGTATTCAAAATTTCCAATAACTCTCTAATATAAGAAGTAGTAACGTTATTCGGCACAATATAATCTGAAAAGTAGTTGTCAGGATGACGTGCCAAGTTGGTGAAAAACGGAAGTGAATCGACCTTACCCTACTAAAGCTTGACGTATTCGCGAATCGAAAACAGTTAGGCGTGGTGTGCGTTCAACTCATGCTCAGCTTTCCGTGTCCAGAACCTATATGGTAGCCCCATTTCATAAATAATTTATGATAACTGGATTATTGTTTTCATTGCAAAAAAATTATTATGCGTGCTCGATGCGGCCCCTATTATTCGGGGTTTTTGGCAGAGCACTAATTCACTCCCGAAACGTTTCAGTATTCAGTTTACGCCATATGGTCACCATGTAAACATTCGATCGAACGGAACCTACCATATTTTTCAGCTCGTGTTGGTTCATTACGTTGCTTCGGAAGATGAATCCGAAAAAGAGAATTATCGCCAAGGTCGATGGGCGAATAATATACAGGTTGACTCGATTGTTTCGTTCGAATTCCAGTTTATATGAGGTTCAGAATTTCTTCCATACGAATCTAATCTAATTTTTCCACTTTCTCCTACTGTTTCCAAGAGGAGCCATCGTCTATTCGCCTCTCGACTTAGGCTTGTGAAGTGGTCTCGTTTCCTTCGTATTTTCTTTCATATTTTTCTTGAAACATAGTTTTTCGTCATGAATTATTCGCTTTTTCTTGCTTCTCGATTTTCTCATTTTATGTATCAATTATCAATCCTTGAAAGATTCCCCCTTTTTCTTTCCCAGTTTCTTTTCCTAGAATTTTTTCCACTTTCATAACTCTTGCACATTACATGATACGTAGGTATATCTATTGTATTCACCCCCAAATTATATCTGTCAAATGAAACTCACAGCCATGTTATGATAATTAATTAGACGAAATGATGTAGGATGAACGTATCTGAGGTCACTGATCTGATGCTGTGACAGAAGACAATATTGTGAAACTCATACAAAGAGTGATATTAATTTTATCAGCTAGAACCTAACCAAGGTTAACCGCACCGAGCTTAAAAAATATTTTTATGATTTAATAATCTCAACAAATGTCATGTATCATATCTTTCATGAATACACACACAACGTTCGATTTTCAATTAATGACTAGTTTGTAATTCGATATTATCGAGCAATATAAAATTCAAGTGATTTGTTATTTTTATCATAACTGAAGTGATATTTGTTACTATATTGTTCTTTCCGAAGAGCATGTGAATACCTCTTCGTTTCATAGATATCGAGAGAAACTGTTAAAACGATTTGTAATAAACAACAGAAATTTTTAATCGAGTTATTCTTGGTATCAATTAATTTTATACAGATGCAGTTTCTTGACACGTTTACTTACGTAGCAGATGATTTTTTTCTTGGATTTTGCCTCATATCTCTGGCAGGAACTAAAGCGCAAACATTTCTTGGTTCGAAGGTTTGCCGTATTTTTGGAAAATAATATTTTCAGTTCATCGCCATACAACATTCTTGAGCGCTCGTACTACTTACACGAGGGCTATATCATTTCGTCACGATGTCTGTATTTTTCGAATTTTGAGCCGAAAATGGTCTCAATCGACTATGTTCGACTCACTTATGACGAATCCGTCGGAAAATTCGAGTCTGTCCGTCCGGCCGTAAGCACGATAACTCGAACGGAACAATCTAGAGACTTGAAATTTTCAGTGTGGGTTCAGTTCCCGAATGCCTCGGTTGAGTTCGTTAATGGGCCAAATTCCACCAGGGGTTCCGTAAATATGTCCGTTAAAAGTTTTGTTTCCCTGATTACTTGAAAACTACAGATTTGATCGAGATGAAATTTTGCACTCAAATGGAAAACGAGGTGTTCAATCTACATGTGAAATTTTGTCGAGATCGCATGACCAGAATTATAGAAATCATAGAAAATTGTAACTTTCGAACGGAAACGCCCAGGGACTTGAAATTTTCAGGATAGGTGTGGATCTCGAATGTCGTGATTACGTTCATCTATGAGCAACATTATACAAGGGGTTCCGTAAATACGGTCGTTTGAATTTTTTTTTTCTCGATAAATTCGAAACTACGGATTCGATCGAGATGAAATTTTGTATTTTAATCGAGAATGATATATTGAAGCAATATTTTGTCCAGATCGCATGACCAGAACCATAGAAACCATAGAAAATTATAACTTTTGAACGGAAAGGCCTAGGAACTTGAAATTTTCAGGGTGGGTTTGGATCGCGATTATCGCGGTCACGTTCATCAATGGGCAATATAAGACTAGGGGTTCCGTAAATATGGCCGTTCAAAATATTTTTTTCCTGATAGTTTCGAAACTACTGATCGGATTGGAATGAAATTATTCACCCAGCTGAGGAATAATGTATTCAAACTACGTGCAAAATTTTGTCCAGATCGCATCACCAAGACCATAGATACCGTAGAAAATTCTAGCGAATTATCGAAAAAAAAAATTGCACTGACATGAAGTCTGGAATTTCGCCCAAATTTTCAGAATTTTTTTGACAGCTGTCAAAAATTCCTTCAATTGATTTCTAAAACTGGAAAATGCGAATCTACCTACAAGGTGCATGTACGAGCGCTCAAAAGCTCCTGCCTTCACGGCAGTGCTTTTCGTAATTTTTAATCATCGTGAAGCCTAGAATGAATAAAACAAGTTTGTCAGTCGAATCGTGGGAAGAATATTAAAAGTTTAAATCCAAATCATTGCTGTGATAAAAGTCAATGTTCCATTATTTCTGGGGCAGATTGAGGAATTATAATATATAATATGAGCCAGCATTTGTTGAAGTTCATTATTCTGACAAATTAAGTTTTCACTGAACAGCCCAATTTATTTCCAAAGAAAAACTTGTACCTATATTGAAAAAAAAACTTGCTTCACTTGGTATCGACCTAGTTCCGAATGAAAGTTGTGTGGTCTGTATTTTTCGAATTTTGAGCCGAAAATGGTCCTAATCGACAGGGTTCGAATCACTGATGACGAATCCGTCGGAAAATTCGAGTCTGTCCGTCCGTATACACGATAACTCTCGAACGGAACAACCTAGAAATTATCACGGTAGGTTAGAATTTTAAATGCCGCGGTTGAGTTCGTTTTTGGTTAAAATTCGACCAGGGGTCACGTAAATATGACCGTTCGAAATTTTGTTCTCCTGAAACCTTCGAAACTACTGATTATATCAAGATGAAATTTCTCATTCAGATGGGAAACGACGTGCTAGATGCAAAATTTCGTCCAGATCGCATGACCAGAACCATAGAAACCATAGAAAATTATAACTTTCGAACGGAAAGACCTAGGAACTTTAAATTTTCAGGGTTCACTCCCCTGCCCACCCTATGTACGCCTATGGGTAGATAAAGTATAGCCGGTTCAAAGAATATTTATGCTGGTTATTAACTTCCCATTTATAGACCAAGGCCCCACAAATACCTGGTGCATCAAATATTCATTGCTTGAACACGTCCGCTGTATGCTGTAGACTTTCAATACCCATGAACGTGATGTTCGTTCACGTGACGAAATTCCCTATTCATCGAAGTGGGAAAATTGAATTATTGCCAGACCTTGTGATTGGAAGATGAAGCGTTTCGATATTGTTTTCGTTGAAAAGCTTACATATATGAATCCGAAAGCTGAATGGATTGAAAACTAGTACGCTCTGCAACTTTTACACAAATGTTGATTACCATCACATCATTTCCTCATCCTAAGTTTGACAGATGAAAGATGAAAACATAGTGAAGCATCGCCTCAAGCATCGCATCAAGACTAGCCTCAATTCGGGCATCAGAGGGCATATAGTGGGGCATCTATGAAAGCAGTTGTATGAATACAGAGTCGTATTGAGAAAATTGAGGAAATAGGAAGTATTGGTTCAAATATAAAATATGTTTTCTGATATTTTGTTGCACCCAGTTGATAGAATATAAAATATTCTTATCTGACAAAAATATGAAAGATTTTGCTATAATATTGGTTTTCTGTTTTATTTACATTGTGTTTGTAGCTCACCTGATATATTCGTAATATTGCTTATTTTGTCCATTTTTTTGTTGAACCCAGTTAATAGAATATAGAATATCTTTATCTGACAAAAATATAGAAGAGATTGCTATAATATTGGCTTTTTGTTTTATTAACAGTTTTTGAGCGCTCGTACTACTTACACGAGGGCTATATCATTTCGTCACGATGTCTGTATTTTTCGAATTTTGGGCCGAAAATGGTCTCAATCGACTATGTTCGACTGACTGATGACGAATCCGTCAGAAAATTCGAGTCTGTCCGTCCGTCCGTCCGTATGTAAGCACGATAACTCTCGAACGGAACAACCTAGAGACTTGAAATTTTCAGTGTGGGTTCAGTTCCCGAATGCCTCAGTTAAGTTCGTTAATGGGCCAAATTCCACCAGGGATTCCGTGAACATGGCCGTTCAAAGTATTGTTTCTCTGATTACTTGAAAACTACAGATTTGATCGAGATGAAATTTTGCACTCAAATGGAAAATGAGGTGTTCAAGCTATACGTGGAATTTTGTCCAGATCTCATGACCAGAACCATAGAAAATTGTAACTTTTGAACGGAAACGCCTAGAGACTTGAAATTTTCAGGATAGGTGTGTATCTCGAATGTCGTGATCACGTTCATCTATGCGCAAAATTATACTAGGGGTTCCGTAAATATGGTCGTTTGAAATTTAGTTTTCTTGATAATTTCAAAACTACAGATTCGATCGTGACGAAATTTTGTATACAAATGGAGAAATTCTCCAGATCACATGACCAGAACCATAGAAAACATAGAAAATCATAACTTTCGAACGGAAAGGCCTAGGGACTTGAAATTTTCAAGATAGGTGTGGATCTGAAATGTCGCGTTCACGTATATATGAGCAGAATTATACTAGGGGTTCCGTGAATACGGTCGTTTGAAATTTTGTTTTCTCGATAATTTCGAAACTACGGATTCGATCGAGATGAAATTTTGTATTTCAATCGAGAATGATATATTAAAGCAATATTTTGTCCAGATCGCATGACTAAGACCATAGAAAATCGTAACTTTTGAACGGAAAGGCCTAGGAACTTGAAATTTCCAAGGTGGGTTTGGATCGCGAATATCGCGGCCACGTTCATCAATGAGCAAAATTATATTAGGGGTTCCGTAAATATGGCCGTTCAAAATATTTCTTTCCATATAGTTGCAAAACTACTCATTGGATTGGGATGAAATTATGCACCTAGCTGGGGAATAATGTATTCAAACTACGTGCAAAATTTTGTCCAGATCGCATCACCAAGACCATAGATACCGTAGAAAATTCTAGCGAATTATCGAAAAAAAATTGATCAGCTGAAGCACTGACATGAAGTCTGGAGTTTCGCCTAAGTTTCAGAATATTTTTGACAGCTGTCGAAAATTCCTTCATTATTTTGTCCAGATCGCATGACCAGAACCATAGAAACCATAGAAAATTGTAACTTTTGAACGGAAAGGCCTAGGAACTTGAAATTTTCAGGGTGGGTTTGGATCGCGAATGTCGCGGTCACGTTCATCAATGAACAAAGTTAGACAAGGGGTTCCGTAAATATGGCCGCTGAAAATATTTTTTTTGATAGTTTCGAAACAACTGATTGGATTGGAATGAAATTTTGCGCCTAGCTGAGGAATAATGTATTCAAACTACGTGCGAAATTTCGTTCAGATCCCATGACCAAGACCATAGATACCGTAGAAAATTCTAGCGAATCATCGAAAAAAAATGGTCAGCTGAAGCACTGACATTAAGTCTGGAGTTTCGCCGAAGTTTCAGAATTTTTTTGACAGCTGTCGAAAATTCCTTCAATTGATTTCTAAAACTGGAAAATGCGAATCTACCTACAAGGTGCATGTAGGAGCGCTCTAAAGTTCCTGCCTTCACGACAGTGCTTTTCGTAATTTTTTTTTATTCATTTCAATACAAACAAATTATTCACCTCTTCTCACTTCACTATGTTCTTACCCTTACTTGATTACGACACTAGTTAAAACACAATACGGCAAGCACCAATCATATGTATCGTTTCGGGCATCATGCCTGCGGAGAGTCTTGAAAATCAAATCGATTTGATTCCCCGGCAACTGTGACGCTCGATGCCTGGGAGGCAATGGTCGATGTTTGACTATGAACGGTTTAGTTCAGTCACATGTATTTGTTTTTGATGCTTAAGGCGAGTCTTGATGCGATGCTTCACTATATTTTCACCCTAAGAATTTTGAATCAGTTATTGTTCTACTTACTTACAACCAACTTTGATTCAAAATCTGAAAATTTATTTTGCAATAATGCCTAGACGTGAACCAAGTGTGGATGAATCCAATAGGTCTATTGGTATGATCGAGGCGGGACGTAATCAGAGAGAAGTTGCGAATTTCTTTCGAGTTAGTGGAAGCGTAGTTTCCCAGCTCGTCCATTGATGTCGAGAAACTAGAAACGTGACCGATAGACCGAAAAGTGGACGCCCAAGATCTACTACTCCTGCATAAGATCGGTTCCTGACTGTCTCTACCCGTAAAGAGCCTTCTGAAAGAAAAATTTTTCTTTGGGAAAGCAACTACATCATTCAGTAGAAGAAATTCAGGAAACATTGGCAAAGGAATGAAAAGATAATTTCGATATTGTGCGAGACTAAATTATATCGTTAAAACTTCAAAGTGTATCATACTAGGAATAGTAATAAGAAGTTATATTCGATTAATTGATTTAAATTTGGTTCAAAATTTTTTAACGCTTACGAGGGGCCAGTTTATTATTTTCTGCTATAAATAAATTCAGAATTTCGAGAGAATGTTTGGAGAATGTACAACACGAGAGGAGATACCGATTCTCGGAAAAAACACAACGTTAATTTTTGTGTCTCCTATATTCGTGTAGATATAGAGGACAGGTTTGGGTGACATCTTCGAACTTAATGTACCAGGCGTATCCCAAGATTCGAACAATGCTCTTTGGTTTTACGGAGAGTCCAATAATAAAAGAATACGAGAAATTCAATGATATATCGATAATAATTGATACTTCGGTATTTAGATTCCACTTCAATTATAAATTCAATGAAAGGTTTGAATTCTGCCCATAAAATTCGGGAACTGTCCCCTCACTGAAAATTTCAAGTCTAGGTCGTTCTGTTCGAAAGTTATCGTGCTTACGGACGGACAGACTTGAATTTTTCGACGGATTCGTCATCAGTGAGTCGAACCTTGTCGATAAAGACCATTTTTGGCTCGAAATTCGAAAAATACAGACATCGTGACGAAATGATATAGCCCTCGTATATGTAGAACGAGCGCTCAAAAACGAGGAAAGTTCGTGCTGTCCCGAATCGGAGTCGCCAAGATAGATCTTCTCACTTCAGTTCAATAAGTTTTTCGGATTATACTGAACCTAATGACTTTGATGTGAGTTAGAAGTAGCGAAAGTAGAATTTTCTTTGCTCGAGCAAGGAATTTTTGACCCTGAAATTATCAGATAAGGAATCGAACTAATATTTCATAAATCTAAACAACAATACCTTCTGAAACAACTTTACAATTCTAACTAATTATGTACTAACGTGGGGATGAAAGGAACACGTAATTCGAACGAATTAACCGCTACATGATGGTCCCTTGACATTTCAATTGTTTATCGAATACTCTTCCCCGAACATCCAGAAGTCTGTTAACTTCGTTGTATATTTTATTCAAATGCTCACAGGAGAATGGAAGCAGTACTTGGCTTTTATGGAAGAATTCCCTGTAAATTCCAGTTGGAACTTCGTTCTGGAGTTGACGTCTTTTCCAGTTCTCTAACCCTTTGATGAGGCTTTAAGGGATGAAAAGATAAAACCTCCGGCAGTTTCACGCTCACTATCCAGACTGTCGGCGGCAAATAAAAAACCTTGGAGATTCGGGGACTATTTCGATGAAAATACATCGGGTTTGTCTGCCCAACCAGACAAGGGCGCGAACCTCCACTCCTTTCATTTCGCTGTCTGCGTACCTCAATATCAGTTTAAGTCCTTTCGAATATGACAACTCAATGTTCGGTATTGTTTTGCCGCGAATTTTCGCTGTTCTAGAATCATTAAAATGGTTCAGAAATATAAAATGTTGGTTCGACATAAAAATATTGATTTAATTTCTGTTAGATTTTTCTTACCTGCCTCATTCATCATCATGCTTCGAAAGGAATCAGAGGAAGAGAAATCCAGTAGAAATTTTCTCCACTATGTTTTAGCGGGCTTGTTTCTATGAACGAGAACCAACCCACATAAGAATAATGCTCGAATTTCGAGCCAAGAAGGGTCTTGAACTATCAGTTCGGATACACAAATAAAGAAATCGTGGTGCATTCAATTATGTCCGTCCGTCCGTTGTTCTCTCCGTAAATACGAAAACATTCGAAAAAAATTATAAAAGCAATTCCGTGAAGTCAGGAGCTTTTGAGCGCTCGTACATGCACCTTGTGGGTAGATTCGCAATCTCCAGTTTTAGAAATTAATTGAAGGAATTTTCGACAGCTGTCAAAAAAATTCTCAAACTTAGGCGAAACTCCAGACTTCATGTCAGTGCTTCAGCTGACCAATTTTCTTTCGATAATTCGCTAGAATTTTCTACGGTATCTATGGACTTGGTGATGCGATCTGGACAACATTTCGCACGTAGTTTGAATACATTATTCCTCAGCTAAGTGCAAAATTTCATTCCAATCCAATCAGTAGTTTCGGAACTATCAGTAAACAAATTTTGTTAATGGTCATATTTACGGAACCCCTAGTCTAATTTTGCTCATTGATAAACGTGACCGCGATAGTCGCGATCCAAACCCACCCTGAAAATTTCAAGTTCCTAGGCCTTTCCGTTCAAAAGTTACAATTTTCTATGGTTTCTATGGTTCTGGTCAAGCGATCTGGACAAAATGTAGCTTGAATATATCATTCTCCATTTAAATACAAAATTTCGTGACGATCGAATCTGTAGTTTTGAAATTATCAAGAAAACTAAATTTCAAACGACCATATTTACGGAACCCCTAGTATAATTTTGCTCATAGATGAACGTCATCACGACATTCCAGAACCTCACCTATCCTGAAAATTTCCAGTCCCTAGGCGTTTCCGTTCAAAAGTTACAATTTTCTATGGTTTCAATGGTTCTGGTCATGCGATCTGGACAAAATTTCACATGTAGCTTGAACACCTCATTCTCCATTTGAGTGCAAAGTTTCATCTCGATCGAATTTGTAGTTTCGAAGTAATCAGGAGATCAAAATTTTGAACGGCCATATTTACGGAACCCCTGGTGGAATTCTGCCCATTAACGAACTCAACCGAGGCATTTGGGATCTCAACCTACACTGAAAATTTCAAGCCTCTAGGTTGATCCGTTCGAGAGTTATCGTGCTTACGGACGGCCGGACGGACGGACAGACTCGAATTTTTCGACGGATTCGTCATCAGTGAGTCGAACATAGTCGATTGAGACCATTCTCAGCTCAAAATTCGACAAAAACAGAAATCGTGACGAAATGATATAGCCCTCGTGTAAGTAGTACGAGCGCTCAAAAAGAGGCTTAGAGTTTTGGAATTTTCAGGGTACGTTCGAGGTCTGAATGCGCCTGTTTAGGTGTTGAATCGGCATAATCTGCCAACGGATTTCGTAGATAAAGCCATCTGAATTTTTTTCAATAGTTCGAAAAATACCGATCTGATCGAATTGGAACTTTGTAGTCAGTTGTGAGAAAAATATTAAAAGCACTGCCGTGAAGTCAGGAGCTTTTGTGCGCTCGTTCATCCACCTTGTAGATAGATTCGCATTCTCCCAGTTTTAGAAACCAGTTTAAGGAATTTTCGACATCTTTCAAAAAAATGACAGCAGCTCTTTGTCGAATCAGCTATTACAGGAATATCATAGGAATTTTTTTTCGATAATTTGCTAGAATCTTCTACGGTTTCTAATTTCTATGGTCTTGGTAATGCGATCTGAACAAAATTCCGCACATAGTTTGAATACATCATTGTTCATCTATGTGCGAAATTTCATTCCGATCGAATCAGTAGTTTCGAAATTATCAGGAAAGAAATATTTTGAACGCCCATATTTACGGAATCGTTATCGTTCATTGATAAACGCGACCTCGACATTCGAAATCCAAACCTTCCCTGAAAATTTCAAGTCTCTAGGTCTTTTCATTCGAAAGTTAAAATTTTCTATGGTTCCTATGGTTCTGGTCGTGCGATCTGGACAAAATTTTGCATGTAGCTTTCTCCATCTGATTGCAAAATTTCGTTTCGATCGAATCAGTAGTTTGGAAGTGATCAGGAGAACAAAATTTCGAACGACCTTATTTACAATCGCGGCAGTATCCTGAAAATTTCAAGTTTTTAGGTCGTTCCGTTCGAGAGTAATCGTGCTTACGGCCCGACGGACGGACATACTCGAATTTTTCGACGGATTCGTCATCAGTGAGTCGAACCTTGTCGATTGGGACTATTTTCGGCTCAAAATTCGAAAAATATAGACATCGTGACGAAATGATATAGCCCTCGTGTGAGTAAAACAAGCGCTCAAAAACGACACGAAGATTCATGGGAATTTTCAAAGGATCCTTAAAATTGGAAAACTTAAAAAATGTCTCCAAAAACTTCGGCATCTCAGAAACTATTCGCCATATCCTGCTGAAAACTTGCTACATACAGGGTGTATCTTGTGGACATGCTTATATTTGATGGGGGTGATTCTTTCACTCGTTTCAAGAAAAAAACATACTATGAACGTATGTCCTTAAAGTCTCACCTTTTGAGATACAGGGTGATAACATTTCGAAAAAAAATCAATTTTTTAATAATAACTGAGATAATATTGTAGACATCTTTATAACATTTGATACATGTCTTCTGTACATCAAGGTGCATTCCGTGATGTACAAAAATTTCCATTTGCTCTACCAGTGGCGGGTGTTGCATTGAATATTTTTGGAGAAAAAAATATTATGCCACTGTTTTCTCTTCAAATAAAAATTACTTTTGAAATCCATTTTTGAGCAAATTTGATTTTATGATTTTTCATTGTCCGACGCATGGTTTTCGCTGAAAAAATAAAAATCCTTCAAATTCAGGATCAATTCCTCAAAAATCTGATGCGTTGTGGTAATGTTTGTGCATCGACTAAAAGCAAATTGAGAGAACAGATTCGTTTCAAAATGAATGAGAATCCTTGTCAGATGTTCGGTTCTTGATTGAAATTATTGAATTAAAATTGCTTCATAATTTTTTCAAAATTTTATCACCAAGTATTTCAAAAGTTAAGACTTTTAGGACATACGTTGATGGGGGGTTATTTTCTTAAAATTAGTCAAATAATCACCCCCTTGAATATTAGCATGTTTTCAAGGATCCCCCTGTATAAGGCATGGACAGGGCCGCATCTAGGGCGTGGCAAGGGTGGCACTTGCGACAGGCGCAAGGTCCGAAGGGTCGCCAAAAAATATTAAAAATAAAAAAATAGAAGCGCCAAGCAAAAAAAATTAATTCGAAAGATGACAATACGGTTACGTGCGTAAGTAATTCGATCACAACATTTCGAAACATTAATATTCAAACTCAATTCAAAGTACAGAATGAGAATGCAATCAGGTCAGAAATACGAGAAATATGGTCCAATTGTTATAAATAATTTTCAAAGATGCCACACTCTGATCATAAATATTACAATCGACAATATCGTCATGCGATTCCAATCACAGCCCTATATGAGTTGCTTACACTACATCCCTTATCGCATCCAGCTTGTTTTGAAGGGCGGCTTCTTTGATGATGATGGTTCATAATGATCGATTTGTTTAGATTTTTAGGCCACATCTGTGGTATTTTAAAAACAATTTGTATTGCCAAAAATTCACCAATCAGGGTTTTGAGCTCAAGAAGTGGGAGAAAAATTTGGGAATATTACTCTATTATACATAAATATTGTTTTCTTTCAATTGTGAAGGAAAGAGCAAAAAATTTAAATTTCAATGTTCGTTTAGTGTGTATCCAGATTTGAAGTGTTATAAGTTTTGGGTTTCTTTTTTATTCTGACTTTTTTGTGCCATTGTGCTTTTGGATTCGAGCATTATAAATTGTGCTATTGAAGGTGAGTTGTACTAAGTATTTGTTATTTTTTATGACATTATTCTGGCATCGGATATATTCAATTATTCGTATTTCAACATAATAATATTGTTCCTTTTAATTCAAGAAGAAATATGTTCGGTTCATTGCGGAAAATATGGATTTTCAAACTTGAGTTCTCACTTCTCAGAGCGTCTTTTTTTGAAATCTAATAAAACTCAAATTTTAGTGATACTTTTCATAGCTTTCATTGAATCTTCAATCTCATCTGTCAAAGATTATTCTAGTGATTTTTTATGCTTAACGTATGGACTTCTTGAATATTGTAACATCGGACCCTGTACGAAACTATTGGTACGTGTTTCAAATGGTTATAAAATAGTATTTGTATGCTAAGTTTGCGGTTTTTTTTTGCAGAAATTGTGATTATCGATTATTGTTTTCAAGTCAACTTACCAAAAAATTTTTATTTCACGTTATGTATTTTTAAATTTTGAGTTGAAGAATTCATATTCTTCAAAATAAATGTTCGTATTTATTACATAAATATGAATATTTCATTCTGTTTTTTCAGAATTTGTTTTATTTTTATGCATTTCATTTAAAATGTGTATTTCAATGCTTTTGCTGAAAACAATTTTCCATAAAAATGTGTATTAATTTGAAACTCTTACAGAAATATATGACAAGCATTATAAAAAAAAAATACTATAAGAAAATATGATGGATAAAAAAAATCTACGCAAATGGGAGGGGGTGCTGTCTAATATATTGCCACAGGCGCAATAGTACCTAGATACGGCCCTGGACATGAATATAATGAGTAATGAGTATCACCAACATATTTGGCCAAAACTCAATTCAGGCAACTTTATTCCAGCTACCCTTGTATGAATATCCCTAAATTTTTTCCATGTGTTCGTTTTAGAAACCGCAGAAAAAGAATCTAAACTACTGACAATCAAACTTGAACACGTGCTTATCTTCATACAAAAGCCGTGCGATTAGTTGGAAGGAACCTCGAGGAATAATGAAAGATAAAAATGACCAATCTAACAACTTCCTTTTTTCTCTTTGTCCTCAATTACAGAGAATTCCAGCGAACATATAATTCGAGAATTCCTGTGGTAAAATAAACGTGTCTGGCAGACAATCGGCTGTCGCAATCGGCACTCAAGGCAGAAAAGTGTTTTAAACTCCTGTGATAACTATATTGATCATCAATCAATATTGAAATGATAAAGAAATTCCCCTGTCGCGCGCCAATGATTTCGCTTCGACTGCAAGGTATAACGTAAGTAGAAAGTGATATTTCTGTTGGGGGGACTTACACCCAGTTGAATTCAGAGAACTGACGCAGGTAGACTGGGAGGTGAGTCACAACCTTCAACCAAAGCCAGTTCTAAATTTCTCTTTACACATTGATTATAATGAGAAAAGGAATAAATATACCACTTCAATGAAATAGTAAGACGCATCCAGTGATTAAATTTTTTTCTTCAAATGTGACTCATTCTTTCACTTTGGAAAAGTCATTCAAGTCATCAACATAAATAAACTATGAAAGGACCTAGTTGAATGACCTCAATACCGGTGCCCCGAAAGAGTGGTGACAAATTGAAACAAATATTTCCCTCAAAAAATAAATCCCCTTATATTAAATGAAAAAGTAAGAGTATATTTTTAAAATATTCCACAATTTTGGAAAATTTCCAATTGAATTTGAAGGGATGCTTTCTCAAACTAAGTGCTCTGTTTTGAAGAAAAATACACTGACAGTGACGTACGCAAGAAGCGCATCAGGGTCCTCTTTTCCCTAATTTTCTTTACGCTGGAGCTGTTGAGAATTGGAATACCTCATTCAATTTTGAGTGATCTCTGCCAGATAGAATATTTGGGAAGAAAAATATGGAAAAGATGTATTGATTTCTTGAAATTATCTCGGAAGCGGTATATTTTGAATGAATTATTTTTCAGATTTCATAAGTGACGTTAAAAAAAAAGAGAAAAGCACCGCCGTGAAGTCAGGAGCTTTTGAGCACCTTGTAGTTAGATTCGCATTTTCCAGTTTTAGAAATCAATTGAAGAAGCTGTAGAAAAAAATTTCAAACTAAGGCGAAACTCCAGACTTCACGTCAGTGCTTCAGTTTTCTACGGTATCTATGGTCTTGGTAATGCGATCTGGGCACGTAGTTTGAATACATTATTCCTCAGCTAGGTGCAACATTTCATTCCAATCCAATCAGTAGTTTCGAAATTATCAGGAGAATAATATTCTGAACGGCTATATTTACGGAAACCCCAGTCTAATTTTTCTCATTGATGAACGTGACTGCGACATTCGAGATCCACAACTTTCCTGAAAATTTCTAGTCCCTAGGCATTTCCGTTCGAAAGTTATAACTTTATCCCTTTATCATGAGTTGTGAACCATATAATGTGCAGGAATACTTCGACTACTGTAAATGTAATTATTAATAGCTATAGTTTAAATGATTGTGTCTGACATTATTTCTATGTATAACATGATGTATACTATGAGATGAATAAACCTATCTATCTATCTATCTATCTATATGGTTTCTATGGTCCTGGTCATGCGATCTGAAAAAAATGTAGCTTGAATGTATCATTCTCCATTGAAATACAAAATTTCGTCACGATCGAATCCGTAGTTTTGAAATTATCGAGAAAACTAAATTTCAAACGACCATATTTACGGAACCCCTGGTAGAGTTCTGCCAATTAACAGACCAAACTGTGGCATTCGGGAACTGAACCGATACTGAAAATTTCAAGTCTCTAGGTCGTTCCGTTCGAAAGTTATCGTGCTCACGGTCGGACGGACGATCGCCGAACCTTGGTGATTTTCTGCTCAAAATTCGAAAAGACGTCGTGACGAAATTAAATAGCCCTCGTGTAAGTAAAACGAGCGCTCAAAATAAGAGAGAGAAACGACCATGATTCCCTTCTTGTTGAATGAAATACACCTTCAATTCAATTGAAAATTTTTCAAATCTGTGAAAGATACGAGAAAAAGTAAATCAAATTTTCTCCGTAAAAAAAGACACAAAAAAATTTTTGAAAATTCCCTTCATTTTTCGTGGAGAATCTCTGGTTTTAATTTAACGCCATAGTTTTGGGAAAGAGTTCATCCATATCTATCAAGCCGTTTGGAATTGAAAATATCCGCAGTCCCAAACTTTCGAAAATTTCTTCATAAGTTGAATGAATATCGATAAAAATGACTTCTCTTTCGTAATAATTATAAATAACTGGGACGTGAAAGATCCTCAAAAAAATTACTTCAACGTCCCAAGAATGATTTGGTGTTTTTGAGCGCTCGTACTACTTATACGAGGGCTATATTATTTCGTCACGATGTCTGTATTTTTCGAATTTTGAGCCGAAAATGGTTCAATCGACTATGTTCGACTCACTGATGACGAATCCGTCGAAAAATTCGAGTCTGTCCGTCCGTAAGCACGATAACTCTCGAACGGAGCAACCTAGAGACTTGAAATTGTCAGTGTGGGTTCAGTTCCCGAATGCCTCAGTTGAGTTCGTTAATGGGCAAAATTCCACCAGGGGTTCCGTAAATATGGCCTTTCAAAATTTTGTTCCCCTGATCACTTGAAAACTACAGATTTGATCGAAATAAAATTTTGCGCTCAAATGGAGAATGAGGTGTTCAAGCTACATGTGAAATTTTGTCCAGATCGCATCACCAGAACCATAGAAACCATAGAAAATTGTAACTTTTGAACGGAAACGCCTAGGGACTTGAAATTTTCAGGATAGGTGTGGATCTCGAATGTCGTGATCACGTTCATCTATGAGCAAAATTATACTAGGGGTTCCGTTAATATGGTCGTTTGAAATTTAGTTTTCTTGATAATTTCAAAACTACAGATTCGATCGTGACGAAATTTTGTATACTAATAGAGAATGATATATTCAAGCTACATTTCTCCAGATCACATGACCAGAACCATAGAAACCATAAAAAATCATAACTTTCGAACGGAAAGGCCTAAGGACTTGAAATTCTCAGGATAGGTGTGGATCTGAAATGTCGCGTTCACGTTTATCAATGAGCAGAATTATACTAGGGGTTCCGTAACTACGGTCGTTTGAAATTTTGTTTTCTCGATTATTTCGAAACTACGGATTCGATCGAGATAAAATTTTGTATTTTAATCGAGAATGATAAGAATAATATATTGAAGCAACATTTTGTTCAGATCGCATGACCAGAACCATAGAAAGCATAGAAAATTGTAACTTTTGAATGGAAAGGCCTAGGAACTTGAAATTTTCAGGGTGGGTTTGGATCGCGAATGTTGCGGTCACGTTCATCAATGAGCAAAATTAGCCTAGGGGTTCCGTAAATATGGCCGTTCAAAATATTTTTTTTTTATAGTTTCGAAACTACTGATGGGATTGGAATGAAATTTTGCACCTAGCTGAGGAATAATGTATTCAAACTTCGTGAGAAATTTTGTCCAGCTCGCATCACCAAGACCATAGATACCGTAGAAAATTCTAGCGAATTATCGAAAAAAAATTGTTCAGCTGAAGCACTGACAGTCTGGAGTTTCGCCTAAGTTCCAGAATTTTTTTGACAGTTGTCGAAAATTCCTTCAATTGGTTTCTAAAACTGGAAAATGCGAATCTACCTACAAGGTAGATGTCCGAGCGCTCAAAAGCTCCTGACTTCACGGCAGTGCTTTTCGTAATTTCTTAAAGTAAGATTGTCTGAGGTGATTGTATCGACAAATCAAAAATGAATTTTATACAATTTATAATAAAAATAATAATAGTAATATAAGCGTTTATTGATCAGTTTTTACAACTAGGTATCTAAAAAAACTCTAAAAAAGCTGTGAGTTACATACTACAAGAGATTATAACTGTATACAGCTGTTTCAAAAAATATTCACAATCTAACAGTAAAGCAATAAACTAAAATGATTTCCTACTACAATTTGAAATACACAAGTTAAACATGAACTTTCAATCTCACCAAACAGAACAATTTCTTAAGTCATCTTCGGGAATTATCGTCTTAATCTGTGAATGTCAACATCATTAGGTATAGCCACTTGGTATCTTGAATATTTTGGGGGATTTCATAATAGTTATTGATATTTTCCTGGGTCGGGTATCATTAGTCAAATTAGTTAGTGTAACGTTTCAAATAATTTCCTCAAATTAAGCATTTTTTAAATAAAATTTATTAAACCCTGTATTAAGGTCCTCTCTTCTACTGTTGAAACAATGAATTGACTTTTTTCCACATCAAAACACTCAATCCATCACGTATTTCACTTGCCCAACTGTCACAACACAACTAATTATCACTAAAAATCCGTTTTCACAAAAAAAATTTTTTACCATTTTAAAAAAAACTGATTCATCATCTCGACTTCATTACTCTTGTTGTTTCATGAACAACCTACGTCATAATTTCATCATAATTTTCATGGCGACACATTGTATTTGAATATACGGGGGTCATTCGAAAATTTTGTAGTGATCATAAAATAATTTATACACTCACCATTTGTTAACCTTGCAAAATACAAGAAATTAACTTTTTTAAATTTCATATGGGGTGTCAAAGTAAAATACCCACTATAGTATTCACATAAAAGTTTGAATAAATCAGTAAAAACTGTAAACAACATTACATTCGATTTCACAAACAAAATACAGATAGATTCCTCTTCAGCTTCCTCCTGTCCAATTTCTTTACTATTGGTAAATTTTCGAACCCTCATAATTTGTTGACTATTTAGTCACGTGAGCCATCGACTAGGCTTTTTTAGATCTGCGCAAGCGCAGAGGGGGATTCGATTATACCGTTAATGTGAGTCCTATCGAGGGGGCGTACCCTCTGTTGAAATATATTCAGCACAGTGATTGAGCATGCGTGGATGAGCTTAATGATCTATACCTTCTCCACTTGCAGAAATTTTCAATTTGGTTTTAGAACAATCACTTATTATTTCTCAAGACTATTTTTGTGTTATATTCCTCGATGAAACTATATCAGGCAGTCCTCTCCATTCAGGAGGTATGTCAGAACATCTGGTTCTAGTGGGTTAGAATCTTGCTTTACAACATACGTTTTCAATCTTCTTCAATTTCTGGTTTTACTCAGGCGATTTACAATTTATGTCTTCAACAACAATTTTAGGGAAGCGTCCTTCAAGTATTAAATATTTTGGTGGGCTTTTTATACATACCGATGTTATTTTCAATCTTCTTCGATTTGTACCGACAATGATTGAAACAGCCTCTATATTTATTTGACCCATTCAAAATTTCTTCGAAGTATTGGTTCACGTTTAGCTCAACGAGCAGACCGACGCTTCCCCCAGTGTTTGGTCTGTCATATTTATCAATCTCATAGTCATTGAATGCGATTCGACTGTTAGCATTTAGTTTCGTTTCTTGGAAGGCTATAACATCAGGTTATTCAACTGCTAATAGTCCATCTATATCAGATCTTCGGGACCTCAAACCGTTTATATTCCATGAAACTACTTTAAGGGTGTTTTGCAAGCTTGTTTTCTATCTCTTTTCAAAGTAAACATTATTCTTCTGAAAACATTTTCCGTGGATCTGTCAAGGCCATCTTCTAGTTCGGTCTGTTTCAAGTTGCCTTCTTCTTGTTTGGTCTTCAGCTGCTCTGTTTTTTTTTCCGAACGGGGTATGTTTTAGTGGTTTCTTTTTCCTTTTTTGGTATAGATTTCGGTGCCATCTCCTCTCTTCTTGCGATCAATTCGTATTGTGGCGTTGGTTTAGCTCATTGGAGATTTTATTCCAGTCTGAAGTTCCTGCCATGGCGACGGGAGGAGTTTTCTCTTTTTTGAGGGCTCCAAGATAATTCATCTCAGACGAAATTGCAGTTGATTTATTCCCTTTAGCTTATTAATATGATAAGAGGTTTTCTCCACTCGTTGTGTGCACCTCAAAAAGGGATAAGCGAGATTCCAGACAATTCAATGCTGCAAAAGTGTTTCACGATGAATTCGCAGCGTTTTTTATACATATTAATAAGTGATTGTTAGTATTTTAGCTTTCATAATTATACTTTCTGATTGCTGAATAAAGTGTTCATGGAAGAAGAAGAAACTTTCTTGAATTCGAGTTGCAAACTATCCAAGGATCGAATCAACCGAAAGTTTCAAACTGAATGTTTTCAGGGTGAACTGTTCCGATTGGAATTCACAGTGTAAATGTGATTCGAGAGGACTGGAAAGATTACAATTTAATCCGAACGTCTGGGAAATCTAAGCGGATCCGTGGAATGCTAGTCACTTTATACTTTTTCTTTGAACTCATCTGAACTTTCGGGCTAATATACGCCTCCAGCTCCAAACTCAGCGAACAAGGATCGAAGTGCAAAAACGGCAAGGAAAAATACTCATATTCTCATTTCCAGCATCCATGGTGCTTTCGTGGAAAACTGTTCGCCCCTGAAGGGGCTTCTGAATCAATCAAGAGGTGGACTTTCTGGTACAACAATACTAGAATGGTAACGCACGAAAGGTCAGCTTGTGGCTGTAAAATGGCAAGCTTCCGTGGAACAAGTATATCGAGGTTACTGTTAGCAAAGCAACAGCTTTCATAAAGAATAGCTTCAATTGGTACCACAAAATGCTCACTATCGTTAGGCCGCTTTCCGAGCGTCTTTCAGGAAGAAATACTTGCAATAAAAAGATGTGTGGAAATGAACCTAGTAAGAAACTATCAGACATGTGACATAGCGATACATTCTGACAGTCAGGCTGCATCGAAGCACTGAGCTTTCATATCATCAATTCTAAGATGGTATTGCAGTGCCGAAGAAAACTCAACGAAATAGGCAAGAATAACAAGGTCGTTTAGTCTGGGTTCCTGGCCACTCAGGAATCAAAGGAAACGAAGAGGCCAATACACTTTTGCAGAAAGGGAGCACAAACGCCACTTACTGGCCCAGAACCTTTCTGTGGCATTGGTAAACGCACCTATAAGAAAGAGTTTCTGGAGAAGGACGAGACCGAAAGAGAAGCACTCTGGAGGAACCTTCCAGGAATGGATCACTCTAAAAGGTTCATTCGGAACTTTGAAAGTTCATGATCCAAAAAGTATTTGGATCTCAGTAAGAACAAGTTACGCCTACTCACTGGTTTCCTCAAAGGACATTGTCGCCTTAGGAAGCATATGATGAGAATGAGCTTAACAGAAACAGACGAGTGTAGATTTTGTGGTGAAGGGGAAGAGACTCCTGTTCACCTGGTTACAGAATGCCTCGCCATTGCAAACCAGCGCAAAGAATGTCTTGGACAAGAGAATTACAGGAGGAATGAGGATCTAACCTCCTTGAAGCCCTCTCAGATACTGGAGTTCATTGGAGCTCTGGAGCTGGAGGACGAGCTGTAGGTAGCGCATTTGCGAATACGGCTCTGATGGGGGGCACAATAGACCTCGAGGTCACAGTGGAACGTAACCCCCTTCCTAACTATTGACTATTAACTATTCTTCCGAAACTCATCCTTGTAGGTAAATTCACCTATACCAAATGAAGGTTCTGGGCCAATGAAAGGAGTTTGTGCTCCTTTTCCGGCACGTGTTTTGACCTTTTCATTTCCTTTGATTTCTGTGTGACCAGGAACTCAGACTAAAAAGATCTTGTTATTCTTGAGAGTTTTCTTCGGCACTCCAATACCATCTTAGATTCGAAGATTTGAGAGCTCAGTGCTTTAATTGCAGCCTGACTCTCAGAAGGTATTTCTTTATCACATTTATGATAGTTTCTGACTAGCTTTATTTCCACACATCTTTTTATCAAAAGTATTTCTGCCTAAAAGACGTTTGGACAGTGGCCTAACGATAGTTAGCATTAGGTGTGAGCCCCGAATACTCCAACGTCAGTCCCTGTGGTGGTTTAAGAACCATCTGTATACCATTTGACGGTACTCTTTTCGAGAGCTGGAGCTGTGGGCACCCTGTCGCAATCTTCTTTTCTACTAAGCATCGTAGTGGTTTTCTCGATGCTAGTTTTCTTTACCATCTCTTCACTGGGCAGGTCCACTGATGAGATGTATTTGATCAGAGAGGAGCAGGCTCTCTGATTTCTTATTCCCTCACCGCCGGTACCTTCTCTGGATATTCTTAGGATGGCCCTATGGGGAAATCTATCTATCACAAGATGAACAGGTGTAAGATCTGTAATGATCTCCAATGCTCTAGTAGTAGTACTCTACGGTATCTATGGTCTTGGTAGTGCGATTTGGACAAAATTTTGCAATTTTGAGTACATTATTACTCAGCTAGGTGCAAAATTTCATCCCAATCCGCTCAGTATTTTTGGAACTATCAGCAAAAAAATATTTTGAACGGCCGTATTTACGGAACCCCTAGTCTAATTTTGTTCATTGATGAACGTGACCGCAACATTCGCGATCCAAACCCACCCTAAAAATTTCAAGTTCCCAGGCCTTGCCCTTCGGAAGTTATAATTTTCTATGGTTTCTATGGTTCTGGTCATGCGATCTGAACAAAATGTTGCTTTAATATATCATACTCGATTAAAATACAAAATTTCATCTCGATCGAATCCGTAGTTTCGAAATTATCGATTTTTGGTATAATGACTTATTTTGATGAGTTTCATCACCTGTCAAAAAAAGCCTCACTTTTGAAAACACCTTGTTTAATATTGGATTTTCTCCGTATCATTTCCACTCAAATGTAAACTTCAAAATGTGGGAATGGTTTTTCGCGGAATTTTCATTGTAATCAACATGACATTTATTTCATTCAACATTCGACAACAGCCGTAAAAATTCCATATTCCATCTTTTTGAATCCTTAGCGAAATTTTTTTGTTATTGTTACCTCATCAATACCAATAACCGAGTTTCAATAAAGTAAACATCAACATTTCTAAATTCACGAGGAAACATCATCCCGTGTTTACAAAAGGAATGGAATATTTGGATGAAGTCCAGTTACGATATTATAGTCTCAAGAATAGAGACTTTTCTTCTCGGGACCCGAGAATGAACACAATGAGCGACGACAAAATGGTCATGATTCATATTTCCAACCGGCTTCTGAGAAATGCCCGATATTGCTATGTGGGATCTGTTTGAAAGTTATACTTTTGCTTCTCTCCGTCTCTGTTCTTAAAGAATAAAGTTAAAATGAATAATGAGCATGAAGCAAGATAATATCGGATATTTTTCAGCCCATATTGGTTGGGGTTATTGAAGAATCAAGCAAGCTGTGCTTGATACGTATTGAAAGAACAACCACTAGAATACTGCGTGAACTTGAGGGGAGGGAATTTATGTTCAAGCGGGTCGAATCAGGAAGTAATTTCGAGCTTATACCCTTAGTTGTACAGCCTGCCATAATGGCATTTTCTGAAGAATAGGGGAGTTTTTAATTTTCTATAGAAGACCAATGTGGACAAGTTCTATTCAACAGAAGTGACACAAAAGGAAATTTTTGTTATGTTGATTTACTAGTTTATTTTCAGTCATTATTTTGTTTTCAGTAAATATGGAATAATAGAAATTATCCCGTCGTTTTCGTTCGAATTCTCAAGTTTCTTCACTGAATTTTTTCGTTTAGATGAATGCAGGTTACAGAGGGATGAATTATAGGTTATCCAGCACCAAACCTATTAATTGCCCTGGAGTTTTGAATCCGAAATATTTTATTGTCATGGAATGAAGCAGTTCTCTAGGATTTTTGCGAGGTTTTGTTCGAGCGAAATGTTTGAAGCCAATAAAAAAATTCGAAGTTTTTGTAGGAATTTTTTTGAAATTATGTAATTTGCATGGTAGCCAGACATATTTCTCCTTCAAATTTTGTGTTTCACATTTTCTAAGGTGTATTGCGTAGGGCTCGGAATCGTATTCGAATAATTAGAATATTCTCACTTCGAATTTTTTGTAATTAGAAAAAAAATATAGAACAGGAAATTTGAGGACTCGTTCGATTTAAAAGCGAGTTGATGAATATATTTTAATCAATAATGACTTCGCGTAGCAAAATTTGGCGAAATTTGTCCAGAAATGAAAATAGTGTGTAATGACAATGTAGCCAGCAAGAACTCAACAAGTAACTTGTGGGCCGAGCTTTGTTTTCTCAGTTATGATTTGTAGACTCTGTGTTTATTCTTTAGATCATTCCTCATGTGTTATGTTTTTTGTTAGTACCTAATATACTTGTGTAATATCGGTGTATTTTTCTTTCTTTAGATCATTCCTCATGTGTTATGTTTTTTGTTAGTACCTAATATACTTGTGTAATATCGGTGTATTTTTCTTTCATTTGTTACAGCCCTATCATTTTCAAATGATCCAATAAAATTATTGTTCTTTTATCTGATATCATAAGACTCATGTCCTTATTATCAGGGCCGTATCTAGGTACTATTGCGCCTGTGGCAATATATTAGACAGCGCCCCCCCATTTGCGTAGATTTTTTTTTCATCCATCATATCTTCTTATAGTATTTTTTTTCATAATGCTAGTCATATATTTCCGTAAGAGTTTCAAAATAATATACATTTTTATGGAAAATTCCTTCATTAAAAACATTGAAATACACATTTTAAATGAAATGCATAAAAATAAAACAAATTCTGAAAAAAAAAAAATAAATATTCATATTTATGTAATAAATACGAACATTTATTTTGAAGAATATAAATTCTTCAACTCAAAATTTGAAAATACATACTGCAAACGTGAAATAAAATTTTTTGGTAAGTTGACTTGAAAACAATAATCGATAATCACAATTTCTGCAGAAAAAAACCGCAAACTTAGCATACAAATACTATTTTATAACCATTTGAAACATGTACCAATAGTTTCGTACAGGGCCCGATGTTACAATATTCAAGAAGTCCATACGTTAAGTATAAAAAATCACTAGAATAATCTTTGACAGATGAGATTGAAGATTCAATGAAAACTATGAAAAGTAACACTAAAATTTGAGTTTTATTAGATTTCAAAAAAAGACGCTCTGAGAAGTGAGAACTCAAGTTTGAAAATCCATATTTTCCGCAATGAACCATACATATTTCTTCTTGAATTGAAAGGAACAATATTGACAATTGAATATA
This sequence comes from Aphidecta obliterata, assembly GCA_963966015.1. Lineage (NCBI taxonomy): Eukaryota > Metazoa > Arthropoda > Insecta > Coleoptera > Coccinellidae > Aphidecta > Aphidecta obliterata. The sequence continues at coordinate 8,210,051 of OZ014436.1, forward strand.
TCCGATGCCAGAATAATGTCATAAAAAATAACAAATACTTAGTACAACGCACCTTCAATAGCACAATTTATAGTGCTCGAATCCAAAAGCACAATGGCACAAAAAAGTCAGAATATAAAAAAAAACTCAAAACTTATAACACTTTAATTTGAACTTTTTGCTCTTCTCTTCACAATTGAAAGGAATCAATATTTATGTGGAATAGAACGAGATTCTCCAATTTTTCTCCCAATTCTTGAGCTCAAAACTCTGATTGGTGAATTTTTGGCAATACAAATTGTTTTTAAAATACCACAGATGTGGCCTGAAAATCTAAACAAATCGATAATTATGTACAATCATCATCAAAGAAGCCGCCCTTCAAAACAAGCTGGATGCGATAAGGGATGTAGTGTAAACAACTCATAAAAGGGTTGTGCTTGGAATCGCATGACGATATTGCCGATTGTAATATTTATGATTAGAGTGCGGCATCTTTGAAAATTTTTTATAACAATTGGACCATATTTCTCGTATTTCTGACCTTATTGCATTCTCATTCTGTCATCTTTCGAATTTTTTTTTTTTGATTGATTTGTGATTTTTATATTTAAAACATTCCTAGCCCTAGTATCTTGTGAAGAAGATTTGATCCATTGGTTCCAATAATATACATGATGTCCCATGTATGAGTATACAGAGTGTTCTTCAAGGTGAGGCTTTTTTTTTTGACATGTGCTAGAACTCATCAAAAGAGATCATTTCGCTGGAAGTTGATCAAATAAATATTCAATTTGAAAAAAGTGCAAAGAATCTTCGGCATCAATATACGACTCTGGATCTTGTTATCCCACTATGCCATGTCCATCCCCTCATAATGTAAATGAAATGCTCGACTTCCTTCGGGATTTTTTTTAGGCACTACAATTTATCCCAAATTAGCGTATTTTCTCTCTACTTTTATTAGGAGATTTTTTCTGAACGGTATAATTCTTAATTTTCAAACTAAGGAAAGAAACTGGACCTTATTTTTCAAACATGTCGTTTGAAGAATTATAATTTCTGAAAATAGGATGAATTTTTCATCGAATGCGCCATTTATATGCCAGTCTCCGGGACTTTCTGAACCACTTAGTACTTAGAGAAAAGTGATTTCAGCCCCGAAAACCTCTCGGAATAATTTCATTATGACGGAAGGAAGACTGAGTTTCCAATTAGTCGGCTCTGTACAGCTCCATTGTTTCAGGAAAATTGAATCCCTAATGCATATATCCATAACTTCCTCAAGAGTTCTCCCATCAAAGCTACCACAGTTGAAAAGAGTTATAATTCACTTGTTAATGTGAGAGTAGCGTCAATATACAGGGCAGTAAATTATATTGAGGAGTAAAATGCAAAAATGCGGGGATAATAAAACGAGAACTCGTTTCAGTGTTTGGGTACATATCGCGTTCAACCACATTCTGCTCACGCTACTTGAAATAACAATGATTTTTCAGAGAAGGAAAGCATAAAATATCCAATGAAAGAATATTCGAGGATTTCAAACGATCACAACCCTCAGAGCACCATTGGATTTCCTTCTAATTAGATTCGTTGAAAGAAGGGAATTTCAGAAAATTTCTTTCTTGACCGGAGGATTCGGGAAGGGATGACTAACGCCTAAACCATTTGAATTAATGATTGCTACTGATGTTTTTGCATCATAAAAATAAAAAACTTATGGTATTTTTTTCTCACCTCTTTGAATCTATTTTTTTGAACAATTGAGAATTAATGTGAGTGACATGAAAATTAATTATTGGTTACAACATTTTCGTGTTGAGGTTGGCAAAGAACCTTCACAAACTGTATAGAGTGCGAAAAATGTTCAAGAATAATCAAATCAGTAATACAAAACATACCTAATTCCCCATTTTCCCAAAAAGGACCTCTTGAATGGTGCAATAAGTATTCGGTTATTGTACAAATCCGGTCCTACTGTTAACATCTTAAGCCATCTAGGCATCCACTTCCTTTACAATTCTATGCATTCTAATGGGTTTTTTATGGATAGACGCTCTAAAGTCATTGACTACAGATGTTAAACTTGACTGAGGCGAATATACCTCAATTGTCCTGACGGAGACAACAAAAGACACTGTACCCATTTTTGAAGGCAGAGCATATTGAATGAGCCTGTTGTAAAATATACATTTCAACTAAGGGCCTGCCTTGCCGTAAAGAAATATGTCAGCGAATCCTTAATTTGAAGCATAACGAGTGTTTGACATAGTTTTGCATATCGAAAATCTGTATTCCGATGGCTATTTTGAATGAGAAATCTTTGAAAATGTTAGATTTCAAAGAGTATTCTATACCTCGAAAAAAAAATTACAGAAAGCACTGCCGTGAAGTCAGGAGCTTTTGAGCGGAAGGAAGGAAAAAAAATATTTTGAACGGCCATATTTACGGAACCCCTAGTCTAATTCTGCTCATTGATGAACGTAAACGCGACATTTCAGATCCACACCTATCCTGAAAATTTCAAGTCCCTAGGCGTTTCCGTTCAAAAGTTACAATTTTCTATGGTTTCTATGGTTCTGGTCATGCGATCTGGAGAAATGTAGCTTGAATATATCATTCTCCATTAGTATACAAAATTTCGTCACGATCGAATCTGTCGTTTTGAAATTATCAAGAAAACTAAATTTCATACGACCATATTTACGGAACCCCTTGTATAATTTCGCTCATAGATGAACGTGATTACGACATTCGAGATCCACACCTATCCTGAAAATTTCAAGTCCCTAGGCGTTTCCGTTCAAAAGTTACAATTTTCTATGGTTTCTATGGTTCTGGTCATGCGATCTGGAGAAATGTAGCTTGAATATATCATTCTCCATTAGTATACAAAATTTCGTCACCATCGAATCTGTAGTTTCGAAATTATCAAGAAAACTAAATTTCAAACGACCATATTTACGGAACCCCTAATATAATTTTGCTCATAGATGAACGTGATCACGACATTCAAGATCCACACCTATCCTGAAAATTTCAAGTCCCTAGGCATTTCCGTTCAAAAGTTACAATTTTCTATGGTTTCTATGGTTCTGGTCATGCGACCTGGACAAAATTTCACATGTAGCTTGAACACATCATTCTCCATTTGAGTGAAAAATTTCATCTCGATCAAATCTGTAATTTACGAGTAATCAGTGGAACCAAACTTTGAACGGCCATATTCACGGAACCCCTGGTGGAATTTGCCCCATTAACGAACTCAACCGAGGCATTCGGGAACTGAACCCACACTGAAAATTTCAAGTCTCTAGGTTGTTCCGTTCGAGAGTTATCGTGCTTACGGCCGGACGGACGGACAGACTCAAATTTTCCGACGGATTCGTCATCAGTAAGTCGAACATAGTCGATTGAGACCATTTTCGGCTCAAAATTCGAAAAATACAGACATCGTGACGTAATGATATAGCTCTCGTGTAAGTAGTACGAGCGCTCAAAAAAGAAGATGCAGTTTTGATAGAGTGTGCGAAAATGGTTGTGCTAGCAAAATGTGTTTTTTTTTCCGAGAAAAGCTTTGAACATTCGTTATTCAAATTATATACTATCTAAAACGTGGAAAATCGAGGAGGGTTCGAAAAAATTTTATTACTGAAGGTACTGAACCAAAAATAAGATGTTGATCATTGGTATTGAATTTCCGAGGAAGTAATAAGAAACCTTTACCCACATAAGATTGCGAAGTCGATTCGATAACTATAAAATCGTAATACCTTGAAGGTAATAAAACGGCCTCATGATATAGAAATGGATTGTTTGGGTTCGATTATCGGAATGTGCAGGTTGAAGGAAATAAAAACAAAATGGAGAGATAAGTCGAATTATTCGAAATCATTACTCATAGGTAGTTGAGGAATGATTCCGATAAAATTGGAATAGCTGAGTCAAATTTCTATTGACTCAAGTTATAGAGATATCTTGAGTTCACGATTTTATCTGACGACTTGTGGAAATTTAACAATGGGATTTTCTTTCAATATTTATAAATGTAATCAGAATATTTTCAAATATTTCCTTTTTTGAACGTAGTGGTGAAAATGATAATTTAAATTGCTAATGGATAAACAACGATGGATATGGAATGTTGTAACTCAAATTATAAAGGGTCTCTTAAATTGAGTTTTCGAGAGTGCGCACCTGTGTAACACACTTCAAACATCGAACGCACCAATATGTCATTTTGACAGCTGAAGGTCTACCATCTATATTTGTGAGACCCTATACTTTGAGGGAGGTGTGCCTATATGGATCCGAAATAAATCCGTTTTGAATCAAAATTTTTTATTGCTAAGTCATCAGATATAATTCTATATATACTACATAACATCTTTATCACTGTGCAAATACCTGTTTACTCTCCATAGTTGTAAATAAAAAATTACTCCACTCGACACTCCCAGATAGTAAGTTTCATCAAGGCCGCTGAATTTTTCGACTCCTCTCAATATTGTATTTCGAAAATTCAAAGCATTTCATACTCTCAGGTACTCAGTTGTGTACAGTCCTGGTCTCAAAAATAAAAAATTACGAAAAGCACTGTCGTGAAGGCAGGAACTTTTGAGCGCTCGTACATGCACCATGTAGGTAGATTCGCATTTTCCAGTTTTAGAAATCAATCGAAGGAATTTTCGAAAGCTGTCAAAAAAATTCCGAAAGTTAGGCGAAACTCCAGACTTCATGTCAGTGCTTCAGCTGATCAATTTTTTTTCGATAATTCGCTAAATTTTCTACGGTATTTATGGTGCATAATTTCATCCCAATCCAATCAGTAGTTTCGAAACTATCAGGAAAATAATATTTTGAACCCCTAGTCTAATTTTGCTCATTGATGAACGTGACCGCGATATTCGCGATCCAAACCCACCCTGAAAATTTCGAGTTCTTAGGCCTTTTCGTTCAAAAGTTACAATTTTCTATGGTTTCTATGGTTCTGGTCATGCGATCTGGACAAAATATTGATTTAATATATCATTCTCGATTAAAATACAAAATTTCATCTCGATCGAATCCATAGTTTCGAAATTATCGAGAAAACAAAATTTCAAACGACCATATTTACGGAACCCCTGAAATAATGTTGCTCATAGATGAACGTGATCACGACATTCGAGATCCACACCTATCCTGAAAATTTCCCTAGGCGTTTCCGTTCAAAAGTTACAATTTTCTATGGTTCTGGTCATGCGATCTGGATAAAATTCCACATGTAGCTTGAATACCTCATTTTCCATTCGAGTGCAAAATTTCATCTCGATCAAATTTGTAGTTTTCAAGTAATCAGGGAAACAAAACTTTGAACGGCCATATTTACGGAACCCCTGGTGGAATTTGGCCCATTAACGAACTTAACCGAGGCATTCGGGAACTGAACCCACACTGAAAATTTCAAGTTTTTAGGTTGTTCCGTTCGAGAGTTATCGTGCTTAAGGACGTCCGGACGGACAGACTCGAATTTTCCGACGGATTCGTCATCAGTGAGTCGAACATAATCGATTGAGACCATTTTCGGCTCAAAATTCGAAAAATACAGACATCGTGACGAAATGATATAGCCCTCGTGTAAGTAGTACGAGCGCTCAAAAAATACACTACTCTTCCCAAAACAGACCTTGGAATTCACCGCAGCCAAAGGCTGGAAAGTGAACAATTCATACTTTTGTTTATTGATATTGAGTTCATCTTACGAAACCGTAATAGTCATTTTGATTGCTCAGTTTATGAAGCGACTGAACAAATATACCCTATTTGATAATGCATAAACGAAAAAATGAACTCAAACTTGTTGAGATTTAATCTAATCGTATTTGAAATATTAAAGATACCTGCTATTGAAAATTTTTGTTTACTTAATGCTACAAGGTGATGGGTTACTCGTTAAAATTTATTTTAAATCCAAGCGATAACAATACCTTTATTCGTCATGTATCATCTCATTGAGATAGGTGAAATTTTATGTAATTCATATAAATCTATATTTACCTTTACGAAGAAATTAATCTTTTTTTAATTTACTGCTTCAATATTTCAAAACCAAAACCCATACACCCCCGATAAATAATGATCATAAAATTTATTGAGCGAGCACGATACAACACAGTATGAAAGACAGGACCTACAATTTTATTATTAACAGATAATCTAGGAAGAAAAAAAAAGGAAAAATCAATAAAAATATTGTTTCATAAGTCCTTGTGTTGTAATTATCGAAACTAGAAAGTTTAACATTTATAGATTCATTATCCTTGATAAATAGTAGACATTTGTAGAAAGGAATATACTCAGTGACATTAGAAGTGTTACGCCCAGAAGGAATAATTTTTTCAACATGATTTTCTGAAAATGTGGTAGTCTTACATCAATAATGAAAAGATAACAGTAATTTCGAGAAATTTTTTCAACATGTAATCCGAAAAATAATTCAATATGTTTTTGGAGACCCCGTAACTGACTTCAAAAATGTTCGAATATGGTTTTCTCGAAAGTTTCTGGAAGTTCATAAGATCATCTTGGGTTTCCACAACCTTCTCATTCTTATGGAAATGTGGTTATTTCTCCTTAGCAAATCCCTTGTCATTGAATCAAGACTTATCATAGCACCTTGTTACTGTCAGTATTATGAATATTGAACAAACTTGGTGTTTAGCACTTAATGATCTTAAAAACAATTTTTACCATACAGTACTCGAAGGGGGGCTACGAAAATAGATTATAATTTATGGAGGATAAAGAACCCGAATATTAAATACTCAATTATACATCCATATCCCACATATAGAGCTGAAATTTGAGGAATTCATCACGATTGAAAATAGTTTTATTTTTTTCTCATTTTATGTTCCATTGAATTATTTTCACAATTACGAATAAATATAGTCGTGAAGCGGCGTAATATCTAGTTCCATAAGATTTATCGAACCACATCGGTATTTTAATAGTGAATTGAAAAGAATTTATAACTCGAAATGAAATTCGAAATAACGCTGAAGGTTGAATTCTATTTTTATTTCCACGATAATTTTTATGTTACTACATACTGCTTGTTTGAGACTTATTCACGTGATTGAGCGGGTGTAATAAAGAACAATGTGGGTGTTCCAAACTGATTGAAATTTGATGTTGGATACATGAATGGAAATAACTGAGTCTTTCATTACATCAATACCTGATACACTCAAAGAAATTTTCCAGGTTATTCAACAGGAATCCGGTTACTTCTACAGGATATCCCTCCCTATATAAGCGACAGCATGGAATATTTTACGTGACAATTCCGGTCGTTTTATCCTCTAGAAATAACAAGTTTTAGATTAGTTGATGCAACCAAACTGTAGTTCGTCATTTCAACAGGAAAATAGTACTATGATCATCATCATCGCAATTTTTAAAGATAATACGGTCTAATTTAATCCTTCATAGTTAACTAATTGGAACTCAACGAAGGGGTGTAGAAAAACTTCGAAAGCGTGTGTAGGAAATATTGGAAAATATGTTGAGGAACTGTTCGAAGGGTGCCGAATGCTGCCCCTTTACCACTTGTGAAAGCTGTTGGTCGCGTAAACTATGTCCGTTCAGAAATACTAAATTACTCGTTGAGCTCAAGACCAAAAGCCCACTTGGAGTTTATATACGGCTACCCGGACAGTTCATTGAACCACTGTGAAATTAATTGCTTGCCAACGTCAGACAATAGGGGTTATTCTGAATATTCAGGTCATGGAGATAATTCATATGACGAGGAATTCGTGAAATTGACATTTCAATGTATGTTTGGTAATTAGTGAAGCGGCAACAAACTGAGGATATCTTGAATGCTCGATATGTTTTGTATACAATGTTCGTTTAATCCATCAACAGGACGTTCTTGAAGTGAATTCCCTTCAATGCTGAGTTGAAGAGAAAATTAGGAAAACTTGTGGCTCAGTTTATGGCCGGCCTTACATAAACGCTAGTGTATTCTTTCGACTGCTGGTTTCTCTACCAAAAGTATTGGTTTGAAATTTGACATAGTACACACTGACCTAAGGTGAAGAAAAGCTGAAGATTTATGGGACCATCTGAATAAGCTTATAGGTGAATATATCAAAGTTCTCATAGTGCATCTGATCATTGAAAGTCATTTGTCAGATGAGGTTAAATTGTACTTCCACAATATCCAAACTGTGCCTCCTCATAATCATCAATCCGGTTTGGAAGTTTGAGTGCAATTGTAGAGAGAGAGCACGATGATCTGCTCCAAATTATGGTTCAATTGAATGTGTGAGTTGGGGTGGAAACAGTCGGATAGACAGATTGCCGATAGAAATTCGAGCAATATTTGCGAACTACTATCTGCGGAAGATGGTTAATCCCACATTATCAATAATTTATATGGACTAGTGCTAGTACACTAGACCGGTTCTTCCATGAATATTATGTAGATAAGCATTGTAAGTAAACCTCATCCACAAGAGTGTAAACCTGACCACAATCTGTAGAAAAATCGTGATTCAGATCTCTTTACATTCTTGGATTTATTATGTTATGTTAACTTGAAATTAAAAAACAAGAAGTCCATGCTGGCAAAACGTTGTACCTACCATTTATTTTATTTTTATTCAGATTTCACATCTCACGAATCTCATGAGAGTGAATTATGTTTACCCTTCACTCAAATTAACGAAGTGAATGTTAGTATTTTATGAAACGAGGTTTTCATGTTCCACATGAATCGCATGAGTATTCCATTAAATATTACATTTTCCTGTGGAATATGAAGAATACAATCTTCTGAATCGATAGGACTCGCTTATCGTAACTTCCAGGCAAGTTATCGTTGACCTAGAAATTTTGGCTTCGACACCAGCGAAAGACTTTCAGTTGGAACGAAAGATAACGAATTATATCCAACATATATATTCCTTATTAATTTCATTTAGTGGAAACTTCCACTTTGCCATTGAAAAATGCTTCGCTACTGTCTTCATGTACCTATAAATATACATAATCGTAATATTCAGATCCTCAGAAATTATTGTTCTTTTCAATGATTCATTGAGAGAACAACTCACAATGAAGCAAGAATGATTTTATCCAGACAGCATCGACTGATTTCAAGATATTTCATCGTTTATATTGAATTCAGTCGAATGAACAATATTGGGTGATAGTGAAAACGATTCGTTTTGTTTGGATGCTTCTAAAAATAGTCAAAACACAGGACATCATCAGCCAGATAACAAACCAATCTTGCTTTGTTTCGGATGAGTCGTCGAGACTCTCCCCCGCATATTAATCGAATGCAGTGGCGTGGCGACGAGGAATCGAATTTATTATAAATCAATGAAATGGGCGTTTCTTTGAGATTCTTAAAATGTGATGGCGACTGCGAATCCATCCATAAGGAATAAATAAAGGTTAAATAATGATAGTTAAAAAAATCTTATGGGGCACTAGACTGGCATGAGCCCTCGATAGAATACAAAGGTTGGCCTGTGTTTGTATCACTGGAGCTATGAGAACGTGTCGAACTAGAGCATTGGAGATCATTACAGATCTTACACCTGTTCATCTTGTGATAGATAGATTTCCTCATAGGGCCATCCTAAGAATATCCAGGGAAGGTACCGGCAGTGAGGGAATAAGAAATCAGAGAGCCTGCTCCTCTCTGATCAAATACATCTCATCAGTGGACCTGCCCAGTGAAGAGATGGTAAAGAAAACTAGCATCGAGAAAACCACCACGATGCTTAGTAGAAAAGAAGATTGGGACAGGGTGCCCACAACTCCAGCTCTCGAAAAGAGTACCGTCAAATGGTATACAGATGGTTCTAAAACCACCACAGGGACTGACGTTGGAGTATTCGGGGCTCGCACCTAAGGCTAACTATCGTTAGGCCGCTGTCCAAACGTCTTTCAGGCAGAAATACTTGCAATAAAAAGATGTGTGGAAATTGAGCTAGTCAGAAACTATCATAAATGTGATAAAGAAATACCTTCTGAGAGTCAAGCTGCAATTAAAGCACTGAGCTCTCAAATCTTCGAATCTAAGATGGTATTGGAGTGCCGAAGAAAACTCTCAAGAATAACAAGATCTTTTTAGTCTGAGTTCCTGGTCACACAGAAATCAAAGGAAATGAAAAGGTCAAAACACGTGCCGGAAAAGGAGCACAAACTCCTTTCATTGGCCCAGAACCTTCATTTGGTATAGGTGAATTTACCTACAAGGATGAGTTTCGGAAGAATAGTTAATAGTCAATAGTTAGGAAGGGGGTTACGTTCCACTGTGACCTCGAGGTCTATTGTGCCCCCCATCAGAGCCATATTTGCAACTGCGCTACCTACAGCTCGCCCTCCAGCTCCAGAGCTCCAATGACCTCCAGTATCTGAGAGGGCTTCAAGGAGGTTAGATCCTCATTCCTCCTGTAATTCTCTTGTCCAAGACATTCTTTGCGCTGGTTTGCAATGGCGAGGCATTCTGTAACCAGGTGAACAGGAGTCTCCTCCTCTTCACCACAGAATCTACACTCGTCTGTTTCGATTAAGCTCATTCTCATCATATGCTTCCTAAGGCGACAATGTCCTTTGAGGAAACCAGTGAGTAGGCGTAACTTGTTCTTACTGAGATCCAAATACTTTTTGGATCATGAACTTTCAAAGTTCCGAATGAACCTTTTAGAGTGATCCATTCCTGGAAGGTTCCTCCAGAGTGCTTCTCTTTCGGTCTCTTCCTTCTCCAGAAACTCTTTCTTATAGGTGCGTTTACCAATGCCACAGAAAGGTTCTGGGCCAGTAAGTGGCGTTTGTGCTCCCTTTCTGGCAAGTGTATTGGCCTCTTCGTTTCCTTTGATTCCTGAGAGTGACCAGGAACCCAGACTAAAGAGACCCTATTTTTATTGCCTACTACATTAAGTTTCCTCCGGCACTCCCATATCAGCTTTGAGTCGATGATATAGGAGTTCAGTGCTTTGATAGCAGCTTGACTATTCCAGTGGATCACAATGTCACACCCTTGATAGTTTCTTTGCAGGTTTATATCTATGCATCTTTCGATTGCAAGTATTTCTGCCTGAAAGGCACTCGAGTGGGAGCCTAACGATAGTGTACACTTGGTTCTTGCCCCGTATACTCCAGCACCGGCCCCCATCGTGGTTTTAGAACCATCTGTATACCATTTAATGGTATTCACTTTGAAGTTTTGGGTAGTGTATTCCTTTTCCCATTCTTCCTTTTTACATAGCATTGTGTTGAAGTTCTTCTCAATGCTTACTTTTTCAATCATAACATCACTAGGTAGGTTCGCTGATGAGATGTACTTGTTCAGAGAGGACCAGGCTCCTTGACTTTTAATTCTCTCATTCCCTGTACCTTCCCTAGATATTCTAAGGATAGCCTCATGGGCTACCCTATTGATCACTAGATGTAATGGAGTGAGATCTGTGATGACCTCAAGTGCTCTTGTCGGGCACGTTCTCATAGCTCCAGTGATGCAAACGCAGGCAAGCCTTTGTATCTTGTCGAGTATTTTCCTCGTGCTTGTCTGCCCTGTCTTAGCAGACCAGACTACTGCCCCATAAGTTATTGTTGGTCTCACAATCATGCCATACATCCATCGCAGTATTTTAAGGTTACAGCCCCAGGTTTTACCGGATAGGCTTCTGCACGCCATTAAAGCTCTTGTCGCTTTACTAGTAGTGTTTTTAACATGCTTATTCCATAGAAGCTTATTGTCTAGGGTAATTCCCAGATATTTGACTTCATAATAATCAGAAGAAGGAAATCACCAAAATGGAAACACTCTGGCGGAATCTTCCTGGGTTAGACCATTCCGAAAAGTTTCTTCGAAAATTTGATACATCGAGATCTAAGAAGTATCTGGATCTAAGCAAGAATAGGCTACACCTCCTCACTGGATTCCTTCCAGGGCATTGCTGCCTCAGGAAACACCTATTGAGAATGGTCTAACAGAAAACGGCGAGTACAGGTTCTGTGGGGAGGAGGAAAAAACACCGGATCACCTGGCGACGGGTTACCTCGCCATCGCTAGCGAACGCAAGAAATGCTTCGAACAAAAGACTTGTAGAAGTGAGGAAGAAACCTCCTTGAAGCCATCCTAGATAATAGAGTTCATTAGAACTTTGTAACTGGAGGGCGAGCTGTGGACTACGTAATGGCGAGAACTTGATGGGGGGCACAATAGACCTTAAGGTCGCAGCGCAACCCCCTTTGAAATCTGAATCTACAAAAACTTATCGACCTTAGAAGGGCATATTTCACCAACTAATATGATTCTTAAAGAGCTACCCATCTAAACGATCATTCAATTGCATTGTTCTTTCATGGCTAGTACGCCAAGTGCGTCCTCCAGTTTTTTTATATTCATTTCATCAATTTATTCCATTGCGGTTCCTAGTTCCTCGCACCTGCCTTCCAAATTTCATCTAATAGTTAATAGTTAATAGTTAGGAAGGGGGTTACGTTCCACTGTGACCTCGAGGTCTATTGTGCCCCCCATCAGAGCCGTATTCGCAAATGCGCTACCTACAGCTCGCCTTCCAGCTCCAGAGCTCCAATGAACTCCAGTATCTGAGAGGGCTTCAAGGAGGTTAGATCCTCATTCCTCCTGTAATTCTCTTGTCCAAGACATTCTTTGCGCTGGTTTGCAATGGCGGGCATTCTGTAACCAGGTGAACAGGAGTCTCCTCCTCTTCACCACAGAATCTACACTCGTCTGTTTCTGTTAAGCTCATTCTCATCATATGCTTCCTAAGGCGACAATGTCCTGTGAGGAAGCCAGTGAGTAGGCGTAACTTGTTTTACTGAGATCCAAATACTTTTTGGATCTTGAACTTTCAAAGTTCCGAATGAATCTTTAAGAGTGATCCATTCCTGGAAGGTTCCTCCAGAGTGCTTCTCTTTCGGTCTCTTCCTACTCCAGAAACTCTATCTTATAGGTGCGTTTACCTATGCCACAGAAAGGTTCTGGGCCAGTAAGTGGCGTTTGTGCTCTCTTTCTGGCAAGTGTATTGGCTTCTTCATTTCCTTTGATTCCTGAGTGACCAGTAACCCAGACTAAAGAGACCTTATTTTTCTTGCCTACTACATTAAGTTTCCTCCGGCACTCCCATATCAGCTTTGAGTCGATGACATAGGAGTTCAGTGCTTTGATAGCAGCTTGACTATCCGAGTGGATCACAATGTCACACCCTTGATAGTTTCTTTCCAGGTTTATATCTATGCATCTTTCGATCGCAAGTATTTCTGCCTGAAAGGCACTCAAGTAGGAGCCTAACGATAGTGTACACTTGGTTCTTGCCCCGTATACTCCAGCACCGGCCCCCATCGTGGTTTTAGAACCATCTGTATACCATTTAATGGTATACTTCACTTTGAAGTTTTGGGTAGTGTATTCCTTTTCCCATTCTTCCTTTTTACATAGCATTGTGTTGAAGTTCTTCTCAATGCTTACTTTTTCAATCATAACATCACTAGGCAGGTTCGCTGATGAGATGTACTTGTTCAGAGAGGACCAGGATTCTTGACTTTTAATTCTCTCATTCCCTGTACCTTCCCTAGATATTCTAAGGATAGCCTCATGGGCTATCCTGTTGATCACTAGATGTAATGGAGTGGGATATGTGATGACCTCAAGTGCTCTTGTCGGGCACGTTCTCATAGCTACAGTGATGCTAACGCAAGCAAGCCTTTGTATCTTGTCGAGTATTTTCCTCGTGCTTGTCTGCCCTGTCTTAGCAGGCCAGACTACTGCCCCATAAGTTATTGTTGGTCTCACAATCATGACGTACATCCATCGCAGTATTTCAGGGTTACAGCCCCAGATTTTACCGGATAGGCTTCTGCACGCCATTAGAGCTCTTGTCGCTTTACTAGCAAATTTCGACCAATAGTATCAACGAATGGACTGGTGGAAATCCAAATTAAGAAGTGAACTAATCGAACGTGTCATCATCGATCGACAAGAGTACTTTCCCTCTCCGTGGAAATCTATATTTTCGAAGGAACTGATGGAAAGAATAAGGCATTCCCCGCGAGATGACGCGGCTCTTTACATTGTATCGAGGCGCGACTTCTCGCTCGGAATATACGTTCTGCATTTCATGTTGATCTTCATCGTCTACTGAGTTATGCAGTACTAGTTTACCTTCTACTGTTGTCGATCGATGATGACCATATTCAATATAATTCGTTGATTCCATCTTTTGAAGTTCATAAATATAAGATGAGAGAGTCGAATATATGTCCCAGAAATTGGAGTGTCCATGAGAAAGCATCTACATTTGGTCCCTCCTGCACAAATGTATGGAAGCATCAAAATTCAACAGCTAATTTGAATGAATAAATAAAGGAGGTATATACCGAATTGTCTACTCAGTGTTAAAAGGTAGACTGATTGATTAGCGCCAATGACGAACGACTGGAGAAAGTTCAAATCAATAGTTACCTCATTAGGAGCTCAATCCACTGTCGGAACAAATTTGCAGAATGGGTCGAAATGAACACAACATTCGATCACATCTGATTGCGCTAGGGAACACTGCAAATTTTACACAAGAGTTTATTATTTCTAGGCCACCTCGTTTTCTATATCTCATCAAAATATCTCAATTCATTTCCAAAAAGATGAATCGCTGTGAACAAGAAGCAACGATTTTTTTAATTCAAGGGAAGACCCTTAGTTGAAAGAAACGTACCTACGCCATTGTATGTCGCAGGGTCTCCGGCTTTTCCACATTGGCTATTCAGTTTTGACGATGTAGTGTCGACCGCTTTATCTAGATGGTTTTAACGATTGTTCTGAATTAATATAAGCATTTCGTGTTTCAAAACAAACTGGCTAATTGACGTTCGGGCAGCCACGGTCACATTGTAGATGATATTATAAAGGCATTGCCATTGTTACAGGTGCTGTAGTTCAATACACCTCGCAAGTTTTCAAATGAATTGTCACACGATGGCGTACACACTAGTTACGCGACGGTGTTACGTTACGAAGTTTTGTTGCGCCTTTCGATACCCTGAACATTTACTATATAAAAGTATGAAAATGTATGCATCTGCCGTAATAATCAGAAATATCTCGAATTTAGGAAACAAAACTTAAGATGAAATGATTGGTAATTCAGTGCCGTATCTAGGGCGTGGCAAAGGGGGCACTTGCCATGGGCGAAAGGTCCGCGGGGGCGCCAAAAAAATCAAAAAAGAAACAAAATAGAAGCGCCAAGCAAAATAATTCGAAAGATCACAACACACACATCTCTTTTGATGAGTTCTAGCACCTTTCAAAAAAAAAAGCCTTATCTTGAAAAACACCCTGTATACATACTCGTACTATAATAATATGTACTCTATGTTCAGGCAATTCAGGAAATGCGTCCCTCTCTGCATTCTTATATCGAGCATGTTTTGGCTCCATAACCATAATAAAACAAATGGAATTGCCTGCAACTCCAACGAAACATTGTACTCGTACAACTGCCTGGGACCTCTTAAATTTCAAACATTCCAACGGACTGTCCCTCCGTTACTTCACTTTAACAAGGGTCCTTTTGTTTATTAGTTTCTGCGAAATGGAAACATAACATCTGGATCCTTGCAACTGAAGAGAACTTCGAATGAAGTTATTTCCGTAGGTTTCAGATGGGTAGAAATGACAAATTGTTTGGTGGCTTGAGTAGCACGTATAAACAATAATAATTTCAAATATTTTCAAGATTTTTTCGAGGAAACTGAACCACATGTTAGCAATGAAACAAATAACGTGAAAACGAAAATGTCGAACCCTACCTAAAATTCTTTGGTAGTGTAGAAAAAACTTTCATCAGCAGATTTTGTGCGCTTGTTTCAATTCATCGCCAGTGCGGTCAACCATAACTAATCTATGATCATTTGTCATGACTAAAGAAACAAATATCATGAAACGAACCATGTGACTACAAATATAACTTCATTTCCATAAACTAAGAATTTCAAACACTAGATTAGAAAAACTCAATTTTATGTTCACTTGGAACAGCTGCAAATCTGAATTCCTACATAACTCATTTCATCCATGCCTTAAATGTACACCAAGTTTCAGCAGGACGAATAGTTTCTGAGATACCGAAGTTTTGAAGGAGAATTTTTTTTATCTTCTCATGATACGATACTCACGAAATTTCATATAACTTTCGTGTCGTTACCCTACAATTAACCACAAAGTTTGAATTGTATCAGGTCGGTATTATTCGAATAATCGAGAATAAAATTCGGATATAAAATTTTTGTTTCAAAATCGTTATTATCTTGAAAAATGTTTATTTTTCTGGATATCAAACCAGTACAATAAAAATAAGGGAAAGAAGATACCATATATCTTTCTTGTAAAACACTATGGAAACTCAAAAAGTAATGTTTTTTCGAAATACAATACTCAAACTGTGAAAGTTACAAAAAATATAGGTACCTACTTAAAATTTTTCATTTTCAACATCTTATATCTCAGTAACGAAGGATATTTGGAAAAGAAATGTTCGAGATGGTTTCATTTGTCTTGAATTTTCGCACCATATCACCCAAGATATAATCTTTCATTTTCTGCATTTCCTTCTTATTTTCCACGATTGTTAACACGATTCTTAGAACGAACATGTATGTATGCATTAGATCCTATAAACTCAATACTCTCTCTAGCTGAACTTTTACCACAACATATCTACGAAGACTTGTGCACTTCGACGTCGCTTACAACATTACAAATTTACAATGAATGAAATCGTTGATGATAATTACTATGTACCGAGTTCATGAAGCCTACACAACAATAGATTTTTTAGAACACATTCAAATAGGTGCGGTATCGTTCTGTGCTTCTGTTTTCTCTTCCTTGGAACTTTCGTGTGATAATGTCAAGGAAAGAAGATACAAAAGACAATCTACGCTTTTATAGAGGGATTATCCTCCGTATGCTACATGGAATGACTCATTCAACATCGTCGAATGAAAAAACAGACCTAAATTAGGTTGTTTATTTTTCTGTTTTCCTCCTGTCATGTTATAGAAATGAAAAATGTCAAGTTGTTGTTTATTCATTTATTTCCTTTTTGGAATATTTTGAACGGCCATATTTACGGAACCCCTAGTCTAATTTTGCTCATTGATGAGCGTGACCGTGAAATTCGCGATCCAAACCCACCCTGAAAATTTCAAGTTCCTAGGCCTTTTCCTTCGGAAGTTATAATTTTCTATCGTTTCTATGGTTCTGGTCATGCGATCTGGACAAAATGTTGCTTTAATATGTCATTCTCGTTCAAAATACAAAATTTCATCTCGATCGAATCCGTAGTTTCGAAATTATCGAGAAAACAAAATTTCAAACGACCGTATTTACGGAACCTCTAGTATAATTCTGCTCATTGATAAACGTGAACGCCACATTTCAGATCTACACCTATACTGAAAATTCAAGTCCCTAGGCCTTTCCGTTCGAAAGTTATGATTTTCTATGGTTTCTATGGTTCTGGTCAGGCGATCTAGAGAAATGTAGCTTGAATATATCATTCTTCATAAGTATACAAAATTTCGTTACGATCGAATCTGTAGTTTGGAAATTATCGAGAAAACTAAATTTCAAACGACCATATTTACGGAACCCCTAGTATAATTTCGCTCATAGATGAAAGTGATCACGACAATCGAGATCCACACCTATCCTGAAAATTTCAAGTCCCTATGCGTTTCCGTTCAAAAGTCACAATTTTCTATGGTTTCTATGGTTCTGGTGATGCGAGCTGAACAAAATTTTGCATGTAGCTTGAAAACCTCATTTTCCATTAGAGTGCAAAATTTCATTTCGATCGAATCAGTAGTTTCGAAGTAATCAGGAAAACAAAATTTCGAGCGGCCATATTTACGGAACCCCTCGGCGAATTTTGCCGCGGCATTCGAGATTCGAACCTACCCTGAAAATTTCAAGTTTCTAGGACATTCCGTTCGAGAGTTATCGTGTATACGGACGGCATACCTGCCGGGCGGACGGACAGACTCGAATTTTTCGACGGATTCGTCATCAGTGAGTCGAACATAGCCGTTTGAGACCATTTTCAGCTCAAAATTCGAAAAATACAGACACCGTGACGAAATGATATAGCCCTCGTGTAAGTAGTACGAGCGCTCGAAAATAAGCCTAGAGTTTTGGAATTTCATTTTCATTCGAGGCTCGAATGCGCCAGTTGCACTGATTTTTTTCTCAATAATTCAAAAAATACCTATCTGATTAAATTTAATTTTTGTAGTTAGTTGTAAGACAACGACACAAAGGTTCATGTGAAATTTCCTGGGAAGGATGGTTTCAAAAAGAATTTTTTTTTAATCTTAAAACTTCGGAATCTCAAAGAGTGTTCGTCATATCCTGCTGAAAAAATTGAGTTCTTCTGATATATTCAATAATATGTAATTCGGTGATTCCATCTTTTGTAGTTTATAAAAATAAAATGACAGTATTTGTCATACTGACAATAAACAATGATGAAAACAATGAAAAAGTTTCTCCATTTCTCGCGAAACGAACGATTTCAGGCATTAGATGAATATTGAAAAATTCGTTTGGCTGAGATGTTGCAACTTTTTCACTACACCTGAATCGATCGTATTCGCCGAATCAGAGATATTGGAAGTCGACGAAAAAGTTTCTCCATTCTCGCGAAACGAACGATTTCAGGCATTAGCAGAATATGGAGAAATTCGTTTGGCTGAGATGTTGAAACTTTTTCACTACACCTGAATCGATCGCATTCGCCAAATCGGAGTTATTGGAAGTTGAGGAAAAAGTTTCTCCATTTTTCGCGGAACGAACGATTTCAGGCATTAGCAGAATATGGAGAAATTCGTTTGGCTGAGATGTTGAAACTTTTTCACTACACCTGAATCGATCGCATTCGCCAAATCAGAGTTAT
The DNA here is from genome assembly GCA_963966015.1 of Aphidecta obliterata. NCBI lineage: Eukaryota > Metazoa > Arthropoda > Insecta > Coleoptera > Coccinellidae > Aphidecta > Aphidecta obliterata. Next base: position 8,229,019 of record OZ014436.1, read on the forward strand.
TGGAAGTGGAAGAAAAAGTTTCTCCATTTCTCGCGAAACGAACGATTTCAGGCATTAGATGAATATTGAAAAATTCGTTTGTCTGAGATGTTGCAACTTTTTCACTACACCTGAATCGATCGCATTCGCCAAATCAGATATATTGGAAGTTGAAGAAAAATTTTCTCCATTTCTCGCGAAACGAACGATTTCAGGCATTAGCTGAATATGGAAAAATTCGTTTGGCTGAGATGTTGAAACTATTTCTCAAGTTTAATGAAACACATATTCTGTATACAATTTCATTAAATTACTTACTTAGAGTAAGGATTTTTTTGAGAGTCATTATATTTCATGGACAGGTCGATTATGATTTCAAGCGGGACTTTCAAATCGTGAATTCATTAAGTTGGGGTCATTCCCCTAAGCGGGTTGGAAACCCTTTCAAGGAACACAAACGACACAAGGGGTTAAGTGGCATATAATTTGATAAATATTTCAATTCTTTCCACAAATATGCTGATATTTGTCAGTTATTTCCTAAAAATCGATAAGAAAAACCTGGAAAACTGTCGGAGAATTCAATATAAAAACTGGTTTTAATTATTTATGTGTACAAATTGCCATCAATTCAATTTCATCCAGTCAGGGACGGAACAACGGAGGGGCAACAAAGGCAAAGCCTAGACGCTTCGAGCCGGAAGTAAAAAAATTACGAAATTTAATTTTCAACAATGCAACGTAAATCTACCGGACCTTACATCTGACGAAATGTTCTTCCAGTTCATAACACAGATTGCAAACAAATAATTATTATCTTTCCTTATCCCCGAAACTTTTCGGCTCCTCACAGTTTATTTTTATTACTTTATTGCATCTCTCCACTTTAGGTTATGGTCATTATGGGTTCCTATTTGCAGCTGTTCGAATTAATCCAAGATTTCAAAGGATGAAAACGAAAATGGAAACGATTCACTCGTTACAATTAATTGAACGCTCGTTCTACTTACACAAGGGCTATATCATTTCGTCACGATGTCTGTATTTTTCGAATTTTGAGCCCAAAAATCTCTCAATCGAAAAGGTTCGACACTGTCGACAAAACCTTCAAAAAATTCGCGTATACACGATAACTCTCGAACAGAACGACCTAGAAACTTGAAATTCTCAGGGTAGGTTTAAATCTCGAATGCCGCGGTTGAGTTCGTTATTAGGAAAAATTTCTACCAAGGGTTCCGTAAATATGGCCGTTCGAAAAGTTGTTCTCCTGATTACTTCGAAACTAGTCCTTCGATCGAGATGAAATTTCGCACTCAGATGGAGAATGACGTGTTCAAGCTACATGCAATATTTTGTCCAGATCGCATGACCAGAACCATATAAACCATAGAAAATTATAAGTTTCGAACGGAAAGGCCTAGGAACTTGACATTTTCAGGATAGGTGTGGATTTCGAATTTCGGGGTCACGTTCACCAATTAGTAAAATAAGACTCGGGGTTCCGTAAATATGGCCGTTCAAAATATTTTTCTTTCCTGATAATTTCGAAACCACTGATTGGATTGGAATGGAATCCAAAGATTAAGAATAATGTAGTCAAACTACGTGCGAAATTTTGTCCAGATCACATCACCAAGACCATAGATACCGTAGAAAATTCTAACGAATGATCGAAAAAACAATTGGTCACCTAAAGCACTGACGTGAATTCTTAGTTTGAAATTTTTTTCGACAGATGTCAAAAATTTCTTCAATTGGTTTCTAAAACTGGAAATTGCGATTCTACCTCAAGGTGGATGAACGAGCGCTCAAAAGCTCCTGACTTCACGGCAGTGTTTTTTATTATTTTCGTTCAAAAGTATTTGACGGATTTGCTTCGGTAAAATCGGATGAAAAAAAATTCAATGTGATAATCGATTTCGAAAGCTGTGATTGAGTGGATTTGCATTACAAATTCGACTAAACCAGTACAGAAAGATTTTCATTATAATAAATAAATAATCATTTTAACTAATATATTACGCATATGTGAATATTTCACGAAATGAATTCCTGTAATTGAGCGCTTGTACTACTTACACGAGGGCTTTATCATTTCGTCACGATGTCTGTATTTTTCGAATTTTGAGCCGAAAATGGTCTCAATCGACTATGTTCGACTCACTGATGACGAATCCATCGGAAAATTCGAGTCTGTCCGTCCGGCCGGCCGGCCGTAAGCACGATAACTCTCGAACGGAAAAACCTAGAGACTTGAAATTTTCAGCGTGGGTTCAGTTTCCGAAAGCCTCGGTTGAGTTCGTTAATGGGCCAAATTCCACCAGGGGTTCCGTAAATATGGCCGTTCAAAGTTTTGTTCCCCAGATTACTTGAAAACTACAGATTCGATCAAGATGAAATTTGGCACTCGAATGGAGAATGAGGTGTTCAAGCTACATGTGAAGTTTTGTCCATATCACATGATCAGAACCATAGAAACCATAGAAAATTGTAACTTTTGAACGGAAAGGCCTAGGAACTTGAAATTTCCAGGAAAGGTGTGGATCTCGAATGTCGTGATCACGTTCATCTATGAGCAACATTATTCTAGGGGTTTCGTAAATATGGTCGTTTGAAATTTAGTTTTCTTGATAATTTCAAAACTACAGATTCGATCGTGACGAAATTTTGTATACTAATGGACAATGATATATTCAAGCTACATTTATCCAGATCACATGACCAGAACCATAGAAACCATAGAAAATCATAACTTTCGAACGGAAAGGCCTAGGGACTTGAAATTTTCAGGATAGGTGTGGATCTGAAATGTCGCGTTCACGTTTATCAATGAGCAGAATTATACTAGGGGTTCCGTGAATACGGTCGTTTGAAATTTTGTTTTCTCGATAATTTCGAAACTACGGATTCGATCCTGACAAAATATTGTAATTCAATGGAGAATGATATATTCAAGCTAAATGTTTTCCAGATCGCATAAGCAGAACCATTTTAAATTCCAACGAATTATAAAAAATCCTTATATTTCTGTAACAGCTGATTCGGCATAATTGACGAAGATCTGCTGTCATTTCTTCGACAGCCGTTAAAAATTTCTTCAACTGGTTTTTAGAAATAGAAAATGCGAATTTACCTACAAGATGGACGAACGAGCGCTCAAAAGCTCCTGACTTCACGGTAGTGCTTTTTGAAATTTTTCATTAGTGTGTAAAACATTTTTGACGATTTAAAGCAAAAAAAAATCTCTCTAGTCCTAATTTCCTTCATTTCAGATCTGGTGAAGAAAAGCGGTCAAAAATATGATATAACTTCAAATTCTAAAATCTGTCAGTTGATTGGTTCAAGTTTTATTGAATTATGAGACTTCACTCAATATCCGAAAAACACCTTGTATATGTATACAAAACCCTCAGGCGATCTTCGTTTTTTGCATCCCTTTCGGGACATCCTGTAGAGGTACACTATACAGGATATGAACTATTGAAAGTGTTCGAATACCCAGGGAAATACTGCGATGTGGGTATGTGTCAGGTTTAATGACATTCTTTCCACTTCAACCAAACGAGGAGGTATGAAGTTCGATCAAACCTCTCAAACTCATATCGTTATTTTTGTATCGGATTCAAACCGGATGTTTCCTTCAAAACACAAAGTATCCGGATATGTGTTCGTTGGATTATTATATCTGTTGTGCAGTGGGGCTTTATGACTTTCAGGGGACACAAAATCATCAAGTCTTATCGAATATCCGATGATTATGAAGCTGTTTGAATAACAAGAACCTCGCGGTGCTTTCATATTGTTTCTTCACTTCAATAATTCAAAGAAAGTTTCTTTGCATATTGTACTCGTATTCTTCTTCAGCGAGAGAAGCACAAAAAGCAAATTCCTATTGTTTCCCTGGAATCATTAAGTCACGTACGCTGGAGTTTATAACATAAACACAAATAATTAATTTTTTGTTTGTTTATTGTGGGGGAAATGATGTACCCACCTCGTGAACTCCAGCGAGCATCACCGATGATTCGAAAAACTTTTTTCTCCACAGCATGAACAATTGACAACAACAAAGGTGATACTCAGAGTCGTTAACCCAATTGTCATTGTCATTATTCGGAATTCAGATCATTATCAATGTATATAATTATGTATGTTGGATATTGTATGAAAGAGAATGGAGCAATATGCCAGACAGAACAAGTTCTCTAACACCTTGAAAAAATTCAAATGATTTAACTGCATACAAAGGCATTTACAGCATTCTTTGTAACCGTTTCATTGGGGATCATTCTACTATTGATTTCCATTACGTGAGGAATATTTGAAATCGTAGAATCTCTTTAATGGAATTAAAATTCGATAGATTTTCTGCTATTCTGAATATGAATATACCAAGTGGCGCAAATAAAACATTCTACCTGGAATATTTTCAATAGAAAGAGTTCTTCCTGGAAACGCCGAAATGGGGCATATTTTGATATTGAATTCATGGCATTATAATCATCACCTCACCCTTTTAAGAATATTTGAATGGCAAAGGATCAAGTGGCACATCATTTTGAAGGTATTGTAATTTTCTTCATGAAAATGCTAGAATTCTTTCATTTTGCATTGAAGACTCGCCAACCCATAGTTCTGACATTCTTCTATCTTGCATTGTTATTAATTTTAAAGACTCCTAGGAAGGGATCTATGATAAAAATCAAACGAATAATCTTTACAACGAATTCGAATCATTGCATTTCGTGCAATTCAATTCCATACAGAAATAAAATCATTGTTCGAAATTTTCCCGAACATTCTGTAATACTTCATATGTGAACAACTGATCTATAAGAATACTAAACTTATCTATGAATCAAACTGAAAAAATTACGAAGAGCACTGCCGTGAAGTCAGGAGCTTTTGAGCGCTCGTACATCCACCTTGTAGGTAGATTCGCATTTTCCAGTTTTAGAAATCAATTGAAGGGATTTTCGACAGCTGTCAAAAAAATTCTCAAACTTAGGCGAAACTCCAGACTTCATGTCAGTGCTTCAGCTGACCAATTTTTTTTCGATAATTCGCTAGAATTTTCTACGGTATCTATGGTCTTGGTGATGCGATTTGGACAAAATTTCGCACGTAGTTTGAATACATTATTCTTCAGCTAGGTGTGAAATTTCATTCCAATCCAACCAGTAGTTTCGAAATTATCAGGTAAAAAATATTTTGAACGGCCATATTTACGGAACCCCTAGTCTAATTTTGCTCATTGATGAACGTGAACGCTACATTTCAGATCCACCCCTATCCTGAAAATTTCAAGTCCCTAGGCCTTTCCGTTTGAAAGTTATGATTTTCTATGGTTTTTATGGTGCTGGTCATGTGATCTGGATGAATGTAGCTTGAATATAAATTTTTCCATTAGTATACAAAATTTCGTCACGATCGAATCTGTAGTTTTGAAATTATCAAGAAAACTAAATTTCAAGCGACCATATTTACGGAACCCCTAAAATTATGTTGCTCATAGATGAACGTGATCACGACATTCGAGATCCACACCTATCCTGAAAATTTCAAGTCCCTAGGCGTTTCCGTTCGAAAGTGACAATTTTCTACGGTTTCTATGGTTCTGGTCATGCGATCTGGACAAAATTTCACATGTAGCTTGAACACTTCATTCTCCATTAGAGTGCAAAGTTTCATCTCGATCGAATCTGTAGTTTCGAAGTAATCAGGAGAACAAAATTTTGAACGGCCATATTTACGGAACCCCTGGTGGAATTCTGCTCATTAACGAACTCAACCGAGGCATTTGGGATCTGAACCTACACTGAAAATTTCAAGTCTCTAGGTTGATCCGATCGAGAGTTATCCTACTTACGGGCGGACGGACAGACTCGAATTTTCCGACGGATTCGTCGAACATAGTCGATTGAGACCATTTTCGGCTCAAAATTCGAAAAATACAGACACCGAAATGATATAGGTGTTTTCGAAGGTGAGGCTTTTTTCGACCAGCAATAGAAATCATTTTTTTTATTCTACGTTTTAGATGATTTTATATTCTTTCTGAATGTTAACGTCAACTGACCGAAAATTGTAAAAATTGCATTTGAAAGATGAAAATCAAAACTATGCCAGATATAGATATCAATTTTACATTCATCGGATTGCGCGACCCCGAAGATCTAAATTTGTATATCAAACTAAACCGTATCTGCCGTACTTTTGGAAAAAAAGCATTCAGAGTAAACAGAAAAGTGGGGGCTGGAACTGCAACCAATAGTACTGAATGACCCTCAAGAACTCCAGAGTTAACACCACTGGACTTTTTCTTGCGGGCTCATTTTAAGAGTTTTGTTTGAACAGCAGAACCATCTTCAAGAGTTAATCGCCAACGTGCATGTGGTGAAATTAGATAGGAAATTCAATGAAGGTTTTATTCCTGTTTGGAAGTTGATGGCATTCAATTTGAATATATTATTGATTGATTAAATTCGGTTTCTTCAACATTCATACCGAGGGAAAACAGAAAAATTCTATCATTTTCTGATAGAATTGAATAACCTTCAGAATGATGTGCCACTTAACCCTCTTTGCCATTTAAGATACCCAAGAGGAATTGGCATCTCTACATCCATGAATTTAAGATCAAATAATATTCCACTTGAAAAAAATCTTAATGCCATGCGGAAATTGTTCACATAAAATAATCTTGGATTACCTAGAAATAAATCGTGATCAGAAATCCGATTACACATTCCACCGAATTGAGCGTTCATTGTATTGGATCACTTCAACTGGTTGGAGGTTGTATTTCATTTCACATAAATTTTTATAGATATATTTCGTTGAAAATTTCAGTGCAATTATGAAACATATTGTAATGTTTGGCGAAAAGATGAGTGATGTTTATTGAGGTTCTTCCCAACGACTTTTTTCCAATAATTTATTCTGAAAACGGTTACTTCCAATACCAGGTATCCACAAATTCGAATTCGACACTCATTCGTGAATAATAATGAGCATTTTTGCATATCGTTGTTCACAGATGACTCATTCTGTTCATTCATAACTTGTTTCGTGAATTTTGAAACGAAATCTGGCCCAAGTGAACACTGTTTAATTTGTGTCTATTAAAAAACGAAAAAGGAAGGGGTTTTCCTCAAGTATGAATCATAGGTCGAAATATATTGATTAATTCAAAGATTACAGGAAATATATGCAATTTCAAATTATATATAATTCCTGGGAAATGTATGGAATTAACCTCACTAGACACATTTTCTAGGAACTTCATATATCTACCAAGGAAAAAGAATTACGAAAAGCACTGCCGTGAAGTCAGGAGCTTTTGAGCGCTCGTACATCCACCTTGTAGGTAGATTCGCATTTTCCAGTTTTAGAAATCAATTGAAGGAATTTTCGACAGCTGTCAAAAAAATTCTGAAACTTAGGCGAAACTCCAGACTTCACGCCAGTTCTTCAGCTGACCAATTTTTTTTCGATAATTCGCTAGAATTTTCTACGGTATCTATGGTCTTGGTAATGCGATCTGAACAAAATTTCGAACGTAGTTTGAATACATTATTCCTCAGCTAGGTGCAAAATTTCATTTCAATCCAATTAGTAGTTTCGGAACTATCAGTAAAAAAATATTTTGAACGGCCATATTTACGGAACCCCTAGTATAATTCTGCTCATAGATGAACGTGATCACGATATTCGAGATCCACACGTATCCTGAAAATTTCAAGTCCCTAGGCGTTTCCGTTCAAAAGTTACAATTTTCTATGGTTTCTATGGTTCTGGTCATGCGATCTGGACAAAATTTCACATGTAGCTTCAAAACCTCATTCTCCATTCGAGTGCAAAATTTCATCTCGATCAAATTTGTCGTTTTCAAGTAATCAGAGAAACGAAACTTTGAACGGCCATATTTACGGAACCCCTGGTGGAATTTGGACCATTAACGAACTCAACCGAGGCATTTGGGATCTGAACCTACACTGAAAATTTCAAGTCTCTAGGTTCTTCCGTTCGAGAGTTATCGTGCTTACGGCCGGACGGACGGACAGACTCGAATTTTCCGACGGATTCGTCATCAGTGAGTCGAACATAGTCGATTGAGACCATTTTCGGCTCAAAATTCGAAAAATACAGACAGTGACGAAATGATATAGCCCTCGTGTAAGTAGTACGAGCGCTCAAAAAAGAAAAATGTGAAGTAAAGTAAGTCTGAAATGGTAAATTAAGAGGTTTATATACAAATACATATAATTATTAATATCACCAGAAGGACAATTTTTTCCTCCATAATAACGATTGAAAACATACGAATCATTAGATATTTCGCGTATCATCTTTGATCGACGTAAATTAATTTGGGTTTTTCGAGGTGTCAAAAATCGGACTTTTTCAAATCGAGTTCTTGCGTAAACCGGCGGAGGGATCTGGCTAGAATTACTTTAATGAGACTTCGTGTCCTTTGGTATGATAATTCGACCGCTTTCGATCCCCTATACAATACTTTGGAGGTAACTTTTCTCGTTTCCGTCGTTTTTGGACCTTTCTCGAACGTTATTTTCGTTCGTTTGGAATTGGAAATAGGTAACATTTCGAATACCCTAGGAAAGCCCGTTTCTTCTTCTCGTAGTATTATGACGAAATGATATAGCCCTCGTGTAAGTAGAACAAGCGCCCAAAAATAAATAAGTTGCTTCGCCTTTTTCGTAAAAATGAAATCTGATGATATTTGATAAGGCAAACCGTATAATTTATACAATTTTTTTTCTCGATGGATAAGATGAATTTTTGAGTGACGGTAAAGCTTTGGACACCCAGTACAATATTGTACACATCAGTTGTCTCGCGTTTCTAATTAAATGATTGAAATAAGTAGCGATGAGACTGCTGATATGACCAACAGTTTTATGGAGTGAAAAGACATATTTCATGTTTGAACCTTCACGTCAATATGCAAATTTTACCCTCCAATCAGCCCTTGGTGAACTCTGGGGGGACAACCAAGATATTAACAATTCATTTGCATGACGTCGTACATAAATAACTAGAAGATTAATCAGTAGCGGAGTTGAATATCAGTAAGGGGATTTCTTCACATGAGAATTCATTCCAAATGAGAGTAATGCAAGAAATTCAACGTTGTTAACGTATTTTATTGCTGCTTTTTTTCCAGATATTGGTTCTATTAAGTCTTATGTGTTTTTTCTGATATGTGACTGCTTCTTATGTCTGTTTTTTCAGTTGATTAGAATTATGTCTGACTGTTTATTATTGTTATTATCACGGCAATAATTTTCCAGAGGAAAGATTTCTAAAATATTTATCGGATATAGAAAAACATATTGATAGGCGACGTCAAATAATTTGCAGTTTCATCCTGAATAAGTGACGTAAGCCTTATTTTCCCCATTCAAGAACCATCAATTTGTTGAGTGATTTCTTAGGTAAATTAACTAAATCACGAAGAATTATGATGGGTTCTTCGGTTAATGGGTTATGAGTTAAAAGTCATTCTCGAGTGTACGACATACATTTGTGAAACGTTCTGGCTTTTGTCCAAAATGCCCAAATGAAACACGTATAATAATGGTAATTAAACTCGATAAACACTGAACAGATGGTTACTTGCACGACCAATGCTTCGTGAAATTATTAATTATCCTCGAAATTTGGATATCTCTAATACATTCCATGCGAAGAATCGTTCGATACAGCAGAATTGAAAATGAAAAAATTATAAAAGCACTGCCGTGAAATCAGGAGCTTTTGAGCGCTCGTACATCCACCTTGTAGGTAGATTCGCATTCTCCAGTTTTAGAAAACAACTGGAAAGATTTTGACAGCTGTCAAAGCAAATTTCAAACAAAGGCGAAAATCAAGACTTCACGTCAGTGCTTTAAGTGACTAATTTTTTTTCGATAATTCTCTAGAATTTTCTACGGTATCTATGGTCTTGGTAATGCGATCTGGACAAAATTTCGCACGTAGTTTGAATACATTATTCTTCAGCTTTCATTCCAATCCAATGAGTTGTTTCGAAATTATCAGGAAAAAAATTGTTTGAACGGCTATATTAAGGAACCCCTAGTATAATTTTGCTCATTGATGAACGTGACCGCGAAGTTCGCGATCCGAACCTATCCTGAAAATTTCAAATCCCTAGGCCTTTCCGTTCGGAAGTTATGATTTTCTATGGTTTCTACGGTTCTCATCATGTGATCTAAAAAAATTTAGCTCCAATATATCATTCTCAATTCAAATACAGAATTTCGTCACGATCAAATCCACAGTTTTGAAATTATCGAGAAAACTGAATTTCAAACGGCCATATTTACGGAACCCCTAGTCGAATTCTGCTCATTGATGAAAGTGACCGCAACATAAAAGATTCAAACCTATCCTGAAAATTTCAAGTCCTAAGGCCTTTCCATTACAAAGTTATAATCATCTATGGTTTCCATGGTTCTGGTCATGCGATCTGGACGAAATGTTGCTTCAATATATCATTCTCGATTAAAATAGAGAAAATTTTATCTCGATCGAATCCGTAGTTTCGAAATGATCAAGAAAACAAAATTTCGAACGACCGTATTTACGGAACCCCTAGTATAATTCTGCTCATTGATGATCGTGACCGCGAAATTCGCGATCCGAACCTATCCTGAAAATTTCAAATCCCTAGGCCTTTCCGTTCGAAAGTTATGTTTTTTTATGGTTTCTATGATTCCGGTCATGCGATCTGGAGAAATGTAGCTTGAATATATCATTCTCCATTAGTATACAGAATTTCGTCACGATCAAATCTGTAATTTTGAAGTTATCAAGAAAACTAAATTTCAAACGACCATATTTACGGAACCCCTAGTATAATTTTGCTCATAGATGAACTTGATCACGACATTCGAGATCCACACGTGTCCCTAGGCGTTTCCGTTCAAAAGTTACAATTTTCTATGATTTCTATGGTTCTGGTAGTGCGATCTGGACAAAATTCATATTCATATGTAGCTTGAACACCTCATTCTCCATTTGAGTGCAAAATTTCTTCTCGATCAAATCTGTAGTTTCCAAGTTATCAGGAGAACAAAACTTTGAACGGCTATATTTACGGAACCCCTGGTGGAATTTGGCCCATCAACGAACTTAACCGAGGCATTCGTGAACTGAACCGACACTAAAAATTTCAAGTCTCTAGGTTGTTCCGTTCGAGAGTTATCGTGCTTACGGCTAATTTTCAGCTCAAAATTCGATAAATACAGACATCGTGACGAAATGATATAGCCCTCGTGTAAGTAGTACGAGCGCTCAAAAATGACAGAATTATTATCAAATTCCTCAACACCAGAACAGCGAGAAACAAAATTTCAGCAGTGTATGGCCAATAGTCTTTGTGATACCTAAGTTTTCAAAACAATTTTTTTTAATTAACCTCCTTATAACTAACTACAAAGTTTCAATTCGATCAACTCAGTATTTCCGAAACTCTTCCGCTGATTTTGCCTATTTACAAAATACATTTCTTTCTGGCCTTTATCTATTTTCGCACCGAACCCTAGAAAATTGATTCCATAACACTGAAAGTTTCATTAATGACAATGGATATTTAAGTGACCAGTTCGATCAATTATCTTTTCATGACTGCAATTGACTCAATATAAATTCCGTTCATTGTCCATTAGACTGTGATTTCAGCTGCAGATACAGCCTAATTTTGGCTAATTCGTGCACCACCCACTCTCATCCGACTGTTTTACGTCTTTACTCCATTGAGTTTTGAATAGATTCACGTCATTCTCGGAAATAAATGAGAAATTTCTGGTGTTTGATATTTCCAATATCAATTGGCGGTTATTGGTTGCCAACGGGCTGTCGGTTTTGATGGAAATCTGTAATTTAGATGGCTTTTTATTGAGGGATATCCAAATCACCCCTATGTAATATGTTTGATAAAATTTATGCATGGTATCAGTTTTGATTTCACCGGATGAATTATGGGAATAGCAGGGAGATTTGGAAATTGGTCAAAAAAGTTCTGTTCTCCAACCCCAACCAAAACCCGACTCACAACTAATCTGAGCCTGCCCATACACTGTAGACGGCTGACGGAGTGCACCGACAGACGGTTCATCCAAATAAATAAATCACCATAAATCAAGTTCAATTGGTTATGTAGAAAAATGTTATAATTATAGACATTTCATTCAAAGTTTTGTTAGCTACTGAATTGGCTACCATTGATGACATTGTTCTTTCAAATAACCTATTACGGCGCAAGAGCAGGCAAATAAAGTTGCTACCGAAGATGTCACAACCGGAAGTTAAAGTACCTGCTCTTCGCCTCTTGCAATGAATTCTTCCCAGAACCTTTTGTCATCTTCGAAAGACATCTTTCTACCTGCTGAAAATAGTGAATCATTGCACATGCAATAGAGTCGGGCAAGAGTTGAATTTTCTAGACTGCGAGCCTCTCCAACCTTTTGATGGATTTGGTGTTCTCTGGGGTTACATGGATCGATTTGTTTGCTTGCTTATTAGATTATCTATTACAATTTTTCTTCTGAAAAATTGTTTGATGTTCTTTTTATGTGGTTACTCCTCCCACATAAAAGCATTCTTAGTACTCTCTGAACATTTGAATGTTTTTCCTCAATTGTATCCATTTTTATGAATGTAACCACGTTTAGGGAAGAGAATTTTTCGTCCAAGACAGAAAATTTTGTCTCTTTATGCTCCTTCTTTCAAATCTGCGAGTCGTCCTTTCCTTTACTTAGTCTTTCATCTCAATTTGCGTAGAACAAATATACAGAGTGTTTTCAAAGGTGAGGCTTTTTTTTGACAGGCAATAAAACTCATCAAAATGAGTCAATATGCCAAAAATCGTTAATATGAAATATTCACCAGGGCCGAGTATTTCGAGATCAAAGTTACCCGCGAATCTGAGAAATTCCCAGCCCGGATCTGACTAAGGTTCGCATTGAGATCTGAATGTGTGTCATGTGTGTTTATAATCGCCTGGCAAGACTTTGTGCACATCAAACCAATGGTGGCCATATCGAACAATTTCTGTGAACACTTTGGATAAATTTTGTCGGTGAGTTTGTGAACTTCCTAATTTTTTCGGGGACTTTTTCAATCAGTACTTTTTCCTCTCATTAGTTTGAACTTTTAGGATTCAGAAAAAATCTCCTAATAGAAGTTGAAAGAGAATATACAAATTTGCGATAAATTCTAGTACCGAGAAAAGATCGAAAAGGAAGTCGAGCATTTTATTTACATCATCTCCTAACAGAGAGGTAACACGATCCAAAGTCGTATCAAAATATTGATGACTTTGGAGGATTTTAGAGTGCCTTCAATTCAATATCACATAATTTTTGAGCGCTCGTTCTACTTACACGAGGGCTATATCATTTCGTCACGATGTCTGTATTTTTCGAATTTTGAGCCGAAAATGGTCTCAATCGACTAAGTTCGACTCACTGATGACGAATTCGTCGGAAAATTCGAGTCTGTCCGTCCGTCCGGCCGTCTGTCCGTCGGTCCGTATACACGATAACTCTCGAACGAAATGTCCTAAAAACTTGAAATTTTCAGGGTAGGTTCGAATCTCGAATGCCGCGGTTAAGTTCGTTATTGGACAAAATTCGCCGAGGGGTTCCGTGAATATGGCCTCTCGAAATTTTGTTTTTCTGATTAATTCGAATCTACTAATTCGATCGAGGTCTAATTTTGCACGCAGATGGAGAATTGCGTGCTCAAACTACATGCAGAATTTTGTCCAGCTAGCATGACCAGAACCATAGAAACCATAGAAAATTAAAACTTTGTAATGGAAAGGCCTAGGGACTTGAAATTTTCAGGATAGGTGTGGATCTCGAATGTCACGGTCACATTCTTCAATGAGCAAAATTAGACTAGGGGTTCCGTAAATATGGTCGTTTGAAATTTAGTTTTCTTGATAATTGCAAAACTATGGATTTGATCGTGACGAAATTTTGTATGTAAATTGAGAATGATATATTCGAGCTACATTTTTTCCAGATCGCATGATCAGGACCATAGAAACCATAGAAAATTGTAACTTTCGAACGGAAAAGCCTAGGGACTTGAAATTTTCAGGATAGGTTCGGATCGCGAATTTCGCGGTTACGTTCATCAATGAGCAAAATAAGACCAGGGGTTCCGTGAATATGGCCGTTCGAAATTTGGTTTTCTTGATAATTTCAAAACTATGGATTCGATCGTGAAGAAATTTTGTATTCAAATTGAGAATGATATTTTCGAGCTACATTTTTTCCAGATCGCATGATCAGAACCATAGAAACCATAAAAAATCATAACTTTCGAACAGAAAGGCCTAGGGACTTGAAATTTTCAGGATAGGTTAGGATCGCGAATTTCGCGGCCAGGTTCATCAAGGAGCAAAATTAGACTAGGAGTTCCGTAAATATAGCTGCTTTTTTTCTGACAATTTCGAAACTCATCATTGGATTGGAATGAAATTTCGCACATAGGTGAAGAATAATATATTCAAACTACGTGAGAAATTTTGTCCAGATCGCATTACCAAGACCATAGATACCATAGAAAATTCTAGCGAATTATCGAAAAAAAAGCACCTGAAGCACTGACTTGAAGTCAGGATTTCCGCCTTAGTTTGAAAATTTGTTTGACAGCTGTCAAAAATTTCCTCAATTGGTTTCCAAAACTGAAAAATGCGAATCTACCTACAAGGTGCATGTACGAGCGCTCAAAAGCTCCTGCCTTCACGGCAGATCTTTTCGTAATTTTTTCCTGATAATTTCAAAACTACTGATTGGATTGGAATGAAATTTTGCACATAGATGAAGAATAATGTATTTAAACTACGTGCGAAATTTTGTCCAGATCGCAGTACCAAGAGAAGACCATAGAAACCGTAGAAAATTCTAGCGAATTGTCGAAAAAAAAGAGCATTGAGGTGAAGTCTGTAGTTTCGCCTTTCTTTGAAATTTTTTTTGACAGCTGTCAATTGGTTTCTGAAACTGGAAAATGCGAATCTACCTACAACGTGGATGAACGAGCGCTCAAAAGCTCCTGAAATCACGGAAGTGCTTTTCATATTTTTTTCTGAAAAAAAACTGTAAATACATAATAATATTATGTATAATATTTTACCACTATATTCTCATTACAATCACATTAGAACCAAATTTATGCGATGATGATCTCGTTTATTACCAAATTTTTCGAGTTGGGCTATTTCGGGAAATCCAGATCTAGGCGAGTATGGCATAAAATCTGCAGTGACAAAAAATTCTTCAAAATAAATCTGAAGGTTCATCCAAAACGTTTCTAGAAAGATTCTGAAGGAGTTATGAACCCAAATCAATAAGTACCCATTGTGCCAAATTCATCATTCCTGATTATCCGTAATTATTATGTACAACTCCACCGTCTCACGTCCGATGTCCCAAAATACAAATTAGGAAGGATGTGGTTTAATTTATGGTTGTGTAAATTCTACCACGATTATAAAGAATCATTTAACTAAAAACAGATGTTCCTTTCAAGGGCCTGCCTCGCCCGGAAACTCTGCTTTTAACACGCTGGTAGCTCGAGAACCGCTCAGTCCCTGCCTTTTCATAAAGTTCGCTTCGAGCTTCGAGTAGATTAGGCTGAAAATAGGTAGCTCTTCAGAATAATTTAACTATTCCACAGCAATTTGAAACAAAGCTTCGTCTTGTTAGGAATTTATTCTTGGAGTTTAAGGGCAAGTTGAAAACAGCCACCGGCTTTTGTTCTTCAACGACTGAAGATGCCGTTCACAGGTTTTCTTAACCTATTTTATCAGTCTGAAATATTTGCAGCTGGTTATGTATTGTTAAGTCAAGTAGGTTAATTTACCATTTTGTAGTGTCTGGTTGATTAAAAAACTGAAACTGAACGATGAACAAATTCTTGAAGAATATTTTTTCAAGGTTGTTTTCAGATCTTATTCCTCTTTCAATTCTACGATATTTCTTTATTCAATTTTCAGAAAACTAGATGGCCCCATCTGAAAAAAATCCATTGGGTTCAAATCAACCTGTTGGAACATATTTCTTCAGGATTATGTCGAAAGCGTCGGCACTGTTTATTATTATCTGGAAAGAGAAGAGATAAAAATGGTAAATATAATAATTGCACAAAGAAAATCTGAAGAAGACAGGACATGTAGAATGCAAAGATATTGATCAAAAATTTTTGAGCTCACATAAAAAGAAATACATGATAGAACAGAAATTCCAAAACTTGAAGGGGAAAAAAATGGAAATATCGTTCAAGAATTCAATATGAATACAGAATGAAAATCGGCCCTGTATGAATGTGTTAACGAGACGTGAATGATGAACTGTTTTGGTATGGCCTGGTATCAGAACCGTACTGTAAAGTTTGTCATGGTCCAGATGATTCAATAATTCTCAGGTTAACATTTTGTGAGAATAATAGGGGACTTGAGTTTGGTTCAGAAAAAAATTCAAGTCATACTGGTACACAGAAACAAGCGCGCAAAATTTCCTGACTTCACTTCAGTGCTTTTAAAATGTTTATCGATGGCTCCACATTGCATACACAGAAATCACTAAGTCTGAATTTTGAAAAATGATCGATAATGCTGATAGAAATCTCACAACTTTCACCGGCAATCCATGGACTTATTAGATATGTATAATATTTTATTGTGGTTAACGAATCTGTTGATAGTATCACAAATCTCTTGATCTGCTTATATTACCGAATGAAAAGGATAATTTCTCCCGACATAAACCTGTTCTTGGAGCCTAGTAAACTGCAAATGTTGAAATATAAGTTACCCTGAAGCGTATCAATTACTTAACTTCCAACTGTCGATATCGCATATTCTACATCGAGTAGTTTCAATTGAGTTGAAGGTTCCAGAACTCGAAGCGATTTACATAAAGTAGAGGTATTCATACTTCGTGATTCATTCATCGACGAAAAAACAGTTTCGAATTCGACTGATTGTGAATCATTTATAATAGCCAGGAATTCTGTTCGAACATGAATTCGATTTATAGAACACAAGACCAGAAATTTAGAGAATTATCTGAACTACTGGAATCACCTCGATGATGATTCACTTTCAGGTATTTCCGATTTTCATGGCGGATACTGCATTGATATAAAACTTGCAATGGAATTTCATCACAGTTTGGCAGTTTGATGGGTATGCCAAAACATTGGTCCAAGGTCCAATCTTCCGCTCGCAACTTGTTTTCTTGATTTTTTATATGCTTACTTAAATTTTCACTTGGGTTCAAGGCGGAAATATAAGCCCCACGCGAAAAATCTGTTAAGTTTCCACGAAATTTCTCCACACATCCTCAAAAATAAAAATTGGCCCTGCTTCATGTTTGTCCAACAGAGAACTAGCAACTCTTGTACTGAGCAAGCGCACCCAAATCTATCTGCGCTTGCACACTCCAGTTCCGAACTGGTTCTGGACGATAATATAAGTTAATCCAAATCGTCATGCAACTGGACAAATCCAGCTCAGCTTTAATCTGATATTCGCAATCATATAACTCGAGAACTGTTCAGATTGGAACTTTGCGATGAAAAAGATTGCATTAAGTAACATAACACATCTAAAATGTTGGCTAGTTTTCACGCAATGAGTTTTTATTGATTACATTCCTCGATTTTAGGTTTTGGATCAAATTTTCGATGTGAGAGGATCAACAGCAACTTATTTGCATCCTGTGAATTTGGCGCTGACTTTCTCGCAAAACACATTTTTTTAGAACTGGGTAGATTTTCGATAAATATAGATGAGTTCTGGACATTTTTGAGCGCTCGTACTACTTACACGAGGGCTATATCATTTCGTCACGATGTCTGTATTTTTCGAATTTTGAGCCAAAAATGGTCTCAATCGACTATGTTCGACCCACTGATGACGAATCCGTCGAAAAATTTGAGTCTGTCCGTCCGGCCGTAAGCACGATAACTCTCGAACGGAACAACCTAGAGACTTGAAATTTTCAGTGTGGGTTCAGTTCCCGAATGCCTCGGTTGAGTTCGTTAATGGGCAAAATTCCACCAGGGGTTCCGTAAATATGGCCGTTCAAAGTTTTGTTCCCCTGATAACTTGAAAACTACAGATTGGATTGAGATGAAATTTTGCACTCAAATGGAGAATGAGGTGTTCAAGCTACATGTGAAATTTTGTCCAGATCGCATGACCAGAACCATAGAAACCATAGAAAATTGTAACTTTTGAACGGAAACGCCTAGGGACTTGAAATTTTCAGGATAGGTGTGGATCTCGAATGTCGTGATCACGTTCATCCATGAGCAAAATTATACTAGGGGTTTCGTAAATATGGTCGTTTGAAATTTAGTTTTCTTGATAATTTCAAAACTACAGATTCGATCGTGACGAAATTTTGTATACTAATGGAAAATGATATATTCGAGCTACATTACTCCAGATCACCTGACCAGAAACATAAAAAATCATAACTTTCGAACGGAAAGGCCTAGGGACTTGAAATTTTCAGGATAGGTGTGGATCTGAAATGTCGCGTTCACGTTTATCAATGAGCAGAATTATACTAGGGGTTTCGTAAATACGGTCGTTTGAAATTTTGGTTTCTCGATAATTTCCAAACTACGGATTCGATCGAGATAAAATGTCATATTTTAATCGAGAATGATATATTAAAGCAATATTTTGTCCAGATCGCATGACCAGAACCATAGAAAATTGTAACTTTTGAACGGAAAGGCCTAGGAACTTGAAATTTTCAGGGTGGGTTTGGATCTTAAATTTCACGGTCACGTTCATCAATGAGCAAAATTAGACTAGGGGTTCCGTAAATATGGCCGTTCAAAATATTTTTTTGCTGATAGTTCCGAAAATACTGAGCGGATTGGGATGAAATTTTGCACCTAGCTGAGTAATAATGTATTCAAACTACGAGCGAAATTTTGTCCAGATCGCACCACCAAGACCATAGATACCGTAGAAAATTCTAGCGAATTATCGAAAAAAAATTGATCAGCTGAAGCACTGAAATGAAGTCTGGAGTTTCGCCTAAGTTTCAGAATTTTTTTGACAGCTGTCGAAAATTCCTTCAATTGATTTCTGAAACTGGAAAATGCGAATCTACCTACAAGGTGTATGTACGAGCGCTCAAAAGCTCCTGCCTTGACGGCAGTGCTTTTCGTAATTTTTCAGGAACATACCTTCGCTATCCCCTATAAATAACTTTATAAAATCGGTAAAGCTGAAAAAGTATTAAAAAATTTCAAGGAATAATCAATTTTCTTTCAATTCCAGTTTACTCTTGATTTCATGAAAGCCAAGGCCATATTCGAAATTATCTCGGTATTCATGATTATAGAAACATTCTGAAATATGAATTGAAATGATAATGAAAACAAACATGTTGAAATTTTGGTGGGTTCTGTAGATTATTGAAGTGTGAACAATATACGAACCAAACTATTGAATCCAATTTAGAGCAGATTATGTGCAACCATTACCTTGTTTTTTTTTATTCAAGATTTAAAGAAAGAAAAATCAACAACACCAGCACTTACCTTACGAATGAATTGGAAAATCTTATTTCAGGGAAAATAGGACTGGTGGTTACGTACAGAGAGGAATTTCATTAAAACCTTTCATGTTGAGAATCGAATTTCACCACAAGCTGAAATCTTGAAGAATTTGTCAAGTCTCGAAATTACAACATTTTGAAAATTCAAGATGCACTTACTTTTTTGCCCACAAATGGAAAATGTGATTGAATGAAATGGTTTTTCCTCAATTCGATACTACATTAAGTGACTAAAAACAAGAAACAAATCCTACCTAGATAAGCTTGCAGAATAATGTTCAAAGTTCCAAGTAAAAAATCGGAAATTTAGAACGAAGGGAAAATTGACATATCATATTTCCGATTGTGAGGGTCGAACCTTTGAATGCGGAAAAGCATGAAAATTACATGTTTTTTTTTGTTCTCAAAGCAATCCCCCAATTGATCAAGTGCTGAAAGTGCACAAAGTAAACTCGATCGTGTTGATTGATGTTAATAATTAGGTAACTTCGACACCATATCCAATTTGGCGATTTCGAAAGAGACAGGAACGTACTCGAAAATAATGAGCATACGAGGGGGAGATAAAATTTCGTTGAAAGCGGTCGATCTTTACAACTAGAATTAATCTTCCAGAACGTTGAGATTAGATAGATTGATTATTTCGTCGACCAACTGAAACTCAGCATGGATTCTGATATGAATTTATCCGGAATGTTTATTTTCAGATATAGATAACGAAATGCCACCATAAAATGACTATGACAGAAAGCTTATTACGATGTTTTGTTAGAATATGCACATAAGGATTTTGTGTATATTTATGTGAAAAAAATTAGTCGGTAAAAGAATATCCTCGTCCTAACGATCAACTATTCGCCGAATAAACGTCGTAGTTTTGCTGACCTGGAAACGAACAAACTTTCAATGTTATTATTTAGATGATACAAATTACGGTTCTTCAGCGAAAATTTAGGTGAATTTCCCTTTTATGTTTCAATGACACTCATTTGTTAGGTGATTAAGTTATTCTTGGAAGTTTAAACAAAAGTCCTTAATAATTGTACATTTAGAAGTAGTTATTTCCAAAGAAAAGCCATTTTGTATCCGAACAATACAGTTCTCCAGTAAGCACTTCGAAGGTTATTGTTGAAGTCAAGTAGGTATCCTCATGATGTATGCAAGATTTCCAATACTCTCACAGCAACCCTTCACCTCGTTCGTAGGCAATTTTTCCGCTTTTTTCGCTATCGGATGTGTGATACTGACTGAATAGATAATTTTCATGTGCGATGCGGAAGCCAAATTATCAACTGGATATGCTTGTTTGGTAGATGTGAAAGTCGTGATCGACGGCTCATTACACTGCGTTTCGTGAATTTGAAAGAAAACAAGTACTTTGCACTTGATTTTTATTATAATACGTATATCACAAATCCTTTTTGGCTCTCAGAACACACACCTATCGGCAACATTTGAATACTTACAAAATCGTATTTATTTAGTAAATTAATCACTCATCCCTCATTCAAACACACATCACATAGTAGTTTTATATTACAAAACACAGATTTCTCGATAAAATAATGTTAGTCTTCTAATATGTACAATATGAGCTCACATGATAATGGGGCACCGAGATGATATTGGCCGGTTTAATTTAGCAACCATGTGGCTAGTTTTTAGGCCATGTGGGTACCATCTATCTCTATGCTTGAACAGTCGAATTGCAACCAATGTTGAATCATTCAGGCACTATCATTAATAGGTAGTAAAGATCTGGTGGTAGATATGAGTTGGTTCAAAAATTTCTAAATAAAATATTTATGTATCGTTCGCGTTGACTTTGTTCAATGTATAAAAATATATTGTGCTGTTCTAAGCCATTACTTATAATATATTATCAATGAGTAAGTAGGTATACTAGAAATGAGCTTATAGTCTTAAAACGGTGGTTTGCTGTCCAACACTCAGCGTTAACTGATAGTTAGGTATATCTCTCAAATTACTCATCGGCATCAGTTAACAACAATGAAGTGGTTAAGTTGGTGAATCAGCCGAGGTCGATCGGCTGGAAGTCTTCTTGCCCATTGTACACTGCATTAATCCCCCGATTGGCGTTCCACTTCGCTCAACGTAACGGGGCCACATGATTAGAGTAAACTGCAGCAACAATAAGTTTTTTTTTCTTTTTCTGGACTAAAGTTCATCTCGCGCACGATCTCTGCAAACACCTCGTTGACATTCGTTCGGTTCTTAGCACTCGCTTCAATGAAGGGGCATCCCCATTGTGCTGCAAGACTGCTGCCTTCCGAAGAAGTCACTTCCCGCTGGTGGTCCAAATCTACTTTATTTGCTACAAGTAAAATGGGAACTCTCTCCGTACCTTTAACTCTGGTTATCAATTCCTTCATAGTCCGAATATCTTGAAATGTTTGGTGGTTTGTTAAACTATATACCACTACGAAGCCCTGGCCATTCTTTATGTAGAGGTCGCGCATGCTGGCGAATTGTTCTGTACCAGCGGTGTCTAATATTTCTAACACACAGGGGGAGTTGTCCACTTCGATCTCCTTACGATAAAAGTCCTCAATGGTAGGGTCGTATTTTTCCATAAAACAACCAGAAACAAATTGTACTGTCAATGCACTTTTCCCAACCCCACCCGAACCTAACACGACAACTTTAAACTCACGCATCGTGTCCTTTCAGACTGAAACTTTCAACTAACAAAACTTTTTCAGAACGGGCACTGCACTCTAATTGGTCCGTAGGATGATCCTTGTTGTTTACAACGTCTGCACTGTGTGCAATCCATCTCACGAATAATTATGCACATGTCGCCATCTTTGCAATATGTTCATCACCGACTATGTTCGTCTAACGTACAGCCACGAGGGGCCAACTCGGGACTACTTACATCTTCGATACACGGATACCAAAGCAATTTAATGAATTTCAATATTCTTTCTGCGCACGTCAACAACGTACCACCACCATGGTATGCGCACGGCCAGCCAACTCTCCATCTTGCAAACGTAAACATTTGGCCGAACGCACACACAGTGGCATCTATCGACTAGAATATATAATTGAGACCTCGACATCGCGCAACCAAAAAGGAACACTTTTCTCCCTAGAATTTGAGTTATTGAAATCATTACTTACTTTATCATTGACCTTGCATAGCCCATGACGTTAAATAGTCAGTTTTCTCTGCGAGAAAGTGAAGTGCAAAAATATGAAACAATATGAATTATAAAATTACGAAAAGCACTGCCGTGAAGTCAGGAGCTTTTGAGCGCTCGTACATCCACCTTTAAGGTAGATTCGCATTCTCCAGTTTTAGAAAACAATTAGAAAGATTTTGACAGCTGTCAAAGAAAATTTCAAACAAAGACGAAAATCAAGACTTCACGTCAGTGCTTTAGGTGACCAATTTTTTTTCGATAATTCTCTAGAATTTTTTACGGTATCTATGGTCTCGGTAATGCGATCTAGACAAAATTTCCCACGTAGTTTGAATACATTATTCTTCATCTATGTGCAAAATTTCATTGCAATCCAATAAGTTGTTTCGAAATTATCAGGAAAACAATTTTTTGAAAGACTATATTTACGGAACCCCTAGTCTAATTTAGCTCATTGATGAACGTGATCCCGAAATTCGCAATCCGAACCTATCCTGAAAATTTCAAGTCCCTAGGCCTTTCCGTTCGAAAGTTATGATTTTCTATGGTTTCTATGCTTCTGATCATGCGATCTGAAAAAATTTAGCTCCAATATATCTTATATCATTCTCAATATAAATACAGAATTTCGTCACGATCAAATCCATAGTTTTGAAATTATCAAGAGAACTGAATTTCAAACCGCCATATTTACGGAACCCCTAGTCTTATTCTGCTCATTGATGAAAGTGACCGCAACATTAAAGATTCAAACCTATCCTGAAACTTTCAAGTCCTTTGGCCTTTCCATTACAAAGTTACAATTTTCTATGGTTTCTATGGTTCTGGTCATGCGAGCTGGACCAAATTTTGCTTTAATATGTCATTCTCGTTTAAAATACAAAATTTTTTCTCGATCGAATCCGTAGTTTCGAAATTATCGAGAAAACAAAATTTACAACGACTGTATTTACGGAACCCCTAGTATAATTCTGCTCATTGATAAACGTGAATGCCACATTTCAGATCTACACCTATCCTGAAAATTTCAAGTCCCTAGGCCTTTCCGTTCGAAAGTTATGATTTTCTATGGTTTCTATGGTTCTGGTCATGCGATCTAGAGAAATGTAGCTTGAATATATCATTCTCCATAAGTATACAAAATTTCGTCACGATCGAATCTGTAGTTTGGAAATTATCAAGAAAACTAAATTTCAAACGACCATATTTACGGAACCCCTAGTATAATTTTGCTCATTGATGAAAGTGATCCCGACAATCAAGATCCACAACTATCCTGAATATTTCAAGACCCTAGGCGTTTCCGTTCAAAAGTTACAATTTTCTATGGTTCTGGTGATGAGCTTAAGAGCTGGAATGCATTTCTTTGTGATTTTGGCGGAATATATCAGTGGGACCAATATATTTATGTCGCAAAAAATATAAACTTTCTTTTTATTTTGTAGGCGTTATATGATTGTTGAGCCCTAATTTTTGTTGGAAAAATGCCAGTTCAACATTTACCAAGTGAAGGAGAGCTACGAAGAACTCTTGAACTGTGAAGATTTCATTTCAATCCAGCAGTAGTTTCGAAATTATCAGGAAAAAAATATTTTGAACGGCTATATTTACGGAACCCCTAGTCTAATTTTGCTCATTGATGAACGTGACCGCGACATTCGCGATCCAAGCCTACCCTGAAAATTTCACGTCCCTAGGCCTTTCCCTCCGAAAGTTATAATTTTCCTTGGTTTCTATGGTTCTGGTCATGCGATCTTGACAAAATGTAGCTTCAATATATCATTCTCCATTAAAATACGAAATTCTGTCTCGATCGAATCCGTTTTTTCGAAATTATCGAGAAAACTGAATTCCAAACGACCGTATTTACGGAACCCCTAGTATAATTCTGCTCATTGATAAACATGAACGCGACATTTCAGATCCACACCTATCCTGAAAATTTCAAATCCCTAGGCCTTTCTGTTCGAAAGTCATGATTTTCTATGGCTTCTATGATTCTGGTTATGCGATCTGGAGAAATGTAGCTTGAATATGTCATTCTCCGTTAGTATACAAAATTTCGTCACGATCGAATCTGTAGTTTTGAAATTATCAAGAAAACTAAATTTCAAACGACCATATTTACGGAATCCCTAGTATAATGTTGCTAATAGATGAACGTGATCACGACATTCAAGATTCACACCTATCCTGAAAATTTCAAGTCTCTAAGCGTTTCTGTTCGAAAGTCACAATTTTCTATGGTTCCTATGCTTCTGGTCCTGCGACCTGGAAAAAATTTCACATGTAGCTTGAACACCTCATTCTCCATTTAAGTGCAAAATTTCATCTCAATCCAATCAGTAGTTTCGAAATTATCATGAAAAAAATATTTTGAACGGCCATAGTTTTGATCATTGATAAACGTGACCGCGACATCGAGATCCACAACTATCATGAAAATTTCAAGTCCATAGGCTATTCCGTTCGAAAGTCTCAATTGTCTATGGTTCTGGTTTTGCGATCTGGACACTGTGAAATTGTGTATACTCTTAGAAATAGGTATTATCCAAGGGCGTCGATATAGGAGGTGAGGGTAATTATCCCATGGTATCTTTTGTACGTCTGACATACTCAATTATACTCCAATCCTTTTTTCAAAGAATTATTTATTAGATGATGCAGATAATTGTATTCACGATATTAATTTGTCGTTTATTCTCTAACTTGTCGTTTATTTTCTAGCTTTTCATATAAAGCACATCCACCATATTAATGGTTTAATAATTTTCTTACCGAAGGGCAAATATTCAAGGGGGAAATTCAACGGAACAAGACCGGAAAACCTCAGGAGGGAAATGGGCTCTCAATATTATCAAGAAGGTTTGAAACACACAAGGTTTTACTTTCCCTATAATAATTGCCCGATTAAAAAAATTCTAATCCCAACTGAAATGTTCACAATTTATGTTTCCTATCTCGAGAATCCCATCCATGAATTCTCAAGGCAAAATCCAGGGATCAGATGTAAAAAAAACACGGCAAAACTGTCCAACATCGCGAGTAATGAAATTTTGAATATTTATTCGGAACTGAAATGAGTTGTAGACAACTCATGATACCGTGGGCTTTTTCATGAGTTGCCTGCGGTGATTTGAACTACCACAAATCAATTTTTGAGAAAAAGATATTTGGTGGAATATGAAATGAGGAAACCAAGTGATGTGATGATCCTTCGTATAAAATTGGATGCATTTTTCAATCGTATGAGCGATGAGCATATAAGCTTCACTTCCTGATACATTTTATGTACAACCTTTTTGTGGAATGTTTGGACGGCTACTTGGAGTAATGGGTTTTGATTTATGATGAGTCAATATCACATCCAATAGTTCGATTCACCCATTTGATTTGCCTTGATGATTTCCAATCTCCGATAGGAGAAGGAACACGAAGAAGAAGAAGAGAATAGCGATACCGGATAGTAGGTCATAGAATTAATGATATTGTCATTTTATCTTGTCTGTGGATTGTGGGAAATTTTTGACAATTGGACTGTTCGTATCTTCAGGAATGTTGAACGTTGAATGAATTGTTCCAAAAATCATTTTCAAATAGGTAGTTTGGTACAATTGATCATTGAGTCAACGCTTAACTCTACTTTTCCGAAGTAACATACATTTTACAGCTTGACTACTTTGGAGAACAGTTTTTGAACTCGCTTGGTGTTATGTCATTCAACTTTTTTGATTCTATTTTGATACAGTAGTATATTTGATAGTGTTGTTGTGTATTCCAAATACAGCGTCTGTTGGTGCTTTTATGAAATTTATTATTAGCACATAGTTTAAGGTAAGGAGCTTGTTTTGAATTAGAATACTACTAAATAAATATATGATATTCGAAACTAATCAAAATTAAATTGCCCGTTGAAATTTGAAAGTTTTTTTGAATTCTTTACTGAAAGGATTATGAGCATCGAAAATTATTTGAATTTTTTAATCTCGGTGATCAAGGTCAAGTGGGACTGATACTATAAAGCATTCATTCACGCGAAATATCCAATTCATTACAAACATGAGAACACCTATGAACTGAAAACTCATAAATTGAATTAATTGAAACAGTTCAAATTATTTGACTTTAATTTCAGTATGTCCTATCCACCAACTGCTCCTCAGGGAGGATATCCACGTAAGTAACATAATCTTGTTATGAATTAGTTTTTTCAGAAATTTGAATTGCATATTTGTTATTACTTTTTCAGATCCAAACCCTGTTTATGATTCCAACTATCCTCCTCAAACCCAGCCCCAATACCCACCTGGAAATCAATATCCCCCTGGACCACCTGGAAATCAATATCCCCCAGGACCACCTGGTGCATACCCCCCAGTTGGTGGGGCATACCCACCCACAGGTGGCTATCCACCACCTATCACCAATCAACCGATGGCTGGAGATGGTGAGTTCTGATTTTTTATACAAAACTACTTTTACTTCTTGAAGTCTCACAAGTTATTCATGCTTTGATTTATAAGGTGATAATAAATTTATTTATTCAATTAGAAAACCTAATATATAGAAAACAAATATAAATAAAAAAAGTATGCCCTCCTTTCTTGAGCTGAGCCGAGATGGCTCTCAATCCTTTATGATTGCATGTCCCAATGTTGAATCTGGTCTTGATTTATTAATGGAACTGCGATATATATGTCTTTCAGAAATCAGTTTTCTATTAAAATATTCTAATCTGACCTTTCAATCCATATAGCTCCGATGCGACAAATTCTGATCCCACTAAATTTTGTGTATTTGTTCAGTTTTGAACGAAATTCTGGAACTGATCTGTACATACTTCTGTGGAATGAATAGTTTTCGAGATTTTTAATGTACTACTTGTTCACAACTGCTTCACATGTTCATTCTCAGGCAACATAACTTACAGTGCTTTTTGAATAAAAATTTCTTCTTTTTGATCAACTTTGGAATTTTCCAAATATTGGGTTTCCAAATTGTACCTTGTATATCTTTGAGGGCTATATTTTTACATAAAATGATTATGGTAATACATGTTGAAAGAAATCATACTCCATTATTTTTTGCAATGGGTTAACAATCACTTGCATAATGAACAAGTTGAATGAGTAGAATTTCACCTACTCTACAATTCTTTTGGATTTATAACTTGACCGATCTATTGAAATCTACAAGCTGACTCAGGGTTGAACAGTCAAACATTCAGAAACGGTTTTTCGGGAAATAATAAGATTTTTGTATTGCCATTATCATGTGTACCAACTTGCTTCGTGTTTGAAATTAAGGGTGTCAATGTTTTTTGGTTTTTTATGAATTGCCCAAAAAAATTTTGGCTGATTTACTGCGGCACAAACAATACTTTAATTGTAGTCGAAATTCTGCCCTTTGATGTTATTTTTGTTGGGTTACCTTGTATACTTTCTGCACACAGAATTACTTATATTATAATTGTGTTTTCGCATGCCACACAAAGGTTGTGGTCCTACGAAGGGGCGACGGCCCCTTTTCTGGCCATTGCTCGTTTTCCCTGATTCCTGGGTGGCAAAGAAATCCAGACCAAGGAGATCCTGCTATTCTTGCCTAGTTCGTCGAGGTCCTCAGCGCTTTTCGTCAAATTCCAGCTAACAGCGTCTTTTTATGAATGGATACGAGTATTCTCACGCTTTATCGCGTTCATTTTATGACTAGGTGGACGCATGAAAGATTAAGATTGTCAAAAAATTCATTTGATTAAGTTTATCTTTCCAAAAAATAAAACTTATCAGTTTATTTTTAGTTTACTTAGAAAGGAGCTTGATAATTCTGATTGTGGAAATGAATGAGATAATATTTATTCATCAGTATCATACTGTTGGCTTTGGCTATTCATCAAGAAATATGATATTGAGCTGGGATGTTCTTGCCACAAATATTCACTGGAACCTACTACAAGAAGATATTTCTCAGTTTTTGATTAATTATTATTGGTTGCAAAAACAAATTTGAAGGGTTCTTTCTTTCTCAAACGGAAGTATCTATACCCACAACCCTAGGGCTATGGCTATAACCTCTGGGGTAGATATTATCTAGCGAGGTTCTCAAATTTCTTCGTTTCAAGAAAATCATCATATTTTTCATCAAATAATTACTCTTTGCGCCCTTGTTTCTATGAAAAAGTCATTTTGCCCAAATGTCTGTAATTTTCGAATTTTGAACCGAGAATGGTCTCAAACGATTTGGGTGGACCCACATATGAAGAAATCGTAATTAAATGAAATTTTGTCCGCCCGACCGTAAACACGATAACTGCCTAAAATAAAATTACGAAAAGCACTGCCGTGAAGGCAAGAGCTTTTGAGCGCTCGTACATGCACCTTGTAGGTAGATTCGCATTTTCCAGTTTCAGAAATCAATTGAAGGTATTTTCGACAGCTGTCAAAAAAATTCTGAAACTTAGGCGAAACTCCAGACTTCATGTCAGTGCTTCAGCTGATCTATTTTTTTACGAAGGAACGTATTGTAAAACTTCGTAGTTCATCCTATGCATTACATTATTTATTGGATATTCGATTATATCAATTTATTATTGTACCTCTTTCAGTTCAATTGAATAAATAAGTACCTATTTTAATTACTTATTTGTTGTTCCACACTTAATATCAGGAAATAGCTTCATCTCGTTCGCACTATCGAGTGTTCCAGGAAAATTGCGTTCAATATTTTTATCCTATCGAATTCTTAATTGAATTGATTAATGTGAGATAAGATGTGGCGATATGGTGCATTCGAGGAAAAAATAATAACAATAAATGGACTTTGATCATCGACATTTTTGAATTTACATAATAGTTTTGAAATAAGAATAATAGATCGATGAAAGGCGAAGTTCAGCTAACGCTGTTACACAACTTAACTTATTCCTCCTTTAATCTGGAATGAGTGCATCTCTTACTGAGTTTCATTAATGAAGAATAATGTATTCAAACTACGTGCGGAATTTTGTCCCGATCGCATCACCAAGACCATGGATACCGTAGAAAATTCTAGCGAATTATCGAAAGAAAAATTACGAAAAGCACTGCCGTGAAGGCAGGAGCTTTTGAGCGCTCGTACATGCACCTTGTAGGTAGATTCGCATTTTCCAGTTTAAGAAATCAATTGGAGGAATTTTCGACAGCTGTCAAAAAAATTCTGAAACTTAGGCGAAACTCCAGACTTCATGTCAGTGCTTTAGATGACCAATTTTTTTTCGACAATTCGCTAGAATTTTCTACGGTATCTATGGTCTTGGTGGTGCGATCTGGACAAAATTTGGCACGTAGTTTCAATACATTATTCCCAATCCGATCAGTAGTTTCGAAATTACCAGGAAAAAAATATTTTGAACAGCCATATTTACGGAACCCCTAGTCTAATTTTGCTCATTAATGCACATGACCGCGATATTCGCGATCCAAACCCACCCTGAAAATTCAAGTTCCTAGGCCTTTCCGTTCAAAAGTTACAATTTTCTATGGTTTCTATGGTTCTGGTCATGCGATCTGGACAAAATATGGTTTTAATATATCATTCTCGATTAAAATACAAAATTTCATCTCGATCGAATCCGTAGTTTCGAAATTATCGTCAAACCAAAATTTCAAACGACCGTATTTACGGAATCCTTAGTATAATTCTGCTCATTGTTGAACGTGAACGCGACATTTCAGATCCACACCTATCCTGAAAATTTCAAGTCCCTAGGCCTTTCCGTTCGAAAGTCATGATTTTCTATGGTTCTGGTCATGTGATCTGGAGAAATGTAGCTTGAATATATCATTCTCCATTAGTATACAAAATTTTGTCACGATCGAATCTGTAGTTTTGAAATTATCAAGAAAACTAACTTTCAAACGACCATATTTACGGAACCCCTGGTATAATTTTGCTCATAGATGAAAGTGATCACGACAATCGAGATCCACACCTATCCTGAAAATTTCAAGTCCCTATGCGTTTCCGTTCAAAAGTTACAATTTTCTATGGTTTCTATGATTCTGGTGATGCGAGCCGAACAAAATTTTGCATGTAGCTTGAACACCTCATTTTCCATTAGAGTGCAACATTTCATCTCAATCAAATCTGTATTTTTCAAGTAATCAGGGGAACAAAACTTTGAACGGCCATATTTACGGAACCCCTGGTGGAATTTGGCCCATTAACGAACTTAACCGAGGCATTCGGGAATTGAACCCACACTGAAAATTTCAAGTCTCTAGGTTGTTCCATTCGAGGGTTATCGTGCTTACGGCCGGACGGACGGACAGACTCAAATTTTCCGACGGATTCGTCATCAGTGAGTCGAACATAGTCGATTGAGACTATTTTCGGCTCAAAATTCGAAAAATACAGACATCGTGACGAAATGATATAGCCCTCGTGTAAGTAGTACGAGCGCTCAAAAATTGGTCATCTAAAGCACCGACGTGACGTCTGGAGTTTCGCCTTAGTTTGAAATTTTGTTTACAGCTGTCAAAAATTGGTTTCTAAAATTTGAAAATGCAAATCTACCTATAAGGTGGATGAACGGGCGCTCAAAAGCTCCCAACTTCACGGCAGTGCTTTTAGAATTTTTATTCGATCCCTTCGTTCCAATGTCGCTGAGAAATATTCAAGGAACTATCTAGAACTCTTCATCCAACAAAACTAAATATTCTGCAAGCACCTAAAAAGATAACAAACTTGGTCGTACACAAAACTGACAACGTCATTTCAAATTTGCAAGGATTATACGTAATATCCCACAGTAAAGTCAGCCTATGTCATCTTCAGCGTCTCACCGCGCGGTGGGATTATTGACGAAATATTCGGTAATCGCATTTCTCAAATGTGGGTCGAATGAAAATCTGTAACACCGGAATTAATCGTTTCTGCAATTCCCGCAAACAAGGATAACATTTTTATCTGGAAGGTAGGTAGGAAGTGGCGAAAAATGATACGATTTCAACGGAACAAGTCGCAATTAATTGTCTTCAAAACAATTTCTGAATCTTTTCACGGAAACAATCAGGATGTATGGATTTGAGTACTGTTTCCGTTGTTTGAATTATTGAAAGGAAGGAGGCACTATCATCAATGATACCGGCCAGAAACGTATTTGGATTAATGGATTTAAGATATTTTGTATTATAAATATAGCGCCGTGCTGTAGGAACTATTTTCCATTTCTCGAAATCGTAGCTACGCTGTACTGGGTACTGATGATGTACCAATAAGCCCGAAGCCATGGACTCCAGGATGTGGGAACAATTATTCTTCGGAATAGTTTCCATATATGTACATAATAAAATTTTGTTATCATTTTCAGTGGCCGTCCTGAATCTTGTGACTCACGCTGTATGATTTGGAAAATGTATACGCCCATGGCGTCGGTCTTTTTGAATTTCATTAACTGTTTACTCAATCTAATATCTGACCTCGCAATAACTATAAGGCTTACGCTAAAAATCAATAGTAATAAGTGATTTGAGATCAGGTTCAACGGATCAGAAATTATCTCGTGAAATTCATTGGTTTACTATACGGGTTGTTTGTAAACTTCTAATTATCAACAAGAAGTCTGATATTCCTCGATTCCACTACATTCTATGCTTGTTGACGACAAGCTATTTTTCCATTCAGAATGTTTATAAATATATAAAGATAAGATAGAATTATTTATTTCGAAAGAATAATAATTGTTCCGACTTAGGTATCTTATGTATACTCGAGCGTTTGTGCTGAGAAGACTACACACAGATAATGAAATTGAAACAAACGATGTCCGTATTCTAGAACAACAAGTTCTTTCTATCCGAACCGATGATCTTCTTCGATGAATTCGGCCTTTATTGAAAGATTGTGCGAGTTATCACCGGATAGGTTCAATTTAACTCGGACCAAGAAGAACAGTTGTATAGTAACGTAACCGGCGGATTATACGTTTCGAATAATGACCGAAAGGAAAATCTTGAGATTCAAATGTATTCCACGGTTTTTGAAGCGTCTTAAGAGGATGTTAGTGGCCAAGAAGTCGCCGAAATCCGAAGGGTATTACAAATTTCTTTCCGAAGACGAGCAGAGGTATGTGAACATTATGCTTCCGGTGTTATTTCCGATAATAAAACTTTGAAATTGTTAGGGAAATTTTTTTGAGCCCCTCTGATATTTCCACAGTTCACGGTTTGGGCAGTGCAGAATATAAAGATCGAATTTGAAAATCCCTCAGTTGTCTAAGGAATTCCTCGGAAACTGGTATGATAGTTCTCAATGGATTATTTTCACCGCGAAGTTTCAATGTTGATAGTTCGGGAGTTATGAAATTTTTAATTCCTGTTCTGAATTAGAATAAATAGGTACTAACTACTTTTTTGCGCGCTTGTTTCTACATCGTTTATCTTGACGAGTTAACGTCACCTTGTTATTTTCAGTGGTTCACTCTGTATATATTTGTTTGTTTGTTTATATCCCGATTCTACTCATACGCTCAGAGCCTGTGCGGGTTGGGAGACCTTGTTGTGTTCTGTGTAGGCTTTGTTACTGTGTCCCTACGCCACCTGAGGCACAGAACTGTCAATTGTTTACCCAACAGTGGATAGTGGAACCGTACTCCATCTTTGAAAACTTGGATTAATTATTTTGTACTCTTTGACTCACTAGTTTCTATTTAGAGTTGCGATTTTAATCCATAGTAAGAACCAACCTCGAAATTGTAGATTGTATCTCCCCGCATCATTCCCACCAAACACAATGGTCTTAAAGCCAGGGAAACCCCTAATTATTTTTCATGATGTTGACTTGATATAAAATCCCTCCGTTCTATAAAGGGATTCTCCAACTTGTTGTTTTGAAATCAATCAATGATTTCAGTGATCAGTGACTGATCTTTTGGCGTCAGTTATCTCAATGTTTGTTCTGACTACTTCGAAAGTCGCCATTGAATCACATATCTACCACATTCATTGAACAGGCCATCGTCGACAACATCAAGATAATATTTGCCAATTAGTTACTTTTGGTTCATTATTTTCAGTCGCAAACTTTTGTAATCGTTCGAGAAAAAAAAATTATGAAAAGCATTGCCGGGAAGTCGGAAGCTTTTGAGCGCTCGTTCATCCACCTTGTAGGTAGATTCGCATTTTCCAGTTTTATTAACAAATTCGAAAATTTTTTGACAGCTGTCAAAAAAATTATCGAACTAAGGCGAAACTCCAGACTTCACGTCAGGCTTTAGGTGATTTTTTTTTCGATAATTCGCTAGAAATTTCTACGGTATCTATGGTCTTGGTAATGCGATCTGGACAATTTCCCACGTAGTTTTAATCCATTACTCTTCATCTTTGTGCAAAATTTCAATCCAATCCAATCAGTAGTTTCGAAATATATCTGGAAAAAAAATATTTTGAACGGCCATATTCACGAAACCCCTAGTCTAATTTTGCTCATTGATGAACGTGATCGCGACATTCGAGATCCAAACCTACCCTGAAAATTTCAAGTCCCTAGGCCTTCCTGTTCGGAAGTTATTATTTTCTATGGTTCTGGTAATGCGATCTGGACAAAATGTAGCTTGAATATATTATTCTCCATTAAAATACAGAATTTCGTCACGATCGAATCCGTAGTTTGAAATTATCAAGAAAACTAAATTTCAAACGACCATATTTACGGAACCCCTAGTCTAAATTTGCTCATTGATAAATGTGACCGCGACATTCGAGATCCGCACCTATTCTGATCCGGACGTCAGTGCTTTTAAATTTTCATTTTGGAGCGCTCGTACTACTTACACGAGTGCTATATCATTTCGTCACGATGTCTGTATTTTTCGAATTTTGAGCCGAAAATGGTCTCAATCGACTATGTTCGACTCACTGATGACGAATCCGTCGGAAAATTTTGGTCTGTCCGTCCGTCCGTAAGCACGATAACTCTCGAACGGAGCAACCTAGAGACTTGAAATTTTCAGTGTGGGTTCAGTTCCCGAATGCCTCGGTTAAGTTCGTTAATGGGCCAAATTCCACCAGGGGTTCCGTAAATATGGCCGTTCAAAGTTTTGTTCCCCTGATTACTTGAAAACTACAGATTTGATCGAGATGAAATTTTGCACTCAAATGGAGAATGGGGTGTTCAAGCTACATGTGAAATTTTGTCCAGATCGCATGACCAGAACCATAGAAACCATAGAAAATTGTAACTTTTGAACGGAAACGCCTAGGGACTTGAAATTTTCAGGATAGGTGTGGATCACGAATGTCGTTCACGTTCATCTATGAGCAAAATTATACTAGGGGTTCCGTAAATATGGTCGTTTGAAATTTAGTTTTCTTGATAATTTCAAAATTACAGATTCGATCGTGACGAAATTTTGTATACTAATGGATAATGATATATTCGAGCTACATTTCTCCAGATCACATAACCAGAACCATAGAAACCATAGAAAATCATAACTTTCGAACGGAAAGGCCTAGGGACTTGAAATTTTCAGGATAGGTGTGGATCTGAAATGTCGCGTTCACGTTCAACAATGAGCAGAATTATACTAGGGGTTCCGTAAATACGGTCGTTTGAAATTTTGTTTTCTCGATAATTTCGAAACTACGGATTCGATCGAGATGAAATTTTGTATTTTAATCGAGAATGATATATTAAAGCAATATTTTGTCCACATCGCATGACCAGAACCATAGAAACCATAGAAAATTGTAACTTTCGAACAGAAAGGCCTAGGAACTTGAAATTTTCAGGGTGGGTTTGGATCGCGAATATCGCGGTCACGTTCATAAATGAGCAAAATTAGACTAGGGGTTCCGTAAATATGGCCGTTCAAAATACTTTTTTCCTGATAGTTTCGAAACTACTGATCGGATTGGAATGAAATTTTGCACCTAGCTGAGGAATAATGTTTTCAAACTACGTGCAAAATTTTGTCCAGATCGCATCACCAAGACTATAGATACCGTAGAAAATTCTAGCGAATTATCGAAATGAAATTGATCAGCTGAAGCACTGACAGGAAGTCTGGAGTTTCAGAATTTTTTTGACAGCTGTCGAAAATTCCTTCAATTGATTTCCAAAACTGGAAAATGCGAATCCACCTACAAGGTGCATGTACGAGCGCTCAAAAGCTCCTGCCTTCACGGCAGTGCTTTTCGTAATTTTTTTTTTATTGATCTCATTTATTTTTTGTTTGGTCAAATCAGAAGAAAAACCTTCAGTTTGTTTCAAGACAAGAATATTAGAGGGACTTTTCATTGCAGGGTTGGAAGAAATCACACTTCCTCGATTAAATTAATTCCATGTAATTAGCCCAGTTCTTCGGAAATCCTAATCATGAATCTTAAAGGTAAAAAAACGGAGGAATTTAAGTGAAAAAAAATCATGGAAAATCTATCCAACTTAGCTACTAAAACTCTTATGTTTTATGAGTAATGACATTTCGAAAATAATTTCAGATTTGGTATTTTTTCGAAAATAAAAACCATTTTTTCCTATGTTTTGAGATATTTCGCGAAATCTTGTGAAGAATCAAGGTGATGTGGTTAATATTAAACCTCTATGTGAACTATGCAGCGTTTTGCAAGTTGTTGATCAATTTTTTACTGCACTTTCTAATTTAGAGAACTTGTTCTTGTTATTCCAGGTGGTTGGATGAATATACCTCAAGGACCAGTCAACTGTCCAGCAGGATTGGAATACCTTACTATGATTGATCAATTATTAG
The DNA here is from genome assembly GCA_963966015.1 of Aphidecta obliterata. Taxonomy (NCBI): domain Eukaryota; kingdom Metazoa; phylum Arthropoda; class Insecta; order Coleoptera; family Coccinellidae; genus Aphidecta; species Aphidecta obliterata. Next base: position 8,265,534 of record OZ014436.1, read on the forward strand.
TACACCAAAAGATCGAACTGATGGAAGGTTAGTTGATTCTCTTCATATGCAAGTCTGACAAAATGATATTCGGAACAGCATTCCCATGTAAGAGAGTGACAAGGGAGAGATACAAACCCAATACAAATTGAGCGTGCAACGTATAGCGAAACTTGAAACTGAGACGAAGCGAAATTGAGGACCGAATAGAATACTTCTCAACTGCTATTGTAGGGTGATTTAGATCAGAAAATATGAAGAATTTAGTGAATTGTGTATATCGGGATACATGTCGGTGTCCTTAGATGGGAATGCTATTCCGAATATAATTTCGACAGTTCAAGTATTTGAAAACAACATTTCTGAAATAATTTTTTTTGCAGCTTTCACTGGTTTTGAAACCAATAACAAATATCAAGTGAAAAATAGTCTCGGTCAAAAAGTTTATTATGCAATAGAAGATAACGATTGTTGCACAAGAAATTGTTGTGGACCTTTGCGGCCATTCGATATGAGAGTTTTTGACAATTTCCGAAATGAGGTTATTCATTTTCATCGTCCATTGGCATGCGATTCCTGCTGTTTTCCCTGCTGTTTACAGGTGAAATTCACTTTTTTTTTATATCCGTTTACCACACTGGTCCGACATCTACGAACGAACGCTTTCTTAGAAGTCGCGCATGACACTGATCGGAAATCTTTGAAGGAGCTTGCTGAACACGGCTAGGACGTAACCTTCAAGGTTTTCTGATTGGCACGGAGTGGACCTCGTCTTTTAGGGAACCCCAGTAAAAAAATCCAATTCAATCAGGTTGAATGTGTTTCTGACTGGTTGGGTCCAAAAATTTTTACCCCATCTTGGTGTTGCAATTCACTGGTTACTGAGTATAATGGTCGCAGTGTGGTTTAACAATAGTTGAATGCTGTTTTGTGGGCATTATATTGAACATATGTATACTCCGTTTAAGAATTATTGACATCTCGGTTGGCTGTGATAAATCGAATTTAAGTTGGTAATAGACTATTCAGTAATATTTTGGGTTGCTGAATTCAGGTTGGTATAGGAATAACACTAACATTACCCATAGAAATCTTGCTTTGATGATTTTATCGAAGATATTGGTGAATATGTAATTATAAAAATTTGCTCTGAATTTGAGTCTTTTTTGTCTTATGGTATTAACGCCTAACAAGAGAACGCCAGGCAGTTTGTCGGTGTTACTTCAAGTTTTTCAAAGATTTGCCATATATTTCCGCTAGTGTTTTATCAGGTAAACTGTTATTCACCGACTCAAAGTGTATTCTAATTGATCAATGTCTCTTAAATTTTCAGATTTCACCAAGCCCTGCCCGTAGAATATTAGCATGTTATTATAGCCTGGAATTAGCAGTGGAAGAAAACCTGTGCGATATGATTATTCCTTCAAAGAGACATTGAACGACTTTGTTTTTGCTAGAATTAAAAACAATGAATATATCAGTTTAGATATCCTTTTCGAACTGGCCAAAGAGCACCTAGATTTCACTTGATCGAAGTCAACATTATATTATATCATAAAAAAAATTGGATACAAATACAAAAAAGTTGATCAAAGGAAAATTCTTACTGATAAACAGAAAAATATAATAAAAATAGTACGATATTGTGATAAATACCGAGAATACATGGAACAAAACATTTATCTAGATGGAATTTGGATATTCGAAAACGGTATTCAAATTCGTCAGTGGACACTAGAAAATAATCCAAAAGGTATGCCGAGTATATTCAAGGGTAAAGGCAGAAGGTGCACTATTTTGAATGCTGAAACAATTGATGGATTTTTACCTGGATGTGATCCGATTCTTGACAGTGGTATTAATGATAAGGATTACTATGAATGGTGAATTATTTCATAAATGGGTTATTGAAAAATTGAAACCTTCCCTGCAAAAGGATGCCCATCAATAGGATTGTGTCAACTTATTCAATAAACACATCCAAATCACTACACTACGTGGAAACAAAGTTTTCAATATTTTTATCTTTGCTCTTGTATCATTCATAGATATTTTAAGTTTATTTATTATTCCTATACTGTATAGTACCCTGTTCACATTCCCTCTGCTAATACACATGCTATATTGTTCCCAATTCAAAAGTATACTGAATAATTATAAAATTGCTCATCAATTATAATATTTTCAATAATTCATGGACAGTTTCAATGAATGAAAATAAAAATTGACTTTCTTGAAGTATTCAACACCGAGCAATAAATAATTCACAAATTGGTTCATATATTGATAGTTCGGTACACATTTCATGTCAAAATTCTTCATGTACTACATAGATTCTTAATTTTTGTTTCTCTCTTATTTCTCAATACATTATAACGTTTTTTCCAATCCATTCTTTTGGCCCTGTGCTTGCGAAGTATCCAAAAATTTTTTTCTGTTGCACCAATAGCTACCTGCTAGAATTCCATTAATTATCCTTCTTGAATCCTGACATAAAATGGTACTCTTATAGTTATATGGTTAGAATTTTGCAAGATTTCCAATACTAATAAATATTGCATGGTCCTGAGTGAAAATAAATATTTATTTGAATGATCTCCAATTTTCCATGGTTGACTTTTATATGAGATAATTTCATATTAAAGCATTCCACGATATTTTTGCGCTTTCAAACCTGAACTCCCATGTAGAAACTGCAATCGATATATTCCGGCTTAATTATTCGATAATTCGTATACTCAACACTTTTCTAGGTTATATTAATGTTTTATTTCTATGATGAAAACAGTAACTTTTTTGTAACCAGAAATAAAGCCTCGACTGGACGTTCATGGCCTGCTTCGATGTCAATAATTCTTAAATGAACTATACCTTAATATTGATCATTTCCATTAGGTAAAGACCGGTTCAATAATGAATGTATCAAGATGAATTCCTTCAACGCATTAGATATTGAGAATGAATTAATTGTTCACATATAAGCCTATTTTCTTTTCTTTTTTCTGTAGAGTATGGAAGTGTCTTCCCCTCCTGGCCATCTAATTGGAACTGTAGAACAGGACTGGAGCCTGTGTTGTCCGAGTTTCTCAATTAAGAACGCAAACGGCGATACCGTTCTGAAAATTGATGGGCCATGCTGCACCGTCAGTTTCTGTGGCGATGTTGAATTCAAAGTAATGTCGGCGGACGGAAGCACTGAGGTTGGAAGAATTTCAAAACAGTGGTCTGGGCTGTCGAGAGAAATGTTCACCGATTCAGATTTCTTTGGCATCACTTTCCCGATGGATTTGGATGTCAGAATGAAGGCCGTAATGCTTGGCGCGTGCTTCCTTATTGTAAGTAAACAGAAAATGATTCGAGAATTTCATTGGTTGTAAGTTTCATTATCATTCATGGTTGTTGGCAGCTTGTAGAAAGTTTTTTTCGATGCTATTGATCTCATTGCACAATAAACAAGCTCACTGCATGAAACCTCTAATTTTTTTCCAGGATTATATGTTCTTTGAAATCTAACTAAAAGGAGTTCAGGAGTTTTTTCTGGCATGTAAAAAGTAATTAGGTACCTACATTTTTTAATTTTTATACTTTCTTTTTTCAAATCGTGAAGTAATGAAATTATACTGAAACAATAAAAGATTAACATGAAACATTAAATGATCATCCATTCATAACCATACTAAATATTGACATAAATAACAATAACATAATAAATTTTTGGTCAGTAATCATCTTATTCATCAACATAATTTCCTTCTAGAGAACTTCAGTCTTACATTTCGATACCTTTTTGAGCGCTCTTACTACTTACACGAGGGCTATATCATTTCGTCACGATGTCTGTATTTTTCGAATTTTGAGCCGAAAATGGTCTCAATCGACAAGGTTCGACTCACTGATGACGAATCCGTCGGAAAATTCGAGTCTGTCCGTCCGTAAGCACGATAACTCTCGAACGGATCAACCTAGAGACTTGAAATTTTCAGTGTAGGTTCAGATCCCGAATGCCTCGGTTAAGTTCGTTAATGGGCAGAATTCCACCAGGGGTTCCGTAAATATGGCCGTTCAAAATTTTGTTCTCCTGATTACTTCGAAACTACAGATTCGATTGAGATGAAACTTTGCACTCAAATGGAGAATGAGGTGTTCAAGCTACATGTGAAATTTTGTCCTGATCGCATGACCAGAACCATAGAAACCATAGAAAATTGTAACTTTTGAACGTAAACGCCTAGGGACTTGAAATTTGCAGGATAGGTGTGCATCTCGATTGTCGTGATCACTTTCATCTATAAGCAAAATTATACTAGGGGTTCCGTAAATATGGTCGTTTGAAATTCAGTTTTCTTGATAATTTCAAAACTACAGATTCGATCGTGACGAAATTTTGTATACTAATGGAAAATGATATATTCAAGCTACATTACTCCAGATCACCTGACCAGAGCCATAGAAAATCATAACTTTCGAACGGAATGGCCTAGGGACTTGAAATTTTCAGGATAGGTGTGGATCTGAAATGTCGCGTTCACGTTTATCAATGAGCAGAATTATACTAGGGGTTCCGTAAATACGGTCGTTTGAAATTTTGGTTTCTCGATAATTTCGTAACTACGGATTCGATCGAGATAAAATTTTATATTTCAATCGAGAATGATATATTAAAGCAATATTTTGTCCAGATCGCATGACCAGAACCATAGAAACAATAGAAAATTGTAACTTTTGAACGGAAAGGCCTAGGAACTCGAAATTTTCAGGGTGGGTTTGGATCTCGAATTATGCGGTCACGTTTATCAATGAGCCAAATTAGACTAGGGGTTCCGTGAATATGGTCATTTGAAATTTAGTTTTCTCGATGATTTGGAAACTACGGATTCGATCGTGACGAAATTTTGTATTTTAATGGATTATATATTCAAGCTATATGCGAATTTTTTTTCCAGATCACATGACTATAACCATTGAAACCATAGAAAATTATCATTTTTTCACGGCCTAGGGACTTGAAATTTTCAATTTGCTTTCGAAACTGAAAAATGCGAATCTACCTCAAAGGTGGATGAACGAGCGCTCAAAAGCTCCTGACTTCACTGCAGTGCTTTTTATAATTTTTTTTTTCATTGTGTTGAAAATCTCGAAAGTAGAGTCACTTCAAAAGCTGTAACTTGTAGAAAAATGATTGAAATGACATAGAATTTTGACAGGCATAATTTGAAGGTTGGTACTTTCTGAAAATCATAAGGATTTTGTATCTGTGGGTTAGACCGGGAACTTTTGAGCCGATGTAATAGTTCAAATTTATTGAGTGTAAAAATGACGCTCTCTACCCTTACGTGCAGTAAGTAGCATTTGAAGGGTTATTTCACCAAATACCACAACCCACTATTCGGAGACTAATATTTTCTGAAGAAGGTTTCATTTTATGAATAATGCTCTTAAATGACATGAGAGGGGTGTAAAGTTGCGAGGAACAGAGATTATTATCATTATAATACAATATATTAAGTTTTCGGAAAAATTAGTATAATGAACTCTCTATTTCGTCAGATGAATAATATTCTTCATACATTTTTCTCCAATTCCAAGAAATTATTTGTTTCTATGAAAGTTTAATTAGGCCAATTAATAATTTCAAAATAATTCGAACTCGCGGATGATGTCGATAACACGCTAGACAAGAAAACGCGGAGGCTAGCCTCTGACCATTTCCTTCTTGAAGAGGAAGTGAGATGGATACACAGGGATCCTCAGATATGAAAATAAATATTACGAAAAGCACTGCCGTGAAGTCAGGAGCTTTTGAGCGCTCGTACATCCACCTTGTAGGTAGATTCGCATTTTCCAGTTTTAGAAATCAATTGAAGGAATTTTCGAAAGCTGTGAAAAAAATTCTCAAACTTAGACGAAACTCCAGACTTTGTCAGTGCTTCAGCTGACCAATATTTTTTCGATAATTCGCTAGAATTTTCTACGGTATCTATGGTCTTGGTGAAGCGATCTGGACAAAATTTCGCACGTAGTTTGAATACATTATTCTTCAGCTGGGTGTAAAATGTCATTCCAATTCAATCAGTAGTTTCGAAATTATCAGGAAAAAAATATTTTGAACGGCCATATTTACGGAACCCCTAGTCTAATTTCGCTCATTGATGAACGTGACCGCGACATTCGCGATCCAAACCTACCCTGAAAATTTCGAGTTCCTAGGCCTTTTCCTTTGGAAGTTATAATTTTATATGGTTTCTATGGTTCTGGTCATGCGATCTGGACAAAATGTTGCTTCAATATATCATTCTCGATTTAAATACAGAATTTTATCTCGATCGATCCGAAGTTTCGAAATTACCGAGAAAAAAAAATTTAAAACGTCCGTATTTACGGAACCCCTAGTATAATTTTGCTCATAGATAAACGTCATCACGACATTCGAGATCCACACCTATCCTAAAAATTTCAAGTCCCTAGGTGTTTCCGTTCAAAAGTTACAAGTTTCTATGGTTCTGGTCATGCGATCTGGACAAAATTTCACATGTAGCTTGAACACCTCATTCTCCATTTGAGTGCAAAATTTCATCTCGATCAAATCTGTAGTTTCCAAGTAATCAGGAGAACAAAACTTTGAACGACCATATTTATGGAACCCCTGTTGGAATTTGGCCCATTATTGAATTACTTTTCCGTCCGCCGTAGGGAATAGTGTGGATAACTGTGAAAATTAATTTTGCATGACAACCGTAAATGGGCAAATTTTCCATTGATTATTATGAATTTAATCTATTGGTGGATCTCCAGATTTTCATGAATTTCGAAACGTTCGAAAAAAAATAACATATTTCATTCGGAGAAGTGACCCTTCATGGCTCGCCATGAAAAGTGACACTTCTCCTCCTTCTGGAATTATATACTATTATTACTGCATGTTTTACGATTCGTTTCACCGACATACATAAATCAATGATGAATTTCAATACAATGGAATTCTGAATCGAAAATCTAATTGTAAATATTTTATGTAAATGCTATTTTATTCTTCGGGATGTTGAATTTATCCAGGAAATTGCTCCTAAAAATTCGATGACACAAATCAATCACAATAAATGTCATTTGCGTTTTCGTATATTATCCATTAGATTTCAACATTGAAAATAGCTTCAGTATGATTTCAAATGAGATTTGTCCTATGCTACTAGGTGCAATGTAAAACGCTGAAAATTGTAAATAGATATAATTTCCACATCACTCCATTTCCTGTATATTTTACTACCAGAAGTAGAGTTTTATTAGATTTGTTTTTATTGGGTAGTATCATACCAATACGTAAATCGAATTTATCTGGAGGACGAATGGATTTTGCAAAAAAATTCACTCTGTAGCATAAGGATTTCGGACTTTTTCAAGCCTTGTAAGATTATATGCAAACATATTTAGCTTCCTCATTTCAATTGATGATCTAGTTTTGCTTCAGAAAGTAAATCATCCAGTAGTAACAAACTTGTAGAATGTGCATGCATTATTATCTTATATTCTTCACTTTCAATTAACATTGTGGCTTATAAGTGGACAAATCTATTAATGTATATTGATATTTTTCAGGATTACATGTTCTTCGAGAAGAAACAAAATAATAATCGCTAAACAGGTTCATCTGACCTTATGGATATGTGATTACAAATTTTTGGATAATTTACATTTTTTGAAGCTTTAAAAATTGTCTCGTATTTTCAAATAACTGCCTATTTATGGGCTGCTTTAAGTACTGTTATGGTTCATGAAACAATCCATTTCATTATAAGTCCATTTTTTTTATTGTATGACAAACTTCTTTCAAGATAATTTCCATTTATTTCACTGAAATAATCCTATTTCACATTCAAGGAAGAAAGTTGTTATATGTTTGTGCCTTAATATTACGTTACATGATGTTTCCAAATGATAAAAACAATGCTGTATTTTTTCTAATATATATATAGGTATATGGAAGACTTCATATAACTTAATCTGATATTACTCATCAGAAAATTATATTTTCCGCACAAATTATTGTACTTATACATTTCAGTGTTAAATTGTTTTGAATGCATGCATCTTTTGTTTTTAATAACCTCTCATGTCTAGAATATATTTGGTTTTGTGTTATCTAACGTTCTCTGTTTTTCTGTCGATTTTATCTCTTGAACTTTAAAACTTAAATTTTGTTACATATTTCCTGATTAATATAATGTATTACTCCAGTCAGTTGAAACAATTTGAAAGTTGAGGAGAAATTCGCGAATATGTGCTTGCTGCATTGTACAGTGGAGCATATATCTACGAATATTCTTTCTAAAGTACATAATTGAAATTAGGTGATTCCATGTGAGGAATCCTTTTTCGTCAGCATGTATCCAGAATTGTTTTGTATTGATACTAGTCTTAATATTTTATGACTTTCATGTTATATGTAATACTTTATTCATTCAATAAAAGTTGTATCAGTGTTGAAATTTGATTTATTTCTTTTTTTTTTTCGCTTTCTTTAAAATCATCTGGTCTGTTGTCGAAAAAATTCCGAAGGCTCTACAGTATATACGATGCGGTGATTTCTTTTTTACTAAGTTGCATGATGAATCTAAATCATTCTCTCAAACTTAAATTTCTATTGGTTGTTATTAGGTCTTAAGTTATGTTACTTCGTATAGTTTCAACCTAAGACGTTGGATTTGAAGTAAGGATTAGGATCACATGTAGGGTTCAAACTTTTTTTCTACAAAATAAGTATAATTTTATTTTTGATAATGAGTTTAGATATTTCGTGAAATATAGATGACATTAGTGACTGCCCTACCTGATTTGTTTTTCTCACAAATTGTGAAAACCTAATATTTAACCTTCCTGAGTTGAACAAACTGACCCAGAAGCTAAATGAATAATTAATGAGAAATTGGACAACTTTATGGAAATCGACGATGGAAAAGGCCACTCACGGAAAATATAAGACACTAGGAAAAACGAAGATAGAGGATTCTCAATCACCGACAGAGACAAGGCGAATGGATTTTTAAAGGAACTCAAACAACAGACATTTGATATGAATATGATGTCGAAAAAGGAATAACAGCCAGCGATGGAAAAACGACAGTTCTACGACGGCAAGAAAATAATGAGAACACACGATCCTTGAAAAGCACCAGGAAGAGATCAAATAAAACAAATTTCCGAACACTTCACAGAAGGAGTAAAAAAAAATCACGAACATCATAAACGCAATCAAAGAAAGAGAACACTACCCAGAACAATGGAAGAAATCATTGACCATAAACCAGGAAAACCGAAGAAAGATATCAAAAATGGGGATAATTCACTTCTTCAACGCCAGGACATTTCCACTTTTGCCCCGCTGACTGATCAGACGCAAGCTCCCAATCACAATTATAAATTCTCCGTTAGTGACCTAATCGAATTGATAAAAATAACACACGAGTACTAACCTGAGGATGGAATTAAAAAAATTATGGAAAGCACTGCCATGAAGTCGGGAACTTTTGAGCGCTCGTTCATCCACCTTGTAGGTATATTCGCATTTTCCAGTTTTAGAAACCAATTGAAAAGAATTTTGAACTAATGCGAAACTCCAGACTTCACGTCAGTGCTTGGGAGTACCAATTGGGCTCAGCTACTCAGTGGAATAACCACAAGGGTGTTGCAAGTAAGGCTGCCATCCGTCCGGGTTTCCCCGGATTTGTCCTAGTTTTTAGCGCGTCCGGGCCGTTTTTCATTTATTGTCCGGGTATTGCAACTTTCAAGTGAAGTAATTTTTTTCGATTGGATCCCGGTTCAAAACTATTTCGAAAACATTTCGTAGTTGACGTCACCAGATTGTGTATCGCTAAAATGCCATAATTTCAGAACGGTGGAGTCCTACCACTCAAATCTTCACAGAACGCATGAATGAACGAATCCATGAAGAAATTAACAAATATAACCAATATTCTTTAAAAAGCTGTTTCCGAACGCTGTCAGAAACCAGTCTATCCATGTCATAAAAGTACAAACTGCAGTCCGAACTATCCCAAAACTATTAGGCGCTCTGAATAAAGTACAAAAAAAATCTATCCCCGGTAGAAATATCTTTCTTTTTAAATAATGATCTATGGTCTTAGTGATGCGATCTGGACAAAATTTCGCACGTAGTTTGAATACACTATTCTCCAGCTAGGTGTTTCATTCCAATCCAATCAGTAGATTCGAAATTATCAGGAAAAAAATTTTTCGAACGGCCATATTCACGAAACCCCTGGTCTAATTTTGCTCATTGATGAACCGCGAAATTCGCGATCCAAACCTAACCTGAAAATTTCGAGTTCCTAGGCCTTTCCCTTCGGAAGTTATAATTTTCTATGGTTTCTATGGTTCTGGTCATGCGATCTGGACAAAATGTTGCTTCAATATATCATTCTCGATAAGAATACAAAATTTTATCTCGATCGAATCCGTAGTTTCGAAATTATCGAGAAAACAAAATTTCGAACGACCGTATTTACGGAACCCCTAGTATAATTCTGCTCATTGATGAACGTGAACGCGACATTTCAAATCCACACCTATCCTGAAAATTTCAAGTGCCTAGGCCATTCCGTTCGAAAGTTATGATTTTCTATGGTTTCGATGGTTCTGGTCATGCGATCTAGAGAAATGTAGCTTGAATATATCATTCTCCATAAGTATACAAAATTTCGTCACGATCGAATCTGTAGTTTGGAAATTATCAAGAAAATTAAATTTCAAATGACCATATTTACGGAACCCCTAGTATAATTTTTCTCATAGATGAACGTGATCTCGACATTCTGGATCCACACCTATCCTGAAATTTCAAGTTTTTCAGAAACTTGATAGTGTCGCCCCACTCTGCAGCGTTTGAGATAAATTGTTGAAAAAACATAAAATATCATGATTTTTTCGCCCCCAAAAACTGCCCCTCTCCCTCCGTAGATCTGAGGTTGGAAAACCCCCAGGAAGTCTTAGTAACATGATGAAATATTCAGTTTTGGGAAAAAAGTTTTCTTCAATGTTGAATGTAACATTGTAAATGAATTAGTATCAAGTTTTGTGACATACATGGAATCGTTTCAAGAGACCTGGACAGAAAACAAGTCAGTGTGAATTCGGGAATTCCCCCTTCCCGAATAAAATGAAACAGCCCCGTTTTTTTGTTGAAGCTGGCCACAAAATTGTTATGACTAAGACCACTTGTTTGCCAACAGTGATTGACATATAACTAGATAACATAACCTAAAAAAAAACCTGTTCTCAATAAAGTTATAAGAAGCAATTTCGAATTTTTGTATTATATTATTACAGTTGCCGCCATAATCTGCTAAAATCGCTCTCTAACTTCATGTTGAAATGTCGGAAATCGATAGAGAAGAGTTACCAGAATCTGCTAAAGCTCGAATAGAAAGAAATCGCCAAAGAGCTATAATTCTTAGGAATAGTCGGTTGGTTGCTCACCCCTATGCGAAAGGGTAAGTGGGTTGGAATGTTAGGGAATCAAAAGAAAGTAATTGATATTTTTGCAGGGAAACGCTAAGTGTTGATACTGCTACAATAAAAATTGGCGCAACAAAATATATTGATACTGGCGGAGGATTCTTACGTGAAGAAGTTGAAGGTCAAGAATCTATTCAGGTGTTACTAAAGTTCTTGTTCTTTCACATAATTTATGTTTGGGGAAATATCTTCTTCAACTGAAATTTTGTTCACAGGGAAAACCAGTCGAGGATGAACCTCCTATATTTGAGGAAGATCGTCCTTTCTGTATTAAATGTGATAGACCATTTGCAGTTTCCTGGCTTTTTGACAAATTCAATTATAAATGTTGTGATGAATGCAAGTAAGTAAAATGAGTTCTATGGTAACCACTTGGTACTCTGTAGATTTTTTATTCAATGTTCAATTATAATCAAATTAGTAAAGGTATTGAATGAATGAATTTTGGTTGTTTCACTCAATGTTTCAACATATTGCAAATTATTGTGATATCATATATCAATTGATATTTTGTTGACAACAATTTTGACTCTCATTGAATTTTACATATTCCTCATTCATTTTTGAAGACTTCATAGAAAATTAATTATTCAATATTCTTTCTTACAACTGTTCTTCTATGCATACAGAGACCCAGAAGAACATGCCCTCATCACAAAGTCAGATGCTGTTAATGAATTTCTCTTGAAACCAGTTGATTTTGAAAAAAGAGAGCCACCATTACAATTCATAACAAAAAAAAATCCTCATAATGTACGATGGGGTGACATGAAGTTATATCTCAGAGCACAGGTAGTTTTTTGGAAGTGAAACATAATACATATTACAATTTTTGAAATGAAAATTATATGTCAATAGAATTTTTATTTTAAATTATTATTATACAGGTTGAGGAAAGAGCTCTTCAAGTGTGGGGAAGTCATGAGGATATAGAGCAGGAAAGAAAAAACAGGGAAGAAAAGAAAGTAATGACCAAAACAAAGAAATATAATAAAGAATTGAAAGCATTACGCATGAACATGAGAAGTAGCATTTATGACCGCACTACAGCAGCTTCTCATACTCACAACTTTGGACCTGAAACATACAACGAAGAAGATGATACATATACTCATAAATGTTTGACCTGTCCGTATGTTGAAACTTTTGAAAAAATGTGATTGAATCTCACTATTCCTCCATTTTTATTATGTCGCCGAACACACCATACAGGAGACCTGAATTACTAATGTAAAACTCGAAACAAGTATTAGAACTCTCCTATAGTCGAGACTTTTGATGAAGTATAACTGAATCTCTTGATTTTTCTATTTTTTTTTATCGAAATAATGTGAAAATTGTTTGAATAAATCTCATTTTATAAAGAAGGATTGTTTCAATTGCGATCATGCTGAATGTGATTGATACTTTCCTCAAAGTCAAAGTTTGAAATAATTATTTAGAGAAACGTCAGAGGATATTGCAGATAGTTTCTGGGTTATCATTTTTGAGCGCTTGTACTACTTACACGAGGGCTATATCATTTCGTCACGATGTCTGTATTTTTCGAATTTTGAGCCAAAAATGGTCTCATTCGACTATGTTCCACTCACTGATGACGAATCCCTCGGAAAATTCGAGTCCGTCCGTAAGCACGATAACTCTCGAACGGAACAACCTAGAGACTTGAAATTTTCAGTGTGGGTTCAGTTCCCGAATGCCTCGGTTAAGTTCGTTAATGGGCAAAATTCCACCAGGGGTTCCGTAAATATGGCCGTTCAAAGTTTTGTTTCCCTGATTACTTGAAAACTACAGATTTGACCGAGATGACATTTTGCACTCAAATGGAAAATGAGGAGTTCAAGCTACATGTGGAATTTTGTCCAGATCGCATTACCAGAATCATAGAAAATTGTAACTTTTGAACGGAAACGCCCAGGGACTTAAAATTTTCAGGATAGGTGTGGATCTCGAATGTCGTGATCACGTTCATCTATGAGCAACATTTGTCTAGGGGTTCCGTGAATATGGTCGTTTGAAATTTCGAAACTACGGATTCGATCGAGATGAAATATTGTATTTTAATCGAGAATGATATATTAAAGCAATATTTTGTCCAGATCGCATCACCAGAATCATAGAAACCATAGAAAATCGTAACTTTTGAACGGAAAGGCCTAGAAACTTGAAATTTTTAGGGTGGGTTTGGATCGCGAATATCGCGGTCACGTTCATCAATGAGCAAAATTAGACTAGGGGTTCCGTAAATATGGCCGTTCAAAATATTTTTTTGCTGATAGTTCCGAAATTACTGAGCAGATTGGGATGAAATTTTGCACCTAGCTGAGCAATAATGTATTCAAACTACGTGCAAAATTTTGTCCAGATCGCATCACCAAGACCATAGATACCGTAGAAAATTCTAGCGAATTATCGAAAAAAAATTGATCAGCTGAAGCACTGTAATGAAGTCTGGAGTTTCGCCTAAGTTTCAGAATTTTTTTGACAGCTTTCGAAAATTCCTTCAATCGATTTCTAAAACTGGAAAATGCGAATCTACCTACAAGGTGCATATACGAGCGCTCAAAAGTTCCTGCCTTCACGGCAGTGCTTTTCGTAATTTTTCTGAAAAAATCTTCTACTGATACGATCCTTATCATATCAAATTTTCATTAAATTATATCAAGTAGTTTAAAATTTATTTCAGTAAAATGAATTTCCAGTGGCGTCATTTAGGAGGCCGTATCACTTTAGGGAGGGCCGCTAGGAAAAAAAATTATGGGAACACATCATCTTATTTTTTTATGTTTTATCTGAATCCGAGAGATTTCCCACATTTTCCCGTACACCCTGTATATTATCTTTGACATAATATTGGCGGAAAAATTGTTTTAGTACATGCAATGACACTTTCTCAGCTTTTTGTCTTATTTTTGAGCGCTCGTACTACTTACACGAGGGCTATATCATTTCGTCACGATGTCTGTATTCATCGAATTTTGAGCTGCCTCGGCTAAGTTCGTTAATGGGCCAAATTCCACCAGGGGTTCCGTAAATATGGCCGTTCAAAGTTTTGTTCTCCTGATGACTTGAAAACTACAGATTTGATCGACTTGAAATTTTGCACTCAAATGGAGAATGAGGTGTTCAAGCTACATATGAAATTTTGTCCAGATCGCATCACGAGAACCATAGAAATCATAGAAAATTGTAACTTTTGAACGGAAACGCCTAGGGATTTGAAATTTTCAGGATAGGTGTAGATCTCGACTGTCGTGATCACGTTCATCTATGAGCAAAATTATACTAGGGGTTCCGTAAATATGGTCGTTTGAAATTTAGTTTTCTTGATAATTTCAAAACTACAGATTCGATCGTGACGAAATTTTGTATACTAATGAAAAATGATATATTCGAGCTACATTTCTCCAGATCGCATGACCAGAACCATAGAAACCATAGAAAATCATAACTTTCGAACGGAAAGGCCTAGGGACGAAATTTTCAGGATAGGTGATTTGAAATGTCGCGTTCACGTTCAAAAATGAGCATAATTATACTAAGGGTTCCGTAAATACGGTCGTTCGAACACACAAGTGTCACCCTTTTCAAGCAATTATATGGTTCGTAATTTGAGAGAAATTTGTCTGAAGATGAAAAGGTAAGTGGCAGACTCAGGACAATTGCAAATGTTGAGGCTATAAGAATCACTTTTCCCTCGATTTAGCCCTAGAGTTTTTTTTTCAGTGGGGATACTTGGAGGCTGAGGTCTACGAATACCGCCTTGAAGGACTTGGGAGAACTGGGAATTCGCACCAGGAGAAGACGGAGCGAGAGTTGCGACGAGTTTCTGTTCGGGGCACTTTTGCCCCCAAAGAAGGTTCTATTGGGATGCTTATAATTACTTTCTGTTCTACGTCTCACATATAATCATGTATGGAACAATGGGAAAAGATATTGAACTTGGGTCCTCCTATTCAAGTAGCTGCTGAGTTGAACTACGAAATTAAGAGTCAAATGAATATTTTGTTTTTTAGAAATATATATTGGAGAAGAATATGTACAAATATTAGTAACAAACTTAACAACACGAAGTTCACTGAACCTCCTTATAATTATTAAATATTAAATCTAATTATTCTAGAATCACTTTAAAAATTATTTTCATTACATGGAGGTAATAATAATTGTGGATTGATTTCAGTTGGCAGTACTGTTCTTGATCTATTGTGTCGCAAATGGCTTTTCACCAAATGGCCAGCAGCTAATGCAGACATTAACGACAGTTCGCCAGCTAATACGGTACCACATACAATTCTGGCCAGTTGACTGGCGTTCTCCCCTGGTTTTTCAATATTTGCACCCTTCACCCCCAGCATGTCCAGACATGCTCCTTGAGCCGAAAGAACGGTTCCACCACCAACTGTACCAATTTCTATTGAAGGCATCGTACAAGATATATACAGGTCTTCACCGTCTGTCCCCCAAGGTTCCATAAGAGTCATACAGTTACTGCTACTGACGTTCTGTGCAGGATCTTGACCTGTAGCGATGAATACTGCTGTAACTATGTTGGCGGCATGTGCATTAAAGCCTCCTATACTTCCTGCCATTGCCGACCCAATCATATTTTTCGAATTGTTGACGTCCACCAATGTGTGCACATCTGTTTTTAGAATTGTAGAAACCACTTTCGCCGGCACCACAGCTTCGCAAACGACGGATTTGCCACGTCCTTCGATCCTGAAAAATATGAAAATTGTTAAATTTTTGTTTTGTATGTCTGAAAGCACCAAACAT
Source organism: Aphidecta obliterata (assembly GCA_963966015.1). Classification (NCBI taxonomy): domain Eukaryota; kingdom Metazoa; phylum Arthropoda; class Insecta; order Coleoptera; family Coccinellidae; genus Aphidecta; species Aphidecta obliterata. Next base: position 8,281,821 of record OZ014436.1, read on the forward strand.
TAGTAATATTTAGCAGCGAGGATATTTGAATCAGTCTCATTTTGTGGAATTGGCACCCATAAAACCGAGGGGAGTTAGTTATAGTAAGGTAAGGGGGTTACATTTCACTACGACCTCAAGGTCTATTGTGCCCCATCAGAGCTGTTTTCGCAAATGCTCTACCCATAGCTCGCCCCCCAGCTCCAGAGCTCCATTGAACTCCAGTATCTCACAGGGCTTTCAAGGAGGTTAAATCTTTGTGTCTCCTGTAATTCTCTTTTCCAAGACATTCTTTGCGCTGGTTTGCAATGGCTAGGCATTATGTAACCAGGTGAACAGAAGTTTCCTACTCTTCCTTACAGAATCTGCACTCGTCGGTTTCGACAATGTCCTGTGAGAAAGCCAATGAGGAGGCACAACTTATGCTTACTGAGATCCAAATACTTTTTGGATCTTGCACTTTTAAAGTTTCGAAGGTGAATGACGTTTGTGCTCCCTTCCTGGCTAGTGTATTGGCCTCTTCCTTCTTTTGATTCCTGAGTAACCAGGAACCCATACTAAAGATACCTTGTTGTTCTTGCCTACTTCATTAAGTTTCCTCCTCCCATATCAGCTTTGAGTTGATGATACAGGAGTTCAGTGCTTTGATAGCAGCTTGACCATCAGAATGGATCACAATGTCACACCCTTGATTGTTTCTTTCCAGGTTTATATCTATGCATCTTTTGATTGCAAGTATTTCTGCCTGAAAAACACTCGAGTAGGAGCCTAACGATAGTGCACACTTGGTATATTCCTGCGCCGGCCCCTATCGTGGTGTTAGAACCATCTGTATACCATTTAATGGTATTCACTTTGAAATTTTGGGTAGTGTATTCCTTTTCCCATTTTTCCTTTTTACATAGCATAGTGTTGAAGTTCTTCTCAATGCTAACTTTTTTAATCATAACATCACTAGGCAGGTTCGCTGATGACATTTACTTGTTCAGAGAGGACCAGGCTCCTTGAATTTGAGGGGAGGTAGCAATTTCCCAGAACTTTTGAAAATTGTGATTTTCACAGAGATTATATCATACATGTGGCGAAATAATAATATAAAAAAACTGAATGAATATTGTTTACCAAATGACCAAGATACTTTTTACGAAAGTCTGAATGGTTCAAATTTTGTGGTCACCTCTCATATCCTTAAGTGGTTTGACATATTATTTGTTATTGAATCACAAGCGATTCCTTCGGTTTATTTTCATTAAAGTTAATTGAAAAAATATTAGCTCTGATTGAGAATGGACATTATTACTTCAATGACTCCTTAACACAACTTCTTTGGTGAAGGAAATTCTGACCGTTTGACATGAAAGAAGACTTAAGTATAACGAGGTGAAGGTTGAGGAGTAGCGAGGTGAAGACTGTCGATATTTTTTCAAGCTTCAATTCGGAATAGGGGACTTAAACATCTGCCTTCTTCGAGGTACTTACCAGTTCACAGCTGCTGGTTTCTTGTCTGTACAGAAATTTCCAGAAAGACTCAAAATCTCCATCTCAGGGAAAATCTCCTGCACCCCCTTGAGGGATATCTCCGTTCCTTTGGAAATCATGTTCATACCCATAGCGTCCCCAGTTCTGGCTACGAATCTTACGAAGAGATATCTTCCAGCGATCTTGACCAGTATCTTGTCCAGTCTGGCAAACCGACTGCTCGAGTCGAAATTTTTCTTCATTATGGCAAAATTCGCGGGTGTCTGCATCCATATCATCGCTTCGCTAGCCTTCTTGATTGAGGGAAACCTGACGACTGGACCTCTTGTCATACCGTCTCCTACAACTCTGCTGACCACTCCACATTTCATAAGGGCCCTACATCCTCTATTTGTGCTGGCTACAAGGCAACCCTCTGTTGTGGCCATTGGAACGTAGAATTCTTTCGAGTCCAGGATGAGAGGTCCAGCGTAGCCAACAGGGATCGGTAGATATCCTATAACATTTTCGCAACAAGCCCCCATCACCTAAAAAGAAATTAACTGAATCATCAGGGAACAGTTCGCGTATTTGATGGAGTCTAAACATTCAGGTGTCCTGAACGACAATATTTCATTCAAAATTACCTGTCCATAATTGTAGTTCTTGTACGGAAGGTTTATGAGAGCCTTGGTGACTTTAGCCTTCGCTCCTAAGATTCGCCTCCTGATTCCAACACCGCGTTCTGCATCCTCCACTGCTTTCTCCAGTTGATAAGCCGGTATGTGTTTATTCTCCACCAACATGATGACTTCTTCGTCTCTGAGGGCTGAAGCTCCTAGATCGGTATCGTTGTATATACTCAAACATTCCTCTATACTTCGGCATGTGTCACTCATTCTATCATCTTCAGGAGACGAACTTTCAACATCCGATATTTCTGGGAAACACTCGGTTTGAATTTCTTTATCAACCATGTTGCAATCTGAGAAAGGATAATGTTGAAATGAAGGTTCTCTTTTGGGCGGATACTTATGGAAGACTACAAGAATTTTGATTTATTACCTTTATCTTCATCATCTCCTGAGGAAATTTGTCCTGATGAGGAACTGTTTGATGATACCAGAGAGAAGCTTCTTTGAATTCTTCTCCTATTTTCTTTCTTTGGGGTCTCAGTCCTTCTCTCTACTATTTCAGTAGTGAAGAATTGTTCTGCAAGTTCTTGTTTTTCCTCGAAGAACACAAACTTTATGATGAGTGCCAGCAGTAGGATGAGGATAACTATTTGGTCAGCTCCAAGCGCCAACCATCTAGAAATAACAGAAAACTATTGATAAACGGTTATTTTGCTTGTAATGTATAGACCAATAGAAAATGTACCATAAGAAGAATCGGATGAGGTACAAATATGAATATGTATTCGCATCACCGAGGCCATTAGAACGTGCTCAACTAGGACACAAAATTCAATACATATAAGCCGTGCCGTGACTATTAGGGAGGAGTTGAAAAAAATTAACAAAAATTTAATCAATCCAAAAAAACTAATTTCAACATTGTGGTGTAGTATGGAATAAAAGGAGTTTGGAACTGTTGATTATTGTTTCAATGGAAACGAACCCCAGTTTCGTAACAATTGGTGTCAGAAGTGGGATCACAGTGAATAATTACAGTACAAGTACAAACTACCACGCAATGGAGGCCGTAATAGAAATGATTAAACAGTTTGCAGCAAGAAAGATGAATGATGAGAGAAAAACAAGAGGAAGAGAAACGTCGAAAGAAAGATGAAGAGTGACGACGTGAAAAAGAAAAACAAGAGGAGATAGGACAAAGAGGAAAACAAAAGATATTTCTCGAACAGATGTTCCAGAAAACCGTAGAACAAATCGTATACCCGAAGGAAGAAATCATTGCGGTACGAGAAGAAGTGAAGGAAGAAATCAACATAGTTTGGAAAACGGTAGAAGGAATGGACGAGGCATTCCTTCAATTGAATGAAGTTCAGTTATTGACACCGAAAATTCAACCGGAAATGTTCTATTTATTTATGAAACGCCTTTCCTGCCTATTAGATTTTTCATACGAACTTTCTTATTAAATATATGTTTATGTAGGTCAACTTGCTGTCTTCATTGTGTCGGAAGTTCAAAGATGGAACAAACAGAAATAATTCGGTACTCACTTCATTATTTGCCCATGGACAGCTGTAGCTTCTTCGGTACCATTGAACGCGATATGGTCTTCGATTACATTTGGTGTTATGGTGTTTCGATTCTCGTAATCTCTCAACGACCAACGGCTGAAAAAAATGAACTATGAACAGTTTCTGTCTAGATATACTCCAAAACAAACTTTATTTATATCCGAAGAACAGTCTTTCAGTACTCTTCGTAAACGAACAGAAAATAGAGTCGGAAGGTCAAGAAGAGGCTTTTTTTAGAACATATTTGAATAATTTGTATTATAAGTCGACTGTTTGAATTGTTATTCAAATTTTCCGGAATTCCCAGAATGGCTTTCGATCTGGAAAGTGCATGAATCAACTGCTGACTATTGATGTTTGACGTGCTTCCAAATCATTCATGGTCGAGGAGTGTAAACGGAAATGATTACCTTCCTTCACGTGTCCTCAGAATATAACAATTAAATATGTTCATATTCAATGTTTCTTTCCAGGAAGAAGATGTCATCAGATATCTTATACCTTCTGTGGGTAAAATCCAGTTTTTTGTTGCATCATGGATTTTAGTCATTCCTTTGAGTCTACGGACTCCCTACTCAATAGTGATCTTGAGCTTTATCCTTTCAAAATATTGAGTAAGTTTTAAGAGGTAAGAAAGAATAGCAACATCACATGATCCTATCCACCCCTTTCTTTCATCATGTTTTCACGTTTTTACATTGCTGTATTCTAAACAGTATAAGAGATACCAAGTCGATTGAATAGACAAAAGGGTAACAATTTTGGATGGCATTACATGGGTCGACAAGATTCAACAGGTACTCCGCCTTCTCGGATTAAAGAGGAAAACTGAAAATGATATTTTTGGTTTTCAGGAATAGAATTATTGAATTATTTTTTCTATTTGTTCAATTTTCCACACATTTTTTTACAAAATAAATAATTTTTTGCTCATTTAGTTTCACTATTTCGAAATGTTCACTTGCCATCGTTCGCCTCTGAAACTGCAGAATTGTTTTATGATGTTATATTTCGCAAATATAATTTCTATAAGTAATTTTTTCTATAATTGTTAGGTTATGTCGAATTATTCCTAGGACTAGAACAGGGCCGTGATCAAGAACGCTGCGAGTTTAACACAAAGGTTTATCATTTCCATATCACCACGTTGCCTGCCTCTAGATATCCCAAAACTTCACAAATTATCACAAAAAAAATTATAAGAAGCACTGCCGTGAAGTCAGGAGCATTTGAGGGCTTGTTCATCCACCTTGTAGGTAGATTCACATTTTCCAGTTTTAGAAACCAATTGAAGAAATTTTTACAGCTGTCAAAAAAAAGATTCAAACTAAGGCGAAACTCCAGACTTCACGTCAGTGCAGTAAAAAGGGCTTGATAAATATGGGCTTGTACATTGTGAAAATAACCAAAATATTCAAGGTGGCTCATTACGTTTTTCATACACCGTTGTAAAGATGCTTCCAAGACCTGTTAAATGAAGTATCACTCAACCCCTCTCCCCTATTCAATTTTGAGGGCTTGAAGCGCCCCCTCTTAGGGGGTTGCTCGTTCAAGCCTCAAATGTATGTCAAAAGATGTCCCCCAAACAAAATCATTTGATGTGTTTCGGGAAATTTTTCCAATCACTATGGGATAAGAAATATACGGGGTGGCTCGTCTGAGATGGAACACCCTGTATTTATTTCTTCAAGCATGTCTTAACATTCTATGTCATTTTTATAATGTTACTCACATCGATCTAAGATTGAATAATAAAGCTCTAAGTTAATGTATACATTATGTTGGAAGCATAGACATAAGTGTCAGTTGTGTGAAGTAGCACATATTGTCCGAATCGACCCGAGTAAACATAAATGCTGCGGGAAAGTAGATATGTGGAGAGAAATTCAAACAGTCTGTTATTTTATATGAAATAGACTGCAAAATTAAAATAACGGTCAGTTCTGCGACATAATATTCACCTGTGTACATGCACCATCATCAGACCAGCAGTCATTATAACCTTGACCCTCTGAACGACTGGATTGAACCTATGATCTTCTTCTTTCAGAATCCTGGCTATCAGTGCTGATCCCCGCCTTGCATAAGAATTGGTACCGCGAGACAACTGAAAATACTGAATATTCAAAAAAAAATTAATTATCATAGTCACTCAGTTTCTAGATAAGAACTAACCTCTAGTATTAGCGACAGGCAAGCTGGGTAAAATGTCATAAAAATAACATAATTCACTAAAACTGATATGCAGGCAAAGTAGGATAATCTTTCCAAGCGGTGAACACCTAAAAGTAAAGTAAAAAAATAAATTCGTGCATAAAATCTCTTTGGAATGTTTTTTTCCATAGTGAATATACGCCCTACGAAAACTTGCCATGAACTCAGGGGAAAGTTTACATACAAATAAACCCTTTTGGTGTTGGAATATCTCAAATGATGGAATTCAAACATCAATCGTTCAAAAAACCTGGACAAACGCTAGACTCACCTGATAAGGTTCCAACTCCAATGACGAGGGTTTCCACGATTGCGTCCAATGTTAAGGTGGGTCCAACTACCGACATACCTCTTGCAATGTTTGTCTTGACTTCATCTTGATTAGAAGCATTCAAGGCTAAACGAGCCAACATGACTGCTTTTGGTAAATCGATAAGGAGAAGGAAGAAGAAAATTGCATCCCTGAAAACATATCGGTTAGTATTTTCAACATTGTCGAATTATTCATATTTACTTTAAATCGCTAACATTAATTCCTAGTAGATTGATAGCTGCTGAGGTGAATATAAAGCTGGAGAATACTGTGAAGAGTCCTGTAATACCTGAAAATGGAAATTCATTCAGGTGTGGCTATAAGGAGAATTATGTCATTGCATGAAGTAATTTCAATCCATTACGACACAGATGAGATTATGTTCTGAGTGTAAGCAGAAGGTCTTCAAACACACCAAAACAAATATCCGATATTCAACACAGTTATAGTTATAGTTAGGAAGGGGGGTTACGTTTCACTGCGACCTCAAGGTCTATTGTGCCCCCCATCAGAGCCATATTCGCAACTGCGCTACCTACAGCTCGCCCTCCAGCTCCAGAGCTCCAATGAACTCCAGTATCTGAGAGGGCTTCAAGGAGGTGAGATCATCATTCCTCCTGTAATTCTCTTGTCCAAGACATTCTTTGCGCTGGTTTGCAATGGCGAGGCATTCTGTAACCAGGTGAGCAGGAGTCTCCTCCTCTTCACCACAGAATCTAAACTCGTCTGTTTCTGTTAAGCTCATTCTCATCATATGCTTCCTAAGGCGACAACGTCCTGTGAAGAAGCCAGTGAGTAGGCGTAACTTGTTCTTAGTGAGATCCAAATACTTTTTGGATCTCGAACTTTCAAAGTTCCGAATGAACCTTTTAAAGTGATCCATTCCTGGAAGGTTCTTCCAGAGTGCTTTTCTTTCGGTCTCTTCCTCCTCCAGAAACTCTTTCTTATAGGTGCGTTTACCTATGCCACAGAAGGGTTCTGGGCCAGTAAGTGGCGTTTGTGCCAAGTGTATTGGCCTCTTCGTTTCCTTTGATTCCGGAGTGACCAGGAACCCAGACTAAAGAGACCTTATTTTTCTTGCCTACTACATTAACTTTCCTCCGGCACTCCCATATCAGCTTTGAGTCGATGATATAGGAGTTCAGTGCTTTGATAGTAGCTTGACTATCCGAGTGGATCCCAACGTCACACCCTTGATAGTTTCTTTCCAGGTTTCTATCTATGCATCTTTCGATTGCAAGTATTTCTGCCTGAAAAACACTCGAGTAGGAGCCTAACGATAGTGTACACTTGGTTCTTGCCCCGTATACTCCAGCGCCGGCCCCCATCGTGGTTTTAGAACTATCTTATACCATTTAATGGTATTCACTTTGAAGTTTTGGGTAGTGTATTTCTTTTCCCATTCTTCCTTTTCACATAGCATAGTGTTGGATTTCCTCTCAATGCTTACTTTTTCAATCATAACATCACTAGGCAGGTTCGCTGGTCCAGGCTCCTTGACTTTTAATTCTCTCATTCTCTGTACCTTCCCTAGATATTCTAAGGATAGCCTCATGGGCTACCCTATTGATCACTAGATGTAATGGAGTGAGATCTGTGACGACCTCAAGTGCTCTTATCGGGCACGTTCTCATAGCTCCAGTGATGCAAACGCAGGCAAGCCTTTGTTTCTTGTCGAGTATTTTCCTCGTGCTTGTCTGCCCTGTCTTAGCAGACCAGACTACTGCCCCATAAGTTTTTATTGGTCTCACAATCATGACGTACATATTGTTCAACACAGTTACCGATTATTAACGACAGAATTCTTAAAAATTCACAAATACACTTGAAATTTTGAAACTTAATACTCCAAACGTTTGAAATGATGAATTCCGATTCTGATTGGGGATGCATTATCGTCGTATGAGGGTCCGACGAAGACTTACTGAACGTCAGAATGTTGAAATTTCTGTTACGAGACATATGCACCAAACTGTGGCTATTATGGTAGAGGGTGCTATAACGTATGGGAGGCAATATAAAACCCCAGAGATATAACGATAAGGTCAATCAATTCAGGAGTTGGAATATCCACATCTCCAGCAGGATGAAGACCATCCTCATATTACAAGATGGATATGCAGGGGATAATACAACATATTATCATAGCCACCCCGATCTCCTAATCTTTCTCTTCGAACATATGTGGGATATTATGGCAAGATGATGGAGGATTTTGCTGCATTTGACTCTGGAAGCCCGATAGCACAAATAACAGGTTCATTTCAACACAATACTTCAAAGAATACAGTTGTCCACTGAAGATGTGGAAAGCCTCAGGGGACGTCTCAAACCAGGAAACCTTTCGAAAGAGCCAAGCTGGACGGAGGACTGAGGTTTCTTTCTGCGAAGGGGTTGATCAAACAGCCCCAGCAGCAAGGTTCCAGAGAGTTCTAGCAAAAGACCACACGAATGGAATTGGCCTAAGTGAGGGGAGTCTTGCAAACTCTCTTCCTGGAAGTCCAATAAGAAAACCTGTGCACAAAACCACTTTTGAAAGTCGAATACTTCCAAAATAGGTAGCTGCAGGAAATGTTCTACACCTATATTGTATTGGCCTGCACTCCAAAACAGTAGAAAGAGGTAAGGGTAATTTTTAAACCCAGAACAGGGCGACGGCTCTTGAGGAGGCCGAATCCTACCACCGCAATAGCCTCACATAATTTCTCTACAAAACCATGGATGGAATAGTGGACCACTACATAAGGAATAGTGCTTATTCTGAAAAAGAACCCAAACCATTATAGGTAATTTGCCTGTCAGCCTTGCCAGTTCTCGGTAGATGCTCTTCATAACATTGTATTGGAAATCTAGTGTCCACTCTGGACGCCAAGGAGATAGAAATCGTTCGTGGTATCGAGGGTGCTTTTGATTACACCTCATATTCATCCACAGAACAAGCCTGGTGGGGTAAGAGAAAATTTTAGGTATCATGGGAGCTAAGTTGACCACTCCTACTGCAGCAATAGAAGTATTGCTAGACCTTGTTACACTCCATGAGCTTGGGGGTTAAGAATTACTACTGGTGCTCTCAGATTAGGACCCAAAAGCACATATGGAATGAAGGACTTGACTGACTGATGGAGTTGTTCTTCATGAGCCCAGAAGACTACATACCGATTTAGTATGACTTAGATGCGAGGTGGTAATAATAATAAAATTACCTAATCTGGTATACCGATGGGTTCATAAGGGAAGACCCTTCAGACTGAAATGCTGGTGATAGAGAGGTGTGCCCTTGTCTGCCTATCCAGGAAGTAAAGCGTTCCAAGAATTTTATTGCCACATATGCAATAAGAAATCACTCATACATCTGGTATACCAGCAGAGAGCAACAAAATTACAAAAGTTTGGTACATATTCATCAGGGTATTGAGGGAAACATCAAAACGTTGGCTCTCGTCTTTCAGGGGGAGTTAGAAATTTTTCTTTCTCGAACGATTCCAACTTAAAAATAATAAATCAAAATGAAGGTTATTCACCATCACTATATACATTTAACAATGACTGCAGATTCTGTGTATAACACAAATGTAATCAATTTATTGATTCAGTTCCTCATTTGTATTACTGCAGCAATTATCTATGTACATCTACAGGTGGTAAGCATGGTTTCAAATGAAAAATAATTAGCAATAATGATTGATGTTGAAGAATGACTGAAGCATATTGAGACGCCATATATTTTTCCCGCAATTAACAGACCGATTTCAATTGGACAGTTTAGCTGCTTGAGAATGTTTATGATTTCTTCAGCAAGTTGATCACAGACAGTTGGAATCGAAATATGCAACCATTGGTTTCGTAACATTTCACTTCCATATTTGTTTCACATTCGAATATGACGTTAGTTGTGCTAAAAAACATTATTTCCAACATTTGGTATATTATTGTTGTTTGAATAACTGCTGATATGTAGACCAAAATGTTTTATTTCCACAATATCAGCATATATACATATTTCAATTGAGATGCACTCATTCTTTTTTTGGCTCTAGGATTTCTAGCCACTGTTCGCAAATATTCTTCATTCATCAAAGTATTTCGGATAATTTGAATGCTCTCCTATATTGTTACATAATATATTCTTTTTATTTGTATTGAAAATGCATTTTATGTTTTTATTCCAAATGGAATAAGAAATAAAACGATTAATAAATCATGTCTCCATCAAATACTTTGCGCACTCATGATATAAAACATTTATAGGTCAAACAGAAAAATCATTTGAAAGTAATTTTTCTTAGTGATTTAATAATAGGTCAATAAAAAAACTGTTCAAACTGTTTCTACGATTCGCTCCAGTGAAGTTAATTCACTTTTTATGAATAAAAATTTTCCACAATAAAATTCAATGAGTTGGGGTTTCAATACCCACCAGTCATGTTGGAATTACTTGTTAAATTATTCTGAAAAATTCGGGAGAAGGTAAAAATTTTTTTCTGAAATACATATGAATTTTTTACTCGAATATTTTACTTGTTCAATTCAAGAATGAGAAATTGACTAGTGCAAAGCAGAAGCTAACATAACTCAAGAATTAACCTACCTAACCAATGAACATTCAGTATTCGCGGGAGCGTGACTTTCTATTGGTTATTTTAAGTATTTCTTAGGCATTTGGTGCAGTCGGTAGATCGAATGTCAAGGTGCTCAAACTATTATTATTTATAGGTTCTTCTTTCTGTACTATGCATGTAGGCTTATCATTATCAACTATCAAGGCATTTTACCTCGCCAAGAAGGTATTGCCATCAGCGAACATCGACAATGCTTTTACTGCATACTGTTAGGCAATTTGTTAATGGGCGAAATCTGCCGAAGGGTTTTGGTAGATAAAGCCTTCTGAATATTTTTCTCAAAATCTACCGATCCTATCGAATTTAAAATTCGCAATTAGGTGTAATATAATTATCCAAAGGTTCATGTGGAATTTTGTAAGGAACCTAACACTAGAAGACTAAAAAATATCTTTTTTTTTTTCAGAAACTCCTAACTACACAGTGATATTCAAAAAATTTTAACTCCACTGAAATTTCCAGTCTATGTTTTCGGAGATATGGAGTCTGAAAATTGAATAAAAAAGTTTCTCTGTCGTCCATGAAATATGGAATCATAAAATTTGGTCAAAACTTTACCAAACTGTGAAAATTTCAGAGTTGGTTTCGACATTTTCACGATTCCGAAGGTTAATCGTTGGAAATTGTGAATCAAACCGGTGAAGAATAAAATTTCCCCCAATACATTTTTAATTACCGAACCATCTCACGGTGCGTGCAGACATGAGGATCAAGATCATCTGTTCGTCCGATGGAGATGTTTAGAATTCCTTTTACTTTCAGCTCGCAAAAATACATAACATATTATTCACAGTTACGGTTGCGGAGCTACAAGATGCTTGCTTATATGAGCCCGAATCACTTTCACTCATTAAAAGTTTCAGATTGATACTAGTTCCAATCGCACTTTCAATGGACGAGCACACACATATATTTAACGACATTGCTAGATATTAATACTCACCCAAAATGTATTTGTTATCCAGTTTTCGTAATCGATTGAACTGGTAATAGCCGAAGAGTATTGCCAGACTCCTTATGAGGGTCATCGTTATCAAATCAGCTGCATGGTATTCAGCCTGAAAGAGAAGAGAAAAGAGTTCAAAATGATAAATTCACCACTTTACAGTTTTCAAGGGTTAAGAGCATACAATACCCTTGATATAACGGCGAACGATTCTGAGGCTTCAGCTTTTTCCGCCGTTTTTGGTGAAAATGATCAAACTATAGTAAAAACTACGAATCTTGACTGATTTATCTTCACTTTCAAGAAAAAAAATTAAAAGCAATTTTTTGAAGCACCATTTCATGAAGGCATCAAAAACTTTCCGCGAAATTGTTGATACCTACTCAAGGGCATATTTCGATTTAGATCAGAGGTGGTTGTTTGGCCTCGAAAGATCCTTTCTGAAGCACGATCATCTGATCTTCTGACCATCAAACTTCTTATGCCTCAGAAAATCCACTTCTTCAGGGAAGTCGGTGATCTCCCTTGGGGACTTCTGAATTTCTGAAGGTGTTTGCTCCTCTTCACCCAGCAGCAAGCCTTCCTTTGTCAATATTTGGAAATTGCAGAGGTTTTCGTCTGCCAATTCGTCTTAACCTACAAAGACTTGAGCTCATTCTGCCCATTTTCGCTCTTTTTGCCTAATTTCTTCAGGTGGCATCTCACAGCGCAATAGCTAGTGAGAAACCTAGTAAGTAGTCATAATTCACTCTCCGATATAATGAGTTGAAATCTTCCTTTCGAGTATCCAACAAGCATTTTAACTTGTCCTTGTCCTGGAATATTATGTCAGTAAGGATTTTCTGCTTCGTTCCTCATTTATCGCCTTCTTCTCTTATATGGCACGTCGTCATACCCCACGAAGGACCAGGTCCGATAAATGTTGTTTGAGCTCCTTCTGAAGGGTGAACATCCGATTTGATGTTACCTTCGATACCCTGGTGTCCAGTCACCCAAACTAATGAAAGTTTGTTGCTCTCTGCCAGCTGAATGAGTGCTTTATTATTGATCCAGATGGCTTTAGACTCACAGTCGTGTGCCTCGGGGCCACCTGGCTGTCTGTAGCAAGAAAATTCTTGCTCCACAACTTTTATTCTTTCTGGAGGGTCGAAAGAAGCTGTTTCAAAGTCGTTAATTCCTCTTACTTTGGGCCATATAGGCCTATCCCAACTCCCTTATCTTTCCTAATGGACCTGTCGGTATGCTAGATCAGGTTACTTTCGTAGTTGATTTGTCCTCTGTATGCTTGCCTGGCGATCATATATAACCACTTCGCATGAAAGTTCTTAGATTTAGATTTAAGGGGGGTTCCATTGCACTGCGACCTTAAGCTCTATTGTGCCCCATCAGAGCCGTTCTCGTCATAACGTTGCTACAGCTCACCCACCAGTTCCAGAGTTCTAATGAACTCCAATATCTGGGATGACTTCAAGGCGGTTACTTCCTCATAACTACAGATTTCTTGTCCAACACATTTTTTGCGTTGGCTTCCTGAGGCGGCGTAAAGAATCCAGAGGAGAGGTGTAGCATATTCTTGCTAAGGTCCAGTTACTTCTCGATGTTTCAAAGTTTCGAAGAAACTTTTCTGAATGATTCAACCCAGGAAGATTCCGCCAGAGTGTTTCTCTTTCGGTTTTGTCCTTCTCTTGAATCTCTTTCTTGTAGGTACATTTGCCTATACCACAGAAAGGTTCTAGGCCAATAAATAGAGTTTGTGCTCCTTCTCTGGCACGTGTGTTGGTGTTTTCTTCGGCACTCCAATCCCATCTTGGAATGGATGGTATGAGAGCTCAGTGCTTTAATTGCAACCTGACTGTCAGAATGTATCACTATGTCACATTTCTGATAGTTTCTTACTAGGTTCATTTCCCCACATCTTTCTATCGCAAGTATTTCTGCTTGAAAGACACTAGCTATAAGGAGTATTTGGTACCAGCTCCGAATACTCCAACGCCAGTCCCTGCCTTCCTTTTAGAATCATCTGTATACCATTTGATGGTATTTTTTTTGAGAGCTGGGATGGTAGGCCTCCATTCCCAATATTCTTTTCTACTTGGCATCGTAGTGAAGGTTTTCTCAATGTTAGTTTAATTTATCATCTCATCACTGGGAAGGTTCGCAGATGTATTTAATCAGAGAGGATCAGGCTCTCTGATTTCTAATTCCCTCACTGCCGGTCTTAGGATGGCCTCGTGAGCTGATCTTTCTATCACAAGATGAAGAGGTGTGAGAGCTGTAATGTAAGTCATACCCAAACAGCATGTAGTCAACTGAGCTCGTGAGCAACTCCTCCATCGGTGAGTCAAGTACCTTCATGGGTTCTCTGCGTAGTTTTTTGGATCCTTATCTGTAAGCACCCAATTGTTCTTTTTTCACAAGTTCACGAAGAGGAAGGAGGTCTAGCAATACTTCTATGGCTGCAGGAGGAGTGGTGAAAATAGACGGCAAGCTTTTGAAGCTTTCGCAACATTTGTTGGTTTGTCTTCTCTCAAGTCTTGTCCCATTAAAGCAGCGAGGCGCGGGTATAATAGGACCAGTAGATCAATGACGCGTTGCTGTCCTCCCAGAATTTACTTATTGAAACTTCTCAGGTGTAGCTATTCATGAACCTTTCGCGACTTTGGTAATGGCTCCAATTTTATAAAAGACCTTTGGAGGAAAGTATAAAAAACTTCTCGCCACATTGTTGATGCCTACTCAATACTATATTCCGATTTGGATTAGAGGTGGTTGTTTGGCCTCAAATAGGCCTTCCTCGATTTTCTGAGCGTAACCATTCAACTACTGATGCCTCAGGAAATTCACTCCTATAGAGAATTCGACGGTTTTCTATTGGTGTTAGCTTCTCGCCACCCAGTGGAAAGTCTTCTTGTGACAAGGTTTGGCATTTGCTGAGTAAGTGCTCGGTGGTGTTCCATCTGCCGATTTGCCTAATCTTACCAAGACTTGAGCTCATTGTGCCCATTTTCTGTAGATGACATCCCACATCGCAATGGCTAGTGAGTAGGCCCTTATTCGCTCTTGATATGATGAATTACGATTTTCCTTTGGAATAAGGATTAAGCTTGTTGAGTTGTGTTTTATCTGGGATATCATACCAGTAAGCATTCTTCTGCTTCCTTTTCCATATATCGACTTCCTCCATTCCTTCGATACCTTGGTTAGCTGGTATCCAAACTAAAGTGAGTATGTTCCTCTGTGTTAGCTATATGAGTGATTTCTCACAGTTGCAGGTAGTTTTCACCTTGCTACCTTTGGCAAACTCTTGTCTTATTAAACTGCCTATATCAGCAGATCTGGTGAGTAGGTGTGCTCCACACCTTCTTACTGCCAGGATTTTTTTCTCAGCGGTATAGGCGCTTGAATGAATTATGCCTATATATCTAAATTTTCGAATTTTGAACCATTAATGATATCAAATAGTTATGTTGGACTCATATATTTTCCGTCCGTCCGCCGTAAAGCAGATGAAATTCGAAAAGAGAAGGAGATTTTTGAAATTTGCAAGGAACGTTTGAGGTCTGAATGCGCCGGTTAGATTCACAGGAGTACTGAGTAGGTGAGATTAGACCAGATGAGTAATAGATTCTACCCATATCTAATAGGAGTTCTCGTGTTGATTCAGTGGAAAGAGAGTAGAATCCCGAATCCGAATCACACGAAGGGTTTGAGATTCGACGTCGACGGTGCCTTTGGATTCGTGACCATGGACAAACATGATTCCAGAACACTGAATAGAGAGTACGATTCTTTCGGCCAGGTGAATAGACTCAGTTATTCAGTCCAAAATCATAGATTTAGTGGACTGAATCACTCACTAAGTGGTCAACTCTACTCGCTATAAGGTCATAGATTACTGATGAGTGACCGCTCTGGCGATGAATTGAAACAAGCGCGCAAAAGCTCCTGACTTTTCGAATTTTTTTTAGTTTGCTTCAACCTTATTTAAAGGAAAAAATAATGAAATTCTTCCTGAAGGGATGTAATATTTCCCTTGAAATTTTCAAGAATTTCTATATGTTGGTGTGGAATTTGTGTCCGAAATGAAAACTAAATTCGTAGATCTTGGAATAAATCGTTTCAAGGACTGGTAGTGTAAAGCTCTTGATGAAGAAATTGGTTCCGATCTAATTTTGGGCGAATATATTCGATGAATACTGAGGTATTCGGGTGGAAAAGCTCCGCAATTTGAAGTTAATATAATATGATATTATAATTCTGGGGATATTGAGAAAGTGAAGGGTGTACTCGTTTTTAATGGAGCATCAATGGAGCCTGTTCAATTTTTTAAACTTTTCGAACACCAGTTGAACTAACAAAGTTCGAAATATTCTGCGCTCAATCAGCTTTTTTTTCCAAAAGAGTCTTTTTATCCGAGAATGTTTTATTTGGATCTAGGTCATTGTTCCGAGACCACTGAAAGATTTACGAGTGCTAATATAAACCAGAACTAATGAAGAAATTACCTGCAACGATCCGACACCCATGCTAATTTCTATCATTTGCTCGAATTCACTATAAATTTCTCAACATTAGGTATTCATGGGCATCGTATTAACCCCATAATATTGCGGAATAGTTCCATCCTTTTTAAACCATTACACTTTCAATTTCAAGGCTGTGTTACGAAACAGTATCTTTCGAATGAATAAATACAAAATTGCAATTCCCTCAAGGAGAAAGATATTATCCCAGAAGTTGATTATGATGAATCAATCGTGTAAATCTAACTGTATTTATGCTTTAATGAACTCGTTCGTGAAAAGTTAACTAATCCGTTTTCATTGTGATTACGCTTAAGTGAAGTACTTCATAATTATATTAACCATTTAATTGAATACTTCACTGGTTTTGTTCCCATAACAATAGATATCTAGAGAGGAATATAGATTGCACTTTTTTTTCAGATTGTTAGTTTCAAACTAGGGGAGAATAATACAAAAAGCTTTTCAAGAATATTTGATTGATAAGGACGATTCCTGGAAATGCACATACACAAGATAATTCATATTTCCGACAATTCTTTTTCGATTCGCGAATTCTGAAGGCCAAAGATTGGGGGAAAGTATTACTAACTAAATCGAGAATATTTTATTGCAATATAATAGTTCGTGAGATATCTGTTTCAGGCGGGTTGCTTAACACTTTGGAATCTTTTATATTGCCTGGTTCGATCTTCTGTAGAACATATACTTTTTATCAGATAATAAGTACCATTTTTATTGACATTCAAAATATTTCGTGAAATCTAGATGGAAGAAATGAGGTGATATGAAGAATTTTCAGCGTTTATCGTCTGAGCTAGGACGATTGATGTCGGATAGCAAATGAAATTTCTTGAGGAAAGTCGTGGAAAACGTACTGCGGATTTTTTGTATGATTTTTATATTCAACACTACCCAGCAAGTGAACTGTAAATATTTCAAGGGGGTTCAAATTTTTTTTTCTCGAACGATTCCTGTACGTTGATAAGGTATGTTGAAATTTTCTTTGATGAATCAAGTTTTCGATTTTGAAATCAAAACGGTTTTTAATGTCGAGCAATTTTTTTCATATTTGATATTCATATTCGATCTTTCATTCATAAAGTCTATAATCTATCGGGAAATAATATGGTAATCATTCAAATCAAGCGTAAAATAAGCTCATTGAATCATTAATTACCTTAAAATAACTGGATTTGTGAATGTTCGAAACCACTCGCATTCTAAATGTTAATATTTTTTATTAATACTTTATAGTGTGGGTCTTTAATCACAAACTTACTGAACGTAGGTAACATTCATTTCTAACGTAATACCTATTCTACTATGTTTTCCTCTGACGCTGACTTATTTGAGTTCCCAAATGAAGCCTTTCATAAAATTACTTTAGGCAATATTGTAAAAAGTAGGCGAGCACGCTGAAAACTGTTGAAGAAGATTGAATATCTATTTACCTTTGTTGGTTTATTTGATGAATCTCGTTTTATTAGATATGTACGTTGATTTTAGCGGATTTAATTCATATTTTTGCATTTGTGTTTCATTTATTTTTCCTAAAATGTTTACGAATAATTGGTTTTGGATATACAGGGGGATTTGCGGATATTCAGTGAGAATGAATCTTCAGCCAATCAACTGTAAGATTTCGAATTTTGCAGTTACATATATCAACTTTTTCGTTCAACTTTTTTGAAATTAAAAAATCACGATCGGACTTGGACAATTTTGGACATTTCCTATCTCTGTTGACTCTGTACATAAACAATGAAAAATTTCCCCACCTTCATGGGCGTAGACAATACTTCCGAGAAATCATTGCTTGGCCCTTATCATACAGGGTGATTAATGAATTTTATTGTTGGAAAAACAGATTGCTCTTAATTTCCTAGTTGGATTGATATTTTACTCTGTTTGGCAATGATATACCAATTAATATATCCTTTAAGGGTGTACACTAATTTCATTGCATCACAATAATTGTTTCAATGATTTCTCATAAACGGCATGTTGAATTATTTCAATCTTTTGAATGTACATTCAGGCGCAAGACTTTCCTCAAACGTTTTCGAATAAAAATTCAATATTTTTCCGTGTAATCCAATCCATCCAAGGAGGATGATTTGAACTTATTTCAAAAATTACTGGCGATAAAAAAAAATATAAATAATTCAAACAAAATGAATTGGTTGGTTGAAGACCAATAATTGGGACCGCTGATGGCGGTCCGGCACTGCACGGCGACTGACCTTTCCAGTGCAACAACGATGCTTTCACTGTCAATGCCGAGAAATTGTTCAGTTCTGTTGTTTAATCTCCCATGTTGTTATTCATTTCACTCACTTTCATATAACATCGTTACTTAATTCAATCTATGGTTATTCTAGCATTCAGGATGATTCTGACACGCATTCCATCGCAGCGAATTACAAATCATTTTTATATTATTTCATTCCCTCTCTGTCTCTATATACATATTTTAGAATATCTTTACTTAAAAAAAAATAGATTTGATAGCATATGAAACCAGGACATTCAAGGGCGAAACGTGAATGCTGTCTATTACGCTAGCGAGGCAGTAGGCAAAATATCGAAATGTCATAAACAACGCACCAATAGGGCTTTGCGATATAAGATTTTTCGATTTTATGTTGGATTCGTAACGATGCAACAAGAACCAATTCATCTGGGAACTCGAAAATATGCACTCCAGATAAGCTGATCAGAAACGTTCTAAACATCTCAAATGTCCTGGAATAAACCAAGAGAAAAAGAAGCAACGAATTCCACGGCTGTCGCAGACAACAGGTTGGTTCCGCATTATACCTTTTCCTGTCGCATTTGATGTCATTGTATACATTTCAATTTCAATAGAATAATCTTCATCGCAAAGCACAACACACAATTTTTGGTGACTTAATTTCGCAATATTTTTTTTAGAATGGGTTGAGTTATTTTATAGAGTATTTTGTTTGTTGATTATATTTATTTTTTCATTTTTCAATATGAAAACTTGATTATAATAACTCCACAAATTGATTTCTTCTGTTGATTTATTTTTTCCTCCTTTCCAAATTCGATAATTGGTTTGATATATTCCAGATTATGTTCTTTTTCGGTAGTTCTACTATTGGAGTTTATAAAAATAAAATGACAGTATTTGTCATACTGACAATGATCACCGGAGGCCACTGTGGTAAACAGAAACAAGCGCACAACAGCTCCAAACTTCACATCAGTGCTTTTCTCGAATATTTTCATTTCCGAAAAAAAATTTTCAGACCATCCCTCCCAAACCTAAATCCTGACTGCGCCACTGGAGTTTGTGCAGTCGCTTAAAGAATACCTAGAAGGAATGATGAAATTTCGACGTATTTCACTTGAGAAAAATTAGATACACCGACTGTTTATATCACAAAATCAATGAATAGTTGTAGAACGAAGAGAAGTTCGGAATTCCTTCGGAATACTCCGAGACAATTTCCAACTTTCTACTACCTTCAAATCAATAGGAAGTTGAGTCAATCACAGAGACGAAGCTGAAACGAAGATACTGGCAAAAAGTACGATTAATATGGAAATGATGGAATGATGAAATGAAAAATTACGTGGTTTATGGGTAGGGCCATTTCTTGATGTAATCTTCTCATTCGGGACCTAGTTGTTCGTTTCAATAGAGATAATATGTTTTCATGGAATTCTTCCTTCCAGAAAGGTTGGCATTCTATTCGCATTTTTTTTTTCGGAGAGTATTCCTCATTGCATTTTGAGAAATTGTTTACCGTAACAATCTACTGCTGAAAATGAGTTTTGAATATCAGTTAATAATCGACTATCGAAATCAATGATTGTTAGTTCAACATCTACATTAGGGAAACCTGTGTTGGAAAATGGAGGGAACATAATAAAAAGCACTGCCGTGAAGTCAAGAGCTTTTGAGCGCTCGTTCATCCACCTTGTAGGTAGATTTCGCATTTTCCAGTTTCAGAAACCAATTGAAAAGATTTCGAACTAAGACAAAACTACACACGATTCGATTTGTACGTAGCTTGAACACGTTATTTTCCATTCGAGTGCAAAATTTCATCTCGATCGAAACAGTAGTTTCAAAGTTATCAGGAAAACAAAACTTCGAACGGCCATATTCACGGAACCCCTCGTGGAATTCTGCTCAGTAACGGAATTAACCGCGGCATTCGAGAACTGAACCAAAATTGAAAATTTCAAGTCTCTAGGTCGTTCCGTTCGAGAGTTATAGTGCTTACAGACGGACGGCCGGACGGACAGACTTGAATTTTTCTACGGATTCATCATCAGCGAGTCGAACCTTGTCGATTGAGACCATTTTCGGCACAAAATTAGAAAAATACAGACATCGTGACGAAATCAAAAAGGGCGCAGAAACTGAATCAAAATAATTTTTCGACAAGGTTCCATGCTTATAGGAATTTTTTCACTTATAAAGTTCCAAGGACTCTCCGCACCCTTCATCTTACGACACATATTTCGAAACACCCTATATAATAAACCCTGACGAAAAATTTACATCGTTTTTTGAGCGCTCGTACTACTTACACGAGGGCTATATCATTTCGTCACGATGTCTGTATTTTTCGAATTTTGAGCCGAATATGGTCTCAATCGGCTATGTTCGACTCACTGATGACGAATCCGTCGGAAAATTCGAGGCTGTCTGTCCGGCCGTCCGTAAGCACGATAACTCTCGAACGGAACAACCAAGAGACTTGAAATTTTCAGTGTGGGTTCAGTTCTCGAATGCCTCGGTTAAGTTCGTTAATCGGCCAAATTCCACCAGGGGTTCCGTAAATATGGCCGTTCAAAGTTTTGTTCCCCTGATTACTTGAAAACTAGAGATTTGATCGAGATGAAAATTTGCACTCAAATGGGGAATGAGGTGTTCAAGCTACATGTGAAATTTTGTCCAGATCGCATGACCAGAACCATAGAAACCATAGAAAATTGTAACTTTTGAACGGAAACCCTAAGGACTTGAAATTTTCAGGATAGGTGTGGATCTCGAATGTCGTGATCACGTTCATCTATGAGCAAAATTATACTAGGGGTTCCGTAAATATGGTCGTTTGAAATTTAGTTTTCTTGATAATTTCAAAACTACAGATTCGATCGTGACGAAATTTTGAATACTTATGGAGAATGATATATTCAAGCTACATTTCTCTAGATCGCATGACCAGAACCATAGAAACCATAGAAAACCATAACTTTCGAACGGAAAGGCCTAGGGACCTGACATTTTCAGGATAGGTGAAGATCTGAAGTGGTGTTCACGTTTATCAATGAGCAGAATTATACTAGGGGTTCCGTAAATACGGTCGTTTGAAATTTTGTTTTCTCGATAATTTAGAAACTACGGATTCGATCGAGATAAAATTTTGTGTTTTAAACTAGAATGACATATTAAAGCAACATTTTGTCCAGATCGCATGACCAGAAGCATAGAAACCATAGAAAATTATAACTTCCGAAGGAAAAGGCCTAGGAACTTGAAATTTTCAGGGTGGGTTTGGATCGCGAATTTCACGGTCACGTTCATCAATGAGCAAAATTAGACTAGGGGTTCCGTAAATATGGCCGTTCAAAATATTCTGTTCCTGATAATTTCGAACTACCGATTTGATTGAAATGAAATTTTGCATTTAGCTGAGGAATAATGTATTCAAACTACGTGCGAAATTTTGTCCAGATCGCATCACCAAGACCATAGATACCGTAGAAAATTTTAGCGAATTATCGAAAAAAAAATTGGTCACCTAAAGCACTGACTTGAAGTCTGGATTATCGCCTCAGTTTGAAAATTTGTTTGACAGCTGTCAAAAATTTCCTCAATTGGTTTCCAAAACTGGAAAATGCGAATCTACCTACAAGGTGCATGTACGAGCGCTCAAAAGCTCCTGCCTTCACGGCAGTGCTTTTCGTAATTTTTCATCTAATCGATTCCATCATGAGAGATGTGGAATATGAGATGTCACCTTATCACTGAACCTTTTTTACTTATTGCTTTTTTCAATAACTGTTAAAATTCCGTGAAGAACCTTCAACCATAATGCATCAATTGATCGAATCAATCAGTACGTTCTATCGTATAATGATGTAACTGTAAGATGCTCAAATCTTATTGAGAAACATGAGAACGCTCGGAAATGTCAATCAAACCAACAGTTTAGATAAGAGATAACATCATGATGGTCACTTCACATTCCTATTATCGTCTTTTATTTAACACTCGAAAAGTCTTCAAAAGTGGATGGTACCGTCGTAAGTATCAGCATCTCACGATGATCGTGACATAATGTGCAGATTGCATCTCTGCTCTGGTATTTATGGTTGAAGGTCGTTTTGAACGAAAAGTACATCAATTACCGGAGCCCGAAATTCTTAATAAGAACAGGTTTATCTGTTAATTGCATAATATAACCGCGATCCCATTCAGTATATGATAATTTGATGTTGATGAACTCCACGTCAACAAGTGTCTCGAACCGTTTATTCTTTCGAAAATACGTCGAACTTCACGTTCATTTTCATTCTGTTCTGATATTCCTACAGTTTGTTCCACCCGAAATTTAATCAGTGCGATAGAAAAAAGCCAAACATTTTTCTGGAAAAAATTCATGGAACGTAATTAATCGAAGACGAGGAAGGGGGATCCTTAATAATCAATCTTGATCGGGTATAAAACGGGGAGAAGGGGATTGGAAGGTATTTTCATACCAAACTTTGCCATCTGGCCCATCCGTCATAACTGTGAAGGCCCCTATTCACTGCACGTACCCGGATGCCAATCTTAACAACGACCCGACTCATGACTAATCTGAGCCTGTCCATACACTCTAGAGGCCGAACACCATAGTTCTAACATGCTGTATTTCAAAAAACTTTTTACGGCGCAAAAGCAGAAAAATATGCAAACAACACTATTATCGAAGGATGGATTTTGCGTGCGGAAATAATACATTGCTCTTTTTAATTGATCTTCTTCTATGCGCGGCGTCGCTTCGAGATGAACTGAGGCCATGTGGCCCATTGTTCCTCCGCATACTGCTTGAGAGACTCAGACCCGCAGACAAGAAGACAGAAATGCCGCAAGTCGACCGGGAGGAGTCCCCTTCACCATAGGAATACTGGGTGTTGAGTTTCCTAGGTGTGTTGTCCTCAGATTAGTGAGGTCACTACAACTGAACAGAAACAGGGTAGCCCATGAGGCTATCCTTAGAATATCTAGGGAAGGTACAGGGAATGAGAGAATTAAAAGTCAAGGAGCCTGGTCCTCTCTGAACAAGTACATCTCATCAGAGAACCTGCCTAGTGATGTTATGATTAAAAAAGTAAGCATTGAGAAGAACTTCAACACTATGCTATGTAAAAAGGAAGAATGGGAAAAGAAATACACAACCCAAAACTTCAAAGTGAATACCATTAAATGGTATATAGATGGTTCTAAAACCACGATGGGGGCCGGCGCTGGAGTATACGGGGCAAGAACCAAGTGTACACTATCGTTAGGCTCCTACTCGAGTGCCTTTCAGGCAGAAATACTTGCAATCGAAAGATGCATAGATATAAACCTGGAAAGAAACTATCAAGGGTGTGACATTGTGATCCACTCGGATAGTCAAGCTGCTATCAAAGCACTGAACTCCTATATCATCGACTCAGAGCTGATATGGGAGTGCCGGAGGAAACTTAATGAAGTAGGCAAGAAAAATAAGGTCTCTTTAGTCTGGGTTCCTGGTCACTCAGGAATCAAAGGAAACGAAGAGGCCAATACACTTGCCAGAAAGGGAGCACAAACGCCACTTACTGGCCCAGAACCCTTCTGTGGCATAGGTAAACGCACCTATAAGAAAGAGTTTCTGGAGAAGGAAGAGACCGAAAGAGAAGCACTCTGGAGGAAGCTTTCAGGAATGGACCCCTCTAAAAGGTTCATTCGGAACATTGAAAGTTCAAGATCCAAAAAGTATTTGGATCTCAGTAAGAACAACTTACGCCTACTCACTGGCTTCCTCACAGGACATTGTCGCCTTAGGAAGCATATGATGAGAATGAGCTTAACAGAAACAGACGAGTGTAGATTCTGTGATGAGGAGGAGGAGACTCCTGTTCACCTGGTTACAGAATGCCTCGCCATTGCAAACCAGCGCAAAGAATATATTGGACAAGAGAATTACAGGAGGAATGAGGATCTAACTTCCTTGAAGCCCTCTCGGATACTGGAGTTCATTGGAGCTCTGGAGCTGGAGGGCGAGCTGTAGGTAGCGCATTTGCGAATACGGCTCTGATGGGGGGGCACAATAGACCTTGAGGTCGCAGTGGAACGTAACCCCCTTCCTAACTATAACTGAACAGAATGTGTTCAGGAGTTTCATCCGGGCACAAAGAACAACTAGTCAGTCCCATTTTCTTCAAATGATTATTAAACAGGTGGCCAGTCAAATTGCCGGTCACCAGAATAAGATGTCTTCTCTCTCGTGTCAGGAGTCTTCTGACCTCAGGTCCAGATAATGTTCTCTCGATGAGATGCCTGCAATGCCTAAGATCATCTCCCGTGCTCCACTCTGAGGAAAACTTCCTGTCCAGCCTACTTCTGAAGAAGCTTCTGTCTGATGTGCGACAGATTGGCAGTGAGTGTTCCGGACCAACAAACTTTGACCGGGCCCCCTGCTTCGCCAGGGTATCTGCCTTCTCATTACCAGGTACCTCCGCATGAGCCGAACACCAAACAACTTTCAGAAAGTTGCCGGAGCAAGCTCACGCAGAGCTTTCCTGCATTCTCCTACCAACAAGGAGTCAACTCTTACATCAAAGAGGGATTTCAGTGTTCCCTGACTGTCACAGCTCCTTAGAATGTGTTCACCAGAGTATCCTCTGCGAATACAATCCAACCTGCAGAGAAGAACCGCATACAGCTCAGCCTGCACTATGGATCAGTTCTTCCCCAGAGCCATCAGTAAACCAAGTGGGACCTTCAGGCATAAGACAGGATCATAGATCTCTGTCAGGAACAACCTGTAGGGCTCGTCAAAGCAGAAACTGGCGCCAGCGTGGTCCCCTTCATGGAAAAGAGATGCGTTAACATCCTCCACCATTTTGAAAGCCCCCGCTTGCCCCTTAAAGAGTCCACCATCAAGCCAATGTCCCCGTTCCCAGAAGTGATAGGTAATACACACGATTTTTTCTATAGATCCTGCTCTTCACATTTCACAGCTACGTGTTTTCTCGGTGAATCGCGATGAATTCTTCCCAGAACCCTTTGTTATCTTCAAAAGACATCTTTCTATATTTGGGGTTGTATTGCAACTACCTGCTGATAATATCGAAATTCACTTGTACCAGAGTGAGCTGGAGTTGGCCTTTCTAGACAGAGTCCCTTAACCTAGTCCGACTCTATCCCGACCGATCAGTTCATGATGGGTTGGCGAGCCGTTGGGGTTAATCCATCCGTCAGTTAGTAGTTCGCTTTTTTGTACGGCGGGACTCTTACCCTATTCTGACTCTACCCAACCGATTTGTCTTGGCAATACATTCTCAGATGTTTCGATGACCAAGTTGGGGCTAGATTAGATTATATAATATTTAAGGGGGGTTTCATTGCACTGCGACCTGGAATGGCTTCAAGGCGGGTACTTCCCGACTTCTATGAATCTCTTGTTCAAAACTTTGTTTGCGTTTGCAAGCGATGTCGAGTCATTTTGTCGTCAGGTGATTCGGAGTTTCCTCCTCCTCCCCACAGAATCAACACGCATTGTTTTCTGCTAGACCTATAGTTTATAACGGGTGATTTTTTTGAGGATAGGATTTTCATGCATTAGTATTTGCTCAGATTTTTTTGAGGTTAGGATTTTCATGCATTAGTATTTGCTCAGTATGCTTTGACATTTCATCATGAATAGACTTACTAACGAGCAACGCTTGCAAATCATTGAATTTTATTACCAAAATCAGTGTTCGGTTCGAAATGTGTTTCGCGCTTTACGCCCGATTTATGGTGTACATAATCGACCAAGTGAGCAAACAATTAATGCGATTGTGACCAAGTTTCGCACTCAGTTTACTTTATTGGACATTAAACCAACCACACGAATGCGTACAGTGCGTACAGAAGAGAATATTGCGTCTGTTTCTGAGAGTGTTGCTGAAGACCGTTACGGTGAATGGCGATCGCTATCGTTCGATGCTAACAAACTTTTTGTTGCCAAAAATGGAAGAACTGAACTTGGTTGACATGTGGTTTCAACAAGATGGCGCTACATGCCACACAGCTCGCGATTCTATGGCCATTTTGAGGGAAAACTTCGGAGAACAATTCATCTCAAGAAATGGACCGGTAAGTTGGCCACCAAGATCATGCGATTTGACGCCTTTAGACTATTTTTTGTGGGGCTACGTCAAGTCTAAAGTCTACAGAAATAAGCCAGTAACTATTCCAGCTTTGGAAGACAACATTTCCGAAGAAATTCGGGCTATTCCGGCCGAAATGCTCGAAAAAGTTGCCCAAAATTGGACTTTCCGAATGGACCACCTAAGACGCAGCCGCGGTCAACATTTAAATGAAATTATCTTCAAAAAGTAAATGTCATGGACCAATCTAACGTTTCGAATAAAGAACCGATGAGATTTTGCAAATTTTATGCGTTTTTTTTTTAAAAAAAGTTCTCAAGCTCTTAAAAAATCACCCTATAGTTTATAGTTGAAAGGGGGTTACGTTCCACTGCGACCTCAAGGTCTATTGTGCCCCCCATCAGAGCCGTATTCGCAAATGCGCTACCTACAGCTCGCCCTCCAGCTCCAGAGCTCCAATGAACTTCAGTATCTGAGAGGGATTCAAGGAGGTTAGATCCTCATTCCTCCTGTAATTCTCTTGTCCAAGACATTCTTTGCGCTGGTTTGCAATGACGAGGCATTCTGTAACCAGGTGAACAGGATTCTCCTCCTCCTCATCACAGAATCTACACTCGTCTGTTTCTGTTAAGCTCATTCTCATCATATGCTTCCTAAGGCGACAGTGTCCTGTGAGGAAGCCAGTGAGTAGGCGTAACTTGTTCTTACTGAGATCCAAATACTTTTTGGATCTTGAACTTTTAAAGTTCCGAATGAAATTTTTAGAGTGATCCATTCCTGGAAGGTTCCTCCAGAGTGCTTCTCTTTCAGTCTCTTCCCTCTCCAGAAATTCTTTCTTATAGGTGCGTTTACCTATGCCACAGAAAGGTTCTGGGCCAGTAAGTGGCGTTTGTGCTCCCTTTCTGGCAAGTGTATTGGACCCTTCGTTTCCTTTGATTCCTGAGTGACCAGGAACCCAGACTAGAGAGACCTTATTTTTCTTGCCTACTTCATTAAGTTTCCTCCGGCACTCCCATATGAGCTTTGAGTCGATGATATAGGAGTTCAGTGCTTTGATAGCAGCTTGACTATCCGAGTGGATCACAATGTCACACCCTTGATAGTTTCTTTCCAGGTTTATATCTATGCATCTTTCGATTGCAAGTATTTCTGCCTGAAAGGCACTCGAGTAGGAGCCTAACGATAGTGTACCCTTGGTTCTGGCCCCGTATACTCCGGCACCGGCCCCCATCGTGGTTTTAGAACCATCTGTATACCATTTAATGGTATTCACTTTGAAGTTTTGGGTAGTGTATTCCTTTTCCCATTCTTCCTTTTTACATAGCATAGTGTTGAAGTTCTTCTTAATGCTTACTTTTTTAATTATAACATCACTAGGCAGGTTCGCTGATGAGATGTACTTGTTCTGATGAGATGTACTTGTTCTTGGCAATACATTCTCAGATGTTTCGATGACCAAGTTGGGGCTAGATTAGATTATATAATATTTAAGGGGGCTTTCATTGCACTGCGACCTGGAATGGCTACAAGGCGGTTACTTCCCGACTTCTAAGAATCTCTTGTCCGAAGCTTTGTTTGCGTTTGCAAGCGATGTCGATTCATTTCGTCAACAGGTGATCCGGAGTTTCCTCCTCCTCCCCACAGAATCTACACGCATTGTTTTCTGCTAGACCTATTCTCAAGAGGTGATTTATGGGGCGGCAATGCCCGGTAAGGAATCCAGTGAGAAGATGTAGCATATTCTTATATATAAAAGGTTCGAAGAAACTTTCTGGAATTGTTCAACCCAGGAAGATTCCGCCAGAGTGTTTCTCTTTCGGTTTTTTCCTCTTTCTTGTAGGTACATTTACCTATACCTCAGAAAGGTGCTGGGCCAATAAGGGAGTTTGTGCTCCTTTTCTGGTAAGTGTGTTGGCCTCTCCATTTCGTTGAGTTTTCTTCGGCACTCTAATACCATCTTGGAATCGATAATATGAGAGCTCAGTGCTTTAATTGCAGCCTGACTGACTCTATGTCACATTTCTGATAGTTTCTTACAAGGTTCATTTCCACACATCTTTCAATTGCGAGAATTTCTGCCTGACAAACGGTTGGAAAGCGGCCTAACGATAGTGAGCATTTGGTGCCAGCCCCAAATACTCCATCGACACACCCCGTCTTGGTTTTAGAACCATCTGTGTACCATTTGATGGTATTCTTTTTGAGAGCTGGGATGGTAGGCCTCCTTTCCCAATCTTCTTCTCTACTAAGCATCGTAGTGAAGGTTTTCTCGATGCTAGTTTCCTTTATTATCTCGTCACTGGGAAGGTTCGCTGATGAGATTTATTTGATCAGAGAGGACCAGGCTCTCTGATTCCTAGTTCCCTCACTGCCAGTACCATCCTTGGATAGTCTTAGGATGGCATCGTGGGCTAATCTATCTGATGAAGAGATGTGGGATCTGTAATGATCTCTTAAGATCAGATAAGCCAGACAGCTAGGCAACACTCGCAGGTCTTTCATGGACGTTCGAACTATTGAATGATTTAAATCAGCTCCATACTTTTGATTTCCTAAAGGATGAAGCTGATGAAGCCCCTTGTTTGCCATGTCTATTAGGAATGCTCACTATAGTCTTCCAGGACTTCTTATTACTACTTAGAAGGCTGCTGCTAGTTTTTTTTCCCACTTGCATTGTTACTGGGGTATTCGACGAGTTAGGCAATTATGTTGATTTATTGTTCATATATCAGATATTCCTAACCGTTTAAGAGTGTTCTTGGCGCAAAAATGATTCTCGACTCTTTATTATCCCAGTTTATAATTATAATTTCGCTACTGAGTACCCCTCAGAAAAAAGTGAAGTGGTATGAAATTTTGAAAACGAGACAATTTTGTCAGAATTAATGTAAAAACATTCTTGGCCATAAATTTACAATCAATAATTAATTCAAAAACTGCTCTTACCTCTTCTATGCAGTCCCCACATGATCTGACACTAGATTTTGGTGGTGGTGGTGCTTGATATTGATAATCCACAGTCATCATACATGCAGTTAGGGTGAGAGTGGCTACAATAACTTCCCAGGGGTGAGAAGTGCAAAAATTGCCGTGCATGCGAAAAAGCCGACTAGTCATTGTTTGTCCTGAAATAAATAATTTTTTTTTTTACTTCATGTTATAACTGCCCATACAGTAATATATTTAAGATATGTAAATCGATCTTGCTATAAAAATAAGATGATTCTTCATTTCCTCTCATCATGAAATCTCGAAAGAGTTTGCTTCACTTTAACACATATTGAAGTGTGGCCCTTTGTCGCTTCAGTGTCTCATTATGAACATTAAGATTAAAATCTATCTGAGTAATTCACCAGGCATATATGGAGAATGCGAGGTCAAATTGAATTCTGTCCGTCCGGCCGCCCGTAAACACGATAACTTTCGGAAGATTATAGAAAAATCTTTTTTAAAACTACCTATCTGAGAAACCGTTCGCCATATCCTGCTGAAATTTTGTGGTTACAAGCATGGATAAAATGAGATAAGTAGAGAATCAAGTTTTAAGCTGTTGTGAGTGAAAAGAAAATTGAGTTTTTCTGATCTGGTGTTGAGAATATTCAATATTCGTTGGTTCCATCTTCTTTGGTTTCATTTTCTGGCTACTACAGATGGGCAGAATCATTCATTTCGAGGAGTATCGAGTAATGATTCATTGTTGGTTGTACGTTTTAGCAGTGTATTCGAAATGGAAAACAGAAAAACTCATTAGGAATATTGCATTGTACCAATGCACAGCAGTTGAAAAACACCAGACAAAATATTCACAAGGTTACCAGTCGTCGGTGGAAATGATTGAAAGCTTGTAGGGGAGATGTAAAAGATTTCCACAGTATACCACACACTGTCAATGTTTTTATCTGTTGCTGCAGGAAGACAGGGAAAATTATGTGAAGTTTAAGCTCATGGTCGGCGAGATAAAATGAAACCTATGACAAGTCGAACCACACATATTTGTTATCCAGATAGAAAAAGATCTCTCAGTGAACGCCTAGACCAGTAACAGTCAAAGCATCAAATTGTTAAAAAAGCTTCTGCTTTCACATCAGTTCAACTAGAATAAGAACAGGAACTGAGATTTATACAGAATCATCAAAGATGTTTCAACTCAAACCCATATAAAATTTAGGAGAAGAGGAGTACAATGCAGTGTACCTGGTGTAACAGTAGGTTTATCACCTTTGAAAATTACTATTAGAGATATGGAGCCTTCGCCTATAAAACCAAATTAAGAAGCATCAGACTCTTCGGAGAAATTATGTGGAGAATTAACGAGTGAAGAGAGTGGTGATTGTTAGGCGAAGGGAAAAACTGATGGATATAGTGCAAGTACGGTGACCATTCTTTGTCTTCTCAGGAGATGCAATAATTCAAAGAGTAACTTGAAGAAGAGAAAAAGGCAATTTAAAAAAGTTATCAGAAATTTTTGAAGTTGCAGTATGGACTTCATATGATATTCTATATGAATTTAGCAACCATAAACATATCAACCTTCGGAAGATTTTCAGATTGTCCTATAAAGAATCCTTCGTCGGTCATTTTTAATTATTTCTTTACCCACGAACCACTCACTTCAGAACACAAACAATGTAACTCTCACGAGGACATAATAATTCCTGACTTCCGCTGGTCGCCGTTGGAATATGACATAAGCTTCAAATAAAAATTACAATAATACTAAAATGAAATCGGCCTAGAAAAAGAATAAAAATTAAAGTAATTTGAAACATAGATATTCAAAGTACGGAATGAGAATGCAATAAGGTCAGAAATAAGAGGAATATGGTACAATTTTTATAAAAAATTTTCATGGGGGGCCGCACTCTGATCATAAATAAGAACACATAACTATATGAATAGCGTTGTTTATGGAGTGAAAGATAAACGTATGCAACACACTATTGTAACACACAAAAAAATATCTTCGATACACCTACGCATTACAACTCACCCATTGACAATTTCAGAAAATTTGCATAATTACGGTTATTTCACAAGAAGGATCAAGGAACGACTGAAAAGGATGGTCCGAATATTTAGTCTTATATTTTTTCCCGATGCGTTCTGCGAATGATTGTTTCCATTAATTTTCTACGAAACCCGACGATGGTTCATTATTTTCAAAGAAAATTATTTCGGATGTTTATAAATTGTACTCTTCATACATATTAAATGAATGTTCAATGTTATTTCAGCTTCGGATCTACTTGCGGGATTTCCATTGCTTGAATAAACACTCGGGATATATGTATGTATCTTCTACCAGGGCCAACGAAAAATATTCAGCTAATTAATAAAGGCTTCCTATGTTGTATTAATGCGGCTTCGATGTCGAGGAAATTGATGTCTTAGTAATGTTCAATTTTCCATATGGCTTGTTTTTCTTATTGAGCTTTTGCCAGGGGAAGGTACGAGATTTTGGCAGGCTTCCTACAGTTGATAGAAATTTTTAGACAAAACATTTTCTGCAGGGGTTCGTAGACATAGCCATCTGAATTTTGTTTCTCAATAATTCGAAAAATACCGATCTGATCTAAATGAAACTATGTAGCTTGGTTCATGTGAAATTCCTTAAAGATCCTATCGTTAGGAGATTCAGAAAGAAACCCCTTTCAAAACTTCGGCGAATACACCATATTCTGCTGAAATTTTTTTTCAGTTACCACTGTGCGTGGTCTGACAAGATCTTGGCCACATTTCAATAATCGCTGATACCGGGTCAGTTGGAATCTGTGGTAAGAAACCACATTCCTCCTCAGTGATGTTATTGGGCTTTAACATTCTGATCTGCTGAATGTTAAAAAAAGATAGTTTTTCTAATCACTTGAGTTCCCCTCCGCAGTAATAATTTAATTGGAGGCACCTCGTATTTTCTTACATGATTACATGAGTTCTAATTAGATCAACACAAATTCTCCTACAGTGTTTAGACTTTCACGAACCTGCATAATTGGTGAATTTCCAGTGTGACGTCACTGGATTTTCGCATCGTTGAACTCAAGAAATATAGGGGAAATGTGTCTGAGATGGTATACTTTTTTAACTGGGTCTATACCTATCAATATAAATATTTCTAAAATGTTAGGATCAGACGAAATGCAATGTATGGTCTATTCAATTGTTTATTGAAAATTGAATATTTTAATAATATGAAAGTGTAACATGAAAATCAGAAAAAAAAGTTTTTATTTCTTCGCTTCCTTATCTTTTCCTTTCTGTCGTTGGAAGCGAAGATTTTTTCCTATTGGGAATAAAAACTGAAACAAACTAATCAAAACAGTCAGAAATTTAGGTTATGTGTGTAATATTTCCAACATTCCTGTTACACAGTTGATCGGCCAGATATCAGTTATCTTTATTTGAGTTTTTGGGAGTAAGGCACACCCTCTTAAGGGGAAGTTTTGTGGCAGAACTGTGCAAACGGCCAATAATATTCGCGTATCAAGACTGATAACAGTGGAAGGTAATGAGAACAATACATATCATCTCCAAGAATTGTTATTACGTTCAATATTTTATCAAATTCACGTATGCTCTCTTGCATAAACGATTGATTTCAAATGAATCATTAGAGGAAAGAATGAAGGTCAGTAGATACTTATCTGAAAAAGTAAGGGACGCTCCACAGATTGCAATTTTTTATCGCATGCAATCCATCACAACAATTTTATTGCTGCCAATGATAATTTCGTTTTATTCACATGGCTAGATAGTGCGAGAATAATGTAACAATTGATAGAATGAAGGTAAGGGCTGGTTTATGGTACCCATAAAAATCAGTTGTTACCCTTCATTCATGAGGTGCGAGAAATGTCATAAGAGTTTCTGACAAGGCTACGTTCATTCATTTCGTTGATATCGGATATCGGGAAGATTTTCTCGACCTTCTAGTCAATAATATATAGTACCAGAAAACCATAGCATATAATTTACAGCCCCTCGATAAAATATTTCACTTCATCTGTTATTCACCATATTTTTCTGATTTTATGTAATTCATGACGTCTAATGGCCAATGTTCATTCTGTGGCGAAAAAGAATAAAAAACCTGCCTTTGGATGTCAACGAAAAAAATTCCTGGGCCATGAAAGCTTTCAGGATGCAAACTTAAGAAGGCGTCTCAGCTACCGAAGTATTTTTTTTTTTTGATATTACTTAGGAGTTATCTGATCGAATATTCACTGAAAAATATTTCACTGAAAGGATGAATATAAGTTTTATTTCCAGTTTTTGTTGTCAGTGGAAAATATTGGGATGAATATGGGAATCAATTATTATATCATGTTTTTGTTCGGATATAGTGAAGTGGAAAACAATGGAGAATATTGGGATGAATATGGGTTTATGGGTATTATTTTCAGATTTTGTTCGGAAATAGTAAACTGAAAGTTATTTGAAAATATTGGGATGAATTTGTTTTCCTTCGGAAATAGTGATCTGAAAGTTAGTGAAGAATATTGGGATGAATATTGGTATTTTATTCGGAATGGGGATAAACTGAAATTAGTTGAAAATATTGGGCTGAATATGGTTATCGTATCCAGTTCTCCTTCGGAAATATTGAACTGAAAGTGAGTGGACAATATTGAGATTAATATGGGTATTATTTTCAGTTTTTGTTCGGAAATAGTGAACTGAAAGTTAGTGAAGAATATTGGGATGAATATGGGTATTATATCCAGTTTTTATTCGGAATGGGGTAAACTGAAAGTTGGTTGAAAATATTGGGATGAATATGGGTATCGTATTCAGGATAAATATGGGTATTATACCCAGTTCTTGTTCGGAAAGAGTGAACTAAATTCGTAGAAAATATTGGTATGAATATGGGTATTGTATCCAGTTCTCCTTCGGAAGTAATGAACTGAAATTGTGAGGAAAATATTGCAATTTATTATATGCAGTTTTTGTTCGGGAAAAATGAACTAAAAGTCGGTGAAAAAAATTAGGATGAATGTGGGTGTTATATCAAGTTTTTGTTCGGAAATAGTGAACTGAGTCAGTGGGAAATAATGAGATGAAAATGGGTATTATATCAAGATTTTGTTCGGAAATAGTAAACTGAATGTCAGTGAGAAATAGTCGGATGAATATGGATATCAAAAAATCCAGTTTAGTTCGGAAATAGTCAACTAGAAGTCAATGAAAAATATTGGGATGAATATGGGTATTATATTCAATTTTATTCGGAAATAGTCAACTGAAAGTAAATGGAAACTATTATGCTTATAGTTAAAGATTCAACGAATAAGATTGCAAACTTCTAGTCAATAATATATAGTACCAGAAAACCATAGCATATAAATCACAGCCCCTCGATAAAATATTTCACTTCATCTGGTTTTCACCATATTTTTCTTATTTTATGTAATTCATGACGTGAACTATGGACTTCTAATGGCCAATGTATATTCTGTGGCAAAAAAAAAGAAACGACCTGCCTTTGGATGCCAACGAAAAAAATTCCTGGGCCAAGAAAGCATTCAGGATGCAAACTTAAGAAGGCGTCTCAGCTACCGAAGTATTTTTTTTTCTACATTACTTAGGAGGTATCTGATTGAATATTCACTGGAAAACATTTCACTGAAAGGATGAATATAAGTTTCATATCCAGTTTTTGTTGTCAGTGGAAAATATTGGGATGAATATGGGAATCAATTATTATATCCTGTTTTTGTTCGGATATAGTGAACTGGAAAACAATGGAGATTATTGGGATGAATATGGGTTTATGGATATTATTTACAGTTTTTGTTCGGAAATAGTGAACTGACAGTTATTTGAAAATAATGGGATGAATTTGTTTTACTTCGGAAATAGTGATCTGAAAGTTAGTGAAGAATATGGGGATGAATATTGGTATTTTATTCGGAGTGGGGGTAAACTGAAATTAGTTGAAAATATTGGGCTGAATATGGGTATCGTATCCAGTTTTCCTTCGGAAATATTGAACTGAAAGTGAGTGGACAATATTGAGATCAATATGGGTATTATTTTCAGTTTTTGTTCGGAAATAGTGAACTGAAAGTTAGTGAAGAATATTGGGATGAATATGGCTATTATATCCAGTTTTTATTCGGAATGGGGTAAACTGAAAGTTGGTTGAAAATTTTGGGATGAATATGGGTATCGTATTCAGGATTCATATGGGTATTAGATCCAGTTCTTATTCGGAAAGAGTGAACTGAAAGTTCGTAAAAAATATTGGTATGAATATGGGTATTGTATCTAGTTCTTCTTCGGAAATAATGAACTGAAAGTGCGAGGAAAATATTGCAATTTATTTTATCCAGTTTTTGTTCGGAAAAAGTGAACTAAAAGTCGGTGAAAAAAATTAGGATGAATGTGGGTGATATATCAAGTTTTTGTTCGGAAATAGTGAACTGAGTCAGTGGGAAAAAATGAGATGAAAATGGATATTATATCAAGATTTTGTTCGGAAATAGTAAACTGAATGTCAGTGAGAAATAATCGGATGAATATTGATATCAAAAATCCCGTTCAGTTCGGAAATAGTCATCTAGAAGTCAATGAAAAATATTGAGATGAATATGGGTATTATATTCAATTTTATTCGGAAATAGTCGACTGAAAGTCAATGGAAACTATTATGCTTATAGGTGAAGATTCAACGAATAAGATTGCAAAATTCGGGGCCGATGACATATCAGAAAGCATTAGAATAATCGCATAGCCGTTTATGTAAAAACGAAATCGAAGATGTTTCCGTCTTGTCTGCGGTGTTTCGTAACAAGCACAGCTCGGTCACAATATGGCTACACCTGTTCAAACGAATTCCACAAATCGAATCGACATTTCTGAAACCCGAATGATAAACTCAGTTGGCCAGATTCATTCCACATACGAGTGGCACTTGTGAAATAAATGTTGCGCATACGCGTTCCCTTAACCCACATTTGCCCCCCGATCGATTTTTTTCATTGTCAATTTCATCTTAAAAATGTTGTAATGATCCCGTCGCCGATTATGATCTTCCAAGGCTGAAGAAATACCGAAGACAAATATTTGAGTGAAGAGTGAAATTGGCAGGCGGTTAACCACCTATGTACTCTGCCCAGTGTCCTTCGATGGAGGAATATTGGAATTTTGAATGCTCATTGTTGACAAGTTACCTTCAGTATTCGAATATTAAACTCCCTCGACTGAGGTAATTTAAAGGAAATTCCGCAAGTGTTTGTTTTGATGAAAGTCATCTCCAAGTGACAACCTTACTGAAAAACAAACATTTCGAGTTATTCGTATGCAGAAACGATGATATGTCATTGTGTTATACCCTTGTCGTCTTTTATGTACATACTCGGAAAATGTTGCGAATTTTACCGAAAGTTTGTCATTTCCACATAACTTTGCTTCTTCTTCTATCTAACCTATCTATCTATTCGATCGAGATTGAATTTTGCACTCAGATGGAGAATGACGTGCTGAAGCTACATGCAAAATGTCCAGATCGCATGACCAGAACCATAGAAACCATAGCAAATTATAACCGTAAGCACGATAACTCTCGAACGGAACAACCTAGAGACTTGAAATTTTCAGTGTGGGTTCAGTTCCCGAATGTCTCGGTTAAGTTCGTTAATGGGCCAAATTCCACCAGGGGTTCCGTAAATATGGCCGTTCAAAGTTGTTCCCCTGATTACTTAAAAACTACAGATTTGATTGAGATGCAATTTTGCACTCAAATGGAGATTGAGCTGTTCAAGCTACATGTGAAATTTTGTCCAGATCG
This sequence comes from Aphidecta obliterata, assembly GCA_963966015.1. Taxonomy (NCBI): domain Eukaryota; kingdom Metazoa; phylum Arthropoda; class Insecta; order Coleoptera; family Coccinellidae; genus Aphidecta; species Aphidecta obliterata. The sequence continues at coordinate 8,319,245 of OZ014436.1, forward strand.
CATGACCAGAAGCATAGAAACCATAGAAAATTGTAACTTTTGAACGGAAACGCCTAGGGACTTGAAATTTTCAGGATAGGTGTGGATCTCTAATGTCGTGATCACATTCATCTATGAGCAAAATTATACTAGGGGTTCTGTAAATATGGTCGTTTGAAATTTAGTTTTCTTGATAATTTCAAAACTACAGATTCGATCGTGACGAAATTCTGTATACTAATGGAGAATGATATATTCAAGCTACATTTCTCCAGATCACATGACCAGAACCATGGAAACCATAGAAAATCATAACTTTCGAACGGAAAGGCTTAGGGACTTGAAATTTTCAGGATAGTTGTGGATCTCGAATGTCGCGGTCATGGTCAACTTGGGGTTCCGTAAATATGGCCGTTCAAAATATTTTCGAGCGTTCGTAACACGAGGACAATATCATTTCGTCACGATGTCTGTATTTTTCGAATTTCGATCTGGAAATGGTCTAAATCGACAAGGTTCGACTCACTGATGACGAATCCGTCCAAAAATTCAAGTCTGTCCGCCCGTCCGTAAGCACGAAAACTTTCGAACCGAACGACCTAGAAACTTGAAATTTTCAGGGTAGATTCGAATCTCGAATGCCGCGATTAATTTTGTTATTGGGCAAAATTCTACCAGGGGTTCCGTTAATATGGTCGATTGAAATTTAGTTTTCTTGATAATTTCAAAACTACGGATTCGATCGTGACGAAATTATGTATTTTAATGAAGAATGTTCAAGCTACATTTTTTCCAGATCGCATAACCAGAACCATTTCAAATTCCAATGAAGTATTCAATAAAACATCCTTATATTTCTGTAACAGCTGATTCGGCATAACTGACAAAGGGATGCTGTAATTTTTTTGACAGCTGTCAAAAATTTCTTCAATTGGTTTTTGAAACTGGAAAATGCGAATCTACCTACAAGGTAGATGATCTTTTTTTCTCTACCCTACTCATTCATTCAAACCCAAGGAGGTCGTCAATGGTCTTGTTGGGTGTTGGATAATAACTGAAGTTCATTGGAAATAATAATGCACCGAAGTTCATTGGAAAATAATAATGAAAAATGAACTCTGTACTATGCATCTCGGTGAAAATTAATATTATTGTCGAGTATTATTTGTAAATAAACTTTTTAATAGCTTTAAATTCAATAAGTACATATTTATTCGAAGGACTTTCTTGAAGTCGGAATTTTCTTTTCTGCATGATGACCTAATATTTGTTTCCTGAAAGCAGGATATATGTTATATTGTAGAATCTACAATGTAGGCAGAGAGCAGTTCATTACTCATAACTTTGTTGTTCGGAATGTGAAACCATTCGTTCAGAGAATTTAGCGGTTACTTCTCGAAACAAAGCGATGAATATCTGTAAATATGAACAAAAAAATGGCAGACTGTTGTATGATTTCCGAAATTCATAACATTCGATAACTGAAGTTTCAATTTCAAAAGTATGTGGAACTGATCAATAAGAACTTCGAACAATATAATAAAGTGTCGGAATAACACATTATTTCGCATTCGCATTACCCAGTATTATAACAACGAATAAAATTGCGACAAATTAATCTGTATCAATATAAAAGTATGCTATTTCTAGTTACGTTCACTGACCTTTAAGCAAATAGCTATCATTCTATATACTTACATAATTTTCCTGGACATATAGAAGTATTTCAATTATGAATAATGCTAAATATGCTGCAGTACATATAGAACGAATTCTAGATATGCTCGCCAAGTCTTCGGTTCTGTATTTTTCGTAACGTATAAAAATCGGTCGATGAATAAAAAAGTGGCCAAGTACTTTTCGGACCACGCACAGTGAAGGGTTCCATAGTATTTGCCGAAAATATCACATATCCCAAGAACTAGATCATCTTGATGTTTCTATCCGAAGATACTGCACACGATTATGTGCACTGGATTTTTTTTGTATGGCTACAGGAACAAGTAATAGTATGTCCTCGAAAGTCGAGTCAAATTTGAGATATGCATGAGTCAATCTGTAAGGTTACAATATCCAATCTTAGGCAGTTTTGCATATATTTCGAAGAGTAAATATGCATTCGTGAAATATCATGATTGCAATGATGTCATCTTAATAAGTATGGTATTGTTCAATGGAAAAAATATGCGTACAAGACGTTCATCATCCATAATGGTCCGTTCACCTTATTAAAGTCGATAATGTTGCAAGTTGAGATTAGTAAACAGACCTCTAGTTTTAGATGCTCCTAATAATTTCAAGTTATTATACTAGACAGAAAACGACTTGTCTTCACCAAGTTTCAGAGCTCATTCAAAATCTAAACGTAAAAATTATTGAAAGTCAGGAGCTTTCGAGCGCTCCTTCACCCACCTTGTAGGAAGATTTGCATTTCCCATGTTTAGGAACCAATTATTGAAGACATTTTTGACAGCTGTCAAAAAAATGATAGCAGCTCTTTGTCAATTATGCCGAATCAGCTGTTACAGAAATACATATAAGGATTTTTTATTCAACAATTCGTTGGAATTTAAAATGGTGCTGGTAATACCGAAATGTTTTAGAATTGTTCGAAAATCTCAAACATAAACCAAGATATACCGAAATATTCGAAGCAGTCATTTTTCAAAAACTTAATTTCCGTCTTCATTCGGGAATTCGAATATTCGTTTAAATTTTGCCGCCAGCATTAATTTCTTATCCTATTTTTTCAAATTCATCTCAAAATGACCGTGTTTCTAGGAATTTCGACGTCGTGGCAAAATACGATTTATTAGATATTTGGCGACAAACGTCACGTAATATCTATGATCGAGGTAAATTAATTTGGGTTTTTCGAGGTGTCAAAAATCGGACTTTTTCAAATCGAGTTCTTGCGTAAGCCGGCGGAGGGATTTGGCTGAAATTACTTTAAGGAGACCTCGTGTCCTTTGGGATGATAATTCGACCGCTTTCGATCCCCGAGACGCCGCGGATCAAAAGCCTATACAATACTTTGGAGCTAACTTTTCGCGTTTCCGTCGTTTTTCGGACGTTATTTTCGTACGTTTGGAATTCGAAATAGGCAACCTTTCGAGTACCTTAGAAAAGCCCGTTTCTTCCTCTCGAAAACGCGGGGGTTCTTCGCGCCCCCTGTTTCTTTCTTTTTTCGCAATTTCGTTCTGCTTGCTGATATCTGATTATTTCGAAAAAATAAATCGGGGGTCCTGGAAGATTTTTTCTCTAAGTCTTATCGTTCTCGAGATGCTCTCAGTGAGCATCGAATTTGGGACACCCTGTATATATAACGCATGGATAAAATGGGTTATGTGAAAATTTAGCTTTCGAGCTGTGCCATGTGAAAAGACAATTGAATTTTTCTGATATATTCAATAATAATTTGATCTTTTGAAGTTTATGAAAATAAAATGTCATACCGACAATGAACACTTAACACTTGTTTGGTACACAGAAAATCTCCTGATTTCACGTCAGTGCTTTCCTCGAATGTTTTTCCGAACAATTTAGATTGAGGAACCATAAATTATTAACAAAATTTCCGAAAACTCGCGATAAATACTCGAGCTTAGGAATTTACTCACTACAATCAAAGAAATAATTCAATTGACTATTGAAGATTCATTCATTGCTGCTGCCAACGAAAAAGGACACATTTTATATGAAAAGATCAGGGTTGCTAACTTTTCACCAGAAATTTATTGTGCATCTATAGACATCCATAAATGTAAAATATTCTGTCTTTGATCATCGTTGTGCAGAACTTATATAAAGCTATAAAATTGTTTTTTATTGTTAGTGATTGTTTTGAAATGGAAATTCTTCCAGAGTGAGAAATCACAAACTTGGCTAACGGACCAGTTCACATTTCAGTCGACCAGTTGCAGAATGAACTAGGTAATGTTGGCATCAATTCAAAATGTAAACAAACGGGTCTATGATTAATTCATAGTTTTCGGTGAAACCGAAATTTTAACGGGTGACCTTACCGAATATCTTTCTAACCATCAATTTTATGATGAATATCACTTCGAATATCACCCATTTTCAATATCACATACATTACGAATCGCAAATGAAGCAAATAATGATGTAGTTCACACTAGAGACACTGAACTGCTAATATAATTGCAAATTTCGATTATTTACATTAGTATTATGACGCGGTTTCCTAATAGGCGGCGAATCCAGTCAAAATAATAAGTTTTTTCAGAAGATAAAATACATTGTGTTTATTATTTCCGCTACGAAGAAAACATTTAGGTCAAATTGAATCACGTTAAAATTGAAAATAAGTCAAAGTAGTAATCACGTCCTTGATAAATAATATTATATTTTTTAGTTCGTTTTTTGTGAATGCTATTTGTCAGTGTGCCTTTTGAATTCATTCATCCTCGATTTGTTACTCCATGTCTACTGTGCATTTTGTTTATACATCTAAATATTTTACAATATTTATTTTAGGGTACGTCGCCTGAGTTTGTGATATTTTGTTTTGCCTCAACGAATTTTTTTTCTCGTTTTTAGTCCCGAAGAAACGTTCAACAACAAATAAAGTTTTGTTCTTATATTGTGACTCGTTCTCGTTCCCATGAGATCCATTTTCGTAGAAGATAAGAATTATGTTATGATGATTATTTGACATTCAAATGATATTGATCCTTCAATATACAGACCAAAACCAAAGTGTATATTCAATGTTTTGAGAAACGTTTCTCTACAACCCTTCGAAAAAGATAAAAGAAACTGTATGGGTGTAATCGAGTTTTAGTTTCTGGGACTTGGAATTTGGATTAACAGTGCTGAATCAGAAGATTGAATATGCTCTTTGGAGCTGATAGCATTTTTCTCGTTGCTTTCTGCTCATAATCAAGATGAAGGACACATAATAAAATGATGAGCCAGAATATCGTGGTGACATAGAATAAAAGATGATAATTAAGCCAAAAGAAATGATTAGAGACCATCTAAATGAAAATATGCCGAAAATACTTCAAAACATAAAAAAAGAATGGAGTCGAATAAAAGCAACAAATTATCTCCATAAGAGATGCAAATTGCAGAAAATATGTCTCGATTTTTTCCGTAAAAGATGATGATGGAAAATCACTGACCTTCTCAATGTTGAATTTCCGAAATACATATCCGCCAGATTTCTCAACGTATTAGGAACAAACGTGGCAGTGAACTACTAACGACACAAAGCACACGCATTTATCAATTATACTTTCATGTATGAATTTTATAATGATAACCGTGTCAATGTTGACATGCATCTTAAACTCATGTAATTGGTATGAAGAAATAGCAAAAAAAGAAGAATTGTTCTCATTAGTGACCATTAAGTTGTCGTTGGTGTGTAGGTCAAGACCAATGTTAAATTCGCTCACAAAATTAGAAATTCGACCATTCTCACGTGGAATTCTTCACATTCAACATGAAAAATAAAGAAATTTCACAAAACAAATTCTTGTCGGTTTTTTCATCGAATGAATCATTTTTTCTGGGAAAAAGGTTAGATTTATCGAGTTGAGATTGACCTTAAAATCAAGTTCACGGAAATTGTAAGCAATGAAATGCGAATTTCTGATTATAAATCTCAATTATTCTTCTGGATTCTTTCTTGAATCTGTAATTTCTAATTATAAAATATTTTTTTTTACTACTCACTCTATCCATGCAAATATTTCATGCAAATTGTCAAACTACGTATTATATAAAATTTGATAAATTCATTTTTGTCCAATGCAGAAAGTTCAAGGATGCTCATATTGTCAGCTATTTTTCATACCCAAATCGGTATAATCCACGATATTCGAAATGTTAGATTTTGACAAATTTTACAAATTCTAGAAACAGATTCCGTAAATCAAACCAACTGGCAGTGTAACAAATAATGTTATTTCATTTCCATAAACTCCACAGATAGAACCATGGAATCATTATCAAATGTCTCAACAACAGATCAGAAAATCTCAATTTTGTTTTCACGGGGAACTACTGTGAAGTGTAGACACAACATTTGATGATACTGAAGTTTTGAAAAGGATTTTTCTCTCACCTTATCATTTTTCGTCAATTTTTTCTACGTTGACCAAGTTTAATGTTAATTTTGGATTATTTTCATCAGAAAAAGACATGATATGTATGAAAAAAACAAAACTATGCTGTAATAGATGTTGAAAAAGAATTAGTATGATTTAGTATTCAAAGAAAAGAATAGTCAATTTCTAATATCAATTTGCCTGCAACTTTCGAATTCTACAATTTTTGTATGACGAAATTATTTTGAAAACTTGCCAAATTCCTTCTTCATTTCCTAAAGAAGTTTTCGTTAGAATGCAGGCACACTGCACTTCAACATCTATTACAGCATAGTTTTGCTTTATTCATACATATCATATCCTTCTCTGATGAAAATAATCCAAAATTATAATCAAATTTGATCAACGTGGAAAAAATTTACGAAAAACGAAGTAAGGTGAGGAATCACAAAAACTCAAATAACTCGTAAACTGTTGAATTTTAGAGATATGGCTCGAACGACAGCAAATGAATCATACTAACACTTCCTCCAAGGTTCACGTCTAATTTGGAAACACCCCGTATTAACAAGCTCCAAAAATTGAGCTTTCTCCTAGAAGTCTTTATAATCTGAAAAAAAAAATTACGAAAAGCACTGCCGTGAAGTCAGGAGCTTTTAAGCGCTCGTACATCCACCTTGTAGGGAGATTCGCATTTTCCCATTTTTAGAAATCAATTGAAGGAATTTTCGCCAGCTGTCAAAAAAATTCTGAAATTTAGGCGAAACTGCAGACTTCATGTCAGTGCTTCAGCTGACCAACTTTTTTTCGATAATTCGCTAGAATTTTCTACGGTATCTATGGTCTTGGTGATGCGATCTGGACAAAATTTTGCACGTAGTTGCAATATTTACGGAACCCCTAGTCTAATTTTGCTCATTGATGAACGTGACCGCGATATTCGCGATCCAAACCCACCCTGGAAATTTTAAGTTCCTAGAATATAATGGGAGATCTGGGTGTCCCAAGGTTTACCGTCACTTTCGAAATTCATCGGGAAAAATATTCAGATTTTGTATAAATATCCAGTGAAGAGACTGAATAATAAATTTTCATTTTCATCTAATCTTGATTCAGAACGTGCAGCCTGTAGATAATTCAATTCAAATTGTCGCTCACTGAGATTAAATCAAAATAACTGGTATAAAATGATACACGTTTTTATACTGGGAATTTGATATCAATAAATAAGATTCATTTTGGGGTGACGGAAGAATTTGGGACGCCCAGTATATGTTTGAGAAAACTACCATGAAATGAAAAAAAATATCCAATTATCAGATTTGTGCCATAAACTCATATACAAATCTGATAGACATTCTCTGAAATTTGAGCTTCTAGTTTCTTCGAAATTAAACTTTTTTCACCTGTACTGAAACCAATGGATTGTTATCTATTTCGTATTATCTATATCCACTCATTACTCATTTGTCGAAATAAGTAAATAGGAAGTTCTATCGACATCCTCATGATGAGGCCTCAACTGGCAAATTTCATATAATTTATTTGAATTTATTCGACTATACATATTTTATATTGATTCATTGTTTTCACATGAATCGTTTCGCTGATCAGCAACCAGAATATTGTAGTAAAATTACTAATATAGAGCAGCTTCAATATGAATTTTTGAGTAACTGGTGAAATATTATAACTCTTCAAAATTCTTCAAAATTATCAGCTACAAAAATATCCCTACATTATTTCGGATCTCGGTTTCTGAGAAGAAGAAAAAGACAGGGTTCTTCTCGTCCCCTAGGTGAAGAACACACACTTCCACCGTAAAGACACATGGACAGTCCCTTGCTCCAAGGAGTAGACGGTTTGAAAGTGAAATTCCAGGCATGACCAGACCAGAGCCGAAATACAACAAAAAAATTCAATTAGACTATCGAGAGAAGTCAGTGTCCGGATAGAGAAAGTAATCAACCTTGACAGACATTCCGGCATCATTGCGCTACAGAGTACCCAACAAAATGTCTTACAACGTTTTTATTACCATTACCCCTAAATATTCTCACTTTTTATAATAAGTGAGGAAGTTGTGAAATATATCCCTATTATTAAGTTCTAATTATATGCTGTGAATTTCATTCAATGAATTAACAATTGTTACAAAATCGCCCTGTACCTACCATTGCGGCTACTTTAATGATTAACGTCTTCTGAAGGTCTTCGAGCCAATTGCATAGATTATTGCACCTCGTCTCGTGCTGTACTGTCATCGACAACGTGTTAGGGATTTGCGAAAAATAAGCAACATTCTATTAAACTTTGAGGTTTTGAAACTTGAAAACTCGATCTGGTAATGAGAAGAATGGAAAATTATAACCTAGGTTAATATTGGCTAAGGTTATAAGATAGGTAACCCCGAATGAAGAAAAAATTGTCAATTTTGATCTTGAAAACTATCTGTACTCGAATTGAAATATGTAGATACAAATTACTCAAAACTGTCGATGAGGTGATTTTTTTCCGATAAAAGAACAGGTCATATCTCGTGAATTAACGAACTCAATAGGTGCATTCAGATCACGAACAAACCCTGGAGATTCCAGAACTCTAGGCCTGTTCATTCGAGAGTTATCGTGTTTACGGCAGGATGGACGGGCAGTCGGAAAAAATTGAATTTGACCACGAATTCTTCATCTGTGAGTCCAACCTAATTGTTTGGGACCATTCTCCGTTCAAAATTCAAAACGGAGAAACAGGAATGTTTGGAAACTGATCATGAAAGCAAAAATGAGCTTAATTTTTCCAAAATTTGAAGTCATATCGACTGGTTTAACCGACATTATAGTATTCGAAGGCGAATGGTTCAAATGCTTATGTTCAACAATCGAATGAAAACATGCTTTTGGGTATAATAAAACATTCGACCAATTGTTGACATCACTGGGATATTTATGACCACTTTCTATTTAGTTTTTAAACCATGTAAAAAGGATGAATTCGACTTGAATTAATAACCAGAAGGTAGGCTCTCGATCAGTTATTATGAAAAAACGTATTCTCTTCTATGTGATGCTATAAAAAAATAATATAGAAAATTAATTATTTCATCAATTTTATTTATTTTTTGATTTCACTGAGTTTTGATCGTTCAACCGTCATACCGTTCGAAGGGTAGTATTTAATTTCTCATGGTCAATGGAATTTTTTATTAGTCTTAGTTGAATATTCGATCCATTATTTGCGTCAATGGGATATTTATAGGCACTCCTTCTTAAGTGAGTTCATAATTCATCCAAAATGTGAAGGACTTAAAAAATCAAAGCGATTATGAGTTGATACCAAAAAAATATTTTTTCAATCAGTGCTTATGGAAAAAATAATTATTTTCCATCAGATATGAATAAAAACATATAGAAAATAGATTATTCCATGAATTTTGTTCATATTTATTCATTTCTTTCAATAGATTATAATAAGGTGCATTTATCATTATGATGTTTGTGATGAATATATACAATTCCTTCAATAAAAAATGTTCATAATATTCCGTATAATTTACCAAATAGATCGAAAAAACTGGTTTTGTTATTGGCGAACCCAAACCTATACGTGAAAATAACAACATTGTTGTTGTATGTGTAAATGTAAAAAATTAATCGACAACATCAATTCCACGGCGATCGCGAATATTCGGCTTATCTCATGGCTATTTATGTGGAGTTTTGCATATAGATTTGCAGCAATACGCCCAAAAAAAATCAACTTGGAATCGATCGAGGAAACAAATTTTCTAAACCCCTATGTAAATATGACAGCTTTTGGCCTCTTCTTTCGAAAGTTATCGTGCTTACAGATGGCCGGACAGACATCATTGAATTTGGTCAGGAGTTCTTCATATGTGAGTCTAACGTTCAGGAGAATCCCAAAATTACAGACATTCAGGCAAAATCTCTCTTGATCATAAAAACAAAATAAATATTGTGACCTTTGCATGAAGAAGATACAAGCATATCGAATAATATGTCGATAATAATGCTGAAGAAATTTTGTTCGAATACTGCCGAAATCTTGACTATCCAGAAGACACAAAATATGAAGTTCTCAACTATGTGTAAAGTTCCTAAAAGAACTATTGCCGCGATAACGTCAGCATGAAAGCGAACTCGTCGTTCTTGATGAACATTTCTCTCAAGAAAAAGATTATTAATATTAGATTTATATAAACTTCACAAACTGATCTCTGTAATGATTCAACCTGCATTAATATCTAACTCTTTCTAAACAGAGGACAACTGAACTAATTTTTCCTGAAATTGCAAGGACTTGTTGGCCTTCCATCTATTTATTATGCAAAAATTGATAAAATAAGGTAAGGTGGCAAATTTATCGATGTGTGTTTATAATGAGGTATTTGAATATTTCGCAAGGAAGTGAATGTTACATGGTGATCCTTGTTAATTCGTGTGAGTGTTGTTTTTCTGAAAACAACAGGTTATATTTCATTATAACACAATATTTTTATGGTATTGGGAACTGTGATGAAGGAGGATCAAAAAATGATATGGAATAATGATCAATTTCCCATGTCATAAGGCCAACTGGAAACTGTACAAACGGAATAACTGGAAATGATACAAATCATAATGTAGAAATAATTTGATTCTGACTTAATAGAACTTTTCCACGCCATGTTGACACCAATATTTTAAATCAGTACATGACATGTTTTCTTTCTGCTTGAAGCCATCATGCACACAAATTGTGGTCGTCCTCAATAATTCTGATAAACCTCTATCCATTTCAATTTTTAATCGAATAATTGATGACGACACAAGCTGTACTTAGAATATTCATCGAAGCTCATCAGATTTATCAAACAGCATAAATGAATTAGAATAAATTGGTAGAATTAGGCTCATAAATCCCATCCAAACTCCAAACTAGCAGGTATTTCTTTCTCATACAGATAAGCACCTGGTCTAGGATCAAAGAACTACCCTGACCAAGGACAAGCCCCAATTAATTGATGGGTTATTTTGATATTTCGTTGAAAGAGAAAGTTGGATTTATGGGCCAAGTAGAGAGAGTTAAGGACCGGAAGATTTCCATAGGAATTGATCGTGGAATGGAAAAATCCATTCATTCAAATCGAAGACTGATGTCTTCGACTGGAACGGGTCATCGTCTCCAGGTTTGTAAGGCATCATGTAGTATTTTTCTAATGATATGGTAATTTCGAATTTATGGAGAGTGTCCCAAGTGAAAGTTGGTAGATAGAACGTTATTTATGAATAGGTTTTTTCTTATCGTTTTGAGTAGTTCATTCATGTTTCTTATAATACGATATGTTATATTTCACTATAACTAAATATTACTTTTCTTGGGTATATGTTAGTAATCCTTGTACAATGAATAAATAAAATTAAAATAAAATAATATTTTATGCTATTGGGAACTGTTATCAAGGAGGATGAAACGTGGCCATTCCAATGATATGGAATAATGATCAATTTCCCATGCCATAAGGCCAACTGGAAACTGTAAAAACGGAATGACTGGAGATGATACAAATCATTAAATAGAAATAAGTCCATTCTGACTAAATAGAACTCTTCCACGCCATGTTGACACCAATATTTTAAATCACTACAGTCTTTTTGCTTGAAGCCATCATGCACACAAAATGTGGTCGTCCTCAATGAGTTTGATGAACTTCTATCCATATCAATTTTTTTTCGAATAATTGATGACGACACAAGCTGTACTTAGAATATTCATCGAAGCTCATCAGATTTATCAAACAGCATAAATGAATTAGAATAAATTGGTAGAATTAGGCTCATAAATCCCATCCAAACTCCAAACTAGCAGGTATTTCTTTCTCATACAGATAAGCACCTGGTCTAGGATCAAAGAACTACCCTGACCAAGGACAAGCCCCAATTAATTGATGGGTTATTTTGATATTTCGTTGAAAGAGAAAGTTGGATGTATGGGCCAAGTAGAGAGAGTTAAGGACCGGAAGATTTCCATAGGAATTGATCGTGGAATGGAAAAATCCATTCATTCGAATCGAAGACTGATGTCTTCGACTGGAACGGGTCATCGTCTCCAGGTTTGTAAGGCATCATGTAGTATTTTTCTAATGAGATGGTAATTTCGAATTTATGGAGAGTGTCCCAAGTGAAAGTTGGTAGATAGAACGTTATTTATGAATAGGTTTTTTCTTATCGTTTTGAGTAGCTCATTCATGTTTCTTATAATACGATATGTTATATTTCACTATAACTACATATTACTTTTCTTGGTTATATGTTAGTAATCCTTGTACAATGAATAAATAAAATTAAAATAAAATAATATTTTATGCTATTGGGAACTGTTATCAAGGAGGATCAAACGTGGCCATTCCAATGATATGGAATAATGATCAATTTCCCATGCCATAAGGCCAACTGGAAACTGTAAAAACGGAATAACTGGAGATGATTCAAATCATTAAATAGAAATAAGTCCATTCTGACTAAATATAACTCTTTAACGCCATGTTGACACCAATATTTCAAATAAGTACAGCCTTTTTGCTTGAAGCCATCATGCACACAATATGTGGTCGTCCTCAATGAGTTTGATGAACTTCTATCCATATCAATTTTTATTCGAATAATTGATGACGACACAAGCTGTACTTAGAATATTCATCGAAGCTCATCATATTTATCAAACAGCATAAATGAATTAGAATAAATTGGTAGAATTAGGCTCATAAATCCCATCCAAACTCCAAACTAGCAGGTATTTCTTTCTCATACAGATAAGCACCTGGTCTAGGATCAAAGAACTACCCTGACCAAGGACAAGCCCCAATTAATTGATGGGTTATTTTGATATTTCGTTGAAAGAGAAAGTTGGATTTATGGGCCAAGTAGAGAGAGTTAAGGACCGGAAGATTTCCATAGGAATTGATCGTGGAATGGAAAAATCCATTCATTCGAATCGAAGACTGATGTCTTAGACTGGAACGGGTCATCGTCTCCAGGTTTGTAAGGCATCATGTAGTATTTTTCTAATGATATGGTAATTTCAAATTTATGGAGAGTGTCCCAAGTGAAAGTTGGTAGATAGGACGTTATTTATGAATGGGTTTCTTCTTCTTATCGTTTTGAGTAGTTCATTCATGTTTCTTATTTAACGAGATACCATTTTCGAGAATTCTTGGTTCCCATCATTTGAGGATATTTTCTTCGATGGGTTCATCAGAAAAATCCTAGGAAATGAAAGTTTCTTTTTTGAAATATACAGGGTAACTCATCATGAGTTTAGGTGATCTATAAATAATATAGGGAAAACATCAGTTTGCTCACGGAATAATGTACAAGTATTTTCAATGCTCAGTTCTTTCGCACTATTCACCTCACCGTACTTATTAACTAATGTTTTCAAATGACCCAAAGGAAGAAATCACAGGGGTTGTGGTCGGAAACTTACAAGAATCATAAGCATCATAGATGATTTCTCTTATACTGACCTCAGACAGCTAGTAATATCTACACATTTAGATATCAATACAAAGTCAGATCCGGGCTGAGAATTTCTCAGATTCGCGGGAAACTTTGATTACGAAATACTAGGCCCTGGTGAATGTTTCATATATGTATGTAAACGATTTTTGATAAAATGACTTATTTTGATGAGTTTTATTGCTGGCCAAAAAAAGCCTTTCCTTTGAAAACACCCTATATAAGGCATGAATAAAATGAGTTGTGTAGAATTTCAAATTTTCAGCTGTTTCACGTGAAAAGAAATTAGAATTTTTCATATTTCTCATTCGGTTGCGTAATTTGATATATTCCATATAATTTTGTGAAAAAAAGACCGATCCGAGTGGAAAAACGAATAGAACGTTTCTTGAACACCCGCGTGCAGTTTTCAGGTATTTCCGATCGAGTTTGGCGAGTTGTAAACAAACATAATTCCTTTGACATCCTTCCGAACGAGAATGCACTCGAAATTGATTGGATCGAAAACCGTCGAAACAAGTGTTCGATGTAAGAAATAAAGATAAGTAATGATTTCTCATTACATATATGTTTTTTTTTTCATTTTTTCAACCATCTCCAAGGTAATTTAAATTTGACTGCTGGCAGGAAACTATGAAAACATACGCTTATAATTCGAAAAGAATAGCCTATCTGGAGCTGAAATGGGGTGAATACGATTGAATTGATCTTCTTGCATTTTTACCACATAACTCTCATAAGGTTTCGACGTTTTTGAGAAAGTTATGAGCAAAGTTCTACTTCAATACATGTAGGGTATGAGATAGGAATGAATAGAAATATACTGTCATGGAAATCAAAATTTAGTTATTTTTTTTATGATCGAAGAATAAACAAAAAATTCAAAAACTTTCAAACATCTCTTAGTTGATTCAGTGAATTTGATCAACTCATAAATTATTGTGATATTTTTGAGCGCTCGTACTACTTACACGAGGGCTATACCATTTCGTCACGATGTCTGTATTTTTCGAATTTTGAGCCGAAAATGGTCTCAATCGACTATGTTCGACTCACTGATGACGAATCCGTCGGAAAATTCGAGTCTGTCCGTCCGCCCGTCCGTAAGCACGATAACTCTCGAACGGAACAACCTAGAGACTTGAAATTCTCAGTATGGGTTCAGTTCCCGAATGCCTCAGTTAAGTTTGTTAATGGGCCAAATTCCACCAGGGGTTCCGTAAATATGGCCGTTCAAAGTTTTGTTCCCCTGATTACTTGAAAACTACAGCTTTGATTGAGATGAAATTTTGCATTCAAATGGAAAATGAGTTGTTCAAGCTACATTTGAAATTTTGTCCAGATCACATGACCAGAACCATAGAAACCATAGAAAATTGTAACTTTTGAACGGAAACGCCTAGGGACTTGAAATTTTCAGGATAGGTGTGGATCTCGAATGTCGTGATCACGTTCATCTATGAGCAAAATTATACTAGGGGTTCCGTAAATATGGTCGTTTGAAATTTAGTTTTCTTGATAATTTCAAAACTACAGATTCGATCGTGACGAAATTTTGTATTCTAATGGAGAATGATATATTCAAGCTACATTTCTCCAGATCACATGACCAGAACCATAAAAACCATAGAAAATCATAACTTTCGAACGGAAAGGCCTAGGGACTTGAAATTTTCAGGATAGGTGTGGATCTGAAATTTCGCGTTCACGTTTATGAATGAGCAGAATTATACTAGGGGTTCCGTAAATACGGACGTTTGAAATTTTGGTTTCTCGATCATTTCGAAACTACGGATTCGATCGAGATGAAATTTTGTATTTCAATCGAGAATGATATATTAAAACAATATCTTGTCCAGATCGCATGACCAGAACCATAGAAACCATAGAAAATTGTAACTTTTGAACGGAAAGGCTTAGGAACTTGAAATTCTCAGGGTGGGTTTGGATCGCGAATATCGCGGTCACGTTCATCAATGAGCAAAATTATACTAGGGGTTCCGTAAATATGGCCGTTTAAAATATTTTTTTGCTGATAGTTGCTGATAGAGCTTCTTTAGTTACATTTGGTACTCAGAATTAGTTTATTAAGTTATTTGAGTTTGGTTGTAAAAAATAATATAATTTATATAGTTATTATTGATTGTTCACCTCTGAAAAAGAGTTTCGGACAAATTAATTGGAAATAGAACGAAATTCTTTTGAATTTTTATTGGGTATAAATTATTTTCAAAATTCAAATAAATTTTTTTTTTAATTCACAGTAGAGCCATAACAATACATTCATAATTCGTCTGAAGAAGTGGATAGGAGAGAAATATTTGTATTTTTCACGTTTTCAGGGATCAGAGATGTGAATTCGTCGAAATATCGAGCTTCTGGGAACATACGTCCATGAAACGAAGAAAAGGCTCCGATGGGCTCTGAAATGAAGTAAATACATTGTCTTCAACTTCACCACCCCAATCTTCTAGGTTTTCAACGATCTTAAGAAGGTTGGAAAGGAGTGAAAAAATAAATGCCTGTTACGGACCATCACATTCAGTTTGTTGTTGTTTGTGTAGGATGAGACCAAATGAGCCAAACTAAGACTTTTGGAAGCGCTGCAATGATTACGTCTCTTTGGGCATTCATCTTAATGATCTTGATGAGATGAATAAACTTAGTTGACCCAGGATCAATGTCAAGATGTCCCAATAGTCATTAGGTTATTAGGTTTCTGCTAATGAAGGAGAAATCTGTTGATAAATGTTGTACTGCTGAAACGACATCTGCATCATTAACAAGTCCTTCTCCTGACTATCTCGATTATACTGAATGAATCGATTCAGGTCTCGAACAGGTGAAGGACGAAATTTTTTCCGAATTTGTGATTAAAAATATGATTTCTGAGGATAGGGTGATAATGAACAATATCAATGTGTTTGAAATATGCTGCGAGCTGATATTTATTCACATCGGCTTGAGGAAGTTGGTTTGTTCGAAAATGTTCATCATTTCGGTTTATTATATTCAATTTTTGGAATAGTTCGAGGAAAAAAATTTGAATCCCCCGAGAATTTTCGGTTCACGTTTGTTTTGGACAGTGTAGAATCTGAAGATTGATAAAAAAAGGTCCAAATTTTATGCAAAGGTTTGTTATTTCTATATCAACTCGATTACTCCCAAGAATTCGCGAAATATCAAGAAACATACAAAAAAAATTGTTATTTTCGAAAAAAACAGGAGCTCAATTGAGACTATATTCGGCCCAAAATTCGAAAAATACAGACCCATGAAGCCAAAAAATCAAGGAATCCAATTTATCGTGCAAAATTGTCTGGTAACAACAATCAAAGAACGGTTGTATCTGAGAAGTTCTTTCAATCTGAGACATCACCAATGCTACATTTTCATTGCGTAAGATGCACCAAGAATTCGAACAATCTTGTTCGACGCCAAATGCTGCATCAAAAACTCCATTCGATTACTGTTATACGAAATGTTGTTAGCGGATGATCCCACATTTCATAAGAACCTATCCTCGATTCGTCATGAACAAAACGGACAAATGGGATATGTTGCAAGTGGCCAAAATTCCTCTGAGGACCGCTTATTCGTTCTTGATGAAGACAAAAAACTAACCGGATATTGTTATGAAAAGAAAGGATTCTTCTACACATGAACAAAATGGGTATTTATTTTCGATAGTGGTTTTCCCATGATTTGTTTGAAGAAAGGAGGAGTACATATTATGTTATAAAAGTAGGTTCCAAAATGACAACGTTTTTCAAAATATTTTGGAAATACTTTGATGTAAGATAGGCAAATAACATTCGAAACTGTAATTGAATGCTAGTAAAAATTTTGAATATTCTGCAAAAGCAAAGAAAAAATTACAAAAAGCACTTCCGTGAAGGCAGGAGCTTTTGAGCGCTCGTACATGCACCTTGTAGGTAGATTCGCATTGTTCAGTTTTAGAAATCAATTGAAGGAATTTTCGACAGCTGTCAAAAAAATTCTGAAACTTAGGCGAAACTCCAGACTTCATGTCAGTGCTTCAGCTGATCAATTTTTTTTTCGATAATTCGCTAGCATTTTCTACGGTATCTATGGTCTTAGTGGTGCGATCTTGACAAAATTTTGCACGTAGTTTGAATACATTATTACTCAGCTAGGTGCAAAATTTCATCCCAATCTGCTCAGTATTTTCGGAACTATCAGCAGAAAAATATTTTGAACGGCCATATTTACGGAACCCCTAGTCTAATTTTGCTCATTGATGAACGAGACCGCGATATTCGCGATCCAAACCCACCCTGAGAATTTCAAGTTCCTAGGCCTTTCCGTTCAAAAGTAACAATTTTCTATGGTTTCTATGGTTCTGGTCATGCGATCTGGACAAAGTATTGTTTTAATATATCATTCTCGATTACAATACAAAATTTCGAATCCGTAGTTTCGAAATTATCGAGAAAGCAAAATTCCAAACGACCGTATTTACGGAACCCCTAGTATAATTCTGCTTATTGATAAACGTGAACGTGACATTTCAGATCCACACCTATCCTAAAAATTTCAAGTCCCTAGGCCTTTCCGTTCGAAAGTTATGATTTTCTATGGTTTTTATGGTTCTGATCATGTGATCTGGAGAAATGTAGCTTGAATATATCATTCTCCATTAGTATACAAAATTTCGTCACGATCGAATCTGTGGTTTTGAAATTATCAAGAAAACTAAATTTCAAACGACCATATTTACGGAACCCCTAGTATAATTTTGCTCATAGATGAACGTGATCACGACATTCGAAATCCACACCTATCCTTAAAATTTCAAGTCCCTAGGCGTTTCCGTTCAAAAGTTACAATTTTCTATGGTTTCTATGGTTCTGGTCATGCGATCTGGACAAAATATTGTTTTAATATATCATTCTAGATTAAAATACAAAATTTCATCTCAATCGAATCCGTAGTTTCGAAATTATCGAGAAACCAGAATTTCAAACGACCGTATTTACGGAACCCCTAGTATAATTCTGCTCATTGATAAACGTGAATGCGACATTTCAGATCCACACCTATCCTGAAAATTTCAAGTCCCTAGGCCCTTCCGTTCGGAAGTTATGATTTTCTATGGTCTCTATGGTTCTGATCATCTGATCTGGAGAAATGTAGCTTGAATATATCATTCTCCATTAGTATACAATATTTCGTCACGATCGAATCTGTAGTTTTGAAATTATCAAGAAAACTAAATTTCAAACGACCATATTTACGGAACCCCTAGTATAATTTTGCTCATAGATGAACGTGATCACGACATTCGAGATCCACAACTATCCTGAAAATTTCAAGTCCCTAGGCGTTTCCGTTCAAAAGTTACAATTTTCTATGGTTTCTATGGTTCTGGCCATGCGATCTGGACAAAATTTCACATGTAGCTTGAACACCTCATTCTCCATTTGAGTGCGAAGTTCCATCTTGATCGAATCTGTAGTTTCAAAGTAATCATGAGAACAAAATTTTGAACGGCCATATTTACGGAACCTCTGGTGGAATTCTGCCCATTAACGAACTCAACCGAGGCATTTGGGATCTGAACCTACACTGAAAATTTCAAGTCTCTAGGTTGTTCCGTTCGAGAGTTATCGTGCTTACGGACGGACGGACACCCTCAAATTTTCCGACGGATTCGTCATCAGTGAGTCGAACATAGTCGATTGAGACCATTTTCGGCTCAAAATTCGAAAAATACGGACATCGTGACGAAATGATATAGCCCTCGTATAAGTAGTACGAGCACTCAAAAATGTTGCCATTGATATTCCAAATTTCGAATAAAAAACCAGTTAAATGAACGACTGAATGCAAAATTTTATGTGACGATTATGAAATACGATGCTCAAAGTTGAAAAATTTAAATACAAACTAATTTTTATAAAAATAGCTGTTCCACATGAGAAGGGAATTGAGTTTTCCTGATCTGGTGTTGATAAATTTGATAATTCTGTGATTCCATCTCTTGGATTGTCAATTTGATGAAATAACATTATTTGTCACACTGACGACCTGTTTAATTCACAGAATCTTTGGTTTATTTCATAATCTATGGATACATAGTCACGCTTCAGTGTCACCTCATGTCATCAACATTTCAGAACAGTTGATTTGAAATCGCTATCAAATGTAATGTGTCAGTTTAACTACGGTTTGATCCCAGTCTTTCGAAAACCGGAGGTGAATTTGATGAGAGTTGAAGGCAAGCAGCATTGTGCGGGTTCAGTACCTGGATGGGTGACCGCTCTGGAGGTTAATTCAAACAAGCGCTTTTCATTTTTCTCATAGATTACAATGTTCAGGAGGCGAAAAGAAGAAAAAAAGATTGAATAAGTTTTCATCTTCTGAAGTATTTCATACCGGACGAATGAGGTAGAGTTTTTTTTACCGAATTTTTTTTGATCGATTAGGTACATAAAATCGCCGAGAAAATGATTAAATTATACTGTTGGACTTGGACTTAAATGGCAATGAAACGGATTGAAATTAGTGTTTTTCAAAAAAATTCATTGATTCTTATTTTCAAATGATATATTTTAACGAGTTAAATATCGGATCAGTGGGTTTCTCAACTTCATGACTAATTAAACAATGCAGTACTCTAATTACATTATTGTTCTATTGTTCAAGCGATATTTTGAAATGAAAGCATTTGCAACTATTACAATTTTTCATCAATGTCCTATAAAGGCGAATTATTGGTTACAAATGTCTTTCGGTCACCTAGATGTCCAGTGGAGTGCATGGAAAGTCTTCTATTGCATCCAAACTGAATTAATTCCAGCAGTCTTCTTATCTCTGAATATTGCGAATGCACCAAAAAAGATCTATATAAATGAGCTAACATTCAGCAGTGAATTTGCGAAAATTCTGGTTTCCCAACAGGTAACAGTTAATTGTTTGTGTGCTATCGCGCCAATTATAGCACCAGGTGTCGACATTTTTGATCTAATAAAATTCCTGATGTAATCTACTGTTTTGATAGCATCATTGTAATACATTGTGATTTTTAGTCAATCGAGAATTTTACCTTCAATAGGTATTTCACGAGCCAATTATTCCGAACATTTTCTTGTAGTCCTCCGCTTCCGCTAAATGATTACTTCGAATTGGGTACACACATGATGAAATATGTATAGTTATAGAATATAGAACCACGAAACTCTGACCATGTGCATTGGTCGAATAATGATTTTAAACTCGAAGCTGTGATTTTCTTCAAATTTTTTTCTCGACTTTGAGCCTTCAAAAAAAATATTTCTCGAAACTATTCGCCATATTCTCCTGAAAATATGTGTCTACATATGGGGCCATCGATAAAACGAGTTAGGTAGAAATTCAGCTTTTCAGGTGTTGCACGTGAAAAGAAAATCGAGTTTTTCTGGTGTTGAGGAATTTTATAAAAGTTCTGTGATTTCATCTTTCGGAGTTTATGGAAATAAAATAGTGGAGTTTCGATAATTAGGGGGGAAAATCCAAAACCGAAACCAAGGATTGATTGTAGGAGTTGCAGTTCAACGAGTTGCATCGTCTATGCCCAGTTTAAGCTCAGCTCAACGGATTTCCAACTATTCGTCATGGTTCTGAACGTGAAATACACAGCGTTTCATCTTGAAGGGAATGTGACAATATGTTAGTCATAAACTTCGGTATTCTCATAAATTTCACATCGCGGAAGAGCATAATCCTATTCGCCACAATACTATCGTGTTTCCAGCTGTGCTGGACAACAGCTTAGACTTTTCGTAGGATGACCCAGGGTTTGCTTGAACTACAGTTAGGAGGTCTAGAGGAGGGAAGATGTCCACATTTTTCAAACTTTCACGATGGATTTCGACACATGCATCGATTAAACGTATGTTCTCTAGCCGGATGTTCCCATGCCTAACCGTCGAATACTTTTGGTGCTGTCGCCACCATATTGGTCCAATTGAAGAACTGCTGGACGCTAAAGATTTATTACTACATATTACCTGAAATCAAGTCTATTGGTTCTTCAGTCCTTTTATAAACCGAAACTCTTTCATCATCCAGTGCGGTGAATTATGCTCAAGAACATTCTTTCAAACACCGCTCAACGAAACTCAATAAATGATGTATTCATGAATAAGAACAATTTTTGATATTTAATATAACTAACATTTCCGAGTATTCCTTCAAAAATTTTAGGAAAATTCCCGATTTTATAATCGATCGAACATAATATATTATGTATCGTGCGTTAAAACAATTATAAAAAGCACTGCCAGTCAGGAGCTTTCGAGCGCTCGTTCATCCACCTTGTAGGTAGATTCGCATTTTACAGTTTTAGGGAAAAATTTTTGACAGCTGTCAACAATAATTTCGAACAAACGCGAAACTCCAGACCAATTTTTTTTTTCTTTAATTCGCTAGAATTTTCTACGGTATCTCTGGTCTTGTTCATGCGATTTGAACAAAATTCGTCGGGTAGATTGAATACATTATTCTCCATCTATGTGCAAAATTTCATTCCAATCCAAACAGTTGTTTCGAAATTATCAGGGAAAAAATATTTTCAACGGCCATATTAATGGAACCACTGGTCGAATCTTGCTCATTAAAAAATCCCTTTCCGTTCGAAAGTTATAATTTTCTATGGTTCTGGTCATGCGATCTGGACGTTTCTGAGTGCAACATTTCTCTTGATCGAATGAGTAGTCTTGAAGTAATCAGGAGAACAAAATTTCGAACGACCATATTTACGGAACCCCTGGTGGAATTTTGCCCAATGACGAACTCAATCGCGGCATTCGAGATTCGAACATACGCTGAAAATTTCAAGTTTCTAGGTCGTTCCTTTCGAGAGTTATTGTGACGGACGGACAGACTCGAATTTTTCGACGGATTCGTCATCAGTGAGTCGAACTTTGTCGATTGAGAACATTTTCGGCTCAATATTCGAGATACAGACATCGCGACGAAATTATATAGCCCTCGTGTAAGTAGAACGAGCGCTCTAAAAGTCATGAGTGCTATGGGCTTCTGCCAATTTTTGAAAGTTGGACTCATTGAATTTAATCATATGTATTGTAATGGAAACCAAAACATAGTTATTTTTTTTATGATTTAAGAATAAACTCAAATGATTCACAAATATGCATGAAATTTGAAATACCTCATAAACATGATGAGCTGAACTCATAGAAAAAAAAGAGAGAATTTTAGAATTTTCTACGGTGATGGTTTTGGTGATGCGATCTCGACAAAATTTCGCACTTAGTTTGAATACATTACTCCTCAGCTAGGTGCAAAATTTCATTCCAATCAAATCGGTAGTTTCGAAATTATCAGGAACAGAATATTTTGAACGGCCATATTTACGGAACCCCTAGTCTAATTTTACTCATTGATAAACGTGACAGTGAAATTCGCGATCCAAACCCACCCTGAATACAGTTACAATTTTCTGGTTTCTATGGTTCTGATCATGCGATCTGGAGAAAATATTGCTTTAATATATCATTCTCGATTAAAATATGAAATTTTATCTCGATCGAATCCGTAGTTTCGAAATTATCGAGAAACCAAAATTTCGAACGACCGTATTTAAGGAACCCCTAGTATAATTCCGCTCATTGATAAACGTGAACGCGACATTTCAGATCCACACCTATCCTGAAAATTTCAATTCCCTAGGCCTTTCCGTTCGAAAGTTATGATTTTCTATGGTTTCTATGGTTCTGGTCATGTGATCTGGAGAAATGTAGCTTGAATATATCATTCTCCATTAGTATACAAAATTTCGTCACGATCGAATCTGTAGTTTTGAAATTATCAAGAAAACTAAATTTCAAACGACCATATTTACGGAACCCCTAGTATAATGTTGCTCATAGATGAAAGTGATCACGACAATCGAGATGCACACCTATCCTGCGAATTTCAAGGCCCTAGGCGTTTCCGTTCAAAAGTTACAATTTTCTATGGTTTCTATGGTTCTGGTCATGCGATCTGGACAAAATTTCACATGTAGCTCATTCTCCATTTGAGTGCAAAGTTCCATCTTGATCGAATCTGTAGTTTCGAAGTAATCATGAGAATAAAATTTTGAACGACCATATTTACGGAACCCTTGATGGAATTCTGCCCATTAACAACCTTAACCGAGTCATTTGGAATCTGAACCTACACTGAAAATTTCTCTAGGTTGATCCGTTCGAGAGTTATCGTGCTTACGGACGGACGGACAGACTCGAATTTTCCGACGGATTCGTCATCAGTGAGTCGAACATAGTCGATTGAGACCATTTTCGGCTCAAAATTCGAAAAATACAGACATCGTGACGAAATGATATAGCCCTCGTGTGAGTTGTACGAGCGCTCAAAAAAAATTAAATTCTCCGTAAGATCTAATAATAAATGAAGAAAAAATATTTCGAATTTTTAGTCGATTCAGGAAATTTAACCCACCAAAATCAATTACTTATAACATTATTATATTTTCAATGGAGGTTCATATAATAGAAAATATGAATTGTTAAAATTACTAATTATATAGTAGAGTTTCGGGCAAATCACATAGAATATTTAACAGAATTATTGAAAATTGTTATTGGATTTGAATTATTTTCAAAATTAAATAAATTTCTTTAAATTTTACAGTAGAGCCATAACAGTATATTTTTATTCCATTCCCGTTCCCTCATCCCAAACCCAAAAAATGTTATCCCTCCGCACGCTTGTTTCTATGAACAAAAGCGTCATCATTTTGACCAAATGACTCAAATTTTCAAATTTTGAGCCGAGAGTTGTCTTTAGGTTGGACACACAGATAAAGAATTCGTGGTCGAATACAATTCGGTCCGACCATCCGGCCGGCCATAAACACGTTAAACATCGAAAGAAAATCCCTAGTGTTTCGAAATTTTCAGGTTACGTTCGAGGTCCGAATGTGCCAGTTGAGTTCGTTAATAGACGAAATCAGCCAGTAGGTTTCTTAGATATAGCCGTCTGAATTTTTTTCTCCAATCATTCTTTAACTACAGATTCGATCGAAATTAAACGAAAAAAGAATTCTTCCCAGAAACTATTCGCCATATCCTGCAGAAAATTCTGGGCATCGATAAAATGATTTGTGTTGAAATTCTGCCTTCTAGCTGTTTCATGTCGAAAGAAAATCGAGTTCTTCTGATTTATTGTTGAGAAATTCAATAATTCTGTAATTTCATCTTTTGAAGTTTTGAAAAATCATGTGAAATTATTATTTGTCGCACTGACTGTTTGCCAGATGAACCATCGAAGAATATTGGTCCAAAAATTAACCCAATGAATGGACTGGTGAAAATCCGAATTAAGAAGTGAACTGAATGGAACGTTTCATTATCGATCGACAAGAGTAGCAGGTAGACCAATTCCCGGCTCAGTCGACGATGAAGACCAACATGAAATGCAGAACTTATATTACTTGCCAGAAGACTCGCCTCGATACATTGTAGAGAGCCGCGACGTCTGTCGGGGGAATGTCTACAATTCTTTCCATCAGTTCCTTCAAAAATATAGATTTCTACGTACTTTCCTTTTTCCTTGTGTTTCGCAAATACTCATTTCGAGTCTCAGGAAGTGGAAATCGTCCGATATTGCGTTCATTGCTGAGAAATACATATAATGTTTCACGTCGTAAAGACCTTCGACCGTAAGTACACCAAATCCAATTTCAAGAGAATGAAGGGATGTCTCATAAATAATGTTCTTAAGTTGTTGCATCGTTTCAAGATTCGGGATCAACACAACCCTTAGCGAAGACATATAAAAAATCCAAAGCCGCTGAATTTCATGATCTTGTGGGACCAGTTTATCTTGCCGAAATCCGTCCTTGAACTGAGATGGGTGGCACAAATTATAAACAGCAGAGGCTAACGAATCCTCCCAAACAGTAATGGAAGAATGTTTTCAATAAATATGCATATACAGTTTTCGAAACATTTTTCTTGTCCCTGTACGTGGAGTACCTTATATTCGTGAAAGATTCCTCTCTTCATTTCGTATGAACTATTTTAACATATTGGTCCTTTGAAAACAGAATCAAGACAGGGAGGGATTATTCGCTATTTTTAGAATGTCGGGAATGTTGAAATTATTCAGCTTAAGTGGAAGGAAATGTGACTGCGAGACTTGGAGTATGCCTTGGTCCATTTTGAAATACTCCAGACGTACGCAATTGCGTAGGCATTCACTGGTGTTATTTTCAATTTGCAGATGAGAGCACTTATAATAAAAATATTGAAAACTGAAAATTGCATGTCCGCTATCAAGAAATTACTTTTTGAGCGCTCGTACTACTTACACGAGGGCTATATCATTTCGTCACGATGTCTCTATTTTTCGAATTTTGAGCCGAAAATGGTCTCAATCGACTATGTTCGACTCACTGATGACGATTTCGTCGGAAAATTCGAGTCTGTCCGTCCGTAAGCACGATAACTCTCGAATGGAACAACCTAGAGACTTGAAATTTTCAGTGTGGGTTCAGTTCCCGAATGCCTCGGTTGAGTTCGTTAATGGGCCAAATTCCACTAGGGGTTCCGTAAATATGGCCGTTCAAAGTTTTGTTCCCCTGATTACTTGAAAATTACAGATTTGATTGAGATGAAATTTTGCACTCAAATGGAGAATGAGGTGTTCAAGCTACATGTGAAATTTTGTCCAGATCGCATGACCAGAACCATAGAAACCATAAAAAATTGTAACTTTTGAATGGAAACGCCTAGGGACTTGAAATTTTCAGGATAGGTGTGGATCTCGAATGTCGTGATCACGTTCATCTATGAGCAAAATCATACTAGGGGTTCCGTAAATATGGTCGTTTGAAATTTAGTTTTCTTGATAATTTCAAAACTACAGATTCGATAGTGACGAAATTTTGTATACTAATGGAGAATGATATACTCAAGCTACATTTCTCCAGATCACATGACCAGAACCATAGAAACCATAGAAAATCATAACTTTCGAACGGAAAGGCCTAGGGACTTGAAATTTTCAGGATAGGTGTGGATCTGAAATCGTGTAATCGCGTTCACGTTTATCAATGAGCAGAATTATACTAGGGGTTCCGTAAATACGGTCGTTTGAAATTTTGGTTTGTCGATAATTTCGAAACCACGGATTCGATCGAGATGAAATTCTGTATTTTAATCGAGAATGATATATTTAAACAATATTTTGTCCAGATCGCATGACCAGAACCATAGAAACCATAGAAAATTGCAACTTTTGGATTGGGATGAAATTCTGCACCTAGCTTCCGAGAACACCTCGCCAAACCCTAGTTTATGAAATTTCAGGACGCAAAGAAAAATTCACAAGACAAGAAGTAGCACTGGAAAAGGAAAAAACTGAAAGAATCAACTAACATGACTGTCACACTATCGAGAAATCATCGAACCACCAAAAGTTGTGAAGGTATCCTACATCAATCGAATTGACGTAAGTGATTTATCATTTCGATTCGGGGATAAAATGATTCAAGCGAAAACCAGTCCTTCTGTGGGCTGCCCTGAAGTCTGGGGAGCCAGAAGTCTTCTCTATTTGGCGCCATTTGATCTCTATCGTTAGAAGGTGAAGTGGTGCAGGCAACGGAACCTTCCATTTATTATTATTTAATAGTTAAAAATATATATTCATAATGTCTATTTTACTCTGGCTGGATTACAACAACGATTTTATATGCTAATATTTTTATTAAACGATTATATAATTAATTTTCGCCAATTTAGCTCTTCCGTCATAATATATTCTTGAGATTCTTCAATCTTATCGTTTATGGTTATTCATAGGTTTCACTTTCAACTAACTATATCGAATCTTAAGTGAATTCATTCGAAGGAAAGTTCAATATATCGCTATATAACTGGAGGTCGGCCTAGTTTGAAATCATGGTAGGCGTTTTCGGGCGTTGATCATGATCAATGCAAAAATTGATTACTGGATTTTGAGATTGAAAGATGAAATTTTGAAATTTTTTGCTGGAGAACTGCCAGCTATATACATGATATGCTCGTGATATTTTGTCTACTGTTTTGTGCCCAACTTTTTGTTATGGAGGTGGATTGTAGTTTTAGAAACACTCAGAAGCCATTGGTGCCATTATGCTGTCAAACAAAATTTTTCATCTTCGGAATAAATTTCAAAAGGCCTAGGTAAATCGTTATTTTGTAGATTGTTTTTGAGTTTACCGCAACTCATCATCTCCGAAACAAAATTCTCGCAGTGAGAACAAAATTCAAGATGAAAAATTAGGAAAAGAATTATTGAAGAAATTCTTCTTGTCCGGAGCTTTTCGCGGATTCATTGATAACAAATTGCAATACTCTACATCTAATAGTTCGTGAGTAATGAAATTTTTAATATCATGTCAGTACAAAAGCAACATTGACATAGTTGCTTAGTGAACTATGGTATAATACCTGATTTTTTTATTTTGATTTTGATTCTCTGTGGGACATAGGTCATTCTCAGAGAATAACCACTAATTTTTTCCACAATGTGTGTAATTTTCATTTTTTTTTCTATTTTTTGCTTCTTCTCCATTCCTGAGTTTCAAGATCAGTTATATATCTTTTGTTAACGTATTTTTGAGCGCTCGTACTACTTACACGAGGGCTATATCATTTTGTCACGATGTCTGTATTTTTCGAATTTTGAGCCGAAAACGGTCTCAATCGACTATGTTCGACTCACTGATGACGAATCCGTCGGAAAATTTGAGTCTGTCCGTCCGTCCGGCCGTCTGTAAGCACGGTAACTCTCGAACGGAACAACCTAGAGACTTGAAATTTTCAGTGTGGGTTCAGTTCCCGAATGCCTCGGTTAAGTTCGTAATGGGCCAAATTCCACCAGGGGTTCCGTGAATATGGCCGTTCCAAGTTTTGTTCCCCTGATTACTTGAAAACTACGAATTTGATTGAGATGAAATTTTGCACCCAAATGGAGAATGAGGTGTTCAAGCTACATGTGAAATTTTGTCCAGATCGCATGACCAGAACCATAGAAACCATAGAAAATTGTAACTTTTGAACGGAAACGCCTAGGGACTTGAAATTTTCGGGATAGTTGTGGATCTCGAATGTCGTGATCACGTTCATCTATGAGCAAAACTATACTAGGGGTTCCGTAAATATGGTCGTTTGAAATTTAGTTTTCTTGATAATTTCAAAACTACAGATTCGATCGTGACGAAATTTTGTATACTAATGGAGAATGATATATTCAAGCTACATTTCTCCAGATCACATGACCAGAACCATAGAAACCATAGAAAATCATAACTTTCGAACGGAAAGGCCTAGGGACTTGAAATTTTCAGGATAGGTGTGGATCTGAAATGTCGCGTTCACGTTTATCAATGAGCAAAATTATACTAGGGGTTCCGTAAATACGGTCGTTTGAAATTTTGGTTTCTCGATCATTTCGAAACTACGGATTCGATCGAGATGAAATTTTGTATTTTAATCGAGAATGATATATTAAAACAATATTTTGTCCAGATCTCATGACCAGAACCATAAAAACCATAGAAAATTGTAACTTTTGAACGGAGAGGCCTAGGAACTTGGGATGAAATTCTGCACATAGCTTAGGAATAATGAATTTAAACTACTTGCCAAATGTTGTCCAGATCGCACCACCAAGACCATAGATACCGTAGAAAATTCTAGCGAATTATCGGAAAAAAAAATTGGTCACCTAAAGCACTGACATGAAGTCTGGAGTTTCGCCTAAGTTTCGGAATTTTTGTGACAGCTGTCGAAAATTCCTTCAATTGATTTCTAAAACTGGAAAATGCGAATCTACCCACAAGGTGCATGTACGAGCGCTCAAAGCAGTGCTCTTCTCAATTTTTATGAATACATTTTAAGACACTGATGAAGAAAATAGAGGACAGGATAATGAGTATCAAATGCCATTGAAATAATAAACCATTGTGTTAACTTCGTAACTTAAAATAATTTCTCTACTAAAACGTTTATTCGACAAAACTTAACTAGTTCCCATTGTTCAAGTCGCTTCTGCAAAGAAGTGAACCAACTGAGGCAAAGCTGGATGTCTAAATGATAAATGAGGCAGTCCAGTTCCCAAAACAATTTTTTGTATTCTTTCAATAAGTTTTGAAACTCCAATTGAGGCATTAATGCATTCTAGTCCAATTATATAGAAAATAATACCTACCAATGATTTATTATGAGAATAAGGTCTTCAAAAAATAAATTTTTGTTTGTGTATGAAAGGCCGCAGCCAATATTGCAAAACATAACATTATGATGACAAAAAAACTAGTGTTTCAAGTGAACTCCACCTTTGAGTTTTGGACCAGCTAATCTGAATGACACAGTGTTTATTTCTTCTTTTTGGAAGATGAACTTGTTTCGAAAATGATATCTGAGGATAGCCGAGTAAAGTTCAAAAAAACAATAAATTCGATCGGAAGTGAAATGTATGCATTCCATACCCCTGTAGAGAATGTTTATGTGATAAAGCTTTTAGTGTATGTTTTCGTACCGCTATTATATTGAATTAAACCGACAAAAATAATCACGACCTCTTCTGATAAATATGATGCTGACAGTCGATTTACGAGACCCAATTTTTGGATATGCATAGGTTGAATTATTCGATAAACACATAACTTATTGTTTTAGTTTATTATTTTCAATAATGAACCTCTGGAATAAGTGGAATCTATTAGGGAAAAGATTTATGACGCCTGCTGGAATTTTCACAGCATCCGATAATCGAATTTGAAAAAAAATTAGGCCGAGCAATAGTTGGAATTTTGGAAATACCCACATTTTAGAGACATTTCGTGAAATATAGACAGAGGAAACAAGGTGGTGAGAAATAATAAATTTTTGTGTGAAAAAATTCATTTAATCTCTGTCAAGAAATCTGAGCTTGTTCGTCAATCTAAAAACGGGACGTCGTCTATTTGTTTTCATTTTTCAACGCCTCAAATCCGTAGAATTTCATATTGAAAACTTTCTTCGTGTTACGTAATCTTTGTTTTGAAACTTTAAGTTGCTAACCCTGAGCATCTTTTTGCAACCAACTCATTACCACATTACGTATTTGAATATGAATTAGGTGTGGTGTGCTCTTTTCCTTTTTACTATAGATAGAGTATCATCGTTTGAACTTTTATGCTTGGTATGTCATTCATTCATTTTACTAGAGCTGAGTGTCGCCCGTTTGAATTCTGATGTAGGACCTGTTCCTTCAACGTTTTGTATTTGGTAAAGCTCGAACATCTTCACCCAAAGAAGCTATTGGTATATCGCTTCTCTAATTTCGTAACCCGTTCGATCTATTAATATTCACTGAACGATAGTGTAAGGTTATAATAGAAGTGCGTACTTTACCTACTTCTGAATACAGATACCATCATTGCAATAGATCGATTCAATTATTGGTAAGAGGCATATGACTCATTAATTGAATATTAGCTGTGCCATTATTATTAGCTTGAATACAACAATACCACCACGTAAATCTTATGCTTCTAGTTTTTGTGAGAATTTGTTTATATGCGATTTGTGTTAATTGGCATTTTGGTCAATAGCCACTGGAAAGCAGTTGATAGCGCCAGCATCAATAGGAAGAAAGACAAACGGAAATTTCTCACTTATCCGAAAAATTCCTTGACATTTGCTCAAAATTTCTAATAGCTCAATTTTTGGTTTTTATTAAGGCAATTAACTGAATTACCCTCTAGAGGACATTGTATTACAAACAAGATATTGTCAACAATACAAGGGTATATTGAGGAATTGATGTTATTTTACAATGAATTGTCGTCTTTTCGTCATTGAAAATTACCCGTTTAAAAATGTTTCGCATAACCAAGGATTGAATTCTGAAGCTATTATTATTGGTGTGAGATGTGGAATCTGAAGATAAGATAATAAAAGAAAATACTGACAATTAAGTCACAGGTGTGATATCAACTAATACATTTCATTGTATGCGCTCTTTTACCTAGTTTATCATGCCTACGTTATCAAATGAAAGTGCTAGATGTTAGATCTTTCGCGTTTTGATATTGTACACTGGAATTCGAACTTTGAAGGTTTTCAAGTGTAATATCTACGATTTGGAAAAATCCAAGATAACTTCTATAAGACTGACTGAAAAAAATAAAGAGCACTGCCGTGAAGTCAGGAGCTTTTGAGCGCTCTTTCATACACCTTGAAGGTAGATTCGCACATGCCAGTCTCAGAAACCAATTGAAGAAATTTTTGACAGCTGTCAAAAAAATGACAGCAGCTCTTTGTCAATTATGCCGAATCAGCTGTTTTTTTATTCAATAATTCTTGGAATTCAATGGTTCTGGTTTTGCGATCTGGAAAAAATGTAGCTCGGATATGTATATCATTCTCCATTGAAATATAAAATTTCGTCATGATCGAATCCGTAGTTTTGAAATTATCGAGAAAACTAAATTTCAAACGACCATATTGACGGAACTCCTAGTCTAATTTTGCTAATCGATAAACGTGACCGTGAATTTCGAGATCCACACCTATCCTGAAAATTTCGAGTCCCTAGGCCTTTCCGATCGAAAGTTATAATTTTCTATGGTTCCCATGATTCTGGTCATGCGATCTGGCCAAAATTCCGCATGTAGCTTGAACACGTCAGTTTCCATCTGAGTGCAAAGTGTCATCTTGATTCAAGAAATAGTTTCGAAGTAATCAGGAGAACAACATTTCGAATGGCCATATTTACGGAGCCCCTGGTCGAATTTTGCGCTATGACGAACTCAACCGCGGCATTCGAGATTCGAACCTACCCTGAAAATTTCAAGTTTCTAGGTCGTTCCGTTCGAGAGTTATCGACGGCGGGCCGGACGGACGGACAGACTCGAATTTTTCGACGGATTCGTCATCAGTGAGTCGAACCTCGTCGATTGAGACCATTTTCGGCCCAAAATTCGAAAAATACAGACATCGTGACGAAATGCCCTCGTGTAAGTAGAACGAGCGCTCTCAATGAGTTGTGCTTCCAGTTTTTTGAAAATTGATAGCATTTTATGAAAAATCACAGAGATAACCTCAATAAAGTACATATATATATTTGAAACCAGAACAAAGAGCTCTGCTGATTGAATATTAAAATACAGGTTCTATTTAAAAATACCATTTTACATAAAATTTCTAGGTTTACGATGCTTTTTTGCAATTTTTAGTACTAAATTCTGAATGCCCATAAAAAATACTTCATATTTGCCCATTTAAACGTTTTTGAGAGATTGATATATTGAGTGAAATATTAACTGATAAATTTGATATAATTCGGTGATCCCATCTTTCGAAGTCTATAAAAATATAATGACAGTATTTCTCATACTGACAATGAACACTGAATCCCGTTTTAGTACACAGAAACCAGCAAGAGCTCCTGAATTTTAAATTTTTCGATTAATTTTAGATGGATAAAAATCACATTTCTTCTTTTTGAGCGCTCGTACTACTTACACGAGGGCTATATCATTTCGTCACGATGTCTGTATGTTTCGAATTTTGAGCCGAAAATGGTCTCAATCGACTACGTTCGACTCACTGATGACGAATCCGTCGGAAAATTCGAGTGTGTCCGTCCAACCGTCCGTCCGTAAGCACGATAACTCTCGAACGGAACAACCTAAAGACTTGAACAACCTAAAGACTTGAAATTTTCAGTGTGGGTTCAGTTCTCGAATTCCTCGGTTGAGTTCGTTAATGGTCCAAATTCCACCAGGGGTTCCGTAAATATGACCGTTCAAAGTTTCGTTCCCCTGATTACTTGAAAACTACAGATTTGATTGAGATGAAATTTTGCACTCAAATGGAGAATGAGGTGTTCAAGCTACATGTGAAATTTTGTCCAGATCGCATGACCAGAACCATAGAAACCACAGAAAATTGTAACTTTTGAACGGAAACCCCTAGGGACTTGAAATTTTCAGGATAGGTGTGGATCTCGAATGTCGTGATCACGTTTATCTATGAGCAAAATTATACTAGGGGTTCCGTAAATATGGTCGTTCGAAATTTAGTTTTCTTGATAATTTCAAAACTACAGATTCGATCGTGACGAAATTTTGTATACTAATGGAGAATGATATATTCAAGCTACATTTCTCCAGATCAAATGACCAGAACCATAGAAACCATAGATAATCATAACTTTCGAACGGAAAGGCCTAGGGACTTGGAATTTTCAGGATAGGTGTGGATCTGAAATGTTTACGTTTATCAATGAGCAGAATTATAATAGGAGTTCCGTAAATACGGTCGTTTGAAATTTTGGTTTCTCGATAATTTCGAAACTACGGATTCGATCGAGATGAAATTTTGTATTTTAATCGAGAATGATATATTAAAACAATATTTTGTCCAGATCGCATGACCAGAACCATAGAAACCATAGAAAATTGTAACTTTTGAACGGAAAGGCCTAGGAACTTGAAATTTTCAGGGTGGGTTTGGATCGCAAATATCGCGGCTACGTTCATCAATGAGCAAAATTAGACTAGGGGTTCCGTAAATATGGCTGTTCAAAAAATTTTTTTCCTGATAATTTCGAAACTACTGATTGGATTGGGATGAAATTTTGCACCTAGCTTGGGGATAATAAATTGAAACTACGTGCCAAATTTTGCCCAGATCGCACCACCAAGACCATAGATACCGTAGAAAATTCTAGCGAATTATCGAAAAAAAAATGGTCACCTAAAGCACTGACATGAAGTTTCAGAATTTTTGTGACAGCTGTCGAAAATTCCTTCAATTGATTTCTAAAACTGGAAAATGCGAATCTACCTAGGTGTGTACGATGTACGAGCGCTCAAAAGCTCCTGCCTTCACGGCAGTGCTTTTCTCAATTTTTTTTTCTGATTCATAAACAAGTCGAACATTATATCTGTGATCTTAAATAGCTATTGGGTATTTTTGAACGAACCTCAGAACGGCCTCCTTTCATTCTTTAATCCTTTCAATATTTTCTCAAATTCTAGAAAAAAAAAAGAAAAATGCTTCAAATTTTTCACAGAGGTTTATAGTTTCCACTCCGCTGTCTCTTTCTATATTCTCCATTCTCCAAAGTGAATATCAATTAATTTATTTCACTTCTCAATTAGAAAATGATATTCAAAATTTCATAATTCACAAACCATTGGAAATAGGCCTTCGCAAAAAAATTTTTCGATTCAGTAACATCATACTTATATACATTTCCCATTTTATGTTGGACATTTTTCACGTAATGAATTTTTGTCGATTAATCAACTTTTAACTTTTGAAATTCCATCAGATCTCAAGAAATGGGGGTTTTTGAATTAAATCTCTCGATTTTTGAATTTTACACAACTCAAAAAGTAAATTCTGGAAATTTCACAGGTTTATTATTAAAAATGATAAACCAAAAGCAAAACAATTCAAATGCAAAAATAACGTTATTTATCTCTACCAGCCATTACCTTCTCTAAAATCGAAAAAATTCAAAATAAAAACAGAATCGTATCCAGAAGTCAATTTAAAATGTTGAATGAAATATCACTATTTGTGTATTTTTATCAGTAGAATACTAATTGCATAAGCCATATGGCAGGTTCATGCGATCTGAATTGACATGCTAATTCGTCTATCCTTAAGAAGCAAATATTCTGTTTACGTGCATATTAACAGGATTTATGGCAATCATATGAACGAATTATCCTCGCGTAAGTCAGAGGAATCGTTTAGTCTATGATGCGCTTTATTTTGATTGTAGTTCCGGTTCCACAGCTCACCGGAGGAAAGTGTCCGGAGGTGTATTGGATGTCTGTTACGCAACATTTCGAATAATTACCATCGTGTTCAATACCCCGAAAATTCATCGAATGGCTCCGAGTAATTTTCATATCGAGAAACTCCCAATTCGGACAGAAAATCAGATTTTCGAACAGAATTGATTATTCAATAATTATTTTCACGAGAAATTGACGATGGACAGCAGTTATTTCGATAATTCCAAAATTTCAAAAAATAATCCCAAAGCTTGTAGATTGATTATTCAATAATTATTTTCACGAGAAATTGACGATGGACAGCAGTTATTTCGATAATTCCAAAATTTCAAAAAATAATCCCAAAGCTTGTAAATTGAACGGAAATATCTAGACGCAGAAAAAAAGAGAGATAAGATTTGAATAAATCCTCCCCATTAAGTGGTCAGTTCAGAAGAAAAATAAAATATAGAAAAGTCCGATAATTATAGTGATTGCAAATGAAAACACATAGTTGAATTGTTGAATTCGAATAGCAGAATGGATAAATTGATAGATCTTCTTGGATAACCCTGCCTTAACATACTTCAGAGGATTCCAACCGACAAAATTCAGCATCATAGTAAAAATTTAAACTTTCCAAACCACCATAACAAATAAAAACAAGAAGTAATTTGTGGCTTCAGGCCAATTTTACTTTATCAACGGAATGGATCATCGAACCGTTTTCAAGTTCAAGATCGATATCAACAAGTCGACTATGTCACGCACCTCACAAAAATCGCATTTAATTCCTTTTCATGAATGACATACAAATAAATTCGAATATAGAACATTTTTTTAGTACTCGAAGAGATTCTCTACAACCATTTGTGAAATATCGAGATGAATTACGGTTTTTGAATGAAGAAGAAATTTCCCTGGCGTTTTTGGATTGGAAATGCAATTCGAATAATGAATCGATTATGGAACGTAGAATACATGAAAAGACTTTCTCATTTTGGCGCGTAAGAAATCGAAAGTGAAATTAATCAAGATCTGAATGATTTTTTTTTCAGGAATATTATTCCAGTCGATTTTTCACTCAAGTCCTTGCGACAATGCATTTCGATTTCAAAAAGAAAAAAAAATAATATATTTACCTTGTTTGGAGTTGTGAGATACAGCCACAGAAAATCAAAACACTAAATTTTACGTATTTCAGTCTTCTGTTTTATACGTGCACATTGGTTTAATTGAACTTTCGTAGCGCATTTATCGGCTAATAAATATTTTGACAACTGTGATATGATAGTACCTTGCTACGTAACACTATCCACTAAACACGCGCTTATAATCACCTCGTGAAGGGACCCACCTAGCTAGTACAGACTAGGTATCGAAAGCAACTACTGACTTGAGAATTGAGAGTGCGAGTCTGCTGGCAGAGTGCCCCATGTTCACTCCCCAGCACCAGTTGCCCACCTCCCATCCATCATCTTCAGGCGAATTAGTCTCACTTTGACTGTTTACACTTATTTGTCAGACGACCTGACGATTCTCAGGTGAAATATTCTTACATTTCGCAGAACAATACCTAAAGAACGGATGCATTAGGAACAGGGCGGTTTCGCTACTTTGTGACACCTTATATAATTCTCTTTAGTGACCCACGCTTGCCGGCTCTTGAAGCCGAAACAGGTACGTTTAGGAGTTGAAAAATGAATTTTTACCCTAAACAGTGCTGCTGCATTCCAAAATATTTTGTACAGACTCAATAGATGTTGTCAGTTTGTTTGAAGAAGAACAGTTTTCCACTATGTTCAACAGAAAAATTTTCTGATTTTCAGTCGTCTGATGTAAGATTAGAATCATTATTTTTCGCCTCAATTATGCGAAGAGTTCCACCTTTTTACATGGCACTATTCAAACAACTTTTTTAAAATGAAAATTTTTTCTTTCTGTGATCCACTAATGTCAACCGGATAAATGGCCAACTTTTTCCCCAACAGAAAAGTAGGTACCAAAGGTCTGAGGGCACAATAAGGGGTTATTGAATTCCCAATTTATGCATTAATAAGAAATTTGAAAAGTACTGAAGTAAACTCAGGACCTTTTGCACGCTTATTCAAATTCATCGCCAGAGCGGTCACCCATCCAGGTAATTCGAACTGATCGGACGTATTGAATGGTACCTAGTAGCCACCATAAATTAAGATATTACTAGATATTTTCATCTGAAATTCGAAATGTCGAATTTTGACAAATTTCGAGAATTGTGGGACAGATTCTTCAAACCAAACCAGCTGTCAGTATGACAATTGATAATTTCATTTTATTATTATAAACTTTATAAACTTTAAAAGATAAAATCACAGATTTATCAAATTGCCCAACATCAGATCAGAAAAACACAATTTTTTTCCCGTGAAACAGCTGAAAAACTGAATTTTACATAACTCATTTCATCGATGCCCCATATTCAGAAGAATATGATGAATATTTTCTGAAATACCAAAGTTTCCAAAATTCTGCTAGTTTTTTTCCGAAATTTCACATGAACCTTCGTGTCGTTATTTTACGAGTACCTACGGTTTCAATCCGATGAAATCGGATCTCATTTACGAAACCCTTACGCTGATTTTACCCATGTACGAAAACAGCTGGCGCATTCGGACCTCGAAAATACCCTGAAACTTCCAAAACACTAGGCCTTTTCTTTCGGAAGTTGTAACAGTGTTTACAGACGCACGAACGAACAGAATTGAACCTCATTGTTCAAGACTTAAGGCACAAAATTCGAAAATTACAGACATTTGGTTCATAGAAACAAGCTAGCAAAAACGATACTACATCGAGCTAGCACAACCATTTCCAGTCAATCGATCAAAACTTTGTCATACGCTATGACTTGAGTGTTATTTATTTTTGTGAATCTTTGCATTTTTTCATTTAGAATTGCCAAGCAATTTTGGCTTTGCAGGAAATTCATGCTTATCTAAAAAATCACGAAAAGCACTGCCGTGAAGTCAGGAGCTTTTGAGCGCTCGTACATCCACCTTGTAGGTAGATTCGCATTTTCCAGTTTTAGAAATCAATTGAAGGAATTTTCGACAGCTGTCAAAAATATTCTGAAACTTAGGCGAAACTCCAGACTTAATGTCAGTGCTTCAGCTGACCAATTTTTTTTCGATAATTCGCTAGATCTTTCTACGGTATCTATGGTCTTGGTGATGCGATCTGAACAAAATTTCGCACATAGTTTGAATACATTATTTCTCAGCTAGGTGCAAAATTTCATTCCAATTCAATCAGTAGTTTCGAAACTATCAGGAAAAAATATTTTGAAAGGCCATATTTACGGAACCCCTAGTCTAATTCTGCTCATTGATGAACGTGACCGCGATTATCGCGATCCGAACCCACCCTGAAAATTTCAAGTTCCTAGGCCTTTCTGTTCAGAAGTTACAATTTTCTATGGTTTCTATGGTTCTGGTCATGCGATCTGGACAAAATATTGCTTTAATATAT
The DNA here is from genome assembly GCA_963966015.1 of Aphidecta obliterata. Taxonomy (NCBI): domain Eukaryota; kingdom Metazoa; phylum Arthropoda; class Insecta; order Coleoptera; family Coccinellidae; genus Aphidecta; species Aphidecta obliterata. The sequence continues at coordinate 8,358,127 of OZ014436.1, forward strand.
CATTCTCGATTGAAATACAAAATTTCATCTCGATCGAATCCGTAGTTTCGAAATGATCAAGAAACAAAAATTTCAAACGAACGTATTTACGGAACCCCTAGTATAATTCTGCTCATTGATAAACGTGAACGCGACACTTCAGATCCACACCTATCCTGGAAATTTCAAGTCCCTAGGCCTTTCTGTTCGAAAGTTATCATTTTCTATGGTTTCTATGGTTCTGGTCATGTGATCTGGAGAAATGTAGCTTGAATATATCATTGTCCATTATACGAAATTTCGTCACCATCGAATCTGTAGTTTTGAAATTATCAAGAAAACTGAATTTCAAACGACCATATTTACGGAACCCCTAGTATAATTTTGCTCATAGATGAACATGATCACGACATTCGAGATCCAAACCGATCCTGAAAATTTCAAGACCCTAGGCGTTTCCGTTCAAAAGTTACAATTTTCTATAGTTTCTATGGTTCTGGTCATGTCATCTGGACAAAATTTCACATGTAGCTTGAACACCTCGTTCTCCATTTGAGTGCGAAATTTCATCTCGATCGAATCTGTAGTTTTCAAGTTATCAGGGGAACAAAACTTTGAACGGCCATATTTACGGAACCCCTGGTGGAATTTGGCCCATTAACGAACTCAACCGTGGCATTCGGGAACTGAACCCACACTGAAAATTTCAAGTCTCTAGGTTGTTCCGTTCGAGAGTTATCGTGCTTACGTTCGGACGGACGGACAGACTCGAATTTTCCGACGGATTCATCATCAGTGAGTCAAACATAGTCGATTGAGACCATTTTCGGCTCAAAATTCGAAAAATATAGACATCGTGACGAAATGATATAGCCCTCGTGTAAGTAGTACGAGCGCTCGAAAATATTTCTCATCAACGTTCAGAGATCTCATTTGGTTTATTAGATTAAAATAAACCAAAACGACAAAAATTTCACCCCACACACAAAATTTCATTATATTTCGTTGAAAATAAATTGAAAAATTTAAGAGCTTCGCAAATTTCACCATTCTATGTTGGAAAGTTTTTTTTCACTAACTGAGTTTTAAGAAACCACTGCAAGTGTTTCGCCATACCATGGCTTCATCAGGTGACCTATAGGACAAATTTCAAAGATTGTCGATGGCAATCAATTAAACTGTTTATAGGTATACATAATTGAATAATCATTTACCACATCTGTGTAGAATAAAATTTTGACTACGAATTATAGTTTGCTGTTTGTAACTCATTTTGGCAAAAAAATGCATCTGGATCGTGTTTTCTCTCTGTTGGGAGATCTGCCATGAATCACGGTGCCATATGCATTCCAGCAATTGAATAAAGTGCTGGATTTCATCGCAAATTTGTATATTCTCTTTCAACTTTAATTAGGAAATTTTTCCTGAAGGGTATAATTCTAAAAGTTCAAACTAAGCAGAGGAAAAATTACTGATTGGAAAGGTCCTATAAAAAAAGTCAGGAGCTTGTGAGCGCTCGTACATCCACCTTGTAGGTAGATTCGCATTTTCCAGTTTTAGAAATCAATTGAAGGAATTTTCGACAGCTGTCAAAAAAGTTCTCAAACTTAGTCGAAACTCCAGACTTTGTGCTAATTTTTTTTCGATAATTCGCTAGAATTTTCTGCGGTATCTATGGTCTTGGTGATGCGATCTGGACAAAATTTCGCACGTAGTTTGAATACATTATTCCTCAGCTAGGTGCAAATTTCATTTCAAACAAATCAGTTGTTTCGAAACTATCAGGAAAAAAATATTTTGAACGGCCGTATTTACGGAACCCCTAGTCTAATTCTGCTCATTGATGAACGTGACCGTGAAATTCGCGATCCAAACCCACCCTGAAAATTTCAAGTTCCTAGGCCTTTCCCTTCGGAAGTTATAATTTTCTATAGTTTCTATGGTTCTGGTCATGCGATCTGGACAAGATATTGCTTTAATATATCATTCTCGTTTAAAATACAAATTTTATCTCGATCGAATCTGTAGTTTTGAAATTTTCGAGAAAACTAAATTTCAAACGACCATATTTGCGGAACCCCTTGTATAATTTTGCTCATAGTTAGCTCAAAGTTACAATTTTCTATGGTTTCTATGGTTCTGGTGATGCGAGCTGAACAAAATTTTGTGGATGTACAGAATTTAAATTTCGAACTGCACAAAACATTGTGTAAGATTTTCGGTGCATTCTTGAAATTTCTTTTCCGAACTGCAAAGGTGCGGTATTGGAAATCATACATCAAAAGCACCTAACTTATACAGGCGTATGTATCTTGATTTTCTAGAGCAGTACCAATATCGTAATTGGGATTATTGATTAAGGGTTGGCGGGTAGCACAGGATGTCTCAAGTTCAATAAATCTGAAACCAGTCGACTGAAATCTCGAAGTTAACAGATATATTAACTTCTTTCGCTTATCATTTCTGTAATTAAAAAAATTAGGACCAGAGTATGAATGGTTTTGGACATTTCCCATTTTTGTCAATATAACTTCACCCTGTACATAAACATTAAAAACACCTTTATGAGCGTGGAGAAGTTATTCAACGAAAAAATCCAAAGAAATTGCTTGGGGCTATAATACAGTAAGATTAATGAATTTAAATGTTAGATATCGTAAAAAAGGCGTTTTGTATCACCTGAGGACTGTGAGTCGAAAACGTTTAAAAGATTTAATTTGGCAGACCTGTGCCGATTCATTGAACCTGTAAAACACAAAAATGAAGAAATTTCGGCAAAATTAAAATTGCTTTTTTATGTATCTTGCATGTCCATCTTTAATGATAATTGTGGAGAAACAGTCATTACTTGAATCAATTGTAATGGAAACATAAATTCCTTTTAAACAATTGATTGAAAGCAACTTGTAGATTATCCAATACAAAATGAAACATTTTAACCGCACGAAATATTTCCTGTTGACCTGTGTTCTTTCAAAACGAACGCTCCTTTTGAAGAAATCATTTGTTGTGTAAATTTCCATCCTATAACCATCATTTGAATCAGCAAACTACTTTGCATCGATTTGTCCCCGTTTAAATATTATATTTTCATCTCCGACGTTTCGTTTATTTCAGATTTAGAAATGGAAGAAGAGTTTCATAATTCAGTCAAGTTCTCTTCTCGATATTTCGGCAAATCCTTATTCGACGAACCGGAAGCGAAATGAAAAAAATTCCGAATATTCTGAAACTAAAACACAGCATGTGTAACATTTGTTATTATACAGGGTATAGAACTTCTCGCAGAATAATTTGGAATTTGGATTTCATAGGATATGATTAGTGATGCAGAGGAAATAGATGAATGCGCTGATCAAATAATGGCCAAGGTTTTTCTGTCAAAAGCCTAAATACTTCCCGCAATCGATTTTGAAATTTCAAAATTGTTTCAACTTCGAAACTAAGATTTGTTTAATTGTGCAACTGTATCATCATTGAACCCTGTATTTCTAACCGTTCAAGAGATACCAATGACCGGATTATATGCAACTTGAAAATCTCGAAATATGCATAAAAAAAACTCAAAATTTGCATGAAAAATGTCAAAATATGCAACATTAAATTATTGAATACAAATTTTCAAACTTAATTTCAAAATCAGCATACTATGAGATGAGTTTGTAGTAGATTCATATTTGTATAATTAACAACTCATTATTTATGTATGTATTTATGAGAAGTGTTCATATCGACTTTCTTGCCATAGAACCATCTCTTGAAGTTTTCGATGAAACCTTATAAATAAGAGAAATATTCGAAAAGGTTTCTATTGAATGTTTTCTCCAACATGGTAAACTAGTGAACAACCTATTTTCTTGAGTATTCCTTGGTATCAGACATTTTTTTGTTCCTGCTACCATTTCGGATTCTGGACTACCATGTCTGATCAAGAAGAACACAGTCTTCTTTCAGTTATAAACATCTTGACGCAGTCAAATAAATAAATAGCAGAACAATTTATTTCTGTCCATTATCCTGTAAATGGTACGAAAATAGAGATAAAACAAATTTACAAAGCATTTTTTTATCAGTTGAAGCACGTGGATAAATATGTCCCGACTATGATCTGCATGTAATTCAATATTCTTCAGAGCTCCAATTTAAAACTTGCACTTCATTTCTCAACTATCAGCGAATATGAACTTGGTGATTAGATTAAGAATGAAGTAGGTATAAAATTGCACAGATTAAAAAATTAACTCTATGAAATGCGATATATTTTATGTGGGTAATTTTGAGAGCTCAATACTCGGATGATAATATTATTGAACACGATTGTGTTGAAGTTCAGACAGCGCGCCCCATTTGAAACTTTCAAAAAATGATAAATTTTATTTTGTACAAAACCTGGGCTTATTCATTCGATCAGATCGTTATTGCAATTGGAACCAACATTAAAAGGTGGACAAGTATATGTGCCCAAAAGGTCATCATTGTCGACTTAATCTATTTTTGGGGTGATCTTATAACTTCCAATAATACATTTTAATTTTTGAGCGCTCGTACTACTTACACGAGGGCTATATCATTTCGTCACGATGTCTGTATTTTTCGAATTTTGCGCCGAAAATGGTCTCAATCGACTATGTTCGACTCACTGATGACGAATCCGTCGAGAAATTCGAGTCTGTCCGTCCGTCCGTGAGCACGATAACTCTCGAACGGAACAACCTAGAGACTTGAAATTTTCAGTGTGGGTTCAGTTCCTGAATGCCTCGGTTGAGTTCGTTAATGGGCCGAATTCCACCAGGGGTTCCGTAAATATGGCCGTTCAAAGTTTTGTTCCCCTGATTTCTTGAAAACTACAGATTTGATCGAGATGAAATTGTGTACTCAAATGGAGAATGAGGCGTTCAAGCTACATGTCAAATTTTGTCCAGATCGCATGACCAGAACCATAGAAAACATAGAAAATTGTAACTTTTGAACGGAAACGCCTAGGGACTTGAAATTTTCAGGATAGGTGTGGATCTGAAATGTCGCGTTCATTTCATCAATGAGCAGAATTATACTAGGGGTTCCGTAAATACGGTCGTTTGAAAGTTTGTTTTCTCGATAATTCTGAAACTACGGATTTGATCGAGATAAAATTTTGTATTTTAAACGAGAATGATATATTAAAGCAACATTTTGTCCAGATCGCATGACCAGAACCATAGAAACCATAGAAAATCATAACTTTTGAACGGAAAGGCTTGGGAACTTGAAATTTTCAGGGTGGGTTTGGATCGCGAATGTCGCGGTCACGTTCATCAATGAGCAAAATTAGACTAGGGGTTCCGTAAATAAGGCCTTTCAAAATTTTTTCCTGGTAGTTTCGAAACTACTGATTGGATTGGAATGAAATTTTGCACCTAGCTTAGGAATAATGTATTCAAACTATGTGCGAAATTTTGTCTAGATCGCATCACCAAGACCATAGATACTGTAGAAATTTCTAGCGAATTATCGAAAAAAAATTGGTCAGCTGAAGCACTGACATGAAGTCTGTAGTTTCGCCTAAGTTTCAGAATTTTTTTGACAGCTGTCGAAAATTTCTTCAATTTATTTCTAAACCTGAAAAATGCGAATCTACGGTGGATGTACGAGCGCTCAAAAGCTCCTGACTTCACGGCAGTGCTTTTCGTAATTTTTTTTTTTAAATATAGTGTTCTATTTTTGATTTTTTTTTTTAACAGCCTATGAGACCTTACAATTTTACTACGAATAGCATATTATTTGAATCGTGCATTTTAAAGGCGAAATGTTACGAATAATCTAATGAAATATTCTCAAAGTGCAAGTGCATTTACCTTCAGCATTCTATTTGATGAAATCCAAGTCAATTGTTAAGAGTGAATTCGAATATTTTCTTCGGAGTAAATGAAAACTGGGTGAAGTGAATCCATGTGTGTTATGTATCATTCACATTCAATTAAAAGCAGAACTTCCTTCACCATCTTATGAAAGATAAAAAAGTATAACCAACTGGCCGAAACCATATTTTCATTTAGGAAGATAATTGAATCGAAATAGATTATCGTCTAATTTTGTTCAACAAAATCTTCTGATTAGACGATTTCTTTCTGCTTATGGTTATTATTCGTATAATAATGAGGATTAAATCATGAAGCACACGTAGTTTCACAAATGATAATAATTTCCTACGTAGTCGTTTCAAGTTGCTCGATTCAATAAGATTTCTCAACACTTTCCTCCGGTTATACACAGTTAACGAAAGAATTTATAGCTAAATATATATAAATAATCACGGACTATCGAAATTCAGATATGTGAATAACTATATAAGATAATTAAGGAATTTGATCAATGCATAAGATATTCTTCAAAAGATGAGTACTCAATTTTCGTTTATTATTAGCAAAGGTTTAACCCTTCGAAATTATCAGAGGAAATTTTTAGATTGAGAAAAAAATCCGTCTGTCCATCATTCAGAGCTTTTCCCGAAACTATATAAAAATTTGATAGAAAAATCACTTGTTATGCAACGCCAATCCATCTAGCTCGAGTATTCATGAATTTTAGGGGAAACAATTGAGGAATCAAATTTGAAAAAAATCACGAAAAGCACTGCCGTGAAGTCAGGAGCTTTTGAGCGCTCGTACATCCACCTTGTAGGTAGATTCGCATTTTCCAGATTTTGGAGGCCAATTGAAGGAATTTTCGACAGCTGTCAAAAAAATTCTGAAACTTAGGCGAAACTCCAGACTTAATGCCAGTGCTTCAGCTGACCAATTTTTTTTTGATAATTCGCTAGAATTTTCTACGGTATCTATGGTCTTGGTGATGCGATCTGGACAATTTCGCACGTAGTTTGAATACATTATTCCTCAGCTAGGTGCAAAATTTCATTCCAATCCAATCGTTAGTTTCGAAACTATCAGGAAAAAAATATTTTGAAGGGCCATATTTACGGTACCTCTAGTCTAATTTTGCTCATTGATGAACGTGACCGCAACATTCGTGATCCAAACCCACCCTGAAAATTTCAGGTCCCTGGGCCTTTCCATTCTAAAGTTATAATTTTCTATGGTTTCTATGGTTCTGGTGATGTGATCTGGAGAAATGTAGCTTGAATATATCATTTTCCATTAGTATACAAAATTTCGTCACGATCGAATCAGTATTTTTAAAATTATCGAGAAAACAAAATTTCAAACGACTATATTTACGGAACCCCTAGTATAATTCTGCTCATTGATAAACGTTATCGCGACATTCGAGATCTAAACCTACCTTGAAATTTCAGGTCCCTGGGCCTTTCCATTCTAAAGTTATAATTTTCTATGGTTTTTATGGTTCTGGTCATGCGATCTGGACATGTAGCTTGAGCACCTCATTCTCCATTTGAGTGCAAAATTTCATCTCGATCAAATCTGTAGTTTTCAAGTAATCAGGGGAACGAAACTTTGAACGGCCATATTTACGGAACCCCTGGTGGAATCTGGCCCATTAACGAACTCATCCGAGGCATTCGGGAACTGAACCCACACTGAGAGAGAGTTATCGTGCTTACGGACGGCCGGACAGACTCGAATTTTCCGACGGATTCGTCATCAGTGAGTCGAACATAGTCGATTGAGAGCATTTTCGGCTCAAAATTCGAAAAATACAGACATCGTGACGAAATGATATAGCCCTCGTGTAAGTAGTACGAGCGCTCAAAAATGTGATGCATAAAATAATGTAACTCGAAATGGCCGTTGTTGTGATTACTTAATTGACCATTTTTCATCGCACAGTTCTATTCCTAGTAGTTCGTGAGTTATGAAACATCGAATATTAATAAAGGAGAAATGAACCTCATTACGTCTTCTGTTATCGCTATAAATGCCACATTGTTAGTAGAGTCAGGTATCCCTACTGGAAATAATATACCTTGTGTGTAATTTGTAGATTTTTTTTGGGGGAATGAAAGCTACAAACATAAGAGAAAGTCTTAACAAGACTACCAGATATACGAATTACAATATAAAAATAATCATATTCATTCACCAAATACGAATTATTCAACCTAATAACCAATACCGTATCATCTTTCAGATCTGTCCCAAGCGGAGAGTCACCCAGGGATCAGTTTTGGATCCTCTTCTATTCCTGCTGTATGTTTCTGACTTACCTTGACTGATATCCTCCTGATGATGTGATGTTCCTCAACGATTCCTTCTCCCCTGGAGCTTCACATCTGGACTCAAATATCTGTAGGTCATAAATCGCTTTCCCAACTCCCCAAGGAAAGCGATTCATGACCTACATATTTGAGAAAGTTGTTTTTGGAACGGACAGGTGACGTGATTGGGAAAATTTTCTCTGATCGCCGTTGCCTTATGTTTTAAAGGTTTTCTGTTTCTCACATCGAATTTGTCATTTTGCTAACTGTACTAACGAGATCTGATATGGATAGAAACCGACCCACAGATGCAAATGATAAATTTGATGGTCTCTGGGATACATGAATTGTTTTGTTGGCTTGCTATTAGTTTATTTCATTACTGAATTTGATAATCTCAGATAAACAGCCGATATATTATTCTACTTTCTCTCTCATACACGTCGGCGGAGTGGGAGCCTGCTGGCCTGTCCATCGCGACGAGCGAAGAGATTCTCTTCTAGTTCAATATTTGATTACTCTATCTTTGTGCAAAATTTCATTCCAACCCAATCAGTAGTTTCGAAATTATCAGGAGAAAATATTTTGAACGGCCATATTTACGGAACCCCTGGTCTAATTTTGCTCATTGATGAACGTGACCGCGACATTCGGGATCCACGCCTATCCTGAAAATTTCAAGTCCCTTGGCCTTTCCGTTCGAAAGTTATATAAACGAACATGAAACATGCAAAAATGTATTCAGGAATTGCAAAATTATGACATTATACAGTCTGTATATCTATGAGTCAGTGATGTTCATTGTAAATAACTGTCAAGAGTTTAAAGATCTTAAACTTCAACATCATTATGATACAAGAGGAAAAAATTATCTACAAGAGGATAAACCAAACTACACCTTTTTACAAGAAAATGTAGCTTACTAACTGTGTGGAATAATTTTAAATCAATTCCTAGTAGATTACTTAAATATAAACTCACTTACTATGACATAGGTGAATTCCTTCAGGAAAATGATTCTGAGGAATTATAATTTGAGATTTATTTTTGAGCGCTCGTACTACTTACACGAGGGCTATATCATTTCGTCACGATGTCTGTATTTTTCGAATTTTGAGCCGAAAATGGTCTCAAATGTTCGACTCACTGATGACGAATCCGTCGGAAAATTCGAGTCTGTCCGTCCGGCCGTAAGCAAGATAACTCTCGAACAGAACAACCTAGAGACTTGAAATTTTTAGTTTGGGTTCAGTTCCCGAATGTTTCGGTTGAGTTCGTAAATGGGTTAAATTCCACCAGGGGTTCCGTAAATATGGCCGTTCAAAGTTTTGTTCCCCTGATTACTTGAAAACTACAGATTTGATCGAGATGAAATTTTGCACTCAAATGGAGAATGAGATGTTCAAGCTACATGTGAAATTTTGTCCAGATCGCATGACCAGAACCATAGAAAATTGTAACTTTTGAACGGAAATGCCTAGGGACCTGAAATTTTCAGGACAGGTGTGGATCTCGAATGTCGTGATGACGTTCATCTATGAGCAGAATTATACTAGGGGTTCCGTAAATATGGTCGTTTGAAATTTAGTTTTCTTGATAATTTCAAAACTACAGATTCGATCGTGACGAAATTTTGTATACTAATGGAGAATGATATATTCAAGCTACATTTCTCCAGATCACATGACCAGAATCATCGAAACCATAGAAAATTATAACTTCCGAACGGAAAGGCCTAGGGACTTGAAATTTTCAGGATAGGTGTGGATCTGAAATGTCGCGTTCACTTTTATCAATGAGAAATACGGTCGTTTCAAATTTTGTTTTCTCGATAATTTCGGAACTATGGATTCGATCGAGATGAAATTTTGTATTTTAATCGAGAATGATATATTAAAGCAATATTTTGTCCAGATCGCATGACCAGAACCATAGAAACCATAGACAATTGTAACTTTTGAACGGAAAGGCCTAGGAACTTGAAATTTTCAGGGTGGGTTTGGATCGCGAATATCGCGGTCACGTTCATCAATTAGCAGAATTAGACTAGGGGTTCCGTAAATATGGCCGTTCAAAATATTTTTTTCCTGATAGTTTCGGAACTACTAATCGGATTGGAATGAAATTTTGCACCTATCTGAGGAATAATGTATTCAAACTACGTGCAAAATTTTGTCCAGATCGCATCACCAAGACCATAGATACCGTAGAAAATTCTAGCGAATTATCGAAAAACAATTGATCAGCTGAAGCACTGACATGAAGTCTGGAGTTTCGCCTAAGTTTCAGAATTTTTTTGACAGCTGTCGAAAATTCCTTCAATTGATTTCTAAAACTGGAAAATGCGAATCTACCTACAAGGTGGATGTACGAGCGCTCAAAAGCTCCTGCCTTCACGGCAGTGCTTTTCGTAATTTTTTATAGATCTTTTGTTACTGGATCAACACCTGTACGGTATTTGATTTGATAAATACTTTATTATTATTATTTTATATATTTCTATGGTTCGGGTCATGCGATCTGGACGAAATTTTGCATGTAGCTCGAACCCCTTGTCGAATTTTGCGAACTCAACCGCGGCATTCGAGATCCGAACCTAACCTAAAAATCTCGAGTTTCTAGGTCATTCCGTTCGAGAGTTATCGTGTATACGGCTGGCCGGACGGACAGACTCGAATTTTTCGACGGATTCGTCATCAGTGAGTCGAACCTGGTCGATTGAGACCATTTTCTGCTCGAAATTCTCAAAATACAGACATCGTGACTAAATGATATAGCCCAGGTTAAGTATAAGTAGAACGAGCCCCATCCAACCAAAATTTATATGCTGTAAAAAATCATGGGGGAAGGGCAATTGCCCCCGACCCCCTTTATAGTCGCCCTCATCCAGTGCCAGACTAATGACTAATGACTCCTACTATGGATCTTCCATTGCCCGGGCATTCTTTGCGAAGACTTCCAAGGTGTTCAGGAGTTTCTCCCTTCTCCCCACAGAATCTACAGAATCATTTTCTGCGACACTGTCCCGTAAGGTGGTCCGTACGAAGATGTAGCACATGTTCTGGCTGAGGTCATGCTAGGTTCTTGTTCTAAGTAACTACATAAATCACGAACAAACCAATTTTCTGAGTGTTTAGTTTTTCACGTTCTCAATGTATTTATACAAATATCCACTGTTGGCCCCTTGTGTATGAAAGTTATGAATAAAGACATCTATCTATGGCAAGAATTCAGTTTAGAAATACCTCCACATGTGAAAATGAAATTGAAAGTGAAATCGTACACGTCTGCAGGTATAATAACGAACCACGGATCAGAATACGAAAAAGAATGTGGCACTTTTTACGTAATTGTTACATACACAACGATTCATCTAAAGTAGCACAAAATATAAAACCAAAACTACCTACCCAAAATTGATTACCTGCTTGACGAGGATTTTCTTGATGCTTATTCCTTCGCAATTAATTATTGAAACCAGACGAACTAGGCTAGTTTCCAGTGGCGGGTATAATGTATATTTTGCCAATAATGTACCTAGTGCATTTTCACGTTTCTTGCCGAGGAGTTGTAATTGTGGGATAACTTATGGCAAAAGATCAGTCACTGAGATCATTGATTCGCATTTTCCAGTATTAGAAACCAATTGAAGAAATTTTGACAGCTGTCAAAAAAAAGTGACCAATTTAGTTATCGATGATTCGCTAGAATTTTCCACAGTATCTATGGTCTTGGTGATGCGATATGGCAAAATTTCGCACGTAGTTTGAATACATTATTCTTCATCTTTGTGCATTTCATTCCAATCCAATCAAAAGTTTCGAAATTATCAGGAAAAAAATATTTTGAACGGCAATATTTAGGGAACCCCTGGTCTAATTTTGCTCATTGATGAACGATATCGCGAAATTCGAAATCCAAACCTACCCTGAAAATTTCAAGTCCCCAGGCTTTTCCGTTCGAAAGTTTCAATTTTCTATGGTTCTGGTAATGCGATCTGTACAAAATTTTGCATGTAGCTTGAACACGTCATTCTCCATCTGAGCGCAATTTCGTCACGATCGAATCAGTAGTTTCGAAGTAATCAGGAGAACCAATTCTGAACGGCCATATTCAAGAAACCCCTGGTCGAATTTTGCTAAATAACGAACTCAACATGGAATTCGCGATTCGAAAGGTTTCTATGGTTCTGGTCATGCGATCAAGACAAAATTTTGCATGTAGCTTGAACACGTCTCCATCTAAGTGCAAATTTCATCTCGATCGAATCAGTAGTTTCGAAGTAATCAGAAGAATACAATTTCGAACGGCCATATTTACGGAACCCCTTGTCGAATTTTGCGATTCGAACCTACCCTGAAAATTTCAATTTTCTAGGTCTTTCCGTTCGAGAGTTGTCGTGTATACGGCCGCATGGACGGAGAGACTCGAATTTTTCGAAGGATTCGTCATCAGTGAGTCGAACTTTGCCGATTGAGACCATTTTCTGCACGAAATTCGAAAAATACAGACATCATGTAAGTAGAGCAAGCACTCAACAAGTTGAAGAATCCCTTTATAGAATGAAGGGATTTTATATCTTATCGAATCTTAAAAAAAATATTAGGTGTTTTTCTGACTTTAAGACCATTAGGTTTGATGGGAATAATGCGGGGAGATCCAATTTGCAATTTTGGAGTTGGGTCTTACTATATGGATCAAAAACGCAACTATAAATCCAAATTAGTTAGTCTTTGAGTATCGAATAATCAATCCAAGTTTTCAAAGATGGAGTACGGTTCCACCATTCACTGTTGGGTGAACAGTCAGGTGGCGTAAGGACACAGTTACAAAGCAACATAGAACATAACGGAAGGGGTCTCCTGACTCGCACAAGCTCTGAGCTAATTAGAGGTTTCACAGAGACTTAGGAGAGTTGGGATATGAATGAAATAAATAGAGAACTTCCGGATAAACCAGGTATATGGTTTGAAAATTAGGTTATTTGACTACGAATTCTTCATCTGTGTGTCCAACCGAATCGTTAAAGACCATTTTCGGCTCAAAGTTCGATACTTAACGAAATCATAACAGGCACTGACATCTTTTGGCATTCTTGAGAACTAATGAGCGATAATTTGATGAATTATATTTTACGGAGATACTCAGATGACAAGTCTCAAAAAGTGTTAATAACTCGATGATTTTTGGTTCGGAAATTTCATCAGTCTATGTTATTTAGCTCTTATATCATTCAAAATAAATGTATCGATGAGCATTTCTCTGGTAACGTTTTTCTGCCCTATCATTTTTCCTATGGAGAGAAGTTGACCCTCTTGAATAAAGATATGTATTTATATATAAACCCCCACTAAAACAGATACAACGAAACCAGTAGATTTAGTTCTGAAATCTATTATTCAGGGCTAGATGAACAATAGTTTCATAAAAATTTTCATATAAATGCTCGTAAAATCAATGTGCCTCCACTTAATGATTTCTCTACCCTTCCATTCATAAATAATCCCCGTGAATATTGATCATTTTTGTAGGTGCTTATACAGATTGTAGCAATGTGGTGCTCGAAAAGAGAGAAATCACTCTAAAAAAAATTGATTTCGAATTTTCAAATGGTCTAAAATATAGATCCTAGTTCCGAAGATTCCGTTAGCTGGCGCCACTAGATTGTTCAGTTTCAGGCATAATTTTCGAATGCCACATAGGTACATATTGAAACTTATAATTTTTCATCAGATGCACTGTTTACAGACATGCTAGAAAATTCAAACAATCATCTATTCCATTCCATCTCGATTCCACAATCTAGATTTAACGAAATATCTTCATTCATCATTCACCTAAGACATCCCTAAAAAAGATTGACAAGTTGCCTGTCTCTTATTTCAGTTTTCTTGTCAATAAATTATTGATTTACATGATTTCATAACATAGCAGAGCTTGGGGGTAAAAAATATTCCATTGAATACTATATGATCATACTTTTCAAATTTCAGGATCCTATGTTGGATTTTTTTTGTGAGCGCTCGATCTACTTACACGAGGGCCATATCATTTCGTCACGATGTCTGTATTTCTCGAATTTTAAGCCGAAAATGGTCTCAATCGACAAGGTTCGACTCAATGATGACGAATCCGTCGAAAAACTCGAATCTGTCCGGCCGGTCGTATACACGATGACTCTCGAACGGAACGATCTAGAAATTTTCGGGGGAAGTTTGAATCTCGAATGCCTCGGTTAAGTTCGTTATTGGGCAAATTTGACCAGGGGTTCCGTGAATAAGGTCGTTTGAAATTTAGTTTTCTTGATAATTTCAAAACTACGGATTCGATCGACGAAGTTGTTTATTTTAATGGAGAATTATACAATTCAAGCTACTTTTTTTCCAGATCGCATAACCAGAACCATTTTAAATTCCAATTATTGAATACAAAATCCTTATATTTCTGTAACAGCTGATTCGGCATAATTGAAGAAGAGCTGCTGTCATTTTTTGACAGCTGTCAAAAATTTCTTCAATTGGTTCCTAAAACTTGAAAATGCGAATCTACCTACAAGGTGGATGAACGCTCTAAATTTTCCGACTTCACGGTAGTGCTTTTTGAGCGCTCGTACTCCTTACACGAGGGCTATATCATTTCGTCAAATTTTTGTATTTGTCTGTATTTTTGGAATTTTGAGCCGAAAATGGTCTCAAACGACTATGTTCGAATCACTGATGACGAATCTGTCAGAAAAATCGAGTCTGTCCGTCCGTAAGCACGATAACTCTCGAACGGAACAACCTAGAGACTTGAAATTTTCAGTGTAGGTTCAGATCCCAAATGCCTCGGTTGAGTTCGTTAGTGGAATGAATTCCACCAGGGGTTCCGTAAATATGGCCGTTCAAAATTTTGTTCTCCTGATTACTTCGAAACTACAGATTCTATCGAGATGAAATTTTGCACTCATGAGGTGTTCAAGCTACATGTGAAATTTTGTCCAGATCGCATGACCAGAACCATAGAAAATTGTAACTTTTGAACGGAAACGCCTAGGGACTTGAAATTTTCAGGACAGGTGTGGATCTCGAATGTCGTGATGACGTTTATCTATGAGCAAAATTATACTAGGGGTTCCGTAAATATGGTCGTTTGAAATTTAGTTTTCTTGATAATTCCAAAACTACAGATTTGATCGTGACGAAATTTTGTATATTAATGGGGAATGATATATTCAAGCTACATTTCTCCAGATCGCATGATCAGAACCATAGAAAATCATCACTTTCGAACGGAAAGGCCTAGGGACTTGAAATTTTCAGAGTAGGTGTGGATCGCGAATGTCGCGGTCACGATCGTCAATAAGCAAAATTAGACTCGTGAATATGGCCGTTCATAATATTTTTTTCCTGAGCATTTCGAAACTACTGATTGGATTCGAATGAAATTTCGCACATAGCTGAAGAATAATGTATTCAAACTACGGGCCAAATTTTGTCCAGATGGCATTACCAAGACCATAGATACTATAGAGAATTCTAGCGAATTATCGAAAAAAATTGGTCTGCTAAAGCTCTGATGTTAAGTCTGGAGTTTCGCTTTAGTTTGCGAATTTTTTTGAGAGCGGTCAAAAAATTTTTCATTTTGTTTCTGAAGCTGGAAAATGCGAATCTACCTACAAGGTGGATGTACGAGCGCTCAAAAGCTCCTGACTTCATGGCAGTGCTTTTCGTCATTTTTATAATTATCATTTTGCAATTGATGAATTTGGAGGAAACCACCTCTTCTCAGAGCTACCCTGAAGACAGTTCTAAACATAGGAATTCCATGGATAATGGAAATATCCCAAATAATAGGAAAGCTCAATTTAAGACTATATGATTATCTACACTATAATTATCACCTGGAGTTGTATATTGTTTGTTGGGTAAATAAGATTTCTAATGAATTCCTCACCTGGGGGCAGAATAGGTTTGTATTACCACTTACCTATTAAGATTATTCAAAACCTATAGAAGAACATGAACAGCATGAATATCAAAACCTGGGAAACCTACCAGAAAACTAGGAGAAATTAAATCTCAAAACAACTACACAGCTAATGGCTTCAGCTGAAATGAAAAAAAAAAAAACGATTGACCCTCATTTGCAGAATCTATGTTTCTTCTGTAATTTGAACTACGTTGTCAAATTGAAAGGAGTACCAGAAAATTTATTGAGATTATAATCTTCAATTTGGAGTATATCAGATCTAAGGTGGTGTTCTCATCAGGGGGCTCCTTTATCTCAGTCCAAACATTATTTTATTATCGATTTGTTTGTTCAAATCGCTCAACAATAAAATATTGTGTGTGCATATAATTTTTTCATTTCTTGATGTAACCAGCTACAAAGATTAACTTCACAACAACTCGCAGTACAATAAATAATAACATCCAAATGCTATGTTGTTTATTTGCAAATTTTATATTTTGTGATTTATACCCTCAGTTTGTAATGTGTACCTTACGACAAATGAAAATTTGAGGAAGCCGGCCTTGCATTAGATTCATCTTCAAGACACTGCACTGAGGTCTGAAGTTGCGAATGATGATTTTGATATTCTCTTGGGTAACCTGGATTGACTTATTGACCAGCTTTGCATTATTCTGACTAATGAAATGAACAATTTCATTGAATTTGGGAATGAACACCCTCATTATTATTATGCAATAAATGTAACATGAATGGTAGAAATCCTCGTTCATAGATTTTGCCCCTATAAAAATTGAAATTTCACCTTCATATGTAATGACGATAAAATGTCACTCCACCTTTGAATGTACTGTAGAAAAATTTGAACAAGGCAATTTGGATATAAAAGAAGCAACGGGTACATGAATGTTCCATAATTATACTTACATTATTAATACATAAAACTCAATATTTACAGTCATAATAAATTAATCGGGTAGAAAACTTTACATTCTATTGAAAGTATAAGGAGTTTGATGTTGGGAATTGGCCATGGTAGTCACAATATTACCCTGTTCATTGATGACATAACCAGTATTAGTCAACTGATAAGAAAATGTACTTGCCGATGTGTGATTAGTTGAGTGTTCCGCTGAAATATTATTGTTCGGAATCAACTGTGGAACTGGTGTGACCAAAAATGCTTGCTGATGATGTTGAGTTGAAGAACCGTCATTCGGGGCAACAACTAAGGGGATAACTTGCTGAATTTCCTCATTTATAATACATTTACGAATTTGTTGATCCCTAGGAATTTCAATTGCTTGTATGGTTTGCTGTTTAGGTATAGAATGGATCTGTTGAGTTTGATTCTGCTGCACTTGATGTTGCTGATTATTTTGTGAATTAGACGAGGCTTTAGGTTCGATTTTACAAAATTTCACATGAGGAAATTGTTCTTTCATGAAATGTCGAAACGTTGAATATCCCATTAGTTTGGTTCCAGGATCTAGAATTTGGCTATATTCTTTATAAGCGTCATGTAAATTCTTCCTTGTAACATCCCATGGCAGCTGTATCGGTAGTTTTGTGTTAACGATATCACGATCTCCAGTATGCTGCTCCAAATATTGCTTGAGAAAGTCTGTAGCATGCCGATAAATATTCAGGGGAAATGTATTGTGAGGTTTTTTACCCTGGTTCCCATGAATTCTTGGAGCAACTCCGTGAGTCATTACATGCTTCCTTATTCGCTTGAGTTGGTAATGTGTACAATTCTCTAAATACAAGAAAGCATCCAAGCAAACTCTTCTTCCTTGGTATACGTATTGAGCTCGTAATCTTCTCCGTTCTTTATGCCTGACTGTTGTATCGGGATTTGCTAAGCATGCCATGGTAACGCCCATCAAATACATGTCATGTTCACCCTTTGTCAACTCGGCAATATTCAGTCTATGTTTGTATACATTATCTGGATTAAGTCCTCTAAAACAACTTTCATCTTGACATTCACATCCTCTTTTGAATCTTTCCTTAACTTGTGCCGAACTCTCTTCGAGTTTTGTTGGATCATTAGCATCGGAGTCTATAGGATCGGCTTTTTTCTTCTTTTTAACTGGCGATTTTTTGATATTTACTTTAGGTGGAGTCTTATTTTTCACACCACGGATTTGATTCTGGATTTTAGAAGAAAGAACTTCCTCATCTTCTATAACTTGGGTGGTGGTATAAATAGTATTGACATTATACTTATGTTCTGGTTCTACTTGTAAGGAGGCACCTTCCCATATTACCTAAAAATAATAGTAGTTGAGAAGTGTAATCATTTCACGTTGGAAACATACTTTTGTAGAAAAGAAAAAGAACACGGGGGAGTAGCAATTTACATCAGATACAATGAGTGATAAGGCAAAGGACTATTAAAAGACAAAGTATCCTAGACTTAATGAGTACATATAATATAAAGCCAACTATACATCAACCAACTCGAATAGCAAAGAACTCAGCACCATGTATTGATGGAATTTTTACCAATGTTGAGATACCATATGAAGTCAATATCATTGACACGCACATATCTGACCACACAGCTCAAAAAATAGTGTTCGACACAAATGTAGTACAAACAGAGTATAAGTATAGACGTATTTTCTCACAAAAAACAATACAACACCTTAGGGATTTACTTAAAGCACAGAATTGGCTTTCTCTTTATGAAATCGACAAAAAAGACACTCAGTTTGATCACTTCCATCAGTTATTCTTGAATAAATTTAATGAAGTGTTTCCAACTAAAAAAATCAATATGAATAGAAAACGAAAAACTGAAAGAATGGATCCAATAGCAGAAAATATCAAACAAAAAGTAGATATACTACTGGTGCTCAGAACACACGATAATTCCTTCAAGGAGATGTACCGGGAACGAAAAATACAATAATCATTTGAGAAAGAAGAATAGATAAAAAATTTGACATGGCCATAAAAACATTAGAAAATAAAAGCAAAACTATGTGGTCATTCATAAAGTCGATAAACAACTCCCAGAAAAGAGATCAATTTCAGATGAATGGAAATCCACAATATATTGTAAACGAGATGAACACCTTCTTCGTAAACACTGCAACAAAATTGACTGCAAATATTACAAAAAGGAACAGTAAATACAAATATGTAGAAACAGATAAATCATTGCTATTGAAGAAAATGAGTATAGAAGAAACCAGAGAAAAGATTAGAGCAAGTGTTTATGCTCTCAGAATAATGACACGATACACTGGTAATGAGGCTATGAAGGTTTAATATCATGCAACAGTGGAATCAAAGTTTAGATTTGAGATTCTACGGAACATCCAAATATAACCAATCTTGCATGAGTTTCTTCAAGAAAAATGGAAAACTGACCATAAGTGCTATTTATATACAGGAATGTTTACTATTAATGAAGAGGAACAACAACTGTTCCAAAAATATGAGAATAAGAAAGTATTCCATAAGACCATATATATCCCAAGTTCAATATAACAACAAGGCAACGACAAGTAGAATACAGATGCCTGAAGATTTTCAATTAATTGCCTGAAAGCATAAAATTAACAGAGGATATCAAAGGATTCAAGAGGAAACTGTATGGATTTCTGTTGAATCTGGAACCATATAATACGACAAGTTATTACACGAGATAAATTGCTTTAGAATTTTCTATTTTTGACACTGTTTCACTTCACTCTCATGTATACATACTGAATTTGATTTGAAATAAAGGCCAATTTATTATTATTATTATTATTGAATTGGTTGCAAGAAGAATAAGGTACAACTACCTGATGATCATCCATTGTGTGGGTGAAATGACTGTTCGCATCGATAGTGGAAAATAACGAATGAGTGCCCAATTGCACAGGAGTATGCCATTGTAATGTGGTTTCATTTTCTCCATTTTCATTAGGTTTTGGTTGAGTGGACTGATAAGAGTTTTGGGGCGACTCATCGTCTTCCCCGGTATCCACTATTATTCCTTCTTTACTCTCAATACGTTCTACAGATAATAACGTATGAAGAACTTCACTAGCTTCTTTTTCAGCAGCATCAACTTGAGCCATACCCGTGAGAACTATTTGATTGCAATTAACAATCCATAGAGATGTTTTCTATGTATGTGCTCATTCTCTCTGATGAGGAAACATATTTGCTAGAAAAATTATGTATTTTGTATAAAACATGAATTTCTAGTGGGATTGATTGAGCATTTTTGGTAATATGGACTTGTTTGGATTCGAAATGATCTAATATCATCGCCAACAGCTGTGTTAATAAATATGAATGAAATCTAATAAAATGGGTTTAAATTTTTGACATCGGGAACCCAAACATAAACAAAAATATGTAGTCTCAAGTTGAAGTTTTGCGAAAACCGTCTTTAAGACATTGCTGAAAGGTTCATAATCGCTTGTTCGAAGACGAATCATACAAAACTAGTCCGTATTGGCATCCATTAATGCTTCGTCCAACTTACCTTTTCTCTGTATTTAAAAATATAACCTGACTAAAACAATATTCAATCCAATGTTAGTCATAAGTATCAAAGGATAGCGTGATAATAACTTCAGTTTGTGTGTATGAAACTTCTTGCAACATTCATCAAACTCAAATGCCTTACAACAACAAGGAACGCCATTACAGAATCATAATATTTCATTTTTCAGAAGCTGATGCGCCCTTTTCTAATGTTGAATGCGCAACCAGTAACCATCGTTTTATGTTGAACTCACTTCTATGCTCATGAAATATAACAAACAAAAAATGCCTCAAGTGAAAATATTAAGAAAAAATTGATGAAAAGCACTGCCGTGAAGTCAGGAGCTTTTGAGCGCTCGTTCGTCCACCTTGTATATAGATTCGCATTTTCCAGTTTTAGAGACCATTGAAAAAATTTTGACAGCTGTCAAAAAAAATTTCAAACCAAGGCGAAACTCCAGACTTCACGTCAGTGTTTTAGTTAACCAATTTTTTTTTCGATAATTCACTATAATTTTCTACGGTATCTATGGTCTTGGTGATGCGATCTGGACAAAATTTCGCACGTAGTTTGAATACATTATTCCTCAGCTAGGTGCAAAATTTCATTCCAATCCGATCAGTAGTTTCGAAACTATCAGGAAAAAAATATTTTGAACGGCCATATTTACGGAACCCCTATTCTAATTTTGCTAATTGATGAACGTGACCGCGATATTCGCGATCCAAACCCACCCTGAAAATTTCAAGTTCCTAGGCCTTTCCGTTCAAAAGTTACAATTTTCTATGGTCTCTATGGTTCTGGTCATACGATCTGAACAAAATATTGCTTTAATATATCATTCTCGATTAAAATACAAAATTTCACCTCGATCGAATCCGTAGTTTCGAAATTATCGAGAAAACAAACTTTCAAACGACCGTATTCACGGAACCCCTAGTATAATTCTGCTCATTGATGAACGTGAACGCGACATTTCAGGTCCACACCTATCCTGAGAATTTCAAGTCCCTAGGCCTTTCCGTTCAAAAGTTATGATTTTCTATGGTTTCTATGGTTCTGGTTATGTGATCTGGAGAAATGTAGCTTGAATATATCATTCTCCATTAGTATACAAAATTTCGTCACGATCGAATCTGTAGTTTTGAAATTATCAAGAAAACTAAATTTCAAACGACCATATTTACGGAACCCCTTGTATAATTTTGCAACTACGTCCAGATCGCATCACCAAGACCATAGATACCGTAGAAAATTCTAGCGAATTATCGAAAAAAATTGGTCAGCTGAAGACATGAAGTCTGGAGTTTCGCCTAAGTTTCAGAATTTTTTTGACAGCTGTCGAAAATTCCTTCAACTGATTTCTAAAACAGGAAAATGCGAATCTACCTACAAGGTGGATGTACGAGCGCTCAAAAGCTCCTGCCTTCACGGCAGTGCTTTTCGTATTTTTTTTTAAGAGCTAACAAAATATGTCAAGTGTATGACATTTTTGAACAGGCAATGAGAGTATTTTGAAAATGTTGTCCATTATTTTCAAAATCTTTCATGGTAAAACTTTTTCATAATTTTCATATTTCATTGCAACAGTTGATATCGTAACTATTCTTCCCTTTTTTTTCGGTAATACCTACTAACAAAAAAAAAGGTCAAGTGTGCCAGTGTACGGCGTTTTTGAAAAGGCCGGCAATCGAATCACCTTCAATACAAGGTGTCATTCAGCGTAAATAAATTTAAAAAAATAAATGGAAACAAAAGTTTCGAATCATCAAGCATCGAGTTACAAATAAAGGGAAAAACCTCCAATAAAATGGTAACTTCTTATGGCCAAAACTATACAGGCTGTCCCGGCACTACGTGTCTCTTTCACAGGTGTGAATAAGGAATATGAAGACGAGTCAGGAATGCTTAAATTTTTTTTTTCTACGACATCTCCCTGCGAAGATATGTGCCTCCATACTCCCATAATTCAGTTTTTTTGTAATGACTTCCGAACGACTCAACCGATTCTGTTAATTTTTCGAATCTGAGTCAATACAAATATCATTGATATCTGTATATACTATTCGACCGGGCGCTTTCGTGTTTACACATACTGAATATTGTCATTCAATTATCATTATAGAGCAAGGTTAAATTCTCGAAATCTTCAATTTAACGCGAATTCCCTATACGTGAAGCCAATTATTGCTCGAAGAACATTGGCACGTTATTTTGGTCCTAAAGAACGATGCATCTTACTTCATCTTAATCGCTATCTCCCTTGTTTTTTAAATATGTAGTTCTTATCTTACGGTTTGCACCGAACGATGATGTTATCTCCTAGTGAATGAAAACAATTCGACACTTCTCGTAATCGTATTTTTCATTCGCTTTCCGTGAGCTGTTCTTATTTGTTGATATTTTATGTTCCTACTTTCCTTCTATTTCTATCGCGAAAAAATGAAGTGAAGATTTTGCGCCTCTATTTTTAGTTTCTTATATTTAGACTTGTTTCTTATTACGCGACTTGAAGCGGTAGTTTTGTTTTCATTTCATTCCACCGACGAAAGAGCCAAAGACTGAAGTAGTGTTGTGGCTGGGTGAGCCGATTCAAATCGTGTTATGCTCCGCAAGTCTGAACACTTCTAGTTACTTCTAATTGACTATTTTCGTATCAACACTATCAAGATGGTTAAAGGTATGTAGAGAAATGGCAAACGTTATAATTACTGCTTGTTTTGAATTTTCAACATTGACCTTTTCACCTTGTCACCATTTTTATAATTGACGATACAGACGGTTTACGATAAAAACATCTTGCTAATTCGTTTCAAATGATAACCGTAGTTTGAAAAAACGGAGTATTATTTTTTTGCTAAGGTATTCTATTTCTATTTTCTCTGATTCGTTATAATAATATATAATAATTATATTCGTAATTTTTTCGAAATTGTTTACCTATTTCCTCATTCGTTCTTGTTAAATAATAACTTGCCTGAGATATCTTGCATATATTTAGTCGGTTTTCTGTTCACAATTAGGTATCTAAATAAATTATTTATATTCAAAAATACATACTTAGTGACCACTTCATGTTGTACCTGGACATTCAATTTCCTCCGCAGAAAATGATTGGGCTTATGAAAATTTTATTATTTAATTTCTCGCATCTAGCAAATGAATTTTTCGTACCCTGCAGGGTGCTTCAATCAAGGTCTCCTATTAGTTAGAGAATAATTTTAAGAGGTTGAAAATTAAATCGGTCAGGTTCTCTTCAAACGGCTTAGGGCACGTTACCTGAAGCACCCTGTATAATCTGAATAGATATAAATATTCAACTTTTTATTGAATAATCAGCAGGAGGTTGATATGGAATGTAAGGAAATTGATAGATTCGAAATAAACAGATTCAAACTTGAGAGGACAATGTAGTATTTATTATCGTATCAACTAATTGTTTGTTTACTTTTTAAAATAAATTATTGATGAATATTTTTGGACGATTGAAGTACATAGAGAACATTTTTTATATGACACTCATTTGGAAATACAGGTACAATATTGTAACAAGTGATAGACTGGGTCATGACTGTTCAGAATATCAAAATTTCATCTGAGTAAAATCGTTTTCCTGATGAATTTCTGGAAAACCGCTACTTCGACCCGGTTTTATAGGTGAAAATTCTACAAATTGACACTAATTCAAATATTTTTGCTGTTTTGAATTACCGATGAGTGGTGCTAACAAATGTACAGAACAATTTTTCAACATTTTTTCGAGAATAGGGCGCAAAATTCCACCAATATTTAGTCACACTGTATTGTGAAGAATGATAACCATGTGGTTGAAATTTATTTCAAAAAATTACGAGAAGCACTGCCGTGAAGTCAGGAGCTTTTGAGCGCTCGTACATCCAGCTTGTAGGTAGATTTGCATTTTTCAGTTTTAGAAAATAATTGGAGGAATTTTCGACAGCTGTCAAAAAAATTTTGAAACTTAGGCGAAACTCCAGACTTCATGTCTTCAGCTGACCAATTTTTTTCGATAATTCGCTAGAATTTTCTACGGTATCTATGGTCTTGGTGATGCGATCTGGATAAAAGTTTGCACGTAGTTTGAATACATTATTCCTCAGCTAGGAGCAAAATTTCATTCCTATTCGATCAGTAGTTTCGAAACTATCAGGAAAAAAATATTTTGAACAATATTTTGAACAAAATGAAAAATTTTTTGACCGCTGTCAAAAAAATTCTCAAACTAAAGCGAAACTCCAGACCTAACATCAGAGCTTTAGCTGACCAATTTTTTTTCGATAATTCGCTAGAATTATCTATGGTCTTGGTAATGCGATCGGGATAAAATTTGGCCCGTAGTTTGAATACATTATTCTTCAGCTATGTGCAATATTTCATTCGAATCCAATCAGTAGTTTCGAAATGATTAGGAAAAAAATATTATGAACGGCCATATTTACGGAACCCCTAGTCTAATTTTGCTCATTGATGAACATGACCGCGACATTCGCGATCCAAACCCACCCTGAAAATTTCAAGTTCCTAAGCCTTTCCGTTCAAAAGTTACAATCTTCTATGGTTTATATGGTTCTGGTTATGCGATCTGGACAAAATGTTGCTTTAATATATCATTCTCGATTAAAATACAAAATTTTATCTCGATCAAATCCGTAGTTTCAAAATTATCGAGAAAACAAAATTTCAAACGACCGTATTTACGGAACCCCTAGTATAATTCAGCTCATTGATAAACGTTAACGTGGTTTCTATGGTTCTGGTCATGTGATCTGGAGAATGTAGCTTGAATATATAATTCTCCATTAGTATACAAAATTTCGTCACGATCGAATCTGTAGTTTTGAAATGATCAAGAAAACTAAATTTTAAACGACCATATTTACGGAACCCCTAGTGTTATTTTGCTCATAGATGAACGTGATCACGACATTCGAGATCCACACCTATCCTGAAAATTTCAAGTCTCTAGGCGTTTCCGTTCAAAAGTTTTCTATGGTTTCTATGGTTCTGGTCATGCGATCTGGACAACATTTCACATGTTGCTTGAACACCACATTCTCCATTTGAGTGCACAATTTTATCTCGATCAAATCTGTAGTTTTCAAGTAATCAGGGGAACAAAACTTTGAACGGCCATATTTACGGAACCCCTGGTGGAATTTGGCCCATTAACGAACTTAACCGAGGCATTCGAGAACTGAACCCACACAGAAAATATCAAGTCTCTAGGTCGTTCCGTTCGAGAGTTATCGTGCTTACGGACGGACGGACGGACAGACTCGAATTTTTCGACGGATTCGACATCAGTGAGTCGAACATAGTCGATTGAGACCAATTTCGGCGCGAAATTCGAAAAATACAGACATCGTGACGAAATGATATAGCCCTCGTGTAAGTAGTACGAGCGCTCAAAAACGCTCATTTCGCCCAGATTCTAAAATGAAACTCTCTATTATCATTTTTGGAAGAAGGTGATATTTCTAATGAAAAGTTATATGCATTTCTTGAAAATTGTTTGTATGTCTGAAAAACATTTGAAAAAGTTTTAGTTAGTTTTTATAGTAATTTTTTAGTTTTTATAGTAATTTTCAGCAGCAAAGACATTTGTTTGGGTATAAATTTGTTGACTAAAATCTAAACGGTCATGGCCTAGTCTGGTTCGAATATTCTACAAGCTTTTCTGGACACCAAGAGCGGATCGAAAATTTTTTTCCGGGGGGGGGGTCACAGGATTTTTTCTGGGGGGCACAATAGGCGAAAGGCAAAAAAATCTTCTAAGTATGTACTGAACTCTAATAGTTTCGTTATGTATGTATGTCTGCATGTCAAAGTCATTTTGACTTTTGGCCCCATATGGGTGAAATTTGGATGGCAGTTGTCTTTTATGAACAGAATGACCCCAAAAAAGGATTATGGGATGCACCCGCTATAAAAGTTCCCAGGGGGTTGAGATATTTTTACCTCGAACGATTCAAAATTTTATAATAAATCATAAACCAAAAACATTTTGAGACCGCTAAATCTCTAAATTATTCATCTTCAGGAGCTTGGGTGACATTGGCTACCAATGACTCGTACTCCTTGGGCGCCCTTGTTTTGGCGCATTCTTTGAAGCAAGTGGGCACCCAGAAAGAGCTTGCTGTCCTGGTGACTCCAGGAGTAACAAATTCTATGAGGTAAGTAAAATGGTGAACTTGTATCATAAATATAAAAATAACCCTGTAGTTGGCACCATTTCACAGGAAAGTTCGCAATTTCATCCAGTGGGTGGAATTGGTATAGCCTTGGAACAATGCACGACATGAATTTGCGATTCAAAATGTATCAAACTCATCTAAAACCTATATTTATCTAGTTAATTTATTTTCCATGAACAAGATCCAGGATGTCTGTTGAACAAGATATTTTAGAGATTGTTTTTGGCGCGGATATTTATTTTCCGAAATCTTTATTGTGGATATGATAGAGGAATTTTCCACACGCTATGAAGGGAATATTCTGAATGTTTCCTCTATAGATCATTATAAATACAGGATGCGTTTAACTCGAGGCGATTAAGCCTGTGTTGGCGTTTTGCTTCGTTTATATTCGGGACTTTACATGGATTGGCTGAATTCCATTCTTCATGTTCTCTATAAATAAATATATTTATTCCGAATTCACTAAAACATATCTTGCCATTGTTCCCAACATTGCCAGTTTCTTCGAATTTGTTTTGGGAAAAGGCTTCAGGATAATTCTCATGGGTTTCGATCACATTTACATCTTTTTGCAGGGCGAGGCTCTCCGAAGTATTTAATTCAGTGAAAGAAGTGAACATATTAGATTCTAGAGATAAGGCTAACTTGAAATTACTTCAACGACCTGAACTGGGAATTACATTCACCAAGTTACACTGTTGGCAACTTACTGAATACGAAAAATGTGTATTTTTGGATGCTGACACATTGGTATGTATTCAATGTCTTTTAAGGTATCTTTATTTAAATCATCAGGAGACTTCTGAGAACTTAAAATACTCTGGTAGTCGCCAGAAGTGTATCAAATTAAGCTGAATTTATATCGTTTTCAGGTTCTACAAAATTGTGATGAATTGTTCGAGAGAGAAGAACTATCTGCCGCTCCGGATGTTGGCTGGCCAGACTGTTTCAATTCTGGGGTGTTCGTTTATAGGCCGTCGGAAGCAACATACAACAGCTTAATTCAATTTGCATTAGATAAAGGATCATTCGATGGTAAGACTGCCGATATAAATGCCAATTGAATTGAAGTTATTCTTCCTTCCCCATTTCGATTCGAAGAACTACTGACAAAAGTTCTTTCAATATCTAGGACTGTTTCAAGCATACTTACTTCATACCTCCGAAGAATTACTCAGTAACCTATACATATTACGGTGATGATCTTATAGATTTTCTCTATTTTTCTCTGTATCAGCAAACATCATTCAGCAGTGTACTCTATTGAAATTTTTTTTCTCAAGGTGGAGATCAAGGACTCCTCAATCTGTATTTTTCCGATTGGGCACATAAAGATATCAGCAAACATCTCCCGTTCATTTATAATGTTTGTTCAACAGCTTTCTACTCCTATTTACCAGCCTTCAAGCAGTAAGTTAATTTCTTTCCGATTTCTTTTCAGACCAATATTGAATTGTGAGATTTCAGATTTGGAAAAGATGTTAAAATAATACATTTCATTGGTAATGCGAAGCCTTGGTTGCAATATTTCGATACAGAAACGAAGAAAGTTCGTCCAAGCAGGGATTTGGGACACCTAGAACCAATCCTACAAACATGGTGGAATATATTTTGTAGCATGATTCATCCGAATTTAACTCCTGACATGGTGAGTACTTTTTCTTCCAGTTCTTGGGTCTTATCTATCATATTTTGTGAACATCCATACTTTGAGTATATTGATTTTTATTAATTGAAAATAGTATATTTATTACTTGGGATTGAGCATCAATTTTCTAAGCCAATTATGTACTACTGAAGGTAAGTTGCGTCAGGTAGATCTATTCAACTATCAACACAAAGAATTTTTGGTGAACTAAAGAGTGAGTAAAATATCTCCCTGTGTGTAACATATCAGTACCAACTTTAATACAAAGAAGTTTTTATAACTCAATGAGAACATTTCTCAGATAATTTTTGTGCGTGTTAGCTTCCTCCACCTTGAATGCATGACATGGAGGATATGTTCTATTTTTTTTATTTAATGCATACTAACCTTTTTTTATCTTCGAAGAATTCCATTTATAAACTGAAATTCACAAAGTGTTTTGTTTATAATAGACCAAAGTTAAAAATTTGATAGAATTAAAAAATTTCGAAAAGCACTGCCGTGAAGGCAGGATCTTTTGAGCGCTCGTACATGCACCTTGTAGGTAGATTCGCATTTTCCAGTTTTAGAAATCAATTGAAGGAATGTATGACTGCTGTCAAAAAAAGCCTGAAACTTAGGCAAAACTCCAGACTTCATGTCGGTGCTTCAGCTGATCAATTTTTTTCCGATAATCCGCTAGAATTTTCCACGGTATCTATGGTCTTAGTGATGCGATCTGGACAAAATTTTGCACGTAGTTTGAATACATTATTCCTGAGCTAGGTGCATAATTTCATTCCAATCCGATCAGTAGTTTCGAAACTATCAGGAAAAAAATATCTTGAACGGCCATATTTACGGAACCCCTAGTCTTATTTTGCTCATTGATGAACGTGACCGTGAAATTTGCGATCCAAACCCACCCTGAAAATTTCAAGTTCCTAGGCCTTTCCGTTCAAAAGTTAGAATTTTCTATGGTTTCTATGGTTCTGGTCATGCGATCTGGACAAAATATTGCTTCAATATATCATTCTCGAATGAAATACAAAATTTCATCTCGATCGAATCCGTAGTTTCGAATTTATCGAAAAAACAAAATTTCAAACGATCGTATTTACGGAACCCGTTGTATATTGTTGCTCATAGATGAACGTGATCACGACATTCAAGATCCACACCTATGCTGAAAATTTCAAGTCCCTAGGCGTTTCCGTTCAAAAGTTACAATTTTCTATGGTTTCTATGGTTCTGGTCATGCGATCTGGACAAAATTCCACATGTAGCTTGAACACCTCATTTTCCATTCGAGTGCAAAATTTCATCTCGATCAAATTTGTAGTTTTAAGGTAATCAGGGAAACAAAACTTTGAACGGCCATATTTACGGAACCCTTGGTGGAATTTGGCCCATTAACGAACTTAACCGAGCCATTCGGGAACTGAACCCACACTGAAAATTTCAAGTCTCTAGGTTGTTCCGTTCGAGAGTTATCGTGCTTACGGACGGACGGCCGGACGGACGGACGGCCGGACGGACGGACGGCCGGACGGACAGACTCGAATTTTCCGACGGATTCGTCATCAGTGAGTCGAACCACAGCCGTCTTTATAGATAGCCTGGAACGAAGTCTGGCATCGTCGCATCCGAACGTAAATGGTAGGTATACTAGTGCGGAGCGATAGCGCAAGATATAGTATTATTTCACATTCAAATCACCAGTCAAGTCTTCAAATTAATTTTTTGCTGAAAGAAAAAGGAACATAAGACCCTACTTAGTCAATAAATTGAATATCTCAGTAAGTTTTGCACAATAATCTCATGATAAAGTTGAAATTGAAATGATATTTCTCTGAATTTTTATTCAATTTATTGTTCAGCAAGAACCACGGGAAGGTGTAAGGTCATCTCTTGCCAAAAAAAAACTTAAATAAAATTCTCAACATAAATATAAACTCTCAAACATAACAAATAAATGAATAAATATAGAAATATATTAAGTAATGAAAATTTCGAAAAACTCATAACAAAGTGAATTTTAATCTTAAATGGTTTTTTTTTGCTATCTCCTAAATGTTTTCTTTTCTTCTCCATTTGCTCGACTTTTGAATCATTATTTCTATTTTTCACATAATTTTTGAGCAGTAAATTCGCGAAAATGGAGCAGAGTGAATTTAAAATGTTACATTTGAGAGATAGTTTTTATTTCCACTGTCAGAATTAGGGGATATTTCTAATGACGAAGAAATTGATCTCAAATACCTTTTAGAAGGCAAAATAAAAAATTTTCTCATTAATTCATAACATGAAGGTGACTGTGAAAATAATATAAATGACATATAACTATAGTACTTGATGAATATTTATTTCTTTTTGCTATGACCTGTCGTAATTGGTCTGTAATGATTTCTACCTGTCTGAATTTGTCAAAATTTTCATTATTTCTACCAGCTAAAAATAACTCTAGGGAAGCTAAAGAACTTTTCAATGAATCTGACATAGATTCTTCAGGTACTGCATCTTCATTATTTTTATTTACATTTTTATAACGAGAAAGTAAATTTGTAATTTGAGACCACCTACTAAGTGTTAGATCGTACGGAAGAATCCATTTTAAATCATTTTGAGAGATCTGAATATTTTTAATAAATAATTTTAATCTAAGGTCTCTATCTATTTGAACTGAAACATCCACAGATAATGATTTTTCGAAATTAATTATATAAAAATGAATCTTTTCATCGAATTTCTTAATCTCCCATCAATTTTGATTGAATAATTATTGATTAGGTCATCGAAATCTTTTATCATGTCCGAACTCAAAAAGGCTTCTATTTCATTATTCTGCCGAGAAATGATTTCATTTTTTCTAAGCTGAGGATCGGTCCTCGGTTTTGGAGTTGATTTTGTGAGATACTTCGGTAAATTTGGAAAAACTTTGGGAATAGCGTTTTTTTTAATTTAGGATATTTTAATGATAACAATTGAATGGTTCCATCTGGCTTTAAAAATTTATCATTCTTAATAATATCACTTTCTTCGAAATGTTTCTCGCAAACTGAACTAGAAGAGGTCGGAATGAAATCTTTTCTTGGGAAAGCTTTTATCCATAGAAGCTTCAGCTCTTCATTTTTGGGAAATTTAAAACAACTTACATAATTCCTATCTTTCTGATACGAATAATTGCTTCTACAATTTGGAACACAACACGATCTACCATCTTGATTCTCAGTAGATGATCTCAAATATACCCACCAAAATTACTGAAAACAACACTTTCACTTCACTTAAATCACTATTACACTTCAATTTGAACTTTATTACACTTATTTAATTCACAAAAACACAAATACCAACAAAAACACGTGCGTAACCTATTACGACTTGTTGAACTGGAAACTCGATTATGCGAAGCCCCCGAGGTCCATATCTCTCCGTCCAACGTTGCCAGTTTTCTCTCGTTCCAGGCTTCTAATAAAGACGGCTGTGGTCGAACATAGTCGATTGAGACCATTTTCGGCTCAAAATTCGAAAAATACAGACATCGTGACGAAATGATATAGCCCTCGTGTAAGTAGTACGAGCGCTCAAAAACCTAGCTACAGGTGTAGTTCATAACACCTTGAAGACATACACCCGGAGTTCAGTAGGGGAAAGTGCCCTTATATCGCTCAGTAGTAGTATTAATAAATCCTCCATTCAGACATTTTCAACATGTCATTATCAACAAAAGAACTATTTTGTAATGACCTGTTGATCGATCAGAGGATTAATGGCTTTGGACCCTTTTCCACTAGAACAGAGTAACAGTAGATTCAATTCAAAAAATGAATATTTGAATGTGAATATGTAGAGTGAACATGAAAGTTTTTACAATCCTACAAGATCCATGTCCTACTACTACCGAATGCAACTGAATGCTTTAATGCCTTTGTATTGTGAGTTCTGCAAGCATGGCCTCTTTTAGCTTTTTTTTTATTTGAAGCACTTCTCTTTTTGCACAATACTGATTTGCATTTTTTTTGCATGCTTGTGTTTATTCAGATTTCGAGCTATCCATCAGACCCCGTCTCGGCAAGATCTCCTGACCATTCTTCCCAACAATCCCACATCGAATATCCTGTTCCATTTGATTGCACAAACGCCATACCGAATGTTTGGGATCCTTGGGAAGATTATGATAGACATCAATTGAATGTAACGTTACATTCGTCGGAGCCTTTAGAATCTCATAATACAATTGCATTAAGCCCTGTTGCCAGCGATCATTCCTGTATCGATTGTTCAAATCCTATTTCTGACGAATCTTTTGTTGGTCGCAATGATCAACCTCACACTGACGACAATCCAACTAACTTAGAATATTTCCATGATGACCAAAGCTGTATTCAACCATTTTCGGGGTCAAGTCTGAAAGACGAAAATTCAGTCGAAAATAGTTTTTCCTCCTCTAATGATACACATAAAGATATTCCTCAAGTCAACTCTGAAATCGTCCAAGAATCTTTTGCGAGTATTCCAGTTCCTATTAATCCTCAAGAAAATATTGTAAGTGCAATTCCTGCCATTTGCGAGGTTCCTATTCTTGAGAGTAATCCTAGTCACTTAACCATTAGTCTTCCTCAAGTCACCTCACATGAAATCACAGAGACAAGTCCCAAAGAAATCCTTCCATCAGTTTCCCACATCCCAAGTAAGTACGAGACAGAAGAAGATAGCGACAATGTGCCGTGTGGGGTGGAAAACGATGTACATGAAGTAAGTAACAGCTTTATAGGAAAGGACTCTGCTCCTTCACCTTTGAGAACATCATTATAAAGTTAAACGTATTTTTGAATACTCGATATACAAGGTGCGGCGCACATAAAACAGTCCACCTGGGATATTTCCAGTAGAAGTTTTATCGGAAAACGACGAAACGGTTCAATTTTTATTTCAAGGGAGATATCTTTTGATCGTTAACTCACGTATGTAGGCTCATCTTCTTGAGCAGGGTGGCGATCCTCTTGAGGGTGTACACCACTTTCACTGCTTCACAATAATTGTTTCAATGATTTCTCATAAATGGCATGTTGAATTCTTTCGATTTTTTGAATGTACATTCAGGCGCGTATGAACAAGACTTTCCTCGAACGGTTTTGCATGAAAATTCAATATTTTCCGTGTAATTCAATCCATCCCAGGCGGATAATTCAAACTTACTTCAACAATTACTGGCGATGGAAAAGAAAAAAATTGAAATTTCTTTCAATATCAAAAAGTTGTTCTCCAATCTTCATGAATTCGGATATTAAATTGATATCAGAAAATCAGAATCATGTGTCACTTATTGATCCTCTTTGTCAACTCCCTCGCCACCTTTAAGAGAATGACCCAAGATCCATGAATATTCGTGGAAGAACTATTCTGTCCTGGCGTTTTTCGGGAAAACACCTTCCATTTGGAATTATATTCGGAGGAGACTTTTTTATGTGCGCCATATCCCTCGTCACAGTTCTCTTTAAAACCTATAATCATTCATTCCATGGTTTCTTCTGAAAGAAAATAACATGCCGACTTAGAACCTCGTTGTTTAATTTTTCTATTTGCAGTCTGGACTCGCCGGAGCTTTTGCTAAATTAACTCTTGGTCAGCAAAGAACTCCAGAACAGGAAGCACTTGAAAATAGTTTGAGGAGACAAAACTGGGAACAAGGAAACATAGACTATCTTGGTAGAGATTCCTTCGATAACATTTGGAGTAAAATTTGTGAAACACTCGCCCAAGGTCCCCAAGGTGTGTCAAATTGAAATGCTCTAGTTCTCTAATTTTTTTTTTATCCTCGAGTTTTTGTTGATTTACTGCCATTCTGTTGTCCCATATTGTTGCATGTTTTTAATTTTATTTTTGAATAAATATTTTGTTGCATTATGCTTTTCTTCCCGTAATGAGATTTTTGTAACGTCTTCCAACTATCCCGCAATGGTTTAATTCAGTTTTTTAACACGATGCTTTAGACTTAACAAGTGCCCGGCTGCAAGTTGCTCTGGAAAAGAATCAACAAGGAGATGGACAAGTTGCCAAAAAACCGATTTCCGATAAGTTCACCACTTCAGAAACGCCTGATGCAAAGTAGTGAATATCATTCATTGTCAATAAATTTCAATACATATTTGGTACACGTTACTTACGAATTTCATTTAAAACTTTGAGATCACCTTCATTTAACAAAAAATCAATTCCTTAAAAGCAACATTGTTGGTCTCGTTCCAAGGTTTCCTTAATGTACGAATAATACTGGTTGCTGCTGCTGAGTGAGTGATTTTTTTTAAATCGCATGGAGAATTACATTAAGCTACCTATATCATAAAGTGCTCCACAAATTGGCATGGATGCATATTAATTGCTCAATGTAACTCTTTATGTGATGTATCCTACAGTAGAACGGAATTTCAGGCAACAATTAACCCAAGGCGGCTTTTCTAACCGAAGGCAATAATGTATATTCTTAAAAATTACACATTCACACCCAATGGAAATATTTTACAGAAAATGAAGGCGAAAATTCTACTCAGATGAAAACCGACGATTTAGTATTAGCATCCCCACAGCAAGAAACATGTTCTCACGTGAAAGATGTAGTTTCTGCGCCTCAAGAGACGCTTCCACAGTCAGCCGAAACGCATAGGCCTGTCGAAACTCTGGAAAAAGCTCCTGCAGCTCCTATTCCTTTACCTTCATCGGCGGAGAAATCGCCTGAAATTGTTTCTGTCGCAGAAATACAAGTTTCTTCTATACCAGAAAAAATTTCCACACCTGAAATTGTTACTGCTGCTACCAAACCGAATTTGCCTGAAATTCTTCCGATCCCTACTGAAGATACTCTAACTGAAAAGACAAGTTCAGCGACAGAGACCCCTGAATCTAAGATTGTTGAACAGATCCCATCTGGGGGTGTGTCTTCTGTAGAAGAGACTGTATCCAAGACTGTTGAACAGATCCCATCTGGGAATTTATTTTCTCCAGGAGAGACACCTAAAACTGAGTCTACTGAGGACGAGAAATCCAAAGCTCTTGAACAGACTACTTCTGAAAATAAGTCTTTGGAAGGAATCTCTGTACCTAAACCTGTTCCTGACCAACAGACTCCTCCCACCGAAGAATCCTCCAAACCTGAGAATATTCCTGTTCCAACAGAACCTGTTTTATCTGAAGTAATTCCTTCTTCTGAGAAAGAGTTGTCTCAATTATCTCAGCATATTCCATCAGTGGAAAAAGTCCCATCTAGTCCTATTGTACCATCTCCAATTCCATTAAAACCTGAAGATTCTAAACAAGTTATTTCACTAGAAAAAATATTATCTGCATCCCAAAATATTCCTCCTGCAACACAAGCTCCATCTCTAACACAGCAAGTAGCTTCTATACCAGAGCAAATCTCTCCAGAAGTAGCTGTATGTCCATGTAAAGGTCCTTCCCCACCGAAAGAGACCTCTACTTTGAAGGAAACTCCTGCATCACAAGTTCCAATATCGGAACAATCTCTCAAAAAAGATACACCTACATCACAGAATCTTCCTTCTACAGAACGAAGCTCCATTTCAGAGGAAACTTCTTGTACATTAGTGAAAGCTTCCAGCCCTACAGAAATTTCAAAACCAGAACAGATTCCCCCAGAGAAAAAATTACCGTCGCCCGAAGTGACACCCTCGTCTATCGAAAAGGCTTGTAGCCTTGAGAAGGCTCCTACCGCAACACAAGCACCTCCTCAACCAGCAGTTACTTCAGCTCCAATTGTTGCACAACAAAAAACGTCAGCGCCTGCTCCTGCAGATCCTATTAGTCTTCCACCGTCGAATGTTGCTGCAACATCTACACTCGCTTCCTCTGAACCTCCACCACCAATAACTGCTCCACCCAGAAAAAATGGAGGCAACAAGAAACAGAGTAAATCCAAGAAATAATTTGTTTTTTGCTGACTTTGTGTAATGATTTTGCTTAAATTCTTTTGTTATGAATAATACTCCGTAGTTCTGAATAAATAATTGTCTGCTGGAATTCTTTTTCATTCTTCCAACTCCTTTCACATCGAACATTTCCAAATTTTCAAATATCCTTAAACTTTTGATTACCTAGGTTTATACAATAATATGCAAAAATTCATTACCTACTTACCTACTCCTAGTGTTGTTTCATAAAAAATTAATCATTGAAAAGTATTCATTTCGAAAACCCAGATATAAAATTTTATTCTAAGATGGAAAAAAATCTATAAAGGAATGCGTTCTGCTTTTCAAGAGGGTAATACTGTAGTATAGTGGAATTATCGCTTTCCCGAAAAACTGTGAATCCCTCAACAATTCGACTTGCACTGTAGATTTAATTCGGTCAAGGTACTTTTCCAATATTGAAATGGAACATCTATGAAATAATACTACGTGTAATCTTATAAAAAGCTGACCTTTATAAAGACTTGTAAAATATATTCGAACAAAATATATAAAACTGTAAAAAAACACCAAAACAAATTGAGCTGACATTCAAATATACATCTTTATCAAAATATTACAAATATCGAAATAATGAAAAATATTTTCATCCAATTTCTTATTTCCCGTCATCTATGAGGTATCATTCTTTCTATTTACAATTTACAAAATTCAAATTTTACAACAAATGTCAATTTGATATATTAGCATAATTACAAACCACATAAGTAAATAAATTTATGACTAAAATATTTCAAATAATAAGAAACTATTATCCAAAATAATATGTTGGAAGCATCATAATACAATTAAACTTAGGGCATTACTTTTTTAAAAGTTCAGAGATCAAATAATGATAAATTGCGGTAATTGAAATTTGTAAGAGTTAAACATACATATTTGTTTTTATAATTAGGGACAACCAATTGATATTCATTGGTAAAAATATCATAATTTTATATCTCTGTTTCTTCTTCGATAAAATTGAAGAAGCCTAATTGAACCTAGACCTATGATTGTGACGATGTTCAATACTTGAGTAGGTCAAATTCTCAACACGCAGACATCTAATATCTTGTTCATGACTCAAGTTTCACTAATTTTAAGTTACGATGTCCGAGTGAAAAGAAAAGAATTAATTTGTACAATATCTTTCATAAAAGAGACACTAGATAAGTATTATATCTCTGAGAAAATTTTTGAAATTCGAAAATATAAAAGCTCATCTTGCAGTAAAGTTTTTTTTTTTTTGTATTTCGTAAGAACTGAAATAACAAAATACAACATCAATATCGGTAAATTACTGATACAATGTCTAGAATTAGGAGGATATCGACTTTGAGTTCAAATGGAAGGTCTTCAGTGATAGAAAGGTTTGGTATATAATACAGGATGTAGCACTTGAACACAAGGTCATATATTCTCTTTATTATTGAATTTTATTAATGGTTGCCTTCAGTCATTTTCAGTCGAAAATAAATTTGTCGAATTCTAATTTACTTGATATGTGAGTATAATCAATAATAAGCCTGGTGAATTTATAAACTAATACGTATTTAGGTTTAGGATTGTGTAGATTGTTTCTGTAGTTTTCATTTGCTTCATTCATAACCATTTATGTCCACGAAGTAGGTACAGAATCAAGTTTTGATTTCATGTTGTATGATATATAGTTATTGTGTATAAACTTCATACTGAGGTATATTATGTTCTTTCGTTTCCTCATTCTTCAAGATACCAGTCCATATTTTCAGAACCAACAGTAAATTAAAGATTCTATATGAACAGATATTTTCAAAATTATTCCAAATGTTCTGAAGATATCGATGAGTATTCAAAGAATTTTATATTTATATTGCTTCGGTTAGTGTCTGGAATGTTGTTATACAAGCAAATATTTTTGTGGTTACCATGAAACAACCACAGTATCCAATCAAGGTTCAACAATATGAATAAATGTCACATACAAGATAAAATGGGGAAATAATCGATTTTCTTCATTGAGCTGCAATGCAATGCCTAGCATTAATGCAATGATAATAACACCTTCATCAGTTAGGGTTCGTTCACAACAAACGTAAGCGTTAATCTAACTTAAATATTGGCGTAATCTTTACTGTGTATGTAACCGAACTTCTACTTATCAAACGTCAAAATTTTGTCAACTGTCAAATATTATTTTATGTTTTAACTAATACAAGTCTACTCTTCAAAAATGATTGAGATATTGCTCTTATAATTATTTAAAAGACGCATGCAAAGGAAGATGCTGTCGATTGTAACACCAACTTGTTGAAAAAGAGGAATAACTATTTTTTGGTATTTAGCTTCGGAAAATTCCACGAATACAAAAACTTGTCTTATAAGAAGTAAAGTTAAAATTTGACTTTGTTCATTGAAATCTATTTATTAGAAGCTAAAATAACTGTTCAGCTTCAAATACCCTAAAATATCACTAAATTAATCCGTAATAACAACGTTAAGTTGAAACAGCACCAACAGTTTTCTACGGTCTGCTGCGCACAATAGAGTGAATCTTATGTGTCGTTATGTAAACACGGATATTTCAACTTCACGTTTTGTGTTAAAATTGCGTTTGAGTTATGTGCTACGTTCATTGCGAAGGAACCATTAAGTTATCATGCCAAAAAACCAACAAATTAATCCGAATAAAGTTAGAAAGCAATGCATTCAAGCAGCTCTGTAAAAATCAATCATTTTTCGAGAAGGCCTCTTATACACGAGATAAAACTATACCATTGTATAAAGGTTATAATATATAATCTTTATACAATAAACATACTGTTTGCAAAAATTTACAGAATCAAATCAGTTGGAGCTGTAGAATCAAGCTCTAATAAAAAGAAGTATTAAGAATATGTACTTGTATGTCAATAAAAATATATGGTTATAGAATTTGTACTATTTGTTCATAGCAAGATTGAAATGAATATAAATCGTTTAGAAATGTCCACTAGTCATGAATCAAATATTATTCTATAAAATATAAAATGTACAAGCAAATTGACTGCATACAGAACTATACAGGTTGGCCCGATGAAATCTGGATATTGGGGTTTTAGGTGCCAATACTCAATATGGGATTAATCAATTGATAGCTCGAGTGGAGCTGAACTCGATTTGAACTTCAAATCGAGTTCGACATAAAAAATCGATTTAAATTTCTAGATATCTCAACTCGTATCGTTTTCTCGTTCATAACTTTTCGAAACTTTTGATTTTAATGGTTTTTAGTTCATCTTCTGTAAGATGATAGTAATTTTTCGAACGTTTTGATAAATTTTAAATTTTCGCAACTCAGGAGAGAGCAACAAGAGAAGTAGGTGAATAGGTTTGAGGTAAACGTCCACATGTCCGTATCGCACTTCCCCGCGTCGGCCGGCTACCTCCTCTACTCGACAACGATCGAGCGCTGGGCCAGTTTTGGTCATGTTTGCACGTATTTTTCAACTATTTTGCAACATTTCAACGAAAAATCAAGATTGGCGTTCTGTAGTACTATACTTCTATTTTCAAAATCTGTTTTGTAAATTAAAATCGGACAACTTCTAACGCATCCAGCCCTTCCGCAAAATAGTGCCTAAAATAATTCCAATCGCAATTACGCAAAAACTGTTTATCCGACAACGCCCGGGTTGTAGTGTAGTGGGAATATAACAAAGTACTCAGACTGGTGCTCAATCTTCGAATGAGGTGAGAGGCTCTAAATTCTTTGAAAATTTGAATGAAATGTTTACAAAAATTATTTTTGTTTCGTAACTAAAACTATTCAATATTAGACGTAGAAAATTAATGAAAAGCACTGACCCGATAATAAGAAATCACAGAAGGTAGATTCGCATTTTCCAGGTTGAGAAACCAATTGAAGAAATT
This sequence comes from Aphidecta obliterata, assembly GCA_963966015.1. Taxonomy (NCBI): domain Eukaryota; kingdom Metazoa; phylum Arthropoda; class Insecta; order Coleoptera; family Coccinellidae; genus Aphidecta; species Aphidecta obliterata. Next base: position 8,398,412 of record OZ014436.1, read on the forward strand.
TTTGACAGCCTTCGAAAAAAATTCCAAACTAAGGCGAAACTCCAGATTTCACGTCAGTGCTAAGTGACCAATTTTGTTTTCGATAATTCGCTAGAATTTTCTACGATACCTATGCTCTTGGTGATGCGATCTGGACAAAATTTCGCACGTAGTTTGAATTCATTATTCTTCATTTATGTGCGACATTTCATTCCAATCCAATCAGTAGTTTCGAAATTATCAAAAAAACGGTCATATTTACGGAACCCCTAGTCTAATTTTGCTAATTGATGAACGTGACAGCGACAATCAAGATCTAAACGTACCCTGAAAATTCGTTCGAAAGTTATAATTTTCTATGGTTTCAATGGTCATACGATCTAGACAAAATTTCACATGTAGCATTCTCCATCTGACTGCAAAATTTCACCTCGATCGAATCAGTAGTTTCGAAGTTATCAGGTGAATAAAATTTCGAACGGCTATATTTACGGCACTCCTGGTAGAATTTTGCCCAATAACGAACTCAACCGTGGCATTCGAGATTCGAACCTACCCTGAAAATTTCAAGTATCTAGGTCGTTCCGTTCGAGAGTAATCCTGTATACGGACGGACAGACTCGAATTTTCCGACGAATTTGTCATCAGTGAGTCGAACCTTGTCGATTGAGACCATTTTGGGCTCAAAATTCGAAAAATACAGACATCGTGACGAAATGATATAGCCCTCGTGTAAGTAAAATGAGAGCTCAAAAAGTCACCTAGGACAAGGCTTGCACTCACTATATTATTCCAATACCATACCATGAAGTACTTCAAATACCACACAATAATGTTGATTACCTTTATCGATCAATTGAGAAACATACACTATAACTGTATGGATTTCTCATCAACATGCAAATGGAATGATACAGAGAGTGCGAGTATTGTCCAGAGACGTACTTCTGAATCACAACAGGTTCAGTTCCGAAACAATTTTTTTTTTTACATGTTAATTCAAAATCAATAGTACTGCATACCGCTTTGTAGAAAATTCAAGGTTTTTCTATTCTCTATTTGAATTATAGAGATGCTAAAAGGAGAATAAAGTCCCCCCTACAGACTAAGATTCACCTGACTGAATATTTTTTTTAAAATCACCCAAAACCCACATGTCAAGCTTTCGTTTGGCCACCATGTCATGTTCACTCATTGCTCATTGCAAGTTTTAAATGCAAGGAAATCTGAATAATTCAGAGTACCTATTGAAAAATCATTAAATTATCAATTTCTCAGAAATGAGTGCTCCATATAAATCTTGAGTATAAAAAAGCAAAAATATACAAAAACAAGAAGAGAGAGAAAATAGATAAGACATACAGGTCATTTTTAGGAAATTTGGAAACCATAAAACAGCAAGTCTCAAGAAATCATATTTTCATGTACTATGGGAGAACCAGTAAAAAGACAAAATCTAGACGGAAATTATATGAAAACCGCTACCATATTGTTGACAATTACAAGGATCATTCAGGACGAACACCGATAGTTTTACCGGGAATTCATATCCTGAAATCTCTTTTCAATAAAAATTCTACACCTTCACAGGGAAAACAGTAAAAGAAATAAAAACCTAGATGAAAATGATTTGGAATCGCTATTACATAGTTGAAAACTGCTAATGCAAGTAATATTTAGGACGAACCCAACCGGAGTCAGATTTAATGTTTTGATGAAGAAGAACAGTTTTCTGCTGAACAAGCTGGTTCTCCTTATTCAATAGGTTCAATAAACAACAATTTGCCCAGTCAATTGAAATTTAGATTGAGAAACTAACGGAGCAAAAATGAATCTTAGATGGAAGACATTGCATCTTGAATCATTGAAGTATTGATAATCATGTGGCGTAATATGAAATCTACCGCACTGGGCTTTTTGACTGGTAATTTTTCAAAGAATTTCTTTGTACATTTATATAAAACAAACATATAATGAAAATTTAAAAGTCACTTGAGCACCTTCTTCAATAATTTCTAAGAATAAATGTCCTTCATATGCAACAGTGACCTAGGAAAAAGCACAAGATGAGACCATTCAAATCCCAGCCTCTGAATGAAATTTCCACAGGTAAAAAAAAGTTTAGGGCCATAATTGATTAGCGCAGGTACAAGTATTTCTCATTTTGTCTTTTGTAACGATAAATAAGATTTCGCTAATATAATCCCTCACTTTCTTCATTTATATAACCTAATGCCTTCATGGGTTCTGATAAATTTGCCAAGTAATTTTTTTCAATCAATCATTATTGAGCAGCAGTCAAATTTGATCCATGACTCCATAAAATATTATGCTTGAAACTTGGACATTACTAATTACAAGGTAGAATAAATTAGATATAATAAATCAATACTTCTAAAATTTTATCACAAAAATATTGCATCTCGCATCATCAATGAAACAGGTTTCTTTATAGGCTGCAATGATTTTATTATCTTTTTGATCAAAAAAATTATATTTGAAGAGTACATGGGTGAAATTTTGTATCCTCCATGTATGCAATGTGAATGAATATTTTGACTCTAGTTTGAACGAACTTCAACTAATCATACTCAAAAATATTCTACGAATTCCAAATTACTCTGTTTAAAAATAAGACAATTAAATTTTAGTTTGATAAATATATATAAGGAATGTATTGTCTTACTATATCTCCCAAAAAAAAATCATTGCAACCTATAAGTGCTCTGTAGGAAAAATTACTAAAAATCATTTCAAACATAATATTCCTAGCTTCAATTCCTAGAACTTCGAAAACGGATGTTGAGGAAACAGCTTCAAAGGTACGTATAAAATTTCATAATTAAAGGTAAAAATTAAGCCGTTTCCAAAGTATCTTCAGATGTCAATTCTAGGGCGGTACTGTAACGTCAAAGGAGGATTTTGAAAACGCCACCTTGTCACATAAACAAATTTCAAAGTATGGTCTTTGCCTAACAGCTCATCATTACATAAGATATCGATCTGAAATTTTCATCAAAGCACAAAAAATTAGATTTAGCATAGTTGTTTCTTTTTTGGAAGCTAATAAATGAATACTTACGTCTCTGTATTTCTCCATTCCATTTAAAACTTTCTTTGCAACAAATTTCTTCAGGTGTAAAATTGTGGCTTGTGCCGAGCATCTAATAAAGCGTCTTTTCAAGGTCTTGAGATTGGAGCTATTGCATTCAAGGCATACATTGACTTGTTCATCTTGCCTATGGTAATCAGATTCACCATGACTTTCAGCTGTTTTGTCTTCATCCGCTTCTCCTGAGTTTTGTGGTATATCTTTCGGACATGGTAAGCCCCTCTGCCTATAGAATTCTCTTTCACGGTTTATTTCATCTGGAAATCAGGGACTCAGATTGAAGAAAAAATTCAATACTTTGCTTTTACTTACCTTTCTGTAAATCTGGCACCAATTTATAAACAATATCTTGCATAGTCCTATCGAAACTAATATATTGCAAAGGATGAGACTGATGGATTACTATATTACATGTTGGACATGTATTATTCTCTTCCAAATGTTTAACCAAACAGCTTTTGCAGACTGAAAAATTGTTTTATTAGAAGAATTGGAACAAATTGTTAAAATTAACTTACATGTATGCAGACATTCTGTAACTGTTGTGGCGTCAATTAAATAGCCCCTACAAATTTTACATGTTATGTGATTATTTAATGTTTTTAATTTTATTTTCCGTTCCATTATCATAATTCATGAAATAAACATTCCTCATCTACTTGAACAATCCTAACCTCAAATAAATTATACACACAAACAAAATCGAGGTGTTCTGAAATGTTTGACAGTAGCGAGTAGCTCTAATTTTTTCATTATTCTTCTTCTTGTTGAGGGATATCAAAAAAGACAAGTAGAGTAATAAACGGATTTTTAAGTTTATAGGAATCAGATTCGAGTATTTTATTCGATTAAACTATTGTAGTTTATACAGATAATACTGAAAATAAGAACTATCAATCTAAAATAGGGAATAATAGAAATCATCCATTCATTTGGTATATTTGACCTACCCAACGATTTTCATGTAAACCTAACCCCGATTACGATTAGTCGTAATTTGACAACAAAAGGTACAATATTGGGTAATGTATTTTCCTAGTTCCATTGAGTTACATGTTACATTATTCCCAGTATTGAATATCACAAAATAACGCAAATATGGCCAAACTCTCCTCCGGTTTCTTCGGAGATCTACATTCCTCTTTTGCTGACCATTCGTCTGATAATACATCCGTTGAAAGGTAACACTGTTGTATGAAATGTTTTTATTTCTAATCAATTTTATTTCAGTCACTTATTCTCTACCCTTCAACTCTATTTTGAGTTGGTTTCCGAACATGGTGATGAATGTTTAATCCTATTGGAAGATATTAAATACTATTTACGAATGTATATACTGAAGGATTCCGAAGAAATTTTGGAAGATGTTTTAGTACATCTGATTGCTTCCCTATTAAAAAATAAAACAGATTATTCCAGTATGTTGAACAAATTCTTGGTTAAATTTCCAAGCAATATTAGAACTGAATTCAGAGAGGTACCATTACTTTTGTCCAATTCTTTATTGAGTGTCATTTTGAGCGCTCGATCTTCTTACAAGAGGGCTATATCATACGGTCACGTTGCTGTATTTTTCGAATTTTGAGCCGAAAATGGTCTTAAGGGTTTACACTACTTTCATTGCTTCACAATAATTGTTTCAATGATTTCCCATAAACGGCATGTTGAATCCTTTAATTTTTTGAATGTACATTCGGACGTGTATGCACAAGACTTTCCTCGAACGATTTCGAATAAAAATTCAATATTTTTCCGTGTAATCCAATCCATCCCAGGCGGATAATTCAAACTTATTTCAACAATTACTGGCGATGACAAAGAAAAATATTGAAATTTCTTTCAATATCAAAAAGTTGTTCTCATAAGCCATCGATTTGTTAATTTTATTTTAATCCATAACCTTTCGAATATTTATACATGAACATAGGTATATCCGATTTGTAATGTGATGGATTAAAATCAAATTAAGAAAGCGATGAGAACAACTTTCTGATATTGAAAGAAATATCAATTTTTTTTCTTTTTTATTGACAGTAATTGTTGAAGTAAGTTTAAATTATCCGCCTTGGATAGATTGGATTACACGCAAAAATATTGAATTTTTATTCAAAAACTTTCGGGGAAAGTCTTTTGCATACATGCCTGAAAATACATTCAAAGAATGAAAAGAATTTGACATGTTGTTTATGAGAAATCATTGAAACAATTATTGTGATGCATAGGGCAAATGAAAGTAGGGTACAACCTTAATCACTTATGAGTCTGTCCGGCCGGCCAGATAACTTTTGGACGGAACGACCTAGAGAATTGAAATTTTGAGTGTGGGTTCAGTGTCCGAATGCCGAAGTTCAGTTCGTTAATGGGCATAATTCGACCAGGGGTTCCATAAATATGGCCGTTCGAATTTTTGTTCTCCTGATTACTTCGAAACTACTGATTCGATCAAGATGAAATTTTGTACTCAGATGTTCAAGCTACATGCAAAATTTTGTCCAGATCGCATGACCAAAACCATTTAAAATTATAACTTTCGAACGGAGAGACTTGAAATTTTCAGGATAGGTGTGGATCTCGAATGTCGCTGTCACATTCATCAATAAGCAGAATTAGATTAGGGGTTCCGTAAATATGGCCGTTCAAAATATTTTCTTCCTGAATTTCGAAACTTCTGATGGGCTTGGAATGAAATTTTGCACATAGATGAAGAATAATTTTCAGGGTAGGTTTGGATCTCGAACGCCGCGGTTAAGTTCGTTATTGGGCAAAATTCGCCCAGGGGTTCCGGGAATTTGGTCGTTTGAAATTTAGTTTCCTTGATAACTTCAAAACTATGGATTCGATCGTGACGAAATTTTGTATTTTAATGGAGAATGATATATTCGAGCTACATTTTTTCCAGGTCGCATGAACAGAACCAATTTAAATTCCAACGAATTATTGAATTAAAAATCCTTATATTTCTGTAACAGCATATTCGTTATAATTGACAAAGAGTTGCTGTCATTTTTTTGACAGCTGTCAAAAATTTCTTTAACTGGCTTCAAAACTGGAAAATGCGAATTTACCTACAAGGTGGATGAACGAGCGCTCAAAAGCTCCTGACTTCACGGCAGTGCTTTTTATAATTTTTTCAACTTCAATTATTTCAGGCTATGGATTACATCATGAATAATATCCCTACAGACTTATTTTCGTATAAAAATAAACCCTCTGAAGGAGAATTAGAAATTGAAAAAATTAAGCCAAAACAGGAACTGTTGTTTTCGATGCCCATTTCTTTCGAAGTAGAAAAAAAAGTTACACATAATATAGAAAATTTATTCAAATATGTACAAAATAAACCAGAGGTATTTAAAATTGAAACCTCAAAATATCCTCTGTTCAAGAGGTATGAAGCATACAGATGCAAAATACCAGTTTTTTCAAAATATGAAGATTTTATGAACCACATTGTTCAATCATTGGAATCTGATAAAAATAATGAAGAATTGTTCAATGATCTCCTAGATACTTTGGGGTGTGAAGTATTCGATTTTATAAAAGAGATGATAGATCATAGGTATTCTGATATTGATTTCTCATCACCGTTTGATGATGGTTAGTGAAAAGTCAGGTTGTAAAATTGTATAGTTCATTAATTGTTGGACTTATTAATTTTCAGAAACTGTTAGAAAATATATTTCCAAGAAAAATCAGATGAAAAATACCCCACTTACAAGTCAAGTGATTGTTCAAAGTGAGGAGGAGAAAAATTTAGCTAAGAAATTAAGAAAACTGGAGAAAAAAGAACGTGGAAAATTCTCAGATGAAGTAGAAAGGTGTGTTAATAGTTAATAGGTTCCCCATTCCTACTGTGTAAATTATTCGGTATGTTGAATATGTTATTAATTTTGTTATTTTTTTCAAGTCTATCTGATGATTTAAGAACAGAACAAATGCGACCTATGTTTAGGAGAATACCTGAGGTGGCAGTAACATACCCCCACGTATATGACAATAAATTCACAAAATTCGCTAGTGAGTAATTCTCACTATTTAATACTCATTATGTATAAGTTTTTTAATAGAAAAAACAATAAGGTATACCTCGTTTTTTTTTTAGCTATTCACAAAGGTTCAACAATAAAACTACCTGAAAATGCTGTGCATAAAAAAAACAATATTTTTGAGGAGATCAGTATACCAGCAGATAATTTAAAAAACTATAAGGATGGTTTTAAATTAGTTGAAGTTAAAGATATGGATGTAACAGGCCAGCTAGTTTTCAAGGATATAGAAAAGTTCAATAGAATACAATCGGAAGTATATCCCGTAGCATATAATACTAATGAAAATTTACTAATTTGTGCCCCTACTGGTGCTGGAAAAACCAACATAGCTCTACTCGCAATGGTACATCAGATTAAGGCACATATGATGGATAACACTGTGCAACATTCCAATTTCAAGGTAATCTTTTATGTAGATCCAAAATTTTCAAAACTATTTTCTCACTTGATACGAGTTATTTATTTTTTAGATAATTTATGTTAGTCCGATGAAAGCTTTAGCAACTGAAATGGTTGCTAATTTCAGTAAAAAGCTAAGTTCCATAGGAGTTATAGTGAAAGAATTAACTGGGGATATGCAATTGACTAGAAAACAAATTGCTGAAACTCATGTGATTGTTAGTACACCTGAAAAATTTGATGTTATCACCAGAAAAGGAGCAGGTGAGATTTCATGAAGCAATTGTCATGAAAGGAAAAATTTTGTCAACTGCTAGTTTTTTTGAGTGCTCGTTCTACTTACACGAGGGTTATATAATTTCTCCACGGTGTCTGTATTTTTCGAATTTTGAGCCGAAAATGGTCTTAATCGACTAGGTTCGACTCACTTATGACGAATCCGTCGAAAAATTCAAGTCTGTCCGTCCGTAAGCACGATAACTTTCGAACGGAACGACCTAGACTTGAAATTTTTAGTGCGGGTTCAGTTCCCGAATGCCGCAGTTGATTTCGTGAATGGGCAGAATTCCTCCAGGGCTTCCGTAAATATGGCCCTTCGCAATTTTGTTCTGCTGATTACTTCGAAACTACAGATTCGATCGAAATGAAAGTTTGAAAATTGGAATAGGTTTGATTGATTTTCGCGCAAGTGGCTGCTAACTTCATAGTAGTGCATAGGCTTCTAACTTTTGAAGTAAATGGGAAATTTCAAATGTTGTATCAAATTCTACTTATTTTCCACTAGAATCATTGAAATATTTCTTGAACTAAATTTAATTAAGATTTTTGCTTTCATTAAAACATTTTTTTACAGTCGACACTGAAATAGCTTCCCAGATGAAACTGTTAATTATAGATGAAGTGCATTTATTAAATGGTACTAGAGGACCTGTTATTGAAACAATAGTAGCTAGAGTGTTAAGACATGTTGTTAGTACACAGAGTATGATAAGAATTGTAGCATTATCTGCAACATTACCAGGATATTTAGACGTGGCATCTTTTCTACGGGTCAATCCATATAAAGGTTTATTCTTTTTCGATAACAGATTCAGATCTGTTCCATTATCACATACATATGTTGGAGTTAATTCTAACCCTGACAATTTAGAGACTATGAATAAAGTTTGTTACCAACAAATGAAAAAATTCATCAAGAATGGACATCAAGTAAGAATATATTCATATGTTTTTTTTCGTTTTTTATATTGTTATTTCAAGGTAATGGTTTTCGTGACGGCTAGAAATCAAACTGTGTCAACCATCAATAGTTTCATAGCACAAGCTAGAGAACACAGTGAAATGGAAATGTTTGCTTCTAAAAAGTCGTCTTTCATTAATTTGAAGTATACATTCAAAAATTCCTATTTGCACGAATTTGTGACCAAAGGATTCGGAACACATCACGCAGGTAAGTGCTCAACTTGAAATATACATTTCTCAAAAAAATTCCATTCCTACCTTTATTACTATACCGGTCTGGAGAATTACATTAGACGTATAGCATATTCAATGCATAAGAGAGAGAAACCTGACCATCCAGTCGAACATTACAAGAATGAAAATAAATTCGCGTTATGATAATGAATAATCCAGTAGTACTTCACTACTGGATTATTCATTATCATAACGCGAATTTATTTCCATTCTTGCACTGTTCGGCTGGACGGTCAGGTTTATCTTTCTTATGCATTGAATATCCTATATGTCCAATGTAATTTCCAGACTGATATTTATTTTTCGAATTCCTTCCTATTGAATATTTTTATGTCGATGAAACTTTGGAAACTAATCATTTCTTGCAGAACATTTTCAGTTCCTACTTCATTATTTTTTTCAGGCTTGTGTCGTAGCGACAGATTGGAAATTGAAAGTCTCTTCAGAAATGGTTTTCTGAAAGTAATTGTCTGTACAGCAACTTTAGCTTGGGGTGTTAATCTTCCAGCTCATGCAGTTCTAATAAGAGTAAGATAAATATAAACTGAAATGCATAACTAATTATCCAAAATTATTATTCTGAAAATCATTTTATCAGTAGTGTTTTGAAAAATTCTTGTGTTAATTATGGATCAGCTAGCTTTACATTGTGCGAACCACATACAGGCTGACCCAAGAAAAACTTGAACATGAAAGTATTAGGTGATAATACAGTAGAAATAAAAAATTGCTCGATTTTACTTTACCGGGAGATATTTCTTGAGATATTACATGAAATCTCATTTCCTCCATTTTTTTTTCTTTGATCTAGGTATCGTTGGTCAATAAACAATAATCAGCATGGAAGCTTCCTTCCGTCAAAGATACTACACTCATTAAGAAATTAATTTTGTTTCCATGATGACATTATTCATTTTAGAGCAAAACTATAGTTAACATGATCCTACTATTTTTCAACATAGATTTCAAAGGAGCAATGAAAAAATGTGGTTCTGATTTGAAAAAAAAATTGAAAAGCACTGACGAAAAGCAAGTTTTGTGCGCATCTTTGTGTGTACCTGAATGGCTTTCAGAGTTCATTGTCTTCAAAACTTCAAAAAATGGTATTACCGAATAATATTGAATATATCAGAAAACCAAATTTTTTGAGTTGCCAGTATGACAAATACTGACATTTTATTTTTATAAACTTCAAAATATAGAATGGAATCACCGAATCATAATGAATATATCAGAAAAATATAATTTTCTTTCTACATGAAACAGCTCGAAAGCGGAATATCCACATAACTCATTTCATCGATGGCAGTTAGTGCCAAGAGTGGGTAAGCATTGTCCAGTGTCGTACAAAAATGTAGTTCATCCAAATGAAAAAACTTCATACAACTGTTCACACAATTTGAAGGAATTTTTTTTATCAATCTTATTATCACTCAATACCTCCATGTCAAGTTTTTGTTTGGTCTCCATGTACAGGATGGGCCAAATTGGATACTTTTGAAGGGGGATTCCTATTTCTGTACTACATAGACGAAATATCTTTTCCAAATATCTGTTTTGTTAAGGGTACAACCATGTATGATCCACAACAATCGAAATTTGTGGATATGGACGTCCTCGACGTATTGCAAATCTTTGGAAGAGCTGGTAGACCCCAATACGACACTTCAGGACATGCAACTATAATTACTTCTCAAGCTAAGATGCCTTTCTATATGAATATGCTTATGTCACAAACTCCTATTGAAAGTAGATTTCTGGATAAACTACCTGATAATCTCAATGGTGAAGTAAGTATATATGTATTGGGGACTATACAGGGTGTTTTTTAAGGGAGGCTTTTTTTTGACAGGTGCTAGAACTCGTCAAAAGAGGTCATTTTGCCGGAAGTTGATCATATAAAATATTCAATTTGAAAAAAAGTGCCATCAATATCTTGATACCACTCTGAATCGTGTTATCTCTCTGTTAGGAGATCTGCCATGAATCACGGTGCCATATGCATTCTAGCAAGTAAATGAAAAGCTGGATTTTATTTCAAATTTGTAATTCTCTTTCAACTTTTATTAGGAGATTTTTCCTGAACGGTATAATTCGTAAAGTTCAAACTAAGGAAAGGAAACATTACTGATTGCGAAGGTCCTATATTAGAAAGTTCACAAACTCACCGATAAAATTGATCCAAATTGTTTACAGAAATTGTTCGAAATGGTCACCATTCGTTTGATGTGCAACAAAGTCTTGCCTGGTGTAATAACGAATTATTACATGCAGCAACTATCACATCAGTTTGCTTTCGAATAATGTCACAAGCTTTTTCAATGCGTTGTTTTAGTTCTTCAACACTATCAACCTCACCGTTACTATACACTAATGTTTTGAAAAAACCCAAAAGAAGAACTCACAGGGGTTGAGATCCGGGGAGCGTGCAGGCCAAGAAATCGACCCACCACGTCCTATCCACCTATTTGGAAACACATAAGGAAATTCGGAAAAGTCACAAAAATCATACGCTCTGTCAGATGGTTTCCCGTAAACTGAAAGCATTTAATGAACACATCCAGATCTCAATACGGAGTGGGAATTTCTAAGATTCGCGGGTAACTTTGATTTCGGAATACTGGGCCCTGGTGAATATTTTATATAAAGGATTTCTGACTTATTTTGATGAGTTCTAGCACCACCTTTGAAAACACTCTGTATACTTAACATTTTTCATTCTTTTCGACATTTGAATCACAAGGTTTTGAATGTTCTGCAACAACATGAAAAAAATTCAAATTGTGGAATTTTCTTGGATTTTTTTTTTCATCATTTATTCCTTCCGCAGATTGTTTTGGGAACTATTTCGAATGTGAAAGAAGCGTTAGAATGGTTACAAAGCAGTTATCTATTTCACAGATTGAAAAAGAATCCATTAAACTATGGCCTTAGCCATACAGAAATTGCTGTAAGTATGGATAACTAAGAATAAATTCAATAATTTAATACCGTGTTCATTAGGAGGGCCTTGAATATGATTTCCTCCAAAGACAACTGGTAACTGCCGCAAAAGTTTTGGAGAAAGCAGAAATGATCAGATTCGATGAAAAAACAGGAGAATTAAGACCCACAAGTTACGGTAGAATAGCCAGTTACCTCTACATAAGCCATGAAACCATAACGTTATTCATGGAAAAAATGAAAAGCAATATGATGGACGATGATATCTTGATTCTTATCAGTAGTGCCGTTGAATTCCAACAAATTCAAGTTAGAAACGACGAGTTGGATGAGTTGGACCGTCTCAGAAGGGAATACGTGGAAGTTGAAATTAATTTAGACGTTTCTACAGTGGAGATGAAAGTTATGGTTTTGATTCAAACATGCATTTCCAGAGGGTTCATCCGACTTTCTTCTCTTGTTTCAGACAGTGAATATATTATGCAGGTAATCATTTATTATTTAAAAAAATAGTCTTAGGATTGTATAGCCAAATTTCAGTGGACAGATTATCTAAATTTGTTTGTTTTAAAAGTTGAGAAAAACTTCACAGTCAATATATTTTGAAGCAATCCTCCTCCATTTGAGTGAAATCATGAATTTGATTATGATTTACTTGGCAATCCACACTCATTATTTTGTGAAATAGAATAGTACCGAGGAAAATGGCTGTGACATACGGACGGATATGTCTGAATTATAATTGTTTCGATTTTGGCATCTGGTCGTCGTCCCCAATGTTATAAATAATTTTGGGGCTCTATTTTCGATTTATGAAAAGTAACTACATCCATCTATTTTTTTTTATAAATAAAATTGATATTTTCCAAAGTCTACATTCCGGTCTGGAAAATTACATTGGATGTATAAGATTTTCATTGCATAAGAAAGAAAAACTTGTTTGGACCGGGTTGCTGGGGAATTATATTTTAAAGCCGTTCTTTATCGATGGTAACCGAATATCTGGAGCTGTTACAGAACGAAATTATCCCGGAAATTCGACTACTCCCCATTAATTTTGATGATATCTGGTTTCAACAAGATGGTTGTCCAAGTCACAATGCACGAGCAGTCATTCAATATCTTAGAACAAATTTTTGAGATCGTGTCATTTCTACAAATGTCACGACCGAATGGCCCTCAAGATCACCAGATTTATCTCTCATTGATTTTTTTTTGCGGGAACTCCAAAAATTCGGTCTATGGGCATGAGATCGATATAGCTACGAATTTCATTGAATTAAGGTTGAAAATAATCCAACTCAGAGCCAAAATATCCACTATGCCTAATCTGCTCAGAGATATGAGATTGTCTCAATAATAGATTTGGCACAATAAGGTGGATAATTTGATGACTTAAAATATTTTTTTACAGAATGTAGTCCGTCTTGCTTCTGCCTTACATCAACTAGCTGTAGAAAGGAATTATGCATCTTTAGTTGAAAATACTTTGATTATGGCCCAAATGTTAGAGCAGCGTACTTGGAATTTCTATCACCCATTGAGCCAATTCAAAGATATGAACTTCAAAGGAATGGACATAATGTCTTCTATTAACATTCCTGTTCAGGATTTACGGGTTATGCCAGTTAAAGAAATCATAGATTTAGCAAGGAACAGGAATATGGGCTATCGTATACTCCATGCTGCTAAAGCTTTTCCCTTGGTATCATTTGAAATGGTGGTTAAACCAATTACTGAAGGTGTTATAAGAATCAGATTATTGATTACTCCTGATTTCACATGGGACAAAACCATTCATGGTGGATGTCAACAGTATGTTGCAATGGTTGAGGATCCAATGCATGATAATATATATCATTTTGAAAAATTTGTTATTACCGAACGAGTGTGTTCATCTGGAGAACCCATTGAATTATATTTCACAGTTCCTTTGATTGCACCACACGCTGAAGAGTATTTTGTTAAGATTATAAATTTCCATTTTTTACGTAAGTATTGTCATGAAAGTTATTATATGCATTCCAGGAGTATTCAAGTTATGCAAATTGCAATTATAAGAAAATGTTGTTTGGATTTTAGATACAAAGGTAGAACAAGTTATAGATTTCAACAATATAACACTACTGCCAAGTCATGGTGTTGAAACAGCAATATTAAGTGTTCATCCTCTGCCCAAAACTGCCCTCAGAAATCCATATTTCGAAAATATATATCCGTTTGATTATTTTAATGCCGTTCAAAGTCAAGTGTTTCATTCTTGCTATAATACGGACAGCAATATCTTATTAGGAGCTCCAACCGGGTCTGGTAAAACTATAGTATCAGAACTATGCATTTTAAGATTATTCACGAATCAACCAGAGAGAAAGGTAATGTCGCAGAGCAATTAGAATTTTTCAACATACTTAAAGAAATTTTGCAGGTTGTTTATATAGCACCGATGAAAGCTCTGGTTCGAGAAAGAGTGAAGGACTGGTGTGTAAAGTTCCAGAAAATAAAGAAAAATGTAGTTGAAATAACCGGCGATGTGACACCTAAATCAGACTTAATCAAATCGGCCAATATAATAATCACGACACCTGAAAAATGGGACGGAATGAGTCGTAATTGGCATCAAAAAGATTTTGTGAAGAATGTAGGACTGATGATCATCGATGAAATCCATTTACTGGCCGAAGAAAGAGGTCCAGTGTTAGAAGTCATCGTTTCTCGTATGAATTACATCAACAGTTTCAGTAATGGTGCAGTAAGGATTATCGGACTATCTACTGCAATGGCAAACGCTGGAGATCTTGGCAATTGGTTGGGAGTAAAAGTAAGTACTGGTTATACGAATAAGTAAGGCTAGGCCAGTTTTGAAATCTGTTATCTGTAACGAAATCAGAAAATATCTGAGCCAAAAACGGAGGAGTCAATATCCAACGAGGACAACGAAATACCTTGGCAAGTGATCAAAGGATCTAAACGAACATAACTGTCGAATTCTGAACAACCAGTGAGCCAAATTGAAATTTTATTCAGAGAGGAAATTCCAATTAAAAACCCAAAATAGTAAGCCAGGCCTCCACCAATATTCATTTCCACCTGAGAAAAGAGCATACTTCTCAATAACTATTTTTCAATGTTAGATTAATTCTACAGGGTCTATATGAGTTATTGTAACATCGCAACGGGCTTGGGAATATTCGTATTGTGCGTAAGCCGATTTCTACACTCACGATAGATTCTTGAGGTAGATGAATATTTGAGGTGCCCCGAAGTCAATAACACATGCCAAGAGAAAAAATACCATGAGAAAACATAACATTTTTGCATTATAAAATTGGATAATATGACATTCGATTCGGCGAGTAAGGCCTAACTTCGGATTTCCCGCTCATAGACGTCATTCAGTTCATAGATTATAAGTTTTATTGACAGAAGACAGAACCGCACGTCTAATGTACCTTAAGAAGAGAACTTCGGGAGAAAACGCGGTGTGA
This sequence comes from Aphidecta obliterata, assembly GCA_963966015.1. NCBI lineage: Eukaryota > Metazoa > Arthropoda > Insecta > Coleoptera > Coccinellidae > Aphidecta > Aphidecta obliterata. Next base: position 8,413,855 of record OZ014436.1, read on the forward strand.
CGTAGCCGACAACGCCATCTTCCGGATGTACCGAAAGCCGCAGATTAGTCAATTATGTTTTTTCGTTTCAAGAGTCGGCTTTGAAAACTTTATTCCTTTCCGAAAGAACAATCACAACTAGACAACAGAAAAAATGATATACAAAACCGTTACAACTATCATTAAATTAAAGAGCGTACAGTCAAAAGCACAAACTTATTAACGCGATCGCTCGGTTGAAATAGGTTTTAAAACAGGCCGATCAGTTTCCATGCGCTCCCATAATACAAAGAAAAGAACATAGGATCTTCGAAGGGTCTAAATGCGACCATTCCGCTCATGACGTCACGTGGAGAGTTGTCTCTGGCGCGTTAGATAAAACAACGAGTATTATGAGCTATTTCAAACAAATCAGAGTTCGATTCATTGCTAATTGTATTTGTCGTAGAATTGGAAGTTGATATACGGTTTTTTGACCCAACTTTTGAAACGAGCAATATTAAAATAACTGCTTATTAACTGTGAATACAGACATCATTGATTCATACTGTGTAATTAATTCTCAAATCAAAAAACCCAAAAAAAGAAATACTAGGAATGTTTGATTTACTTTCAATTCAATTGGTCAAAAAATATATAAGTATATAGAAGTCGACGTCAAGCCGGAATCAGGTAATAGGCTAAAACATCAGAAAATTATAAAAAAAGTTCAAAAATCATCATATGATGTGCATTTTCTCGAATAAAAGAAAATGCAATATAATTTGAAAATACACGACTTAGATTTTTTTGAATATTTTTCTGATGGCTATTATGACTGTTACCCGATTCCGGCTTGACGTCGACACCCTGTATATGTTTATTTGAATGATATGATTCAATTTGAAATACTGATTTCAAAAATAGCAACTGAGAGCAGTGTATTTCGAAATCAATTGAATAGGCTTCTGTAAAATGTTTCGAACATACTCTGCCGTTTGAGGGGGTGAAATTGTCTTTTCTTTTGCAGCCATTAACCCAAATTTTGAGTATTCCTGGGTTTTTTGGAAAGCAAAAAACACTTTATCAAAGTTTTGCTCTGGTTATCACTGTAACACAATGCTATTGAACACCTCATGATTAAAAATTGCAGATATAGTATTTACTGCAAAACACAGCACTAAACCGGTACACCGCATTTGTGTCCTGTGCCGGACAGTTAGGAATTGTTTACTCTCCACGTGACGTTACAGCAACCTGCACAAAATCCTATCTTCTTTTCTTTGTATCATGATGCGCACCTAGCCTAATAGTGATATCTGAATAGACAGACAAGAAAAAGTCTGGGGGAATTCAGGATGTAATTCAATACTGAAAGTTTTCAGTGCCATGTCAGTATTTTAATGATATTATTTTCAGGAAGGATTGTTCAACTTCAGTTCCAGTGTTCGTCCTGTACCACTTGAAATTCATATAACTGGTTTTTCAGGAAAGAACTATTGCCCAAGAATGGCAACTATGAATAGGCCAGCTTATCAGGCCATATGTCAATATGCACCGGATAGTCCAACATTGATATTCGTATCATCAAGAAAACAAACACGAATAACAGCTCATGAATTGATAAAACATTTAATGGTGGATATCAATGAGAAACAGTGGAGAAGCTGCTCTGAAGAAGAAATAGAAATGTACCGATGTCAAGTACACGATAATGATTTGAGTTACATGTTACAGTTCGGTGTAGCGATTCACCATGCTGGTTTGCAAGATAAAGATAGGGATATCGTTGAGGAATTATTCGTCAGTCAAAAAATACGAGTATTAATCGCCACTGCTACACTAGCATGGGGAGTGAATTTCCCTGCCCATTTGGTTATTGTTAAAGGTACAGAGTACTTTGATGGTGCAACTAAGCGATATGTTGATATGCCTGTGACAGATGTTCTTCAAATGTTAGGACGAGCTGGTCGACCCCAATTTGATAAAAGTGGAGTTGCCTGTGTTTTTGTCGAAGAAAGTAAGAAGAGCTTCTACAAAAAATTCCTTTTCGAACCATTCCCAGTTGAATCATGCCTACTGAAAGTATTACCCGATCATGTGAATGCCGAGATATCTAATGGCACTATAGGTGGAAAAGAACAATTAATTGATTTTATTTGTTCAACATTCTTCTTCCGAAGGTTATTGATTAACCCAAGCTACTATCAACAGGAGCACCAAGATGTTAAAACATATCTGAATGAGTTAGCAGATTCAGTAGCTATGACGTTGAATGAAGCGGGCTGCATTTATATACAGGATGTAAGTTTTCATCAAAATTTTGTATTCGTATTTTGGACAATATTTGTTGTGATTACTGAGTCTCAAATTACAATATTGGCTTATTTGCACGGTTGTAAGAGGTCCGGTTTCGAGACTTCTTACTATATATTTTGGAACCGAAAAAATTGTCTGCAAGTAGAGGTTTTTATTCAATACAATTTGAAAATGTTCTAGTTTCGAACGTCTCGATATTTTTATGATACATCTAGCGGGAGGTTCTCCAACAGAGCGAGGCAATTGCCTCCATTGACTTCAAAGGTCTATTCTCTTACGGTTACAAAACTGAGTTTTTTATATACAGAAATAGAACTAAATGAGATGGACGCAATAAACCAGAATACTTGTAGAATTTTGAATTAATCACTATATTCTCGTAGGAAAATCCCTCAGCCGTAGTTTATGAATCAACATTCCTAGGACATCTTGCAGCTAGATATTATTTAACATACAAAACCATTGTATATTTCGAGAAAGCAATACAAGAAAAGTCTTCCATTAATGATCTTCTTGTGATAGTGTGTCAAGCTGAAGAATATGCATTGTTTCCTGTTAGACATAACGAAGATAAAATCAATAAGTATGTCTCAATTTTTTTTATATTAATTGTTCTGACGATAGCTTTATTCTAGGCAATTAATGCGTGATTTGAATTTAAATATTAGTTTGAATCCCGACTCTCCTCATCTGAAGGTTTACCTACTAATTTATTGCTATATGAATGGAGTTGAATTGCCAAATCAAGAATATGTTATTGATTTGAAATCTGCTTTTGATCAAATTATTAGGATAATACAGGTAAGTTTCAATGTCATTATATTTTCATCACATTGTAAGTACTTGCTAATTCGAAGAGAAATTGATCGGATTTTTTCACAAAATATAAACTATGCTTATTGACATGCCTTTTATTGTGAGAATTAATTTATGATTTCAAACATTTCAGGCAACAATAAGTTTGACAAGTTTCAAAGGATGGTTGGATTGTACCATGAAATTAATTTATATTTCTCAAATGGTTTTACAAGGATTGACAGTTAAGTCTTCTAATTTACTAACTCTCCCTCTTATGAATGAAAGTAATATACACCAATTATCAGTAGAGTTAAAAAGGAATTTGCCAGCTGGAAATACACTTTCTTTATCAGTGCTTCAAGATTTACTCAAAAATTCGAGAAAATCGTTGACGGCAGCTTTGAAAAAAGTTTTTGGCGATGTTAAAGTCAATCAGATTTTGAAAGTGGTACAACAGATTCCTGATATTAGTTTGCAGTTGATCCTCAAGAATAAAGATGCCGAGATTATTGATTATAAGCTCTGTGAAAAACAACTAGCTATAGAAACGACTCTGCCACCTAACACGCCTTATTTGGTTATTGTTAATGTTGAGAGAAAAGGTGGAAACTTGAACGTTTCCAGTAGGAATTTCAGCAAACAAAAAGACGAATCATGGTTTTACCTTATCTCAAAGGATGATCATTTAGAGGATTTCCAAAGGGGCAGTTTCAGATCAAATAAATCATTCCAGAACCAACTCATTAGCCCTACTGCTCGAGGTAATTTTGTATCTTTCACAACTTCTTTATTTTTCTAACAAAATAATTTTTCAGGGACGTATACATATATCATTCAACTCATGAGCGACTCTTATATTGGTCTTGACCAAAAAATAGTTTTAAATGTGGTGGTCAAATGAATGTCTTATTAATTCATATTTTTCTTTTTTTTTGACAATATTTTGGATTCAAAAATAAAATATATTTATAACTGTTGTATAAAATTAATGATAATTTATTCCTCCTTTGGGACATCATACAAATGTATAGAAAGAGTCACCGAGAAAATAAAATGAACAATTGAATAATGAAAATACAAAGAGAACGCAATTGATAATAGCAAAAAAAAACTAACTACTTTGCCTTACGGATAATCCGCCACTGGGTAACCTTTGAAATTTTGTTGGGTAAAAATCGAAAATTGGAAATATAACATATTAGGCACGGTTTTAGGGTAATTCGATGATGAAGATTCCGAATCTGACATCAGTTCGGGGCTCAGACAATTCTATAGCGAAACGATTTCAAGTTTCCATTTTTGACGCTCGACCAAATGGATCGAGGATCATGATTACACTCGAACTCTTGTTCGTTATTTTTATAAAACTGAAAAAATTGGCGATTCGGGGCGTTTCAAGAAAGAACTGATTGCATTTTCGGATTCAGAATGGTCTTTTACTCCTACAAGAGGGTTTTCGAGAATATCCGTTGAAAGCAATATTTTCTTCAGAAATTTATCAAAATTTTGTTGGGTGAAAATCGAAAATTGGAAATATAACATATTAGGCACGGTTTTAGGGTATTTCGATGATGAAGATTCCGAATCTGACATCAGTTCGGTGCTCAGACAATTCCATAGCGAAATGCTTTCAAGTTTCCACTTTTGACGCTCGACCAATTGGATCGAGGATCATGAGTACACACGAACTGGAAAATTTCTTCTAGGAGCTGACTTGAGTTTTTTTCTGCGAAACTAGCCCCAGTTCCAAGTTGTTCCGGTTCAGTTTCGAAGGAATGACAGTTCTACGAAACTGTTCCACACCATCTATGATCATACCATAGACCTAATGGTCTTATGGTTATCCTGTAGCAGTTCCGAGTTGTTCCGGTTCAGTCCAAAGGAATGGCAGTTCTACGAAACTGTTCCATCTATGATCAAACCATATACCTAATGTTCAATGGTCTATGGGTGATCCTGGAGCAGTTCCGAAGGAATGACAGTTCTACGAAAATGTTTTACACCATCTATGATCAAACTATAGACCTAATAATATAATAATAATATATAATAATCTATGGACTACAGAGTTAATGAAATTACGCAATCAATTTTTAGTGTGAAGTGTTATTGAATAAGAATTGTTGAAAGACGTCCGTAACAGCCGTTATGATCAATAATCTAAATCTAAAGGAAATACAATGTACTTATACTCCGTTCAAGAATTGACATCTCGGGAGCCTGTGGAAAATCTGATTTCAGTTTCGAAAACTACGTGCACGAATTTACTTTCAATCAGGCCGGCCATGTTTCCACTTTCTCAGATTTTCACCGGAATAATTAAACATTTTCAATGAAAGTGTTTTTCCAACAGGAAAACTACTTGAGCCATGCATTTAAATATTGAACCTATTCTTTTATGGTTATCTAAATATTGATGATAATACGACTTTTCAGATTCAAAGTTGTTCTATTTGTGCCATCATGCTCGAGGATTCCTTTCTCAAAACAAAGATGTTGTTTGCCAACACAATAAGGACTATGCAGTTTGAAGGGAATCTAAGTTTGCAAGGCTGAGAATACGGAGGTTACTGAAGGTATGATTTCATATTTTCCTTGAGTATTGAATACTTTCATTCAATCAAAGAGAATATCTTTTATAGAGTGATTGGATTCTAAAAGAAATCGATAGGGAATTACTACTCACCTACTATAATTTGTGAATATTCCCAGAGTCCTTTTTAACATTAAAAAATTTTCACTTGAAATTGACATGATCATCATTATCTTTTATATAATGATCAAATATCTATCGAAATTATACCTCGTAAGGTTTTATTTACGTTTGGTGTCCATAATCATAGACAAGGCTACTTTTACATTGGTTCATATGCAAGTATCAAAAGACACCTCAGGGCCCCATGCATTATCAGTCTTAGTTGACAATTTTTATTGCACAACTATAATTGTGCACTTGAGGTTGTAATGTTAAGGGCACATTCGAGATGTCAATTTTCATTTGAAGAATGCTTGAATATTGAACGTTTAGTTATTAGATTTCTTTTTCAATCGATAAAGATAGGTCGCTCCTCTCCTCAGATTCGAAAAACATTGATGGTCTATTGGTGATCCTGGAGCAGTTCCGAGTTGTCCCGGTTCAGTTTCAAAGGAATAACAGTTCCACACATCTCAGGAGGCTGTGGAAAATTGAGTTGGTAATAGACTATTCAGTAATATTTTGGGTTGGTGATTTTATCAAACAAATTCGGTGATCATTTTAGAAAAATATACCTATATCATCGCTTAAAAATTGTCTCAAGTTTTCAACTGATTTCAGTTTCGATAACTTCGTCCTCGAATTTACCTTTTCAGACCGTCCATGTTCCCACTTTCTCAGATTCTCACCGAAATAATTAAACATTTTCAAAGTGAATGTTTTTCCAACATAGAAAACTACTTGAGCGCTGAATGTAACATTGAACTTGTTCTTTTATGGGGATCTAATGATGATAATACAATTTTTCAGATTCTAAGGCGTTTTATTTATGTCATCATGCTTAAGGATTCCTCTCCAAAGCAATGCTGTTTTCTGCCAACACAATAAGGACTATACATTTTGAAGGAAATTTAGGTTACTGAAGGTATGATTTCACATTTTCCTTAACTTTTATTTGCATTGTAATCATCATTGTTAGATATCGATGATTACAGCAATTTCTGTATGTCTTCCAAGTCTTCTGCGGACAAGTGACACATACTTCCATTCAATGAAAGAGAATACCTTTTTTGGCGTGGTTAGATCCTGAAAGAAATCCAATATATGAAAATTTCATATTTGAGTTAACTTGGCCGCCATCTGTACTCGAATGCAAAAAAAATCGTACCCGACTTACAGAGTGATTGTATTTTCTTATGGCCGGTTTCACAATGTCTAGTTACCAATACTTAACCTGAAGTTACTGCTGCTACTGGCACTAACCAATGGCTAATGTACCGTTAATATTCTTCTTAACCGAAACTTCAACCCGAATAGTGTTTGGTCAAGTAACCTGAAGAATATTCGTATTGTGCGTAAGCCGATTTCTACACTCACGATAGATTCTTGAGGTAGATGAATAATTGAGGTGCCCCGAAGTCAATAACACATGCCAAGAGAAAAAATACCATAAGAAAACATAACATTTTTGCATTATAAAATTGGATAATATGACATTCGATTCGGCGAGTAAGGCCTAACTTCGGATTTCCCGCTCATAGATTATGAGTTTTATTGACAGAACCGCACGTCTACTGTACCTTACGAAGAGAACTTCGGGAGAAAACGCGGTGTGGCGTAGCCGACAACGCCATCTTCCGGATGTACCGAAAGCCGCAGATTAGTCAATTATGTTTTTTCGTTTCAAGAGTCGGTTTTGGAAACTTTATTCCTTCCCGTAAGAACAATCACAACTAGACAACAGAAAAAATGATATACAAAACCGTTACAACTATCATTAAATTAAAGAGCGTACAGTCAGAAGCACAAACTTATTAACGCGATCGCTCGGTTGAAATAGGTTTTAAAACAGGCCGATCAGTTTCCATGCGCTCCCATAATACAAAGAAAAGAACATAGGATCTTCGAAGAGTCTAGATGCGACCATTCTTCGCATGACGTCACGTGGAGAGTTGTCTCTGGCGCGTTAGATAAAACAACGAGTAGTATGAGCTATTTCAAACAAATCAGAGTTCGATTCATTGCTAATTGTATTTGTCGTAGAATTGGAAGTTGATATGCGGTTTTTTGACCCAACTTTGGAACGAGCAATATTAAAATAACTGCTTATTTAACTGTGAATACAGACATCATTGATTCATACTGTGTAATTAATTCTCAAATCAAAAAACCCAAAAGAAGAAATACTAGGAATGTTTGATTTACTTTCAATTCAATTGGTCAAAAAATATATAAGTATACAGAAGTCGACGTCAAGCCGGAATCGGGTAATAGGCTAAATCATCAGAAAATTTAAAAAAAAGTTCAAATATCATCCAATATATGAAAATTTCATATTTGAGTTAACTTGGCCGCCATCCGTACTCGAATGCAAAAAAAATCGTACCCGACTTACAGAGTGATTGTATTTTCTTATGGCCGGTTTCACAATGTCTAGTTACCAATACTTAACCTGAAGTTACTGCTGCTACTGGCACTAACCAATGGCTAATGTACCGTTAATATTCTTCTTAACCGAAACTTCAACCCGAATAGTGTTTGGTCAAGTAACCTGAAGAATATCCAGACATTGTGAAACCGGCCCTTAGTTGCAGAAGATATACTCTTGCCACTTGCGTATAAATGGTCTATTGGTGATGCTGGAGCAGTTCCAAGTTGTTCCGGTTCAGTTTCGAAGGAATGACAGTTCTACGAAACTGTTCCACGCCATCTATGATCATACCTCTATTGGTTATCCTGGAGCAGTTCCGAGTTGTTCCGGTTCAGTTTCGAAGGAATGACAGTTCTACGAAACTGTTCCACACCATCTATGATCATACCATAGACCTAATGGTCTATTGGTTATCCTGTAGCAGTTCCGAGTTGTTCCGGTTCAGTTCCAAAGGAATGGCAGTTCTACGAAACTGTTCCATATATGATCAAACCATATACCTAATGTTCAATGGTCTATGGGTGATCCTGGAGCAGTTCCGAAGGAATGACAGTTCTACGAAAATGTTTTACACCATCTATGATCAAACTATAGACCTAATATAATAATCTATGGACTACAGAGTTAATGTAATTACGCAATCAATTTTTAAATAAATAAAAGAAGTGTGAAGTGTTATTGAATGAGAATTGTTGAAAAACGTCCGTAACAGCCGTTATGAACAATAATCTAAATCTAAAGGAAATACAATGTACTTATACTCCGTTCAAGAATTGACATCTCGGGAGCCTGTGGAAAATCTGAATTCAGTTTCGAAAACTACGTGCACGAATTTACTTTCAATCAGGCCGGCCATGTTTCCACTTTCTCAGATTTTCACCGGAATAATTAAACATTTTCAATGAAAGTGTTTTTCCAACAGGAAAACTACTTGAGCCATGCATGTAAATATTGAACCTATTCTTTTATGGTTATCTAAATATTGATGATAATACGACTTTTCAGATTCAAAGGAGTTCTATTTGTGCCATCATGCTCGAGGATTCCTTTCTCAAAACAAAGATGTTGTTTGCCAACACAATAAGGACTGTACAGTTTGAAGGGAATCTAAGTATGCAAGGCTGAAAATACGGAGGTTACTGAAGGTATGATTTCATATTTTCCTTGAGTATTATTTGCATTGTAATCATCGTTGTAAGATATTGATAATCAAAGCAATTTCTGTATGTCTTCCAAGTCCTCTGCGGACAAATGACAAAAAGATTTTTGAATACTTTCATTCGATCAAAGAGAATATCTTTTACAGAGTGATTGGATTCTAAAAGAAATCGATAGGGAATTACTACTCACCTACTATAATTTGTGAATATTCCCAGAGTCCTTTTTAACATTAACAAATTTTCACTTGAAATTGACATGATCATCATTATCTTTTATATAATGATCAAATATCTATCGAAATTATACCTCGTAAGGTTTTATTTACGTTTGGTGTCCATAATCATAGACAAGGCTACTTTTACATTGGTTCATATGCAAGTATCGAAAGACACTTCAGGGCCCCATGCATTATCATTTAAGAAAAATATACCTATATCATCCCTTAAAAATTGTCTCAAGTTTTCAACTGATTTCAGTTTCGATAACTTCGTCCTCGAATTTACCTTTTCAGACCGGCCATGTTCCCACTTTCCCAGATTCTCACCGAAATAATTAAACATTTTCAAAGTGAATGTTTTTCCAACATAGAAAACTACTTGAGCGCTGAATGTAACATTGAACTTGTTCTTTTATGGGGATCTAATGATGATAATACGATTTTTCAGATTCTAAGGCGTTTCATTTATGTCATCATGCTTGAGGATTCCTCTCCAAAGCAGTGCTGTTTTCTGCCAACACAATAAGGACTATACATTTTGAAGGAAATTTCGATATGCGAGGCTGAGAATACCGAGGTTACTGTAGGTATGATTAATATTTTCGTTGAGGTTTATTTGGAATGTCATCATTTTTGTTAGATATTGATAATTAAAGCAATTTCTGTATGTCTTCCAAGTTTTCTGGGGACAAGTGACACATAGATTATTACAAATTTTTATTCAATGAAAGAAAAGACCTTTTATATAGTGGTTGGATCCTGAAAGAAATCGATAGGAAGTTATTACTATACTACTATAACTGGTGAATATGTTCACTCATTTTTATTCCCAGAATCCTTCTCAACATTAACATTAACAAATTTATACTTGAAATTGAAATGATCATCGTTATCTTTCATATAATGGTCAAATATCTATCAAAATGAATCGAAATTATACCTTGTAAGTTTCTATTCACGTTTGGTGTCCATAGTCATTGCTACTTCTACATTGGTTCAACCTTCAATCAGTTTGGTCATATTCCCACTTTCCCACATTTTCACCGAAATAATTGAACATTTTCAAAGTAAATGTTTTTCCAACAGAGAAAACTACTTGAGCCCAACATGTAAATATTGAACTTGTTCTATTATGGATATATAAATGACGTGATATTGATGATAATACGATTTTCAGATTCGAAAATGTTCTATTTGTGCCATCATGCTTGAGGGTTCCTTTCACAAAACAATGATGTTGTTTGCCAACACAATAAGGAATATACATTTTGAAGGAAATCTAGATTTGTGAGGCCGAGAACACCGAGGTCACTGAAGGTATGATCTCATATTTTCCTCAAGTTTTATTTGCATTGTAATCATCATTGTTATATATCGATAATCAAAGCAATTTCTGTATGTCTCCCAAGTCCTCCAAGAAAAGTGACACATAGATTATTACATACTTTCATTCAATGAGAGAATATCTTCTATAGAGTGGTAATCTACTATAATTCGTCTTTATGTTCAATCATTCCTATTCCCAGTATTCTTTTTAACATTAACATTAACAAATTTCTACTTGAAATTGAAATGATCATCTTTATCTTTCATATAATGGTCAAATATCTATCGAAATTACACCTTATAAGTCTCCATTTACATTTGGGGTCCATAGACAGTTCAATTTTTACATTTGTTGATATGCAAGTAACCATCCACAAATCACACTCGAGGGCTCCATACAATAGAGAAAACTACTTGAGCGCTGAATGTAAATATTGAACTTGTTCTTTTATGGGTATCTAAATGACGTGATATTGATTATAATACGATTTTTCAGATTCGAAGGCGTTTTATTTGTGTAATCATGCTTGAGGATTCCTTTCACAAAACAATGATGTTTGCCAACACAATAAGGACTATACATTTTGAAGGAAATCTAAGTATGTGAGGCTGAGAATACCGAGGTTAATGAAGGTAAGATTTCGTATTTTCCTTGAGTATTATTTGCATTGTAATCATCATTGTTAGATATCGATAATCAATGCAATTTCTGTATGTCTTCCAAGTCCTTTGCTAACAAGTGAAACAGATTATTACTTACTTCCATTCAATGCAAGAGAATATTTTTCATAGAGTAGTTAAATTCTGAAAGGAATCGGAAATTATTATTTACCTACTATAATTCATGTATATGTTCACTCATTTTTGTTCCCAGAGTCCTTTTCAACATTCACATCAACAAATTTTTACCTGAAATTGAAATGATCATCGTTATCATTTCACATAATGATCAAATATTTATCGAAATTATACCTCGTAAGTTTTCATTTACGTTTGGTGTTCATACTCAATGCTACTTCTACGTTAAAGTATCAAATGACACTTGAGGGCCCCATGCATTATCAACCTTAGTTGACAATTTTAATTGCACAACTGGAATTGTGCACTTGAGGTTGTAATGTTTGGGGCACATTCGGGATGTCAATTTTCATTTGAAGACTGCTTGAATATCGAATCTTTAGTTATTAGATTTCTTTTCTGATCAATAAAGATAGGTCGCTCCTCTCCTCGAAAAACATTGATTTTAGGTTTTTAATGAGAGCTGGAATTAACTTTTCTTCGCCTTTAGTCTCATTTTGCCATTTTTCTTCTGTTATTTATTAAAAAAAGTCCCCTCTCATATTTAAAATTCTTCATTGTGATACTTTCTATAGCTCTTCAAAGTAAGAATCTGCCTGTGAGTTACACATGGTTGGATTTTTATTAAATCAATAACTTTAATTATTTTTTCGATCTCCAACTAACTATCTTCATTTCTTTGATCCTAACTTGGGCACAATCTATTCTCGAATCGTATCGGCTTTACAGAGTACTTCAATTTCGTAGTTGCAGAAGATATACTCGCGCCACTTGCGTATAGATGGCGCTAGCTGTATTGGATCTGGGATCTCGCTAAAACAGATACCTATGTTATCAATGAAAAATCATCTCGAGTTCTTTAACCGATTTCAGTTTCGATAACCACGTCCTCGAATTTACCTTTAATCAGGCCGGCCATGTTCCCAGATTTTCACCGAAATAATTGAACATTTTCAAAGTAAATGTTTTTCCAACGGAGAAAACTGCTTGAACCCTGCATGTAAATATTGAACTTTTTCTTTAACTGGTATCTAAATGATGCGATATTGATGATAATACGTTCTTTCAGATTCGAAGGTGTTTTATTTGTGTCGTCACGCTTGAGTATTCCTTTCACAAAACAATGATGTTGTTTGCCAACATAATAAAGACTAGACATTTTGAAGGAAATCTAGGTATGTGAGGCTGAGAATACCGAGATAAATGAAGGTGAGATATCATATTTTCCTTGAGTTTCATTTGCATTGTAATCATCGTTAGATATCGATAATCAAAGCAATTTTTATATGTCTTCCAAGTCCTCTGCGAACAAGTGACACACAGATTATTAAATAGTTTCATTCAATGAAAAAGAATATCTTTTATGAGTGAGTTATTTCGGTTCAGTTCCGAAGGAATGACAGTTCTACGAACCTGTTCCACACTGTCTACGATCAAACCAAAGACCTAATGTTCTAATGGTGATCCTGGAGCAGGTCCAAGTTGTTCCGCTTCAGTTCCGAAGGAATGACAGTTCTACGAAACTGTTCCACACCATCTATGATCAAACCATAGACCTAATGTTCTATTGGTGATCCTGGAGCAGTTCCGAGTTGTTCCGGTTCAGTACCGAAAGAATTACAGTTCTATTAAACTGTTCCACACCAATTATTTTATGGGTATCTTAATGATGTGATGTTGATAATAATACGATTTTTCAGATTTGTGGGCGTTTTACTGGTGCCATCATGCTTGAGGATTCCATTTACAAAATTATGATGTTGTTTGCCAACACAATAAGGACTATACAATTTGAAGGGAATCTTGGTATGAGAGGCTGTGAATACCGAGGTTACTTAAGGTAAGATTTCACATTTTCCTTGAGTGTTATTTGCATTGTGATCATCGTTGTTAGATATCAATAATCAAAGCAATTTCTGTATGTCTTTCAATGAAAAAGAATATCTTTTATAGAGTAGTTAAATTCTGAATGGGATCGATAGGAAATTATTACTAATCTCCTATGATTCGTGTATATGTTCACTCATTTCTATTCCCAGAGTCCTTTTAAACATTAACATTGACAAATTTTCACTTGAAATTGAAATGATCATCGTTATCTTTCATACAATGGTCAAATATTTATCGAAATTATACCTCGTAATTTTTGGTGTCCATAGTCAATGCTACTTTTACATTGGTTCATATGCAATTATCAAATGATACTTGAGGGCCCCATGCATTATCAGTCTTAGTTGATAATTTTAATTGCAAAACCAAAATTGTAGCACTTGAGATTGCAATGTTTTTGGGGCACATTCGGGATGTCAATATTCATTCAAAGAATGCCTAAATATTGAACGTTTAGTTATTGTATTTCTTTTATCGATAAAGATAGGTTGCTCCTATTCTTGGATTCTAAAAATATTGATATCGGGTTTTTAATAAGAGCTAGAATTAACTTTTTTTGCCTTTAGTCTCATGTTGGCCTTTTTCTTCTGTTATTTACTTAGAAAAGTCCCCTCTCATATTTAAAATTCTTCATTGTGATACTTTCTAAGCTCTTCAAAGTAAGAATCTGCCTGTAAGTTACACATGGTTGGATTTTTATTTAATCAATTACTTCAATTATTTTTTCGATCTCCAACTAACTATCTTCATATCTTCGATCCTAACTTGGGCACAATCTGTACTTGAATGCAAAAATATCGTATCGGCTTTACAGAGTACTTTAATTTCGTAGTTGCAGAAGATATACTCGCGCCACTTGCGTATAGATGGCGCTAGCTGTATTGGATCAGGGATCTCGCTAAAACAGATACCTATGTTATCAATGAAAAATCATCTCGAGTTCTATAAGCGATTTCAGTTTCGAAAACTACGTCCTCGAATTTACCTTTAATCAGGCCGGCCATGTTCCCAGATTTTCACCGAAATAATTGAACATTTTCAAAGTAAATGTGTTTCCAACAGAGAAAACTGCTTGAACCCTGCATGTCAACATTGAACTATTTCTTTAATTGGTATCTAAATGATGCGATATTGATGATAATACGTTTTTTTAGATCGAAGGTGTTATATTTGTGCCGTCATGCTTGAGGATTCCTTTCACAAAACAACAAGGATGTTGTTGGCCAACAAAATAAGTACTATACATCTTGAAGGAAATCTAGGTATGTGAGGCTGAGAACTCCGAAGTTAATGGAGGTAAGATTTCGTATTTTCCTCAAGTTTTATTTGCATTTTAATCATCGGTGTTAGATATCGATAATCACAGCAATTTCTGTATGTCTTCCAAGTTCTCTGTGGACAAGTGACACATTGATTATTACATACTTTCATTCAATGAAAGAGAATATCTTTTATAGAGTGGTGGGATTCTGAAAGAAATCTATAGGAAATTATTACTAGCCTACTATGATTCGTGAATATGTTCAATCAATTCTATTTAGAGATTTTTTTAATATTAACATTAACAAATTTTGGCTTGAAATTGAAATGATCATCGTCATCTTTTACATAATGGTCAAATATTTATCGAAATTATATGTGAGTTCTTATCTACGTTTGGTGTCCACAGTCGATGCTACTTTTACATTGGTTCATATGTAATCTAATGACACTTGAGGGCTCCATGCATTATTAATCAATTTTAATTGCACTGGTACTATCATCCATAGCTCTTTGAATCCAAAATCTGCCCATAAGTGGTTGGATTCTTATTTAAATCGATAAAAATCATAATTTTTTCGATCTCTGATCAACTGCATTGTACTCATCGTCATTAGATATTGATAATCACAGCAATTTCTGTATGTCTTCCAAGTTCTCTGCGGAAAAGTGACACATAGATTATTACATACTTTCATTCAATGTAAGAGAATATCTTTTATAGAGTTTTTTCTATTCCCAGAATCCTCTTTAACATAAACATTAACAAATGTTTACTTGAAATTGAAATGATTATCGTTATCTTTCATAAAATGGTCAAATATCTATCGAAATTATACCTCATGAGTTTCTATTTACGATTGGAGTCCATAGTTAATGCTACTTTTACATTGGTTCATATGCAAGTATCCATCCACAAATGACACTTGAGGGCGCCATGCATTATCAATCTTAATTGTCAATTTTAATTGCTAAACCAAAATTATGCACTTAAGATTGTAATGTTTGGAGCAAATTCGGGGTGTCAAGTTTCATTTGAAGAATGTTCAAAAATCGAACGTTCAGTTATTTGATTTCTTTTCAAATCGATATCTGAGGAGAGCCTCAGATTCAAAAAAACCTTGATATAGGTTTGTTGATAGGGGCTGGAGTATGATTTTGCTATTCTTCTTGCGTCATTCTCTTCAAAAGGGTCCTTTCTCATATTTTAAATTCTTCATAGTGGTACTTTCTGTAGCTCTCCGAAGTAAGAATCTGGCCATATATGATACAAGGATATCAACTTCTATTCAAACCAACAGAGAATATCTTTTGTTGAATCCTTATTCAAATCGATAACTATCTTATTTATTCAATCTCAATTTACTATAGCTATCCAATTTATGAAATTTTCCTATTTGTGTTATCCTGGGCGCCCTCTGTATTCGAATACAAAAGTATCGAATCGGCCCTACAGAGTACTTTTATTTTCGTATTTGTAGCCAATATACTTTCGCCACTTGCGTATAGATGTCGCTAGCAGTATGGAATCTGGAATCTCGAAAAAACGAATACCTATATTATCGCAAATATGTAAATACATATCGAACTTGTTCTTTTATGGGTATATAAAAGACGTGATATTGATGATAATACGATTTTTCAGATTCGAAGGCGTTTTATTTGTGCCATCATGCTGGAGGATTCCTTTTGCAAAACAAAGATGTTGTTTGCCTACATTCTGAAGGAAATCTAGATATGCAAGCTGGGAATACTGAGTTCACTGAAGGTATAATCTCATATTTTCCTTTAGTTTTATTCGTAATGAAATCATTGTTGTGAGATATTGATAATCAAAATTATTTATGATGTCTTCCAAGTCCTCTGCTGACAATAGACATAGATTATTACTTCCATTGAGTGAAAGAGATTATTTTTAATAGACTGTTTGGATTCTGAATGAAATCAATAGGAAATTATTATTAACCTACTATAATTCTTGTATTGTGGACCATCTTGTATATATTATCTCTTCTTCGCCTTTTCCATTTTTTTTCTACTTATACAGTTCCTCCTCCCTTATATTTGAAATCCTTATTGTGGTACTTTCCATAGTTTTTTGAAGTTAGAATATGCTCCTAAGTGAAGCATGGTTGGATTCTTATTCAAATCTATATTCGAAATGTAATAATAGTTGTAAGATATTGATAATCAAAGCAATTTCTGTGCGCTTATAGGGCGCATTAGGGATGTCAACTTCCATTTGAAGAATGCTTGAATATCAAACGATGAGTTATTAAATTTCCTTTCAAATCAATAAAGATAGGTTGCTTGTCCCTTCGCATTCACAAATTCTCGATATCGGTCTTTTGATAATGGCTGAAATTAACTATTCTTCGCCTTTAGTCTAGATATGCAAGCTGGGAATACTGAGTTCACTGAAGGTATAATCTCATATTTCCTTTAGTTTTATTTGTAATGTAATCATTGTTGTAAGATATTGATAATCCAAATTATTTATGGTGTCTTCCAAGTCCTCTGCTGACAAATGGCACATAGATTATTACTTCCATTGAATGAAAGAGATTATTTTTAATAGACTGGTTGGAATGAAATCGATAGGAAATTATTACTAACCTACTATAATTCTTGTATATCTTGTGAACCATCTTGTATATATCAACTTTTCTTCGCTTTTGTCATTTTTCTTTTACTTATAAAGATCCTCTTCAATCATGTTTGAAATTCTTATTGTGGTACTTCCCATAGTTTTTCGAAGTTAGAATATGCCCATAAGTTACACATGGCTGGATTCTTATTTAAATTGATAACTACAATTATTTTCTCGATCTCCAATAAACATCTTCATTCTATTATCGCTAAAAAATTGTCTCGAGTTTTTTTTTTTTAACTGTTCAGTTTTGAAATTTACGTCCTCGAATTTACCTTCAATCAGACCGGTCATGGTCCCACTTTCCCAGATTTTCACCGAAATAATTAAAAATTTCCAGAGTAAATGTTTTTACAACAGAGAAAACTTGTTCTTTTATGGGTATATAAAAGACGTGATATTGATAATAATATGATTTTTCAGATTCGAAGGCGTTTTATTTGTGCCATCATGCTTAATAAGGATTAAATATTTTGAAGGAAATCTAGGTATGTGAGGCTGAGAATACTGAAGGTATGATTTCATATTTTCCTCAAGTTTTATTTGCATTGTAATCATCGTTGTTAGATATTGATAACCAAAGCAATTTCTGTACGTCTTCCAAGTCCTCTGCTGGCACATATATTATTATTTCCATTGAATTAATGGGAATATTTTTTATGATAGTGAAGTTGGATTCTGAATGAAATCGATAGAAAATTATTTCTTACTTACCTACTATAATTCTTGTATATCTTATGGACCATCTTGTATATATTAACTTTTCTTCACCTTTTGCCATTTTAATTCTACTTGGAGAGGTCGTCCTCTCAGATCTCATATTCGAAATTCTTTGTGGCACTTTCCGTAGCTCTTCAAAGTTGGAATCTGCCTATAAGTGATATATGAATTTCAACTTCCATTGAATCTAACAGTTAATATCTTTTGTCTGTCATAACAGCGAGGTTAAGACCTCGATGGGACAAACTGATTGCATTTTCAATCAGCGTAGAAGTCTATGAGTGAATTTTAATTCTTGCCCTTTGGTTTTCAGGTATAAGGCCGAATTTACTGGGGGAGCAAATACTTTC
Source organism: Aphidecta obliterata (assembly GCA_963966015.1). Taxonomy (NCBI): domain Eukaryota; kingdom Metazoa; phylum Arthropoda; class Insecta; order Coleoptera; family Coccinellidae; genus Aphidecta; species Aphidecta obliterata. The sequence goes on from OZ014436.1 coordinate 8,432,428, forward strand.
AGCTGTAGTATCCGGACTCGGACATCCAGGAATACCAGATTATGTCTTCAGCAATATTTCAAAATACAATTGTCCTTGAATTCTCGAAATGTTCGAACTGTGAAAAGCAATAAATTTTTTCTTTTCTCTATTTTTTTATACACCTGGTAAATTCCAGAATTTTGAAAGGTAGAAGCTCGAAGCTTTTTTGATAATATCACTTTAAAATGAATTTTTTCCATGAAAATCAATGCGGCCATCATCACTGATCAGACAGGTGCTGCCCTCTGGCGGTAGAAGCTCGAAGCTCGTTATTTCAGTGCTGCCCTCTGGCGGTAAAAGCTAGAAGCTCGTTATTTCAGTGCTGCCCTCTGGCGGTAGAAGCTCGAAGCTATTCGATAAATCGGATGTGCTGCCCTCTGGCGGTTGACGCTCGAAGTTCTGATCAGACAGGTGCTGCCCTCTGGCGATTGACGCTCGAAGTTCTGATCAGATAGGTGCTGCCCTCTGGCAGCAGACGCTCGAAGCTTTTCAAAAAATTGGACCGTGACCTTGACTTATTTTTCAAGGCCACGTTAGTACGTTACACATCCGCTAGATGGCAGCACGTCCGATTTAACTAATAGCTTCGAGCGTCTGCTGCCAGAGGGCAGCACTGAAATAACGAACTTAGAGTTTCTGCCGCCAGAGGGCAGCACCGCTCAAAGAAACTTCACGCTTTTGCCGCCAGAGGACAGCACCGCTCAAGGAAACTTTCCGCTTTTGCCACTAGAGGGCAGCACATGTATGTTGAAAGCAAATGCTGCGTCAAAAGAAGTTTTTAGGATTGAACCAGAATTTTTTTTTTTCAATAGTCAATAATATAAACGCTTGATATCATATAACTTTATTTATTGGTAACAAAACTTATCCAGCTGTCGATGTCTAGAGTCTCTTGCATTGGAGGCTGAAGGCATGAAGAGTAGTCCTCCATCTTCCTGAAACACCGAATGGTTCGATTGAGACTGATCATGCACAATTTTAAGAATACAGTAAAATTTTCAATAATGAGGATAAATCTCTAAAACTATGAGAAAATTTTTCTTAGAAATTACAACTCGTCATATCACCCGAAAATATTTAATCGCGCAATTTTCCAACTCGCGAATTTAAAATTTTCCGGTCTGTAACTTTGAAAAATCGGAGGTTCGAATTTGATCTATTTCGAGAGAGAAAAAATACATTTTTCGGTTAGATTTTTGTCGCAGCCTCACCCTACTTTCTCCTGAGCTTCCCGAGATGTGTGGAACTGTTTTGTAGAACTCTCATTCCTTTGGAACTGAACCGGAACAACTGGAAACTGCTCCAGGATCACCAATAGACCATCAATCTTTTTCGAATCTGAGGAGGGGAACGACCCATCTTTATTGATTACAAAAGAAATCTAATAACTAAACATTCGATATTCAAGCATTCTTCAAATGAAAATTGACATCTCGAATGAGCCCCAAACATTACAACCTCAAGTGCACAATTATAGTTGTGCAATTAAAATTGTCAACTAAGACTGATAATGCATGGGGCCCTGAAGTCTCTTTCGATACTTGCATATGAACCAATGTAAAAGTAGCCTTGTCTATGATTATGGACACCAAACGAAAATAAAACCTTACGAGGTATAATTTCGATAGATATTTGATCATTATATAAAAGATAATGATGATCATGTCAATTTCAAGTGAAAATTTGTTAATGTTAAAAAGGACTCTGGGAATAGAAATGAGTGAACACATTCACAAATTATAGTAGGTGAGTAATAATTCCCTGTCGATTTCTTTCAGAATCCAATCACTCTATAAAAGATAGTCACTTTCATTGAATGAAAGTATTTAAAAATCTATTTGTCAATTATCCGCAGAGCACTAGGAAGACATACAGAAATTGCTTTGATTATCAATATCTAACAACGATGATTGAAATGCAAAGAAAACTTGAGGAAAATATGAAATCATACCTTTAGTATCAGTTTTCTCAGCTTCACATATCTAGATTTCCTTCAAAATGTTTAGTCCTTATTGTGTTGGCAAACAACATCTTTGTTTTGTGAAAGGAATCCTCAAGCATGATGGCACAAATAAAACGCCTTCGAATCTGAAAAATCGTATCATCATCAATATCACTTCATTTAGATTTACAATTAAAATTGTGAACTAAGACCGATAATGCATGGGGCCCTGAAGTGTCTTTCGATACTTGCATATGAACCAATGTAAAAGAAGCCTTGTCTATGATTATGGACACCAAACGTAAATAAAATCTTACAAGGTATAATTTCGATAGATATTTGATCATTATATAAAAGATAATGATGATCATGTCAATTTCAAGTAGAAATTTGTTAATGTTAATGTTAAAAAGGATTCTGGGAATAGGAATGATTGAACATAAACACGAATTATAGTAGGTTACCACTCTATAAAAGATATTCTCTCTCAATGAATGAAAGTATGTAATAATCTATGTGTCACTTTTCTTGGAGGACTTTGGAGAAATACAGAAATTGCTTTGATTATCGATATCTAACAATGATGATTATAATGCAAATAAAACTTGAGGAAAATATGAAATCATACCTTCAGTAACCTCAGTGTTCTCGGCCTCACAAATCTAGATTTGCTTCATAATGTATATTCCTTATTGTGTTGGCAAACAACATCATTGTTTTGTGGAAGGAACCCTCAAGCATGATGGCACAAATAGAACATTTTCGAATCTGAAAATCGTATTATCATCAATATTACGTCATTTATATATTCATAATAGAACAAGTTCAATATTTCCATGCTGAGCTCAAGTAGTTTTCTCTGTTGGAAAAACATTTACTTTGAAAATGTTCAATTATTTCGGTGAAAATGTGGGAAAGTGGGAATATGGCCGAACTGATTGAAGGTAAATTCGAGGACGTAGTTTTCGAAATCAGTTAAAAAAATCGAGATGATTTTTTAGCGTTTTAGCAAGATCCCAGATCAGATACCGCTAGCGCCATCTATACGCGAGTTGCAAGAGTATATCTTCAGCAGCTAAAAAATTAAAGTACTCTGTAAGGCCGATACGACATTTTTGGCATTCGAGTACAAGTTAACACAAATATGAATTTTTCATAGATTGGATAGCTGTAGTTTATTGGAGATTGAATAAATGAAGATAGTTAATTGGAGATCGAAGAAATAATGATAGTTATCGATTTAAATAAGGATCCAACCATGTGTCACTTATGGGCAGATTCTAACTTCGAAGAGCTATGGAAAGTAACACAATAAAGAATTTTGAATATGAGAGAGGACTTTTCTGAGTAAATAACAGAAGAAAAATGGCAAAATGAGACTGAAGGCGAAGAAAAGTTAATTCCTGCCCTTATTAATCTGAGGAGAAGAGGGACCTATCTTTAACGATAAGAAAAGAAATCTAATAACAAAACTTTCGATATTCAAGCATTCTTCAAATGAAAATTGACATCCTGAATTTGCCCCAAACATTACAATCTCAAGTGCACAACTTTAGTTGTACAATTGAAATTGTCGACTTGGACTCAAGTGTCTTTTAATAATTTCACATGAACCAATGTAGAAGTAGCAATGACTATGAACACCAAACGTAAATAGAAACTTACAAGGTATAATTTAGATTCATTTTGATAGATATTTGACCATTATATGAAAGATAACGATGATCATTTCAATTTCAAGTATAAATTTGTTAATGTTAATGTTGAGAAGGATTCTGGGAATAAAAATGAGTGAACATATTCACGAGTTATAGTAGTATAGTAATAACTTCCTATCGATTTCTTTCAGGATCCAACCACTATATAAAAGGTCTTTTCTTTCATTGAATAAAAATTTGTAATAATCTATGTGTCACTTGTCCCCAGAAGACTTGGAAGACATACAGAAATTGCTATAATTATCAATATCTAACAACAATGATTACATTCCAAATAAACCTTAACGAAAATATTATATCATACCTTCAGTAACCTCGGTGTTCTCAGCCTAGCATATCAAGATTTCCCTCAAAATTAGTCCTTATTGTGTTGGCAGAAAACAGCATTGCTTTGGAGAGGAATCCTCAAGCATGATGGCACAAATAAAACGCCTTAGAATCTGAAAAATCGTATTATCATCATTAGATCCCCATAAAAGAACAAGTTCAATGTTACATTCAGCGCTCAAGTAGTTTTCTATGTTGGAAAAACATTCACTTTGAAAATGTTTAATTATTTCGGTGAGAATCTGAGAAAGTGGGAACATGGCCGGTCTGAAAAGGTAAATTCGAGGACGAAGTTATCGAAACTGAAATCAGTTGAAAACTTGAGACAATTTTTAAGCGATGATATAGGTATATTTTTCACCGAATTCGTTTGATAAAATCACCAACCCAAAATATTACTGAATAGTCTATTACTCAATTTTCCACAGCCTCGTGAGATGTGTGGAACTGTTATTCCTTTGAAACTGAACCACGACAACTTGGAACTGCTCCAGGATCAACAATAGACCATCAATGTATTCGAATCTGAGGAGAGGAGCGACCTATCTTTATCGATTAAAAAAGAAATCTAATAACTAAACGTTCGATATTCAAGCGTTCTTCAAATGAAAATTGACATCTCGAATGTGCCCTAAACATTACAACCTCAAGCGCACAATTATAGTTGTGCAATTAAAATTGTCAACTAAGACTGATAATGCATGGGGCCCTGAAGTGTCTTTCGATACTTGCATATGAACCAATGTAAAAGTAGCCTTGTCTATGATTATAGACACCAAAAGTAAATAAAACCTTACGAGATATAATTTCGATAGATATTTGATCATTATATAAAAGATAATGATGATCATGTCAATTTCAAGTGAAAATTTGTTAATGTTAAAAAGGACTCTGGGAATATTCACAAATTATAGTAGGTGAGTAGTAATTCCCTATCGATTTCTTTTAGAATCCAATCATTCTATAAAAGATATTCTCTTTGATTGAATGAAAGTATTCAATAATCTTTTTGTCATTTGTCCGCAGAAGACTTGGAAGACATATAGAAATTGCTTTGATTATCAATATCTTACAACGATGATTACAATGCAAATAATACTCAAGGAAAATATGAAATCATACCTTCAGTAACCTCCGTATTCTCAGCCTTGCATACTTAGATTCCCTTCAAACTGTATAGTCCTTATTGTGTTGGCAAACAACATCTTTGTTTTGAGAAAGGAATCCTCGAGCATGATGGCACAAATAGAACTCCTTTGAATCTGAAAAGTCGTATTATCATCAATATTTAGAGAACCATAAAAGAATAGGTTCAATATTTACATGCATGGCTCAAGTAGTTTTCCTGTTGGAAAAACACTTTCTTTGATAATGTTTAATTATTACGGTGAAAATCTGAGAAAGTGGAAACATGGCCGGCCTGATTGAAAGTAAATTCGTGCACGTAGTTTCCGAAACTGAAATCAGATTTTCCACAGGCTCCCGAGATGTCAATTCTTGAACGGAGTATAAGTACATTATATTTCCTTTAGATTTAGATTATTGTTCATAACGGCTGTTACGGACGTTTTTCAACAATTCTTATTCAATAACACTTCACACTTCTTTTATTTATTTAAAAATTGATTGCGTAATTTCATTAACTCTGTAAACCATAGATTATTAGGTCTATAGTTTGATCATAGATGGTGTAAAACATTTTCGAGAACTGTCATTCCTTCGGAACTGCTCCAGGATCACCCATAGACCATTGAACATTAGGTATATGGTTTGATCATAGATGGAACAGTTTCGTAGAACTGCCATTCCTTTGGAACTGAACCGGAACAACTCGGAACTGCTCCAGGATAACCAATAGACCATTAGGTCTATGGTATGATCATAGATGGTGTGGAACAGTTTCGTAGAACTGTCATTCCTTCGAAACTGAACCGGAACAACTTGGAACTGCTCCAAGATCACCAACAGACCATCTATACGCAAGTGGCAAGAGTATATCTTCTGCAACTAAGGGCCGGTTTCACAATGTCTGGTTATTCTTCAGGTAACTTGACCAAACACTATTCGGGTTGAGGTTTCGGTTAGGAAGAATATTAACGGTACATTAGCCATTGGTTAGTGCCAGTAGCAGCAGTAACTTCAGGTTAAGTATTGGTAACCAGACATTGTGAAACCGGCCCTAAGAAAATAAAAGCACTCTGTAAGTCGGGTACGATTTTTTTGCATTCGAGTACAGATGGCGGCCAAGTTAACTCAAATATGAAATTTTCATCTATTGGATAGCTAGAATTAATTGGAGATTGACGAAAGTTGATTGAAGATTGAAAAAATAATAAAAAAAAAAATCCAACCATGTGTCATTTATGGGCAGATTCTAACTTCGAAGAGCTATGGAAAGCACCACAATAAAGAATTTTAAATATGAGGGAGGACTTCTCTAAGTATTTAACAGAAGAAAAGTGGCAAAATGAGACTGAAGGCGAAGAAAAGTTAATTCCAGCCCTTATTAAAAACCAATTATCAATGTTTTTTCAATCTGAGGAGAGGACCGACCTATCTTCATCGATTTGAAAAGAAATTTGATAACTAAACGTTCAATTTTCAAGCATTCTTCAAATGAAAATTGACATCCCGAATGTGCCACAAACATTACAATACATTACAAACATTACAATCAATTAAAATTGTCAACTAAGACTAATAATGCATGGGGCCCTCAAGTATCATTTGATAAAAGTAAAAGTAGTATTGACTATGACTATGAACAAGGTATAATTTCGTTAGATATTTTACCATTATTTGAAAGATAACGATGATAATTTCGATTTCAAGTAAAAATTTGTTAATGTTAATGTTAAGAAGGATTCTGGGACTAGAAATGAGTGAACGTATACACGAATTATAGTAGGTTAGTAATAATTTCCTATCGATTTCTTTCAGGATCCAACCACGCCAACAAAGATATTCTCTTTCATTGAATGGAAGTATGTAATAATCTATGTGTCACTTGTCCGCAGAAGACTTGAAAGACATACAGAAATTGCTGTAATCATCGATATCTAACAATGATGAGTACAATGCAAATAAAAGTTAAGGAAAATGTGAAATCATACCTTCAGTAACCTAGATTTCCTTCAAAATGTATAGTCCTTATTTTGTTTGCAAACAATATCATTGTTTTGGAGAGGAATCCTCAAGCATGATGGCACAAATAAAACGCCTTCGAATCTGAAAAATCGTATTATCATCAATATCACCTCATTTAGATACCCATAAAAGAATAAGTTCAATGTTACATTCAGCGCTCAAGTAGTTTTCTCTGTTGGAATAACATTTACTTTGAAAATGTTTAATTATTTCGGTAAAAATGTGGGAAAGTGGGAATATGGCCGAACTGATTTAAGGTAAATTCGAGGACGTAGTTTTCGAAATCTGTTAAAAAACTCGAAATGATATTTTAGCGTTTTAGCAAAATCCCAGATCCGATACCGATAGCGCCATCTATACGCGAGTTGCAAGAGTTTATCTTCAGCAGGTCAAAAATGAAAGTACTCTGTAAGGCGGATACGACATTTTTGGCATTCGAGTACAGATGGCGCCCAAGTTAACTCAAATATGAAATTTTCATAGATTGGATAGCTGTAGTTAATTGGAGATTGAATAAATGAAGATAGTTAATTGGAGATCGAAGAAATAATGATAGTTATCGATTTAAATAAGGATCCAACCATGTGAAACTTCTGGGCAGACTCTAACTTCGAAGACCTATGGAAAGTAACACAATATGAAATTTTAAATATGAGAGAGGACTTTTCTGAGTAAATAACAGTAGAAAAATGGCAAAATAAGACTTGAATCTGAGGAGAGGAGGGACCTATCTTTAACGATTAGAAAAGAAATCTAATAACTAAACGTTCGATATTCAAGTACTCTTCAAATGAATATTGACATCCATAATCTGCCCCATACATTACATTCTCAAGTGCACAATTTTAGTTGTGCAATTACAATTGAAAACAAAGATTGATAATGCAAGGGGCCCTCAAGTGTCAGTTGATACTTGCATATGATCCAATGTAAAAGTAGCATTGAAAATATGACTATGGACACCAAACATAACTAGAAACTTACAAGGTATAATTTCGATTCATTTCGATAGATATTTGACCATTATATGAAAGATAAAGATGAGCATTTCAAGTAGAAATTTGTTAATGTTAATGTTAAAAAGGATTCTGGGAATAGGAATGATTGAACATAAACACGAATTATAGTAGGTTACCACTCTATAAAAGATATTCTCTCTCATTGAATGAAGGTATGTAATAATCTGTGTCACTTTTCTTGTAGGACTTGGGAGACATACAGAAATTGCTTTGATTATCGATATCCAACAACGATGATTACAATGCAAATAAAACTTGAGGAAAATATGAAATCATACCTTCAGTAACCTCGGTGTTCTCGGCCTCACAAATCTAGATTTCCTTCAAAATGTATATTCCTTATTGTGTTGGCAAACAACATCATTGTCTTGTGGAAGGAACCCTCAAACATGATGGCACAAATGGAACATTTTCGAATCTGAAAATCGTATTATCATCAATATCACGTCATTTATATATCCATAATAAAACAAGTTCAATATTCACATGCTGGGCTCAAGTAGTTTTCTCTATTGGAAAAACATTTACTTTGAAAATGTTTAATTATTTCGGAGAAAATGTGGGAAAGTGGGAATATGGCCGAACTGATTAAAGGTAAATTCGAGGACGTAGTTTTCGAAATTAGTTAAAAAACTCGAGATGATATTTTAGCGTTTCAGCAAGATCCCATACAGTGACTAGATTAAACACAGTGGCGACATTCGTGGTCTCATTTTTGATTGGCTGCCGGCTCAGCCGCCATATTCTTCCTAAATTCGTTTGTTTACATTCTTCGTTTACCTGAATTATAGGTTTTATTCAAAATATAAGGCCCATTGTAGTGAGAAAGTAAGAAAATTGAATGGTATAGAAATGTACCTGTTATATTTGACTGATACTTTTTGGCCAAGTATCCCTTAACTATCAAAATTTTCTTGTCATTTTTCAGCCAAAGTGGTAAGTGTTGTCTTTTATATATGAGTATTCCTTACGTTTTCTTGTACCATTTGTTATTTGAATTATCCTTAAATCTTGGGTTCTTTACCTAGTATGTGATATCGCAGCCGAAACTTCGATTTGAAGAGTATATTTTTTTTTAGATCAATGGTTCACTTGATGACATCCAGACATCCATCTGCTGCAATAAGCAAATTTAACACTGATGTCGATAACGAAACGATAACATTTTCAGAAGAATTCATCAAAATATTCACCAATACGGAAGTAGGCTATAAGAAAATTTGGAAACCATCCCAAACAGGTGTTGTCATTTCGACACGATCCATTCTGGAACTCCAAACTGAATTGTTGGAATAGAGAGCATACCAATTTGTTTTAACAAGTCTATTTTCTCAAGATTGTTTGGGAAATTTATTCTGTGTATTGAGAAGCAAACAAATTGTGCCAAATGTGGTACAAGTGAAATACAACCTGAAATTGATCTCTGTGTCGGAATACTTGAAGAACGTAAATAATAGCAGCTACAAGGAAGATGACAGAGTTTCTTCAGGTTTTTTAGACAGTCTGAAAACATTGAAGCCACTTCATGATTAAGTTATGTTGGCAGAAATGATAGAAACTCCAATTTTTAATTTGAATCGGAGGGACTTGAGTTCTCTTTATAATATATCAGGATATATTTTAAAAACTTTTAATACCATCGAATGTGTGAGTTCAGCAGTTTCCAAAAGGCCATTGCACAAAAAATGTAGTAAATTTATACTAATAAAGAGGTTCAACTAACAATCCTTATTTTTCACTTCAGAGGCAGTGTTTTGTTTTCTTTAGAGATGGAAAGTATTTTCAGAAAATATTCCATCTCAAATTATAGATCTGAAATTATTTTATTTTAAAGAAATGTCAGATTTGAGGCCAGATTGCCAGAATCTCAAAACCAAAATTATAAAAAGATTTATTATTTATAGATTGAAAATTAATTCGAGAAAATTCAAAGCATCCTAAAAAAAAATGAGAAGCTGGCAACTTATTCTGAATTATTTATGTTTCGATTAATCATTTATTAAAAGTCTTCAATTTGTTTTTTATTGTAATTTGTATCCTTCCAAAGGGAATGAATGAACGTGAAATCCAAAAGATTCTTTTCATTATAACACTGCAATACAGTACTATAAGTAATAAAATTTATGATCTGGATATTCTATTACGTTCTTACAACGATTTACCAGTAAATATTAGGGAAAAAATCATTCTATTTAATTATCATAAGTTTTTTATTACGATCTCCATTCAAATCCTATGGATTCACATTCAAATTTAGGAAAAATATGGCGGATGGGGCGGGGCTTAGCCTGAATGTCGCCACTGTGTTTAATCTAGTCACTGTAGATCCCAGATCCGATACCGCCTTCTAGACGCGAGTTGCAAGAGTTTATCTTCAGCAGGTCAAAAATGAAAGTACTCTGTAAGGCCGATACGACATTTTTGGTATTCGAGTACAGATGGCGCCCAAGTTAACTCAAATATGAAATTTTCATAGATTGGATAGCTGTAGTTTATTGGAGATTGAATAAATGAAGATAGTTAATTGGAGATCGAAGAAATAATGATAGTTATCGATTTAAATAAGGATCCAACCATGTGTCACTTATGGGCAGATTCTAACTTCGAAGAGCTATGGAAAGTACCACAATAAAAAATTTTGAATATGAGAGAGGAATTTTCTGAGTAAATAACAGAAGAAAAATAGCAAAATGAGACTGAAGGCGAAGAAAAGTTAATTCCTTCCCTTATTAAAAACCCGATATCAATGTTTTTGAATCTGAGGAGAGGAGGGACCTATCTTTAACGATAAGAAAAGAAATCTAATAACAAAACTTTCGATATTCAAGCATTATTCAAATGAAAATTGACATCCGAATGTGCCCCAAACATTACAATCTCAAGTGCACAACTTTAGTTGTACAATTGAAATTGTCAACTAAGACTCAAGTGTCTTTTAATAATTTCACATGAACCAATGTAGAAGTAGCAATGACTATGGACACCAAACGTAAATAGAAACTTACAAGGTATAATTTCGATTCATTTTGATAGATATTTGACCATTATATGAAAGATAACAATGATCATTTCAATTTCAATTTAAAATTTGTTAATGTTAATGTTGAGAAGGATTCTGGGAATAAAAATGAGTGAACATATTCACGAGTTATAGTAGTATAGTAATAACTTCCTATCGATTTCTTTCAGGATCCAACCACTATATAAAAGGTCTTTTCTTTCATTGAATAAAAATTTGTAATAATCTATGTGTCACTTGTCCCCAGAAGACTTGGAAGACATACAGAAATTGCTATAATTATCAATATCTAACAACAATGATTACATTCCAAATAAACCTTAACGAAAATATTATATCATACCTTCTGTAACCTCGGTATTCTCAGCCTCGCATATCAAGATTTCCTTCAAAATGTATAGTCCTTATTGTGTTGGCAGAAAACAGCATTGCTTTGGAGAGGAATCCTCAAGCATGATGGCACAAATAAAACGCCTTAGAATCTGAAAAATCGTATTATCATTATTAGATCCCCATAAAAGAACAAGTTCAATGTTACATTCAGCGCTCAAGTAGTTTTCTATGTTGGAAAAACATTCACTTTGAAAATGTTTAATTATTTCGGTGAGAATCTGAGAAAGTGGGAACATGGCCAGTCTGAAAAAGTAAATTCGAGGACGAAGTTATCGAAACTGAAATCAGTTGAAAACTTGAGACAATTTTTAAGCGATGATATAGGTATATTTTTCTAAAATGATCACCGATTTTGTTTGATAAAATCACCAACCCAAAATATTACTGAATAGTCTATTACCAACTCAATTTTCCACAGCCTCCTGAGATGTGTGGAAATGTTATTCCTTTGAAACTGAACCGGGACACCTGGGAACTGCTCCAGGATCACCAATAGACCATCAATGTTTTTCGAATCTGAGGAGAGGAGCGACCTATCTTTATCGATTAAAAAAGAAATCTAATAACTGAACGTTCGATAATCAAGCATTGTGCAAATGAAAATTGACATCTCGAATGTGCCCCAAACATTACAACCTCAAGTGCACAATTATAATTGTGCAATTAAAATTGTCAACTAAGACTGATAATGCATAGGGCCCTGAAGTGTCATTTGATACTTGCATATGAATCAATGTAAAAGTAGCCTTGTCTATGATTATGGACACCAAACGTAAATAAAAGGTATAATTTCAATAGATATTTGATCATTATATAAAAGATGATGATGATCATGTCAATTTCAAGTGAAAATTTGTTAATGTTTAAAAGGACTCTGGGAATATTCACAAACTATAGTAGGTATCGATTTCTTTCAGAATCCAATCACTCTATAAAAGATATTCTCTTTCATTGAATGAAAGTATTTAATAATCTTTTTGCCACTTGTCCGCAGAGGACTTGGAAGACATACAGAAATTGCTTTGATTATCAATATCTTACAACGATGATTACAATGCAAATAAAACTCAAGGAAAATATGAAATCATACCTTCAGTAACCTCTGTATTCTCAGCCTTAGATACTTAGATTCCCTTCAAACTGTATAGTCCTTATTGTGTTGGCAAACAACATCTTTGTTTTGAGAAAGGAATCCTCGAGCATGATGGCACAAATAGAACTCCTTTGAATCTGAAAAATCGTATTATCGTCAATATTTAGATAACCATAAATAAACAAGTTCAATATTTACATGCATGGCTCAAGTAGTTTTCCTGTTGGAAAAACACTTTCTTTGAAAATATTTAATTATTTCGGTGAAAATCTGAGAAAGTGGAAACATGGCCGGCCTGATTGAAAGTAAATTCGTGCACGTAGTTTTCGAAACTGAAATCAGATTTATCACAGCCTACCGAGATGTCAACTCTTGAACGGAGTATAAGTACATTGTATTTCCTTTAGATTTAGATTATTGTTTATAACGGCTGTTACGGACGTTTTTCAACAATTCTTATTCAATAACCCTTCACACTTTTTTTATTTATTTAAAAATTGATTGCGTAATTTCATTAACTCTGTCTTACCAAAGATAAGACAACTCTTGTTGTTACTCTTTGGTCTTACTCTGTAGTAGGGATGGCACGAAAAGAACAGAACGGGTTATTGGGAATAGGTATCACCAAACTGTTCCAGAAACCTGTTATTTATAAAGAACGGAACCTGTTCCGCAGAACAGAAACTAATATCCATGCGGCGCGGCGTCCCTCGTTCGAAATTCACGTAACTGTTCCAGTATGAATATGTTATTGTTTTCGTGTTCACGTTGCCTGTTCCTAATGTACCTATTCTTTCACATCTGGCATTTGGTTTGGTAACAGGAACGGGAAGCGGTGAATGGGTAGACGGTCCAGAAAATATTGGAATGATTGATTCAATATTGAACGAATAGTTTGAACTCCGAAAAGTTAACTTGGAGACTTTTTTCTACAGTGGCATTCGCAGAGAGGAACGACTTGTACGCGTCGAATAATTTGCGATATTTAAAATTTCGAATTTTGGTGGTTGTTTTGAATTCAGCTGATATAAATGTTCATTTCGCTATTATTGGTTGTTATAAGACTATATCGGATTTCAGAGATGCGATGCCAAAAGAATAACTTGTTATTGAATTATTTGGGCATCTTCCATGGTTTTTTGGATTTAGTCTATCCAACGTTTCGGTCCGAGTAATCGGATTTAACAGAAATTGAGAGTTATGAATAATTAGACAAATTATATGATAACGAGTTTCGAGTTCGACAAAGGACAAGAATAGAGAACAAAAAACTTTTTCAAAATTGCGAGCGATCTTCTTCCGACAACAACTCTCAACGCTCGACAAAATAAAATGAAATAGTAAAATACACCCTAATCTTCCTAGTTCCTATTCGTGTACATGCCCCAAACTCGATCGAAAGCGCAAAAAATGCACTCAGTCCTCATTATTCTTGAATCATAAAAATAAAACAACAAATAAGAATAAGCATCTGTTAAATCTCAAAATAAACCAGCAGCCGACATCCATGCTGCAGATCGATCCTGTACGTAACCTACGTCACTGTTCTCTCAGACGAGGCAGACTATTTTTTTTTTTTTTTTATCCCGACTCTCCTATGTCTCTGTGAGACCCCTCAGAAGCTCAGAGCTTGAACGAGTTTGGAGGAATAGGAAAAGGAACGGAATCGAGACCGTTCCTACGCGTTGAGCGTTCTAGACATAGACTAATAATAGTAATAATAAAATATTATTATAAGTCTATGGTTCTAGATAATATGAATAACAGGTTACCAAAAGAACAGGTACGAGGAACAGGTTCCCGCTCAGGAACGGAACAGGTTGGAACTGTTCCCTGAATTTACCTGTTCCGACCCATCCCTACTCTGTAGTCCATAGAACATTAGGTCTATAGTTTGATCATAGATGGTGTAAAACATTTTCGTAGAACTGTCATTCCTTCGGAACTGCTCCAGGATCACCCATAGACCATTGAACATTAGGTATATGGTTTGACCATAGATGGAACAGTTTCGTAGAACTGCCATTCCTTTGGAACTGAACCGGAACAACTCGGAACTGCTCCAGGATAACCAATAGAGGTATGATCATAGATGGCGTGGAACAGTTTCGTAGAACTGTCATTCCTTCGAAACTGAAACGCAACAACTTGGAACTGCTCCAGGATCACCAATAGACCAAGTGCAAGACGCAAGTGGCAAGAGTATATCTTCTGCAACTAAGGGCCGGTTTCACAATGTCTGGTTATTCTTCAGGTAACTTGACCAAACACTATTCGGGTTAAAGTTTCGGTTAGAAAGAAAATTAACGGTACATTAGCCATTGGTAAGTGCCAAACCAGCAATTGTGAAACACTTTCCTATGATTAAAGTCTTAACTTCAGGTTAAGTAATGGTAACCAGACATTGTGAAACCGACCCTAAGAAAATAAAAGTACTCTGTAAGTCTGGTACGATTTTTTTGCATTCGAGTACAGATGGCGCCCAAGTTAACTCAAATATGAAATTTTCATATATTGGATAGCTAGAATTAATTGGAGATTGAAGAAAGTTAATTGAAGATTGAAAAAATAATAAAAAAAAAATCCAACCATGTGTCATTTATGGGCAGATTCTTACTTCGAAGAGCTATGGAAAGCACCACAATAAAGAGTTTTAAATATGAGGGAGGACTTTTCTAAGTGAATAACAGAAGAAAAGTGGCAAAATGAGACTGAAGGCGAAGAAAAGTAAATTCCAGCCCTTATTAAAAACCCGATATCAATGTTTTTTCAATCTGAGGAGAGGAGCGACCTATCTTCATCGATTTGAAAAGAAATTTAATAACTCAACGTTCGATATTCAAGCTTTCTTCAAATGAAAATTGACATCCCGAATGTGCCACAAACATTACAATCTCAAGTGCACAACTTTAGTTGTGCAATTAAAATTGTTTAAGAATAATAATGCATGGGGCCCTCAAGTTTCATTTGATAAAAGTAAAAGTAGTATTGACTATGACTATGAACACCAAACTTACAAGGTATAATTTTGTTAGATATTTGACCATAATATGAAAGATAACGATGATCATTTCAATTTCAAGTCTTCTTCTTCTTCTTCTATCAACCTGTATTTGTCCACTCCTGAACATAGGTCTCTCTCAACCGCTTCCATGTCTCCCTGTCCTGTGCAACATTTAGCCATTGTCTACCAACCACCTTTTTGATATCGTCCACCCATCGTTTCTGTGGACGTCCTACACTTCTTTTGGTTTGTCTGGGTCTCCATACGGTTGTTCGGTAAGCCCATCTATCCTCAGACATTCTAGCCACATGACCAGCCCAGTTCCACTTAATCTCAGCCACCTCCTGAATTATGTCAGTGACTTTGGTCTGCTCTCTTATGTGTTCGTTTCTGACCCTGTCACGGAGCGAGACTCCCAACATGTGACGTTTCATGGCTCTTTGAGTTGTTTCAAGCTTATTTGCGAAGGCTCTGGTCAAACTGATCGTTTCCAACCCATAAGTCTGCACAGGTAATATGCACATGTTGTATACCTTCCTCTTCAAATTTATTGGAATCATATTGTTTTTCAGGATGTATCCCAATTTACCGAAAGCTACCCATGCCAACCTTATTCTTCTCGTCATTCCCGCATGTCGGTTGTCCTTTCCTAGCTTGATAGTATGGCCAAGGGATATATATTCGTTAACGCATTCAACGGTCTTATTCTGAACGGATATGGAAGTGTTCTCAGGGCTCATAATTTTTGTTTTGCTGAAATTCATTTGAAGTCCTATGTTTGTCGCTGCAAGGTTCAGTTCATTCAACATTTCTTCCAGTTCCGTGATGTTGTTACCCATAAGTATTATATCATCAGCAAACCTGAGGTGATTAAGTCTGATGCCATCTATGAGAATACCTTTGGTGTCCCACCTCAATTGCTTAAAAATGTCTTCCAGAACCAGCGTGAACAACTTAGGCGAAATGGTGTCTCCCTGACGTACACCTCTGCCCAATGGTATCCGGCCAGTTTCAGCGGATTTCAAGTAAAAATTGGTTAATGTTAAGGAGTGAATTCAAAACAACCACCATAATTCGAAATTTTAAATATCGCAAATTATTCGACGCGTACAAATCGTTCCTCTCTGCGAATGCCACTGTTGACTGTAGAAAAAAGTAGGGATGGCTAACCGTACGCGGAACTGATCTTCGGATCAGGTCCGGCTGGTCGGACTAATGGACCTGATCCCTACTGACAATTCAAAATTCAAACAGATACGAGTACTAGTCCAGTCGATCGATATAGTCCGGATCGCGAAGCGTATGAGTACGGACTAGTACTCGTACCAGTTTGAGGGATCAGGTCCAATAGGTCCATTAGTCGGACTAATGGACCTGATCCCTCAAACTGGTACGGACTAATTTAGTCCGGCGTACGCTAGTACGCTCTTCTTTGAGTGTAGGACGGGGACAGATTACGGACTCGGACTCGTTGGGATCAGTGGAAACTGGACTAACTGTTCGGTTCGGATATTGGATTATGGATTGGATCGTAGATAAATGACGTTTTAGTCGCGTAACGGCGGAATACTCAATAGCCAGTTTCAGGTACCTGGGTCCTGATTGCTTGATACATTCATCCCACAGATAGGACAAGATTGATTTTGCATTCGATTAATGAGAATTTACCAGTTATGTGTATTATTTATATATCGGTTTCGTCAGCAAAAGCACGGTAGTGCAAATCATGCATTCGTTCCTACGTGCAACAATTCAGAAATAAATGTATATAAAGATATATATTTTCTCAACAAACTAATATGTATACTATAATAATAAAGAAAAAAATAAAATAAAATATAATGTTCAATGAATCGTAATTTTGGTGATTCCCTGAAAGAACAGAAACACGAAAAATTTGTTGAAAAGATTTGAGAAATTTATTCGTATTCATATTAGATTGCTCATTTATTTTGTGTTTTTCTGAAGTTATGAATTCAACATCATTGTTATGATTTGTATGAAAAATTAAGTAATACTGAAATAGGAAATATTTTTTGAATGTATTTTTGAAGGCTTTTCGAGTTTTTCCATTAATGGGTCCAATAAAAATGTGTTCAAATAATTCTTTTTTATCCGTATCAACCCTGTTTATAATTGAAAATTTCACTAAATTGACTTTATATTTTATCAACTGATGATAAGGGGACAAACACCAGTTAACATCAATGAACTTCATAAAGAAAATTCCATCATAATCGATAAGTTTGACATTTGCTGGTATATTTCCAGGAAAGTTTTTTTTTTATTTTTTTTCACTCTATATACTTCATTCGGGTCTTTCTGTGCTTGATCGAAAATTTACCCCACAAATATATATTTTTTTATTTATCATATGATTCTGAAGGAATTTGTTGAAAAGCACTAACTACTTGAGAACCCCTGAAAAAACTGAACAAAAAAAATTGTAAGTTCAATTGTTTTTTGTTTTTGTTCGCGAAAGTTCCCAGTCTCGCAGACGGCACGTTACCAGTTGCGTTCCGAAATTTCACCTTACCACTTGAAGGCTATCATTGTAACATAATTTTACGACAAATCTGATAATTTTGGCAACCTAGTACCATAATTTAATACTTTCATTTCATTCATCTGGCAACGCTGGTCCCGCAGGTACCATTATCCATTCATTAGCGAAGCTTGCCAGTGCCAGTTCATTGAGTTCATAGGTATCAGTATCAGGATCAGCGGACTCGGACTAGTCGGACTCGGACTGCTTTGGAAGCCGACCTGCGCAATAAGTCCGGACTAGAATCTGGACTGGAACTGATCTTTGGACTAGTTATTTCTCTGGACCGGATCAGGTCGGACCTGATCCCTGAAATTGTTGGGATCAGCCATCCCTAGAAAAAAGTCTCCAAGTTAACTATTCGTGGAAGAAGAGGTACATTAAGAACAGGCAACATGAACACGAAAACAATAGGTTTGTTCGCGTCGCTGTTCCCTTGTTATTCTGGGTTCAGGGAGAACTTGGTTCTAGAACTCGTGGAACTGTCACAAAGTGTTCTGTGAACGAACGGTTGGGAACACTCGAACACTGTGTATCTCTCAGATACTTGATCATATTTTCATTTTGTAAATGTATAAAAAATTGAAATCTTTGAGTTCTTCGTAGTTTATTATATATATATATATATATATATATATATATGAATCCGTAGTGCGTTGTCACCTCCGTTAAGTTCATTGGGCGACCTGACCTCCGGGTGAAGGAGGTGTGCAATTGAAATATTTTTTGTCGGTATATGTAGAGGGGAAGCCAAATAATAAGGGTACCTAAAGAGGGGAAAATAATTCTTTGAAAAAAATTTTATTTGAATTGGTCAGATCTTGTCACCTCCGCATATATTTCGTAATGGTAGTGCGCTGTAACCTCCTGCAGGGTTGCCAGGTTTTCGGAGGACAGAAGGTGCAAGAGTTCGAAATAATCATATATGAAATACAGATGTTCTTTCGATTCACTCATGCGTCAATAATAAGAACAATTATAACATCTGCTGCCTTGATAAGGCCACTTCAAACATTTCGGAACAAGATGCTACGCTTGAAAACAAACAAAAACAGGTACAAACGGATCACGGAACTTCTAGATTGGGAAATACCAACCATAAGGGAGTATGCTGACAAAATATCATCAACATTTTATGGAAAACTGAATTATGTGAGTGATCTTACGAGGAATATTAGCAGAACCCGTTACCACAATCGAAACCCCAATGATAATACATACTCTGCCATACGAAAATCATCCGATTTAATTCCACAGAATTAAAATTTTTGATATTTATTCTTCAAAAACGATACTCCTCATCGAAGGCCCTCAACTTATCCATTTTCTAGAAAATAATTTTCAAGAATCTTGATATTTTATTGTTCCTGGAATTCAAGCAATTCAAACTAGATGTTCTAATAAAAACTGATATTTTCGATAAAAGTATCCCCCTCAAATGTTTAGTAACTTGTCAGAAATGTTTTCATCTTCAACGCTCTGTATCTCGGAAGTGAAAAGAGTTAGCACATATGTTTTTCAAGAGAGGACTAGAAGTGTCGGGGAACACCCGGTGAGAAGGAATCTTCTTCCCTTCTTCTCAAATATTACCGATTGACACGAACAACAAAGCAATGGGAATTGAATTCAGAAATAATTTTCCCCAAAAGAATCCATTTACGAATATTATATTGAATCTTTTTATTGATACCCAAAATCCGCCTAGTGAAATTCGTTATCATATGATACCTGTCCCAGATATTATTTTTTGCCTTCGACCCTACATTTATTTTCGGTACATCCGTTTGTTGTTGAATACAGAATGCGGTTCAGTAGGCTTATTTAACATTTTGATTCTTACAGAAAATAGTTCTTGTCAAGATATAACAAAACTTTTTCTTCCAATAAATTTTTTCTCAAAAAAATTAATAATCGACATCACTTCCGGTCTCGAACGAATTGACATGCGATCCTTAATAATGTACGAGTACTAGCAATATTTTTCTGTGTCGAGTTCATAAAATATGGAACATTATTAATTCTGGAAAATAGTGATAATTGTTCCTCATAAAAACAACGCAATTACATATTATTGAAAAAGTATTAGTTTTTAGTAATTAGATTAGGTATACTTTTATGATGTATTGAAATACCTTAATCAAATTCTCAACAGAGACCCTCTTATAAAAACAAATTCCATATAAAGGGTATTTCACTGGTGATGCGGATCTCGATTACGCTTTAAGCAGTACCTAAAGTTTTCGGATTTTTTTTTCAACGTGGATTCATCAAGGTCGATTGGGATTATATTGGGAAATTTACAGGGTGTCTCAGGAAAGTGGTAGGCCAAAACATATCCGTACCTCAGAGCAAAAGGGTATTAAGTCCAAAATTTCAATTTTCGGGTTTTTTGGCTCACCTACATTTAAATTTCGCGCTCTATTTAGTGGTCTACCTTCAAGACGATTGGACTTAAAATAACGAAAATAACATAGTATCAAGTCCTTAATCACAAAACGAATCAAACGAAAAATGGAAATATTTTATGCTCTCCTGTCAATCTGACATTTTCTGACTTAATACCCTTTTGCTCTGAGGTACGGATATGTGTTTTTCCATAGAACACTCTGTATTTTACTGCATAGTTGGAAAGCACGATAAAAATGAGACTGAGTTCCTTCGACGTTTCATATGCTTAATATTTGTCGTTTTTGAGATATTTCGCTTTTTCGTAAATTTGAGCATCGCGGAAAAAACTCGATAACTTCGACTTGATTGAATTTGGTGGAATGAGATTTTGGCTGTGAATAATAGAATAACGGAAATGAATACTGTATTTATCATGATCAATCATAACTCTACTAGTGTTCAAAATGAGACAAAGCATTGACGACATATTAAACTATTATTTCGTACTCATTTCAATGGAACACCCAATATTTCTATATTCCAGAAAATCACCGAATTTCATTTCGTTAAATTCAGTATGATCATGGTTTGTATGAATTCACTAGATTCAGAGATGAAATATGAGCATATTGAAATTGTCTGATGAGATGAAGAAGTCACAATTGCCTTTCTTTCACATCGCATCATTCTCCTACCAAATATGCGATAAAACCCCTTTGAGATATGCCGCTTGTCCACATCTGCTTCGAAAGTACAAGGTTGCCATTTTTGGAGGCTACAGCGGACGAATAGTCTCTCAGGGTTATTCTTCCATATATAGCTCGGCACACTAGCGCCAGTGATATACACTCGAACTAAAAGATTGTTCAGTACATAAATGGGGTGCGTTGTGACCTCAAAACGATTTTTTGATATGTTGATCCCTGAAGCATCCTGAATCCAACAAGCTAAAAAACAAGGCGAAACGTTGTCACCTCCGATTTCGGAGGTGACAACGTTATATATGAGGCGACAGCGTTAAATGAGTTACTGTTTTGGAGGTGGTATTGACACTTTATAACTATATATATATGGTATAATATATTCAACACCATTAACATTCAGTATTGAAGTTTCATTAGCAAAATCATCAATTGTTGATATATCGATTACACATAAGGCTACAACAATTTGAAAAGTTGGTTGAATGCTGAATAATTTATATGTTGAGGATTTAATAACAACTGAAACTTTATTCACGAAATGCCTAAATAAAACTAATTACGTACTTTCATCAATAACAGTGGCATTATTTTCTTGATCTATTATTATAGACCCTTCATCGTGTTGCAAATAACACTTTGATGAAGACATGTTTGTTTATCAATTTTTAACCCTTTTAAGGTTAATATACCTCTGCTCACTGCTGTCCCTACTGTACCGTCTACGGATCAGGAACTGCCAGAACTGCTAGGAACAGTTCCGAACTCGAAAATTCCGACGACGCGAACGTCAAGGAATTCCTGTTCCATCCGAAGCGAACGAGTGGGATCAAAAAATTACCAAAAAGTACAGTTCCGAACTGCGACGCGAACAAACCTAATAACACATTCATATCGGAACAGTACCATGTTCCATTCCTTTATCTATGGTGGTGTATGATTGGGATTTGGGTTACGTGTTAATGTCTTTTGAAATTTAGGATTTATTTTTTTTCGATATGAGTGAAATTAATCAGAAAGAAAGAGCCATTTCCCAATTTTATGCTGAGTTGAATAAACTCGGTCAAAATGGAGAATTCGAGAGAGCGTTTAAAATTGCTAATAAAAGTGGGTACCATATGTCAACATAATATGTTTCTCAATAATTTGAGAATTGTTATGTGAATTTTCTATTTCAGTTATAGGAATATCTCCCCATGATAGTTTGGCTTTTCAATGCAAAATAGTTTGCTTAATACAGCTCAATAAATTCGAAGAGGCAATTCAGCTACTCAATAAGAAGCAAGAATTTGCTTCGTAAGTTAAATTTTGCCCTAGAAGATATCATGAACATAAATTGATTTTTGTAGACTCTTGATTTTCGAAAAAGCATATTGTCACTATCGCATGAATCAACATGAGGAAGCACTCAAGGAAATAGAGAAGTGTGATGAAGATGATGATAGAATAAAGGAGTTGAAAGCTCAGATATACTATCGTCTAGAAAAGCATGAAGAAGCAGCAAAGCTCTATAAAGAAATGGTCAAATCTAGTAATGATGACTATGACGAGGAAAGAAATTCTAACTTGAGTGCTGCTCTCCTTTACTCTAAGGAGAGTGAGGTATGTATATATAATATCTGAAGTACTCGATCATAAATTTTATTTCGTAGATTGACATTGACGATCTTAGAGAAAATACATATGAATTATGCTTCAATAAAGCTTGCTTATTGATTTCAAGGGAGTTATACAATGAAGCAGAAAAGAAATTGAAGCATTGTGAAAAATTATGTAGAGAAATGCTGGAAGAAGAGGAGGCTCCCGAAGATGAGATGGACATTGAACTTGCATTGATAAAGTGAGTTGAAGTTCGTGAAGTTGCTTAATTTCAACTAATTGAATATATTGCAGAATACAACTGGCTTTTGTTTATCAAAAACAAGGGCGTCTAAAGGAAGCTCAACAGCTCTACTCGACAAACTTGAAACTGAAACTGGAAGATATAGCACTGGCAGCTGTGGCTTGTAATAATATCGTTTGCATCAATAAAGATCAAAACTTATTTGATTCTAAGAAAAAAATGAAGACTGCTCTGAACGATACACTCAAGCATAAATTACCGTCTGAGTCTCGTAAATATATAGCGCTCAATAATGCCCTTTTCACTTACTATATAAATCAGAATGAGCAGTGTGAAAAACTATGCCAGCAAATTGACAAACAATATCCAGATCTGATATTGCATACCACCATTCTTAGGTCGGCTATTTGGTTCAAATCAAATAAAATGCAACAGGCAATTGATGTTCTCCAATCATTCAAGAGTACAAATGAAGATGAAGTATTTTTTGTTAAGCTTGCCATTGCACAATATTACCTAGCACAAGTAAGGCATTTCATTACTCATTCATTTAATAACTGATCTTTCCATTTGATATACAGGGTATTTCATGAGTGGTTGGCCATAGCCTAGTGATGAATGGAGGTTATCCAGGCCTTTCAGAAAAGTTGCTTGTTTTGTATTCTAAGGCTCTTAGTTTAGGAGATACAGGTTGATTTATGGATTTTGGCAAGAATTTTCGATAGCCATAACTCTGGAATCTGACGTCCGGTTTTGATCAAATTTCAAGGGTTGGTTCATTTCAGAAAGTCCTCTCGAATGGCTCACGAAATATCAATATTTTCAGAATATCGTGGTTTATCTTTCCAGCCTCAAAATCTATATTTCATACAGCACCTAGAGAAATTTCGTTATTGCCATGAAAAAAAAATTATCTAAGGAATTCAATTTTCACTTGTTACAAGCGAATAGCGATCAAACGAATTCTTATTTTATGTAATTTTTTTGTAATGTGGTCCAGATTTCAGTGCTTTCGTGATAATATTTTTTGTCTTTTGCTGAGATTTTCAACCCCAAAACTTAAGAGCGTTATAATTTATAAAATGAACCATTTTGGAAAATGTAATCCGTAAGTTTTTTCGCTCCACAACACAATCAAACTAGATATTAATGTTTTTTATTTTTTTTTCGAAAAAATTCAAACTTATTTATTTAATTCCACAATACAAAATTGAAATATCATAAGATATGTTCGAAATGGAGTCCTTCTATCTCGACACATTTCCCAGCTCTCAAAATGAGATTAGTTATTGCCCTTATCATATCAGAATTTTGATTCTGTGCAAGCTTCTTTTATCCTCTGCCTCAAATGCTCTTGTGAAGTTATTTCAACGGCATATACATTTTCTTTGAGATAACCCTTGAAGGCTGTCCAGATAACCAGATCGATAAGATGGAACAAAAAAATCATAGACGATGGAAATAGCTCCAATAACACACCATTAAGCTGTAGTCTGTACAAAAAATATAAACAATGAACAGATACGTTCCTATTTTATCTTTTGAGGTTCTTATCACACCTTTGATTTATTTTAGTTGAATTGAATTATGGGCTGTTCTCTCATTGATGTTTTTCAGGGAAAAAGATTAGAAGCTTGTGAAGTTATGGAAAATCTGGGAGAGAATACCTATCAACCCGGTATTATTGGTGCACTTACCACTATTTACCTAGGCATAGACCAAGAAACTGCTGCTCTTAAATTATTTGAGAAATCTGTAACTTGGTATAAAAAAAATAGGGTATGTGTTTTGGAATTTTGGAAACAAAAACAATTTTCACAGCATTATAATTCTTCAGGTAAAAGGAGATTTGACCAACATGTGGCGACAAGCAGCAGATTTTCATATCAGAAATGGTCATGCACAAGTTGCTGTCAATAGCTTAGAGGAATTGCTTCAATCAAATAAGGATGATAAGAAAATTTTGGCACAGCTAGTATTGGCTTTATCACAGGTAATTTCTGGATTTTTCTCAACATGTTCAATTTTTTACATTTCCATGGTTTCAGTTTGATGAAAAAAGAGCTTTGGTTTTGAGTAAGGATCTACCGTCTATAAAAGAACTTTCAGACGGCCTCGACATGGAAAGTATACAAAATGTGCAGATCTCATCTATCAACATCAAAAAAAGTCCATCAGTTACAAAACAAGAATCGCAGCCAGGGTAATAGTTTATAATAATAGAGAAAAAAGATCTGTTATTTTACACAACATATCATTATTTTGGTGTGAGGCGTCTGAAAAACATACAGTTCCGAATATAAATAACTTTTCTGTAATTTTTAACTTTTTGTCAGGGATTCTTGAACATGAATGATACATGGTGTTAATTTCAGTACACCTTCTGATGGATCAGATGATCGTAAGAAGAAACATAGAAACAAGAAGAAGGGCAAGTTGCCGAAAAATTGCGATCTGAGCCAAGCTCCAGATCCAGAGCGTTGGCTGCCTAAGTATGAGAGGACAGGATATCGCAGGAAGAGAGATAGAAGAACAAAAGAAGTTATCAAAGGTTCTCAAGGGACAGCTTCTGGACAGGCCGATCAATTGTAAGAAGTTTTTCTTATCTTGAATGATACTCTCATTAGAGATGGGTCAACTCAATTTGAACTCGATTTGAACCGAGTTGGAAGTTCAGATCATACTTGTAAGAGATCGGTTTATATTTTTAGATAGCTCTATTTCGATCAGTCTCTGGCTCGTTCTTTCCTTTTCGGAACTTTTTTCCAGTTTGTCTTTCATAAGATGAAGTAATTTTTCAACAATTTAGAATTTTGGCGATTGAAATTGGGGGTTTTATTATTTTTTCTGAGAAGTTTCTTCAGGATAGATGGGGTCTCTTATTTTTGTGTTGTTGGTCATAATTGTTTCGATTTATATCGGGCCTTATCAAAATTCACGTGCAGGAAACCTACAGGGGTTGATGATAACGGAATTGAGGGGGAATGGAGTTGAGAAACCTATTTAATTATTTATTTCTCATTAGCTCTTCGGTTTAGCGAGTGCTTTATTCGCTAGAAAAAT
This sequence comes from Aphidecta obliterata, assembly GCA_963966015.1. Lineage (NCBI taxonomy): Eukaryota > Metazoa > Arthropoda > Insecta > Coleoptera > Coccinellidae > Aphidecta > Aphidecta obliterata. The sequence goes on from OZ014436.1 coordinate 8,458,651, forward strand.
CATTTTTGAAATTTGACTATTCGAGAAAGCTCTAAGAGATCTGGGTTATTCATCCATAACACGCCGTACTGATGTAGTTGATTTTCGAAAATCAATTTTTCGTCGATGATAGGAGCAAACCGTTTTAGCTCAAAAAAAAATCGATCATATACTTTTAGCGCGCTTGTTTCTATGAACGAGAGCTTTATAATTCTACCCAAATGTCTGTCATTTCTGTATTTTGAGCCGAGAATGGCTCAAACGACTAGGTTGGACTCGCAGATGAAAAATTCGAGGTCAAATTGAAATTTGTCCGTCCGGGCGTAAACACGATAAGTCTCTTAAGAAACGGCCTAGAGATTTGAAATTTTTAGGTAACGTTCGAGATCTGAATGCGCCGGTTGAGTTCGTTAATAATTCGGAAAATAACGATCCGATCGAATTAAAACTTTGTAGTCAGTTGTGAGTTAACGGTACGAAGGGTCATGTGGAATTTCGTATGACTATCTTCAAAACATTCTTCTTTGAGGTATGGATGAACTAAGTTATAGGAAAATTGAGTTCTTCGGCGATTCCACCTTTTCAATTTTATGAAAATAAAATGACGGTATTAACTTAGTATTCACCGATTAACTTGGTCTACGATTTGCACTAATTACTGTTTAACAAAACCATTACACATGTTTCGCCATACCATGGCTTCATCAGGTGACGAGAAAAACTGAAACACGTGTAGTGGTTTTGTTGAATTGAATAAGTGAAAATCGTAGACTAGTTAATTGGTAAACACTAAGTTATAATATGGATTTTCATCTGAAGGTCGGTTTGGTACACAGAAAAAAGCTCGCAAAAGCTCCTGGTTTTACGTCAGTGATTTTCGAGTTTTTCTCAAAAGCAGTCAATAATTTGTATTGCTTCACATAGTTGAAACTTTTTATTGGTTTTAACAATACGTTTACGTTTGCGATATTTTGATGAATAATTTCATTTTTTAGGGCGTCAAATGAATATTGTTGACTTTTAGTTATTAAATAATAATAATGATGCACGTTTATTGTTATAACAATGTAAACAAAAGGCGTAAATGGTTCAGAATTCCCGTTAAGGAATCTGTTACATCCTTACAACTAAAAATTAAGTTGACGAATATACAGTGTGCCCATGAGACTTACACATTAGGTCAAATTGACAAAGAGTTGTGCGTTAAGGGGTCAACAAAAAGATGTTGAGAAATCCCAAAAATGTTGTTCACATCCGGAGATATTCGGAAAAAACCGAAATTTGGCGATTTGGTATTTCTGGATAAAAACATAGAAAAACATATTGTGCCGTACGTTGTTGAATTCGCAATAAAAAATGCAATGTCATATTAGGTGTACATTTTTTTCCTGCCATATGAAGAAACAAAGATGATGATGGTTTCTTCCAAACGAAACGTTGTACGGACATTTTGTGAAGGCCATTTTGTAGAGGTTAAAAAGTGGCCATGAGAAAGTGCCTTTGGTTTTTTCGAAACTTCTCAGAAAAAAATAAAAACTAAATCGCCAAATTTCGTTTTTTTTTTCGGATATCTCCGGAAGTAAACAACATTTTTGAAATTTCTCATCATCTTTTTATTGACCCCTCAATTGCGCAACTTTTTGCCCGTTTGACCTAATGTTCAACTCCCACGGTTCCGAGATCCCCATGCTGTTCATCTTTATCTTGGGCACACTGTATAAGAGCAGCGCAAAAGTACAAAACTAAAAATGTATTTAATTATAAATAGGTAAGGGATATGATTAGCAAAGGAGGAGGGTTAACTCAATTGATTTGGGATATTACCGAATGAGTCCATATTTCGAACTATTCTAGTGGTATAGTACTTTAATACCTGTTTCTTTGCAGTGATTTCTCATCGAAACATGTTGAACAAGATGTTGAGAATTCCCCTGCTGATCCATCACCCAGAGGTCCTATGAATCATCAGAAAAAGCAGCAGAAGAAAAAGAATAAGAGACGATAAATGGGAATCTTGAATTTTTCTATCACAATTTTGTAATAAGATCAATTATACAGATTGTTGCATATCGGTTTATTATTTTTTATGATAAAGCTTCGGAATCGTTCAAGGAACAACAAGGCTCCCAGAAATGTTCAGTTTACATTTTTGGATAGTGTAGAATCCAATGGTTTATGTATGAAATTTGGTTGAGAAATCAGTTGCTGATCCATGAATTCTCCTAGCTTCATGAATTTTGAAGGCACAAAATCGAGAGTTCAATAAAAAAAATTTAGTGGAAACCTATGCGAACTTTTATTCACAGACCTCTCTCTACACTGATGTTGACGTTTTGCCTCAAAAGTAAGAAAATGTTTTATTGAATCCCTTTCGCTGTGACTAAATTTGGAGACGTTAGAAAGGCGCATTCTTATGGGTTAACGTGGGTCTTCCTAGGAATAAATGACAAAATGTAATGGAGCGTTTATGGGTTCATCCAAGTCAAATTCTCGATGTGCGGACTTTTTGAAAATGTCATTGTTTGGATTCGAATTTTTTAATATGTATATACATATTTGAATTAATTTCTGTTGATTTGTGGATGGAAATACAAATACGTGAAACTTGAATTCATCAGTTGCAAATATATTCTGTGTGTATTATTCTTCCTGAGATTATCGCTCGTTCGCATTTGAAATGACGACATTTCCGGGATCCTGGACTAGGAATCCAAATCTTTTATCTTCAATTTTCAGGATTGAAAATATCTATCGCAGTTCTAAAGTTTTCAAAACTTTGCATCTGAGAAAAACATTTTTTTTCCTCCTTCGATAAAGTCAATTATTGTTTCAGTCGCACAATTCCCGGACGACTTTTCGCTAATCTATAATAATAATATTATATGAGGGTGTTGGAAGTTTTTTTATGTGGATTTCATTCATCTCGACCAGCCAAACTAATAAGTGAAAATATTGTTTTTTCTGTTTTCGAACTCATTTTCCAAAAAATAATTCTGTATTCGATGGATATGCCAACTAAAAGAATGACTTGCCATGTTTGTCTCTTCCACCTGATGATGCTATTGCATAGCGAAATACCTGTCGAGGTTTAGTAAATCTCTGAGTAGGGAAAATCGTAGTCTAATGGGTAAGTGAATACTAGGTGAATTATGGATTTTCATCAATTCAATACTTGCAAAGTAACAAAAACAAACTCTAGCTGCGTTTAAATAATTATATTTATTGAAAAATAAAGCTTGTAAGAAAATATTTTCACATTAGTTCAATAGCTCATGTAACAAGCTGCTAACTGATTAAATCAATTGAATATTTTAACAGAAAGTTGAACTAAAACACATAATATACTCAATAAATTACTGTACATAACATCTACAATAAATTCAGTTATTCATCTAGGATTTTTTGTATTTTAAAATTTCCTAATTAACCTACATTATCGAATATATATTTAGAATAGTGGATAAGTGCTTGTATGTCACTAGATTAATTTCCTGTTGTTTGCAATACATTTTTTATCATCAAATTGAAGTAACTATAATTTGGTAGTAGACAACTTGTACAAATATTTGTAGGGTAAATGCATAAGTCAACTATATTTCATTTGGAAGTTAAATATCCCTATATATGTAATCTCTTTCAGCCTTAACTTGATATTTTTATTAATGATATCAAAAAAGAATAACTGCCACAACCAAAATAAAAAAACTCCTTTCTGGAGTTTCAAAAATATTTGTGACTAAAGTTTCAGGCATAAGTTTGAATTAATACTTACCTTACAGATGAGATATTGAAATCGTTTCAATTATCGATAAACAGTATGTACAAAATATGTGGAAAAAAATATGACATCATTAACAACAAACCACAATCAGGATGAAATTGGGCATAATTTGAACTTAACACTGAGTCATTCAAAACGTGAGTATTTTATAGTACGGCAAAAGAATTGTAGCCAGAATTTTTGCTGAATGCTTCAAAATGGAAAATAAGATTTCAAAAAAAAGTAGGAGCTCACGTAAAGGAGTGATTAGTCTTTTGAATGAGAAAATAAAGACAAGAAATTAGTCACAGCCTTAGAAAAATAAAAGATTCTTATACTCAAGCAGTGCTAGTGGAATTATCCAAATCTATCCGTACAGTTATATCACTCACATTGGAACCATACGATTGGGATGCCGGAATGTTAACTCCGCTTTCATTCCCTAGAAACTGAGAACTTAAAAGAACAGGCGCAATATACTGTTCATAAGTTTCTGATAGATTAGTACGTTTTGAGCGAGACGTTGTACAAGAGGGAAAAGGACTAAGTAATACGAAGCATCCTCCAGTGAAGAGTAAGGAGATTATTGTTAACCATATCATCCAAGTGGATCCTCCTCTGATGTAGAAGAAAACTGACATTATGAGTTGTAAGAGGAGAACGGAAACTCTTACCATTTTAACAGCATCACTATGTATTGCATGGCCTTCTCCACACATCGTTATAGGACGGTACACATAATAAATATTGTATTTATCAACGAAATGTTTGAGTGTTAGGTACATTAAACCAAAAGGAGTGATGAGAGGACAAGACAAAGAATAAACTGTACATACAGTGTATATAAGAAGGGTCCAAGCATAATGTATGCCAAATGGATACTCAGACAAGATTTGCTTACGGATACCTGTTTTTTCAGCTTCAGATTTTATACGAAGCAATCTCCAAGTATACATTGCTAATTCAGGGAATCTTAGTAACTCCAGAGCCGTTCCAATCAAGGCGGAAGTGATGACATAGTTGACGAAAAACGCACCTTTATCAGCTAAGAATATGCATTCCCAATGAACTGACCGATTTTTCGTTTGAATGGACCATTGCACAAATGTTTGAGCACTAGTTAGGCCTAAAGAGGGGAGAATCAACACCATGAATAAAAGGAAAAAAAATGTTTTGTGCATAGTTGCATGGTTTTGTTGAGACTTAGTCCAATGTGACATCCACTGATCAGAATAAGCGACAAGAACTGGCAATAATGCTGAAAACGATAGAAGAAGTAAAGTAGGAAGAAACTCCGACAACATTGGACTTAGTTTAAAAATAAAATTGTCTTGAATTGAAGTCAGATTATTGATAACATTCACTAAAATCAAAGGAGTAGTTAAAAAGAATAAAACTAAAAATAAAAGAGCATTTATAAGGATTGCTTTGGAGTACCAGTTTCTATAAGATATTTCTAGATTTTCCCAGTTAATATCAGACGGAGATGGCGCTTTTGAAATTATCCAATGACGAATTGAATCAGGTTGAAATGAATTCAAGATGTGATCAGCCATTTCTTCGGTTTTGAGGGTGACAAATGCAATCCCCAAAGGTCGCTCTAGAACCCTAACCCTTTCAGACCTTACGAAATCATTGAATTTTTCTTCCTCTATCGAATAATACTGCAAAGCATTTTCTGTTCTCCAAGGACAGCACGTAATGCAACCATAAGGCTGAACTCTCAAGTCATTCTTGTTGTTTGTAACACAATATGTTTTTGCTTCTCTTACTGTCTCGCGCTCCATTTCATATTCCATCAATTTCTTCACTCGATATGCAATTTGTATATCTTTAATTTCGACGCCTGGGTATCGCACGGCAAAGTAAATTTTCAAGTCGTCGATATTTCTCTGACCTCTTGAAATATGTGTAATCATCAAGGTACGAGATGAAAGAACAGTAGCACTAGGTCTTTTACCAGAACTTTTCCTCATTATATACACTGATAATGGAAGTAGAGTGAAACAAGCGGCCACATGGACCCACAACCACTTAGATGTGGCGGGAAGGTTACTTATTGTTGTATGACCAAAACTAGTTACATCGTCTCCTTGCAGATTTCCTTGATAGTGTATTGGAAGGATCACAATCAACGAAAAACATGTTACACAACAAGTCAGAATCAGGAGGTGCTTCTGGAATGATAGATAATGTGCAGCATCAGGTCCACATCTTGAATATATCCTTTCCCTTGTCAATTTGAAGATAGAAGGAAACCATAAGCAACCTTGATCGGGTATAAGGGAAACATCAGCATTGGACTCTTCTATAGCAATTGCATCGTCTGTATTTTTGTAGAATAATTGAGTCCATTTTTCATTGTGCATCAATGCCAATCTTCCGTAATCCCAGGCTCTGTTACGTAGAATGGCAAAGAGTAATAGAAGGACAACATAACAGATAACATTGAGTAGGATGGTTTCTGGGATGCCTTCGTAAATGTTACTGATTGCTGTTGCATTCCTTACTGTTGTTAAGCAAGTATTATTACTTATATATCCTACACCAGATGTAGCAAAAATATTGGATAAATCAGATATCATTGTTTTCCCTGTAACAATAGCAACGTAACTGGAAATACAATGGATTGTACTTTACGTTTACCATCCGGCACAATAAACTTTGTTCATAGCAACATTAAATTGGAATTTCTTCAAGCTGTCACCGTTTTGCTTTCAACGTACATTGTCTTCGATGAATTGGCTCTAATAATAAATAATGAATGTCAAATATACAAAGAAACGTCATCCAATATGTCATGGAAATGTTTCCCATTCATTTTAACCTACTTTTCTGGATTGTAGACAACACACAATACACGAGATGTAGGGGTGTCCATACATGTACCAATTTCCTGTATTATATTTTCGTTTTGTTGTATGTTGTATGTTACAGCCAAAATGTGGATATTATTAATATTAGCCAGCCAATATATATGAAAATTCGAGAAAAGCACTGATGTGAAGCCTAAGCTATCGCGCGCTTCTTTCTGTGCACTAAACCGACTTTCAGGGTTGATTGTCTGTCACAAATACTGTCATTTTATTTTCATAAACATCAAAAGATGGAATCAACAAATTATATTGAATATATCGGAAAAACACAATTCTACTCTCACAATGAACAGCTCGAGATACACGGCTCCATTCGCAAATCGCCCTACCTTTCACTATCCGCGATCGTGTGTGGTTCACGCAATAGTGTGTGTTTGAATTCATTTTGAGACTTATGTATATTTAACACAGTTTCAACTTAAACTTACCTTACCTAACCTACCTAAATATTAATTCTTTTTTGGTTAAATTTTAACACTGTACTAATTTAAGGGAATAGCTAAGGCTGAAAATACTACTGTCTATACTATTCAAAAATGTTCACCGCACTGTAAGAGAAACACTTCTGAAATTAAGCGGTAAGATGCTCAGAAACTGTGAAAAAAAAGAGTGCCTAATGTTAACCGAATGCATCGAACTTCTAGGAAATTAGCCTTCCATAAAAAGCAGCGCAAAACTGGGTGTTAATTAAGGAGGCTATATAGACGAATCTTTTCTAGCTGGATTTTCGATTAATACTTTCAATAATCACTTTGACTGAATTGGATAGTTTTCATATACAATGGCTGGATATTATGAATATTTTCAACCTTGATCACCTTGGCTTTATTGAATTGATTTGACCGATACTTGATGAAAATCCATAATTTACTCAGTATATTCACTAAACAACTAGACTAGAATTTTCACTAGGTACTAAGGTTTTACACGTGTTTCGCCATAACCATGGATTCTTCTGGTGATAAGATATGGGTATATCTTATCACCTCGGCTGTAACTGTTGAAGGCACTGTGATTGAATAGAAATTAGACTCCCATAATGGCTGAACAGAATTAGATGATACGATAAATTAATTTGCTTTTTAATACTTTCTATGAGTCTCACTATGAATTAAAAAAAACATTTAGAGAAAGGAGGTAGTTCAAAGGAGAAGAAAAACCTGCATTCAAAATAGGAAATAAATATATATTGAAAATTGTACAAATATTTTTAAAAGAATTATATAACACAATTATAAAATCAGTCAGTATGAAGATAGGAATATATTTTAACTGATTGGATAGAATTTGAATTTGTCCATACAATAATTGTTTAGTGGGTTGTGCACAATGGTAGCGAATGATTTGTTTGACTTCATATTTCTCTACATTAAGGGTGAATTGTTTATTGATATCAATGAAGAATGTTGAAATTATACGATGAGAGTTATAATATTCATTATCCATTTAGTTCAATTGATATGTTTAACCAAAATGTATAATATTTAGTAGTTTGCTTCACCAAGATACACAGAACCACTATAAGGAATCAACAATAAACTTCTATAATTTTTCACAATTATTATTTTCGCTCATTACGTCTCTCAACTTCTAAACCACAATTTCTTATCTAAACTCCTAAAACTTCGTCGAAAACTGTGTCCAGCTCACTGTGCAGTTGATTTTCAACATAAGAACACACAGGAATTTTAGTTCGAATTTGTCCTAAACAAACTTCTTTATCCCCCATTAACCACTATCAGTTCTTTCACGTTCTTTTCTCATTCTCCGATTAAAATAGACATTTATTTAACACACTAATTCAACACATTCACATGGGGGTTGACACAGTTATTTGGTGTTGATGGAAATTTTGCAGACCTCCACTTGGAGGATAGGCCTCTTGTCATCCGTAGTAGAAGTGAGGGTTTGATGATCCACTGATACTTCTTGGAGGTTCGACACCCTCATTCCTCAGGAAAGTGTGATGGGAATGGACATGGGGATAATGCACTACCTCTGTGAAAACTTCGATTGGCACTGGGTGTAGAGGAGCTGTTGGCACTGGGTGTGAGGCTGTTAAGTCGATGTCCGCATCCACTTCACTGATGTCGTCGGCGAAACCATTTGGCAGGCTATTGTCGGAGATGTTAGTGGTCTGAGATTTTGAATCGTTTCTCGCTCTTTTGCGTTGTACGAGCAGTCTTCCCACTAAAATGGTTAGGCAGAGAACAATACCAGAAGCTACGCTGATTATCAGGTACAAAATGTAGAGTTCTTGATGTTCTGAAAACGATAGAAGAATTAAAAAATTACGAAAAGCATTGCCGTGAAGGCAGGAGCTTTAGAGCGCTCGTACATGCACCTTGTAGGTGGATTCGCATTTTCCAGTTTCAGAAATCAATTGAAGGAATTTTCGACAGCTGTCAAAAAATTTCTGAAACTTAGGCGAAACTCCAGACTTCATGTCAGTGCTTCAGCTGATCAATTTTTTTTCGATAATTCGCTAGAATTTTCTACGGTATCTATGGTCTTGGTGATGCGGTCTGGACAAAATTTTGCACGTAGTTCGAAAACATTATTCCTCAGCTAGGTGCAAAATTTCATTCCAATCAGATCAGTAGTTTCGAAACTATCAGGAAAAAAATATTTTGAACGGCCATATTTACGGAACCCCTAGTCTAATTTTGCTCATAGATGGTAATGCGATCTGGACAAAATATTGTTTTAATATATCATTCTCGATTAAAATACAAAATTTCATCTCGATCGAGTCCGCAGTTTCGAAATTATCGAGAAACCAAAATTTCAAACGACCGTATTTACGGAATCCCTAGTATAATTCTGTTCATTGATGAACGTGAACGCGACATTTCAGATCCACACCTATCCTGAAAATTTCAAGTCCCTAGGCCTTTCCGTTCGAAAGTTATGATTTTCTATGGTTTCTATGGTTCTGGTCATGTGATCTGGAGAAATGTAGCTTGAATATATCATTCTCCATTGGTATACAAAATTTCGTCACGATCGAATCTGTAGTTTTGAAATTATCAAAAAAACTAAATTTCAAACGACCATATTTACGGAACCCCTAGTATAATTTTGCTCATAGATGAACGTGATCACGACATTCGAGATCCACACCTATCCTGAAAATTTCATGTCCCTAGGCGTTTCCGTTTGAAAGTTATAATTTTCTATGGTTTCTATGGTTCTGGTCATGCGATCTGGACAAAATTTCACATGTAGCTTGAACACCTCAATGTCCATTTGAGTGCGAAATTTCATCTCAATCAAATTTGTAGTTTTCAAGTAATCAGGGGAACAAAACTTTGAACGGCCATATTTACGGAACCCCTGGTGGAATTTGGCCCATTAACGAACTCAGCCGAGACATTTGGGATCTGAACCTACACTGGAAATTCCAAGTCTCTAGGTTGATCCGTTCGAGAGTTATCGTGCTTACGGACGGCCGGACGGACAGATCGAATTTTTCGACGGATTCGTCATCAGTGATTCGAGCATAGTCGATTGAGACCATTTTCGGCTCAAAATTCGAAAAATACAGACGAAATGATATAGCCCTCGTGTAAGTTGTACGAGAGCTCAAAAACGGAAATCCAAGAATGAAATTTTACATGAATTATTATGGAAAATTTCCTAGAGCTGGGAGGCTGAGGCCTTTTCTAAGAAGAAATGCAGTTTTATTTTATGGCGTTATCGAAGAAGATAATATTCCTCGAGTTCCTTAACATAAATGGAGAAGTGGTCCCATTTGAAATCATTCGAGAATTTCTTTTGGCCCTTCCTGAAATTTTCAAAAAGGGGTGAACTTTGGTTCGCAGAGGGCATTTCAACCAACCCGGTGAGCGTGATGACAGCAACCCCTAAAATCTTAATTGAGAAGAGGGGTTGAGTGACACATTGTTTCAAAGAAAATTCGATTCCCTAGAAAACATAGAAAATCATAACTTTCGAACGGAAAGTCCTAGGGACTTGACATTTTCAGGATAGGTGTGGATTTTGAATGTCGTGGTCACATTTATCAATGAGCAAAATTAGACTAGAGGTTCCGTAAATATGGTCGTTCGAATTTTAGTTTTCTCGATAATTTCAAAATTACGGATTCGATCGTGACGAAATTTTGTATTTTAATGGAGAATGATGAATAAAAGCTACATTTTGTCCAGATCGCATGACCAGAACTAGAAAATCATAACTACCGAACAGAAAGTCCTAGGGACTTGAAATTCAGGATAGGTGATAGGTGTGGATCTCGAATGTTGCGGTAACGTTCATCAATGAGCAAACTTAGACTAGGGGTTCCGTACATATGGCCGTTCAAAATATGTTTTTCCTGATAATTTCGAAACTACTGATTGGATTGGAATGAAATTTTGCACATAGATCTTGAGCCATATAAGATGCATGAAGATTCAAATGCCTTGTGTTAGATAATAATAGAATTTTATATTCTTCCATTTTTTTGAGGATATTGATCAATAATTGAATGAACAAAAGATGATACAAATTCATATCCACACAGGAACAGTCCAGCTCTATAAATAAGAACCCTACACCTGATATTGGACTTGATGCAAATTCAAAAGATATTTTCTGTATTTAATTCTGAAAGTTTCCGCGGGTAGCTACTGTAAGGATTCTTCCGGAAGGGAGTTGAAACAATGAACCGTATTGTAAGAAAACGATCTCAGAAACATGGCAGTCCGAGGATGAGGCATCGTAAATCCCAACCCTCCCCCCTAATCAAGGCCATGCACATTGTGTAGAAACAATTACCGCTATCGAATAGAAATTGGAGAATTTGGAACATTAATTATACGGATTAAAAAAAATTGAGAAGCGTTCCCCTATCCTAATCCATGCCCATTTGACATGAGGTGACACTTTAGCGGGACTATAGAACCAAAGATCCACAGACGTCAAGGTGACAAATAATTTACTCTTATTTTTATAAAATGGAGTTGCCGAATATCAAATATTTTCAACAACAGATCAGAAAAACTCAATTTTTTTTGAGAAGCTGAATTTCTCATTCCATCCACGCCTTACACACAAAATTTCAGCAGGATATGTCCAATTTAAGATTTTAGGGGTTGCTGTCATCACGATCACAGGGTTGGCACAAATTGATTGCAACCAACCTTATAAAATGTCCCCCTACGAACCAAAGTTTACCTAAATGGAATGGCCAACTCAAAGCTGAAAAAAGCCGAAGCACTGGTCGACGCAATCGAAAGAGAAGCCAGAATCAATTACAGACAGGACGACGATAATGAAGACTTAACTTAGAAGAAGAAGTCGAGGGAAATAATGAATTGATGTTGGAACCTCCGGAAGGCGACACCGTCCCAAACCCAACAACACCAACGGAGATTGAAGAAATCATCAAGAAATTTAAAAACAGGAAAGCTCCAAAGTAAAAAACTTTATGTTACGGAAAATGCCCAGAAAAGGAATAGCTGCGCTAACAAATATAGCGAACGCAGTGATGAGAACAGAGTACTACCAAAAAAAAAGAAAAACAGCAGAAGTAATTGTGTTCAATAAGCCAGGAAAATTCCCACAAAACTACAGGCTGATAAGTATACTGTCTCCATGCACTTGGAAAAAAAGTTGAGAGAGTCGTTGCAAAAAGACTTAATGAAGAAACAGAAGCACTGGATCTGATACCATCGGAACAATTTGGATTCGGAAGAAATCATTCCACAGAACTTCAAATATTAAGGATCAATGAATATGTCACTGAAGGATTTCAGAATAAACAATCCACAGGGTTAGTGCTATTAGATGTCGAGAGAGCCTTTGGCATGAAGAACTTGCCTACCAAAACCTGCAAGATATTAAGCAACCACCTGAGGAACAGGAATTTTTATGTCAAAATAGACGACACATTATCTTCCACCAGACAAGTAGAAGCAGGAGTGCCCTAAGGATCAGTTCTAGGACCTCTATTCTTAAACATCTATATCTACGATATTCTTTAAAACCCAAGAAATCTGCTAGCCCTTTATGCAGAAGAAGGGAATGGCATTCAGATATTGACGACCAGATGCCATATACAGAAGACAGCAAGAAGCTCTAGAAGATTTAGAAGAATGGTTCATTAAATGGAAAATTCGAATAAATAGCACAAAGAGACAAAATATTCTACGACAGAAGCGGAAACTCGAGATGAATTCCAACCTAAGGATAGATGGAGAAAATATAAAATGGGAAAATGAAGTCAAATATCTAGGTGTAAAACTAGATGAAGGGCTAACATGGACAAACCATATGAAATATGCAGTGGATAAAACAAACTCAGCAATGAGTAGGCTTTACCCACTTCTAGGAAAAAAGAGCCAAATGAACCAGAGCTGGAAAGTACGAATGATCAAGTCAATTGCGAGTCCTCAACTAACATATGGTTCGTTTGCAAAGGGGCCATTCAGCCAATAGTCATATAAAGAAGATTTGTAATAATTGGGGAAATACTTATTCAAAATAACATGGATTATTTAAATTCAAATGCATTGCCTGGGTGGAAAAAAATACTTCAGAGCCCCGTATAAACATTGTATTAATCTGTAGGTATCAAGACGGATGTCGTTAGGTTTAATCGTCGTGATGAGTTCGAAGAAAAGACAACCCTTGGTCCCGATAATTAACGTCTAAAAGGCAAAGTTGTCCATTTGCAACATTGTAGTGGCTGAATTTGTTTATGTCTACCGTAGATTACGAATATCGGTCTCACGGGAAATTTTTGAAGCAAGCATTTTTGCTAAGTAAGCGTCTGGACACCCACTCTGGAGCTGTGGATTCTTTTTGAAAGGGGGGTAGAGTTTACTTTTGGAGATCAAGGAAAAATTAGACTCAGTTACTCGGCGAAAGGAGAGCTCACCTCTAAGGGGAAAATTCGGACGACAGTTTTGGTCGGAGGGCGGTTAGATGAAAATAGTGTTGTATTTCTCAGTAGAGGATTTCTGTTAGATTTCGGATTAAGGGAGTAATTGTGTTAGATCGTACAAATAAATGATTAAGAAGTTTATTTTGAGTAGAGTTAAAAGCAGTATTTTGTGTTTCGAGTGCGAATAAAAATAAAGGCCAATATCGTGTGTGGGTGGTTTAGTTTCCAAATAGGTACAAAAGAGAAATTAGGTGGTTTGCAGACCAAGGTAGGAAAATTCAGTTCAAAGCTTTAACCCCTATGAATGTGAATGGTGTTATTGTAATCCCCAATATTATTGATATCTCGATCCGAAGTTGATTTGATGTATGTTCGATTTAACGTAAGAAATTTGAATATTGGTTGTAGTTGATTATCTGACCCCTCGTACATTTCGATTAGTAGGTTGATAAGACGTAACAGTTGGATTGTTTGATTTAATAACAATTATGAGAAATTAGGTGAACGATAGATGCTTTATTTAGATGATATTTTTTTTGATGTCTGTGAAAATTTCGATTTTATGTACGCATTTTACCTTTTTCGTAAATATAATATGTTCTTTTAAAGTTTCGAGGTTTTCTTTCCTGAATACCTGTTCCTCAGAAAACAAAGACAAAAGACTCTCTCTTCGTGCAGAGAGCATGAACCTAGACCTTTTCGGAAAATAGTACGAATTGGTGACAGCGGAATACGATTGATAAGGGTAGAACACCCAGCTTCAGTACAGATTCAAGCAACTGAAAATAAACAGATAAGACTGCTAAGAGCAACGATGAATATGCAGTGGTTCGTAATAAACCAACAAATCCATAGAGACTTACAATGGAAAACTGTCACAGTTTTCCTGAAAAAGAATGCCGAGAAGATATTTGAAAAAGCAAGTCAAGACACAAATAATGAGCTAAAAACACGACTAGTTGACTACAAACTTGCAGAAGATGTCATAAGGATTTCCACCTATCACAAAAGACCCAGAGATCAACTACGTAGAAACAGGAATTGAGTAAACTCAATTTCAAATATCAAGAAGAAGAGACTCTCCTATGAAATTCATAGGTAACACAATTATCACACGACCAAGATCGAGAAAGATATACAAACAAGAAGAACCAAAAGGTTAATAGACAATAAATGCCTGGAATCTGAAGCAGCAGGTTAGGTTTAGTTAGAGTAGGTCGTGCTTCACACGAGGTCTCACAATGTTCTATGTATCGGAGATAGTTCGCCCCTGAGAATTCCTCCTGACTAAACAAAAAACAAACAAGAAGTTTACCTGTTTTTACGTTTTTTCTGATTTTGCCTGAGGGCCGTGTCTAATTGACACACCGTATATTAAAATAAATTACGGACCCACTTATAACTTATAACAACAATGGAAACAATATTAATGAAATCATTTCATCATGATTGAAAACTTCTACCTATTTGCAGAAGATAACTACGTCCTTTGTTGAGTTCAATGTGGTTTTCCCTTTTCTTACTCGACCGACGTATTAGAACCTCGAATTTTAAAACTCTAGGCCTTTTCTTTCGGAAGTTATCTTGTTTATGTATGACATAATTGAATTTGACCTCGAATTCTTCTTCTATGATTCCGATCTAATCGTTTGAGTACATTCTTGGCTCAAAATGATAACCCTCTCGTTCAAAGGAACAAGCGCGCAAAAAGCCCAAACATAAAACTCTCCACTCATCCTCACCACCAATTTATTATTATACATATATTTCGCCCTCAAAATGTGTAACTGTAAATATATGCAGCATTATTATTGTTGTCAATTACATACAGCCCGGTGAACCGATTGGAACTGTAAATACAGGCATAAAACTCTTCAGAATTCCCGATGCTTGCATCCACTTGTTGCGGATATTTCTGAACCAATCTGCTCTGAGGTGAACCACTCCGATTGATGGCCTGTTTATGTAGGATCATGAGACTGACGGCAAAGCGATTTTATAGTCAACTCAGCACTGCAGACAAGGGGATCATCATATGCAAATTCGCGAATGATGAATACTCTCCCCTTTATGAGGTCCGATTGAAAAGCGCCGATTTCCAACGTTCGACATCGGAAAAAGTGCACTTCGGTATCGGCCATCCGACGATAAACATACCATAAAATTGTCCAAAATTGCTCGAACGGTTTTAACGCGTAATTTAATGAACGAATATCACTCGGAGCAAAGTGAAGCGTTAGGCATTGTTGACTCTCTCCTTTATTTTAGATCGCTGTGGTCTTGGTAGGGAGTAATTCCCAAATTCAATTGTCGAAAATGGAATTATAGAAGAATGAGAAATAAAAAATTGATCGAATTATTGATTTTCGATTTAATAACAATAATTAATTGGTCCGATAACGAACTTAACCGCGGCATACGAGATTCGAACCAACACTGAAAATTTCAAGTTTCTGGGTGGTTCCGTCCGAGAAAAACTGCAAGTTCCACACAGAGATAACTCATATTGAAGGATTGAAAAATTCACGATACCACATCTTTATTCGACTTGACCATCCATGGTTAACGATTATTAAGCGTGGCCAAATTGAACTATATTTCTCGAGGTGCTTCACAACATCGTAATGGGGTCAGATGAAAATTCCACGAAAAAAATTTTCTATTAGAAAAATTTAGCTTTATCATTTTTTATGGCCGAGACGTTAAAATGATACATGGTAGGACCGTATTAAAATTAAGATGTATACAAGGGAGTTGCCATAGTGGCTGGGTATGCTGTAATATCTATCAGGTTGAGTTATTATGTTTCATGAGTATGGGTGTTCCTATCTCCGACGTCGTTTCTCCATTGAGTTCAACTTTTTGAATAATACGAAACGAAATAAAAGGTAAACCTCGGAATGAAGAGGAGGAAGTTGAAATTTTGCTTAGACGTTCCAAATACTTGTTAAGACGTCTCATGCAATTTCGTGCATTTGTGTCAAGGATATTATTGAGGGTCACGAGAATCATTTTTTCACGAATATTCCCTTTCCATCATAAATCATCAGACGTCGACAAATAAATTGTGAATTTGATATTTTTTTGGATGGGCGATTCATTTTCAGGCAAACTGATATTTCATGAATATCCCTAAATTTCAACTTTCGATATATTTCGCGAATGGCTGATAATACAGAAAAAAAACAGAAGAAATATCTTATTCAGAAGAGAAAACTTCACCGAATTTCAACTACTGAAGCTGACGGCTAACGGCTAACGGAAGGATTCCATAACAAAAAGGGCCTTAGATATTTTTATGTTGCCAGAGCTTCCGGTAGAGTATGACACGAAGGATTGGCGTATAAGATAATAACTGCAAGAGACTTATAAAAACAACGCAGAATAATAAGAAATTATCTGCTTGGAACTTGGGGTACCCCAGGGATCAGTCCTAGCCCCTCACTGTATAACATAATATCTATGATATAAAAAAATCCAACCCTCAATGCAGTCGAACAGCAGCTGTCAGGCATCAAAGATCACAATATGCCAGGGACAGCAAGAAGCTATCGGAGAGAAGAATAATGTATGCACGATAGGCTTCGGAATCGGACAAAAAAACTGAGCCAATTTCGACGAAACGAATAATGTGTGAATTTGTGTACATCAAACGAATTGTGTTCGAACAATTTCTGTGAACAATTTGGATCAGTTTTATCGGTGAGTTTGTGAACTTCCTAATTTTTTTTATAGGACATTTTCAATCAGTAGTTTTTCCTCTCTTTAGTTTGGAATTCGAAAATTATACAGTTCAGAAAAATTCCCCTAATGAGAGTTGAAAGAGAATATACGAATATGCGATAAAACCAAACCATTTATTTACTTGTTGGAATGCATATGTGACCGTGATTCATGACAGATATCCTCACAATTGGATAACACGATCCAGAGTGGTCTTGAGATCTTTATGCCCAAGATTTTTTGCACTTTTTCCAAATTGAATATTTTATATGATCAACTTCCGGCGAAATAATCTCTTTCAATGAGTTCACCTTCCAAAAAAAGCCTCACCCTTAAAAACACCCTGTATTTCCTGGACGGAATTCGACTGAAGGAAATTCACTTTGATGTTTCGAAGTTGGGAGTCATAAGTAATAATATTTGTGATAAATTTGACATGAAAAGGATTTAAAAATTACGAAAAGCACTGCCGTGAAGTCAGGAGCTTTTGAGCGCTCGTACATGCACCTTGTAGGTAGATTCGCATTTTCCAGTTTCAGATTGAAGGAATTTTCGACAGCTGTCAAAAAAATTCTGAAACTAGAATTTTCTACGGTATCTATGGTCTTGGTGATGCGATCTGGACAAAATTTTGCACGTAATTTAAATACATTATTCCTCAGCTAGGTGCATAATTTCATTCCAATCCGATCAGTAGTTTCGAAACTATAAGGAAAATAATATTTACGGAACCCCTAGTTAGTAGTAGTAATTTTGCTCATTGATGAACGTGACCGCGATATTCGCGATCCAAACCCACCCTGAAAATTTCAAGTTCCTAGGCCTTTCCGTTCAAAAGTTACAATTTTCTATGGTTTCTGGTTCTGGTCATGCGATCTGGACAAAATATTGCTACATATAAAATTTCATCTCGATCGAATCCGTAGTTTCGAAATTATCGAGAAAACGAAATTTCAAACGACCGTATTTACGGAACCCCTAGTATAATTCTGCTCATTGATAAACGTGAACGCGACATTTCACATCCACACCTATCCTGAAAATTTCAAGTCCCTAGGCCTTTCCGTTCGAAAGGTTTCTATGGTTCTGTTCATGTGATCTGGGGGAATGTAGCTTGAATATAAATTTCTCCATTAGTTTACAAAATTTCGTCACGATCGAATCTGTAGTTTTGAAATTATCAAGAAAACTAAATTTCAAACGACCATATTTACGGAACCCCTAGAATAATTCTGCTCATAGATGAACGTGATCACGACATTCGAGATCCACACCTATCCTGAAAATTTCAAGTCCCTAGGCGTTTCCGTTCAAAAGTTACAATTTTCTATGGTTTCTATGGTTCTGGTCATGCGATCTGGACAAGATTTCACATGTAGCTTGAACACCTCATTTTCCATTTGAGTGCAAAATTTCATCTCGATCAAATCTGTAGTTTTCAAGTAATCGGGGAAACAAAACTTTGAACGGTCATATTTATGGAACCCCTGGTGGAATTTGGCCCAATAACGAACTTAACCGCGGCATTCGGGAACTGAACCCACACTGAAAATTTCAAGTCTCTAGGTTGATCCGTTCGAGAGTTATCGTGCTTACGGCCGGCCGGACGGACGGACGGACAGACTCAAATTTTTCGACGGATTCGTCATCAGTGAGTCGAACATAGTCGATTGAGACCATTTTCAGCTCAAAATTCGAAAAATACAGACATCGTGACGAAATGATATAGCCCTCGTGTAAGTAGTACGAGCGCTCAAAAATAATTTTTTTGAAATAGGTTCATCAAGAACTAGATCGTTTTTATATTCCACTCTATTTCATTTTACATCTTTTTTTATATTTTTATTCGACATATGAGTGATACATCGAGGTCCCTGTTTGTTGGATAGGACATACATCGTTATGCAAAGAGCTTTATTTGATTTCTGACGGAGAAAGACCGAAAACATAATATCGTGAGAGCAATAGCTCCAAGCCTTGTTCCTCATTCATATTTCAAATATGCGAGTATACAGCCCATAGGTGGGGTATGTGTCATCCTACTTCATATGGAAATTCGTCAAGGAACCACATGATGGAATAGAATATTTTGAGAAAATAATCTTACTATATAAGATGAATTTTTGTAGTATTCTCAATTTGTTAGCTCACCTGCAGCCAAGACAAACAGCGCTTTTCATATGAGTTACTCGAAGAATAAAAATAGCAATACTCATTGTTGAATGGTCTAATTTGCCTTTTCGGAGTTTGAACATATTTCACTGTGTATGGAATTTACATACTTAGTTTGTCGATAATTTCTAGGTTTCAACGTATTGGTCTTCAGGGTAGCCCTGAGAAGAGCTTGTTTTCATCACGTTCATTTGATCACACCTCCGTCAATTTGACTTATGTACCTTCGGTCTGTGCCGATGATATTTTCCTAGTGATCTTCCAATTACTGTCATCCAAAGCTCCCTTATTTTCACGCTGGGGGTACTGATAGGATTTCGTGTAAATTTAAACAGTTTCTTCCCCTAATTCCATATTCCTCCTTGAAGATCCTGGAGGTTCTTCGCCATTGTACTCTGTAGTCTCAGTAGTAGGTGTTAGTTAATAGTTAATAGTTAGGAAGGGGGTTACATTTCACTGCCACCTCAAGGTCTATTGTGCCCCCCATCAGAGCCGTATTCGCAAATGCGCTACCTACAGCTCACCCTCCAGCCCCACAGCTTCAATGAACTCCAGTATCTGAGAGGGCTTCAAGGAGGTTAGATCATTGTTCCTCCTGTAATTCTCTCGTCTAAGACATTCTTTGCGCTGGTTTGCGATGGTGAGGCATTCTGTAACCAGGTGAACAGGAGTCTCCTCCTCTTCACCACAGAATCTACACTCGTCTGTTTCTGTTAAGCTCATTCTCATCATATGCTTCCTAAGGCGACAATGTCCTGTGAGGAAGCCAGTGAGTAGGCTTGTTCCTACTGAGATCCATATACTTTTCGGATCTTGAACTTTCAAAGTTCCGAATGAACCTTTTAGAGTGATCCATTCCTGGAAGGTTCCTCCAGAGTGGTTCTCTTTCAGTACCCTACTTCTCCAGAAACTCTTTCTTATAGGTGCATTTAGCTATGCGGCAGAAAGGTTCTGAGCCAGTAAGTGGCGTTTGTGCTCCCTTTTTGGCAAGTGTATTGGCCTCTTCGTTTCCTTTGATTCCTGAGTGACCAGGAACCCAGACTAAAGAGACCTTATTGTTCTTGCCTACTTCATTAAGTTTCCTCCGGCACTCCCATATCAGTTTTGAGTCGATGATATAGGAATTCAGTGCTTTGATAGCAGCTTAACTATCAAAATGGATCACAATGTCACACCCTTGATAGTTTCTTTCCAGGTTTATATCTATGCTCCTTTTGATTGCAAGTATTTCTGCCTGAAAAACACTCGAGAAGGAGCCCAACGATAGTGTACACTTGGTTCTTGCCCCGTATACTCCAGCGCCGGCTCCTATCGCAGTTTTAGAACCATCTGTATACCATTTAATGGTATTCACTTTGAAGTTTTGGTCTTTATCCCATTCTTCCTTCTTACATAGCATAGTGTTGAATTTCTTCTCAATGCTTACTTTTTTAATCATAACATCACTAGGCAGGTTCGCTGATGAGATGTACTTGTTCAGAGAGGACCAGGCTCTCTGACTCTTGATTCTCTCGATATTCCAAAGATAGCCTCATGGGCTACCATGTTGATCACTAGATGTAGAGGAGTGAGATCTGTGATGACCTGAAGTACTCTTGTCGGGCACGTTCTCATAGCTCCAGTGATGCAAACACAGGAAAGCCTTTGTATCTTTTAGGGTTACAGCCCCAAGTTTTACCGGATAGGCTTCTGCCCTTATCGCCTTACTAGCAGTGTTTTTAACATGCTTATTCCATAGAAGCTTACTGTCTAGGGTAATTCCTGGATATTTGACTTCAAAATTCCATTCTACGTTATCTCCATTCTCCGAGAAGCTGGAAGGTTTCTTTTCCGCAGTAGTAGAAGTGCTGGGCCATCCTTGATTTTTTTCTTTCCCCTAGTCTCGTCAATGTTTGTTGTTTGGGTTGACTGTGAGGGGACGGTTTGGTTTCTCCACGCTCATAGTGTATTGGATAGGTACACACAGATCTTTGTATCTTTAGTCTCGTTTCCACGATCAAGAGATAACTCTTTGAAGAAGATGCCTAGAGTTTTGAATTTCCAGAGTAAGTTCGAGGCCTGAATGCGTCGGTTGAGTATGGTGAAGGGTGCAATCCGTCGAAGTGTTTCGTAGATATAGCCATCGGAATTTCCTTTTTCTGAATAATTCGAAAAATATTGATCCGATCGAATTGAAACGTTGTGCCTACATATAGGGTTATGAAGAAATTCAGCTTTGTAGTTGCTCTATGTAAAAAAAAATTTCTGAAGTAGTAATTTCTCTTCCTAAGACATCAAGAAGGACCTTCCGGAAAGCCATTCTTCTTTCATTCATGTCTTCTATTTTCGCTATCCTGTCTTCCTTGTTATAGCAGATGATATAGGTAGAGGCATCTTGTTCCTCATTGTTAAGTGTGATGTTGATGGTTCGGTTAGAAGCTCAGATACTTGTATACCCTGTTTACTTTCCTATCAGGCCTTTTATTTTCCATTGTTGTTTTTGAGCGCTCGTAGTACTTACACGAGGGTTATATCATTTCGTCACGATGTCTGTATTTTTCGAATTTTGAGCCGAAAATGGTCTCAATCGACAAGGTTCGACTCACTGATGACAAATTCGTCGGAAAATTCGAGTCTGTCCGTCCGGCCGTAAGCACGATAACTCTCGAACGGATCAACCTAGAGACCTGAAAATTTCAGTGTAGGTTCAGATCCCAAATGCCTCGGTTGAGTTCGTTAATGGGCAGAATTCCACCAGGAGTTTCGTAAATATGGCCGTTCAAAATTTTGTTCTCCTGATTACTTCGAAACTACAGATTAGATCGAGATGAAACTTTGCACTCAAATGGAGAATGAGGTGTTCAAGGTACACGTGAAATTTTGTCCAGATCGCATGACCAGAACCATAGAAACCATAGAAAATTGTAACTTTTGAACGGAAACGCCTAGGGACTTGAAATTTTCAGGATAGTTGAGGTTCTGGAATGTCGTGATGACGTTCATCTATGAGCAAAATAATTCTAGGGGTTCCGTAAATATGGTCGTTTGAAATTTAGTTTTCTTGATAATTTCAAAACTACAGATTCAATCGTCACGAAATTTTGTATTTAAATGGAGAATGATATATTCAAGCTACATTTCTCCAAATCGCATGACCAGAACCATAGAAACCATAGAAAATTGTAACTTCTGAACGGAAAGGCCTAGGAACTTGAAATTTTCAGGGTGGGTTTGGATCGCTAATATCGCGGTCACGTTCATCAATGAGCAAAATAAGACTAGGGATTCCGTAAATATTGCCTTTCAAAATATTTTTTCCTGATAGTTTCGAAACTACTGATCGGATTGAAATGAAATGATGCACCTAGCTGAGGAATAATGTATTCAAACTACGTGCAAAATTTTGTCCAGATCGCATCACCAAGACCATAGATACCGTAGAAAATTCTAGCGAATTATCGAAAAAAAATTGATCAGCTGAAGCACTGACATGAAGTTTCAGAATTTTTTCGACAGCTGTCAAAAATTCCTTCAATGGATTTCTTAAACTGGACAATGCGAATCTACCTACAAGGTGCATGTACGAGCGCTCAAAAGCTCCTGCCTTCACGGCAGTGCTTTTCGTAATTTTTTAACAGGATATTGTATCATCTTCTTCGACCTCCAGTGATGTGGAAGGAAGCCTCCGAGTGTATCTTTAACTCAGTTCAAAAAGAAATATAAATAAATATAAAAATGGCAACGAAACTATTAGGTGCTGTTTTTTTTTTTTTTGGCGGAAGACTAACCGACTTGTCCGTGGTTATACTTAATCAACTGTACCTAATTGATCCATCGAAAACCTAACATCGAACTCTGTAACCTTATTAAACTCGGTTGAAGCATTTATCAGAAATTAATAAGTTCAACATCCTGAATCTACAAAACGAAGCCTTTTCGGACTTATGTTTATCTAACTCTTCTTTTGCAGTCTGACCTAAGGGAACCGACCTTAAAGTTATGAGGGAAATTTTGATACAATTCATCGTTTATACAGTTTCGACTTGAAATATGCAGAATAACGTGCAAATTATGAATTTGATCCAATTTTGTTTATTCGGCGCGAATGTAGGCGTAGATAGACTATCTCTGGATGTATTTTTTGATATTCTCGATCTCATGTCTGATTTAACCTTCATTTCCTATGAAACAGATAAGTCCAAATCGAGAATTTGGAAATTTCAAAATATTTTCATAACTTCAACAGCAA
Source organism: Aphidecta obliterata (assembly GCA_963966015.1). Classification (NCBI taxonomy): domain Eukaryota; kingdom Metazoa; phylum Arthropoda; class Insecta; order Coleoptera; family Coccinellidae; genus Aphidecta; species Aphidecta obliterata. The sequence continues at coordinate 8,482,278 of OZ014436.1, forward strand.
ATCCAGAAGATTTTCAGTTCGTCCTAACTTACAAAATTTGATGATATTGCGACCTTCAAAATTTGATGATATTTTGACTTGAGGTTCTTGAGATATTGAAGTTTTTATGACGCACCGTTTAACAAAAAACAACACTGCTTTGTGATGGATGAAACACCATTGAATCTGAGGAATGGCTCAATAATAGGACATCTGCTCTGTTGAATCACAGCCTCCCTTAATGAAAGCAAGGCACACATAAAAAATGCAAATTCGCTCGAAGATCGTGAAATCCGGAATAACCTATAATAAGTTAACACAAGACGTGAATCTTGTGTGTTTCGGGGTTTTCGTGATGTTATTTAATATTGTGAATGTTGTATAGATAATGTATTTGGTTTTGGATAACCTTACTTGCTTTATACGTGAGTATACTCCGTTTAAGAATTATTGACATCTCGGTTGGCTGTGAAAAATCGAATTCAAGTTGGTAATAGACTATTCAGTAATATTTTGGGTTGCTGAATTCAGGTTGGTATAGGAATAACACTAACATTACCCATAGAAATCTTGCTTTGATGATTTTATCGAAGATATTGGTGAATATGTAATTATAAAAATTTGCTCTGAATTTGAGTATTTTTTGCCTTATGCTATTAAAATGACTGGAATTGACCAGGATACATCGCGCCTAACAACAAGAGAACGCCAGGCAGTTTGTCGGTGTTACTTCGAGTTTTTCAAAGATTTGGCATATATTTCTGCTAGTGTTTCAGGTGAACTGTTATTCACCGACTCAAAGTGTATTCTGATTGATCAATGTCTCTTAAATTTTCAGATTTCACCAAGCCCTGTCCGTAGAATATTAGCATGTTATTGCAGCCTGGAATTAGCAGTGGAAGAAAACCTGTGCGATACGATTATTCCTTCAAAGTGACATTGAATGACTCTGTTTTTGCTAGAATTAAAATCAATGAATATATCCTTTTCGAACTGGCCAAAGAGCACCTAGATTTCAATTGATCGAAGTCAACATTATATTATATCATAAAAAAAATTGGATACAAATACAAAAAAGTTGATCGAAGGAAAATTCTTACTGATAAGCAGAAAAATATAATAAAAATAGTACGATATTGTGATAAATACCGAGAATACATGGAACAAAACATTTATCTAGATGAAATTTGGATATTCGAAAACTGTATTCAAATTCGTCAGTGGACACTAGAAAATAATCCAAAAGGTATGCCGAGTTTATTCAAGGGTAAAGGCAGAAGGTGCACTATTTTGAATGCTGAAACAATTGATGGATTTCTACCTGGATGTGATCCGATTCTTGACAGTGGTATTAATGATAAGGATTACTATGAATGGTGAATTATTTCATAAATGGGTTATTGAAAAATTGAAACCTTCCCTGCAAAAGGATGCCCATCAATAGGATTGTCTCAGCTCATTTAATAAACACATCCAAATCACTACACTTATACGTGCAAACAAAGTTTTCAATGGGATCTTCATCTTTGCTCTTGTATCATTCGTAGATATTTCAAGTTTATTTATTATACTTATACTGTATGGTACCCTGTTCACATTCCCTCTGCTAATAAACATGCTATATTGTTCCCAATTCAAAAGTATACTGAAGAATTGTAAAATTGCTCATCAATTATAATATTTTCAATAATTCATGGATAGTTTTAATGAATGAAAATAAAAATTGAATTTCTTAAAGTATTCAACACGAAGCAATAAATAATTCTCAAATTGGTTCATATATTGATAGTTCGGTACAAATTTCATGTCAAAATTCTTCATGTACTACATAGATTCTTAATTTTTGTTTCTCTTTCATTTCTTAATACATTTGTATAGAAAACGTTTTTTCCAATCCATTCTTTTGGCCCTGTGCTTGCGAAGTATCCAAAAATTTTTTTCTGTTGCACCACTAGCTACCTGCTAGAATTCCATTAATTATCCTTCTTGAATCCTGACATAAAATGGTACTCTTATAGTTATATGGTTAGAATTTTGCAAGATTTCCAATACCAATAAATATTGCATGGTCCTGAGTGGAAATAAATATTTATTTGAATGATCTTCAATTTTCCATGGTTGACTTTTATATTGTATATTGTTTATTGTATATTGTTTATATCCCGACTCTCCTAGGTCTCGATAAGTTCAGATAATTTCATATGAAAGCATTCCACGATATTTTTGCGCTTTCAAACCTGAATTCCCATGTTTAAACTGCAATCGAAATATTCCGGCTTAATTATTCGATAATTCCGATAATCCGTATACTCAACACTTTTCTAGGTTATATTTATGTTTTATTTCAATGATGAAATTTAGTTACTTTTTGTAACCAGAAATAAAGCCTCGACTGGACGTTCATGGCCTGCTTCGATGTCAATAATTCTTAAATGGACTATATATAGGCTATAAACTTGTGAAGAAACTTTCCTGTTATAAGAATGTAGATAATGTGAGATTCTCCACATGAACCTATATTATTTGATCTTCTGAGCTGAGCTCAAAAATATCCCTTGATTCACCCACTTTGAATAGAAATGTAGTTCTTTTGATAAAAAAAGAAATGAATTCTCGGCTTGATTATGGGCCGAAAAATATATTATTGGTTCCGCTATGGATTCATCTCATTATTTATCAGTTATTTCCTATTTGATTTGTTCGGCTTTTGGAAATTTTCGCGAATTTCATGATCGATTTTATAACTTCATTTATACTATTTCATGGCAAGATATAGCTCCACACTTCCTCGTGGTTCTTGCTGAACAATAATATTGATATATGACAAAGATTTTTTCGTATTGCTCGAATGGAAATTCAGTCAAATGAGTCATTATTGTATATTCGAAATATTCCTGAAATCATAGGAACATTCTTGGTACAAACCTTAAAGGATATTCGAATTGGAATAATCTAGGAATATTATAAGAATATTCGAATTCAAATAAAACATATCAGCCACTAAAAATTGCCTTACCTAGATCAAGATCTTTTGACTTTTGGCTTGGACTCTTAACGTTCACCGTGGGCTCATCTTTCACGAGCTGATTTCCTTTCGCCTCTTCAGAGTTGGGGGCCGAAGGCGATGCTGCAGATTCCCCAATAAACGCGGTATCGACATCATAAGAATCGAAGTCGTCCTTCTCGTTTTCGTCTGAAAATTCTTGCGTCTCCTCTACCTCGTCAGGCTCCAGTCCCATATCGTATTGGTCCTTCAAAACTTTACGAGGAACTAGAAAAACACAATAAATTCTTGTCATTTCCCGAACTCCCCATAACCAGGATTATACATTTTCAGCTCCAAGGAGGATTGGTGATCGCAATATTGCCGATTTTTCATAAACCTCCTTTCGATCCATGAAATACAAATTAAAAAAAAGAATGAATATGAATGAAGCATTCCGAACGCTGTTCGGGGGTATCGACTGAATTCTCTGAACAAATATTTGCCAATTTGAATATTAAAAAAAACTTTATTTCCGAAGAGCTGCTATTCAGGGTGTCCCAGGAGGAATTCGATTTTAGGATCTTGAATGAAAGTTCAATAATACTTGAACCAATCAACCGATTTCGAAGTTTGCAGTTATATCAACGTTTTCAACTGTTTTCGTTTACCATTCCTGAAATTAGAAAAATCAGGACCGGAGTAGGATAATTTCGGACAATTTTTATCTTTGTTAATATAAGTACATAAACACAGAAAGTTTTCTTCTCCTTCATGAGTGTAGAGAAAAGTTGCTTGGCACTATCATAAAGGGTGATTAATGAATTTAATTGTCGAAAGAAAAAAATTCCCTGCAAGTTTTCAACTAGCTGGACTGATCTTTCACACTGTATGATAAACCAATTCTTATATCCTTTAACCAATCACACAACAATATTTTTACAATACTTGCCTTTAACATTCTGAATATCAATTCAATGTTCGAAGATTTATGTTATATTACTCTCCTCCTCGATTCACATGAAAGTATGATATTACTTTTCATCGAGAATTGAGCATAACTTCTACAAATCTGTTTTGAGAGTATGGGATGAAAATGATTAATTTGTAAAATATTTTATTTCTTCATTGACAAATCGAGATGAATATCTACGATGTCCAAACATTAATGACATAAACGAAAAACACAAACAAGTTTTATGTGGGAAAACCAAATAATTTCAACTTGAGTAATTGCTGAAAGCACGTTCATAAAAGTGAATCACAGATTTCTCTACTCAATCGCTCTATTATTTTGTTACATACTTCCAGAATTATTTGGGAAGGTGGTTCCCTACTATTGATTTGTGCCGCATTAACTACTTGTTTGAATGCTCCCTGTAGCAAATAACCTATAGGTGTCAGATCAGGATGTCTAGTGATAGTGCCAAGCAATTTTTTGGCTGAATTCCTCTTCTACGCTCATACAAGTGGAGTAAATTTTCAGTATTTATTTATAGGGCGAAGTTATATCAACAAAGATAGGCGTCCAGAAAAGGCAAACAAAAGGACGATTAACTGCAAACTTTAAAATCCGTCAGTTCGAGATTGATTGAACTTTGAAATTTCAAAGAATATCCGAAACTTGCCCTGTATATCCTGAACCTAACCTCAGTTTATAATTTCCGTTTGTCGCATTCCTCCTGGGGCACCCTGTATATATCTCACATCGAAATCAGACGCTTCTTTCGATAAATCCGTCGATGTGAATTTGAGAGAACACGATTTATTCCAATATTGCTCAATAAACGCGTTACCTGCGATCCCCCGTTTCGGAGACACTCAACTGTTTCTTTCAGCCATATATATATTCATTGAAGATCACTAGGAGGAAGATGAGTATTTTTTTCTCGAACGGAGGTGTCAAAAGCCTTTATTGAATTACTCAATTTCAAAAAAAAAATTCTTTCGGATTCTCAGTATTTGGTGCTATACGCAGATGGTTGAAATCTACAGGCTGATTAACGAAGACCGTTCTTTGTAAATTTTATGAGGACTCGAGGTAAGCGCATGAAATCACATAGTTGATCTTTTAAGATGAATTATCGGAAAACATTTCCGATTCGTTTTTCGGAATTATAATCAGTTTTCATTTTCAGATTCTTCAAATCATTATTATGTCATATCATTCGCTATTTTTTCAGTGAATTTGCCTGAAATCAGAAAAACCGGAAATTCCACGGTTGAATATCTTTTTTTGAAAATATGTAATTTTTGAGCGCTCGTACTACTTACACGAGGGCTATATCATTTCGTCACGATGTCTGTATTTTCGAATTTTGAGCCGAAAATGGTCTCAAACGACTAGGTTTACACGATAACTCTCGAACGGAATGTCCTAGAAACATGAAATTTTCAGGGTAGGTTCGAATCTTGAATGCCGAGGTTGAGTTCCTTATTGGGCAAAATCCGCCTGAGGGTTCCGTAAATATGGCCGCTCGAAATTTTGTTTTCCTGATTACTTTGAAACTACAGATTCGATCGAGATGAAATTTTGCACTCTAATGGAAAATGAGGTGTTCAAGCTACATGCAAAATTTTGTCCAGCTCGCATCACCAGAACCATAGAAACCATAGAAAATTGTAACTTTTGAACGGAAACGCCTAGGGACTTGAAATTTTCAGGATAGGTGTGGATCTCGATTGTCGTGATCACTTTCATCTATGAGCAAAATTATACTAGGGGTTCCGTAAATATGGTCGTTTGAAATTTAGTTTTCTCGATAATTTCAAAACTACAGATTCGATCGTGACGAAATTTTGTATACTAATGGAGAAATATATATTCAAGCTACATTTCTCCAGATCACATGACCAGAACCATAGAAACCATAGAGAATCATAACTTTCGAACGGAAAGGCCTAGGGACTTGAAATTTTCAAGATAGGTGTGAATCTTAAATGTCGCGATCACGTTTATCAATGAGCAGAATTATACTAGGGGTTCCGTAAATACGGTCGTTTGAAATTTTGTTTTCTCGATAATTTCGAAACTACGGATTCGATCGAGATGAAATTTTGTATTTTAAACGAGAATGACATATTAAAGCAACATTTTGTCCAGATCGCATGACCAGAACCATAGAAACCATAGAAAATTATAACTTCCGAAGGAAAAAGCCGTTCGTTCAAAATACTCTGTTCCTGATAATTTCGGAACTACCGATTTGATTGAAATGAAATTTTGCACCTAGATGAGGAATAATGTATTCAAACTACGTGCGAAATTTTGTCCAGCTCGCATCACCAGAACCATAGAAACCATAGAAAATTGTAACTTTTGAACGGAAACGCCTAGGGACTTGAAATTTTCAGGATAGGTGTGGATCTCGATTGTCGTGATCACTTTCATCTATGAGCAAAATTATACTAGGGGTTCCGTAAATATGGTCGTTTGAAATTTAGTTTTCTCGATAATTTCAAAACTACAGATTCGATCGTGACGAAATTTTGTATACTAATGGAGAAATATATATTCAAGCTACATTTCTCCAGATCACATGACCAGAACCATAGAAACCATAGAGAATCATAACTTTCGAACGGAAAGGCCTAGGGACTTGAAATTTTCAAGATAGGTGTGAATCTTAAATGTCGCGATCACGTTTATCAATGAGCAGAATTATACTAGGGGTTCCGTAAATACGGTCGTTTGAAATTTTGTTTTCTCGATAATTTCGAAACTACGGATTCGATCGAGATGAAATTTTGTATTTTAAACGAGAATGACATATTAAAGCAACATTTTGTCCAGATCGCATGACCAGAACCATAGAAACCATAGAAAATTATAACTTCCGAAGGAAAAAGCCGTTCGTTCAAAATACTCTGTTCCTGATAATTTCGAAACTACCGATTTGATTGTAATGAAATTTTGCACCTAGATGAGGAATAATGTATTCAAACTACGTTCGAAATTTTGTCCAGCTCGCATCACCAGAACCATAGAAACCATAGAAAATTGTAACTTTTGAACGGAAACGCCTAGGGACTTGAAATTTTCAGGATAGGTGTGGATCTCGATTGTCGTGATCACTTTCATCTATGAGCAAAATTATACTAGGGGTTCCGTAAATATGGTCGTTTGAAATTTAGTTTTCTCGATAATTTCAAAACTACAGATTCGATCGTGACGAAATTTTGTATACTAATGGAGAAATATATATTCAAGCTACATTTCTCCAGATCACATGACCAGAACCATAGAAACCATAGAGAATCATAACTTTCGAACGGAAAGGCCTAGGGACTTGAAATTTTCAAGATAGGTGTGAATCTTAAATGTCGCGATCACGTTTATCAATGAGCAGAATTATACTAGGGGTTCCGTAAATACGGTCGTTTGAAATTTTGTTTTCTCGATAATTTCGAAACTACGGATTCGATCGAGATGAAATTTTGTATTTTAAACGAGAATGACATATTAAAGCAACATTTTGTCCAGATCGCATGACCAGAACCATAGAAACCATAGAAAATTATAACTTCCGAAGGAAAAAGCCGTTCGTTCAAAATACTCTGTTCCTGATAATTTCGAAACTACCGATTTGATTGTAATGAAATTTTGCACCTAGATGAGGAATAATGTATTCAAACTACGTGCGAAATTTTGTCCAGATCGCATCACCAAGACCATAGATACCGTGGAAAATTTTAGCGAATTATCGAAAAAAAAATTGGTCACCTAAAGCACTGACTTGAAGTCTGGATTATCGCCTCAGTTTGAAAATTTGTTTGACAGCTGTCAAAAATTTCCTCAATTGGTTTCCGAAACTGGAAAGTGCGAATCTACCTACAAGGTGCATGTACGAGCGCTCAAAAGCTCCTGCCTTCACGGCAGTGCTTTTCGTAATTTTTGCTGTCGTTATTCGTGAATTTTAGAGAGAAATCAAGATGATTTGAAAATAATGAACCTCTGTGTTAAATTTGCAGCGATTTTTGGAAATGGAATCTGAATGCTGAATTCAACCAAAGAGGAAAATAACATAATTCAAAGCAAAAAATTCGACAGTCCATCAAAACTCACCACAAGTGTGAACAACTTTTAAGTACATCCTGGATTCTGGTCTGCAAGGACTACCAAACGTCCTTACATCTGCGGATATTTCGCATTTTCTTTTGCCATGGCACATGTTCATCACTGTTTCTGTTGCATAGCTCACCAGGCAGGCTGAAAAGCAAAGGATAACGAACTTTGAGAATACAATCATAAAGAAAATTATGGAAAATTTTGTTAACACTCAATAGTACTCAATACAAAACTGATAACAACCGAGTGATTAATAATTTCTTAGTGCCTAACGTTTCGTTGCAAAAATACTAGGAAGAGAAAAAATATATTCCTGAAATTTTTTTTGGGGAGTTTGTATTACTACCTGGTTTTCCATAAATCATTATGATTGGAAAGCACTGAGGAGGAGTATATGAAGGAGCCTGCACACCGAGTTTTCACTTCTATTGAAAAGCGAATTCGTCGATAACGAAATAATTTGAAAACTTCCGGGCTTGAATAGCATTTCTTGTCAGGTTATCGCACAATTGAGGCTCAACAAATTTTCTGTAGAAAATACCGCCTTTAGATGTGGTTTATAGTTCACAAAGTTCGCCCTATGTTGTGTTTGTTGGTAGTGTTCCAATGAGAACAGTGATTCGTTCTACTAACTTCTAAGATGCTTGTTTTCTCATTAAGTACATTTTCTACCAGGCCAGCAGCTTTATTCAAATTTGGACAAAAGAAAAGTTTTGGATTATCTGGATTCCAGATGAGGGCATTTCGAAAGTGGGGAACTGAACGATTGTAACAGGGCGTTGGATGGTTTTGGGAGATCATTCCAGCTTAAAGGAAACTTTCGGGCATGTTAAGATGACAAGAATTTTCGTAGCAAATACTGAAATGGAAAGGGAGGTTCCCTCATAAACTGGAGGCGTTTATTCGATTTTCGAAGTTTATTGACTCACGAATAATATGTATGTGTACAAAACGAACGAAACATTTTTGTTCATTCATTATAAACGAATTGAATATTTCATTTCATGGAAACTGAATAATAAGATGATTTCAGAATCTAATTATAATAGGGAAAATAACTTTTCAAAGTTTTATTTCTACTGCCATCTCCATTTGTTGATCACCTTCTAAAACTTCACCACATTTAGGATCTATGAAGTATCCATAAGACAATTTAGATAAAACGATTCATAATTCCTGGACAGAGTTCGATTGGGTGAATATTTCTTTGAAATTCACACCCTCCTCCAAAATTGAGTTGAATAAGAGGAATTTCATCAATATCAAATTTATATCTGTCAAGCCTTTTACACTTAATTGTCATGGATAAAATAACATGTTTCATTGAAGGAATCTTCAGTTTTGTACAAACCTTTTTTTCAATGAACGTTTAGCATCGATCCCTCCTATTATACCTTTCATATGTTCGCAGACCTCAAATATTGATTCTCCACGAAAAGACTTTGAAATGTTGAAGAACCCTTGACATTAATGTATCAAAGTCACAGTTGAAGGAGAATACGTTAATGAAGAGTCTAATTTTGCAATGAACAATGTTTTTTTTGCGAGCTTGTTTCTATGAAGAAAAACGTTATAATTTTGCCGAAATATCTGAAATTTTCGATTTTCGAACTGAGATCTTACGGTAAGTTTGGGGCTGAATGCGCAGGTTAAGTTCGTTAATGGGAAAAATCAGCTGGATGATTTCGTTGAGATAGCCATCTGAATTTTTTTCTCATTCTCTTAGGGAATACCGATCCGATCGAATTTAAACTTTTCAGTTAGTTGTAAGATAATGACTCTAAGGTTCATGTCAAATTTCGACTCGAAGATTCGATTTTTTTCTTTGAAATTCCGGCTAGAAGATTGGATTAGGTGCAAAAAGTCTTGGGCATCATTATCTTGATACGAGTCTGCATCGTGTTATCGCACTATGCCATGTGCATTCCCTCATAATGTAAATAAAGTGCTCGATCTTTGCGATCTACAATTTTTCCCAAATTTGTGTATTCTCTTTCTTTCTTCTATTAGGTGATTTTTCCTGAACGGTTTAATTATTGCGTATAGTTCAAACTAAGGAGAGGAGAAGGGTCCTATAAAAAAAATAAGGAAGTTCAAAAACTAACCGATAAAATACAAATTGTTCGAAATGGTAACCATTGGATTTGTACAAAATCTTGCCTGGCGTTTTGATGTGATAATTGCTGCATGCAACATTCGTTTTAAATGCAGCAACAACAATATCACATCAGTTTGCTCATGGAATAATTTCACAAGCATTTTAAATGCTTATTTTATTCGCACTATTCACCTCACCGTACTTTACACAAATGTTTCCAAATGACCCCGAAGGAAGAAATCACAGTGGTTGAGATCGAAAACTCACAAAATCATATGCATCACAGATGATTTCCCGTATACTGACCTCAGACAGCTGATTATATCTACACATTCAGATATCAATAAGAACCAGATCCGGGCTCAGAATTTCTCAGATTCGCGGGTAACTCTGATTTAGAAATATTCGGAACTAATGGTAAATCGTCAATTGAAGGAATACATTATTATCTAAATACTTACTTTCCTCTGGTACGCCTTGTGGCTGAGGACATTGAATACTTTCATACTCAGTTCTCCCATAACTAGCACTCAAAATAGCGATCCTAGAATTTGGGTGGCATTCTAATTGGACACGTTCATTCTCACAAGCGTTGGCACTTCGAAATTCATCTGTAATACCAAAGAGATTTTAGGAGGGACTTTGCAACGGAATAGTGAATAATGCAAGAACTTAATGTTATACTAGTTGAACAATTGGAAATTTCCCAATTTTATTACATACAAAAAATTATTTTGTCATTCATCGTAATGAAATATCACATTATGTCTTTTCCACTCATTTAAGGTGATATGCAGGAAAGAACAACCCACCATATTTCAAGAACAATCAGAACTAATAACTGTTGACATGATGAGAATAGGTGAGCTTTCAGAAGTGAATTTTTTCCCGTAGATTTACCCCAATGTATAGAAATACTCACATGGTCTACATTTGAAGGCAACTTCCACGTATTTTGGCACACCTGGACAGGGATCTCCTCCGAAAGTATTGGGTGAAGTGCGGAATTTGCATTGTCTCTTCTTCTGACATGCTTCAACAACTGTCTGCAAAAGTGAATACTAGATACCGTCAGTCAGATCAGCTGTAGTGCCCTTATGTTCAAATTGTTATGGACAAAATGATGATGAAAAAATAATTTCAGATAAAATTTTTTTTATGTTTGGTATGAATCGATATACATGATATTTCGTCGGCCTAATTCGTTAACCTGCTAAGTCCATTTTTTGATCAGTTTTACTTTTTGAGCTGGTCATAAAGTTCAGACAATTACCTATCTTATGGCGTAAGAAATAAGGTCGATATCAATAAAACTAGAATTATTATAGGAACCAAAGGGATTTTCAGAATCTTTATATGTAAATAGAACAGATATCTTTCAGTTTCTTCTCTCTCCAGTAAACTAAGCAGAAATGGACTTGGCAGGTTAACGAAGGCAGAGCAATATTGATGCTTTGGAAAGAAATGCACACAGAAAGCCGAAAGTTGAACAGAAAAAGACAACGATTTCTCCTCTCGCATTTCCAAACACAGCTAATCTCCAATAAAGAATAAGAAGAGTAAGATAATACAGACGGAACGAAGCAGGACCACAGCCTCAATTGAAAAATGCCAGGAACACAACAAAAATGCAACGTCGATGGAAGTCCATGGAATCCGTCAGAATCAGGAATAATCTATAACAAGTTAACGTGTGAATTCTGTATGATTCAGAATATTCAGTCGTTGTTTATTTCAATATCTAGACCCTAAGGTTCTATCTACTGTCAACATGTTGAGGAATAAAAAGTCATTTGGATATGATGAAGTCCCAATGACAAAGCGCCACATTTCACAAATAATCAAGCCGATTTGTTATGTAATAAATTGTAGATTCAGATCAGGCATCTTTCCGGATGCTCTGAAGTAATCAACTGTTAAGCCTTGTCTCAAGAAAGAGGATCTGAATGTTCTGTCCAATTATAAGCCAATTAGTCTTGTAACATCATCTGCTAAGATTTTCGAGAAAATCTTGGTGAATCGAATCTTGAGTTTGTTTAAGGAACTTGGGGTGCTTTCCGAAGAATAGGTTTCATACAGAGGCAAGTGATACATTCCCTTGAAGAAGGTTACATTCAAGCAGGACTCTTTATCGACTTTTCTGGAGCCTTCGACTGCGTTGAGAATAAAATCTTGCGGTCGAAACTTATGGCATCAGAAGTATACCACTAAAACTTTTTGAGAGTTATCTCATGAATATAAGTCAAGTCGTTATTTTGCACTGTGAGAATAATGGGAAAGAAAAATTTCGAGAAATTGGGGTTATCAAGATAAGTAAATCACCCTGTACATAATATATAACACTGATTGAACATTTAATACGACTATAAGTAAGGTTTATTGGTCAATGGAATTATACATCCAGTACTAAATTAATAATAACACGATGGAAATATCGCATTAAAAAGAACAAATTTTGCCCTAATCAAAATATAACTCCAACTGAAATATTTCATTGGACAATGAGGTAGGTATATTATATAAAAAGAATGAAATTTCAAACATATTCAGTACAAATGTCACAATTAAACTCAATGGAAAGTCTCATTCGAGGACGGAAGTTCTCATAACCATACTACAAAGACATAAAATTTTGCAATGATCCCAATATTACTCTGAACTGAAACATTTCATCGAACTATAAGGTTTATTATACGGAGGAATGATAAAGCAAAACCTATTGTTTTGATACACATATTCAGTACGAATTCCATCATAAAACTCGATGGAATACATGATCGAACTGGAAGGTAAAAATATCAACGAGTAAAAATTTTAGATTAGTTCAGCTGTGATAATTTTTCATTACGTTGATGCACATCCCTTTCGTTATGGCTTGCTGTCATGCATGAATATGGAACAACGGCAACGGTAGCTAAAATAAAAATTTCCCTTCGAGTACATCTGCGGCAACGCGTTTCATGAATCTGCCATCCCTTTTGTCACAGTGACGTTTGTATTCTTTTCGATAGAGGTTATTACTTTTTGGAGGATAGCTATTCCAAGATGTTCCAGAGGAGGTCGAAGGAAGTCGATGGAAATTTTTCGAATAATAAATATGGAGTTTTAAGGATCAGTTCGCACGATATCGAGACTTATTTATGAGGCCAACAAAACGCAGAATTCGCCATTCCAATATAATTGGAATTCTCATTCGACATTCCCAGTAGGATTATCCATTCGATAAAGCATCAGAATTTATACACCAGAATGATAAAACGAAGCATATACATTAAAGTTCAGAAGGAGTTTTTTTTTTGTTTAGTTAGGAAGAATTCTCATGGACGAACTATCTTCGATATATAGAACGGTGTGAGACTTCATGTGAAGCAAGACCGGCTCCAGTGAACCTAACCAGCTGTTCCAGATTCCGGGCATCTATTGACTCTTTTTGTTTGTTCTTTCATCTTTGTCGTGTGATTTTTATGTTACCTATGCCTTCCATAGGAGAGTTTCTTCTTCTTGACATTGAGTTTTTTCAATTTCTGTTTCCACGTAGTCACGTCTTCTGTAGGGTTGTAGTCAATTAGTCTTCTCAGCTCATCATTTGGATGTTGACTTGCTTTCTCAAATACCTTCTCGGTCTTCTTTTTTAGGAAATCTGTGACAGTTTCTCATTCCCAGTCTTTGTGGATTTGTTGGTTTTTTACGAACCACGGCATATTCATTGCTGCCCTCAGCAGTTTATTTCCTGTCGTTTGGATCTTCTTTATATAGCTATTGGCAGCATGGTCCAATGCCTCCGAATAATATGTTGGTTGAGGTCTTGCAATAGACTCGATCATTCGTAGTTTCATGTTTTGGTTGATTTGGCTCTTTCTTCCTAGCACTGCATATTCAATATGGTTTTTCCATGTAGGGCTTTTATCTCTGACTTCATTTTCCCATTTTATCTATTCTTCCTCTATCCTCATCTTCCCATTTTATCTATTCTTCCTCTATCCTCATCTTCGAATTAATTTCAAGTCTCCGCTTCTGTAGTAGTATAGCTTGGCTCTTTTTGCGATTATTTTGAATTTTCCATTCAAGCACCAATCGTCTGAATCTTCTAGTGCATCTTGCAATCTTCTGTATATGACGTCTGGTCGTCGATTTCTGAAGGCAATTCCCGTGTCGTTCGATGGTATTAGATTCAGCGCTTCTGTTTCTTCATTGAGTCTTTTTGCAATGACTCTCTCAACTGTTTTTCCAAGTGCTGACACTAGAATTATTGGCCTGTAGTTTTGTGGGAATTTTCTATACTTTCCTGGCTTATTGAACACAATTACTTCTGCCAGCCTTCGGGTTTTTCAAGCTTTGAGTGGGCCATCCCATTTGCTCCGTGTAAGCACTCTCGCATCGTTCATGCTGAGTGGTCTAAGATGTTTAGCTCTTTGACCATTTGGTTCCATCTGTATGTTCTCAGTTCTCTCAGTGTATTTTTCAGCACTTGGCTGGGTTTACTCAGCCTTTTTCAGAAGGAGTTGACCCACTCGCAACCATTTATAGAGTGGCATAACATAACACACGAAGCATAAGCATAAAAGATAGAAATAAACCGATTTTTCTGTAACCATTCATATTGTGATCCACTCGGATAGTCAAGCTGCTACCAAAGCACTGAACTTCTATATCATCGACTCAAAGCTGATATGGGAGTGCCAGAGGAAACTTAATGAAGTTGGCAAGAAAAATAAGGTCTCTTTAGTCTGGGTTCCTGGTCACTCAGGAATCGAAGGAAACGAAGAGGCCAATACACTTGCCAGAAAGGGAGCACAAACGCCACTTACTGGCCCAGAACCTTTCTGTGGCATAGGTAAACGCACCTATAAGAAAGAGTTTCTGGATAAGGAAGAGACTGAAAGAGAAGCACTCTGGAGGAACCTTCCGGGAATGGATCACTCTAAAAGGTTCATTCGGAACTTTGAAAGTTCAAGATCCAAAAAGTATTTGGATCTCAGTAAGAACAAGTTACGCCTACTCACTGGCTTCCTCACAGGACATTGTCGCCTTAGGAAGCATATGATGAGAATGAGCTTAACAGAAACAGACGAGTGTAGATTCTTTGGTGAAAAGGAGGAGACTCCTGTTCACCTGGTTACAGAATGCCTCGCCATTGCAAACCAGCGCAAAGAATGTCTTGGACAAGAGAATTACAGGAGGAATGAGGATCTAACCTCTTTGAAGCCCTCTTAGATACTGGAGTTCATTGGAGCTCTGGAGCTGGAGGGCGAGCTGTAGGTAGCGCATTTGCGAATACGGCTCTGATGGGGGGCACAATAGACCTTGAGGTCGCAGTGGAACGTAACCCCCTTCCTAACTATAACTATAACCATTCATATTTATACATACATTTATATTTATACATACTTTGAATAAATCCGATTATCCTACCCAAGTACAGCATTCATCGTCATCAGCCAAGCCGATTTCATGCAGACGAGCCTTCAGCCTACAGTACCTGTCAGAATACCAGTCTTTCTTTTGGTTTGTCCAAACCTTGGACAAGGTTAGGTTCGGAGCGCTTTTAATGAACACTTGTGATAGCTTTAAGCTAGGGTGACTCAGTTTGATTTTGCTTTTATCCTGTCCAATATTGCTCGCTTGTGGGATGCCTAGAAATGATTCTGGACCCACAAGGGGCACTATTGTGTGCAAGTCGATCTGCCTCCTCATTGCCAGAGAAGCCTCAGTGACTCGATATACGGACAAGGGAAAGTCTTTTGTTCACACCAAGCTTACCGAGTGTTTTTCGAAAATTTCACACTGATTTAAATATGCAGCCGGTTGGTTTCAAGAGCTTTTAAGGCTGCTTGACAATAACGCATTTTTGATATTACTGTGGTGGACCTGCTTTTTCATCAGCAAGTCTAAATGGCATAGATTTCTGCTTGAAATACGTTTGCTTGCAGACCCGAAATCAGTGGAATATTGGTGTTAGGCTCGATACCGTAGATTCCTGCTCCTGTACCTTAAGAAGTTCTGGAACTTCAGCAGAGTCCAATCTTCCCTACTGGGGATGATTATTTGGGAAATCTGATCATTGGTTTAGGCATTAAATCTGAGGGCACAATAAGAGTGTTGCTTAGTTGCCATTTGGTTATTCTTGTATGTTGTCGCCTTAGGAAGCATATGATGAGAATGGGCTCAACAGGAACTGACGAGTGCAGATTCTGTGGTGAAGAAGAGGAAATACCTGGTAACAGAATGCCTCGCCATTGAAATCCAGATCAAAGAATGCCTTGGACAGGAGGAACGAGGATCTAACCTTCTTGCAGCCCTTTCAGATTGTTGTTACTGGAGTTCGTTGGAGCTCTGGAGCTGGAGGCCGAGCTGTAGGTAGCGCATTACAATAGAAATTGGGGTCGCAGTGAAATGCAGTCCCCTTACCTTACCATAACTATAACTATGTTGTCCATTCCGCATCTCTCTTCAACAATTAGTGAAGAGGGGACAGATCTAGAACGACTTATTTGAAAAATATTATACAGGATGTCCAGATTTGACGTTGATATATTTCAGGACGTGATTAGAGGTAGAAATATGAAACAAAAATTCCATATCATGCAACGCCCCTTCATCATGCCCCTCAATTTTTGCGATTATTTTGTAAGAAATTACGCAGGCACAAATGAAAATGCATGCAAATTTGAGATGAAAAGCAACGTATCCATTAATTTTTTCGAAATTACTTTCAAAGTGATTGGACTATAGTATATGAACGGAAGGTTCTGGCAGGGACCTAACCTCTTTCATAGGTCCTAGTATTTGAAGAGGACTGAAATTTACTTCCCCTCGCCTTCAATGTAATGTTTCCGTTTTTCTTTTGTTTTGTTTTTTCTTCTGTTGTTTACTTAGGGTGGTTCTCTTGCAATCGAAAGATGCATAGATATAAACCTAGAAAGAAACTATCAAGGGTGTGACATTGTGATCCACTCGGATAGTCAAGCTGCTATCAAAGCACTGAACTCCTATATCATCGACTCAAAGCTGATATGGGATGATAAGGTCTCTTTAGTCTGGGTTCCTGGTCACTCAGGAATCAAAGGAAACGAAGAGGCCAATACACTCGCCAGAAAGGGAGCACAAACGCCACTTACTGGCCCAGAACCCTTCTGTGGCATAGGTAAACGCACCTATAAGAAAGAGTTTCTGGAGAAGGAAGAGACCGAAAGAGAAGCACTCTGGAGTAACCTTCCAGGAATGGATCACTCTAAAAGGTTCATTCGGAACTTTGAAAGTTCAAGATCCAAAAAGTATTTGGAACTCAGTGAGAACAAGTTACGCCTACTCACTGGCTTCCTCACAGGACATTGTCGCCTTAGGAAGCATATGATGAGAATGAGCTTAACAGAAACAGACGAGTGTAGATTCTGTGGTGAAGAGGAGGAGACTCCTGTTCACCTGGTTACAGAATGCCTCGCCATTGCAAACCAGCGCAAATAATGTCTTGGACAAGAGAATTACAGGAGGAATGAGGATCTAACCTCCTTGAAGCCCTCTCAGATACTGGAGTTCATTGGAGCTCTGGAGCTGGAGGGCGAGCTGTAGGTAGCGCAGTTGCGAATACGGCTCTGATGGGGGGCAGTGGAACGTAACCCCCTTCCTAACTATTAACTAGGGTGGTTCTTCTTTTTTGCATGGTCTTTGCTATTCGTCTTTTCTGTTTCTGTTATTCTGACAGGTATCTTTACCAACCTTTTTAACTCTTTATTTTCGTGTTCTTTCATCGTTTCGATTGTCTTCTTGATTTGTTTGTCAATTATTTCCTTGGGCTGAAGGACTCCGGTCGATGGCCATTTGACTTGCTCAATAAATAACTGTTATTATTATTATTATTATTATTTCCTCGATAGTTGGTATTTTCATTTCTCCGCTAATTTGTTAATTGCTGCCTACCATGAGGCACCTAACCTGGAACAAATCAACCTCTATTGAATTCGCCTCCTTTTACGCTCGTTCAATAGGATTGTTCATACCATCATTCGCAGGGATGAAAAAAACTTCAACAAGTGTACTTGAGCCTAATTTGATAAGTTATAATGTATAATCATATCGAATCGGTGGTTTGATGGTTTTATAAGATACTTTCGAATTGAGCCATAAAACAGTTCAAAAGAGAATTAGGAACGAGCTCAACAAACATAAAACGATACATTGGAAGAACATGCCAATCAGCTTATGAAATGCAAAATCTGCAGCCGATAAGCAAAAACTTGGTCAATGAAAAAATTATAACCTAACCTTCAATGCTAACCTTACAATCAATGGATTTTCTTTTGGAGATTGAAGATTGGAATATGGGAACTATGTATTATTATATTCTTAAAAAGTTCGAAATCTCAACCAAAATCAATTGCATATAGCAATTTCTGCTTGCCAAGTTGATTGATCACTGACAACAAATTCATGCAAGTTTTATGCGACCCCTTGTATAAACAAGTTTTGAGACATCAGCATCCGACTAATATGTCGAAAATAGTTTGCAAGATGTCATTTACTCATCCTATAATTAGACAGTGCCGTAACCTTACACAGCGAGCATAATCAGGAGGATTCCCATAATAGTTCCTATTTTTTTTAGTTTACTGGCAGAATCTCTCTAGAGAACCCGTATGTTTCTACTGCGGTTGTGAATTAATTGTCACGGCATTCAGTTCGCCTCAGGAGCGCCAAGCTGAGAAAATACGGTGCTAGTGTTCAATTAGAGAACTAATGTAAACTGCCGATTAGTTGAAACATATCCGAAGTGTTTGCTCACAATCATTGCAATAACACAGCTTCCAGAAACATCGCTAACGAGGAGAAAAATAGGGATAAACAAACGAAATTAAGAAAAACCTTTTCAATATTTTTTGTATTAAATATTCACAATGACGCACAGCGCTTCCATTTCCAAACAACGAAGGAATATAATTTCCCTTTCCAACTATTTGGAAAAAAGTTCTATAAAGTTTGCATTCAGAAGGGACAAGAAAGAGGAAATTCCTAACTTCCTGTGGGGTCTTATAATCTCAATTCTCTATAGATTCTTCAAAGTAATTACTCCTCCATTCCGTTCACAGAAGTTGACATTTAATCCCTTCTGGTGCTTCAATTATTTTTCACCGTTAAAAACTTTTCCAATGAATAGTTGGAATTATTTCTCGATGCCGAAGGAAATAAAAATTTCGCATTAACCAATAATAATACAGAAATACGCTGAAGAGGATGCAACTCCCCTGCTCTGGCAGCAGAAATGACATCGAGTTCAAGAAATGTTAAACATTCATTCAACAGCGAGTATAGACATCTTCATCGAAACCCTTTGGAATATACTTTGGATTCGAATGAATTCGATGTTGATATTGCGAATACTAAGGGATTACTGCAGACTTCACTCTGGAAGATGGAATTTTCACGAAGAACGCAGACGCAAATTTCTGATGTGAATAATTCATTATTTTCAAGATTATTGAATGCACCATGGAAATTCAAAAGAATTCGGACGATTCATGACGAGGAAATATTTCCACTCGTATAATGCTCCACAAACATTGAGGAAGTTCAGAAATTTTGTGACAGTTTCAAAAGTTGCCCATTGTTGTCTGCCAAATGTTCATCTCTGAGAAATAAAATGATTACTCATTACTCAGAAGTTTGATAACTTCTTCAGTTCAGGCAAATTCTTGTCGTTTGCGATTCTAAGAATTTCCAGCTCGAAGGACATGAGGTCTCAAATAACTATGTGGCGTGTCAAACTTTTCAACAGTTTTCGCAAGAACTTTATGATAAATCATTGAAACAATTATTGTGATGCATAGGGCAAATGAAAGTAGTGTACACTGACGATGAATTTAAACAAGCGCGCAAAAGTTTCTGACCAGTTTATTTTGGTCCATATTATCACCTCTTTCAATATTTTATACTCTGTTTGGACCGATATTTCTACTGTACATAGCTATACACATAATATTTCCCCTAGTTGTGCTGCGTAAAGCATTCGAAACTCTCTCTTTCGATCTTGAACGATACAGTTTGATGATAACTGTTTCTCGTGTTTTTGAAGTTGAAATTGGACCATTTTCTTTCCGATGGAAATGTTCGAAATGATGACCTGATCCCCATATCGGCAGCAGTATGAATCACAACATTCGAAATTTAGCTGCATTCTCTACGAATCTGTATGCGCTGGATTCTTGAATATTTTCCACATATTTTACCAAAATCGCTCCCCTAAGCAGTATTAGTTCTGAAATATGATTCCAACCTTTTAGACCCATTCCCTGAATTGAAAAATAAGATGTTCTTCGATTCACAGCTCAATATAGGATGTTTTTAGCGAATTGCGAATATTTACTCGTAAGGAGGACAAACATTCACAAAAAAGGGGGTTGGGGGTACTTTTTACGACTTCAGAAGCTCGTATCTCATCAACTTTTGACTCATTGTTCATCTCTAGTCACATGTATAGAATACCTTCCATTATTTTTGGACACAGCGTTTCTTGGAAATTTCATTTCATTTCATCATATTTAATGAAATCTAATAAACCTTTGTGTAAGCTCCGTTTGTGAGAAAAGCAACAGATTACATTATATTTCATCTTCGATACACTGCACGGAAGAGGCTCAAGAAAGCCGAAGCCGGTTTGCAGTTGCCAATGATGATTTTGATGTTCTCTGGGGTTTTGAAGATTGACTTTTTGTCTAGCTAGGCAGAGAAGGCAATCATACATCGAAATAATTCATTCATATGAAATAACAGTTTCAGTGACGCAAATGTAAAGACAATGAGAAAAAAAACGCTCTTGTTCATATAAACAAGTGCGCAAAAACACACTTCTTAACTCAGGAATGGCTGAATAAGTGTTATACAGGGTGTCCCGGGAGTAAATGTAAATACTCTCACTCAGGGCCGTATATAGGGCGTGGCGAGGGTGGCACTTTTCAAGGGCGCAAGGTCCGAAGGGGCGCCAAAAAATATCAAAAATAAAAAAACAGAATCACCAAGAAAAAAAAAATAATTCAAAGATAACAACACGATTACGTAAGTAAGTAATTCGAACACAACATTTCGAAACATTGATATTCAAAGTACAGAATGAAAATGCAATAAGGTCAGAAATACGAGAAATATGGTCCAATTGTTATAACAAATTTTCAAAGATGCCGCACTCTGATCATAAATATTACAACCGGCAATATCGTCATTCCAAGCACAGCCTTTTCATGAGTTGTTTACACTACATCCCTTATCTCCTCCATCTTGTTTTGAAGGGCGGCTTCTTTGATGATGATGGTTCATAATGATCGATTTGTTTAGATTTTTAAGCCACATCTGTGGTATTTTAAAAACAATTTGTATTGCCAAAAATTCATTAATCGGAGTTTTGAGCTCAAGAAGTGGGAGAAAAATTGGGGAATGTTATTCTATTCTACATAAATATTAATTTCTTTCGATTGTGAAGAGAAGGATCTGGATACACACTATCCAGATTTGAAGTGTTATAAGTTTTGAGTTTTTTTTTATATTCTGACTTTTTTGTACCTCAAAAGCAAACGCTGTACATTCGTTGGAGTCGCAATCAGATGAAATTATCAAAGTTCTTCGCTAGCTCAAAAAATCGTCCCTGGTAAATTCGATAACAAATTATGCATTTATCATATATCTTAACTTCTGGGAAATTCTGTTAAGTAAAATAAACCGAATTAATCAATATTTGCAAGAAAAACAACTAGATAGATCCAAAGGCTCACGAATGATACTTGGACTATTGAACGAGCTGAAAGCTAACAGAGAAAACTTTTTTATGCCATTTATGGAACTTTCTAAAAATGAAGCTGATAAAATTGGAATCGAAGCAAAGTTACATCAATCGAGAAAACGAAAAAAACCCAAAATGCCAGGGGAACTAGCCAGTGATGAAGCTCATATTTTTGATGCAAACGCAAAACTTAGGAATTGGACTATAATTATTCAAATTGAAGAAAGATTTGCTGCTTCTTACGCTAATATATGACTGGCATTATGAAATAAAAATACTATAAGAAAATATGATGGATAAAAAAAAATCAACGCAAATGGGGAGGCGCTGTCTAATATATTGCCACTGGCGCAATAGTACCTAGATACGGTCCTGCTCTCAATAGGGGTAGAGTAGGACTTGGTGAGTACGGATTGACAGAAAAATATTTATTTCTGGCTTATATATAATATATTATATTATAATTCCGTACTCTAATACCATATTATTTCGGAGGGAACACTGAACGATAAGCTAATTCCAAGAGCAGGGCCGTATCTAGGTACTATTGCGCCTGTGGCAAAATATGAGACAGCGCCCCCCCATTTGCGTAGATTTTTTTTCATCCATCATATTTTCTTATAGTATTTTTTTTCATAATCTAGTCACATATTTCCGTAAGAGTTTCAAAATAATACACATTTTTATGGAAATTTTTTTTCATTCAAAACATTGAAATACACATTTTGAATGAAATGCATAAAAATAAAACAAATTCTGAAAAAATGAAATGAAATATTCATATTTATCTTAAAAAATATAAATTCTGCAACTTAAAATTTAAAAATACTGCAAACGATAAATTAAATTTTTTTGGTAAGTTGACTAGAAAACAATAATCGATAAGCACAATTTCTGCAAAAAAAATCGCAAACTAAGCATACAAATACTATTTTATATACCTTTGAAACACGTACTTATAGTTTTGTACAGGGCCCGATGTTACAATATTCAAGAAGTCCATACGTTAAGTATAAAAAATCACTAGAATAATCTTTGCCAGATGAGATTGAAGATTCAATGAAAACTATGAAAAGTAACACTGAAATTTGAGTTTTATTAGATTTCATTAAAAAAAAGACGCCCTGTGAAGTGAGAATTCAAGTTTGAAAATCCATATTTTCCGCAATGAACCAAACATATTTCTTCTTGAATTGAAAGGAGCCATATTATTATTATGTTAAAATGCTAATAATTGAATATATCCGATGCCAGAATAATGTCATAAAAAATAACAAATACTTAGTACAACTCACCTTCAATAGCACAATTTATAATGCTCGAATCCAAAAGCACAATGGCACAAAAAAGTCAGAATATAAAAAAAAACTCAAAACTTATAACACTTCAAATCTGGATACACACTAAACAAACATTAAAATTTAAATTTTTGGCTCTTCCCTTCACAATTGAAAGAAATCAATATTTATGTAGAATAGAATAAGATTCCCCAATTTTTCTCCCACTTCTTGAGCTCTTATTGGTGAATTTTTGTCAATACAAATCGTTTTTAAAATACCACAGATGTGGCCTAAAAATCTAAACAAATCGATCATTATGAAACATCATCATCAAAGAAGCCGCCCTTCAAAACAAGCTGGATGCGATAAGGGATGTAGTGAAAACAACTCATAAAAAGGCTGTGCTTGAAATCGCATGACGATATTGCCGATTGTAATATTTATGATCAGAGTGCGGCATTCTCTGACCTTATTGCATTCTCATTCTGTACTTTGAATATCAATGTTTTGAAATGTTGTGATCGAAATACTTCTCTTTAAATTTTTTTTGCTTGGCGCTTCTATTTTTTTATTTTCAATATTTTTTGGCGCCTCTTCGGGCCTTGCGCCCGTGGCAAGTGCCACCCTTGCCACGCCCTAGATACGGCCCTGTTCAAGAGCGTAACCAACAAACTGTACGAAAACCAAAGTTTCAAACAGTAGGTAACCCTGCCCATCTGAGAACTAGATTCAGTTGTTCATTCGGTGAATTTTGGGTACGGAATTAACTTAGCTTGGTAGGTGTTGTAAAGCATAAGTTCCCGTGTCAATTTTCGTATAAGTTGTATTAAAAAGCATAGTGGAGTCAATGGAAACACTTGTTTCTATCGTATATGTTGAAACCTGATGATCCATGGCAATGGCGAAACACGTGTAGTGGTTTTGTTAAACTCTCAAGTTAGTTAAAGACAGAAAAGTTCAAATATTATATTGGAAAAGTGATTTCTTGTGGAAAGGAAAACATTGAGGCAAGCCATAAAAAAATTAACTAAATCGTTTCGAAGAACCATGAAGTGAAAGTAAAGATATCAATAGACCAAGTACCTACATTGTATTAAGTACGAGTATTTGGGTATGCCAAAGCTTGTACGATATGTGACAATGGATGAAACATGGATTTGCACTACGAAGTCGAAGCGTCAGCTGAATGGACAGCGAAGGATGAAAGCCAACTAACAAGACTACAAACGCAACCTTCAGCTGGCAAGGATATTGCGTTCGACTTTCTGGACGCCCGTGGAATAATATTCATCGACTACCTCGAAAAGGCCGAATAGTGTGAAACCATAAATAACGATATGGCGTTATTAGTTCGCCACAGATGAAGAATTCGATGTCAAATTCAATTATGTCCGTTCGTAAATACGATAACTCGAACTCGAAGAAAAAGGTCCTGAATGTTTGAAATTTTCAGGGTACTCCACACCGTGGTAGAGGGCACTCAGGCGGTTTGAAAAATACCCCACATGATGGGTCTCCCACCATTTGTTTGCCTGATACAGGGTGATTCACAGTTTTCGGCCATATATTCAAAATGCTCCATTTGACAGATGAATCATCATAAATTTATGAAATTCGGAGAAATTATTTCCAGGACCGGACTTTTAGCTTATTCATTAATGAATTGAGCCTAATAGCGATTTTCCATATTTGAATTCTATATACGGGTGAATGACTGTTCATTATTCTTACAATCTCCAACCCTACCTAAATCAAATCAGCTCACTGAGATTATTTTGTAATTTGCAGACAACCTTTTTTCTGTTATTTTTCTTTTTCGAATATATAGTCGGTGAATTTTATTGCAATATCCAATCGTTCAAGTCGGAATTCAAATCAGAATCCCGAGGTCCGATGGGGTGAAATAGTGGTCGAATATAGAGTGTGATGAACCGTTGTATAAAATTCGTTGCATTTCTATACACGGTTCGCTTTAAAATTCTTATCCCACCTGCGAAATGCCCTTCCAGGTAAAATTGGATAGAAGCCTAGGAAAAGTCGGCAATATTTCAGATTTTAACTGATATCGCTGTCGCTTTCTCTGCGATTCTCGATCATATTTATCATTCCTTGCGTTCCTGAAGATGAATTTTCCTCCACCCCTGAGCAGTATCATTCGGGTGTTCGTTTCTATTTCGAGAGGAATACAAAGATTCCGAACTTAACGTCTGCCGATGCTTCAAGTTATCTGTAACGCTTAAACGTGGTTGCGGTTTCCACGTTGGTGGTACATTCGTGAGCAGAAGCCGGTGTATATCAAGATATCGTATGTCACGGAAGACAAGAGGCTTCACTTCTGGAGTGATTTAGGGTTTCAACCGGCCGGTGCTTTGACTAAAATACAATTTGTGTGCCAAACCGTGCTTTAGGGATATAATATAGCCTAAATAGCACAAAGTTGGCGTCAGCAATGACTATGACTATGCCATCGAGTTCTGGTGGTTTCTGAGCCTTTTATGCCTTCATTTATATCGGCAATGTTCACCCCATACCTAATTTAAAAAAAATTACGAAAAGCACTGCCGTGAACGCAGGAGCTTTTGAGCGCTCGTACATGCACCTGGTAGGTAGATTCGCATTTTCCAGTTTTAGAAATCGATTGAAGGAATTTTCGACAGCTGTCAAAAAAATTCTGAAACTTAGGCGAAACTCCAACTTCATGTCAGTGCCTTTAGGTGACCAATTTTTTTTCGATAATTCGCTAGAATTTCTACATTATCTATGGTCTTGGTGGTGCTATCTGGACAAAATTTGGCACGTAGTTTGAATTAATTATTCCTAAGCTAGGTGCAAAATTTCATCCCAATCCAATCAGTAGTTTCGAAATTATCAGGAAAAAAATATTTTGAACGGCCATATTTACGGATCCCCTAGTCTAATTTTGCTCATTGATGAACGTGACCGCGATATTCACGATCAAAACCCACCCGGAAAATTTCAAGTTCCTAGGCCTTTCCGTTCAAAAGTTACAATTTTCTATGGTTTCTATGGTTCTGGTCATGCGATCTGGACAAAATATTGCTTTAATATATCATTCTAGATTAAAATATAAAATTTCATCTCGATCGAATCCGTAGTTTCGAAATTATCGAGAAAACAAATTTCAAACGACCGTATTTACGGAACCCCTAGTATAATTCTGCTCATTGATAAACGTGAACGCGACATTTCAGATCCACACCTATCCTGAAAATTTCAAGACCCTAGGCCTTTCCGTTCGAAAGTTAGGATTTTCTATGGTTTCTATGGTTCTGGTCATGTGATCTGGAGAAATGTAGCTTGAATATGTCATTCTCCATTAGTATACAAAATTTCGTCACGATCGAATCTGTCGTTTTGAAATTATCAAGAAAACTAAATTTCAAACGACCATATTTACGGAACCCCTAAAATAATGTTGCTCATAGATGAACATGATCACGACATTCGAGTTCCACACCTATCCTGAAAATTTCAAGTCCCTAGGCGTTTCCGTTCAAAAGTTACAATTTTCTATGGTTTCTATGGTTCTGGTTATGCGATTTGGACAAAATTTTACATGTAGCTTGAACACCTCATTTTCCATTCGAGTACAAAATTTCATTTCGATCAATTCTGTGAGTTTCAAGTAATCAGGGAAACAAAACTTTGAACAGCCATATTTACGGAACCCCTGGTGGAATTTGACCCATTAACGAACTTAACCGAGGCATTTGGGAACTGAACCCACATTGAAAATTTCAAGTCTCTAGGTTGTTCCGTTCGAGAGTTATCGTGCTTACGGACGGACGGAGGGACAGACTCGAATTTTCCAAAGGATTCGTCATCAGTGAGTCGAACACAGTCGATTGAAACCATTTTCTGCTCAAAATTCGAAAAATACAGACATCGTGACGAAATGATATAGCCCTCGTGTAAGTAGTACGAGCGCTCAAAAAAGGATGCAAATCATACAAAAAGGTATATTATTCCTACATCACTTCGTTTTCCCTATCTAGATTCAACAGAATATCTCAATTCCGTTATCGAAATACAAAATTTGGAATTTTTTAGAGGTCCGTAACCCAATGGCAGAAACAAAACCCTTCTAATTTGTCCTTAGATAAATAGATGGAGTGAACAAATTCCAAAAAAGTACATGAAATGAAGTCAGGAGATTTTTTGCGGTTGTTTCTGTGTATCAAACCTATTGCACCTACCTATAACTGTGCACTGTAGTTACCTGTCTGTACTATATTGTATTTAAGTCGGTGAATAAAAATATTATTATTATTATTATTTTAACAATAATAACACATTTGGAAACTCTTATCTAAAAAACGAATCATCAGAAAAATTGTTTAGTCAGATGGAAAAAGGTTTCAAAAAGAGAAAGGGTTATTTCAGAATATGAAACGTGAAAACAGTGGATATGAAGAAATCTTGGAAAGTATTCAGGACTTGAGTTTCTTTTGCGTTATCGGTGGCTCCTTTGCATATGAGAAGATTGATGAGAAACTTTAAACTTTCTGGTATGTGTGTTTTATAATGATTAATTCCTGAGTTTCCGGGAACTCTGTCAATTTCCGTTTTATTATCCTGACATATTTTCACTAAAATTTGTTGTTCCCGACATACTATAAGTTCGAAGCTTTCGTTTCTATCTATTGAACGATTGTGTCAACTTCCAACAGCTTGTTCTTTCGGCAATTATTCGTTTTTGAGCGCTCGTACTACTTACACGAGGGCTATATCATTTCGTCACGATGTCTGTATTTTTCGAATTTTGAGCCGAAAATGGTCTCAAACGACTATGTTATACTCACTGATGACGAATCTGTCGGAAAATTCGAGTCTGTCCGTCCGGCCGTCCGTCCGTATACACGATAACTCTCGAACGGAATGTCCTAGAAACTTGAAATTTACAGGGTAGGTTCGAATCTCGAGTGCCGAGGTTAAGTTCGTTATTGGGCGAAATCCGCCTAAGGGTTCCGTAAATATGGCCGCTCGAAATCTTGTTTTCCTGATTACTTTGAAACTACAGATTCTATCGAGATGAAATTTTGCACTCTAATGGAAAATTAGGTTTTGTTCAGCTCGCATCACCAGAACCATAGAAACCATAGAAAATTGTAACTTCTGAACGGAAACGCCTAGGGACTTGAAATTTTCGGGATAGGTGTGGATCTCGATTGTCGTGATCACTTTCATCTATGAGCAAAATTATATTAGGGGTTCCGTAAATATGGTCGTTTGAAATTTAGTGTTCTTGATAATTTCCAAACTACAGATTCAATCGTGACGAAATTTTGTATACTTATGGAGAATGATATATTCAAGCTACATTTCTCTAGATCGCATGACCATAACCATAGAAACCATAGAAAATCATAACTTTCGAACGGAAAGGCCTAGGGACTTGAAATTTTCAGGATACGTGTAGATCTGAAATGTCGCGTTCACGTTCATCAATGAGCAAAATTATACTAGGGGTTCCGTAAATACGGTCGTTTGAAATTTTGTTTTCTCGATAATTTCGAAACTACGGATTCGATCGAGATGAAATTTTGTATTTTAAACGAGAATGACATATTGAAGCAACATTTTGTCCAGATCGCATGACCAGAACCACAGAAACCATAGAAAATTATAACTTTCGAAGGAAAAGGCTTAGGAACTTGAAATATTCAGGATGGGTTTGGATCGCGAATTTCACGGTCACGTTCATCAACGAGCAAAATTAGACGAAAGGTTCCGTAAATATGGCCGTTCAAAATATTTTGTTCCTGAATGAAATTTTGCACCTAGCTGAGGAATAATGTATTCAAACTACGAGCGAAATTTTGTCCAGATCGCATCACCAAGACCATAGATACCGTAGAAAATTTTAGCGAATTATCGAAAAAAAAAATTGGTCATCTAAAGCACTGACTTGAAGTCTGGATCATCGCCTTAGTTTGAAAATTTGTTTGACAGCTGTCAAAAATTTCCTCAATTGGTTTCCAAAACTGGAAAATGCGAATCTACCTACAAGGAGCATGTACGATCGCTCAAAAGCTCCTGCCTTCAGGGCAGTGCTTTTCGTAATTTTTGAGATAAGACTTTACAGATGTGTTATCATCATTACTATTGTTTCCCATTTTATTTTTGGTACTACGAAACTCTGTGGAAATGCACCAGGCGTGAAATTTAATTTCAGAAGCAAGCAAATCATTATTCCCTTTCCTTCTATAGAACAGGGGATTATTTCGTGCGATGAATTTTATTTTGACTTGGCATTATTTCTGATTCTGCAGTAGTTTTTGACAAATAACGCATTTTTGTATATCGAATGGTATTACTGTAGGCGAGGAAGTACTTCTCTGAAATAATATGTCCGCTTGTGGAAAAGAATTGCTTTTCTGGCATGCTTAGATTTGTATGTGGAAATATTTTTCAAGCTGGTTTAAGTTTTATAGCAGTTTCTATGCCATTTCCAATAATCCTGAGCTATAAAATCGTTGAGGTTAGATAATAGCTTTGTAAATTCAATTGTCTACCTTCTATACAAATCAAACATGAACGTTCCGAATTGCTCAAAGTATTCTTCTTGGAAGGTTCATTTCTGAATGAACAGGAAAAGATGGAAATAAATATAATCTCACAAAGAAATGTTGAAAACCTACCATAATTTTTCGTTGTCCCATTGTGAATATTGCACTTGCTTTTTGCGAAAATGTGGCAAGGTAGCAAATAATACACCCTCAAATAGCAACAAATACGCATGACATCAGGAAACAATGAAGTTATTGCAACACACATACATAAAAATACAGGAGCGTTGCCCAGACGCAAAAGGAACCTCATGAACGAATTGATCCATAAGGTCGTTTATTTCTGTCCCAACAAGCGTTTATCCATTAAAGTGCGCCTTACTAGCATCTCCGCGTTCAGTCGCTGCTAATCGGATGTAATAGCACATTTTCTTATTCTTCGAGGAAATTATTTGGCCAATAGAAATCAGGGGAAAACCATCTGGATCGTCGGTTCCTGAGGGGGGCCGTTTATATGAAGCACTTTTTTAATTTTCGTTAAGCGTCCGAGTAAAATTGAAACGAACCTAATGGTGAATATGCCTTTTCAGGGCAGGCGATTAATTCTTAAGGACATTTTTGATGATTAAAATAAAAAATTTCAGAATCTTATATTTCGATGGAAATTTGTTTCAATATTAGGCACCACTCAACTCCAGACAAAATAAAAAGTAAAATACATGAAAAAGAGAAAATATTTACACAAGATGAACAAAATTAATGAAACATACATTGAACTGAAGTGAATATGAGCACAAAAAAAATATATCAACTCTCAAACTACAACTACCACTGGCTTACAAACAGCTTAGCTTTCAATTCCTTCCCTCACACGTAAGTAACAGTTCCTTGTAAAATTTCGCATTGATGGTGAAAGAGCGCTGAAACATAGCCGAACCCAACCGAGGTAGCATAAGATACCTCCCCCCCCCCCTCCTATGCCTTATAGTCTCTGAAGACCAGCTTGGCTCTCAAAATTCAATGTACATACCACAATCGATGACGATAGGGTCATGCCCAGCGTCTGTGGAATGACTACTATCCAACTGTGTCTAATCGAAAGTCATTTGGGTGAATGGATTTCCATTAGACACACCACGTTCGAAACATCAAGGGAATATTAAAAAAGCTATCTGTTTTGTTCTCTAGTATATTAATCAAAAGTATGGCGGAAACTTTCGTGAACTCAAAGTTGCGAAAAATAGCAAAGATACCCTCCAGCTACGCCTTACTCTGGGGTAACCTAAATCTCTGGTTTTGTTCGAGTGTCATCAGGATTCACCTTTCTCGGAAAAAAAACATCAACTTATCTCTCGCTTCAATCGAGTTTAAAATAACGAAATATGCTGTGCGAAAGATGATGCTCCTCGAATATTCGACATCCTAATTCTGGAAAATTTTCATCCAGCTCACTTATTCAGTTCCACTGGCCTGGCGTCTGAAAATCCCTGGCGATGTGAAAATAATGTTGTGGAATCCTATTCTTGGCACCAAACCATCTGCGAATTCGAAATAACGCCACCAACAGTTAATGACGAATGAATGGTTCTCTGGAAACGAGTAATACGAATGTTGAAGTCCATTGAAATTTTGGTTTGATAGATTTGAATCGAATCTTCAACTGATGAAGTTCCGTTCGAATTGCATGTTAGTAGTTTTAGTCCTTCCTTACCAGAGTATGCTTTCGCGAATCCCTGCAATGCATATAACTTCCATAGTTTAAGGCAGTATGTGGACTGGGCCATTGATGAACAGATAACCAGGTTCTCTGATATCTATGCCATATGTATGGTCCCCCTATCAGCAGCTGATATGGTCTCAAAGAGAAAATGATCTGTATTATTTTATGCACCAAGTATAGTTAGCTTCCAATGAAGAGGCGGCCTATTACCAGGTCTGCACCAGTTTCTTTGTCCTACCTCCAAAATTTCTATTCGTCATTTCTGCTAGACCCAATCTCATGAGGTGCTTCCTTTGGCAACAGTGTTTCGTAAGCCTGTAAGAATGTGGAGCACGTTCTTGCTGAGAACAAGATATATTTTCGATTTCTCAGTGTTGAACACTGAAGGACCTTTATTAGCCTCTCTTTATGGCTTGCAGCGATCCGATAGCCGTGTAGCTGTCAATATCGATCGCTGTCGCATCACTGACAGCCCTTTCAACATCGATTCGAAATGATGCTAGGGTAAGTACCCTCCAATTCTGAGCACTTCGTTTCAGGACCAAATACTCCTGTTTCTATTCCCTTCGATGGTTATTTTTACTATTTAACCTATAGCGGCGAATTTCCTTTTCCAGTTTTTATTCTTGCTTAGCTTTGAGGTAAAACAACTCTCATAGCTGGACATTCTTGGCGTTTCATCAGTAGGAAGGTTAACGAATGAGTTGAACTTGGTTAGAGATCACACAGTCTTATAGCCCTATGCATAATATACTGCACTTTGTTTCTTATCCAAGATTCTCCTTGTGGTCAATTGCTCTGTCTTGGCATTTCAAGCTACTATTCCATAAATAATGATTTTTATTGCTTTCTTAGCTCATTCCAGAGAAGCTTGCTACAAACTACATCCAAGAAGTTCAACTTCCGACTTCAGTTCAATGATGTCTCCGTTAAGAGTGAAGGTTACTCTAGCAAGTGAATGGTATAACTGTGATTTATAATGAGAAGAGAAATACCAAATGCTTCAGGCCTACCGAACAGCATGAAAAATCAGGTGTTTTTTGGCTCCAACATTTCTGCACCTTATTGAAGCTCATATATGGATTTTGCAACTCTCAAAGCCGTATCTAGGGCGTGGCAAGGGTGGCACTTTCCACGGGCGCAAGATCCGAAGGGGCGCCAAAAAATATCAAAAATAAAAAAATAGGAGCGCCAAGCAAAAAAAATCAATTCGAAAGATGACAACACGGTTAAGTAAGTAATTCGATCACAACATTTCGAAACATTGATATTCAAAGTACAAAATGAAAATGCAATAAGGTCAGAAATACGAGAAATATGGTCCAATTGTTATGAAAAATTTTCAAAGTAGCCGCACTCTGATCATAAATATTACAATCGGTAATATCGTCATGCGATTCCAAGCACATCCCTTATCGCATCCAGCTTGTTTTGAAGGGCGGCTTCTTTGATGATGATGGTTCATAATGATCGATTTGTTTGGATTTTTAGGCCACATCTGCGGTATTTTAAAAACGATTTTTATTGCCAAAAATTCGCCAATCAGAGTTTTGAGCTCAAGAAGTGGGAGAAATATTAGGGGATCTTATTCTATTCTACATAAATATTGATTTCTTTCAATTGTGAACAGATGAGCAAAAAATGTGTGTATCCAGATTTGAAGTCATATAAGTTTTGAGTTTTTTTTATATTGTGACCTTTTTGTGCCATTGTGCTTTTGGATTCGAGCATTATGAATTGTGCTATTGAAGGTGAGTTGTACTGAGTATTTGTTATTTTTTATGACATTATTCTGGCATTGGATATATTCAATTATTCGTATTTTATCATAATAATATTGTTCCTTTCAATTCAAGAAGAAATATGTTTGGTTCATTGCGGAAAATATGTATTTTCAAACTTGAGTTCTCACTTCTCAGGCCGTCTTTTTTTGAATAAAATCTAATAAAACACAAATTTTAGTGTTACTTTTCATAGTTTTCATTGAATCTTCAATCTCATCTGGCAAAGATTTTTCTAGTAATATTTTATACTTCGTATGGACTTCTTGAATATTGTAACATCGGGCCGAAACTATAAGTACGTGTTTCAAAGGGTTATAGAATAGTATTTGTATGCTAAGTTTGCGGTTTTTTTTGCAGAGATTGTGATTATCGATTATTGTTTTCTAGTCAACTTACCAAAAAATTTTTATTTTACGTTTGCAGTATGTATTTTTAAATTTTAAGTTGAAGAATTTATATTTTTCAAGATGAATGTTCGTATTTATTACATAAATATGAACATCTCATTTTGTTTTTTCAGAAATTGTTTTATTTTTATGCATTTCATTTCAAATGTGTATTTCAATGTTTTTAATGAAAAAGAAATTTCCATAAAAATGTGTATTAAATTGAATCTTTTACGGAAATATATGACTAGCATCATGAAAAAAAAATACTATAAGAAAATATGATGGATGAAAAAAAATCTACGCAAATGGGGGGCGCTGTCAAATATATTGCCACAGGCGTAATAGTACCTAGATACGGTCCTGGCAACTCTTTCCAAAAAAGCTTGCTGTCTAAAGTATTTCCAAGATATTCAACTTCCGACTTCAGTTCCATGATTTCTCCATTTAAAATTGGAGCATTTTATAGTCAACAGAAGAGGCAATGTTCATCACACCCAAAAATTAACGAACAAATCAACTAAATCTATATGTGAAGATGAAGATACAATGCAACATCAGACGTGCTTATATACCAATTTTGACATTAGTAACTCTTTCTTCCACAGTATCATGTAGATCCTATGGAAATTTATTCCCTACTTGACCTTCTGCGATGAGTAAGTAAGCAGGGAATGTCTCAAGTTATATTGAGAAGTAAACCTCCTATCCACGGAAGGTGAAGTCCAACTTTGTAACAAGTAGAGCCTAAACCAATGATTAAATGCTATTCGTAATTTGCCAGCTTTATCTTTCAGAAATTTGTAGATAAATCAGGAATTCCTGTCCGTTCCACTTAATGAAATCAGTGCTCCGAAGAATTTATCTCTTAATTACAATTAATTTATAAAAAACTGGGGTCCTTCAAGCAGTGACGTTAATAAAAATGATCTGAGATAACGTTGAATAGCCTGTCGCCACTTGATTTTATATTCTCCCTTCTTCATCCTGAATTGCTGCCCAGGAGAAAAAGATTCAAAGGGAGTCTTTGTAATTAATTCTCGAAAAAGAAAACGACGACGCAAAGGTATATCAAACGATTCCCTGACTTCCGAAGATAATTTCCAATTGGAGAATTTTATATATTCGGTTTAACCTGTTATAAATATAAACTTCGAAGAATTGAATTGATCCACTAAGAAATAGAAAATTAACTCACATTTGAAATATCAAAAAAGTCAATATGAACATGAGCAGATAGCTTTAAAAAAAGATAAGAGATTCACCAAAGTAAGGATCGTTGTTGGAAGAATCTCCACAAATAAAAGAATGTAATCTCAACTCACTTGTATCTCTTTTGGTACATGTGTCAAGATATAACTTATTTGCATATCGTTTGACATGATATGAAAGAGTACGAGAGGTGGATATTTTTTTATGATTTGGTATCAACTCTCGAAATATGAATATGTGAGCTAGTCAAAGACCAGGAAATGTTTTATTTGACACACCCCCTTCCTCAAAAAAATGGAGTCTCTAAGTTGAATTTTGACAGCCCAACGGTATGAAGAAAAAATCATTCGTACCTTTCTACGGAATTGTTGAACAGCTATTTTCCACATAAGGCCTTATGATTTTTTATCCCTTCAGATGAATTCTATGATATGTGCTTTTTGCGCATAAATAGAAGCCATTTTAAAACTTCAGTCATTTTCAATATCTAAACTTCTACTTTATTTTGGGGGAATAGGTAAACGAGATTCAACGAGATACTCGAGGTCATGCCATCATGAATTAGTGAACCTGAACGTATTCGAATGTTTTTTCAGGATGAATTTTTTGCTAAATGAATCACAGCGTTATCTGAATATTCCTACGCTTTGTATACACGCTTTCCACATCTTCTCGAATTACTTGTTCAACTCCCGAGTGGGTTTTTACTGATGGGTAGAGCTGGTCTATTCAACAGAGTCGTTTACCTTCGCTTCGATTTATTCTTCACAGAAAAAATTCTGTCGGTCCACATCTGTGGATGCCGCCATTGGAAATAGAATTGTTCTATTGCATAATAGCTACGAAAACATAAAAGTTACTCCATTTCTGGTGAAACAGCCGATCTCATGCATTAGATAAATATTGAAAACTTCATTCAGTTGAGATGTGTCATCCTTTTCACCACACTTGAAGCGATCGATTCAAGCAAATCGAAGATATTGGAAGTTGAAAAGAAAGTTACTCCATTTCTGGTGAAACGGCCGATTTCATGCATTAGGTAAATATTGAAGACTTCATTTAGTTGAGATGTATCAACTTTTTCACTTCACTTGAATCGATAGATTCAGACAAATCGAAGATATTGGAAGTTGAAAAAATATTTACTCCATTTCTGGTGAAACGGTCGATTTCATGCATTAGGTAAATATTGAAAACTGCATTTAGTTGAGATGTGTTATTTTTTTCACTACACTCGAATCGCTAAAATAAGCCGAATCGGAGATATTGGAAGTTGAAGGAAAAGTTACTGCTTTGCTCGTGAAACGGCCGATTTCATGCATTAGATAATTATTGAAAACTCCATTTAGTTGAGATGTGTCATCCTTTTCACCACACTTGAAGCGATCGATTCAAGCAAATCGAAGATATTGGAAGTTGAAAAAAGTTACTCCATTTCTGGTGAAACGGCCGATTTCATGCATTGGATAAATATTGAAAACTGCATTTAGTTGTCATTTTTTTCACTTCACTTGAATCGATCGATTCAGGCAAATCGTAGATATTGGAAGTTGACAAAAAAGTTACTCCACTTCTGGTGAAACAGTCGATTTCATGTATTAGGTGAATATTGAAAACTGCATTTGGTTGAGATGTATCAACTTTTTCACTACACTTGAATCGATCGAATAAGCCAAATCGGATATATTGGAAGTTGAAGGAAAAGTTACTGCTTTGCTCGTGAAACTGACGATTTCATGCATGCAAGTTAGTGGATAGGCGAAATCTGCCAAAGGGTTCCGTAGATATAGCCCTCTGATTTTTTTTCTATCAGTAACTAGAAAAATAGCGATCCGATCACATTGAAACTTTGCAGTTGGTTGTAAAATGAACTTTGGAAACTTTGTTATTTCAGAAAATATTTGCCATATCCCGCTGAAGTTTGATATTTGAATATGGGGCTCAAATGAAATGAGTAATGAGGAATATCAGCTTTCAAGCTATTCCACGTGAAAAGAAAATTGAGTTTTTCTGATGTATTCAAATCAATTCAGGGATTCCATGTTTTGAAGTTGAATCAAATAACATGACATAATTTGTCATACTGACAATAAACACTGACGGCTGTGTCGGTACACAGAAACAAGCTCCTGACTTCACGTCAGTACTTCTGAAACTTTTTCAATCGATAATATCTGCAATGAATTGAAATCTGTCATAAATTTGTTTCTCAAAGTGGGACAATTCATAACATCGGATAAGGGAAGCTTGCAAATTCAAATTATTTCATTTTAATATTGTTCGACTTATTCAATACATATTGTTATGTCATTCTGAAGTAATAAACATCAATATTATTGTTTTCATTTTTTGTGTCCCCAATTTCTTGAATGGTATAGAAGTTGTTCCTTATGTTGTACAAAACTTATTCTTCTCTTATTCATGTGTAGGATAGGATGTCTAAAAGTTACATTATTTACCTTGTTGTGGTCATTACGAGGAAATTACCGAACAATGTAATTTGAAATGAAACAAATCAGGAAATAAAGAAATATGCCATTAGTTCACGAAAGAAAAGTCGTTATGGAAATATATTTACGTTGAACAACGTTTGTTGTGACTGA
Source organism: Aphidecta obliterata (assembly GCA_963966015.1). Lineage (NCBI taxonomy): Eukaryota > Metazoa > Arthropoda > Insecta > Coleoptera > Coccinellidae > Aphidecta > Aphidecta obliterata. Next base: position 8,519,685 of record OZ014436.1, read on the forward strand.
GCAAATAATTTCAGGAAATAATAGAATGATAGAACGTCTTTTACGTTCACAGTATATTCTGTTTAGAATGAAATGCATTATTCAAGTTTATATCTACTACATTCGTTGGAATCGGGATCCTCACATACATTAATTACAGTTTTTCGATGAAAAGTGTATCTGAATCGAGCAACGCTTATAAAAATAAACGGAGAGTAATCCATCTCGAAGAGGAAGCACGTATCTCTCTTAGGAAGTTTACACAAGACTGAAATTTTGGACATCGTATAAATCAGTCTGAACTGCATCAATCCTTCCTTCGTATGAATTGTTGTTCTACGTCTGACAGAATATATTTCCCGTATTTATCTACGGGTTTCAAGAGATTCGAACTTGTAAAGATGTATAGATTAAGTTGATTCCAAAGAAACGAAAACATACATCTATTATAAACAGTGAGAACTCTACAATGGAATCTCACAATTGTAATTTATTATTTTCTTTGACATATGATAGGAATGACTTGGATGTATCCATCCCAACCGAATGAAACATGAACCGAAGGAATACGATATTTGGTCGGTTTTCTGAATAAATAAGTGTATTGAAATAAAATTCATTCAGCAGAGACGAACACATTCGTACAAAAAAAATTAATGATATGGGAATACGGATTAACTTCTCAAAATATGCGTTGTTGATATATACGTTGTAAGAGGGCTGGATGAAATATTGAGTATTTTGGGGGACAATATTTCCGAATTTCGACAGGGGAAAATGCTTCATTCTTCTTGAAGAAAGTATGCATCGAAGTGTTAAAAATAATGGTGCAGCTAATGGAAAATTGATACTATTTTTAGAAATTACCAACTTTCAAACGATATGTGTTAAAATTTTATGACGATCCGACCATTAGTTTTACACTTGCGCTGGTTTTAGTGATGCTATTTTCGCAACAATGGAAGAGAAGGAATTTAGTGTGTTAATAACCTAAACACTGTTTTTTCACGGAAAAAATACTGTTGAATCGGAGCAATAGCTTGAATGATATTGATGGGACTCTGCTCTATCGAAATCAACTATTGGACGGGGGTTTGCTGTGTTTAAAAGTGGCCGATGATTCTGAATGCTCAGGTTAGCCATTTAGTCCAGGATAGTGTAGTATGTATCAGTACGAACACTCTGTATATTAACGATCTTGAGTTGCAATATCTGTTACCTCGCTTTGTCGCCAAAGCGTGCCCGAAACGTAAACAGATGTGTTTACTATAATATGTAATGTTATCAATCATGTTATCGATTCTCGAAGGTGTTTTGATACAATCGATCAAACATGTAACTATCTTAAGAATATATAAACACTAACATTTTGCTAGAGAGATCAGAGTCCCTAGATGTTACCAATAAACCTTTGACGAGTGATTAGTGTATTATTCACCATCCCTCGACTGCATAACGATTGAGCGAACCTACCCTAGCTGGGTACGTTACAATATCCAAAAAAAAAAATGCATGAACACGTTCTGAAAAACCATAAGGTCAAATTGCGTCAGATAGTTGAAACCTCCAAAATATCAGAAGACACAACAGTGTATATGTTGAAGACAATATAATCCGATCAGCGTACGACCTAGGTACATCGTTGAGGATACTGGAAAAAATATGCGCAGAAAATAATATATTAGAATTGTTCCTCATAAAGCTAGCTAGCAATATAAAATTTTTGAATATGTTGACAAATTGTAAAAATTAAATTCTAGTAAAGATTAACATAATAAGAGATGTAACGCGAATAGAAGACACAGAATTAAGGCAAATTATTCTGAACGACTTTCATATGCTTCCAACCGGTGGACATGCAGGTATCGAACGCATGTTCAACAATATAAAAAGAGAGTATTTCTGGAATGGTCTACAAGATCTGACGTTGAAAAATTTGTAAAGAAGAGTGACGATTGTCAACGTTATAAACATTCCTTACCTAGAAAGGAACCTTTGGCAATCACCACCACAGCTTCGTCTGCTTTTCAGAAAGTTTTTTTAGATCTCGTAGGTCCATTACCTATGGATATCGAAAATAATAAGTATATTCTCACTATTCAATGCGTCTTGACTAAATTCGTAGAGTGTTACCCACTACCAAACAAAGAGGCAGAAACAGTTTCGAAATCTTTTGTTCAAAACTTTGTTTTAAGGTATGGTATATCTTCTGAAGTTGTTACAGACCAAGACACAGAATTCTTATCAAGAATATTTAGTGAATCGTGCGAATTGCTCAAAATAAAGCAATTCTATTCAACAGCTTATCACTAGGTGCGCTTGAAAATTCGCATAAACACTTAGGAGCTCTCCTTCGTTTGTACGCAGCTAAGGAAAGTAACAACTGGAGTAATTGGGTTCCATATTGGTGCTTTGCATACAACAATACCGTGAACTCTTCAACTCGCTATACTCCTCACGAACTTGTTTTCGGAAAACCTAGTAGATTTCCACAAAATTTAAAAAGCCAAGTAGATCCAATCTACAATTTTGACAACTATCCTCTTGAACTAAAATATAGGTTGCAAACGGCATGGAAAGATGCTAGAGAAAACTTGGTGAAGACAAAATTAAAAAGAAAAGAGAATTTCGACAGAAATTGTAATGAAATGAACTATAAAGTAGGAAATAAGGTGCTCTTGAATAATAAGAACAGTGACAATGAACTTGACCCCTTATTTCACTGTCCCTACGAAATAGTGGAAGTGCGAAACCCAAACATTATTGTGAAAACGGACAAGAACAAACTCAAAGAAGTTCACAAGAACAGCGTGAAACCGTATTTTTCATAACGAGTAACTATTACTAACCAGTGATTAGAATTAAACGACTGATGTAAATTTTAGATTAGGTATTAAAACTTTGTATATGTAAGTTCCATTAAAATTATGTATAACGTATATATAAGCTATAGATAAGTCAAAAAAAAAAAAATTTAAACTTGTATAGAAAAATTTTTTCTCTCAAAGGGGGAAGGTGTAGTATGTATCAGTACGAACACTCTGTATATTAACGATCTTGAGTTGCAATATCTGTTACCTCGCTTTGTCGCCAAAGCGTGCCCGAAACGTAAACAGATGTGTTTACTATAATATGTAATGTTATCAATCATGTTATCGATTCTCGAAGGTGTTTTGATACAATCGATTAAACATGTAACTATCTTAAGAATATATACACACTAACATTTTGCTAGAGAGATCAGAGTCCCTAGATGTTACCAATAAACCTTTGACGAGTGATTAGTGTATTATTCACCATCCCTCGACTGCATAACGATTGAGCGAACCTACCCTACCTCGGTACGTTACAATATCAAAAAAAAAGGAATAAACACGTTCTGAAAAACCGTAAGGTCAAATTGCGTCAGATAGTTGGAACCTCCAAAATATCAGAAGACACAACAGTGTATATGTTAAAGACAATATAATTAAATAGCAAATACACAAAATGGCCGCATATTATGTAAATTGACTTAATGAAGTAGATAATCATGATAAATTGATAATTTTATCTGGATTTCACAAATAATTGCTAGTTGGCTCTCCCTAAATATCCGCGATCGATCGATTGTATGAAATTACATTTTTTGTCACACTGACGGCCAGTTTGGTTCACAGAATATTTAGAAACTAATCTTTGGCTCGATAGTCTCGCTACAGTGTCAACTCATGTCAAATAAAAATGATCACTGATTAGATTTCAGAAACCCAAAGTTATTTGACATCGCTGTCAAGTTAAATGTTGTGTCAGTTGAACTTCGGTTTGATCAGTCTATGTTCATGAATGAAGTCGCGTTTTCCTAGACAATTCTGTTTTGATGTTATCCTCGGCATTTGCTAGCGGTTGTATGTAGAGATGTTCACTCGATGTGAATGAAGCGTCGAATACCGGAATAAACTCTCATTGAATACAATATTGAATTTCAATTCCTGGAGGTCCCTAATGCAGAAATTTCGAGCTTTATTAGTCCCTTGGGGCCAGAGTTCTGCTCATAATTATGAATCTAGTGTAATTATTCGGCAAAATGAACAGGCATGTTACGGAGGCGTTCGATATTATCTTAGGCGTGATCAGGGCGTAGTTAAAAAAATGTCCAGTTCCATAACTCTTGGGAGAATCTACCAGTAGATCCCCAAGGATAAACGCTACACAAAGTTATGTAAACAGAGAGGCTAGGTGGAGCAGGATCACAGCAGGGGAACGAACCTTTGGCACTGTGAGTCCACCAACCCTGGGACAATTCGACTGCCAACTTTTTCGTTATGAAATTTATACGAATATCCGATTTCAGCTGAAAGTTTTTTCATGAAAATCATGATTTACTAGCCCCGTTATCTGTTTCAGAAGACGGATTTTTTCCATATATCATGGCTCGCAAGAATGCACATTCAAATTTATTTTTCCAATCCCAGATATTGAATTCGTTTACATTATTTATTTTTTTCGGTCGTTATTTGATGAATATTTTTTTACGATATTCCGACTCTGTTGAAGAAGTCATCGCAAACCTTCCGTTGAAAATCTATTCAAGGATATCCCACACGCTTATGCGCACAAGAATTTGTTTTCGTCTTTCAGTATTTATATGGCGATTGCCACGTCTAATTTTTTTTCGTAATTTACTACCTTAACTATTCAATAGCGGTTGAATCTTTTTTTTTAATGCATGATAAATGTGGAATATTGAGAATGAGATACGACTCTGGTATTTTCGAAATAGTTTAGGCAGTCAATAAGAAAAATATTGAATTCTTGCATTCAAGCCGGATTTTGTCATTTCCAACAGTTTGTAACGTACCCAGCTAGGGTAGGTTCGCTCAATCGTTATGCAGTCGAGGGATGGTGAATAATACACTAATCACTCGGTAAAGGTTTATTCGTAACATCTAGAGAAGACTCTGACCTATCTAGCAAAATGTTAGTGTTTTAATATTCAAGATTGTTGACGAAGGGAATCGATAGCATAATTGATATAATATTAAACAACAAAATATTACACATCATTGTCAGCACATTCGTCACGCGTGTGACGAATAACGAGGTCACAGATATTGCACGTCAAGATCGCTAATATACAGGGTCTTTCACGAGGAACCTCACCCATATTTATACGGGAAACTTCTGAACGTATTTTCATGAAATTCAGCACTTATAAGTATTTCACGATGCTGATGAAATCTAAAATATTTTCAAGGCATGAGCACCTCCGGTTTTTTCGGAAATGACGTCAACTTCCGTTTTTCAAATTAGAACACCATTTTTTTATTGCAGAAATAGATTCCTTAGAAAATTTCAAGTTATTTTGATGTAACATTTTTCAGTTTTGGTTGGAAAATTCTCTCTGAGCGGGAAAATTCGAAAAAAAAATCGAAAATAGAGCTCCGCTGAAACAAGAATAACTTCGAGGTTTTTGGATGGAAAATTTTCATTTTTGGGATTTTTCAAGATGTAAGATTGATGTATCCACTTTGAAAATCGAAATCGCGATTCATGATACAGGGGGTGAAAAAATCGCTTTCAAAGTTAGGGATGACAAAATCGTGAAAAATCAATTTTTTCAAATTAGAACCCCATTTTTTTATGGCAGATATTGAATCTACGTTAAAAAATAATGTGAGTGTATGCATCACACCCTTGCCCTAAAATGGATATTTTCTGAGTTATTCACAAAAAACTGTTTTCCGTCTTGAATTTTCAGCTATTTCTTTTCCCTTCACGCCAAAAAGATGAAATTTTCAGGAACTCTTACTTAAACCATGTTTTAGATTTTACTACCCTAATATGCGAGAGAAAAAAGTTACAGGTTGTTCCTAAATAGATGGCGAATTTGGATTCGAATTTGTATCGGAAACCTCTTTATTTCAACTAATCGGCCATCGGTTTTCTCTCCAGTGATAAATAAATAATTCCTTATGAACCATATGCAAAAACTTACCATGTTTTACATTCTTTTTTTTTAATGATAGATATCATTAATTACATCTGCCAAATTCCTCTTTATTCAGTAGCATTTTGTGTTTACTATTAATTTGGTGATAATTCGTATTAAGTTATAAAATCGATCACTATGCCTAATTTTACCAATGAAGATTATTTAAATCTCATTCTACTTCATGGAGAATGTAATAAAGTTGTAGATAGAACGATTCGACTGTTCATTGAGAGGTTTCCTGACCGACCCAGACCAACGAGAGATACCATTAACAGAACCATGACAAACTTGAGAAATGTCGGATCTTTCGTTAAGAAAACTATACACAGAGAAAAAAGTGTAGTAGAAGATGAGAACAACGAAATTACAGTTCTTGCATATTTTCGTGTGAATCCTCAAAATTCTCTCAAAGATGCCGAGATTGATCTGGGATTATCTCAATCGAGTGTTTGGAGAATATTAAAAAAACATGAAATGCACCCATATAAATTCAATAGGGTACAGCATTTGAAGGAAACTGATTTCGTCAGGAGAACAGAGTTTTGCGAAGCTATGATGATTCGATTCCAAGAGAATGAAAACTTTTTGGACTGTATAATTTGGACAGATGAATCTAAATTCAGAAAGAATGGTTCTTTCAATAGGCATAACAGTCATTATTGGGATGAAGAGAACAACCACCACTTCAGACAATGGAACTTTCAAGAGACCTGGAGTTTCAATGTTTTTTGCGCCATCAAAAATAATGCAATTCTCGATGTTCACATTTATGATGAGACTTTAACTGGTAAGATAGAACACTACACATGTTTGCATTATTTAAAGAATGTTCTCCCTTAGGAGATAGATATTCTGACATATTGACTCAAATAATTGAGCCGCTAGTACAGAACCATAATGACTTATGGTATCAACAAGATGGCGCGCCTCCACACAATTCACTCAATGTGTCAAATATCCTCTACAGGCTATTTGAAGATCGATGGTTGGCGAACAATGGTCCACATCTTTGGCCACCACGTTCTCCCGATTTAACTCCTTTAGACTATTATGTTTGGGGTAGGATAAAAAATATTGTCTACTCAACTCCCCTGACTGATAAAGAGGACTGCATAGAACGAGTCAGAAATGCGTTCAGGTTTGTTTAGATTTTTAGATTCATAGTTTTGAAACTCAATTTGGTTTTTAAACACTTTTGCAGATCTCTTCCTCCCGATGAAATAAGAAGAGCAACGCACGAAGCATTCCTGAGACGTATAAATAAATGTCTAGAAATTAACGGTCAAAACTTTGAGCATCTTCTCTAGTTATAACTGCGAGAGTTTGCCATGGTTCTCCTAATAGTAACTTGAAGTCGGTTTCAAGAAGGAGTGAAAAATCTACAGCATGGTTCAAATAACAGTTCCTGAAAATTCCATCTTTTTGGCGTGAAGGGAAAAGAAATAGCTGAAAATTCAAGACGAAAAACAGTTTTTTGTGAATAACTCAGAAAATATTCATTTTAGGGCAAGGGTGTGATGCATACCCTCACATTATTTTTTAACGTAGATTCAATATCTGCCATAAAAAAATGGGGTTCTAATTTGAAAAAATTGATTTTTCACGATTTTGTCATCCCTAACTTTGAAAGCGATTTTTTCACCCCCTGTATCATGAATCGCGATTTCGATTTTTAAAGTGGATACATCAATCTTACATCTTGAAAAATCCCAAAAATGAAAATTTTCCATCCAAAAACCTCGAAGTTATTCTTGTTTCAGCGGAGCTCTATTTTCGATTTTTTTTTCGAATTTTCCCGCTCAGAGAGAATTTTCCAACCAAAACTGAAAAATGTTACATCAAAATAACTTGAAATTTTCTAAGGAATCTATTTCTGCAATACAAAAATGGTGTTCTGATTTGAAAAACGGAAGTTGACGTCATTTCCGGAAAAACCGGAGGTGCTCATGCCTTGAAAATATTTAGATTTCATCAGCATCGTGAAATACTTATAAGTGCTGAATTTCATGAAAATACGTTCAGTAGTTTCCCGTATAAATATGGGTGAGGTTCCTCGTGAAAGACCCTGTATAGAGTGTTCCTACTGATACATACTACACCTTCCCCCTTTGAGAGAAAAAATGTTTCTATAGAAGTAAACATTTTTTTTTTTTTTTAACTTATCTACAGCTTAATATCTACATATACATCATACATAATTTTAATGGAACTTACATCTACAAAGTTTTAATACGTTATTTTTCCTAATCTAAAATTTACATCAGTCTTTTAATTCTAATCACTGGTTAGTAATCTTTACTCGTTATGAAAAATACGGTTTCACTCTGTTCTTGTGAACTTCTTTGAGTTTGTTCTTGTCAGTTTTCACAATAATGTTTGGGTTTCGCACTTCCACTATTTCGTAGGGACCGTTAAATAAGGGGTCAAGTTTATTGTCACAGTTCTTATTATTCAAGAGCACCTTATCTCTACTTTATAGTTCATTTCATTACAATTTCTGTCGAAACTCTCTTTTCTCTTTAATTTTGTCTTCACCAAGTTTTCTCTAGCATCTCTCCATGCCGTTTGCAACCTATATTCTAGTTCTAGAGGATAGTTGTCAAAATTGTAGATTGGATCTACTTGGCTTTTTAAATTTTGTGGAAATCTACTAGGTTTTCCGAAAACAAGTACGTGAGGAGTATAGCGAGTTGAAGAGTTCACGGTTTTGTTGAATGAAAAGCACCAATATGGAACCCAATTACTCCAGTTGTTACTTTCCTTAGCTGCCTGCATACGAAAGAATGCTCCTAAGTGTTTATGCGAATTTTCAAGCGCTCTAAGTGTTTCGTGGTGATAAGCTGTTGGATTGAATTGCTTTATTTTGAGCAATTCGCACGATTCACTAAATATTCTTGATGAGAATTCTGTGCCTTAGTCTGTAACAACTTCAGAAGGTATACCATACCTTGAAACAAAGTTTTGAATAAAAGATTTCGAAACTGTTTCCGCCTCTTTGTTTGGTAGTGGGTAACACTCTACGAATTTGGTCAAGTCGCATTGAATAGTGAGAATATACTTATTATTTTCGATATCCGTAGGTAATGGACCTACGAGATCTAGAAAAACTTTCTGAAAAGCAGACGAAGCTGTGGTGGTGATTGCCAAAGGTTCCTTCCTAGGTAAGGAATGTTTATGACGTTGACAATTGTCACACTTCCTTACAAATTTTTCAACGTCAGATCTTAAACCATTCCAGAAATACTCTCTTTTGATATTGTTGAACATGCGTTCGATACCTGCATGTCCACCGGTTGGAGGCATATGAAAATCGTTCAGAATAATTTGCCTTAGTTCTCTGTCTTCGATTCGCGTTACATCTCTTATTATGTTAATCTTTAAGGATGTCCCTAGAATTTCATTTTTAAAATTTGTCAACATATTCAAGAATTTTATATTACTAGCTAGCTTTTTGAGGAACAGTTCTAATATATTATTTTCTGCGCATAATTTTTCCAGTATCCTCAACGATGTACCTGAGTCGTACGCTGATCGGGTGTCCTGGTTAATGAAAATAATTTGTGAATTTACATTATATATTAAATTCTCATTGTAATCCTCAGAATGTTGCTTTTTCAAATTGAGAAATTCTTTTTCTGAAAGCGGTCTTAACTCAACACTTTCTGCTGGACGTTTTAACACTTCGATAACAACTAGTGCCTGCATTCTAGCGAAAATTTTTTGAGGAAATAAAGAAGAAATTTGGCAAGTTTTCAAAATACTTTTTTCATATATAAATTGTGGAGTTCGAAAGTTGCAGGCGAATTGATATTAGAAATAGACTATTTTTTTCTTCATATACCAACTTTCAAATCATACGAATTATTTTTCAACATCTATTACAGTATATTTTTGCTTTTATCATACATATCATATCCCTCTCTAATGGAAATATTCCAAAATTATAATCAAACTTGCTCAACGTAGTTAAAATTGACGAAAAATGGAGTAAGGTGAGTAATTTTTCAAAAAACACAAAAACTCAACTGGCTCAAATGACAGCAAATGAGTCATATTAACACGTCGTTCAAGGTTCACGTCGAATTCGAAATCACCCTGTATATTTGAAATCAGAGGAAAGACCTACACCGATAAGGTAAATAAAATACAGGGTGTTCCATTTAAAAAATACCAGTTTACATAAAATTTTTAGGTTTACGAAGCGTTTATTTATTTCCTAGTACTGAATACTGAGTGCCCATAAAAATACTGCATATTTGCCTATCTGAACGTTTGTGTAGGACCATAATTAACTGTGATAGCTATTGAGTAAAATATAAACAATCACCCGGTACGTATACCAAGAGCTATGTATTAATTTTCGAGTGCTCGTTCTACTTACACGAGGGCTATATCTGTTATCTGTTTTTTTAGAATTTTGAGCCGAAAATGGTATCAATCGACGAGATTCGACTCACTGATGTCGAATCCAACGAAACATTCGAGTCTGTCCGTCCGTCCTTCCGGCCGTAAGCACGATAACTTTCGAACGGAATGACCTAGAGACTTAAAATTCTTAGTGTGGGTTCAGTTCCCGAATGTCATTTTTGGAATTAGGTTAAAAATCTTTTATATCCTTCCATTTTCTCAAGTCGGTTGAAAATTGATGGTCGTCGATACATCTCCCATCATTCAACTACGCTCGAAATAACAACTGAGTCTGCGGCAATAGGACGAAGCTCAGAATTTGACGTTCAATAAGCATTTCATTATCGGACAGATTCATCGCAAAGCAAGAATACAGTGGATACCAACGAACAGCCTCCTGCCCCATTTGAAATAATGAGGGGAAAAGCAATTCTCGGGATGTCTCCTATCTGTCACAGAACAGGAAGTGAGTTTTTAAACGAAAATACCGCGTGAGGGGTGTACAGCTCAAAAAACGGAATGAATGGGGAATTGTTCATCCTACTCGTTAAATATAAAACACGCGGTCTGAACGTCAAATTAATGATTATAATACTGGGGGTGAAACATGAGAGAATAATCCAAATTCACTTAGTAAAAAAAGGTTGCAGAGCACTCAGCTTGATTTTATAGGCTTTGCCTCGACGCTCCAGGCGTAATATGAAAATATGGGAATATTACATTGCGACCTCCGGAAGTTTGCAGAGGTTGCACATATTTGACATTTTAGTGTAGGCAACACATTGCACGAAAACTAGTAAAGCATACAATTCCGTGGCTTGAGGGCAATGTCGAAACTAGAATGATTTCAACGCAACTAAAATCTATACGTCCCCACAAGATCCACTATAATTACCTATTATTATTTCCACTGGCCAATGTCCTCCTGAATTTGTTCGTGAACTTTCGAATATTCCGAATTCTACACTTTCGAATTGATCTTTTGAGAGTCAGTTATGTGATTAAACCGATTTCAAGGGTTGATGAGATACAGAATCTAGAGTGAATGGCAGCTTCCCCCTAAAATCCCAAATATTATTAGGTTACTTTTTGTAAAACCCTTTCGGAAGTGTCGAATTTTCACCTCCTTCTTTTGATGTTAGATGAGGTTTAAAACTCCTTGAAAACCTTTTTCTGCATCCCTTCTTTTCCTGTGCTAAAATGCCGTCGATAAGATGGATGGTACAAGGAGCGCCCTCACGATGTTTGGTTGGGTTGAAAACTTGCGATGAATGGTATAAAACACCGTCGCTCTTTTCTTCCATGATGATCGAGAAGGTTGGAAATTCGTTCTATACCTTTTCCACCCTTACTGATTACACCGCTTTCTTGCGGACAATTGTGACTCATTTCGAACACATAAAGTTCTTTCAGTAGATCCAGCTTTTTAATGAAATCGATTATATTACTCACGGTCTCTCAATTCAATTGAAGGGGTAATATAATCTGATTCTATTTACTGCTAGGCATTCTGAGACAATGTGCATGATTGTTTCGCTTTCTTCAAAGCACAGCCTGCATTCGTCATCATCAGCCAGGCGTATTATGCATATGAGCCTTCAGCCTAGAGTGACCTGTCTGAATACCGACAAGAGCCTTCATGTTTGGTTTGTCCAATCAAAATATTTGATTCGTCAAGGTTTGATTCGAAGCTTTTAATGTACACTCCCGAATATTTTAAGGCAGGGTGGTTTGGCCGGAATAACTTATGGGGCAGTAGTCTGGTCTGCTAAGACAGGGCAGGCAAGCACGAGGAAAATACTCGACAAGATACAAAGACTTGCCTGCGTTTGCATCACTGGAGCTATGAGAACGTGCCCGACAAGAGCACTTGAGGTCATCACAGATCTCACTCCATTACATCTAGGGATCAACAGGGTAGGCCATGAGGCTATCCTTAGAATATCTAGGGAAGGTACAGGGAATGAGAGAATTAAAAGTCAAGGAGCCTAGTCCTCTCTGAACAAGGACATCTCATCAGCGAACCTGCCTAGTGATGTTATGATTAAAAAAGTAAGCATTGAGAAGAACTTCAACCCTATGCTATGTACCGAGGAAGAATGGGAAAAGGAATACACTACCCAAAACTTCAAAGTGAATACCACTAAATGGTATACAGATGGTTCCAAAACCACGATGGGGGCCGGCGCTGGAGTATAAGGGGCAAGAACCAAGTGTACACTATCGTTAGGCTCGAGAAGGAAGAGACCGAAAGAGAAGCACTCTGGAGGAACCTTCCAGGAATGGATCACTCTGAAAGGTTCATTCGGAACTTTGAAAGTTCAAGATCCAAAAAGTATTTGGATCTCAGTAAGAACAAGTTACGCCTACTCACTGGCTTCCTCACAGGACATAGTCGCCTTAGGAAGCATATGATGAGAATGAGCTTAACAGAAACAGACGAGTGTAGATTCTGTGGTGAAGAGGAGGAGACTCCTGTTCACCTGGTTACAGAATGCCTCGTCATTGCAATCCAGCGCAAAGAATGTCTTGGACATGAGAATTACAGGAGGAATTAGGGTCTAACCTCCTTGAAGCCCTCTCAGATACTGGAGTTCATTGAAGCTCTGGAGCTGGAGGGCGAGCTGTAGGTAGCGCATTTGCGAATACGGCTCTGATGGGGGGCACAATAGACCTTGAGGTCGCAGTGGAACGTAACCCCCTTCCTAAGTATAAACTATAAACTATGTAGACGATTACTAATATTGTGCAGTCAACGTCCAAGGTAATAATCGCCACATAATCGCCCTATCGAGAGTTACATTCTGCAAGACGCCTAGTTCCTTATTCAGAGGAAGTACTCATTCCGTCTGTTCATAGCCTTTCAGAGGTCTCTGAAGATAACGTTGCATGTAAAACATGTGGGGAATATGACAGTGATTACGTTGGTTCTTCTCCGAGTCCTCAACAATTCGACCAGAACGAGACCTTGGCACCCCTAAAGAACCCTCTGAGCTACTTGCATCTCGTCTGGCCGAAAAAAATTTACTCGTCTCAGGAACAAAACACCAGTTCTCCAGGAATCCATGAAGAATTTGTTTTCAATATTGCATTGGTTACCTTCATTATTTCGAATATTACTCACATTTTGTAATTACAACTGATAAGAGGGTTTTATTCAGTAAAGATGGTTACCATTCTAAGTTTCACTCATACAAGGTATAGTATGACTGACTCAATTTTGAGAACTGATAGGGCCAAACGGCTTTGATCTTGAATCAGAACATCGGAATCAATGAGAAAAGGCTAAAACATATCTGGCACCACAATGCCTGTTGGCTTGTGTAACGTATAGCCATTGCCCCTTAATAAGGTTGATTCCCCATGTTTAAGATGGAGATTTGCCTGCAGAAAGATAGTCTGGCTGACAAACTTTCTCTATGTGGGCGTTCCAACTCAGTGTTTTATTTAAAACTACTTCCAGAGGAGATAATGGTTTCACCTCCGATAGTAGGTGGTTTCGGCCCTCCTAACTTTCTTTTGTTAGTGGAGGTTACCATCAGCACTTTTAGAGGATTCATGGATATGCCTTCACGTGTAACTCCTTATTCCTTTTTGGAAAAGAGTGGATCCGATGATATAGGAAACTCTTGGTGTTCCATTTGAAATTCGCTCCATACCTCCTTCTTTTTCTTTTTCTGTGTGCAGAAAATGACTCTTCCCCTCATGATTTTTTCTGAGTGGGAGAAATGACGTCGATCCGGTCAATGAAATATGAAACCCCGCACCCCCCCTCTCCTTCCATGATTATCGATGGGGTTAGGGTTATGGCTATGTTAGCCTTCTGGGAACTACGACCACATGGATATTCTGTTCTCCACCCTACTCATTAATGGAAGCCCAAGGAGAACGTCAATGGTGTTGATAAAACCGACGACGTCCCTAGGAGCCTTGGCTTGTACCTCGCGAGTATCCCGGACTGGCTTTCCTTATGAATAGTTCGTAGGCCAGCCAACTATGGACGTTCGCATATAGCTGTTTCTGCTTCTGATCCACAGAGATCATCTGCCGACTTCCTCATGCGATGCAAAAGGTATTTTTACTGACAGTGACCCGTCAGCAGTTCCACCATTACCCGAAGCTCAGCTCGGCTCTTTTATTTCCTTCAATACCACAATGCCCTGGTGCCAATATTAGAGTCACTTTAGTTATCTAGATATGCGCCCCTTTGAGGTTCCTTTTAAAACACTCTTAAGTGCAGATGTAGACAACCTCTTCGACACCCTAACAAATCATTCCCCTCAGCTTTCAATTCTGATTGTTGCAAGGAAGGTATTATATTCTGCAATATATCTGTTCAGAGAATTATTCAACATTGTGTCATGCATTCATCTACCAATCTTCATATATTCCAACTATCTCATCAACTTACTTATTTCCATAATTCAATGAAAATTGAAAGAGACTTGCTGTGTAGACTCAATTTTCAGTTTCAAGGGAAATAAATTGGAACCGAGATTACTCCTCTTTATTTCTCAACAATATTGTCGATCCATTTTTTTGGACCTCTGTACAATGCATGATCAGCAATGTGAGAGAAGGGTTTCAACAGACTAGTTCTCGTGCTATAATGGGGTTACGTCAAATATTTGTGTATGTGTGAAAAACCATCAAGGACGTGTTTGGCATTCCAGAGTATATGTAATTCCTAGCCAGTAGGGGGGTATTTCGGTTGGCAATAGGTCACGATTTTCCTTTTTCGTGAGAGAACTTCGCTTGAATGTCCGCCGATTATTTCTGGGTTCTAAAAGGAATTGTTGGACGAATGAATTGATTATTCACGATGGGGATGATAAAATCGTAGTTTAATGCATTGCTGATTCGAGTTGACCTACAAAAAGATGTTTTGAAATCTTATGTTCTTATTTCAGTTTCCTACTTGAATTAGTTTTTGAGCGCTCTTACTACCTACACGAGGGCTATATCATTTCGTCACGATGTCTGTATTTTTCGAATTTTGACTCGAAAATGGTGTCAATCGACTATGTTCGACTCACTGATGACGAATCCGTCGAAAAATTCGAGTCTGTCCGTCCGTAAGCACGATAACTTTCGAACGGAACAACCTAGAGACTTGAAATTTTCAGTGTAGGTCCCAAATGCATAGGTTGAGTTCGTTAATGGGCAGAATTCCACGAGGGGTTCCGTAAATATGGCCGTTCAAAGTTTTGTTTCCCTGATTACTTGAAAACTACAGATTTGATCGAGATGAAATTTTGCACTCAAATGGATAATGAGGTGTTCAAGCTAAATGTGAAATTTTGTCCAGATCGCATGACCAGAACCATAGAAACCATAGAAAATTGTAACTTTTGAACGGAAACGCCTAGGGATTTGAAATTTTCAGGATAGGTGTAGATATCGAATGTCGTGATCATGTTCATCTATGAGCAAAATTATACTAGGGGTTCCGTAAATATAGTTGTTTGAAATTTTGTTTTCTCGATAATTTCGAAACTACGGATTCGATCGAGATGAAAATTTGTATTTTAATCGAGAATGATATATTGAAGCAAATTTTTTTTCCAGATCGCATTACCAGAACCAAAGAATACATAGAAAATTTTAACTTTTCAAAGGAAAGGCCTAGGAACTTGAAATTTCCAGGGTAGATTTGGATCGCGAATGTCGCGGTCACGTTCATCAATGAGCAAAATTAGACTAGGTGTTCCGTAAATATGGCCGTTCAAAATATTTTTTTCCTGATAGTTTCGAAACTACTGATTGGATTGGAATGAAATTTTGCACCTAGCTAAGGAATAATGTATTCAAACTACGTGCGGAATTTTGTCCAGGTCGCGTCACTAAGAATATAGATACCGTAGAAAAGTCTAGCGAATTATCGAAAAAAAATTGGCCAGCTGAAGCACTGACATGAAGTCTGGAGTTTCGCCTAAGTTTCAGAATTTTTTGACAGTTGTCGAAAATTCCTTCAATTGATTTCTGAAACTGGAAAATGCGAATCTACCTACAAGGTGGATGTACGAGCGCTCAAAAGCTCCTGACTTCACGGCAGTGCTTTTCGTAATTTTTTGTGAATGGCCTGATTACGAAACGTGCCTGAAAACCATGATTTTGATTCGATGGTAACCCAAAAAACCACCTTTGTCTCAAAAGGACCGAGATCTTAAAAGACCACTCTGGATCGTGTTATCTTTCTTTCAGAAGATCTGCCATGAATCACGGTGCCATATGCATTCCAGCCAGTAAATTAAGTGATTTTATCGCAAATTCGTATATATTCTCTTTCATCTTCAATTAGGAGATTTTCCCTGAACGGTATAATTCTTAAAGTTCAGACTAAGAAGAGGAAAAATAACTTATTGAAAAGGTGCTATAAAAATAATCAGGAAGTTGGAAATTGTTCGAGATGGTCACCATCCGTTTGATGTGTACAAAATCTTGCCCGGCGTAATGATGTGATAGTTGCTGCATGTAACATTCGTTCTACATGCAGCAACTCAACATCAGTTTGCTCACGGAATAATGTCACGAGCATTTTCAATGCTTGGTTCTTTCGCACTATTCACCTCACCGTACTACAAACTAGAAGAAATCACAGGGGTAGAGATAGATAGCTGATTTCCCGTATACTGACACCGGACAGCTGTTAATTCTACACGTATAGATATCAATACAAACCAGGTCTGGGCTGAGAATTTCTCAGATTCACGGGTAACTTCGATTTCGAAATACTCGGCCCTGTGAATATTTTATATTAACGATTTTTGGTATAATGACTTTTTTTGATGAGTTCTGTCAAAAAAAAGCCTTCCCTTTGAAAACACTCTGTATAGGGGTTGCGATAAATTTCCTACGAAGATAATTACATACTTAATAAACTGACTCGAGTGATGCCATCTTAATATCTAATTAGAATCATCACCGAAATACGATTATTTTATAATCATGAAAGCTTTCGGCACCGTTGATATAAAATTAGGTGGAGATTTCCAACATACGGACATCGGACGTAGGTGCTAAAAAATGGCAGATAGGGGAGTCCCTATCCAGGAATAGGTTAATGGCGTAAACGATAATTTCCATCGTGAGTTATGTGATTTGCAGATGGGACTAATGAAAAGTACAAACGGCATGGAGGACGCATATTACGGTGAATAAAACGTTTTTGTGAATGGAAATGGATCACTATGTTCTAAATTGAGCCTTGGATGCGGGCATGGGTTCAAGCTGAAATCCATTGATTCTCTCTCACTAAAATTTAATGTCGTCCGAGGCGCAAATCAGATTTAAACTCGGAGTGACCTCGTTCCAGGCATTTAGAACCGAGGACAAACGGGCTTACATGAGTTCTGCATTCATTTCTGGTTATTTTCAAAGGCGTGTTAATGCGTTTTTCATACGCCATCTTTCTGAAGGGAAACCACCGCACGCTTCACTGTATTTCGGCCACAAACACCCCGCATTAACCAAATCTGAATAATTTCGAAGTTTCTGCTGCGAAAACATTTAAACAGTGCCATTGTGAAGATAACTCTCGGCAAATACGCCATAATTTTTTATGATAGAATATCTATTAAGAATTGTAGTTTTTTTATTGTTCCTCATTCTACTGAAGATGCTCGTCTCCTTCTCCTTCTTCTTTTTCTCCTGCTAGTCGTAAGTCTTGGATATGTCCAGAAACAAACTCAATGACCATTCATCATCCTCGAAGGCATCCAATTTTTTGCTTTCATAGATTTCACGACTGAACATAATGCTCTATTTTATTGAAGGATGCTGCTGATTTTTCATCATAAAATTGATTTTTTTGTGCAACTATTTACTCATCCTATTGTAGCTTTACTTCTTTGTATACATTTTTACAATAACAATAAAAATAGTACTAATTTATCTTCAAGCCAACAAATCAATTCATGTATCCCAGAGACCAACGAATCTATCATTTGCAGGTTTCGATCCATATCAGATCACGTCAGTACGATTAGCAAAATGACAAATTCGATGTGAGAAACAGAAACCTTAAAACATAAGGCAACGTGGACCTGAGAAAATTTCCAAATCACGCCAACTGTCCGTTCCAAAAGCAACTGTTTCAAATATCGACTCCCCAAACAAAATACACATGTATGACGCGCCGTAAACACTACGAGCATATAGGGTCACACATAAAATTTTCTCAGGTCCACGTTGCCTTATGTTTGCGTGCTACTGACGCAACCAGCCCTTCCGCTGTCTAGAATAATTCAAATCGCAATTACGCAAAAACTATTCATCCGACAACGTTCGGGTTGAGCACACTCAAAGTACCTATTTACCACTACTCTCGTCCGGAAAACCAGCGCTACACATTTGGAAAATGGCCGTGTTATGAATTTTTGGAAGAACGCTGATTTTTACGGGTTTTCTGGCTTTTCTACGGTAATAATTACCCGATTGAATTGCACTAGCACTCATTTTTTTCGTGTTCTCATTCTCTTCGATTCTGTTGTTGAAAGTGTCAGCATCGCTCCATTGCAGGACCGTATCTAGGTACTATTGCGCCTGTGGCAATATATTTGACAGCGCCCCCCCATTTGCGTAGATTTTTTTTCATCCATCATATTTTCTTAGTATTTTTTTTTCATGATGCTAGTCATATATTTCCGTAAAAGATTTAAAATAATACACATTTTTATGGAATTTTTTTTCTTTAAAAACATTAAGATACACATTTTAAATGAAATGCATAAAAATAAAACAAATTCTGAAAAAAAAAAATGAAATATTCATATTTATGTAATAAATACGAACATTTATCTTAAAAAATATAAATTCTTCAACTTAAAATTTGAAAATACATACTGCAAACGTAAAATAAAAATTTTTTGGTAAGTTGACTAGAAAACAATAATCGATAATCACAATCTCTGCAAAAAAAACCGCAAACTTAGCATACAAATACTATTTTATAACCCTTTGAAACACGTACTAATAGTTTCTTACAGGGCCCGATGTTACAATATTCAAGAAGTCCATACGTTAAGTATAAAAAAATACCTAGAAAAATCTTTGCCGGATGAGATTGAAGATTCAATGAAAACTATGAAAAGTAACACTAAAATTTGTGTTTTATTAGATTTCATTCAAAAAAAGACGCTCTGAGAAGTGAGAACTCAAGTTAGAAAATACATATTTTCCGCAATGAACCAAATATATTTCTTCTTGAATTGAAAGGAACAATATTATTATGTTAAAAAACGAATAATTGAATATTTCCAATGCCAGAATAATGTCATAAAAAATAACAAATACTCAGTACAACTAACCTTCAATAGCACAATTGATGATGCTCAAATCCAAAAGCACAATGGCACAAAACAGTCAGAATATAAAAAAAAACTCAAAACTTATATCATTTCAAATCTGGTACACACTGAACGAACATTAAAATTAAAATTTTTTGCTCATCTCTTCACAATTGAAAGAAATCAATATTTATGTAGAATAGAATAATATTCCCCAATTTTTCTCCCACTTCTTGAGCTCAAAACTCATCATCAAAGAAGCCGCCCTTCAAAACAAGCTGGATGCGATAGTGTAAACAACTCATAAAAGGGTTGTGCTTGGAATCGCATGACGATATTACCGATTGTAATATTTATGATCAGAGTGCGGCATCTTTGAAAATTTTTTATAACAATTGGACCATATTTCTCGTATTTCTGACCTTATTGCATTCTCATTTTGTATTTTGAATATCAATGTTTCGAAATGTTGTGATCGAATGACTTACTTACGTTACCGTGTTGTCATCTTTCGAATTGATTTTTTTTTGCTTGGCGCTCCTATTTTTTTATTTTTGATATTTTTTGGCGCCCCTTCGGATCTTGCGGCCGTGGCAAGTGCCACCCTTGTCACGCCCTAGATACCTGGAGCAGGGCCTCCATTGGTTCAGAATTTACGAGCAAAACAGTAAAAAACACCGTTTTTTTGGTGTTTTTTCGAAATTACAGAAAAAGTTATCATATTTGCGAGTCGAAAACATATCACTTAACATTCATGGACCACCCCACGCACCCCTTTCCATTCGCGTTTTTCTTCTACGATTTTTGTCGAGAAAAAATCTCTATTACCTGGTGTACAGAGGAAAAGCTAATCTCAAGTGTCTATAGATGCCATGAAAATTAATGAAGATTCTATTTACATTATCATCCTCATTGTATATCAGAGTCCAATCCTCTTGTTTTAACGAGGCTTTGGATTTTCCAATATTTCCTGTTGATTCAGTGTCCCAGATCAGGAATAAAGATGTACGGGATGTTATTGGAGAGCGTGCAACATTTTGTACAGGTTGGTTCATAATTTTGAATTTTTTTCCGCGATTCGTTGTTTCAGGCATAGAAGAAAAAAAAATTTGTGAAATATTTTGATATTCTATGAAAGTGAGTACCTATGTCTTATATTACATTTATTATATTTTACAGCTTTCTTCTCCGACAAAACCAAGAATTCTGATAAAATTCTTTTTGTTCCACAAGGGGAAGCAGCGAATTACGGCTAGTATGATAATATGAATCTGTGTATGTGGTTTTAACAGCATGTTTCGTACAGTACAAAATTAACTATCAAAATCGTAAATCGTTTCGGAATTCATCTCTGTGAACTGCTAACAAAGCTAATATCTTCTCAGAAGTTATAAGCTTCTGAAACACAGGCAAAGATGCCACAACAATAGTTTTCGGACCCTTCGAGTACGGAGCCCCTAAGACGAGAGAGGAATTCGTTCGATCAACATTCCGAATAGATTTTAGGTGTCGATTTCTCCCATTTATTTTCACGTTCTTATATCACATTGGGCACTTTACGAAGTGTCGAATTGATTAATAATTTCAGCAACAAAATTAGAATCAATTCACGCTACTGGGATGATACAACACCTATCTGTTGATTTCCACTTTATTATTGAATTGAAATATACAGTTTTTTTGCTACATTAGCGGCCACTGATCCCTCAGATTGATAAAGTCCTATAAAATGATGAAATATCAGTTTCTCGTTTTTTTTTTGTGAAAATGGATCATTTCACACTTGGCGAACACGTTCCATAGGGCGAAATATTTTGCCTCTCGAACACTACCCCGCTACGCCAATTCAACCCCCAGAATGAAAAAGTCCTCTGAACTGATTGAAAAGGTGGAAGTTTTCGAGGAACCAAATATTTCTCCCTATACAACGTGTCCACCTAGTGTGAAATGATTCATTTTCTCAAAAAAACTCGACGAACAGATTTTTCTAACGTTTCACAGATTTCCTCACTCAGAAGCTGGATGGTGTAAAGGGGTTGTTTTCGAGGAACTGAATATTTCATCATAAAACAACGTGCTCACCAAGAGTGAAATGATCAATTTCCTCGAAAAAACCTCGAACGAGGAATATTCCAATCGTTTTATACGACTTTCTCACTCTTAAGGTTCAATAGCCGCGAAGGAGCCTTTTTTGAGAAACAAAACATTCCACCCTTTGGAACATGTTCACCAAGTATCAAATTTCTAATTTCCATCAAAATATCTCGAGCAACGGACATTTCTATCGTTTTACAGGAATTTCTCATCAAACTGTAGTTTTTGTTTAACAAAATATTGCAACCAATGGAAGTGTGAGATGATCCATTTCTACTGAAAACCTCAAGCAACTGATTTTTTATGGTTTTATAGGACTTTCTCAATCTAAGAGTAAAATGGTCGTGAAGGGGTGGTTTTTGAGGAACAGAATATTTCAAGTTATCAAATGTGTTCATTGTGAATCCGTTTTCCCAAATAGTTTTTGGGGGAAAACATATTTCACTCTGTTGAACGTGTTCACCAAATGTGATGATGATCTATTTCCACAAAAAAACTTCGAGCAGAGGTTTTTTCTATCGTTTTACAAGACTTAAACACTCTAGGTGTTGAATGATCGTAAAGGGGTAAATTCACTGCATAAAACGTGTCCACCGAGTGTGAAATGATCGATTTCTATAAGAAACGTCGAAAAACAGATTTTTAAATCGTTTTAACAGTCTTTCTCACCATGAAGGTTGAGTAGTCGTGAAGAGGTGGTTTTTGAGGAAAAAAATATTCCACTGCAAGGAACGTATTCACCAAGTGAGAAATGATTAATTTCGACCAAAAACCTCGAGCAACAGATATTTATATAGTTTCACAGGACTTTCCGACTCTGAGGGTTGAGCAGTCATAAAGGGGTTGTTTTGGTGGAACAAAATATTCCACCTCATGAAACGTGTTCACCGAATGCGAAATGACCCATTTCCAAAAAAAAACCTCGAGCAAAAGATTTCACACAATCGTTCCACAGGCCGTTCTCATTCTGAAGGTTGCAAGGGTCGTAAAGGGGTAGTTCTTGAGGAACAGATATTTAACCTTATGGAACTTGTTCATCAAGTGTAAAATGATTCATTTTCATCAAAAAATTTCTAGCAACAGATATTTCTATCGTTTTACTGGACTTTCTCTCTTTGAGAGTTGAGTAGTCGTGAAGGGGTAGTTTTTGAGGACCGAAATATTTCACTCAATGGAACGTATTCACCAAGTGAAAAATGATTAATTTCGACCAAAAACCTCGAGCAACGGATATTTATATAGTTTCACAGGACTTTCCGACTCTGAGGGTTGAACAGTCGTAAAGGGGTTGTTTTGGTGGAACAAAATATTTCACCTCATGAAACGTGTTCACCGAATGCGAAATGACCCATTTCCAAAAAAAAACCTCGAGCAAAAGATTTCACACAATCGTTCCTCAGGCAGTCCTCATTCTGAAGGTTGCAAGGGTCGTAAAGGGGTAGTTCTTAAGGAACAGATATTTAACCTTATGGAACTTGTTAATCAAGTGTAAAATGATTCATTTTCATCAAAAAATTTCTAGCAACAGATATTTCTATCGTTTTACTGGACTTTCTCTCTTTGAGAGTTGAGTAGTCGTGAAGGGGTAGTTTTTGAGGACCGAAATATTTCACTCAATGGAACTTATTCACCAAGTGAAAAATGATTAATTTCGACCAAAAACCTCGAGCAACAGATATTTATATAGTTTCACAGGACTTTCCGACTCTGAGGGTTGAGCAGTCATAAAGGGGTTGTTTTGGTGGAACAAAATATTCCACCTCAGGAAACGTGTTCACCGAATGCGAAATGACCCATTTCCAAAAAAAAACCTCGAGCAAAAGATTTCACACAATCGTTCCTCAGGCAGTCCTCATTCTGAAGGTTGCAAGGGTCGTAAAGGGGTAGTTCTTGAGGAACAGATATTTAACCTTATGGAACTTGTTCATCAAGTGTAAAATGATTCATTTTCATCAAAAAATTTCTAGCAACAGATATTTCTATCGTTTCACTGGACTTTCTCTCTTTGAGAGTTGAGTAGTGGTGATGGGGTAGTTTTTGAGGACCGAAATATTTCACTCAATGGAACGTATTCACCAAGTGAAAAATGATCGATTTTAATAAAAAAACCTCGAGCAACGGATATTTCTATAGTTTCACAGGACTTTCCGATTATGATGGTTGAGCAGTCGTAAAGGGTTTGTTTTGGCGGAACAAAATATTTCACCCAATGAAACTTGTTCACCGAATGCGAAATGATCCATTTCCAAAAAAAAACCTCGAGCAAAAGATTTCACACAATCGTTCCTCAGGCAGTCCTCATTCTGAAGGTTGCAAGGGTCGTAAAGGGGTAGTTCTTAAGGAACAGATATTTAACCTTATGGAACTTGTTCATCAAGTGTAAAATGATTCATTTTCATCAAAAAATTTCTAGCAACAGATATTTCTATCGTTCTACTGGACTTTCTCTCTTTGAGAGTTGAGTAGTCGTGAAGGGGTAGTTTTTGAGGACCGAAATATTTCACTCAATGGAACGTATTCACCAAGTGAAAAATGACCGATTTTAATAAAAAACCTCGAGCAACGGATATTTCTATAGTTTCACAGGACTTTCCGATTATGATGGTTGAGCAGTCGTAAAGGGTATGTTTTGGTGGAACAAAAAAATTCACCCTATGAACGTGTTTACCAATTGCGAAATAATCCATTTCTAGAAAAAAACCGCGAGCAACGGATTTTTCTATCGTTTTACAGAACTTTTTCACTCAGAGGGTTGACTGGTCGTTAAGGGGTAGTTTTCGAGAAACAAGATATTTCACTGCATGAAGCGTTTTCAACAAGTGTGAAGTGATACATTTACACACAAAAGTACCGCGAGCAACGGATATTATAATCGTTTTCATTCTGAAAGTTGCAGGGGTCGTTTTTGAGGTAGAAAATATGGAACGTGTTCAGCAAGTGTGAAATGATCCATTTTCATTAAAAAATCTCGAGCAACGGATATTTCTATCGTTTTACAGGACTTCATCACTCTGAGGGTTGAGTGCCCGCAAAGGTCAAAAACCGTTGCTGGCAATCTGTTCCTGCTTTTACACTCGAACATTATAATTTCTTCAGATGAACTAATTACAAATGAATAGCTGGAAAATGAGGTTCTGCATATATCGGTAGGAAATTTGGAATTTTTCATCTGGAAATGCAGAAGAATCAACCCGGTTCCTGTATAATCGCCCTGAGAAAGAAATTACATAATTTCCAGAAGTTCAGAGGTTCAACGGAAGCTGAACATCGAGCCAAGCTTCAGTGGAAATCAGTTGCTAGACGTGTGGGATCTAGTTTTCTAACTCGAACAACAAAGTTATAAGTGAGACTGAAATATAACGGGGCTGTGGGTTGAGATCTATTGTTTCGTTGGGGTAAGTGCCTCGAAAAGCTAAGATTACGCTCTTGAGCAATAACATCCGGAAAAGACTCATCATGCCGAAAACCAAAACGGAATCAACTTTTTGTGGTTAACAATGAAGACCTCGGAACGAAGTTTTGCTATTCGATAAATTTTTGTGTTGGGTCAAAGATAAAAACCTTCAGCGAACGACTAGAACACGAACAAAATCGATCGGTCCATTCAGAATCGGATAAAAGATTGAACGCCTGTGGAAATATTCACGCCTGTGGAAACTCTCACGATAGGTGTGGATCTCGAATGTCATGGTCACGTTCATCAATGAGCAAAATTAGATTAGGGTTTCCGCAAATATGGTCGTTTGAAATATAGTTTCCTTGATAGTTTCAAAACTACGGATTCGATCGTGACGAAATTTTGTATTTTAATGGAGAATGATATATTGAAGCTACATTTTGTCCGGATCGCATGACCAGAACCATAGGAACCATAGAAAAGTATAGCTTTCGAACAGAAAGGCCTAGGGACTTGAAATTTTCAGGCTAGGTTTGGATCGCAAATGATGATCAATGAGCAAAATAAGACTAGAGACATACAAATAGAAAGTCCAATAGGCAGGTTTTCCCCCTGGAAACAGATTCGACGAACCAAAACGGCCGCCAGTGTGACGAATGTGTTTTCTTTTCCATAAACTTCAAGAAATGGAATCCACAGAATCATTATCGAATTTTTCAACACCATACCGAGGGTATGGTAATTTCATTTTCAAGTTGAACAGCTCTAAAGCTGAATATTCATAGTACTCATTTTATCGATGGCCCATATGTAGACACATATGGGGACAATATGGCGAATAGTTTCCGAGATACCGCAGTTTTCAAAAAGAATTTTCTCATTCTTCTAGTCATACAACATTTAGGGAATTCCACATGAACCTTTGTGTCTTTACCTTACAACTTACAACTAAGCATGAAAAATATTGGCCGCAGGGCCGTATCTAGGGTGTGGCAAGGGTGGCAGTTGCCACGGGCGCAAGATCCGAAGGGGCGCCAAAAAATATCTGAAATAAAAAAATAGGAGCGCCAAGCAAAAAAAATCAATTCGAAAGATGACAACACGGTAACATAAGTGAGTAATTCGATCACAACATTTCGAAACATTGATATTCAAAGTACAAAATGAGAATGCAATAAGGTCAGAAATACGAGAAATATGGTCCAATTGTTATAAAAAATTTTCAAAGTAGCCGCACTCTGATCATAAATATTACAATCGGTAATATCGTCATGCGATTCCAAGCACAGCCCTTTTATGAGTTGTTTACACTACATCCCTTATCGCATCCAGCTTGTTTTGAAGGGCGGCTTCTTTGATGATGATGGTTTATAATGATCGATTTGTTTAGATTTTTTGGCCACATCTGTGGTATTTCAAGAACGATTTGTATTGCCAAAAATTCACCAATCAGAGAGCAATATTGATTTCTTTCAATTGTGAAGAGATGAGCAAAAAATTTAAATTTTAATGTTCGTTTAGTGTGTATCCAGATTTGAAGTGATATAAGTTTTGAGTTTTTTTTTATATTCTGACTTTTTTGTGCCATTGTGCTTTTGGATTCGAGCATTATAAATTGTGCTATTGAAGGTGAGTTGTACTGAGTATTTGTTATTTTTTATGACATTATTCTGGCATCGGGTATATTCAATTATTCGTATTTTAACATAATAATATTGTTCCTTTCAATTCAAGAAGAAATATGTTTGGCTCATTGCGGAAAATATGTATTTTCAAACTTGAGTTCTCACTTCTCAGACCGTCTTTTTTTGAATGAAATCTAATAAAACACAAATTTTAGTGTTACTTTTCATAGTTTTCATTGAATCTTCAATCTCATCTGGCAAAGATTTTTCTAGTGATTTTTTTACACTTAACGTATGGACTTCTTGAATATTGTAACATCGGGCTCTGTACGAAACTATAAGTACGTGTTTCAAAGGGTTATAAAATAGTATTTGTATGCTAAGTTTGCGGTTTTTTTTGCAGAGATTGTGATTATCGATTATTGTTTTCTAGTCAACTTACCAAAAAATTTTTATTTTACGTTTGCAGTATGTATTTTTGAATTTTAAGTTGAAGAATTTATATTTTTCAAGAAAAATGTTCGTATTTATTACATAAATATGAATATTTCATTTTGTTTTTTCAGAATTTGTTTTATTTTTATGCATTTCATTTAAAATGTGTATTTCAATGTTTTTAATGAAAAAAAAATTTCATATAAATGTGTATTAAATTGAATCTTTTACGGAAATATATGACTAGCATCATGGAAAAAAAATACTATAAGAAAATATGATGGATGAAAAAAAATCTACGCAAATGGGGGGGCGCTGTCAAATATATTGCCACAGGCCTAATTCCAAAATGATAAAAATGTCATATATATTTTTCAGCAATCAAAACTCATGGATCGGTTCTTGAGCTATAAGGATCAATGACCAAAAGCAACTGATTTTTATACCAAATTTTATAGAATGTATAGATAGGCTGTATAGATTTCGAGCTTTTGGAGGATCAATCTCAGCAGCAAATGATTTTTTTGAAGAACCACCCGCAATCTGCTCCCAAGGTTTTCGAAAAAAACCTGACACGACAGATGGACGGATTGTTTGATTCGATTATTGGATTCTAAATTCTGCGGAAACGGTGAATTTCTTCAACTAAACATTCATTGTAACCCTAATTACTTTTTTCAAGACGAAACAATAAATATTCTGCGTACTAAAACCTCCGAAAATAAACGACTTCAATATGCAAATTTCCGGACAGAACGATCACTGAATAAATCACGAATATCTCCGTAATAATATCTTCGGCGGATATTTTTGCCAAGTCAACACTAAATCCATTAAATCCCGTCTTTCCACTTTATACTATTTGTAACCCAACAATTCGTGACTGCGATCTATGAATATAAGAAAAATGAACGTTCTTTCATAAAGGAAATGAACTTTGTTACAATGGGATACATTTCGAGAACTACAAAAGAGACTGGTGAGTTCGTAAGAAAGCGGATTGGATGCTGTAATTGAAAATGTAATGGACAAAGCATATTTTGGAGCTTATGGTCACACACAGCAATGTTCGCAACTTTTCGATGGTATATTATCATCTTCTTTAATTGATCCCTCAAAGAAATGATCCTGAAGAGGCATACAAGGAGAAAGGAAGGTGTAGATCTGAAATGTGGCATTCCCGTTTATCAATGAGCAGAATTATACTAGGGGTCCCGTAAATATGGTCATTTGAAATTTTGTTTTCTCGATAATTTCGAAACTACGGATTCGATCCAGATAAAATTTTGTATTTTAAACGAGAATGAAATATTGAAGCAAGATTTTGTCCAGATCGCATGAACCATTGAAACCATAGAAAATTATAACTTTCGAAGGAGAAGGCCTAGCAACTTTTCAGGCTGGGTTTGGAGCGCGAATTTCACGGTCACGTTCATCAATGAGCAAAATTAGACTAGGGGTTCCGTAAATATGGCCGTTCAAAATATTCTGTTCCTGATAATTTCGAAACTACCGATTTGATTGGAATGAAATTTTGCACCTAGCTGAGGAATAATGTATTCAAACTACGTGCGAAATTTTGTTCAGATCGCATCACCAAGACCATAGATACCGTCGAAAATTTTAGCGAATTACCTAAAGCACTGACTTGAAGTCTGGATTATCGCCTTAGTTTGAAAATTTGTTTGACAGCCATCGAAAATTTCCTCAATTGGTTTCCAAAACTGGAAAATGCGAATCTACCTACAAGGTGAATGTACGAGCGCTCAAAAGCTCCTGCCTTCACGGTAATGCTTTTCGTAATTTTTTCACGTCGTTCCTCTTCTCTTTGCCGTCGTTCTTCATCAGTCGGTCGACGTTTCTCTTCCTGTTATTTTTCTTTCTGACGACGTTCCTCCTCCTCTTGTTTTTCTTTCATCATTCGTCTTTCTTGCTCAGTAAACTGCTGTACGATCATTTCCATTACGGCCTCCATGTCGTCGTAGTTTGAACTCCGTGTACCATCAGTTGTTCGAATTATTCACCGATATCCCACTTCTGACACAATTGTTACGAAACTGGGGTTCTTCTCATTAAAACAATAATCAACAGTTGCAAACTCCTATAATTCCACACAAAATTACAATGTTCAAACACAATTTACTGACTGAACTAATCTCTTCACTTCTTATTCTCAGAACTGCCACCCTGACAGTCACGGCTTATATCGAATTCGTAACATTACAAATAAATAAACATTCATCTTTCAATTAACGTGAAAATCTATTTTGAATAGAACCAAAATATTCATTTCAAATTTCATTCGATTAGGTACAAAATGAGTGGCAAATTCGATTATATTTTGTCAGTGATGATGATAAACGAGAAGAATGAGCTTTCTGTGATAAATAGAAAAGTAATTCGGGTCGATTTCATCAGATTTCGATAAACATAACTCGCTATTAAGGATCGGCCGGAACACTAATCGGGTACTGAACTCAACCAAAACCGAAATAGCAGCGGTGCGCAAAATGGAACAAAGAAATTTGATAAGGCAATCAATTAATCGTTTAAAGCGTGGATTTCATCCGCAAAAGTTGTTAGTTGGGGAGTGGAGCACACGATTTATCAAATAATGGTAAACGATCGATTTTATTCCGATATACGAACATTATTCAGGGTTTTCGGCCTGCTCTTCGCCCCGAGCTATGGTATTCTATCAATAATGGATTTAAAACCCTGTTTTTTAACAGCTTCCGCCGCTGCAAATTTCGAACAAAGATTCATTATATCCACATCACTTCCTTTCCAATCTTTTATTCAAGTATAATGTAGATAGCTATTTTTTTTTAGTTTCACGCATGGGACTACATAAGGCAGCAAGGCCCCTAAAGAAGGGCTGCCATCTTTGGGCCTTTTCTGGCTCCATTAGTTAGTTAGTTAGTTAGGAAGGGGGTTACGTTCCACTGCCACCTCAAGGTCTATTGTGCCTTCCATCAGAGCCGTTTTCGCAAATGCGCTACCTACAGCTCGCCCTCCAGCTCCAGAGCTCGAATGAACTCCAGTATCTGAGAGGGCTTCAAGGAGGTTAGATCCTCATTCCTCCTGTAATTCTCTTGTCCAAGACATTCTTTGCGCTCGTTTGCAATGGCGAGGCATTCTGTAACCAGGTGAACAGGAGTTTCCTCCTCTTCACCACAGAATCTACACTCGTCAGTTTCTGTTAAGCTCATTCTCATCATATGCTTCCTAAGGCGACAATGTCCTGTGAAGAAGCCAGTGAGTAGGCGTAACTTGTTCTTACTGAGATCCAAATACTTTTTGGATCTTGAACTTTCAAAGTTTCGGATGAACTTTTTGGAGTGATCCATTCCTTGAAGGTACCTACGGAGTGCTTCTCTTTCAGTCTCTTCCTTCTCCAGAAACTATTTCTCATAGTTGCATTTACCTATGCCACAGAAAGGTTCTGGGCCAGTAAGTGGCTTTGTGCTCCCTTTATGGCGAATGTATTGGCCTCTTCGTTTCCTTTGATTCCTGAGTGACCAGGAACCCATTACCTTCGGCTTGTTAAAGTTGAAGATTTGAGCTCCCACGAGCTACAGGTCCTAATCTGCAGGACAAATAACCTGCCTTAAGTTTAGCTCCGAGAGTTTCTTCACAAAAAAAGACTGCTTAAGGGAATCCAACACTCATTCTCTTGAAGAAAACACAATGAAATAATAAGCCGTATTCGGACAAGGAACAAAATCTCTGTATCTGATGAATAGGGAAGCAATGGCGTCGAAAGCCAAGCGGAGATATCGGTTCAACACAAAAATATTGTGTCCACATGTTGAATAGTCCTACTCATTTCATTGGCAATGCCTTATTTCGCAGCTTTCATTGAAAGGTCGTTCTGGAATTTAATGCACTTTAGACCTGTCTGGAATCGACAATGGCCGAAGACAGACTGAATCAGCTACGAATGGCAAGTGCCTGCTAGGCCAAACAGCGTTGCATCCCGCTGTTCTTCACTTATAAAGTGCACTCAGCTAACATAGTGCACCATCTTCCAATCAGAACTGTCTAGGACAACCGAGGGCGATTCAATATTGCGAGAACACCTCGCTAAAGTGTTGACCCCGACATAATGAGAGGGGTGGCTTCATCCGGTCCACGCCGTCTCCTGGATATAAAGCTAGCCACCAGTGACACCAAGCGGTTCACTGCTCGTCTAGGGAAGAGTCTCACCACGTTCATGCTTCAGCTCAGGTTGAAGGATCGCACGAGATCCTTCAGCCTTCGCCACATCATTTTTCTCCTCTTCGTGGTCACTGCGGGAGGAATCATGTGACGGCACTCCGAACGCCGGAAGATGGCGTTATAAGTACAAGCAATTGGAGAATCGATGCCAGTCAGCAACTGAATTCAAGAGTCAAATTCGGTTTATCCAATGATTCTTCGAAACATTGAATGACCACTTATTGAAGCTGATATGGGAGTGCCGGAGGAAACTCAATGAAGTAGGCAAGGACAACAAGGTCTCTTCAGTCTGGGTTGCTGGTCATTCAGGAATCAAAGAAAACGAAGAGGCCAGAACCTTTGATAGAAAGGGGAACAAACGCCACTTACTGGCCCAGAACTTTTCTGTAGCATAGGCAAATGCAACTATGTGAAAGAGTTTTTGGGGAAGGAAGAGACTGAAAGAGAAGCAATCTGGAGAAATCTTCCAGGAATGGATCACTCCAAAAAGTTCCTTCGCAACTTTAAAAGTGCAAGATCCAAGATGTATTTGGATGTCAGTAAGAATAAGTTAAACCTCCTCACTGGCTTCCTCACAGGACATTGTCGCCTTAGAGTGAATATGATGAGAATGAGCTAGACAGAAACAGACGAGTTCGGATTCTGTGGGGAAGAGGAGGAAACTCCTGTTCACCTGATTACAGAATGACTCGCCATTGCAAACCAGCGCAAAAAATGTCTT
The DNA here is from genome assembly GCA_963966015.1 of Aphidecta obliterata. Classification (NCBI taxonomy): domain Eukaryota; kingdom Metazoa; phylum Arthropoda; class Insecta; order Coleoptera; family Coccinellidae; genus Aphidecta; species Aphidecta obliterata. Next base: position 8,551,825 of record OZ014436.1, read on the forward strand.
GACCAAGATACTGGAGTTCATTGGAGCTCTGGAGCTGGAGGGCGAGCTGTAGGTAGCACATTTGCGGAAACAGCTCTGATTGGGGGCACAATAGACCTTGGGGTCGTAGTGGAATGTAACCCCCCTACCAAACTATAAACTAACCACTTATCATTTAGGCGAAAGCTTTGGCATGTTGAAATATCAGATAGATTACAGTCAGATAGTTGCTTGTGTGGGTTACAATGAGGCTACCTATTGCCAATCTTAAGAGTTAATTAAGTGCACTCTGAGGTTGTGCCTATCGATAATTAAAGCGTTGTACAACGTGATGACAGCTTGTGGAATTCCTGTTGCTGAATCACTATTGATTCGAACCAAGTTAGATTCAATCCATCACTTAAATACCACCAGTTTCATTCAATAATTACGAATCCTGTGGTCCGCTGTTACTCAAATTAAATCTGGATCTTTGCACATTTGCCGAATAATAATCCGCTATCGGCAACTCGGAAAAACAATTTACCTTCGACAGGCCAGATGGATGTGGATCGTTTTATGGCTGGAAATATCACCCTTGGAATGAAGGTTGACGGTCCCTAGATTAGGAACTCAGAACACTTTTAATCCGATCATATCGGGTAAGTATTCTAGCTGGATGTGAATTTCTGTTCGATTCTACAGAAGCGCCATCTGGGATATAGGGAACTTCGGATACGGTTTAGGGATCGGCTTAGGAACTACGGGGTATTTAAATGTGTTTGTTGTTGATTTTATTTTCCAGATAAACACAGTCAGAACTTACATTAACAGAACGAAAACAAATTATATATGTTCTTGATCAAGTATGGACTTCCTTTGTTCCACCGTTTCAGAGCAGACACTGTGACCTATATAGGTTTCAAAAATCAAAATATAACATTTGCGAAAAAACTCAGCATTAGCAAAGTTAGTAAACGAGGCACCATACATTTCTTTGTATGATACAAAAGCACATATGAAAACCTCAGCAGAAACACGTCTCCCTGTGCAAATGTAGTGATTGGTTTTGGATTTGTTCACAAAATAAGCTGACATATTCATATTGAAGGGCTTTGTTTCATTGAAAACGGAATTTAATCTTCTTCTTCAATTTCATGAACGAGAGACTTCTCCAAGGTACGCGGATAATAAAATCTATTTTGCAGACACGCGATGTTAACCAGTCTCAATAAACCTTGCTGGGTGCTAAATGCTCCAGTTACTGAACTACGAGCAGAGATATTGTGGCGTTTTCCGATGAGAGAGCCCCAAACTCTCAGACCCGTCAATTTCCTCAGTTCTGAGTGAGAGAACCTTTTTGGTCCTGCTCGTCGAGTGGGACATTAATAACTCGACGTGTCTTTGTCCACTGGCCAACCGCCAGAAGCCAGAACTCAAGCTTCCTCCTTTGTTCGGAGCCCTTGACTGCCATCGCCTTTTTTCTGGTCAAGAGGAATCCTCATGGGCGAACCATCTCCGATAGATAGAACAGTGTGAGACTTCGTGTGTAGCATGACCTATAAGAAAGAGTTTCTGGAGAAGGAAGAGACCGATAGAAAAGCACTCTGGAGGAACCTTCCAGGAATGGACCACTCTAAAAGGTTCATTCGGAACTTTGAAAATTCAAGATCCAAAAAGTATTTGGATCTCAGTAAGAACAAGTTACGCCTACTCACTGGCTTCCTCACAGGACATTGTCGCCTTAGGAAGCATATGATGAGAATGAGCTTAACAGAAACAGACGAGTGTAGATTCTGTGGTGAAGAGGAGGAGACTCCTGTTCACCTGGTTACAGAATGCCTCGCCATTGCAAACCAGCGCAAATAATGTCTTGGACAAGAGAATTACAGGAGGAATGAGGATTTAACCTCCTTGAAGCCATCTCAGATACTGGAGTTCATTGGAGCTCTGGAGCTGGAGGGCGAGCTGTAGGTAGCGCAGTTGCGAATACGGCTCTGATGGGGGGCACAATAGACCTTGAGGTCGCAGTGGGACGTAACCCCCTTCCTAACTATTAACTATTAACTACCTATTAACCTTTCGATTTTTTTTTATTTGTATCTCTTTCACGATCTTTGTCGTGTGATTATTGTGTTATCTATGACTTTCATAGGAGAGTCTCTTCTTCTTGATATTTGAAATTGAGCTTACCTACGTAGCCAATCTCTGGTTCTTTTATGATAAGTGGGTACCCTTAGCACATCTTCTGCAGAATTGTAGTCAAATAGTCTTTTTATTGAGCTCATCATTTGGGTGTTGACTTGCTATTTCGAATATCTTCTCGTTCTTTTTTTTATGAAATCTGCTCGGAAATCTGTGACAGTTTCCCATTCTGAGTCTATGTGGGTTTGTTGGTTTCTTACGAACCACGAGATATTCATTGCTGCTCTTAGCAGTTTATTTTCTTTTGCTCGAATCTTCTCATGCCTCCGAACTATATGTTAGTTGAGGTCTTGGAATTGACTTGATCATTCGTAGTTTCGTGCTTTGGTTCATTTGGCTCTTTTCTCCTAGCAGTGGGTAAAGTCTACTCTAGTAGCAGACTTCTTGGGTTTTTAGGAATATCATAGATATAGATGTTGTAGAGTAGAGGTTCAAGAACTGAGACTTTGGGCACTTCTGATGCTACTTGTCTGATGGAAGATAATAAGTCACCCATTTTGACATAAACATTCCTGTTGCTCAGGTAGTTCCTCATTATCTTGCAGGTTTTGGTAGTGTAGCCGGCCATGATCATCTTGTAGGCAAGTCCATCGTGCCAAACTAGATCGAAGGCTTTCTCGACATATAATAGCACCAATCCTGTGGCTTGTTTCTTCTGCAACTCAGATGGCATGATCACCTTGAATATTTGAGCAGAAAGTTGAACTCCGCCATTTATGCCCTATAGTTATAGTTATAGTTAGGAAGGGGGTTACGTTCCACTGCGACCTCAAGTTCTATTGTGCCCCCCATCAGAGCCGTATTCGCAAATGCGCTACCTACAGCTCGCCCTCCAGCTCCAGAGCTCCAATGAACTCCAGTATCTGAGAGGGCTTCAAGGAGGTTAGATCCTCATTCCTCCTGTAATTCTCTTGTCCAAGACATTCTTTGCGCTGGTTTGCAATGGCGAGGCATTCTGTAACCAGGTGAACAGGAGTCTCCTCCTCTTCACCACAGAATCTACACTCGTCTGTTTCTGTCAAGCTCATTCTCATCATATGCTTCCTAAGGCGACAATGTCCTGTGAGGAAGCCAGTGAGTAGACGTAACTTGTTCTTACTGAGATCCAAATACTTTTTGGATCTTGAACTTTCATAGTTCCGAATGAACCTTTTAGAGTGGTCCATTCCTGGAAGGTTCCTCCAGAGTGCTTCTCTTTCGGTCTCTTCCTTCTCCAGAAACTCTTTCTTATAGGTGTGTTTACCTATGCCACAGAAGGGTTTATGGTTTATGCCCTAAGTAAATATGAGGTTTTTTACCCAAGGAGTCCTTGATCACTTTCTACCATAGTCTTTTCCACACACACTTGAGTTACAATATACTTTTGTGGGGTAATTCAGTGAATGTCTGCAGAATATTGATAGCTGTTGATGAATTGAAACGATCGTGCGAAAGCTCCCAACTTCACGTCAGTGCTTTCTAACTTTTTTTAACTATGATTTCGAGGGGACGTTTGATATCTCGTCTCACTCACAGCGTATTCAGTATACATAGTTTTTTGTTCCTTGATTTATGTAGGTTGTTACCATTGTCTTATTCATCTGGTTCTCCGCGATATTTGTATTTGTCTCCTTTTGTCCTTTCAGGATAGCTTGAGTGGGTCAATTATGTATCTTATTTCCACTATCATTCACTCCGTCGACCAAATTGGGTTAGCTCTTTAATATATCATCCTGTATACTCTCGTATGAGGCTTTCCGTTGTTCTTTTCACTTGTAAATCTGAAGTAATCAGACCGAAACATTGGTGCCAAAAAATTACATCGACGATGGAAATAACTCGAATATCTTCATTCAACAGACCACCGTCAATACCTTCCAGAGGACATTGATTCATAAGTTTTTCATAAACAACCTTGAACCCAATATGGGTATTTTTCTCATTTGTTCATAAAAGAAAGTGAAGCCGAAATAGGCCATATATTTCCTATGGTGCTCAGTACATTTCTTCGATGGGTTGAGGTGTGAATTATTGAAGAGCTCATAAATTTCTTTGAAAGCAGCAAATTGTGTTCTTCCATCAACCAATGAAGAATGCTTTGTTTCAGTTGGCACCAGAAAATCATTTATCTGGGACAATATAAAAAAGTATTGTTTCGGGAAAACTGACGTAAGAAAATAATTGGCACTGGAGAGAAGAACACTTACGAAGCTGAGAGAGCTTCATTTTTGTCAGAGTTCGACTCAAACTTATCATTTCCTTATATAAAACTGTTGCAAAGTTTCGGTGAATTATGAGATAACATCTCTGCTGGAAGACCATTTTCCTCGGATGAATTTTCAACAGGTATTGTCGAGATCATTCAGGTTAAGTGGAAATCACGTAAGAAGATAGGAAGGTAGTTCTTCGTTTTTTCTTCTCCATTTTCATACCTGAATGATGGAATAACCGCCTTCCACATCAAAATTCGAAAAGAATTCACAATGCTATTCATCCGATTGCGATTCTTCAATAGGAATGGAAGAATAAATAACGAAACTTAAATACAGCTTTGTTTCCCTTTCATTCGAATGATTGATATACAAACGATCTTTTTTCTGGAAAGCGACATTTGTCTTGAAAGTAAGTGTTGGGTTTCCAGTTTTCTAAAAATAGAATGAAAACATGTTGGAGAATTCCAAGAGACAAGTGTGGTTATTATTGGCAGAAAGTATCGCATTTTCAGACATTGTCTGGCATTTGGGAGCGTTTAGGTTCCACATTCGGTAGATTCGATAGATTTATATTTTTATTCCGCATGTTCAGAGTTGTTGCCATTAACCTTTAATGGCCTCTCCGTAAGTTTCGGATATTGAGATCATGACTTTGTTTTCGTTCACCAATGAACGGTTGGTCCATTTTTCCTCAGTTGTTTCCAGGAATAAAGTAAACATCGTAAATTTCAGATCTCTAGAAAGCACATCAGTGCCGGTAGAATTGGGAAATCATTCATAATGCATATGATTTCAGTAGTTTTTTCGATCTCAAATTCAGGAATGAAATTAGAAAAATTATACAAGATGAACTAATAGCAAGCCAACAAAACAATTCATGTATCCCAGAGACCAACAAATTTATCATTGGCACTAGTAGACCGGTTTCGATCCATATCAGATCTCGACAGTACGGTTAGCAAAATGACAAATTCGATGTGAGAAACAGAAAACCTTCAAAACATAAGGCAACGTGGATCTGGGGAAATTTCCGAAATCCCGCCACCTGTCCGTTTCAAAAGCAACTGTCTCAAATATCTATAGATTATGAATCGCTTCTTCTCTTGGGGAATTGATAAAGCGATTCATGATCTACAGATACATGAATTGTTTTGTTGGCTTGCTATTAGTTTATCTAGTACAATTTTTGAGCGCTCGTACTACTTACACGAGGGCTATATCATTTCGTCACGATGTCTGTATTTTTCGAATTTTGAGCCGAAAATGGTCTCAAACGACTATGTTCGACTCACTGATGACGAATCCGTCAGAAAATTCGAGTCTGTCCGTCCGTCCGGTCGTAAGCACGATAACTCTCGAACAGATCAACCTAGAGACTTGAAATTTTCAGTGTTTTTTTCAATTTTGTTTGAGCGCTCGTTCTACTTACACGAGGGCTATATTATTATCATTTCGTCAGAAAATTCGAGTCTGTCCGTCCGTGCGACCGGCCGGTCGTCCGTAAGCACCTAGAGACTGGAAATTTTCAGTATGGGTTCAGTTCCCGAATGCCTCGGCTGAGTTCGTTAATGGGCAGAATTCCACCAGGGGTTCCGTAAATATGGCCGTTCAAAATGTTGTTCTCCTGACTACTTTGAAACCACAGATTCGATTGTGATGAAACTTTGCCCTCAAATGGAGAATGAGGTGTTCAAGCTACATCCGAACTTTTGTCCAGATCGCATGACCAGAACCATAGAAACCATAGAAAATTGTAACTTTTGAATGGAAACGCCTAGGGACATAAAATTTTCAGGATAGGTGAGGTTCTGGAATGTCGTGATGACGTTCATCTATGAGCAAAATTATACTAGGGGTTCCGTAAATATGGTCGTTTGAAATTTAGTTTTCTTGATAATTTCAAAACTACAGATTCGATCGTGACGAAATGTTGTATACTAATGGAGAATGATATATTCAAGCTACATTTCTCTAGATTACATAAACAGAACCATAGAAACCATAGAAAATCATAACTTTCGAACGCAAAGGCTAGGGACTTGAAATTTTCAGGATAGGAGTAGATCTGAAATATGGCGTTCACGTTTATCAATGAGCAGAATTATACTAGGGGTTCCGTGAATACGGTCGTTATATATTTTGTTTTCTCGATAATTCCGGAACTACGGATTCGATCGAGATAAAATTTTGTATTTTAAACGAGAATGATATATTAAGGCAAAACATTTTGTCCAGATCGCATAACCAGAACCATAGAAACCATAGAAAATTATAACTTCCGAAAGTAAAGGCCTAGGAATTTGAAATTTTCAGGGTGGGTTTGAATCGCAAATTTCACGGTCACGTTCATCAATGAGCAAAATAAGACTAGGGGTTCCGTAAATATGGCCGTTTAATAGCAAAATATTTTTTTCCTGATAATTTCGAAACTACTGATTTGATTGTAATGAAATTTTGCACCTAGCCGAGGAATAATGTATTCAAACTACGTGCGAAATTTTGTCCAGATCGCATCACCAAGACCATAGATACCATAGAAAATTCTAGCGAATTATCGAAAAAAAATTGGTCAGCTGAAGCACTGACAAAGTCTGAAGTTTGAGAATTTTTTTGAGAGCTGTCAAAAATTCCTTCAATTGATTTCTAAAACTGGAAAATGCGAATCTACCTACAAGGTGGATGTACGAGCGCTCAAAAGCTCCTGACTTCACGGCATTGCTTTTCGTAATTTTTCCAATTTCATTCCTGAATTTGATAATTTCCGATAAACAGCCGTATGTTATTCTTTTCGTTCCTTTGGGGTCATTTGGAAACATGATAGTGTATAAGTTCGGTGAGGTGAAAAGTGCAGAAAAACTGAGCATTGAAAATGTTTGTGATCAGCAAACTGATGTGATATTTGCTGCATGTAAAACGAATGTTACATGCATCAACTATTACATCATTACGTCAAGCAAAATGTTGTGCACATCAACCCAATGGTTAACATTTCGATTAATTTCTGTTAACAATTTGTATCAATTTTTATCGGTGAGTTTGTGAACTTCCTAACTTTCTTTATAGAAACTTTTTCTCTCCTTAGTTTGAACTTTAAGAATTATACCGTTCAGGAAAAATCTCTTCTTCCGACGAAAGATCTCTTTCGATGAGTTCTAGCACCTGTCAAAAAAAAGCCTCACCATACACCCTGTATAATATTTGTATAACTTCACCATTATAGACACCTACCCTGTTTATGAATAAAAGAGATTGTAAATTGAGAAATGCCGATTCCAACTAGGAGATGAAATGAAACTCCTCTGAAAATTGGTCTAGAGAGACCTAGAGAGTACGATATTTATTCATCCAATTCACAGGCTGTTGAGTTTGAGGGTCCAGACTAAGACAGAATATACACACAAAATCCTATTTCCCGACCGAAAATAAACCTTCCATTCCTCAAACACAGAACAAGCGCGATTTTAATCGGAACTTACTAATCCTCAAAAGCATACCCCAAACTCGTTCTAGTACGAATGCCAGTAATGGCGTCATCAAAGTATCGGTCTAGGATAACAAGGTCCTGTGGTATAAAATTGACCGCACTAGAATACAAGGTCCGAATAATCCAAATTACAGTTAGAAACTCTTGATCGGTTGCGGCACAGTCCCACAAAGGATATATGGAGATACAATTGACAGTACAAAATTCAGGTTACTCCGAAATATTGAAATTGGCGAGACAAACCAGACCCCTCTCGATGTTCTAGAATGATACGGCCATGACCAAGAAGAACGAAAAGCGCAATGCCAAGAAAACCAGTCGTATTTTCACTTGGAGGAAAAATGTTCTTCTAATATTTTCGTAAGGTGAAATTGAGATGCTCCACTAAAATATACAGGAATAGTATGATGAACTTTTTCTGGGCAATGTTGTTAAGAATTCTCATAAATGAATTGGAGCAGAATCTGCGAATGTTTTCTCAGAAGTTGTATTATAGTTGAATTTATTAAAACCGCCCACAGCTGCAATTAAGCAGAGAGATACCATAATTTCTCATTCTATTTTGTGAGGAATCGTTGAACAAAGTTTCTCACAAATACAGGGCGATCCGGCAGGAATGCGACAAATGGAAACCATAATCTGGGGTCATCTGGGTTGACTCATATCGAGAGATTTCAGTCGCCTGATTTTGAATATACAGGGTGATTTTCGGTTCAATTAATCCTAAATCGATTAACTGACAGAATCCAAATTTATCAGTTATATCAACAGTTAGTTTCAACCGCTTCCGTTCGCCATTTCCGAAATTAAAAAATTAGGACCGCAGTGAGATAGTTTTGGATATTCACTATCTTTGTTAGTATAAGTTCACCCTTTCCCAAAAAATGTTAAAGGGGGATCTCACAACTAACTTCAAAGTTTCATTTCGATCGGATGTGTATTTTTCGAATTATTGAAAAAAAATGTAGATGGCTATATCTAAAGAACCCTTTAGCGCATTTTGCCTATCATCTAACTCAACCGTATTCAGACCTCACGCGTACCCTGAAAATTTTGAAACTCAAGGCCTCTTCTTCTGATTGAATTTGACCACGAATTATTCATTCGTGAGTCTATGAATAAGAGGGTTATGATTTCGTCGATATTTCTTCAGGCCGTCCGACCGTCAATACGGAGAATCCGTCAATACAAATGAATGGTCTAGAATTATGAAATTTTCAGGTTACGATCGAAATCGGCAAAATCCGCCGAAAGGTTTCGTAGATATTTGTAAATAAATTTTTTTCTCAATAATTACAAAAATACCGATCTAATCAAATTAACACTTTTCTGAGCGCTCGTACTACTTACACGAGGGCTATATCATTTCGTCACGATGATGAAAAGGGTCTCAAACGACTATGTTCTACTCAATGATGACGAATCCATCAAAATATTCGAGTCTGTCCGTCCGTCCGGCCGGCCGTATACACGATAACTTTCGAACGGAATGTCCTAGAAACTTGAAATTTTCAGAGTAGGTTTGAATCTCGAATGCCGCGGTTAAGTTCGTTATTGGGCAAAATTCGCCCAGGGGTTCCCTAAATATGGCCGCTCGAAATTTTGTTTTTCTGATTACTTTGAATTTATTGATTCGATCGAGGTGAAATTTTGCACTCAGATGGAGAATTACGTACTCAAGCTACATGCAAAATTTTGTCCAGCTCGCATGACCAGAACCATAGAAACCATAGAAAATAATAACTTTGTAATGGAAAGGCCTAGGGGCTCGGAATTTTCAGGATAGGTGTGGATCTTGTCGCAGTCACGTTCATCAATGAGCAAAATTAGATTAGGGGTTCCGTAAATATGGCCGTTTGAAATTCAGTTTTCTTGATAATTTCAAAACTATGGATTTGATCGTGACGAAATTTTGTATTTAAATTGAGAATGATATATTCGAGCTAAATTTTTTCCAAATCGCATGATCAGAACCATAGAAAATCATAACTTTCGAACGGAAAGGCCTAGGGACTTGAAATTTTCAGGATAGGTTCGGATCGCAAATTTCGCGATCACTTTCATCAATGAGCCGAATTAGACTAGGGGTTCCGTAAATATAGCCGTTCAAACTATTTTTTTGAGCGCTTGTAATACTTACACGAGGGCTATATCATTTCGTCACGATGTCTGTATTTTTCGAATTTTGAGCCGAAAATGGTCTCAGACGACTATGATCGACTCACTGATGTAGAATCCGTCGAAAAATTCGAGTCTGTCCGTCCGTCCGTCCCTCCGTATACACGATAACTTTCGAACGGAATGTCCTAGAAACTTGAAATTTTCAGGGTAGGTTCGAATCTCGAATGCCGCGCTTGAGTTCGTTATTGGGCAAAATTCGCCCAGGGGTTCCGTGAATATGGCCGCTCGGAATTTTGTTTTCCTGATTACTTCGAAACTACAGATTCGATCGAGGTGAAATTTCGCACTCATATGGAGAATTACGTGCTCAAGCTACATGAAAAATTTTGTCCAGCTCACATGACCAGAACCATAGAAACCATAGAGAATTATAACTTTGTAATGGAAAGGCCGAGGGACTTGAAATTTTCAGGATAGGTGTGGATCTCGAATGTAGTGGTCGCGTTTATAAATGAGCAAAATTAGACTAGGGGTTCCGTAAATATGGTCGTTTGAAATTCAGTTTTCTTGATAATTTCAAAACTACGGATTCGAACGTGACGAAATCTTGTATTTTGATGGAGAATGATATATTCAAGCTACATTTTTCCCATATCGCATGACTAGAACCATAGAAACCATAGAAAATTATAACTTTCAAACGGAAAGGCCTAGGGATTTGAAATTTTCAGGATAGGTTCGGATCGCGAATTTCGCGGTCACGTTCATCAATGAGCAAAATTGAACTAGGGGTTCCGTAAATATAGCCGTTCAAACAATTTTTTTCCTGTTTATTTCGAAACTACTTATTGGATTGGAATGAAATCTCGCATCTCTCTCTAGATGAACAATAATGTATTCAAACTACGGGGGAAATTTTGTCCAGATCGCATCACCAAGACCATAGATACCGTAGAAAATTCTAGCGAATTATCGAAAAAAAAAAATAGTCACCTATAGCACTGACTTGAAGTCTGGATTTTTCCCTTAGTTTGAAATTTTCTTTGACAGCTGTCGAAATCTTTCCAATTGGTTTCTAGAACTGGAGAATGCGAATCTACCTACAAGGTGGATAAACGAGCGCTCAAAAGCTCCTGACTTCAGGGCAGTGCTTTTCGTAATTTTTTTTTCGAAACTTCGGTATCTCAGGAATTATTCACAATATCCTGCTGAATTTTTGTGTCTACGTTATGAGGCATGAATAAAATGAATTAAGTAAGTTTCTGATTTGGTTCTGAAGAATTCACTTTGTTGACGAATTTGATCTATTCCATATACTTCTGTTATTCCATCTGACGTTTCTGGAGTGAAATTATTTCGACGTCCGGCAGGCTTCTGGTTTCTTTCGGAATTCGAGTGGATCCTGGGAAAAATGTAATTCTCGTTTTTGTTAGTCGTGAACATAATTCCAATGGAATTGCGTTCATTTTAATTTCGAATGTGAGAGCAGACGAAATTGATCGGGTCGAAAATCGTCGAAAGAAGTTATTTGGGGTGGAAATTAGAGGTGATAAATGATTTTGACAGCAACCTGGACCTTCTGGAAACATACGGGCATAATACCAAGAAGGAGCCCCAATGGGATGTGAAATGGGGTAAATACGATTTTTGGAAGGATATTTTTCATTCATTCTAACAAGTGTAACGGATTTGACAGAAAAAAATGGATGAAAAGCACTGCAGTGAAGTCAAGAGCTTTTGAGCGCTCGTCCATCCACCTTGTAGGTAGATTCGCATTTCTCAGTTTTAGATACCAATTGAAAAAACAGCTGTCAAAAGACCAATTATTTTTTCGATAATTCGCTAGAATTTTCTACGGTATCTATGGTCTTGGTGATGCGATCTGGACAAAATATCGCACATGTATTGAATACATTATTCTTCATTTATGTGCAAAATATCATTTCAATGCAATCAGTAGTTTCGAAATTATCAGGAGAAAAAATTTGGAATGGTCATATTAACGGAACCCCTAGTCTGATTTTGCTCATTGATAAACTTGACCGCGCGATCCAAACCTACGCTGGAAATTTCAAGTCCCTAGGCCTGTCCGTTCGAAAGTTATGATTTTATATGATTTCCATGGTTCTGGTCATGCGATCTGGAAAAAATGTAGCTTTAATATATCATTCTCCAATAAAAAATTCCACGATCGAATCCGTAGTTTTGAAATTATCAAGAAAATTAAATTTCAAACGACCATATTTATTCGAGTTGTATGGATTCTTCTGCATGGTAATTTCAAATCTCTCACAGACATGAATGCTTGTCTATGATTCGACCAGAAAATATTTCTAAAAACCCTTTTTTTTAAAAGCAGAATATTTCTCGTCGATATTGAAATTTAACCGCACAAAAAACCATTCCATGCAAATAAGCGATGAAAAACAGAAATTAATTTCGCATATTTTCCTCTGGAATTTCATTATAACAGCAAGAATTTTTTCCCTACGAAAAACTGATCTGATTTAATTTAATCTGGGTTTTTCCTTGCTGTCAACGACAGTCAGGAATCCTAGAAATTAGTTCCACCATTTCAAAAGTAAAAATTCGGGATTAGCGATTTTGATATGGTCTTATACCATAACATACAAGAAGGATGTATGAATATCTATCGAGACAAATGTTACGGTCACTCAGACCTCGAGTACATCCCACTGTTCATCAACACTCTCCGCAACATAACATAACTGCTTATTGGGGGGACTTATTCCATTAACTCAGAGCTGCTCTGCACATAATAAGCCTTCCTATCTTTCGGGAGAACTGAAGCCGTTAAGCTCAAGTTCATATCGATTTCCCAATTATCAAGAGGAAGTCACTATAAAGTATCCGAGATTCAGCAAGTACCACTCCAACTTCTTGAGGAGCCCCGATAATTCCCGTATCATCACTATAGACTTCTGGGATTCATGGAAACCACTCCTCGAAAATTTTTGACGATACTGGGTGTGTATTCAAAGAGGTAAATCTTCAGAACAACGGACAATTTGAGATGGTTCGGCAACATTCTCGAACGCCTTTTTCGTGTATTTATTTTCGATGATAAACCGAATTTGTCGAGGGAAAAAGTTTCCGACCCCCCTGAATTCCACAGTTTGAATAGATACTGTATCAAAAATCAAATAGTGCAGACCTTTTTTCGGAAACTGTAAGAGCTAATGGCTTCAATTTTCATGTATATATCAGTTACTATCCGGCATTGATCCTATTAGCACAAGAATCCGATCTATCCGGCTAACACCGAGGGATCCAATTTCAGAAAATTATTGCGGGAATCATAAATTGTAACTCAAACGAATATTTTCCATTGCAAACCTCTAGTTTGATCGTGAGTCATGAAATCATTTAGGGATTGACAACTGAAGTAAATGGACTGAGTTGAACAGCAAGTTTTGTTTTGTGGTTTCAAGGAGGCGAATCTTTAGAGAAACCCAGTGGAGGTAGTGGCAGTTTTAGCCGAAAATGGTCTCAATCGACTATGTTCGACTCACTGATGACGAATCCGTCGGAAAATTTGAGTCTGTCCGTCCGGCCGGCCGTAAGCACGATAACTCTCGAACGGAAAAACCTAGAGACTTGAAATTTTCAATACGGGTTCAGTTCCCGAATGCCTCGGTTGAGTTCGTTAATGGGCCAAATTCCACCAGGGGTTCCGTAAATATGGCCGTTCAAAGTTTTGTTTCCCTGATTACTTGAAAACTACAGATTTGATTGAGAAGAAATTTTGCACTCAAATGGAGAATGAGGTGTTCAAGCTACATGTGAAATTTTGCCCAGATCGCATCACCAGAACCATAGAAAATTGTAACTGTTGAACGGAAACGCCTAGGGAAATTTTCAGGATAGGTGTGGATCTGGAATGTCGTGATCACGTTCATCTATGAGCAAAATTATACTAGGGGTTCCGTGAATATGGTCGTTTGAAATTTAGTTTTCTTGATAATTTCAAAACTACAGATTCGATCGTGACGAAATTTTGTATACTAATGGAGAATGATATATCAAGCTACATTTTTCCAGATCACATGACCAGAACCATAGAAACCATAGAAAATCATAACTTTCGAAAGGAAAGGCCTAGGGACTTGAAATTTTCAGGATAGGTGTGGATCTGAAATGTCGCGTTCACGTTTATCAATGAGCAGAATTATACTAGGGGTTCCGTAAATACGGTCGTTTGAAATTTTGGTTTCTCGATAATTTCGAAACTACGGATTCGATCGAGATGAAATTTTGTATTTTAATCGAGAATGATATATTAAAACAATATTTTGTCCAGATCGCATGACCAGAACCATAGAAACCATAGAAAATTGTAACTTTTGAACGGAAAGGCCTATGAACTTGAAATTTTCAGGGTGGATTTGGATCGCGAATATCGCGGCCACGTTCATCAATGAGCAAAATTAGACTAGGGATTCAGTAAATATGGCTGTTCAAAATATTTTTTTCCTGATAATTTCGAAACTACTGATTGGATTGGGATGAAATTTTTTTTTGCACCTAGCTTAGGAATAATATATTCAAACTACGTGCCAAATTTTGTCCAGATCGCACCACCAGACCATAGATACCGTAGAAAATTCTAGCGAATTATCGAAAAAAAATTGGTCACCTAAAGCACTGACATGAAGTCTGGAGTTTCGCCTAAGTTTCAGAATTTTTGTGACAGCTGTCGAAAATTCCTTCAATTGATTTCTAAAACTGGAAAATGCGAATCTACCTACAAGGTGCATGTACGAGCGCTCAAAAGCTCCTGCCTTCACGGCAGTGCTTTTCGTAATTTTTTATAATGCATTTTTGCGAATTTTTCCCTGCTTCCGGACACATTTTAGCGAATATGATTGCGGAATTACTGTCTACAAATGCTAACACCTTTTCTGTCGCTTTTCAATCGATATTTCATTCCAAACAACTCCAACCATATGGTAAAACATGAATTAAAATACTGTTAGCTAAACAAGATTTATTCCGGTAGAATAATCTGAATTTCCGAGAAAAAACCAAACATTCCTGTTGAATTTAATGTGTCCATACTGTGAGTCATACAAATATTGTCGAAAGCATTTTTGCATTTTTTTTTTCTATCTGTTCCTGGTTCCCTAAGTGCATTTTTGAGTATATGGTTATGCCTATTCAGTTCTCTTCTGTCCCCTCCTCTCTTGTTTATTCTATCTATTTTTCTTGATCTTCGATGTTTACTTAATTGAATCTTTTTTATTGCTTAGTGTTTCTCTATGTTTTAATTGAACCCTTTATGTTCCTTAGTGTTTCGTCTCATTTATTCTTATCATAGTTACTTCGGTTGTATTGATCGATGGAATTTAAACGATCTTAAGTTGCAGTATTCCTTCGTTTCAATTTTTTTCTTCTTTTGTTCTATGCCCTCATTTAACTTCTATTGGGTTGTGATGTTCTCTATCGAGTTCAGTTCCTCTCCCATTCTGGAGGTATTTTAGAACATCTGGTCTTAGTACGACAGCCTTTTGCTTTCCAAAATATGTTTTCGGTCTTCTTCCATTTACGGCTTCACTTCTGCTGTACCATTCAGTCTAAAATTTTACTTAATATAAGGCGTCATCCTTCTAGTATGTTCAGTGAAACGATTTTGAGGATGTTTCGCTATAAGTTTAGAATTCCTAAGAGATTTTGAAGTTTCTTTCGAATTTCAACATTATTCTACTCAAAATTCTTCAGTGAATCTGTCAGGGTCATATACCACTTTGGTCTGTTTCATGTTGGCTCTCTTTTGAGCGCTCGTACTAATTACACGAGGGATATATTTCGTCACGATGTCTGTATTTTTCGAATTTTGAGCCGAAAATAGTCTCAATCGAGTTCGACTCACTGATGACGAATTCCTCGAAAATTCGAGTCTGTCCATATACACGATAAATTTCGAACGGAATGACCTAGAAACTTGAAACTTTCAGTGTAGGTTCGAATCTCGAATGCCGCTGTTAAATTCGTTATTGGGAAGAATTAGTTCGAAATTTTGTTCTCCTGATTACTCCGAAACTACCGATTCGATCGAGGAGATTGACGTGTTCAAGCTACATGCGAAATTTTGTCTAGATCGCATGACCAGAACCATAGAAAACATAGAAAATTATAACTTTTTAATGGAAAGGCCAAGGGACTTGAAATTTTCAGAATAGGCATGGATCTCGAATGTCGCGGTCACGTTTATCAATGAACAGAATTAGACTAAGGGTTCTGTAAATATGGTCGTTTGAAATGTAGTTTTCTTGATAATTTTAAAACTATGGATTTGATCGTGACGAAATTTAGTATTCAAATGGAGAATGATATATTTGAGCTACATTTTTTCCAGATCGCATGATTAGAACCATAGAAACCATAGAAACCATAGAAAATTATAACTTTCGAACGGAAAGGCCGGGAGAAATTTTCAGGGTAGGTTCAGATCGCGAATTCCGCGGTCACTTTCATCAATCAGCAAAATTTTACTAGGGGTTCCGTAAATAGAGCCGTTCGAAATATTTGTTCCCTGATAATTTCAAAACTACTCATTGGATTGGAATGCAATATTCCACATGGATGAAGAATGTATTCAAACTACGTGGAAAATTTTGTCCAGATCACATTACCAAGACCATAGGTAGCGTAAAAAATTCTAGTGAATTATCGAAAAAAATTTGGTCACCTAAAGCACTGACGTGAAGTCTGGTGTTCCGCCTTAGTTTGAAATTTCTTTTGACAGCTGTCAAATTTTTTTCAATTGGTTCCCAAAACTGGAGAATGCGAATCTACCTACAAGGTGGATGAACGAGCGCTCAAAAGCTCCTGACTTCATGGCAGTGCTTTCATCGATTTTTTATTCAGTTTTCTCCATGTATACTTGTTTGGTATTCCTTGATATAAAAATCCTGCCAAATAGAATTTACCTCTATTCCAAGGAGTATCAAATGAAAAGAAAATTATATAATTAAGAATGTTTTCTAGAAAATGCTGAATTACGGAGGAGTTTATCAGCCCTAACTTGAACTCTTAAGATCAACAATCAGTACCTTTTCTCAATTTGAAATCGTTGGAGAATATTCGATCATCACCATGACAGAAATGGAAATGGGAGAAAAGGCAGAATGACAATAGAATTTTGAGTGAAATTTGCAACATTTCCTGTAGGTGTGATGAAAATCCGAAACAGATCTTCGCTTCAAACGAACCTTCATGATGTGCAATATTTCAACGTCACTCGCCGAGACAGATTTCACGAGAATTATAATTGTTGAATGCCGTTAATTCGATATACGAAACTTGGAAAACCGTCAGTCTACAAGCTTAACGTTAAGTCTCCAAATCCAACAACGTGGAGGAGAATAACGTAGAAAAAAAATTGTGCATCAACTTCTACACTTAACTCGAAATAGAACTTCGTACTTTTAATCCCTTAGGATTTGTCCAGGAGGAAAAGGAGATCAATGATCTCGTCCTATCGAGGCGTTGCGTTTGAAGTATTAAGATGTTTATTTTTCCAATAAATGGATTTAACGATAATTGTCATTTTTCGGCAGCAGATAATCCACGCGATTAGAAATGACATATCGGATCTTCGGAAAGGTTTCTTTGTGCTTATAAACCAATCCGAATATTCAATTCCCATTAAAAATTCGTAAAGAAGATTCTTTGAGCTCTTTACTGTCCAATCAAGGATGGATCATTAGATGGGGCACAAGTTGGGATCTTGTGCTATGCTGATGAAGCTGATGAGCTTTTGAGCGATCGTTCGTCCACCTTGTAGGAAGATTCGCATTTTCCAGTTTTAGAAACCAATTGAAGAAATTTTTGACAGCTGTCAAAAAAATGACAGTAGCTTTCTCTCAATTATGCGGAATCAGCTGTTACAAAAATATAAGAATTTTTTATACAATGATTCGTTGGAATTTAAAATGGTTCTAGTTATGCGATCTGGAACAAAAGGAGCTTGAATATATCATTCTTCATTAAAAAACGAAATTTCGACAAGATCGAATCCGTAGTTTTGAAATCATCAAGAAAACTAAATTTCAAACGACGATATTTACAGAACCCCTTGTCGAATTTTTCCCAATAACGAACCTAACCACGGCATCCGAGATTCGAACCTACCCTAAAAATTTCAAGTTCCTAGGTCGTTTCGTTCGAGAGTTATCGTGAATATCGTTTTTTCGACGGATTCGTCACCAGTTAGTCGAACCTTGTCGATTGAGACCATTTTTGGCTCAAAATTCGAAAAATACAGACATCGTGACGAAAAGATATAGCCCTCGTGTAAGTAGAACGAGCGCTCAAAAACCTGTTGAAAGTATTATCCGTTACATGCAGAATTTACTTGTGAAGAATATATAGTTGGGGTCCGAGGATACTGCCTTGTGGAATTCCTGCATTTATTGAATTCAGTTTGAAGTTCTTTCGCTGAAGTATGATTTTAGCTAGCAAATCACAAGTTCGACCTATAGTGATTTTTTCCGAACTCATGACTTGCGGGCATGGTGTTTCATATTGCAAATTATTCAATAGCATAATATAATCAAACGGATATGCATAATTGGCTGCGATCGAATCGTGAAAAACAATTTCAACTGATATACGAGTTGAAATTGACAACTGAGACTTTTATAATTGTATTGGAATAAAATTATCATTATTGGTTTTCCTTTTGGTTGACTACTTCCAACCAAAAACCTTTGAAATCGTTCAATGAAAAAAATTCTCACCCAATCTTGAATTTTTAGTTTTGGAAAGCGAATTAAAAAAGGCCAAATTTTTTTTCGGTTTTTCCATATTTTTGATATTTTATTACTCTAGTTTTTGTTTTCTAGAATTTATTCTCACTGACATTTGTTGTTACTTTCAAAGATATTCAATCTATGAATTAAGAAATAATTATGTATATGAAGATGAATAATGCTGAATAATTTCAAAGTTTAGACACTGACCTGTAAGGCAGTAGGCCACAGACATGGCAGGTTCAAATTGAAGAAGTTCCTCGCTGTCTTCGTATTGCACAATGATCTAGTTGGTGCTGATTTTCCATATTGAGCCAATTGTATAGAAATGCTTGTACCTGACGGACACTTGAGCGTCATTGTATCTTCGTCACAGGATGCTTTTTGGAAAGTTCGTAATGTCCCAGATAGGAGAGCTGCAATGAAATGAGGTTATAGAAATATTTATGAATTTATTGAGTAAGCAGTGGTTATACCGGGTGTTTCATACAAAAACTTTAAGCTGAAGATATGGAGTTCTAAAAAAAAGGATAGGATTTTTAATCTGAGGGGTGTCCTCGAATTGTGTTTTTGGAACGTTCTCGAAAACTTGATATTAAAGGAAGTATTCAGGTGGAAAGTAAGTACTTTTAATTCGATCGAAATGAAATTTTGCACTCAGATGGAGAATCACGTGTTCGAGCAACACGCAAAATTTTGTCCAGATCGCATAACCAGAACTATAAAAACTTCAGAAAATTAAAACTTTCGAATGGAAAGACCAAGGGACTTGAACTTTTCAGTGTAGGTTTGGATCTGGATGTTGCAGTCACGTTTATCAATGGGCAGAATAAGACGAGAGGTTCCGTAAATAAGATATTTTTTTCCTGATAATTCCGAAACAACTGCTTGGATTGGAATGAAATTAGACATGGACATATATGAAGAATAATGTATTCAAACTACGTGCGAAATTTTGTCCAGATCGCATTACCAAGACCATAGATACCGTAGAAAATACTAGCGAATCATTGAAAAAAAAAGTGGTCACCTTAAGCACTGAAGTCTGGAGTTTTGCCTTAGTTTGAAACAGCTGTCAAATATCCAGACTTCACGTCAGTGCTTTGGTGACCATTTTCTTTTTCGATAATTCGCTAGAATTTTCTACGGTATCTATGGTCTTGGTAATGAGATCTGGACAAAATTATACATTATTCTTCATACATGTGCGAAATTTCATTTCAATCCAATAAGTATTTTCGAAATTATCAGAAAAAATAGAGTTTGAACGGCAATATTTACGGAACCCCTAGTCTAATTTGGCTCATTGATGAAAGTGATCGCAAAATTCGCGATCCGAACCTATCCTGAAAATTTCAAGTCCCTAGGCCTTTTCGTTCGAAAGTTATCATTTTCTATGGTTTCTATGGTTCTGATCATACGATCTGGAAAAAATTTAGCTCGAATATATCATTCTCAATTTAAATACAAAATTTCGTCAGGATCGAATCCATAGTTTTGAAATTATCCAGAAAACCGAATTTCAAACGGCCATATTCACGGAACCCCTAGTCTAATTTTGCTCATTAATGAACGTGAGCGCGAAATTCGCGATCCGAACCAATCCTGAAAATTTCGAGTCCCTAGGCCTTTCCGTTCGAAAGTTATAATTTTCTATGGTTTCTATGGTCCTGATCATGCGATCTGGAAAAAATGTAGCTCGAATATATCATTCTCAATTTAAATACAAAATTTGATCGAATCCATATTTTGAAATTACAAGAAAACTGAATTTCAAACGGCCATATTTATGGAACCCTTAGTCTAATTTTGCTCATTGATACACGTGAATGCTACATTCACGATCCACACCTATCCTGAAAATTTCAAGTCCCTAGGCCTTTCCATTACAAAGTTATAATTTTCTATGGTTTCTATGGTTCTGGTCATGCGAGCTGGACAAAATTCTGCATGTAGCTTGAGTACGTAATTATCCATCTGAGTGCAAAATTTCACCTCGATCGAATCAATAGTTTCGAAGTAATCAGAAAAACAAAATTTCGAGCGGCCATATGTACGGAACCCTTGGGCGAATTTTGCCCAATAACGAACTTAAATGCGGCATTTGAGAGTCGACCCTACCCTGAAAATTTCAAGTTTCTAGGACATTCCGTTCGAGAGTTATCGTGTATACGGCCGGACGGACGGACAGACTCGAATTTTTCGACGGATTCGTCATCAGTGAGTCGAACTTAGTCGTTTGAGACCATTTTCGGCTCAAAATTCGAAAAATACAGACATCGTGACGAAATGATATAGCCCTCGTGTAAGTAGTACGAGCGCTCAAAAAAGTGGAGTTTACCGAGAAACGTCAGACTGGAGAGAGATCTTTCAAAAGGGTTGTTCTGAATTAAATTGAAAATACTTCGAAATATATTTTTATAACGAGTTGAATGGAATGGAAACTGATTAATAAGTAGATGTCAATGAACATTGATGGAAGGAAAAGAGAAATCTGAAAGAATTTGAGCGTATCGAAATATTGGAATTTTAATCCGCTAGCCAGGACAAGTTGCGTTGTCCATATTTGGACATCACTTTGTTCTGTGAGTGCACTCATTCGATTTGAAAGGGTTATAATTTAGAATTTTCATTTTGTTAGAATTAGTTCATTAAGTTGTTTGAGTTTGATTTTGAAAAATAATATAATTTGTTTAAATATTATTGATTGTTCACCTTGAACCCTCTTTGAGAAATAGTCTTGGACGAACTAATTGGAAATTGAACGAAATTCTTTCAAATTGTTATTGGGTATAAATTATTTTCAAAATTTAAATAAATTGTTTTAATTTCATAGAAGAGCCATAACAGTACATTGGTTTTTCGTAACCATACTAGGCGATTATAGGCATTTTTTCGTCACATCGAAAGTTTTAGAAATTTCAATTCTTAATATCGCCTTCTTCTGTTATAATCGTTCGAGATTTGGTTTCAATCGACGAGCAATTTCCCTTCTCGGATAAAATCAGTTGCATTTTGAATTCTCGAATAACTAACTCCATATTTACTCTGAGTGATAATGATAGTATTAAATTCTGTTCCTTCGATGTATATATTTCTTGTTATCGCAATTTCGTTGTATTAGGAATATCCTGAAGCAATTTCGCTCCATAGATTCTGTTTCCGCCAATTTAATAGGATTCCACTAAAATGGAAGATTTGCATCTACATTAATTCGGTTCCTCTTTATACCACCGGAGTCAGTAGGAATTTGAATACTATCGCTTTGTTTGTCTGGTTTGGAGACATATGTCTGATTTGCAGTCTTGATGTTATCCCCCAATTGAAAGAAGTTCTTTGCATCCGTATCGACACAGGATGCATATGCCCCGGCTTTATAAAGACGTATCTGTTCTATCTTTACGGTGTACATCCCAACCCAGACTCTTTTATGACCCAGGGATTTATGCAACATACATTAACACTACATTAAAATTTGAGCGGTTGAGATGTAACATCGGGGAGGAGAAGCCGATGGTTGGACTAAAATTAACGCTGAATTCCTTCTTCCTCCACCCTTCTTTCGGTGCCCACTTATGTTATTTATTTTTGTTTGAAATTTTGAGGATAATGGACCATTATGTGGAGGAACCCCAACATGCTCCCGAGATTTGATACGAAATAAAATAAAAAGGTTGAAGTGTTGAAAAAGGCGTAATGACGTGGAATGCTGTTCTCGAAGATGAATTGCCACGGCAGGGCTCTTCCGAATGTGTTGTGTTGAAATTCGATATCCTCACCCCATTCAACAGATATGGGGATAATTTCACACTTTTTGCTGTCACAATTTAATGGTACAATTTGAGATGAACGCTTCGAATTTCACACAAAGTTTCTATATTTCCACGTCAATTCGTTTCATCTTCCTATTCAGTTTACAAAATATTTCAAAAATATATTTTATGAAAAAAAATAATTACGAAAAGCACTGCCGTGAAGCCAGTAGCTTTTGAGCGCTCGTACATGCACCTTGTAGGTAGATTCGCATTTTCCAGTTTTAAAAATCAATTGAAGGAATTTTCGACAGCTGTCACAAAAATTCTGAAACTTAGGCGAAACTCCAGACTTCATGTCAGTGCTTTAGGTGACCAATTTTTTTTCGATAATTCGCATTATTCCTAAGCTAGGTGCAAAATTTCATTCCAATCCAATCAGTAGTTTCGAAATTATCAGGAAAAAAATATTTTGAACAGTCATATTTACGGAACCCCTAGTCTAATTTTGCTCATTGATGAACGTGGCCGCGATATTCGCGATCCAAAAGCAACCTGAAAATTTCAAGGTCCTAGGCCTTTCCGTTCAAAAGTTACAATTTTATATGGTTCTGGTCATGCGATCTGGACAAAATATTGTTCTAATATATCATTCTCGATTAAAATACAAAATTTCATCTCGATCGAATCCGTAGTTTCGAAATGATCGAGAAAGCAAAATTTCAAACGACCGTATTTACGGAACCCCTAGTATAATTCTGCTCATTGATAAACGTGAACGCGACATTTCAGATCCACACCTATCCTGAAAATTTCAAGTCCCCAGGCCTTTCCGTTCGAAAGTTATGATTCTCCATATCCCAGGCCAGAATAGAGAGGAGTCAGCAAGGCCCAAATTACAGGTGTATTAAGTTGTATGATAAACTCCCAGAATCCTTCGGAAAACTAAGTCTACCCGTATTTTCCAGGAGGGTGAAGAACTTGCTTTTGGAGTCAACGATATACAAGTTGAGTGAATTTGAGGCCAAAATTATTTCTCCGTGATTGTTTGTACCTGTGTTGTCTAGCTTTATACACAGATGTGATTTCTTCATTAAGTAGTTGTTGTTATATAAATGAGTGTGTGAGATGCTTGACTTTTGAGCGGATATGTTGTTTTTTACTTAAGTGATGTTTATTTTGTTGACAAGCCATGTAATTATTTGATGGCAAATATTTGTACACCTGATATGTATTTTCTCGATCGTGTGCAAATAAATTTTATCATTATTATTATTATTTTCTATGGTTTCTATGGTTCTGGTAATGTGATCTGGAGAAATGTAGCTTGAATATATCATTCTCCATTAGTATACAAAATTTCGTCACGATCGAATCTGTAGTTTTGAAATTATCAAGAAAACTAAATTTCAAACGACCATATGTACGGAACCCCTAGTATAATTTTGCTCATAGATGAACGTGATCACGACATTCGAGATCCACACCTATCCTGAAAATTTCAAGTCCCTAGGCGTTTCCGTTCAAAAGTTACAATTTTCTATGGAAGGTTCTGGTCATGCGATCTGGACAAAATTTTACATGTAGCTTAAACACTTCATTCTCCATTTGGGTGCAAAGTTTCATCTCGATCGAATCTGTAGTTTCGAAGTAATCAGGGGAACAAAACTTTGACTGGCTATATTTACGGAACCCCTGGAGGAATTTGGCCCATTAACGAACTTTACCGAGGCATTCGGGAACTGAACCCACACTGAAAATTTCAAGTCTCTAGGTTGTTCCGTTCGAGAGTTATCGTGCTTACGGCCGGACGGCCAGACGGACGGACAGACTCAAATTTTCCGACGGATTCGTCATCAGTGAGTCGAACATAGTCGATTGAGACCATTTTCGGCTCAAAATTCGAAAAATACAGACATCGTGGCGACATGATATAGCGCTCAAAAATATTTTTATCGGCCATATTTACGGAACCCCTTGTCCAATTTTGCTCATTGATGAATGTGACCGCGATATTTGCGATCCAAACCCACCCTGAAAATTTCAAGTTCCTAGGCCTTTCCGTTCGAAAGTTACAATTTTCTATGGTTTCTATGGTTCTGGTCATGCGATCTGGACAAAATATTGCTTAAATATATCATTCTCGATTAAAATACAAAATTTCATCTCGATCGAGTCCGTAGTTTCGAAATTATCGAGAAAACAAAATTTCAAACGACCGTATTTACGGAACCCATAGTATAATTCTGCTCATTGATGAACGTGAACGCGACATTCCAGATCCACACCTATCCTGAAAATTTCAAGTCCATAGCCTTTCCGTTCGAAAGTTATGATTTTCTATGGTTTCTAAGGTTCTGGTCATGTGATCTGGACAATATGCGAAACTAGGTGAATGATAGATGTTTCTTTTTTATTTTGATGTTCTTTTTGATGTCTGGGAAAATTTCGATTTTATGTACGCATTTTACCATCATTTTTCGTGAATATAATATGTACTTTTAAAATTTCGAGGTTTTCTTTCCTAAATACCTGTTCCTCAGAAAAGATAAAACAAAAGACTTCCCCTTCGTGCAGGGAGCACGAACTCGAATCTTTTCGGACAATAGATGATATATGGTGACAGTGGGATATAGAATAATAAAAAAAATTCCATCTTAATACCTTGTACTATTGACAAGGGTACAACAAGGCATTCAATTACATTTGCTTTCAGTCGACACACAAACATTTCCACACCGCATCAGATTTTTGAGGAATTAATCCTGAAAAAAACACAAGAGAAAATGAACGAGGATCTGGAAAGTAATTTTTATTTCAAGAGAAAGCAGTGGCGTAGTATTTCTTCCTCCAGAAATATTCAGTGCAGAACCTGTACCTACGCCGGTGGTAGAGAAGATGGGAGTTTTTGTACATCTCAAAATGCACCTTGATTCATTTTTTTCTCCCTGTATCTCAAAAGTTGGGACTTTTAGGACATACTTTCATCGAAAGTTTTTTCCTTAAAATGAGTCAAAGAATTACCCCCCTTGAATATAAGCGTGTCTTTAAGGAACCGCGTATATTGTGCTTGAGATTTGGGATATTTTCGTTTCCATGAATTGAGAATGACTGAATAATTGATGCTCTTTACAAGCCAGAAAAAAAAATCCCATTGTCACCAATTATTTTCTTTGAAAATGCGAATCATAAATTTCGCTTGAGGTTATGTTGTGTGCCACAGTTCAGGTTCACAATTATTCGTGACAGGAAACATAGGATGACACATGTTCAAAGCTAAGCCATACGTTCGCAAGCCCATCGCCTACGTTGAACTCGTTTTTTTTTATAGAACGCATGTTATAATAAACAACATCCACCTATTGCAGATCTAGATAATGCTATTACAACGTGGTAAATGTTGGTTGGTTGGTTGAATTATTGATTCAATATGTGTTTCCGGAAGAGCTACATGGAGATGAAGACTTCATCAATTATTCGGAATGCCACCGCTGTACAAATGTCGAACGTGAACAGCTATTTAAAGCAAAATGGATAACGACTATTCGACTACATCAGAAGTACATCAAAACACCCTCAGCAGTCATAACTATGCGAGATCAGATGGAACAAACAAACTAAGTACATACCACTTAATATCCGTTCCCTGATCACCCTCTATTGTTATTAACTTTATGAAAGCAATTAGTGACTGATAGGAATATTTTCGCCATAACTGCTTCTATCTCTGAGCCCTGCTACAGTTCGACATGAAGTGAAGTCTGAATATTTGTTGAAATTTGCAAGTATGTACGGTAATATCAAAGTGGGAAGTTGCTCATTACGAGTTCTGCTATAAAAAAATAAAAATAGAATTATGAATAGGGTTTCATTCTGCCGAGTTCACAGTCAATTAATTGTTCTGCATTCCATTCATAAAAATTTAGTTTTTGTATTCTTCGCGCTGAAACATTCCGTCGAGCGCAACTCCAGATTTGTTATTCTCAATGGATAAACATCTTTTCTGCAACGAATTTAGGGTATTTGATGACTTAAATTAATGATCAACGAAGGGAGCCAACACGAGTTACATAACGTAACTTTCTCTGTTAATCATTGTACCTACCGGCGGTATTATATTGTTCTAGCGGGATGACGCTATTCTTTCTGTCAACGTACGAAAAATATTTGTCTTGTCACCCATTTTGATAGATGATGTTCTCTTTCTCTGGAGGCACGAAAGTGAGACATAAATGATCTATGGGAAACGCGAATTATTTTTGCATCTCTTATACGGGTTCGAGAAAGCTTTCGTAGCTCATCGAAATCATTTTAGGTCTTTCTCCCCATGTATAAGCCGCCTCCTTCAATTCTCGTTTGGAATTATCGCGGTATTTTGGCGCGGTTTCTTCTACGAATAAGAGCGAGATGGAGAAATCTCTGGTCAAATTCAATTATGCCCGTCTGGACGTCCGTGAACACGATACCTCTCGAAAGGAGAGACCTAGAGTTTTGAAATTTTAAGGGGAAGTTCGAGGTCTGAATGCGCCTGTTCATTTCGTGAATGGCCGACGGGTTCCGTAGATGAAGCCATCTGATTTTCTTCGAAAAATAATGATTCGATAGAATTGAAACTAAGTAGTTGAATGTAGGATAACGATGAGGATAGTGTCGAAAGAAGATTCCGAAAAAATATTCCTCGAAACTTCGGTATCTCAGAAAGTATTCGCCATATCCTGCTCATCTTGTGTCTAAATATGAGGCAGCTTTCCTGCTGTTTAAAACGAGAAGATTATTGAGTTATTCTGATATATCCAAAATAATTCGGTGATTCCATCTATTGAAGAATAGAAAAGTATGACAGTATTTGTCATACTGACGATGAACACTGAAGGCCATTTTGGTACATAGCATAAAAAATCGAGTTTATCTGATACATTCAATATCATTCGAACTTTTGAAGTTCATGAAAAAAAAATTACAGGATATGAACACTGAATTAGCAACTGCGCAAATTTTTTTTTCACGATTAGAAATTTCCATGTTTTTCCACATTTCGAAATTTTTTTCTTCAATTTGTTCACGACACTTCGATGTTTAATTCTTTCGATATAACTCGAATTAAAAAATTGATGAAAAGCACTCTCGTGAAGTTGAGCGCTCGTTCATCAATCTTGTAGTTAGATTCGAATTTTCCAGTCTTTCCAGTTTTTTTTGACAGCTTCTAACAAAATTTTCAAACTAAGGTGAAACTCCAGACTTCTCGGCAGTGCTCCAGATGACTAATTTTTTTTCGAAAATTCCGCACGTAGTTTGAATACATTATTCTCCATCTATGCGCGAAATTTCATTCCAATTCAATCAGTAGTTTCGAAATTATAAGGAAAAAAATATTTTGAACCGCCATACTGAAAATTTCAAGTCCCTAGGCCCTGCCGTTCGAAAGTTATAATTTTCCATGGTTCTGGTCATGCGATCTGGACAAAATGTAGCTTTAAAATATAATTCTTCATTAAAATACAAAATTTCATCAAGATCGAATCCGTATAGTTTTGATATAATCAAGAAAATTACATTTCAAACGACCATATTTACGGAACCCCTAGTCTAATTCTACTCATTGATGAACGTGACCGCGACATTCGAGATCCACACCTATCCTGAAAATTTCAAGTCCCTAGGCTTTTCCGTTCAAAAGTTATAATTCTCTATGGTTTCTATGGTTCTGGTCATGCGATCTGGAAAAAATGTGGCGCTTGAATATATCATTTTCCATTGAAATACAAAATTTCGTCACGATCGAATTCGTATTTCTGAAATTATCGAGAAAACTAAATTTCAAACGATCATATTTAAGGAACCCCTCTTCTGATTTTGTTCATTGATGAAAGTCACCGGGACATTCGAGATCCACACCTATACTGAAAATTTCAAGTCCCTAGGTCTGTCCGTTCAATAGTTATAATTTTTTATGGTTTTTATGGTTTTGGTCATGTGATCTGGATAAACTTTTGCATGTAGATTGAACAAGTCATTCTCCATCTGTCTGCAAAATTTCATATTGATCGAATCTGTAGTTTCGCAGTGATCTGGGAACAAAATTTCGAAAGGCCATATTAACGGAACCCCTGGTGGAATTCTGCCCATTAACGAACTTAACCGCGACAATGAATGGAAGATGATTAATGGTTCAACATATACTTTCTACAAGATGGTTCAAGGGCACGCACAGCTGCTGAACTCCAGCCACTCCAAGGAATATATTCCCAATTTGAAGCAACTTAGCAATTAGCAACCAAATATAAAAAAAACATATAGATTAATGAAACTACTAACATCTTGAAGAATATTCTCAATTCCGCCAAAAGGAGACATGAAAAGTGTTTGTAGCAAAGAGATTGGACAATGAATGATTCATTTGATTGTTATTCATATTTTTGCATTATAATGGAGAATAAACTTTTATACTTCTTATGACACAGGAATAAAAGGGTACAAAAGAAAATTCACAGCAAACTTTCAACCTCATCGAACATCATGGAAAGGAAGAGTGATGATTTCTATAAGATTCATTTGATCTATGTCATTACTCACACTAAGGTAGAAGGTGTCCAGAGGAAAGTTAAGACTATTTAGAGCGAATTGTCAACCCTATCGAATCTGATGGGAGGAAAGGGGTAAGGGTAATTCTTATACTATTCATCAGATTAAAGGAAAGGGACACATAAGAAGTTAAGAGTTTATATATGGCAATCCAGAGTGGCTTCTTATCAGACAAGCAGTCAGATGATAAATTTTAAGGGTGAAATTCCTTTTCGTCCGGGAGAATTGAGGAGGACGGATTTTATTCGGAAGAAAAAAATCGACTCGTATTTTCCGCCATAATATTTATATTTTTTCGGATTATGATTTTCGAACGAGATTATAAATTCGAGCAAAAGATTTTTGAGCATATTTAGGTTGAACAATCCTCAACCATTTTCATAAGATAAGTCTGCATTCAGAAACATTGAGCTCACAAAGGAATTCAGAGGGAATATTTAATATTATAATGAGTATGTTGAAAACTATATGAGAATAGGTGGAATTCTGGTTATTCGCAAAATTATATCCCGAGAGTTTCAGAGTGCTTTATTGCCAGGAAAAGTAATTACCATGAGAATGAAGTTTTTCAATAATTCATTCAAATATTAGTTGAAACTTTTTCATGCTACAAACTGTGTTGAAATGTATTCTTTTCCGTGTCGTTACGTCATTTATTCTATCCTTAATGCCAAAAACAACAGTGAATTCAAATGCTGCTGTCTCTGTAGAACGACCAGACCTAAACCCATGCAGAGAATCAGAAATGACACTGTATTTACCCAAAAAATGTGTAATTCTCTTAAGAACTATATTTTCAATTAGGTACCTTGCAAATAACGCTCAGCATAGATATAGGTCGAGTTGCCTTAATTCTCAACTTCCCAACCTCACTGAATTATGAGAGAAGGGGTTCCCCGATATGCGAATGGAACGATCGACATCCTTGGTAGTTCTGAAGTGAGAACACCAAACCGGCATAACGGAAGTCTGTAACGTTATAATTTCACATCATTGTTTATTTCCACCATGCACTATGGAAAATTGCGAAATTTCACCTAACGCTATCATTTCTATTTTCAATGTTTGAATTCATTCCTCTTGGTACCTTATATATTTGTCATCTCGCTAATGTAATTGATATTTCCTGAATCTCCGTGCTTGAATTGGCGAATTCCGTTCCTTCTGTTTGTTTTGTTTTGGAATTTGTGAGGTTAACTGTAGCGTCCGTCATTGTCATTCCGTTAGCTTTTATGTCACGGATAAGATTTTTTGGCCTCTGCGTGTGATTTCCGGACTTATGCTTTTTCATGAATCATTCATTGATTTTCGGAGACCCAGTCCATAGCCTTCTCCTCCCCGTTCTTTCTTGAACGCTCGATATCTCAGCGATCGTGTAATTGATGGCATAATAAGATTGAATGAAACCTGCATCATCAAGCACAGAAAAATTGACTGTCGAGTCGATGGAGCCGAATATTCGAAGATAATTCAACAATATTAATGACAAAAACTCTGAAGACACCAGAGCACCCACAATATCCTTGAGGATGAATGGAGTGAGAGAGCATAAATTACACCCCTTACATTTTCAGACGTTTTCATTAGACAGTTTTGAATTCTATTCAAGTTAAATCAACAATGAGTGATGAGCATTTCAGAACGAGATATCTCCAGCAGTGTTCAAGTTTGATGAATTGTTCTTCGAATATTTCGTCCTTGTCTTAACGTAATTATTGATTGCGGAAGATTGCATCTCGGTTCAGTTCAGCAGCAACTCAGGATGTTCAAACCGATGAGTGATCCGAATTTGATGGATACTTACAAAAAAAAATTGGTGCTCTCAGTGAAAGTTCAGCAACTTCAATATAATTCATACGGAATGTTTGATCAAATTCAAAAAATGATTGAATTTCCTATCCAAAGTATTGAAAATTCGAGAAAAGCACTGAGCTGTTGCGCACTCGTTTCTTGTTTCTGTGTACAAAAACTGCCTTTGGTGTTCCTTATCAGTATGATAAATAACTGAGGATTCAGTAATTAACTCAGCCTACGATTTTCACTAGTTTACAGTAGAGTTTACAAAATCACTACACGTGTTTCGCCATTACCGAGGCTTCATCAGGTGATGAACTTGTTTGGAATAAATACACACTTCCTTACGGCTGTATCATTATTTTTTCGTTAACCTGTCGTTACGGTTAAACAAATTCAACAAAGGAAAATTATTTTATTCCATCTGGTCGTTAGTCATAGTTAGTAATCAGGGGAACAAAACTTTGAACGGCCATATTTACAGAACCCCTAGTGGAATTTGGCCCATTAACGAACTTAACCGAGGCATTCGGGAACTGAACCCATACTGAAAATTTCAAGTCTCTAGGTTGATCCGTTCGAGAGTTATCGTGCTTACGGACGGCCGGACGGACAGACTCGAATTTTCCGACGGATTCGTCATCAGTGAGTCGAACATAGTCGATTGAGACCATTTTCGGCTCAAAATTCGAATAATATCGACATCGTGACGAAATGATATAGCCCTCGTGTAAGTAGTACGAGCGCTCAAAAACCGAAAAGTATAACAATTTCATAGCAATTAGTCGAGTCCTTTTGGATTTTCGGATTCTTTCCACTAACAGTTAATGTTGAATTTCAATGCCAACCAATAGAATTGGGTCGGATATTGGTTTTTTCCTGAGTAAGCCTTCAACACTCACGCCAATAATCTAATTTCCTCCGATTAATGCAGAAATACATTTTTTTGGCTGCTTGATTCTGTAATCGCGGTTGCCAGACAAGCTAAAATTCTTATGATTTTCAAGGAGCACTTCACACCTATCTATTCATGTTGAAGTCAGAACATTCAACTTTTAATCACTTCGACCTTCCTGTTCACACCTTGATATTTTTCCAGAATAAGAGGTTCAATTCCACAAAGTGGAATTATGGTTTTCTTTCAAAAGTGAGGTTTTTTTTTTGACAGGTGATAGAACTCATCAGAATCGAAATTCCAAAAATCCTTCATATAAAATAATCGTCTATACATTTCGTTTTGCAACCATTGTTATAACACAAGAAAACTTATCAAAAAAGTAAATGGGGGCGCTTCGCGCCCCTGCGTTTTCGACTAGAAGAATCGGGCTTTCCGACGGTACCCGAACATCCCCTATTTCGACTCGCAAATGTATGAAAATAACGTTCGGAAATGTCGAAAAACGAGAAAAACCCTAAAATTGCCGCGAAACTATTCATAAGGACATTTAACTGAAACTTCAAGGGCTCCGCCGAGGGTCGATCTTCCAGCTCGAAGGACGTGAGGCCCCAATAAATTATGTGGCGTTTCCTATTTTTCTACCATTTTCGTAAGAACTCGATTTGAAGAAGGCCATGTTGTTGGTATGTTGTTTAGGTTCACAGATTATTTTCCTTTATTTCGCTTGTTTACGTGCACCTGAAGTAAGGTTGTCTATGACAGATATGGTACGAACCAAACTTCAAGCCGAATTGCCACTCGGCCAGCGAATTGATTACGAATGCAGCTTGAGGTCATAAAATCGAGGGATGAAATTGAAGAACAATTCTTTGTGGTGAATCTTTTCAACATAAAATCATGATATCTCCAACTAAATCGGTTTGTTTTCGGCGAAAAATAGATCTTTTCTCGGGAAGAACGGCGAATTTCATGTATGTTTTGAAAAATTTTGCGAATTATTGAAAGGAATCAAGATGATATGGAAATAATAAACCTTTGCAGCGATTTCAGAATATACCCAACTCACAAGGTAACTGTGTAAAAATTTCAATGAGGGTTAAACATTTTTTCCCTGAACGATTCCAAAGGTTCATTATAGAAAATAATAAAACAAAAGATTATCTATCCATAAAACGCACATCTGTTGCGATATCTCAGAAATGGCTGTTGGAAATTTTCCCTATCAATTCCACTTGATACGATTGATAGGGGTCTGGTTTGTATGAAGCGATGCTTGCTGAAAATGACAGTCAACAGATGCCCAAGAATAGTATCTGTTTCTCTATGATAGCAATTGAATCTTATCTTCCGAAGGAGCTGAAATCACTTCAACACATATCGGACATAAGCCTTCCCGGACCTGAGGATTCACAGCTATTCTCACAGTAACGAGTGAGATGAACTTTTGTAAAGCTTCTTTTATTGCTTCAACGGCGTTGGACCTAGTGAAGAATTTGTCAGGTCTCCGTAACGAAGTACTAATCCACATCCGATTGATTCAGGGATCGGTTCAACAGAAATGGATTTGTGTTGAAAATACCTCTTCACATGTTATAAATAAAATGAACGGAAAAAATGGGTAATTGGGTTGGGGATGAATGAAGGACAATATTGATGAATGAGATATTGAATAATGGGTGGATCGTCATGCTCGAAGGCGTCAGCATTCAATATATTTTCGAAGCATATATGCTTGAAATTAAACGATTTATGTAATCTTGAGTAAATGTCATCCCAGGATTCTTGGATTCGATGAAGAAGTTCAATTAGGTTATTTGGTGGTTGGGGTAAATTACCCATTCGATTGCACTCCCATAACAACACGACTTCCAGAACATTTTTTTTGAGTTCTGGGTAGATTGGATATAGTTCTGGAGTTCCTGATACTAATTTTGAATAGTTCCAGCTTGGATAACATACAAAAAACGAATGAAATCATCTTTCGAATGGCATAATAAAACAGGTATGCTCCTGGGAAAAAAAAACTTTGACGGCGCCGCGACGCCTGGCGTCTTTTGCTACTGTATTAGACCAAAAACATAAATTGTCATAAAAAAATTACGAAAAGCACTGCCGTGAAGGCAGGAGCTCTTGAGCGCTCGTACATGCACCTTGTAGGTAGATTCACATTCTCCAGTTTTAGAAACCAATTGGAAAGATTCTGACAGCTGTCAAAGAAAATTTCAAACTTAGGCGAAAATCCAGACTTCACGTCAGTGCTTTAGGTGACCAATTTGTTTTCGATATCTATGGTCTTGGTAATGCGATCTGGACAAAATTTCCCACGTAGTTTGAATACATTATTCTTCATCTATGTGCGAAATTTCATTCCAATCCAATAGGTACTTTCGAGATTATCAGGAAAAAAAAAGTTTGAACGGATATATTCACGGAACCCCTAGTATAATTTTGCTCAATGATGAACGTGATCGCGAAATTCGCGATCCGAACCTATCCTGAAAATTTCAAGTCCCTAGGCCTTTCCGTTCGACAGTTATGATTTTCTATGGTTTCTATGGTTCTGATCATGCGATCTGGAAAAAATGTAGCTCGAATATATCATTCTCAATTTAAATACAAAATTTCGTCACGATCAAATTCATAGTTTTGAATTTGTCAAGAAAACTGAATTTCAAACGACCATATCTACGGAACCCATAGTCAAATATTGCTCATTGATTGACGTGACCGCAACATTTGAGATCCACACCTATCCTGAAAATTTCAAATCCCTAGGCCTTTCCATTACAAAGTTATAATTTTCTATGGTTTCTATGGTTCTGGTCATGCGAGCTGGACACAATTCTGCATGTAGCTTGAACACGTAATTCTCCATCTGAGTGCAAAATTTCACCACAATCGAATCTGTAGTTTTGAAGTAATCAGGAAAACAAAATTTCGAGCGGCCATATTTACGGAACCCCTGGGCGAATATTGCCCGATAACGAACTTAACCGCGGCATTCGAGATTTGAACCTACCCTGAAAATTTCAAGTTTCTAGGACATTCCGTTCGAGAGTTATCGTGTACACGGCCGGACGGACGGACAGACTCTAATTTTCCGACGGATTCGTCATCAGTGAGTCGAACATAGTCGATTGAGACCATTTTATGCTCAAAATTCGAAGAATACAGACATCGTGACGAAATGATATAGCCCTCGTGTAAGTAGTACGAGCGCTCAAAAAACACAAAGCATATCAAATTCCCCCCAATATGAGAATAACTCGGATACCAAAGTTTTGAAGCAAGTACACAATTATTTCCATTATTTTTGAACCCTAGATGTCTTCATTAGGCAAAGTACCAATACATTGACGTTTTTTCGGCAAAACTGAGAGTAGTTTCAGTTCAATTCACGATTCATTTGAAAAGGCAATCAATGTCATCCCATTTCACGGTATTTTATTTCATTTTTGATTTCTACATAAAAATTTTTATGGACTCTTTTCATATTTTCGAGGCAATAAGCCTAGTTCAATCGAAATAATGAAGTTTCGTAGAAAAATAAAATCAGCAAAATTGATCGATTTGGAAAAATTTATCGAATTCAATAGATAATACTCGGATATTTCATAATTATAATCAGTATAACCATTGAGGTTATACTGTCTCTGTGCTTCTGAACAAACCGATTGGCCGAAAGGGAATAGTCCATTATTGGTATTGAGGGAAAGAATTTTGAATAATTTTGACGTTTTCTCAAATTAAGTTGATACCTATTATTATTGTGATTGTTTTGCTGAAAAAGATGAATTCAGATAGTGAAGACGAATTATTATTTACCCTTCAGAAATAAGAAAATCAGCCAATGTAACCATACCGAATTTATTGCCCAAAAAATTTCAAAACAAATATAAAGGTGTACACAACAATTTTCAAGATTGGTGTAGCAGTAAGAATATGAAGTCATCGTTTACAGAGAATGTTCTTTTGGAATATTTCAGTGAATTCAGCACTAAATATAAATCATCGCCCCTATGAACTTTCTACTCCATGCTAAGAAGCACAATCGCCATAAATAATGCATTGTTATAGGTAACAATCGAGATTTGTAAATAAAGTTCTTTCTCTGTACTTGTATCTTAGTATTTATTGTTATAGTCGTAGATAAAGTATAGTATTCAACTTGCGGTAATCGTCATAACTAACTTGATGAATTACAGCACTCGCCCTCGGCTCGTGCTGCAAACTTCATCTGCGTGAGTCATGACCTACATTACCGCAAGTTAAATAATATACTATTATGTTATATGAATAATTGATGTTATAACTCAGTTACCCTCATGATATTATATTTTCTAAATTTATACATCTTATTTATTTCATTCATTCATCATGTTGAGAATTTCATTCTCTTCCGAGATATTCATTTGGAAACATCAAAAATTGAGATACTGTATAAGAAATTTTCCGTAAATTTCATCAAATCTATTTTAACACCATTCATAATTTACAATTCGTCTCGTTCAACCGAATAGAAATATTTCGGCCCCTTCTTGGCGTCACTGGGATATCAATGAACACTCCCTACTAAGTGCAAGCATCATCTGATCGCTTACATCATAGTTTGATCCCGAAAAATATTTCATGTTTTCATTCCTATATTTTGCAGGAAATAATTGATTATCTCATAAATAATTTCGATGAATTCCATTCTGTAGTGTCCGTCCAATACAAACCCCTGGGTTGTTTTCTTTAATACTTTTTAGGATGACGGTAAACATTGGGACATCCTGTATGTAGACCGACTTGCGAAGTCAAGGATAAGGTCGCAATTTTCTCAGTTAATACCATCGTTCCACCGTTTACTCGCAGTTATTCGCTTCGGTTCAAATATTGAAAGAGCTGTCAGTTTTCCCGCCCTGAAAAAAATCTATTTCTTCGCGACTCGAACTCGCTTCGCACAATTATATTCTTTTGTGGGAAAAAAATTTGAAACTTGCTGTGAAAAAAACTACAAAGGAAACATTGATATGGCGTTGATGCTCAGATGAAATATGGATTGCCATCTGATAATATATGGGAATTGACTCCATTGCTGGATCTCATTGTGAAGGACTTCGCTATTCCCGAGAATTCAGGATTTAGTCCTGGTTTACTGAGCCGCTAAAATCGAAACATTATTTCTTCGAATGGGGCTAGTTTTTCAGGGCAGGATGATATACTGCTTTGGCTCCAAATACCGTTCCAATAGCTTTCAGCCGCCATGAATCATTTCGTATCCAGTCGGACCGAAAGGTGTCTTGAAATACCATTCGGTTTATTTCAGGACGTACTTTTTCTCAAGACATGATATCGAACCGATTGGTTTATTATTATCGAAGAAAAAATTCGCTCAGCTGAAATTTACAATCTCTACATTAAGCGGTATATTAGAAAAATGTACCATCGTAACTTGCGAGGCAGTGTCTGCTTCTTCTTTGTTCATTATTTGAAATATTGAGTAAGATTTAGATTTAGATTCTGATGGGGGTTTAATTGCACTGTGACCTTAATGTCTTTTGTGTCCCCCAGAGCTGTTTTCGCCGTTACCTAGCTCGCCCACCACTTCCAGATTTCCAATTAACTCCAGTATCTGGGATAGTTTCGAGGAGGTTACTTCTATGAGTCTCTTGTTCAAAGCATTTCTAGGGATGGCTACGCATTCCTCCCCGCCACAAAATCTGCATTCTTCTTTTTCTGTTAGAATCCGTCTCATGAGGTGCTTCCTAAGGCGGCAATGCCCTGTAAGGAATCCCGCGATGAGGTGTAGCATATTCTTGCTGAGATCCAGATACTTCTAAGATCTCACAGTTTGAAAGTTTCGAAGAAACTTTTTTGAATGATTCCATCCAGGGAGATTCCGCCAGAGTGTTTCTCTTTCTTTTACCCCAGAAAGGTTCTGGACCAATGAAAGGAGTTTGTGCTTTTTTTCTGGCAAGTGTGTTAGCCTATTCATTTCCTTTGATTCCTGAGTGAACAAGAACTCAGACTAAACAGACCTTGTTATTCTTGCCTATTTCGTTAAGTTTTCTTCGGACCACCAACACCATCTCAGAATAGATGATATGAGAGCTCAGTACTCCAATTGCAGCCTGACTGTCGAAATGAATCGCTATGTCCCATTTCTGATAGTTTCTTACTAGGTTCATTTCCACACATCTTTCTATTGCAAGTATTTCTGTCGAAAAGACGTTTGGTACCAAGCATTCGGTACCAGCCCTGAATACTCCAGCGCCAGTCCCTGTCTTGGTTTTAGGACCATCTCTGTACCATTTGATGTTTTTTTTTTGAGAGGGTATTGTGGGTTTCCTTTCCTAATCTTTTTTTTTACTTGGCATCATAGTGGAGGTTTATTTGATGCTAGTTTTCCTTATTATCTCGTCACTGGGAATGTCCGCTGATGAGATGTATTCGGTCAGAGAGGAACAGGTTTTCTTATTTCTTATTACCTCACTGCGGGTACCTTCCCTGGATAGTTTTAGGATGGCCTCATGGGCTAATCTATCTATCACAAGGTGATCTGTGCGTGAGATCTGTAATGATCTCCAATGCCCCAATTGGGCACTTTCTCATAGTTTCAGTGATACAAACATAGGCTTACCTTTGTATTCTATCAAGGGTTCTACTCGTGCTGTTCTGACTTGTCTTGGCATGCGAGACTATTGCCCCATAAGTTCTTATCAGTCTCACAATCATGACGAAGATCCATTGCAGTATTTTTTGGTTACATCCACAAGTCTTACCAGCCAGACCTCTGCACGCCACCAAGGCCTTTGTTCTTTTATAGTTATCTACTTCTTTCTCCATCGTTTTCAGTAGAAACGATGTTAAGCAATTGACTCCGAAAGATCGGGGATCAGTCCCATCTTGCTTCCATATTTTTGGTATGAAGGTTACTTTAGCCCTTCTCCATATTCTGGGTATATGAGCCAATGCTTAGTTTTAGATTTAATTAGGCAAGGGGGTGACATTTCACTGCGACCTCGAGATCTATTGTGCCCCCCATCAGAGCTGTTTTTGCAAATACGCTACCTACAGCTCGCGCTCCAGCTCCAGAGCTCCAACAAATTCCAGTATCTGAGAACGCTTCAAGGAGGTTAAATCCTCGTTCCTCCTGTAATTCTCTTGTCCAAGACATTCTTTGCACTGGTTTGCAGTGGCGAGGCATTCTGTAACCAAGTGAACAGGAATTTCCTCCTCTTCCCCACAAAATCTACACTCGTCAGTTTCTGTTGAGCCCAATCTCATCATCTAAGGCGACAATATTCTGTGAGGCCAGTGAGGAGGTGTAACTTATTCTTACTGAGATCCAAATATTTTTTGGATCTTGAACTTCTAGAGTTCCGAAGCAACTTTTTGGAGCGATCCATTCCTGAGAGATTCCTCCAGAGTGCTTTTCTTTCAGTCTCTTCCTTCTTCAAGAACTCTTTCTTATGGGTGCATTTGCCTATGCCACAGAAAGGTTCTGGGCCAGTAAGTGGCGTTTGTGCCCTCTTTCTGGCCATTGTATTGGTCTCTTCGTTTTCTTTGATTCCTGAGTGACCAGGAACCCAGACTAAAGACCTTGTTTTTCTTGCCCACTTCATTAAATTTACTCCGGCACTTCCATATCTGCTTTGAGTCGATGA
The DNA here is from genome assembly GCA_963966015.1 of Aphidecta obliterata. Classification (NCBI taxonomy): domain Eukaryota; kingdom Metazoa; phylum Arthropoda; class Insecta; order Coleoptera; family Coccinellidae; genus Aphidecta; species Aphidecta obliterata. The sequence continues at coordinate 8,591,237 of OZ014436.1, forward strand.
TACAGAAGTTCAGTGCTTTTATAGTAGCTTGACATCAGAATGGATCACAATGTCACACCCTTGATAGTTTCTTTCCAGGTTTATATCTATGCATCTGTGTTTAACAGCCTCTTGTAATCTTCAGCAGATGGAGGAAAATCTCCTTCATTCCTTTCTGCAGGAGTACTGGGAATATTCCATCTACTCCTGGTGATTTAAACGGTCCGAAGGTGTTCATTGCCTATTGTAACCGTTGCCTTGTATATATTCTTTAATCAATATTCCAGTCTTTCTTGCGAGGATTCTTGGTTTGAGTTTCTGTCAGTGCTAATTATGGGTTCCCTACCTGGGAAGTGTGTTTTGAGAAGAAGGATCAATCCTTCTTATTTTTCTTCAGTATATGACCCGTCTGGCTTCTTGAGCGACACTGTGGGGTTGGTTCCCCCCTTTTCAATGACCTTTTGCACCTGGTTGATGTGGAAATGGAAGTGATGTTTCCACAAAAGGATTGAAAATAAAGTCTTTTGACATTCCTGATCTCCTTGTTATACTGAGTAAGCCTTCTGGTGTACCCCTGCCAATTACCATTTCTTTTGGCCCTATTGAGAAGCTGACAGACCTCCGATATGAGGTTTGACAAGTTCTCGTTCCAGCAAGCTGCTTCCTTGCTTGTTCGAACTTTCCTTGATGTGTCGCTCGGTAAGGAAGAGCGCACGTGCAAACTCTCGCGCAGTCGTTCTTTATTATTACTTTTGTCGGCGTATCCCCAGATTTGCCCAAGTTTATCATTATATATTTGCCTCATATTGGATAAGTGGTTCACAAATATTGGACGACCAGGTCAGTATGAATTTTCGTGCTGAGCAAGTATGTTTTCAGATCTGCCCTTGATATTATAATATACTGATGTCGATTGCTGTTTAATGTCCAAAGTTACATTTGAATTAATGATTGAAGAATTTTCCAATATTCTCATGAACTGAACTCAGAACAAATTATTTTGGTCGTATCGCTAGATTCAATGAAGAAATTGCTAAATTGGAAAAACATTCACGGATATGTCGTTCCAGCTAACACAAAAAGTCCACTTTCGTTCACACTATTCCTTTTTGATGTATTTCATTAATAAAAGATCTCAGGCATGTTGTTCCTACATTGGAGTAGTGGAGCGATAAAGTTTTCATGGTGGTAATCCCAGAATCAACCGATATCGAACTTCTGTAATTGTTTTTCCTTCTGAATACGTAAAAAAGTTCTGGCTTTATTGTCGTAAATAAGAGAGGCAAAAAGGACGTCAGGGATTTAGGGAGCTTAATCTTTCTTTTTATGGGGATCAATGAAAGGGTGGCTGCTATCTTAGTAATTCCGTCATTCTATCATCTTAGATAAAAACGTTTCTTTCAGGATGGTGAAAAATCTGATAGAGAGAAGTGTTCAAATAGATTAATTTATTCTTAATGACGCAACTTCAATTTTAATATCCGAATGAGAAATTGAATTCTGAAGTGGCAATTGAGAATCTAAACGATTATTGAATTTTTGATTTATTCATTTTTGATGAATCCTTGGCTAGGGTGAATCGGGTTGAAACTTCGTTGTTTTATTTTGTGCACGCTCTAGGGCACTTCGGATAGATTTAGGCACAAATGGACTTTTATTCTTCCAGAGTTTGTTTTTGATGCGGGTGTACCACGACAAACACTTCACATCTCGAGAAAAATAAACCAATATTAATAATCTGTTTTCGGCATTTTTGATTTTTCCCGAAAATTAGAAACAAATTATTTTCCATGGTTATTGTGTGGAATCTGATGAGGAATCAGAGTAAACGTTTCTTCAATCATCACAGAAAAATAACCCTGGAATTGAATAGAACGCTAAATTGAAGGACACTTAACGAAAGACAATGAGGTTCTTCGTAGTGCGACAAGAAGATGATGCAATGGGTAATCTACGAGTAAATACTGTATACGAACATCTCAAAGTCATGTTCGCAATGTTGGCAATTTTTTTGGCACAGAAAATGAACGATAAAACGAGGGTCCACACAGCGGAAACACTGATATTTATACCGCAATAAAGATCATTTCTGTTGGATTTTTTTTCGAGCCCGTGAAAAGACTGAAACTTCTGAGGGATTTGCGGATTTTCAAGCAAAAATATTCGGGCGAGACTTGGGAAGTGGATTATTTGCCTCTCCGGAGTCAAAATTCCCAGAAATATGCAACATAAAGATATGAATTTGGGGTTTGTATATATTGCCTCCTGTTATTCATCCGCACCAGGCCAGATATCGATTGGGGCACAACATAGTGGCGAAAGAATTTTTATTCAAAACACACATCTCACGGAAGGAAACCCCGTTCTCGTCTGGACGAACAAACGGAAGTGTTCGATGCCCGAATTCTGGTGGATGAGTTCGACTGATCCCGTTCTTATTTTTATCAGAATTCTTCAGTCATTCGAATTCAGTACAAAAATATCTCATGGAAAACGTAAAATTCATAAATAATATCGTTTTCTCTTTCCATATTGCATATCTGAACTCATACCTTGATCAAACCACTGGAAAATTGGTACAATTGCAACCATTACAAAATCATAGCAAATTTCCCAAACTCTACTTGAAATTATAAAATATATAAAAGTGCCATGTGGAAACGCATATTTCGCGATTGGTTTTCTCATATGACGCTCCGAATTAATTCCTATTCAAAATATTCCTCTCTGTTTGTTCCCTGAAAAATTTTAATCGATATGAATTTCTGCCTTCTTCCCGAACTCCCGATTGAATCGATTCAATATCCACCGCTTCCATTTCAGGACCAAGTTTTCATTAACAAAGAAATTTGTCTCGGACGAATTCCCAATATATCTCATAAGGAGACTTCGAATCCTATTAGGTCTTTGCTTTCTGATGTGGAGATAAAATTTTAGGTCCGAGTATTATGGACGAGCATTATACACATACGAAGATTTGGGAATATTGGATGGACGGTTATATTGATGTTGGGATACGGTGAAAATTCGGTTTGCGGAGAATGTTTTCGAGATGGAAATTAAATGAGCCGACTATGTTGTGAGACTCCGAAATATGTATTCGAATCTCAAGAAGGGAGGTCTAATTATCCCAGAAATGTTGGTGTGTTATTAATTGGAAGTTTGAATTTTGAATGTTTACATGAATAGGCATATCGTTGTGTATTGAACTTGATTCAGTCATTCGGACTTTTCTTCTCTTAATAAAAACGGTGTGAATCCTCAATAATATTTTAATTCCTCTTATTCCCGAGAATTTAACAATACTAATCAGAATGGCTCTAGACTGACGAAAGTATAAAAATAACGTTCATTACATCACAGAGTTCTTTCTCTGATGATTGATTTTCGTATGCAAAGCGTTAGCGTTGCCATCGGAAGTTCGAGATTGAGAAAAACTTCAGGCAAGACCAGGCGAATTTGTTCCGATTGCTGCCATTGCTCCATTTGATCAGTGGGATGAAAATGAATCGGGAATATTGGCAACGTTTCCCCAAAATGTATGCAAAGTGGTTTGGAGTTCCCTGACTACCCTATAATTCGAGCCTGACGGTTCTGCAAAACTGAGTCTATAATGGAAACTGAATGGCGAGAACTCTTTCGTGTTTATCCTTCCCTGAAATTCATGCGATCCTCCTTGGTAAAATTATTATTTCTTGGAATATCTACAAAGGAAATCTTAGAACACCCAAAGTTTCTAATTGTTGAATATACAGATTGGATTGATTTCGTCGATGCTTGATGAAAATCCATATTTACTTAGTATCAACTTAGCCTACGATGTTCACTAATTGAGAGATTTACAAAACCACTGTTTCGCCGATTAACACGTGTAGTGGTTTCGTGAAACTCTCAATTAGTGGAAATCGTGGGCTAAGTTGATTAGTGAATACTAAGTTAAATTGTATATTCGAAATATAAAGACCATGCAGATACGATTATCAAAATGTATCTCGAACATTTCTGACCTTTTTGCGCGCTTGTTTCCAGCAGTCAGAGCGTTATAATTTTCTCGAACTCGAAGTCAGTCGGGGACTTGGGTTAAGTCCGTTGTTCGGAAGTGGAAAAACTCGGGAAGAGCCCGATCTGTGATCGGGAGTGAGTGGTGCGGAAGTAGAGAACTTGGGAGAGTTAGTTTTTGGAAAGTAGAGAACTCGAGAGAGTTAATTGTTTTGAGTCGGGGACTCGCATTAGGGGTAGTTGAACGTCGGGAAGAGGCCACGATAGTTACAGAATTTTAGGTTCACTTTTCGATTTAGAAGTAGTTGCTCGCGCGTAGAGAACTCACTGAGAGGCAATCGTACGGGGTTCGAAGTTGTCCACAACAGTCCACAGCAGAAGCTTTGAATTTGGAATCCTGGATTTTCGGGCATTTGCAATAGCATATAAATTTTCGGAATTTGACATTCATCATTCGTTTAGTCGCAGAGTATTGTGCTATCTTTGTTGCAAGGTTACAGGATGATATATTAGCGTTGATTTCGTTGAATACAAACAGAAAAGAGTGGTTTCTCTTACTCCATTTAATTCATTCATTTTTCTCTTAGAGAGAATGTCAACTTTGAATAAAAAAAACTTTGAATAGGGCTTTTACCATAACTTTTCAAACATATAATCGTGGCCATGCCGTGGCTTTCAGAAAACATTATTCCACAAAAATTTAATTTCTAAGGTTCCTTTCAATTCATTCTAAGAATGTTTGGAATGGGTTCTTATGAAATTTATATGAAATCTATCTCGGTAAATGGAGATATCGTAGAATGGAATCCCGAACTCAAATACCTGGGAATTATTCTCGACAGGAAGCTTCTATGGAATAAGCATGTTGAAATCACTGCTAGTAAAGCGACAGGGGCTTTAATGGCGTGCAGAAGCCTTACCGGTAAAACTTGGGGTTGTGACCCTAAAAAACTGCGATGGATGTACGTCATTATTGTGAGACGAATAATAACTTATAGGGCAGTAGTCTGATCTGCTAAGACAAGGCAGACAAGCGCGAGGAAAATACTCGACAAGGTACAAAAGCTTGCCTGTGTTTGCATCACTGGAGCTATGAGAACGTGCCCGATAAAAGCACTTGAGGTCATAACATATCTCACTCCTAGTGATCAATAGGGTAGCCCATGGTGCTTTCCTTAAAATATCACGGGAAGGTAAAGGGAATAAGATAATTAAAAGTCAGGGAGCCTGTTCCTTTCTGGACAAATACATTTCATCAGCCAACCTGCCTAGTGATGTTATGATTACGAAAGTAAGCTTTGAGAAGAACTCAAACACTATGCTATGTAAAAAGGAAGAATTGGAAAAGGAATACATTACCCGAAATTTCAAAGTGAACACCATTAAAAGGTATACAGATGGTTATAAAACCAAGATGGACGCCGGCGCTGGATTATACGGGGCAATAACCAACTGTACACTATTGTTATGCTCCTACTCGAGTGTTTTTCAGGCAGAAAAACTTGCAATCAAAAGATGCATAGATAACCACCTGGAAAAAAACTCTCAAGCATGTGACATTGTGATCCATTCTGATAGTCAAGCTGCTATCAAAGCACTGAACTCCTGTATCATCGACTCAAAGCTGATATCGGAGTGCCGGACTTAATGAAGTAGGGAAGAACCAGGGTTCCTGGTCACTCAGGAATCGAAGGAAACGAAGAGGTCAATACACTTGCCAGAAAGGGAGCACAAACGCCACTTACTGGCCCAGAACCTTTCTATGACATAGGCAAATGCACCTTTGAGAAAGAGTTTTTGGAGAAGGAAGAGACTGAAAGAGAAGCACTCTGGAGAAATCTTCCAGGAATGGGTCATTCCAAAAAGTTCCTTCGGAACTTTGAAAGTGCAAGATCCAAAAAGTATTTGGATCTCAGAAATAACGAGTTACGCCTCCTCACTGGCTTCCTCACAGGACATTGTCGCCTAGAAAGCATATGATGAGAATGGGCTTAGCTGAAACTGACGAGTGTAGATTCTGTAGGGAAGAGGAGGAAACTCCTGTTCACCTGATTACAAAATGCCTCGCCACTGCAAACCAGTGCAAAGAATGTCTTGGACAAGAGAATTACAGGAGGAACGAGGATTTTACCTCCTTCAAGCCCTCGACGATGCGGCGCAGGTGCAATGCAAGAATGAATGTAGAATGAAAGGGAGCTGTAAAAGTTGACTGAAATAGCCTTAGGCGATCTTCTTGTTCGCAGAGCGTACAGTTCATGACAGATCTTGGATTCTGAGTGAAGGGGCATCAGAAGTTTGGCATGCGCGATGCGTCTTGATCTAGGATCGTCAATTCGAACAGACCTAATGATTTCCTTCATAAATATCCATCAGAAACGTCAACTTCATAAATTTCAATAACGATAGAACTAATGTGAACATTTCGTTAATTGATCAAATGACGTATCACACACAACAATATTTTCGAACACTTCGCAAACATCCAGCATAATTGTTGATTAATTTCTGTGGAAAGTTAATTGTGTTGCGAGGAACACGAAATCCAAACAAAAGCGCCGGTTTTGATACGCCACGCGCCTCACGGCTTCAATGTGGCATTTTTTGCAACAAGTTATTATTCCGATAGTAGGATAATGAGATATGAGTTTGATGAGATTTTGATGCAATATGCAATGAGCTTATATTCCAAATTATGAGATAAATATACCGTGGGCCGTAGAAAGGAGGGGTCCAGTTTATTTCAATATTTGTTCTTATCAGATTGAGAAAAGTAGACCTTCAGGATTTCAAAATAATCGTATTGCATACTTATACGTTTTGAAAGTATTTCCTGGTTTATTGCATTTTCACCAACAGCGCATTTTCAAATGATTCTCTCCTAGTTGAGGGAGTCATCGCAAAAAGACTCAATGAAGAAACAGAAGCGCTGAATCTGATATCACAGAAACAATTTGGATTCAGAAGGAATCATTCCACACAACTTCAACTGTAAAGGATGAATGCATATGTCACTGAAGGATTTCAGAATAAACAAGCCACATGATTTGTGCTATTGGATGTCGAGAGAGCCTTCGACCGAGTCTGACTAGAAGGACTTGCCTGCAAGATGATGATGACAGGCTACACTACCAAAACCTGCAAAATAAGAAGAAACTACCCGAGGAACAGGAATTTTTATGTCAAAATAGATAACACATTATCTTCCACCAGACAGGTAAAAGCAGGAGTGTCCAAGGTTCAGTTCTAGGACCACCACTGTTTAACATCTATATCTACGATTTTCCCCAAAACACGAGAAATCTGCTAGCCCTTTATGCAGACCACACGGGAATAGTCTTCAGACATCGTCGACCAGACGTTATATACAGAAGATTGCAAGAAGCACTAGAAGATTGAGAAGAATGGTTCATTAAACGGAAAATTCAAATGAATAGCAAAAAGAGCCAAGCTATTTTACTACAGAAGCGGAGACTTGAAATAAATTCGAACCTACGGATAGACGGAGAAGAGATTAAATGGGGAAATGAAGGCAAATATCTAGGAGTAAAACTAGATGAAGGGCTTACATGAAAACCATTTAAAATTACAATGAATAACAAACTCAGCAATGAGTAGCCTTTACTCACTGCTAGGAAGAAGAAGCCAAATGAACCAAAGCACGAAACTACGATGATCAAGTCAAGACCTCAACTAACATATGCTTCGGTGGCATGGAGCCATGCAGCCAATAGCCATATAGAGAAGATTCAAAAAACAGAAAATGAACTGATAAGAGCAGCAATCAATATGCCGTGGTTAGTAAGAAACCAACAAATCCACAGAGACTAAGAAGGGGAAACTTTGGCAGTTTCCAAAAAAAGAAGACCGAGAATATATTTGAGAAAGCAAGTCAACATCCAAATGATGTTGATGAGCTAAAAAGACGATTTGCCCACGATCCTGCAACAGATTGATTGAGTAAACTCAATTTCAAATATCAAGAGGAAGAGACTCTCCTGTGAAAGTCATAGGTAACACAATAATCACACAACAAAGATCGTTAAAGAGATACAAACAAAAAGGGTCAAAAGGTTGATAGACAATAGATGCCCAGAATCTAAAACAGCAGGTTAGGTTTAGTTCGAGCAGGTCGTGCTTCACAAGAAGTCTCACACTGTTCTATCTATCGGAGATAGTCCGTCCCTGAGGATTACCCCTGACTACAAAAAATAATGCTGTGATTACACTGTTTCTGTTGGCAAAGCCACGCCCTATGACAAAAATTAGGAGTGCGACAATTTTTTCTTTATTCGTGAAAAATATATTTCGGTCGTTCGATAATTGTTCAGTTCATTTTTGGACAAAAAAAGTCATGTGAGTATGGGCGTATCGAAAAATTACGTCGGCGTATTGATGTGAAAATGGAATTGGGAATGAAAAGTACCCTTAAAAATTACGAAAAGCACTGCCGTGAAGTCAGGAGCTTTTGAGCGCTCGTACATCCACCTTGTAGGTAGATTCGCATTTTCCAGTTTTAGAAATCAATTGAAGGAATTTTCGACAGCTGTCAAAAAAATTCTGAAACTTAGGCGAAACTCCAGACAAGATCGCACGTAGTTTGAATACATTATTCCTCAGCTAGGTGCAAAATTTCATTCCAATCCAATCAGTAGTTTCGAAGTTATCAGAAAAACATTTTTTGAACGGCCATATTTACGGAACCCCTGGTCTAATTTTGCTCATTGATGAACGTGACAGCGACATTTGCGATCCAAACCCACCCTGAAAATTTCAAGTTCCTAGGCCTTTCCGTTCAAAAGTTACAATTTTTTATGATTTCTATGGTTCTGGTCATGCGATCTGGACAAAATTACACATGTGGCTTAAACACCTCATTCTCCATTTAAGTGCAAAGTTTCATCTCGATCGAAAATTTGTAGTTTTCGAGTAATCAGGGGAAAAAAAATTTGAACGGCCATATTTATGGAACCCCTCGTGGAATTCTGCCCATCAACGAACTTATCCGAGGCATTTGTGATCTGAACCAACACTGAAAATTTCAAGTCTCTAGGTGGATCCGTTCGAGAGTTATCGTGCTTACAGACGGCCGGACGGACGGACAGACTCGAATTTTTCGACGGATTCATCATCAGTGAGTCGGCTCAAAATTCGAAAAATACAGACATCGTGATGAAATGATATAGCCCTCGTGTAAGTAGTACGAGCGCTCAAAAATGAAATTTGATTCGATTTTGTATAATTATTGCGGGTCCAAACAAAATTTATGGTTTATTTTTGAGCGCTCATTCTACTCACACGAGGGCTATATCATTTCGTGACAATGTCTGTATTTTTCGAATTATGAGCCGAAAATGGTCTTAATCGAAAAATTGTGACTCACTGATGACGAATCCGTCAAAAAATTCGAGTCTGTCCGGCCGTCCGACCGTATACAAGATAACTCTCGAACGGAACGACCTAGAAATTTGAAATTTTCAGGGTAGATTCGAATCTCGAATGCTGCGGTTGAGTTCGTTATTGGGCAAAATTCCACCGAGGGTTCCGTGAATATGGCCGTTCGAAATTTTGTTTTCCTGGTTACTTCGGAACTACTGATTCGATCTAGATGAAATTCACTCACATGAGGGAGAATGACGTGCTCAAGCTACATGCGAAATTTTGCCCAGATCGCATCAACAGAACCATAGAAACCATAGCAAAATTATAACTTTCGAACGGAAAGACCTAGGGACTTGAAATTTTCAACTGAAAATTGTGCTACAGTGAATGTAAATCAAAATGAAGATTCGATTCATTTGAAACAAATATATGAGGCGGAGCATCCCATCCATCGCAAAATTATATAAATTACTCATCAAAATGATAATTAAAGTCAAACCAATTCAATTAGTTTCCGTATCCGCAAATCATTTCAAGAAGAAACACAATTCCTGGAGGATTCCGCGAAGACGAACCGAATGAAGGAGAAACAACGAACGTAGATGTCTATTTAATTAATTTCCGTAGCATTAATCCCAAGCAATCTGTCAACACTAAGACAATCACTTATCACCAGGAGCATTCATTCAACATAGAACCAAACGAATTTCGATACGAATGTGACCGACTAGATATGGATAAAAGCCTTATTAAACGGAAGCATATGGTCCAAATGGCTTTTCTCTTGGAACAAAAGGAAGGCCCTTATTTGACGTGGATCGCGTCTAGAAGTCGTTGGCGCTAATATGCTCCAAATGAAAGGTATCAGATTTATTACGGAGCGATGTTGGAGTGAACCATCAAAATCTTCTTCTGGGCCAAACACAATCAATGTCCAGAATCCGAGATGAGATCGGAGAACCAACTCAAACACAGTTTGTATGATCATTTCACGATTTATCACTATATCACTAAGGGTTAATTTTATCAGAACGAGGTGAGACAGAACCATCTGACTGTTCATAAAGAATAATAAGTACATGAAAATATCAATATCCAATACAATAACACCGCTCAACTGATACAATGAATCCGTCAGCATCCCATTCCGTGTATCTTAGAGAAAAAACATGAGTAACTTATTGATTCGGTTCATTTCAACCATAATTGGTCAATTAATTCTGGATACATTCTAGTTGGTTCGGGTAATTTTCGATAGCACAGAGTAGTTGGATAATTGGCTTTACCACTAATGAAATTATACAAGGGAAAGTGGTCTACTCCACAAAATTGCATTCGCTTCTTTACAGAAATTTGAAATTGTGAATATGAATCCAGATATTTTCCATCCTACTCATTTGAGTTTAGATGAAACTGTCAGAACGTAGGCATATTTTCTCCAATTGTTGAAAATTATTGAGTACGTTCTATCTTGAAATCTTTGTGTTCAGTTTTAAAATTATTGAATGTTTTTTCGGGAAAATTTTGTGATCTGAATAAGTCACTAAGTCTCCACAGAGTGATTGAAATGGATTTATTATTATTTATTCAATCATTATGATGATTGATGAGGGGAAAACACGGAGTAGTCAGTTAATTTATCCATCTCTCAGCTGTTTCATTATTCAATAAATAGAATAGTGAAATTTCTTAATTGTTATCTAATTGAAAACGATTATTTTGTTTATCTGCTTCATCAATGAGCGCCTCCTTCCATTGAAATGTCTGTATAGAGATCAAAATAATATTGTAAGAACACAACTGATAATTTCGATTGCACTGAATAATTTTCTGTTTATTCTTTCTCGTTTTGAATTGATGATTATTCATACAAAAATGTTGAATTTATTGTGACTGAACCAGATTGTTTTAATTGAGTGAAATCAAGGACCATAGGGAATATTTTCCGCAGAAATTCCATTCATTCGTAAACGACTGTAATTGGTAGCGCGGAAAATGACCGAAATATTTGTCTTCCTGCGTATGAAAAAAAACAAACGTTGTCCCAAAACTAAAACATTCCGTCGTTGGTATTTTTTTATGCAAATTCAAGCAGTTAGCGACGGTTCTCAAAGTTGAGAAAAACAATAAAGGACGAATAGCGCGCCAATAAAGAAAATAAAAATGTAGGGGATGAAAACGTACCTAGATTGTCTCCGGAGACTGCGAGAACATGAAACAGAACCAAGACGATGAACGAAGTCATTTTAATCACAAAAGAATAAACATATCGCGAAACTGTTAATTTGTCACTGAAGAACGGCACGAGAACTGGGGTGATTATAAGATCGCTGTGCGTGGCGCCGAACCGAGCCATCCATCTGAGTACAAACCCCCGTAAGGTTTAAACCCGACTATGCTTACATCTCCCCGATTTGACGATGAGCGTTTCTGCGTCTGCATTGTTCCCGATTTCATCCGGAATATTCCGACCACATGAATGCCCGAGCTTCACGGAGGGATATTTATAATGTTTGTACCCCGAATTAGTCGATATTTTCTGGATAAAATGCCCTTAGTCTCTCAGTTTTGACAGCGTGGAACCATTAATAAAATTTCTTTGCATATGCACCGATAAATTTCGCAAAAACGCCGGCTTGAACGCCCACGCATTTTCCTGGACGCCGAAAAATTCCAGAGCGCTCACTCTCGCGGGCACTCTCCAGAAAGCCACTTCGCACAACCAGAATCCCGATTCCGGTGGATAGAGTCCCGTTACGTCAGACTTCAGCGTGATATCATCAATCTTTCGAAATTTCCGTTGTTGTATCATCCGCGGAAATGCTGAGCAGATATATAAGGGCTAGTCATTAGCCCCCGCAAGTGGAACCCGCAACCCTTCTCCGAAATGCAGCCTCACATTTTCATTACGACAGAACGAATGACTAGGCACCGATTCCATGCAACCTTGTTAGAACTGGGATCTGATCCTCTCTAATTCCAAGCTGGATAGGAGCAGAATTCTTTCAACAATATTCGAACGGATGATCCCTTCAATTGATCCATGAAAAAAACCCTGCAAATTTTACACAAAGCTTTATTAATTCCACATCACCTCGTTTCGTCTATTTCACGAAATATCCCAACTCAGTCGAGGGAATGAACCTGCAATATAAGGGCATTCCGGATCGAGATGGACGATTTATCTCAGTTGTAAATTCCAAACTGATATTCGGAATTCCATGTGTCATTCATTGAATAGAGTTTCATGGTGGAGGACATTCTATTTAGTTGCAATATATCAACATACATCTGGAATTCCATGATTTTTCTTGAGATAGAGGAATATGATTGAATTATGTGTCGCAATGCCATTTCAATTTTTCTTTGTATGCGTACCTAGTTATTACGCGATAATATGTTTGACTTTTTATAGTTGAAACTTTTTATGTCACTCAATATCTGAAATGTATCTGTATGTATTAGAAATTCACACTTCAGAGCAGCTGTATAGCATATCCTGTGATTCTACTTCTCAGGTGTAGCGAAAAAGTTGCAACATCTCAGCCAAACGAATTTTTCCATATTCATCTAGAGCCAGAAATCGTTCGTTTCGCGAGAAATGGAGAAACTTTTTCTTCGACCTCCAATATCTCTGATTTGGCGAATGCGATCGATTAAGGTATAGTGAAAAAGTTTCAACATCTCAGCCAAACGAATTTTTCCATATTCAGCTAATGCCTGAAATCGTTCGTTTCGCGAGAATGGAGAAACTTTTTCTTCGACTTCCAATATCTCTGATTCGGCGATTTCGATCAATTCAGGTGTAGTAAAAAAGTTTCAACATCTCAGCCAAACGAATTTTTCCATATTCAGGTAATACCTGAAATCGTTCGTTTCGCGAGAATGAAGAAACTTTTTCTTCAACTTCCAATATCTCTGATTTGGCGAATGCGATCGATTCAGGTGTAGTGAAAAAGTTGCAACATCTCAGACAAACAACTTTTTCAATTTTCATCTAATGCCTGAAATCGTTCGTTTCGCGAGAAATGGAGAACATTTTTCTTCGACTTCCAATATCTCTGATTTGGCGAATGCGATCAATTCAGGTGTAGTGAAAAAGTTGCAACATCTCAGCCAAACGAATTCTTCAATATTCATCTAATGCCTGAAATCGTTCGTTTCGCGAGAAATGGAGAAACTTTTTCTTCAACTTCCAATATCTCTGATTTCGCGAATGCGATCGATTCAGATGTAGTGAAAAAGTTTCAACATCTCAGCCAAACGAATTCTTCCATATTTAGATAATGCCTGAAATCGTTCGTTTCGAGAGAATGGAGAAACTTTTTCTTCGACTTCCAATATCTCTGATTCGGCGAATTTGATCAATTCAGGTGTAGTGGAAAAGTTGCAACATCTCAGCCAAACGAATTTTTCAATATTCATCTATTTCCTGAAATCGTTCGTTTCGCGAGAAATGGAGAAACTTTTTCTTCAACTTCCAATATCTCTGATTTCGCGAATGCGATCGATTCAGGTGTAGTGAAAAAGTTTCAACATCTCAGCCAAACGAATTTTTCCATATTCAGCTGATGCCTGAAATCGTTCGTTTCGCGAGAATGGAGAAACTTTTTCTTCGACTTCCAATATCTCTGATTCGGCGAATTTGATCAATTCAGGTGTAGTGAAACAATTGCAACATCTCAGCCAAACGAATTTTTCGATATTCATCTAATTCCTGGAATCGTTCGTTTCGCGAGAAATGGAGAACATTTTTCTTCGACTTCCAATATCTCTGATTCGGCGAATTTGATCAATTCAGGTGTGGTGAAAAAGTTGCAACATCTCAGCCAAACGAACTTTCCATATTCATCTAATGCCTGAAATCGTTCGTTTCGCAAGAAATGGAGAAACTTTTTCTTCGACCTCCAATATCTCTGATTTGGCGAATGCGATCGATTCAGGAGTAGTGAAACAATTGCAATATCTCAGCCAAACCAATTTTTCCATATTCATCTAATGCCTGAAATCGTTCGTTTCGCGAGAAATGGAGAAACTTTTTCTTCGACTTCCAATATCTCTGATTTCGCGAATGCGATCGATTCAGGTGTAGGGAAAAAGTTTCAACATCTCAGCCAAACGAATTTTTCCATATTCAGCTGATGCCTGAAATCGTTCGTTTCGCGAGAATAGAGAAACTTTTTCTTCGACTTCCAATATCTCTGATTCGGCGAATTTGATCAATTCAGGTGTGGTGAAAAAGTTTCAACATCTCAGCCAAACGAATTTCTCCATATTCATCTAATGCCTGAAATCGTTCGTTTCGCAAGAAATGGAGAAACTTTTTCTTCGACCTCCAATATCTCTGATTCGGCGAATGCGATCGATTCAGGTATAGTGAAACAATTGCAATATCTCAGCCAAACCAATTTTTCCATATTCATCTAATGCCTGAAATCGTTCGTTTCGCGAGAAATGGAGAAACTTTTTCTTCGACTTCCAATATCTCTGATTTGGCGAATGCGATCGATTCAGGTGTAGTGAAAAAGTTGCAACATCTCAGAAAAACGAATTTTATTAAAAAAATTATGGAAAGCACTGCCGTGAAGTCAGGAGCTTTTGGGCGTCCGTTCATGCACCTTGTAGGTTCATTCGCATTTTTCAGTTTTAGGAACCAATTGAAGAAATTTTCGGCAGCTGTCAAAAAAAAATTCAAACTTAGGCGAAACTCAAGACTCAAGACGTCAGTGCTAAGTGACCAATTTTGTTTTCGATAAGACGCTAGAATTTTCTACGGTATCTATAGTTTTGGTGATGCGAGCCCGACACGCACGTAGTTTGAATACATTATTCTTCATCTATGTGCAAAATTTCATTGCAATCCAATCATTTGTTTCGAAATTATCAGGAAAAAAATAGTGAACATTTCAAGTACCTCGGCCTTTCCATTCAAATGTTATAATTTTCTATGCTTCTGGTCATGCAATTTGGACAAAATGTAGCTTGGATATATCATTCTCCATTGAAATACAAAACTTCGTCACGATCGAATCCGTAGTTTTGAAATTATCAAGAAAACTTAATTTCGAACGACCATATACACGGAACCCCTGGTCAAATTTTGCCCATTCATTAACGTGACTGAAAATTTCAAGTCACTAGGCCTTTCCTTTCGAAAGTTATAATTTTCCATGGTTTTATATGGTTCTGGTCATGAGATCTGGACAAAATGCGTGTAGCTTGAACACGTCATTCTTCATCTGAGTGCAAAATTTCACCTCGATCAAATGAGCAGTTTCGAAGTGATCAGGAGAACAAAATTTGGAACGGCCATATTTACGGAACCCCTTGTCGAATTTTGGTCACTGATGAACGTGACCGCGACACGGTGTTTTCAAAAGTGAGGCTTTTTTTTACCAGCAATAGAACTCATCAGAATAGGTCGATATACCAAAAATCGTTCAACTAAAATATTCACTAGGGCCGAGTATTACAAAATCAAAGTTACCCGCAAATATGAGAATTTCCTAGCACGGATCCGTATTAAGTTCGTATTGATATTTAATTTTTCAGATATTTCCAGCTGTGTGAGGTCAGTATACGGGAGTTTATATCATCATTTATATGATGCGTAGGATGACTAAAATTAGGATCAATTTTATCGGTGAGTTTGTGAACCTTTTCAATCAGTAATTTTTCACCTCCTTAGTTTTAACTTTAAGAATAATAAGAATATTTCTGTTCAGGAAGAATCTTCTAATGAAAGTCGAAAAGGAATAAAAATTTGCGATAAATTGCGATGAATGAATGCCGAGAAAACAAACATCGCATGCATATGGCTCCTAACAGAGAGATTCATCCAGAGTGGGATTAAGATATTGATGCCCAAGATTTTTTTGCACTTTTGCCGAATTGAATATTTTATATGATCAACTTCCGGCTTCCCTTGAAAAATCACCCTGTATAATGGTTCTGCAAGCGAGAAGTAATATTCACAGTTTTGACATTTATTTTTATTGTTGATGCTACAAAACTCATTTTTTCAGATTTCAAATATTGTTATATTTGTTTTGGCATTACTTCTCTGTTATTTTGTATATTGCCCCTCTCCCTCTCTTCCCTTCCATAATATTCGATACAATAAAAATTCACTTCCTTTTCGTCTATCAGAAATGATCCTTGAATATTCACCTTCTTTCCCTTCCATTTTCGGACGTTCTCAACTTTCTGTACCTCCTACTCATCTTTGAAAAAGATCAATAGTATAGAAATTAGAAATCCCTTAATTTCAATTATTATTATTATAATTAATAATGAGTATGAAGATAATCGCTTGACACTCATCACATCTGAAACCTTGAGGAAAGAGCTGAAATTTTCAAGAAAAACTGTGTAACCGGAGAAGCCTCTATCAAAAACATTCATATAAAATAATTTGCGCTTGAATATTGGAAATACTCAACGAATAACATATGGCATCCGACAACAGAAATATTTTTCATTCTTTCGGAAGAATGTCACTGTCATAATGATTCCGAAGAATGGTGAGAATTCAATCTTCATCCAAAATCACAGGTCTATCAGCATTTGCCCTTTGTGTTCGATGGAGAAACTAGCAGACAGGATAACCCTGGAAAGGCTTAAGGGAGAATGTGATGAGAAAGATGTCATACCAGCCTGTCTCATCTTCAAAATGAACAGAGCTGCTTCAAGTCTCTCCATGATCAGAATAATAGCTTACTACCTAGAGAACAGAACATTTCAGGTCAAAGTTGGCTTCACCAGAGGAACCCCTATCAGAGGCGGAGTTGCCCAGGGTAGAGTTTTGTCCCCAAAGCTCTTCAATATCTACATGTCAGTAACCTAGATATAGTTATTATAGTTATATGTAAAGGCGTTATATGTCACTGCGACCTCAAGGTCTAATGTGCCCCCCATCAAAGCTGTGTTCGCAAATGCGCTACCCACAGCTCGCCCTCCAGCTCCAGAGCTTCAATGAACTCCAGTATCTGAGAGAGCTTCAAGGAGGTTAGATCATCGTTCCTCCTATAATTCTCTTGTCCAAGACATTCTTTGCGCTGCAATGGTGAGGCATTCTGTTACTAGGTGAACAAGAGTTTCCTCCTCTCCCCCACAGAATCTGCACTCGTCCGCTTCTGTTAAGCCCAATCTTATCATATGCTTCCTAAGGCGACAATGTTCTGTGAGGAAGCCAGTGAGGGGGCATAATTTATTCTCACTGAGATCCAAATATTTTTTGGATCTTGAACTTTCAAAGTTCCGAATGAACTTTTTGGAGGGATCCATCCCTGGAAGATACCTCCAGAGTGCTTCTCTTTCAGTCTCTTCTTTCTCCAGAAACTCTTTCTTATAGGCATTTGCCTATGCCACAGAAAGGTTTTGGGCCAGTAAGTGGCGTTTGTGCTCCCCTTCTGGCAAGTGTTGATGTGGACATTGAGTTGTTCTCTCATGCAGATAATCCTGGCACATTTTAGGAAGGTCGACCTTGAAAAAAGATTTTTCCAGAGCGCAACAGATACGTTTAGATGGAAAATCAAAGTCACACTCAAGCCGACATTGATGAAACGCAAGTTTCTACTCATTTCTTCCGAAGAAAAATAATAAGCTCGATCACAAAATGAACAAATAATTTTTCAGAACTCTGCAACCATTTTGGGACAAATACATATGCATCGAGATAGCTCAGAACAAAGTTCTGAGACTTGGTTCTTGAGGAATGAGAACTTCAGAAAAAATCTCAAGATATACAGAATAAGTACCCAAATCCGACAGTCAACAAAGCTCTGGATTACCCCAATGAGGATTCATCCACCATAAATGAAAGATTTCATTGCCCCTTATTTCATGGAGGTTAAATTTAACTGAAGATAAAATGAATGAACCTACTCGTTACTAACTCAAAACAACGAGGGATCTGAGAATAATGAATATTCCCAATAATAAACCTCCAAGTTAAGAAGAAGGTAGGGGGAAATATCGCAACAATTAGGAGGAGAAATAATTCGAAGGCTTAACCTCCTAAGAAACTTGAATAGAGAAATAGGCAAATACTGTTGCGTTTAGTTATGAACTGAAGGATTTCAATTAATTTTCGATCAAATTACTCTAGTGATGCCAAGAAATGTCGTTGTTGGACAGTTTATGAAACCGATGATTCAAACTTTCGATCGACAGAACCCTCCGAAGACCATCGAATTCAATAATCCCAAGAACGAATTCCTTGTGGTATTTTATTCCAACACGTGGGTAGCAATTCGAAACACGTAGATCCTTTACTGAAAGACGAATAATCGAGGTGCTTTGGAAGACTCTTATTGCGTTTACAATTTGTTGATTTTCAGAGTTCCTGTAACGGACTTAGGGAGAACGACTACGAAATATATCTTCCATATTTTCATGAATATGGAAGCTTTCCAGGTTTGCTGTTACTGCAGAATTGATCAATAAAATAACGTATACGTTCCTCTCGAGGATACTACATAACAGTTCTCATCATTTTCCACATAAGGCTCAGCTTTTGCAAGGTTTAATACCTAGAGATTTTCGACGGTTAGTTTTTTCGAGCAGATGAAAAAAATGAGTTTCTAGTCCACATCAATTTAAATCGTAAAATAGTCAATTTCTGGTGAAAATTTGGAACACGTAGAAGAAAAGGAATTGAATTGCAACAATTTTTCGGTGTACATTCTTAGGCATTGAGTTCACATGGCATAATGGAACCTCTCACCTTAAGTGTAAGCACAACCTAGTTTCAAGTTGAAAAACAATTTTTCTTACATCTACATGGGGGAATTTGAATATGAGACATTTTCCAAAAACATCGCTGATCTGCCATTGCTGCATTTATGTGGCATGTTGTTAATTGAATGATCCTCATGATGCTTGTGTTTGTTGAAGGAGCAAAATTGTTAAGCTCATTATTTAACAACCAAAGGATTTTCTTGCTTTGGACACATCTAATTGCATTGATTCCCTTCGAACAAATTAACTCTTTGAAGTTGCTTTCTCAATTATGGGTGGATATTCGATTATCTTCTCAGTTAACCCGAAGGTCTATTCAAATAGAGAGGTTAATCGAATATTTTTTTTCAATTCAACATATTCGGGTAATGCAACTTTGCTTGTTCTCAATTTCTGAATGAATACATCTAAAAAATCTGCTTATTCATTCGAACAGGTATTATACGGAACAAGCTGGACAAAAGAATCTGCCGGACATTGCTTCAGCCTATTGGTTTTGACATGTGCCTCTATTAATAATGCCCTTTTTCTGGATTCTCCCCCAAAACTCATATTTTCTAGATCGAGCCTTTCCAACTTATTCTTTCCTCCTGTTGAAATATGTTCATTATCACAATCTCATTGAACTGTTTGTAAAACAAAGAAGGTGAACTCCTCTTCAGTTGGAAAACATTCGGGAAGATTGATAGTTCCCACAGAAGTGCGGTATTCGATTTCAAAATATGCCACCGCGGTTGTTTTCGTACCCAAATGCACAGGGACGTAGTCGAAAATTCTTCAACTAGGGATGTTAAAGAAATTGAGCAGCGAATTTTAGAGTATTGTTTGACAATCCTTATGAAGCTCATAATTTCGTACGAAGAAAATTATAATTTTTTTTGAAACTTGTTTCCTGATTAAATTTACGTGAAACATGCTTTTTTTGATTGATTTAATTCCCCGAATTTTGGGATATATAATGAACGCCGTTTTATATATTTCTGTGAATGTTGGAGTCTTACATCAAGAATGAAAAAATAATATTTGCAAGAGATTTTAATATGTTAATATATTATCCGGAAAGATTAAGGTAGTAATGTGTTTGGCAACCCCGTTGCTGAGTACACTCCTATACACGTCTAGGCATCGTTCCAAAGTTGTAAGAAGGTTTTTTTGAGCAGATATATTCCTCCCAGAGGAGTTTGGACCTCCGATTATACTTATCACAATCTTCCGTCTTCCTTCAAATATATAAGATTTGGTTTATTAGGAATTCCCCGCGTATTCATCATACTATGTGGGTCAACTGTAGTATGTATCAGTATGTACACTCTGTATATTAACCATCTTGAGATGCAATATCTGTTACCTTGGTTGTCGCCAAAGCGTGCCGCAAAGGTAAACTGATGTGTTTACTACGATGTTTAATGTTATCGATCATGTTATCAATTCTTGAGGTTATTATGATACAATCGATTAAACATGTGAATATCTTATGAATATAAATACTAACATTTTGCTAGAGAGATCAGAGTCTTCTCTAGATGTTACGAAAAAACCTTTGACGAGTGATTAATGTATTATTCACCATCCCTCGACTGCATAACGATTGAGCGAACCTACCCTAGCTGGGTACGTTACATGGCGATCCTGCCAGTCCTATGCAGTCAGAGGGATGGTGGTTTTTCACCGCCAAGCCGAGATGAGCAGAACAGTCCTATGCAGTCGAGGTCTAATGGTTTTCACCGCCAAGCCAAGATGGCAGGCCCTAGAAGACAGGCAACAAGAAGCCCAACGCCCTACCCAAGGCACCCCAAGAAGAAAGGCAACAAGAAGCCCAACACCCTGCCCAAGGCACCCCAAGAAGACAGGCAACAAGAAGCCCATCAGCCTATCCAAGGCACCCCAAGAAGACAGGCAACAAAAAGGTGCACGTTACACAACTATTATTTGTCATTCTTTTTTAGCCGTTTTGTTTGCGATTCTTTTAACGATGGAGTTGTGAGTTTGGGTATTCTCTAAGAGGCCTCAGGGCGGATATTGTGATTTGGAAACCGGGGCTTCGGGTGTTATAGGCTGTCACATGCCCTCACTGAAACCAAGGTATTCGAAAGTTCCATCCATACTCTTCATTGGTGTAATGATCTCTTCACATAAGTAGAACTTCGGAGATGTCTTGAGGTATAATTTTTGCTTTAGGGGTGATCGATGCCAGAGACTGGTAGGAGCACTTGTTGAGGTTTCGACCTTCGAAAAAGGCCGAAGTGTTCTATGTAGAAATTGGG
Source organism: Aphidecta obliterata (assembly GCA_963966015.1). Taxonomy (NCBI): domain Eukaryota; kingdom Metazoa; phylum Arthropoda; class Insecta; order Coleoptera; family Coccinellidae; genus Aphidecta; species Aphidecta obliterata. The sequence continues at coordinate 8,612,599 of OZ014436.1, forward strand.
TATCTCTAGTGTTCTCGGCCAACAGGATGAGATCGTTATCGTATTCTGACACGAAGATGTTAGTTTATCCAATTTTCACTGCTCTCTTTGGCTCATCTAACACCATATTGAGACGGATGGGTGATGAAAACTCGTTCCCTCCAGAGATCCGCATTCCGGTAACTCCTGGCATTCACAGAAGATACTTGTCGATTGGCGCCCGAAGTTTGGCATTAGATATTGGAACTTCTTTAGTCCCAAAGTTTTTATCCTTCTTGTGCCTCAGTTCGATCAACAGGGTGATCTAGAGACCTGAAGGCTCTCTGGCATTCGTACAATTCAACTGAGCCGGATATGCAAGACGTCAACTATTCTGTTGGTCCATATCAACAGAATTGAGGATTTGGTAAGAGCAATTTTCGATGAGAATGGTTCTACTCTTCCTCAAGGCCCTCGGTATGTTACCGGAGAAAAGCATCATGTTGGTGAGAAACTCAAGTTTCTCGATCGGTTTATTTCTTAGTCGTTCGAAATCAACACCTTCGAGGCCTGCTGACGTCTTTCCTCCAAAACTTTGGACAGCCATTCGACATGTTGTAGCAAAAATAAATCGTAGAGAGTTGTATAAAGCACCTATCCAACCCGAACTGTGTGACACGCCTCAATTGACCACTTGGTCCATTTTATGTTCTCAATGCTCCCTTTATTCACAAAGGCATCACCATCATTGCAGTACAATTAACAGGCAACCATTCTAACCCTATCATAATTGCAGATTTGTAGGCACAATTCAATCTAGGAGAAGGATAGCTATCAGAGATGCGACATGGTGATATACTTCCAAAGCGCTCAGCTCAAATATCATCAGCTTAAAGAGTGCCTTGATGAACTCCACCAACTAGCCGAAAATAACAGGGTCTCATTGGTATTGATTCCAGGGGAAATGAGGAAGCGAATGAACTGGCCAGAAGAACCCTTCTGTGACATAGGAAAACTAACCTTTGGAGAACAGTTCGTGAAGAAAGAGGAGACTGACAGGGAAACACTCTGGACAAATCTTGGAGTGTTCCAAGAAGTTCCATTGAAACTTTAGCATTGAGAAATCAAAGACTTATCTTGATTTCAGCAAGAATATGCTACACCTCCTCACAGGCTTCCTGACTGTTAAAACTCAAGATCAAGTTGAAGAAATAATTCCTTCTGGGTCATGACGTGAAATTATAGTATAGCAGAGATATACCGCTGTTGCGCCTTATGCACATCTATATACTTGTGACAGTCCTTTCCAATATTCATTATTGTAGAAATATCACACATTTCTCGGAAGAAAGTGTTCCTCCCATATTCAGGGAAAAATATGAATTTAGAGGGGCAGGATAAATCGAAATCTTGGTTCACATATAGCACTTCCTGCGAGATAGGAGAATTTGAATTGGACGAATTCCATTGTGGCCACGTGACATATATTCGATTCGAAATATTTTTTCAGCTTCATGTATCGAAATATACATATCGAGATATTTGGTGGAGCCAGATCACCCGTACAGGGTTGGATCAAATATTCATCATGCTATTCTCTCATGTGACCCTTACTTATTGAGTATCTATTCTGCTTGTTCTGCAAGATGAGGTGTAACACATCAATTTATTTTTTCAACAAAATAGTGGAACCAGAGAATGATCCACGTGAATATATACGAAATATACGCCCCACGTTGGACGGCATTGGAACGAGTAATAGAATAATTTATTTTCTCTCTGTTTCAGGGCCGTATCTAGGGCGTGACAAGGGTGGCACTTGCCACGGGCGCAAGGTCCGAAGGGGCACCAAAAAATATCAAAAATAAAAAAATAGAAGCGCCAAGCAGAACAAATAATTCGAAAGATGACAATACGGTTACGTAAGTAAGTAATTCAGTCACAATATTTCGAAACATTGACATTCAAAAAAACAGAATGAGAATGCAATTAGGTCAGAAATACGAGAAATATGGTCCAATTGTTATGAAAAATTTTCAAAGATGCCGCATTATGATCATAAATATTACAATCGGTAATATCATCATGCGATTCCAAGCACAGCCCTTTTATGAGTTGCTTACACTACATCATCCCTTATCGCATCCAGCTTGTTTTGAAGGGCGGCTTTTTTGATGATGACGGTTCATAATGATCGATTTGTTTAGATTTTCAGGCCACATCTGTGGTATTTTAAAAACGATTTGTATTGCCAAAAATTCACCAATCAGAATTTGAGCTCAAGAAGTGGGAGAAAAATTGGGGAATTTTATTCTATTCTACCTAAATATTGATTTGTTTCAATTGTGCAGAGATGAGCATAAAATTTAAATTTTAATTTTCGTTTAGTGTGTATCCAGATTTGAAGTGTTGTGTTTTTTTTATATTCCGACTTTTTTGTGCCATTGTGCTTTTGGATTCGAGCATTATAAATTGTGCTATTGAAGGTGAGTTGTACTAAGTATTTGTTATTTTTTATGACATTATTCTGTCATCGGATATATACAATTATTCGTATTTTAACATAATAATATTGTTCCTTTCAATTCAAGAAGAAATATGTTCGGTTCATTGCGGAAAATATAGATTTTCAAACTTGAGTTCCCTCTTCTCAGAGCGTCTTTTTTTGAAATCTAATAAAACTCAAATTTTATTGTTACTTTTCATAGTTTTCATTGAATCTTCAATCTCATATGGCAAAGATTATTTTAGTGATTTTTTTATACTTAACGTATGGACTTCTTGAATATTGTGACATCGGGCCCTGTACGAAACTATTAGTACGTGTTTCAAATGGTTATAAAATAGTATTTGTATGCTAAGTTTGCGTTTTTTTTTGCAGAGATTGTGATTATCGATTATTGTTTTCTAGTCAACTTATCAAAAAATTTTTATTTTAAGTTTGCAATATGTATTTTGAATTTTAAGTTGAAGAATTTATATTTTTCGAGATAAATGTTCGTATTTATTACATAAATATGAATATTTCATTTTGTTTTTTCAGAATTTGTTTTATTTTTATGCATTTCATTTAAAATGTGTGTTTCAATGTTTTTAATGGAAAAAATTTTCCATAAAATGTGTATTATTTTGAAACTCTTAAGGAAATATATGACAAGCATTATGAAAAAAAATACTATAAGAAAATATGATGGATGAAAAAAAATCTACGCAAATGGGGGGGTCGCTGTCTAATATATTGCTACAGGCGCAATAGCACCTAGATACGGCCCTGCTCTGTTTGTCCGGAAGTACATCACCTCTTTAGATGCCTCACGTGTGCCAGCGTAACATTAGTGGAACTTATCAGGTATACGATAAAAGCATGGCTACGGCATAGTGGAAGAGAGCAAGACTATCCTGGCAGTGAGACACACATATTTTCAAACGTATAATGATGTATCTTTGAATTAACAATTTGGAATTGATAGAACTTACATTGAAGAATGAATGGAATGATTTAGATATCATCTCTCTCTTTGTCCGGAAGTAAAACACCTCTTGAGATGCCTCACGTGTGCCAGCGTAACTTTAGTGGAACTTATCAGGGAGAGCAATTCAATATTGTGAGAACATCATCAAATCTGATCTCGAATTCCGTGTTCCATGATTTATACCACAATTGATCTCACTTCCCTCATTCAACTTCTTGAGAGTAAATTGGGGCCTTCTATTCATTCGTATTAAATGAGATAAATCTCACGAAGGGGTAGTTGTTCAGAAAGCATTGTCACACACAATATTTCTCACATGATTGTTTTGGGTTCACTGCTATATATTTGGAGCACTCTCTTCAGGAACACCCCATAAATAGATTACGCTTTGATTCAATCTGATAAGCGGAGTTCACCATTTTACCGTTCCTCAACTTCCGAATATACGAACGTAATTTTTTTCGGAGCGAAATCTTATTTCTAGATCGGGTTCGTTGACACTTCAACAACAATTGACAAGAGGAAAGTTCATCACCCGACCCCTTCAGTTTTTAGTTTGGTCAAAAAAAATTATAAAAAGAACTGTCGTGAAGTCAGGAGCTTTTGAGAGCTCGTTCATGCACCTTGCAGGTAGATTCTTGACAGCAGTAAAAAAAATTTTCTCGATTTTTATAAATTTTATTCGAGATTGAACCTCATTTTATTCAAAAATTCTCCTGGTTAGCAAGAATACGGAAAACTTGGAACTTCAGCTGGAAATTCTTGATAACGAATAAATAAAGTTTCATGCAGAGATACGAAAAGTGAAGTTGAGTTAACCTGAATTCTAATACTTACAGAATTATGGATGCTCTGGCTTCGATATATCAAAAATTGTTTGCTTCCTCACAGAAGTTTTACACACGGCCAAGTCGAAACGAGGAGCCGAAAATCTATATGAAATTCAGGCCGTTCTGCTGATGCATTTTCGAAGATCTGAAACATTGATATCTTATTTCTCTCAACAATGAATGGAAGTTGAAATTGCGATGTCAAATCCATGAATTGGACATAAATTCCATTCAAAAATTTCAAATTCCGCTTGTATACGGTGAAAATAGCTATATTGAAACCAAATTGTGTCACTGAATTGAATTTGGCGGAATACATTGTACAGGTAATGTTCATCTGATACGCTTGAAGTTGATATTGAGATTTTATGAATTCATTTCCTTTCGAGGGAAAATCTTGGTTTTCGTATTCATGAGGAGAATCCATTGTATGACTATTTAATTTCGAAAATGCTCCGGGACGTTTCTGGTTATATTCAGACGAAAAAAATCAAATCATTCCGTTCATGTTAATAACCGCTGATTTCTGTTTCTTGCTTCATTGAGAGTACCTACTCAGATCTATCGATTATAATTTTATTAGAATTAACATCCCTTTGGCCCCAGTACCCACCATTTTATCATTTATAACCAAAAATATACATTAATATCATTCCCAACTCAATTTCGCAACAGAATTTTCCAGCTGTTGTAGAAAAACTACGAAAAGCACTGCCGTGAATTTTCGACAGCTGTCACAAAAATTCTGAAACTTAGGCGAAACTCCAGACTTCATGTCAGTGCTTTAGGTGACCAATTTTTTTTTCGATAATTCGCTAGAATTTTGTACGGTATCTATGATCTTGGTGGTACGATCTGGACAAAATTTGGCACGTAGTTTGAATACATTATTCCTAAGCTAGGTGCAAAATTTCATCCCAATCCAATCGTAGTAGTTTCGAAATTATCAGGAAAAAAATATTTTGAACGGCCATATTCACGGAACCCCTAGTCTAATTTTGCTCATTGATGAACGTGGCTGCGATATTCGCGATCCAAACCCACCCTGAAAATTTCAAGTTCCTAGGCCTTTCCGTTCAAAAGTTACAATTTTCTATGGTTTCTATGGTTCTGGTCATGCGATCTGGACAAAATATTGTTTTAATATATCATTCTCGATTAAAATACAAAATTTCATCTCGATCGAATCCGTAGTTTCGAAATTATCGAGAAACCAAAATTTCAAACGACCGTATTCACGGAACCCCTAGTATAATTCTACTCATTGATAAACGTGAACGCGACATTTCAAATCCACATCTATCCTGAAAATTTCAAGTCCCTAGACCTTTCCGTTCGAAAGTTAAGATTTTCAATGGTTTCTATGGTTCTGGTCATGTGATCTGAAGAAATGTAGCTCGAATATATCATTCTCCATTAGTATACAAAATTTTGTCACGATCGAATCTGTAGTTTTGAAATTATCAAGAAAACTAAATTTCAAACGCCTATATTTACGGAACCCCTAGTATGATTTTGCTCATAGATGAACGTGATCACGACATTCGAGATCCACACCTATCCTGAAAATTTCAAGTCCCTAGGCGTTTCCGTTCGAAAGTTACAAATGTCTATGGTTTCTATGGTTCTGGTCATGCGATCTGGACAAAATTTCACATTTAGCTTGAATACCCCATTCTCCATTTGAGTGCAAAATTTCATCTCGATCAAATCTCTAGTTTTCAAGTAATCAGGGAAACAAAACTTTGAACGGCTATATTTACGGAACCCCTGGTGGAATTCGGCCCAGTAACGAACTTGACCGAGGCATTCGGAAACTGAACCCACACTGAAAATTTCAAGTCTCTAGGTTGTTCCGTTCGAGAGTTATCGTGCTTACAGACAGCCGGCCGGCCGGACGGACGGACAGACTCAAATTTTCCGACGGATTCGTCATCAGTGAGTCGAACATAGTCGATTGAGACCATTTTCGGCTCAAAATTCGAACAATACAGACATCTTGACGAAATGATATAGCCCTCGTGTGAGTAGTACGAGCGCTCATTTGAAAACATGAGTACGGTAACGGTGAGGTGAACAGTGTTGAAGAACTAAAACAACGCATTCAAAATGCTTGTGACATTATTCGTCGGAAAACTGATGAGATAGTTGCTGTAATAATTCGTCATCACGCGAACGAATGGTGATCATTTCGATCAATTTCTGTGAACAATTTGGATCTATTTTATCGGTGAGTTTGTGAACTTCTTAATTTTTTTTTATAGGACTTTTTCAATCAGTAATTTTTCCTCTCCTTAGTTTGAACTTCAAGAATATTACAGGAAAAAACTCCAGCTGAAAGTTGATAGAGAATATACGAATTCGCGTTGAAATCCAGCCATTTATATTTCACTGAGAGATAACACGATCCAGAGTGGTTTTAAGATCTTCATGCCCAAGATTATTTGCACATTTTTCAAATTGAATATTTTATATGATCATCTCCCGGCGAAATGATCTCTTTTGATGAGTTCTAGCACCTGTCAAAGAAAAAGCCTCACCTCAAAAAACACCCTGTATATCAGAGCTGAGGTTTTTTTTTCGACCAGCAATAGAACTTATTGTAACAACTTTCGACTATTATCCGTTTGCAAATTGCAATGCCCGAGCTTAGTCGGTTTTTAAAAGGGTCGTGAGCCTGATCACACAATTCCACCAAAATGAAAGCAACACAAACTCAAGTCAAACAACCACTCGTTTATTTTCACAAGAATTAATTTTTACAAATACTAAACGACCTGGTACCAGAATGACTATTCTTAATCTAATATTTACAATTAAACAATTTACTAACATAAAAAGAAAGAAAAAGCGTGGAGTTAATTACAATAACTAGGAATATTTTTTATACAAAAAGTATTAAGATGATACGTAGATATGGAGATCAATTACTTCCCTGATATACGGGGGTTATATGGGGTTCCAGGCTGGTGGTATGCCAATCAGAACGATGTTGAGGTTGTTCTGTTCTATTATAGTGGAGTTTTCAGGCTGGTGGTATGCCAATCAGAACGATGTTGAGGTTGCTCTGTTCCGTTCTTCAGATCAGACGAACTCGTCAAACGTCTTCAGGTAACCCAGTTGCGAATTCGTAAAATTCAAAGATCTCCAAAGAAAAACCCTTATTTGAGGGTTTTCTTTACACTATTAGAAAGTATTTAACTGAAACTATTCGAGAAATTGAAGATCAAGACAATCGTAACCTTCTCTCGATGAAATCAGGAACAGAAAAGAAGCGGGTCGAGTTGTTCTCCGCATCAGACACATATGAAACGACACATGGAAGACTCGCACCACAACATCCACAATTCACTTCTTCCTTCAATGGTCTTTTAAAATAAACCAAAAAAGGCCATCAAATAAATCTTGCGTGTAGAACGCTACATTATCGAAATAAGCCAATATACCAAAAATCGTTTTTATAAAATATTCACCTGGGCCGAGTATTTCGAAATCAAATTTACCCGCGAAAATGTGAAATTTCCAGCCCAGACCTGACTTAGATTTTTATTGATATCGAAATGTGTAGATATTACCAGCTATCGGAGGTCAGTATAAGGGAAATCATCTATGATGCATATGATTTTTGTGAGTTTTCGATCTCAACCCCTGTGTTCTCTTCCTTTGGGGTGATATGGAAACAATAGTGTATAAGGGATGACGAGGTGAATTGTGCTAAAGAACTAAGCATTGAAACAATTTGGATCAATTTTTATCGGTGAGTTCGTGAACTTGCTAATTTTTGAGCGCTTGAACTACTTACACGAGGGCTTTATCATTTCGTCACGATGTCTGTATTTTTCGAATTTTGAGCCGAAAATGGTCCCAATCGTCTATGTTCAACTCACTGATGACGAATCTGTCGGAAAATTCGAGTCTGTCCGTCCGGCCGTAAGCACGATAACTCTCGAACGGAACAACCTAGACACTTGAAATTTTCAGTGTGGGTTCAGTTCCCGAATGCCTCGGTTGAGTTCGTTAATGGGCCAAATTCCACCAGGGGTTCCATAAATATGGCCGTTCAAAGTTTTGTTCCACTGATTACTTGAAAACTACAGATTCGATCGAGATGAAATTTTGCACTCGAATGAAGAATGAGGTGTTCAAGTTATATGTGATTTTTTGTCCAGATCACATGACCAGAAGCATAGAAACCATAGGAAATTGTAACTTTTGAACGGAAACGCCTAGGGACTTGAAATTTTCAGGATAGGTGGATCTCGAATGTCGTGATCACGTTCATCTATGAGCAAAATTATACTAGGGGTTCCGTTTATATGGTCGTTTGAAATTTAGTTTTCTTGATAATTTCAAAACTACAGATTCGATCGTGACGAAATTTTGTGTACTAATGGAAAAATATATATTCAACCTACATTTTGCCAGATCACATGACCAGAACCATAGAAACCATAGAAAATCATAACTTTCGAACGGAAAGGCCTAGGGACTTGAAATTTTCAGGATACGGTCGTTTAAAATTTTGTTTTCTCGATAATTTCGAAACTACGGATTCGATCGAGATGAAATTTTGTATTTTAATCGAGAATGATATATTAAAGCAATATTTTGTCCAAATCGCATGACCAGAACCATAGAAACCATACAAAATTGTAACTTTTGAACGGAAAGGCCTAGGAACTTGAAATTTTCAGGGTGCGAATATCGCGGTCACGTTCATCAATGAGCAAAATTAGACTAGGGGTTCTGTAAATATGGCCGTTCGAAATATTTTTTTCCTGATAGTTTCGAAACTTCTGATCGGATTAGAATGAAATTATGGACCTAGCTGAGGAATAATGTATTCAAACTACGTGCAAAGTTTTGTCCAGATCGCATCACCAAGACCATAGATACCGTAGAAAATTCTAGCGAATTATCGAAAAAAAATGATCAGCTGAAGCACTGACAAGAAGTCTGGAGTTTCGCCTAAGTTTCAGAATTTTTTTGACAGCTGTCGAAAATTCCTTCTTGATTTCTAAAACTGGAAAATGCGAATCTACCTACCAGGTGCATGTACGAGCGCTTAGAAGCTCCTGCCTTCACGGCAGTGCTTTTCGTTTTTTTTATATGACCCTTTTACTCAGTTATTTTTCCTCTCCTTAGTTTGAACCTTGAGAATTATACCGTTCAGGAAAAATCTCCTTATAAAAGTTGAAAGGGAATCTACAAATTTGAAAAGATTGCGAAGGAAGTCGAGCACCTTATTTACATAATGAGGGAATGCACGTGGCATAGTGAGATAACATGATCCAGAGTTGTATCAAAATATTGATGCCCAAGATTCTTGCACTGTTTTTCAAACTGAATATTTTATATGATCAATTTCCGGTGGAATGATCTCTTTTGATAAGTTCTCGCGCCTGTCAAAAAAAACCTCACCTCAGAAAACACCCTGTATATTTCGTTCAATTTACTGTTTCCCTTATCTGTTACATTTTTTTCGTGCTCCAGTATAGACGTTTCCGATAAATTCTCGATCTCAAAGAACTTGTTCATGCAGATTGAGGCTGAAGAAGTTGCCTCCCTACCCTCGACAACCCTTTCCATTTCTGGTGGAAGCTGGAATAATGTTACCTAGACGCACCCTAAGCGGATGGTTGGTATCTTTTTCACATAAAATTAATACAGCTGTAATCTCGTGGAGCACATTCAAGCACGAATTCTGAATAGACTTTGAAATAATGGAGAAACGTTAAATCCTTATTCGTGTGTTTGAATGATCTCAACCTCCCTACAGGAGGGGGAGCGTAGACAGAAATAATAAAGTGAACTCGCTGTAGGTATAAAGGGGGACAATAGTTATTCCTAGTTTCGCCGGTTTAGATTCGCGTGACATGGTTATTAATTTGAACGTGAAGAATGTCGAAATTTTCTGGAATTAATAGGCCCTCTAGACAGCGAATGGGTGGATCCTGAAATGTCGTTTCACTTATCGGAATTAATTGCTTCGGAAGGAACGGACGGAGTGGAAGTGTACCGGACAGTCTCGTGAATCGTTGAAAAATTCAGAGAACTGCGGTATAATTTTGCAGAGATAAGCTGCAACGTCATTAAGAACCCAATTTTGTTTCCGTTCGATTGCCACGGCCTGAAAAAATTCTCTCTATCGGTAATGTAATTAGTATTGTGTTGATCATTGTTGAGCGCTCGTACTACTTACACGAGGGATATATCATTTCGTCAAGATGTCTGTATTTTTCGAATTTTGAGCCGAAAATGGTCTCAATCGACTATGTTCGACTCACTGATGACGAATCCGTCGGAAAATTCGAGTCTGTCCGTCCGTCCGTCCGTCCGTAAGCACGATAACTCTCGAACGGAACAACCTATAGACTTGAAATTTTCACTATGAATTTAGTTCCCGAATGCCTCGGTTAAGTTCGTTAATGGGCCAATTTCCACTAGGGGTTCCGTGAATATGGCCATCCAAAGTTTTGTTCCCCGTATTACTTGAAAACTACAGCTCTGATTGAGATGAAATTTTGCACTCAAATGGAGAATGAGGTGTTCAAGCTACATGTGAAATTTTGTCCAGATCGCATGACCAGAACCATAGAAACCATAGAAAATTGTAACTTTTGAACGGAAACGCCTAGGGACTTGAAATTTTCAAGATAGGTGTGGATTTGGAATGTCGTGATCACGTTCATCTATGAGCAACATTATACAAGGGGTTCCGTAAATACGGTCGTTTGAAATTCTGTTTTCTCGATAAATTCGAAACTACGGATTCGATCGAGATGAAATTTTGTATTTTAATCGAGAATGATATATTGAAGCAATATTTTGTCCAGATCGCATAACCAGAACCATAGAAATCATAGAAAATTGTAACTTTTGAACGGAAAGGCCTAGGAACTTGAAATTTTCAGGGTGGGTTTGGATTGCGAATATCCGGTCACGTTCATCAATGAGCAAAATGAGACAAGGTGTTCCGTAAATATGGCAGTTCAAAATATTTTTTTCCTTATAGTTTCGAAACTACTGATCAGATTGGAATGAAAGTATGCACCTAGCTGAGGAATAATGTATTCAAACTACGTGCAAAATTTTGTCCAGATCGCATCACCAAGACCATAGATACCGTAAAAAATTCTAGCGAATTATCGAGAAAAAATTGATCAGCTGAAGCACTGACATGAAGTCTGGAGTTTCGCCCAAGTTTCAGAATTTTTTTGACAGCTGTCAAAAATTTCTTCAATTGATTTCTAAAACTGGAAAATGCGAATCTACCTACGAGGTGCATGTACGAGCGCTCAAAAGCTCCTGCCTTCACGGCAGTGCTTTCCGTATTTTTTTTTATAAGAGCGATACATGAAATGTTGGATTTCTTGAATCACCACTTTCCGGAGATCGAAATTTTTGCGCGCTTGTTTCTATCAACAAGGGCGTTATCATTCTGCCAATTCTTCGTAATTTTCGAATTTCAAGCCTAGAATGGTCTCAATTGATTAGGTTTAATGTTTTCAAATTACCTCAAAAAAATAAATCACAGCGGTTTAGATTCCGGGAGCGTGCAGGCCAAGAAATAGATCCACCACGTCCTATTCACCTATTTGGAAACACATTACGAAATTCGGGAAACTCACAAAAATCATACGCTCTTTCAGATGGTTTCCGGTGAACTGAACGCATTCAGATCTCAATACGTAACGCCAGATTCGGACAGGAAATTTCTCAGATTCGAGGGAAACTTTTCGAAATACTCGGCCCTGGTGCATATTTCATATAAAGGTTTTTCTGGAGTTATAGCACCTGTCAAAAAAAAGCCTCACTATTGAAAACAACTTGTTTATGTGGATTCTGAAGATTATATCAATATTTGCAGTCGAAAAAAAAATGCCAACACCTCCTGAAATTTGCACAGTTGATTTTATGGGTTGTGTATAAAAAACCATCCATCTTATGACTATAGTATATTATTTCATAAGGAGAAGAAGTGTCACTTTTCATGGTGGGCTTGAATTTACCCGCCTCACTGCGTTCGGCAGGTAATTGAAGGCGAGACATGAAAAGTCACTTCTCCTCCGAATGAAATATGTTATTTTTTTTCAAACTTTTTGAAATTCATAAAAATCTTTAGATTACATTCAAATTTACGATCGTCATAATTGAGTTCGCATGCGAAATTAATTTTGACAAAGATGAAGTATGATAATTGTCCATGGTAACTAACTAATTCATCATTTACATAGCAACACTTTTCCCTCCGTCGGAGGAAAAGTAATTTATCGTTGACATAGCAACACTTTTCTCTCCAGCGGAGGAAAAGTAGAATTTTTCGATCAGCCCGTCAATCAAAATAAGACGTTGTTTCTGTACGCTTGAGAAAAAAAATTACGAAAAGTACTACCGTGGAGGCAGGAGCTTTTGAGCGCTCGTACATGCACCTTGTAGGTAGATTCGCATTTTCCAGTTTTAGAAATCAATTGAAGGAATTTTCGACAGCTGTCACAAAAATTCTGAAATTTAAGCGAAACTCCAGACTTCATGTCAGTGCTTTAGGTGACCAATTTTTTTTCGATAATTCGCTAGAATTTTCTACGGTATCTATGGTCTTGGTTGTGCGATCTGGACAAAACTTGGCACGTAGTTTGAATTCATTATTCCTAAGCTAGGTGCAAAATTTCCCAATCCAATCAGTAGTTTCGAAATTATCAGGAAAAAAATATTTTGAACAGCCATCTTTACGGAACCCCTAGTCTAATTTTGCTCATTGATGAACGTGGCCGCGATATTCGCGATCCAAACCCACCCTGAAAATTTCAAGTTCCTAGGCCTTACTGTTCAAAAGCTACAATTTTCTATGGTTCGAAGGTTCTGGTCATGCAATCTGGACAAAATATTGTTTTAAATATCATCCTCGATTAAAATACAAAATTTCATCTCGATCGAATCCGTAGTTTCGAAATCGAAAACGAAACCAAAATTTCAAACGAACGTATTTACGGAACCTCTAGTATAATTCTGCTTATTGATGAACGTGAACGCGACATTTCAGATCCACACCTATCCTGAAAATTTCAAGTCCCTAGGCCTTTCCGTTCGAAAGTTATGATTTTCTATGGTTTCTATGGTTCTGGTCATGCGATCTGGACAAAATTTCACATGTAGCTTGAACACCACATTTTCCATTCGAGTGCAAAATTTCATCTCAATCAAATCTGTAGTTTTCAAGTTATCAGGGGAACAAAACTTTGAACGGCCATATTTACGGAACCATTTGTGGAATTTGGCCCATTAACGAACTCAACCGAGGCATTTGGGAACTGAACCCACACTGAAAATTTTCTAGGTTGTTCCGTTCGAGTGTTATCGTGCTTACGGCCGGACGGACGGACAGACTCAAATTTTCCTACGGATTCGTCATCAGTGGGTCGAACATAGTCGATTGAGACCATTTTCGGCTCAAAATTCGAAAAATACAGACATCGTGACGAAATGATATAGCCCTCGTGTAAGTAGTACGAGCGTTCAAAAATTTGTCTAGAGCTTTCCTCGAAAATAATGAAAGTTTGATTTTTCCCTCCAAATAATTCGAAAAATACTGATCTGATCGATTCAAAACATTATAGTTAGTTTTAAGATAACGATACGAAGAAATCATCAAATTGGAGGAGAAATAAAATTCACAATTTTCTCTCAATTTCGTTGAAAGTGAATCGTTGAATCGAGACCTTCGCTTCGACAATGCCCTAATTCTTCAGTTACGAATTTCTGCTGATCAACATCATCCCTTAGTCTTTCGCCAACAGAAAGAGGGCGGATGGATTGAACCAAAACCGGCAGCACTCTAATTCGCTTCCTGCAGCCTTTCGGATATGGGAGAGCGTAAAAATTACCACGCCTCATATATTTCGAATTCCGCCAGTTCATCTTATTCTCATTCACACTAGGTGAGTTTTTCATGAGCCACGTGAAAAAAGAGTTGTTTCATGTCTGAAAGCGGAAACTGTGTTAATTCAATTATATCAGGCATCTTTAGGCAGTTGGGAGTCCCAATGGTTACACTCCCACCCGTTTGGGCATGCAGGCATTTCGTAATTGAATATATACCGCGTGCTCCTTCGGGCTCAATCGGCCCTATAATGGAGCCAGAGGATGGAAGAGTGAACAAATCGTTCGAATATGCCGCAGTCGGCTTAGCATTGCCACTGCCACCGTTTATGAGGCTTGATCCGCACGCTTTGACAAAAAATATTGAAGACATTCTCGAGGGAGGAGGTTCCGAAGAAATGACGAAATATCATTCGGATTAATTTGGCGAACAATAGGGAATTTCTCTAATACTGGAGCTTGAAGGGATGTAATACGGTGTAGATACAGGGTTCTTGAAGATTTCACGATCTTGTCTGGATTTCAAGACAAGATCAAGACAAGAAGTAATTTTAGATTTCAAGACAGGACGAGAAATTTTATGTCAATACCAAGATATCTTACGAGAAAACAAGAAATCTTGAAACATCTTGACCAACAATGAAAACTCTAAAACTTATTCATTCGTGAAAAAGATAACATATTTTAACATAACATAATGTATTGTAGTATGTATCACTACGAACACTCTGTATATTAACGATCTTGAGTTGCAATATCTGTTACCTCGCTTTGTCGCCAAAGCGTGCTCGAAACGTAAACAGATGTGTTTACTATAATATGTAATGTTATCAATCATGTTATCGATTCTCGAAGGTGTTTTGATACAATCGATTAAACATGTCTTCTGTCATCTTATGAATATATAAACATATTAACATCTTGGCTAGATCGGAGTCTTCAGATGAGAGTCTACCCCAGATGTAAGAATAAACCTTTGACGAGTGATTAGTGTATTATTCACCATCCCTCGACTGCATAACGATTGAGCGAACCTACCCTAGCTGGGAACGTTACAGTATTTTTGTTTATTGAACACAAATTTCTCTAGAACGATTCACATAAATTTAATTAAGAAAGAATAAATGATAATCCTGTTGAAACTAAAATTGCCAACTAGATTTTGAAAAATATCAAAATAAACACATTTCTGAATCGGAATAAATTAAGCCAAATAAGACTCATTATGGAGTCAACGCCTAGCTGATTTCTTGGCTTTGTTATTGTTAATGCTGCTCTTGAAAATTGCTTTGCCTCAGATGTTGCTGGCGTTCCGTGAAAATCCTTAAGCTCGTTTGACACGGTGCAGAAATTGGTACAATTTCTCTATAGAAATTTTTCTGCATAGCGTAATTGGACACTGCGGATGTTCGCATACAAGAAATTATGTCTGAGAATAGAAGGCCGCAAGAAGACCCAAATCCATGAAAAAAATTAATCGTGTTATGAATATTATATCAAGAAATCTGCAAATTTTGACGAGCCCCAGGATTGGGAGCGAAAATGCCCTGTCCTTCAGCAAGTGGTACCATTTGCATTTCGAGCCTTTTTTTTGAAAAAAAAATACGGCCGAATAAAATCCCTATCCCATAATCCGCATGAAAATTCACTTTTTGTGGATGTATTGGTTTTTCATGAATATAACGAGGACTTTCGATAGGCTTAATCTGACGCTTCCGAACATTGACAAAGCATTTCAAATGGAAAATTCTGATACCGATAATTTCACGCAAACAAATAGTTTCCCAAACTCACCGTGAAAATTTTCAACACTGAGTATAATTGCAACGAAAGCAGATGACAATAATTCATGAACTTTCATATCAGTCATAGGAGATTGCGGTTGCACAAGAAGGAATATAAATTGCATCGAACTGTGTTGAATTGGATCTTGGACAATCATTGTATGGGGTCCTTTACGCATCGCTGCGTAGCCGAATTAATGAAGTTTTGCGTTGATCATTCGACAATTCTAACCACCGTAATTAAATTCGATTGTGCGACAATTTTATTTTTCCGCACCGTTGAGGGAAGGTGGGGATCCAGGAATCTCAGATGGAGTTGAGAAAGCGCTTTGTTCTTTCCTTTCTCGAACGAAATACTTCACTGACAGGCAAAAGTATAGTGTGGAATACTCCAGGAGAAAAATTACTGAAACTCCACAGATAAGAACTCCTGAAGATCTAGAAAATGAAGTTAAGAAATTAGGAGAAGAATGGAAGCCTACGAGGAAAGTACCAGAACAATTACAAGGCCAGCCTCGAAGCATCCACATGGAGAAACTCCAAAAGCTATAAAGAGCTCATTAAGAAAACTCAGAAAAAACTAAAATTCACATAGAGAAGAAGACAAGAAAGGCCTGAATAAAAGAGAACTGAGAAGGGAAAAATGAAACCAGAGGGTAAGAGAGCTGAACAGTACTGAACACCATAGACACCTCAGCATGAAAGATTCAAAAGTGCTCACGGAGCGAGGAAACGTAATCCCTCCTCAGGGCCGTATCTAGGTACCATTGCGCCTGTGGCAATATATCAGACAGCGCCCCCCTATTTGCGTAGATTTTTTTCATCCATCATATTTTCTTATGGTCTTTTTTTTTCAAAATGCTAGTCATATATTTCCGTGAGAGTTTCAAAATAATACACATTTTTATGGAAAATTTTTTTCATTAAAAACATTGAAATACACATTTTAAATGAAATGCATAAAAATAAAACAAATTCTGAGAAAACGAAATGAAATATTCATATTTATGTAATAAATACGAACATTTATCTCAAAAAATATAAATTCTTCAACTTAAAATTTAAAAATACATACCGCAAACGGAAAATAAATTTTTTTTGGTAAGTTGACTAGAAAACAATAATCGATAAACACAATCTCTGCAAAAAAAACCGCAAACTTAGCATACAAATACTGTTTTATAACCATTTGAAACACGTACTAATAGTTTCGTACAGGGCCCGATGTTACAATATTCAAGAAGTCCAT
The DNA here is from genome assembly GCA_963966015.1 of Aphidecta obliterata. Taxonomy (NCBI): domain Eukaryota; kingdom Metazoa; phylum Arthropoda; class Insecta; order Coleoptera; family Coccinellidae; genus Aphidecta; species Aphidecta obliterata. Next base: position 8,629,772 of record OZ014436.1, read on the forward strand.
ACGTTAAGTATAAAAAAATCACTAGAATAATCTTTGCCAGATGAGATTGAAGATTCAATGAAAACTATGAAAAGTAACACTAAAATTTGAGTTTTATAAGATTTCAAAAAAAGACGCTCTGAGAAGTGAGAACTCAAGTTTGAAAATCCATATTGTCAGCAATGAACCAAACATATTTCTTTTTGAATTGAAAGGAAAAATATTATTATGTTAAAATACGAATAACTGAATATATCCGATGCCAGGATAATGTCATAAAAAATAACAAATACTTAGTACAACTCATCTTCAATAGCACAATTTATAATGCTCGAATCCAAAAGCACAATGGCACAAAAAAGTCAGAATATAAAAAAAACTCAAAACTTATAACACTTCAAATCTGGATACACACTAAACGAACATTGAAATTTTAATTTTTGCTCTTCCCTTCACAATTGAAAGAAATCAATATTTATGTAGAATAGAATAAGATTCCCCAATTTTTCTCCCACTTCTTGAGCTCAAAACTCTGATTTATGAATTTTTGTTCGTTTTTAAAATACCACAGATGTGGCCTAAAAATCTAAACAAATCTATCATCAAAGAAGCCGCCCTTCGAAACAAGCTGGATGTGATAAGGAATGTGGTGCAAGCAACTCATAAAAGGGCTGTGCTGGGAATCGCATGACGATATTGCCGATTGTAATATTTATGATCAGAGTGCGGCATCCTCGAAAATGTCTTATAACAATTGGACCATATTTCTCGTATTTCTGACCTGATTGCATTCTCATTCTATTTTTTGAAAGACATGTTTCGAAATGTTGTGATCGAATTACTTACTTACGTAATCGTGTTGTCATCTTTCGATTTAATTTTTTTTGCTTGGCGTTTCTATTTTTTCATTTTTGATATTTTTTGGCGCCCCTTCGGACCTTGCGCCCGTGGCAAGTGCCACCCTTGCCACGCCCTAGATACGGCCCTGTCCCTCCTCTACACGGAGCAAATGGCATGGCCTACTCAAAGCTTGAAAAAGCCGGAGTACTGGTCGACGCAATAGAAAGAAAAGCCAGAGTCAACTACAACGAAGACTACGATAATGAGGACTTAAAAAAAGTACAAGCAAATGAAGAATTGATGTTGAAACCTCCGGAGGGTGATACCATCCCAAACCCAACAACACCAACGGAGATTGAAGAAATAATCAAGGGATTGAAAAACAGGAAAGCTCCAAGGAAAGACAAAGTAACAAACTTTAAGTTACGGAAAATGCCCAGAAAAGAAATAGCAGCGCTAACCAATATAGCAAACGCAGTGACGCAGAAAACTATCCAAAAAGATGGAAAACAGCAGAAGAATTTTGTTCAGCAGGCTACACTACCAGAACCTGCAACATAATAAGAAACTACCTGAGGAAGAGAAATTTTATGTCAAAATAGATGACACATTATCTTCCACCAGATAACTAGAAGCAGGATTGCCACAAGGCTCAGTTCTAGGTCCACTTCTCTACAACATCTATATCTACGATATTCTCACCTGCTGTTTCAGATTCCGGGCATCTATTGCCTATTAACCTTCGGAATCTTTTTGTTTGTATCTCTTTCACGATATTTGTCGTGTGATTATTGTGTTACCTACTCCTTTCATGGGAGAGTCTCCCCTTCTCGATATTTGAAATCGAGTTTACTCAATTTCTGTTTTCACGTAGTTGATCTCTGGGTCTTTTGTGAGAGGTAATTTGCCGTCATTTTCTTTCAAAAGTATATATATATATACCCATAGAGGAGGTAATCCGACAAAAAGTATCCTACAGAATGAAAACAAACCCACTCGTGTAAGAAATGTTGATATTTCATTGGTTTCGCCCCGATCAACCGTTCTGAACGAATGAACTCAGAGAAGAGTAATTCCATTTCTCATCCTATTGAGTTCCCAACATTAACTTGTTTACTAGATATATCAAATTTCTCGGAGTTAAAGGGGACACAGCAGGAAAAATGCGTCCCAAATCTATGGACATGTCTCTATTGCCTCAGGCTTAAGGACTTATATTGATTCTTCCCAGCTTTAGGTTTTCCTCGTGAAACAGCTGAAACTCGTTTTACATCGAATTAATTTTTAATTAGTGCGGGAAGCAGACACTAAATCACTCTATAATTTAATCACAATATTTTTAATTTGACTAGGTACTGTTCCACGTAACAATACTTTGAAGCAGCCCATTTCACTCATTTTGAATAGAACTTTTGCTTCAATTTAACTTCAATAGACCCGAAGTTCAGGTGGAAAATGAATTGCCATCATAAGGTAAACAATCTGAAGGCTGGACGGTAGCGAGTACACAAGAATGAAAAGTTATTTCCTGACAATTTTTCATTTATGGACAAGCTCTCTTCGTAAGACAACAGTGTATATCTCGTATACTCAAGGTATATTCTAAATATAATCAACACTAGATTCTTTGAGTTCCAAAAAGATCTCGCAAAAGGAATTGCCGTTGAACTGACATCATTATATTATTCCAAAGCCTTAATCATAACTCTGTGATTTTACAAAAAATGAGAAAAGCACTGCCGTGAGGAACCCCTAGTCTAATTTGGTCATTGATGAACGTGGCTGCGATATTTGCGATCCAAACCCACCCTGAAAATTTCAAGTTCCTAGGCCTTTCCGTTCAAAAGTTACATCTTTCTATGGTTTCTATGGTTCTGGTCATGCGATCTGGACAAAATATTGTTTTAATATATCATTCTCGATTAAAATACAAAATTTCATCTCGATCGAATCCGTAGTTTCGAAATTATCGAGAAACCAAAATTTCAAACGACCGTATTTACGGAACCCCTAGTATAATTCTCCGCATTGATAAACGTGAACGCGACATTTCAGATCCACACCTATCCTGAAAATTTCAAGTCCCTAGGCCTTTCCGTTCGAAAGTTATGATTTTCTATGGTTTCTATGGTTCTTGTCATGCGATCTGGACAAAATTTCACATGTAGCTTGAACACCTGATTCTCCATTTGATTGCAAAATTTCATCTCAATCAAATTTGTAGTTTTAAGGTAATCAGGGAAACAAAACTTTGAACGGCCATATTTACGGAACCCCTGGTGGAATTTGGCCCATTAACGAAATAAACCGAGGTATTCGGGAACTGAACCCACACTGAAAATTTCAAGTCTCTAGGTTGTTCCGTTCGAGAGTTATCGTGCTTACGGCCGGACGGACGGACAGACTCAAATTTTCCGACGGATTCGTCATCAGTGAGTCGAACATAGTCGATTGAGACCATTTTCGGCTCAAAATTCGAAAAATACAGACATCGTGATGAAATGATATAGCTCTCGTGTAAGTAGTACGAGCGCTCAAAAAGTGATGAAACTTAAGAATGTTTAATTTATTTTGCTGTTCTTTTTATTGTTGTTATTTTTTTCACTAACTTTCAAATTCTAATTGTAACGTTCTCACGAATCTAATACCTTCTTAATCGGGAAATCGGCAAAAAAATAATATCTGGATGTTTTTAACTATTAATTTAATGTGCAACAGTTTCGGGAAACAAATGTTCTCTTCTTCAGGCTAAGAAGATTCCACAACATGAGCAGGTTACATCACATTCTCATCAACAACAGACTTACCACTATAAATTCTATGCAATATGATTTTCAAAAAAAATTCAAAAAACCACTGCCGTGAAGTCAGGGGCTTTTGAGCGCTCGTTCATGCACATTGTAGGTAGATTCGAATTTTCCAGTTTAAGAAACCAATTGGAGAAATTTTCGACAGCAGTTTTGTGTCAATTATGCCGAATCAGCAAGAGAAAAATATAAGAATTTTATATTCTATACCGAATCAAAAATTCGTTGGAATTTGAAATGGTTCTGGTTATGCGGTTCTCCATGCGGTTCTCCATTAAAATACAGAATTTCCTCACGATCGAATCCGTAGTTTTAAAATTATCAAGAAAACTAATTTTCAAACGACCATAATAACGGAACTCCAGGTCAAATTTTGACCAGTAACGGACTTAACCGCGATATTCGAGATTCGAGCCTACCCTGAAAGTTTCTAGGTCTTTCCGTTCGAGAGTTATCGTGTATATTATAGATACTCAGATGATTCTGTATGCAAACTGACAGTTGGAGTGTATAAATGCCATCGACAATAATAAACCAAAACAAATTATATTCATTGGAGAAAAGAATTGAAACAGCACGTATATTGTTGAGATCGGATTGTATCAGGATCGTTATCAGATGAAAAAGAACTTCGGAAACAAAAATGATGAGCCCAGGTTATCGGTTCATTTTAGGCAACAATTGCTTCATAACGAGCTCTGAAATGCCTCGCCTTACTTACAGAGGGTGAATAGAATAATGATATTTGAACAGCCAGCTTTTTGCCTGCAATGTAATATAGCCAAGTCAGAGGCGTACGCGGTTCCTCCCGATTCTGCTTCAGATTAATATCGGCGAAAATAATTGTTTCTGGAAAGTTAACTGTACGTGGTTCCAAGAAATTAATTTGAACATGAAGAGGAGTTTATAAGAAAGAAGAGCTGACGGATTGATCGATGAAGATATTAATGGGGAATTTTATTAAATTTGTTTCCAAATAAAATATTCTTCTGAAACCTCCTCGAAGTATTCCCAACCTGAAAGATCAAGGAAGAACATCGCGATGTATCATTTCTTTGCTCCAAAGAAGTACCTGATCCATAATTTGTGACAAATCTGTGGTGTATCAAAACAACATCCACGTTTCGCATTGGTGGTATGTTGGCTTAATATATTCACTATACAGGATGTCCCAGAAGTCGACGTCAAGCCGGAATCGGGCAACAGTCATAATAGTCATCAGAAAAATATTTGAAAAAATCTAAGTCGTGTATTTCTCAAATTATATTGCATTTTCTTTTATTCGAGAAATCGAAATCGAAATTCGATCATCTATGATTACAATTCTCAGAGGTGGAACTTTAAATGAAAACTCTACAAACGGAAAATTATACGGTTCGATTCCTGACATTTGTTTTATTCTTAAATGAACATTTCAAGTTGAGGATTTCTGTTGGTTTCGAAATGTTTATCCAGAAAAGGCTAGTCCGATTTTTCGATTGATATACCGACTTCTTCTGGCAATTCTACTAAAGTATTATTGAATTCATTCCGTTATGAAAAAATTACGAAAAGCACTGCCGTGAAGTCAGGAGCTTTTGAGCGCTCGTACATCCACCTTGTAGGTAGATTCGCAGTTTTAAAAATCGATTGAAGGAATTTTCGACAGCTGTCAAAAAAATTCTCAAACTCAGACGAATCTCCAGACTTTGTCAGTGCTTCAGCTGCCAATTTTTTTCCGATAATTCGCTAGAATTTTCTATGGTCTTGGTGATGCGATCTGGACAAAATTTCGCACGTGGTTTGAATTCATTATTCCTCATCAAGGTGCAAAATTTCATTCCAATCAAATCGGAAGTTTCGAAATTATCAGGAACAGAATATTTTTAACGGCCATATTTACGGAACCCCTAGTCTAATTTTGCTCATTGATGAACGTGACCGTGAAGTTCGCGATCCAAACCCACCCTGAAAATTTCAAGTTCCTAGGCCTTTCCCTTCGGAAGTTATAATTTTCTATGGTTTCTATGGTTCTGGTCATGCGATGTGGACAAAATGTTGCTTTAATATATCATTCTCGTTTAAAATACAAAATTTTATTTCGATCGAATCCGTAGTTTCGAAATTATCGAGAAAACAAAATTTCAAACGACCGTATTTACGGAACCCCTTGTATAATTCTGCTTATTGATGAACGCGAACGCCACATTTCAGATCTTCACCTATCCTGAAAATTTCAAGTCCCTAGGCCTTTCCGTTCGAATGTTATGATTTTCTATGGTTTCTATGGTTCTGGTCATGCGATCTAGAGAAATGTAGCTTGAATATATCATTCTCCATTAGTGTACTAAATTTAGTCACGATCGAATCTGTAATTTGGAAATTATCAAGAAAACTAAATTTCAAACTACCATATTTACGGAACCCCTAGTATAATTTTGCTCATAGATGAAAGTGATCACGACAATCGAGATCCACACCTATCCTGAAAATTTCAAGTCCCTAGGCGTTTCCGTTCAAAAGTTACAATTTTCTATGGTTTCTATGGTTCTGGTGATGCGAGCTGAACAAAATTCTGCATGTAGCTTGAACACCTCATTTTCCATCAGAAAGCAAAATTTCATCCTGATCGAATCTGTAGTTTCAAAGTAATCAGGGGAACAAAATTTCAAGCGGCCATATTTACGGAACCCCTCGGCGAATTTTGCCCAATAACGAACTTAACCGCAGCATTCCAGATTCGAACCTACCCTGAAAATTTCAAGTTTCTAGGACATTCCGTTCGAGAGTTATCGTATATACGGACGGCCGGACAGACTCGAATTCTTCGACGGATTCGTCATCAGTAAGTCGAACAGTCGTTTGAGACCATTTTCGGCTCAAAATTCGAAAAATACAGACATCGTGACGAAATTATATAGCCCTCGTGTAAGTAGTACGAGCGCTCAAAAATACAATGTCCAAATTCCAACTCATAAAATAATGAAAATGAATATTTATATTTCATGCATTATTTTTTATTTGTCATCTTAGGTATCAGAGAATCCTTAGAACGTCAAAGATGACATGATATATAACATGCAAAAAGACTTTTTCTCAACAAATATTAAAACATTTCGTGATAACTATTCATTATAGAGTCATTTTTGCTCTTCTTTGCGTCTGGAGAATGCAAGAAATTCGAACAGACAGATGTGAGCAGTTTATGGCAACAGTCATAAAATGTCGGTCCTCTTTTTCTCGTTCTACCCTAACTAACTGGAGCGAGTGCGACAAGCACTTTTTCTTTTTTTTTCAGTTTTGTCGAAGAATCAAAGACCAGAAAGAGTAACCAAGTAACCATACCTTTGTATGTTTCATTGTCAAGAGTGTCAAGTGCTGAAAGTGTTCATGTTAGTTTTTCTGGTTCCTGAATCATCATCATACCCAAGAATTTCCAAGAGTACCATCATACCCAACAATGGCAAAAAGGCGCTTCTATTTTTCTTATTTTTGATATTTTTGGCGCCCCTTCGGACCTGTCGCCCGTGGCAAGTGCCACCCTTGCCACGCCATAGATACGGCACTGTAAGTATACAACTATTATTCATAATGGATAACGTTACATCAGAATGAATTTTGTGATTAAAAACATTTGAAACTGTTATAGTGAATATATTTTGGTATAGTCAATAGTCAATAAGTATATCTACTAAATACTGCTTATCAATGAAAATGGCATCCTCATTATGATGTAATCAATAATTTCAATATTAAATCATTTTTGAGCGCTCGTACTACTTACACGAGGGCTATATCATTTCGTCACGATGTCTGTATTTTTCGAATTTTGAGCCGAAAATGGTCTCAATCGACTATGTTCGACTCACTGATGACGAATCCGTCGGAAAATTCGAGTCTGTCCGTCCGTAAGCACGATAATTCTCGAACGGAACAACCTAGAAACTTGAAATTTTCAGTATGGGTTCAGTACCCAAATGCCTCGGTTGAGTTCGTTAATGGGCCAAATTCCACCAGGGGTTCCGTAAATATGGGCGCAAAAAAATTTTGAATTTCTGATTACTTCGAGTAGATTCGATCGAGGTGAAATTCTCAGATGGATAATCACGTACTCAAGCCACATGCAGAATTTTGTCCAGATCGCATGACCAGAACCATAGAAACCATAGAAAATTGTAACGGCGGAAACGCCTAGGGACTTGAAATTTTCAGGATAGGTGCGGATCTCGAATGTCGTGATCACGTTCATCTATGAGCAAAATTATACTAGGGGTTCCGTAAATATGGTCGTTTGAAATTTAGTTTTTTTGATCATTTCAAAACTACAGATTCGATCGTGACGAAATTTTGTATACTAATGGAGAATGATATATTCAAGCTACATTTCTCCAGATCACATGACCAGAACTATAGAAACCATAGAAAATCATAACTTTCGAACGGATAGGCCTAGGGACTTTTCAGGATAAGTGTGGATCTGAAATGTCGCGTTCACGTTTATCAATGAGCAGAATTATTCTAGGGGTTCCGTAAATACGGTCGTTTGAAATTTTGATTTCTCGATAATTTCGAAACTACGGATTCGATCGAGATGAAATTTTGTATTTTAATCGACAATGATATATTAAAACAATATTTTGTCCAGATCGCATGACCAGAACCATAGAAACCATAGAAAATTGTAACTTTTGAACGGAAAGGCCTAGGAACTTGAAATTTTCAGGGTGGGTTTGGATCGCGAATATCGCGGCCACGTTCATCAGTGAGCAAAATTAGACTAGGGGTTCCGTGAATATGGCTGTTCAAATTATTTTTTCCCTGATAATTTCGAAACTACTGATTGGATTGAAATGAAATGTTGCACCTAGCTTAGGAATAATGTATTCAAACTACGTGCCAAATTTTGTCCAGATCGCACCACCAAGACCATAGAAACCGTAGAAGACATGAAGTCTGGAGTTTCGCCTAAGTTTCAGAATTTTTGTGACAGCTGTCGAAAATTCCTTGAATTGATTTCTAAAACTGGAAAATGCGAATCTACCTACAAGGTGCATGTACGAGCGCTCAAAAGCTCCTGCCTTCACGGCAGTGCTTTTCGTAATTTATTATTTTAGTGAATGGAATAACAAAAGTGTGAGCTTGTTGAGGAAGGCGATCGAAGTGGACAGGGAAATTGTTCCTTTCATGGAAACTCGCCTAAAAATTATAAAGAAGCTGAAAGAATTACCCTCTGATGAAAAAGTAAAAGCCCGAACAGATTCGAATGAATTTAGCACAACAATTAGCAGTTGTATGAATATATGTAACCTGTTAGTTAATACATTTATTAATCATAAATAAATGGTAATTTTATTCAGAATGAAACTTTTCGCCTATAAAGATTATTTTCCTATAAACATATATTCAGTTAAATTTAACTACATTTACACTTAATGAATCAATGATAATTTTATTGGAACTAAAATATAATAGATATAAATGTAACTACACTTATTAATATATGGAAAGTAGCAGCAATATTTATTTGCAAGTTTCAAACCAATGATTATGTATTTTTTTTCTGTTAAAGAGCTATGGATCCGCGTTCTTCTTGTGATATAGCATATCAAGGATCACAGGACATGTCCCTGCTATATAGCTCATCTGTAATAAGATCACTTGGATTGTAGAAAACAGTTCCAAAATAAAACCCGATTCAAAATGTTTTTTATTTTTGGTTATCATCGTTGAAAGGAGGAACAATATAAATTATACTGTGTAGATGTATCGAATACTTCATTGGAATGAAACATGAGAATAGCCTATTTATTGTGTTCATAGGGAACAAACATCATCTGGCCAAAAACATGGCGACAAGTTGTTCGAGGCCTTGACTTTTCAACTAATTAAGTTGGACCTTTTTCGAAGGTATCCCGATAAAAAATAATCATTCGGAGTGATATCTAGGCTCCGAGGGGGGCACTGAATACCGCATTTCCTAAGAGAAAAGTTCTGACATTAAAACCTATTGTACATTATCACCAATTTTCTCTGAGATTCTCGCCTTCGGATCATTGATTTTCTGTGAAGTGAAAGTTATAACTGGGTAGGCTAATATACAGCGTCATCTCCAAAATTCAAAGAAATTACACTTCAGACTAAATACGAATTTTCTATAAATGGTTTTCGGTTAGAATAGGAACAGGAGTCCTGATACGCTACTGCTAATATTGAAAGGGATCATGCATCATGTTCTTCCAGACATGATTTTAAGGTGTGCCTCATTGATTCAGGTCTCACCTGGAACTCGCGTGTTCCGCAATAATATCAAAACGCATATTTTGCCCCCGTCGTTACACCCTTAAAAGGCATTATTTTTTTATTCCACGACCTCCCATCCTCGCGCTTATGACAAGTAATACACGTTCAGTGACTTCTCTGCAAAATTTAATTCTCTTGAGTACACTTACGTGTGATGTGTGGCAAATATTCGTCCCTAATTGGGAATTTTCATGCGACGGTCGCTGTTAAATTTCGTTGAAAGCGGAAATTGGAGTCATTCCGAGGGTTCGATTCGTCTGAACTAAACACATTATCGAACCGAAAGTTCATATCTGAAAATGAGCTCTACCTACGAATTAAAATAATTGGCGTCGTGAATAATGGTTCTCATCCCGATGTGAGGGAAGGATTAATATGTTTATTATATACTCGCTTCGAGAATTTTTGACATGTGAGCAGACCCTGAACGTCCAGTCGAAGCTTTATTTCTGGTTACAAAAGATAACTGATCCATATAACCTAAATATTATATAACCAAATTTGTGTTGAGTATATTTTTCAAAGCTTATTATGTTGTAGTTTTTCAGCTAGCAAAAAATGTTTTTGAGCGCTATATCATTTCGTCACGATTCCTGTATTTTTCGAATTCTGAGCTGAGAATGGTCACAATCGACAAGGTTCGACTCATTGATGACGAATGGGTCGGAAAATTCGGGTCTGTCCGTCCAGCCGTATACACGATAACTCTCGAACGGAACGACCTACAAACTTGAAATTTCCAGTGTGGGTTCAGTTCCCAAATGCCGCGGCTGAGTTCGTTAATGGGCAAAATTCCACCAGGGGTTCCGTAAATATGGCCGTTCGAAAGTTTGTTTACCTCATTTTTCTGATCCATGATTTTGCACACAAATGGAGAATGACGTGCTCAAGCTACATGCAAAATTTGGCCAGATCGCATGATCAGAACCATAGAAATCATAAAAAATTATAACTTTCGAACGGAAAGGCCTAGGGACTTGAAATTTTCAGGATAGGTGTGGATCTCGAATGTCGTGGTCACGTTTTTCTATGAGCAAAATTAAACTAGGGGTTCGTAAATATGGTCGTTTGAAATTGAGTTTTCTTGGTCATTCCGAAACTACGGATTCGATCGTGATGAAATTTTGTATTTTGATTGAGAATAACATATTCAAGCTACATTTTTTCCTGATTGCATGACCAGAATCATAGAAACCATAGAAAATCATAACTTTCGAACGGAAAGGCCTAGGGATAGGTGTGGATCTCTAATGTCGCGGTCACGTTCATCAATAAGCAGAATTAGTATAGGGGTTCCGTAAATATGGTCGTTTTTTTTCGAAACAACTGATTGGATTGGAATGAAATTTTGCCCATAGATTTTGTCCAGATCGCATAACCAAGACCATAGATACTGCAGAAAATTTCTTCAATTGATTTCTAAAACTGGAAAATGCGAATTTACCTTCAAGGTGGACGAACGAGCGCTCAATTGCTCCTGACTTCACGGCAGTGCTTTTTATAATTTTTTAGGATTTCTTTTTCGCGATTTAACATAATGTTAAGCAAAAGCAAAATAAGGTTTTATAATGTCTCTTCGAAGGAATAATTGCATTGAACAGGTTCTCTTCCACTGCTTATTCCAAGCTGTGATGACTTCTTCTTCCACGAAAATTCTTCGAAAAGTGCTGAAAGTCTGAAATTTATCCCATTTATCAATCAGACTACACTTTGTGTAGGTAAATAATAGTCAACATAAAACACAGGTGGTTAAGGTATAACTGTAAGTTATACCTAGTACAAATTCAGCTCTCTAACTGTTCCACGTGCAGAGAAAATTGAGTTGTTTGTGTTCGTTTCGATATGTATTTGGTTCCATAGTCTCGCTACAGTGACACCTTATAAAAATTTGATCATAGATTAGTTATGGGTGGCCGCTCTGTCGATGAATTGAGAAAAGCGAGCCAAATTTCAGGGTGCATAGAAAGTCTTCTATGGGAACAATATTTTATGTGAATTGGAAAGTAGGAACGAAATTTTTACGGGGGTCAGGGCCGTATCTAGGTACTATTGCGCCTGTGGCAATATATTAGACAGCGCCCCCCATTTGCGTAGTTTTTTTTTCATCCATCATATTTTCTTATAGTATTCTTTTTTCATAATGCTAGTCATATATTAGCGTAAGAGTTTCAAAATAATACACATTTTTATGGAAAAATGTTTTCATTGAAAACATTGAAATACACATTTTTAATTAAATGTATAAAAATAAAACAAATTCTGGAAAAACAAAAAGAAAAATTCATATTTATGTAATAAATACGAACATTTATCTTAAGATCGGCAGCACTTTTCTTCAAATCGTCAATATTCATAGTTTGAATGACACTACCAATCAAAAACCTGAAGTCGTTTGCCACTTCGTTCGAAGCAACAAACCTTTCTTCAATTTGAATAATTATAGTCCAATTCCTCAGTTTTGCGTTTGCATCAAAAAGATGAGCTTCATCACTGGCTAGTTCCCCTGGCATTTTGGGTTTTTTTCGTTTTCTCGATTGATGTAACTTTGCTTCGATTCCAATTTTATCAGCTTCATTTTTCGAAAGTTCCATCAATGGCATAAAAAAGTTTTCTCTGTTAGCTTTCAATTCGTTCAATAGTCCAAGTATCATTCGTGAGCCTTTAGATATATCTAGTTGTTTTTCTTGCAAATATTGATTAATTCGGTTTATTTTACTTAACAGAATTTCTCAGAAGTTAAGATATTTATATTTTTTCATAATGCTAGTCATATATTTCCTTGAGTGAGTTTCAAAATAATACACATTTTTATGGAAAAATTTTTTCATTAAAAACATTGAAATACACATTTTAAATGAAATGCATAAAAATAAATCAAATTCTGAAAAAACAAAATGAAATATTTATATTTATGTAATAAATACGAACATTTATCTTGAAAAATATAAATTCACTCACTCGTCTTGATTTTACTTCGGCAAACATATCAATTAATTCAGAGTAATCTAACGTACATGTCACTTCTTTTTCGATGGCGAGGATTACCATATTCGATAATCGCTCTTGTCCCAAGGAGGAACGAAGATACGATTTTATAAGTTCAAGTTTGCTAAACGAACATTCACATGTAGCAGTTGTCACTGGCAAACTCAGAAATATTCTCAACGCCGTTTGTAAATTTGGGTAAATATTTTCATGAGTCAGATCGTATATACCTTCCAATATTTGTAGGTTATGGTCCCATTCCAATAAAGTCGTCTAAAATTGAGATTATTCTCTGAAATTTAAAACTTTCAATTTCCATTGAAAATTCATTGCATTTAAATCACAAGGATATTTTATTGCAAGATCTGCAGCATTTTTCTTCAAATCGACAATACTCATAGTTTGAATGACACTACCATTAAAAAAACTGAGGTTGTTGCCACTTCGTTCGAAGCAACAAATCTTTCTTCAATTTTAATAATTATTTTATCAAGCACTTGTAGGTAACTTGTAACAGTCTAATTCTCAGTTTTGCGTTTGCATCAAAACGATGAGCTTCATCACTGGCTAGTTCCCCTGGCATTTTGGGTTTTTTTCGTTTTCTCGATTGATGTAACTTTGCTTCGATTCCAATTTTATCAGCTTGATTTTTCGAAAGTTCCATCAATGGCATAAAAAAGTTTTTTTTGTAAGCTTTAAGTTCGTTCAATAGTCCAAGTTCCAAGTATCATTCGTGAGCCTTTAGATATATCTAATTGCTTTTCTCACAAAGATTGATTAATTCGGTTTATTTTACTAAACCGAATTTCCCAGAAGTTGAGATAAATGATAAATTCATAATTTGTTATCGAATTTACCAGGGACGATTCTTTGAGCTAGCGAAGAACTTTGATAATTTCACCTAATTGCGACTTCAACGAATGTACAGCGTTTGCTTTTGAGGCACAAAAAAGTCAGAATATAAAAAAAAATTCAACACATATAACACTTCAAATCTGGATACACACTAAACGAACAATAAAATTTAAATTTTTTGCTCTTCTCTTCACAATTGAAAGAAATCAATATTTATGTAGAATAGAATAAGATTCCCCAATTTTTCTCCCACTTCTTGAGATCAAAACTCTGATTGGTGAATTTTTGGCAATACAAATCGTTTTTGAAATACCACAGAACTGGCCTAAAAATCTAAACAAATCGATCATGACCAAAGAAGCCGCCCTTCAAAACAAGCTGGATGCGATAAGGGATGTAGTGTGAACAACTCATAAAAGGGCTGTGCTTGGAATTGCATGACGATATTGCCGATTGTAATATTTATGATCAGAGTGCCGCATCTTTGAAAATTTTTTATAACAATTGGACCATATTTCTCGTATTTCTGACCTTATTGCATTTTCATTCTGTACTTTGAATATCAATGTTTCGAAATGTTGTGATCGAATTACTTACTTACGTAACCGTGTTGTCATCTTTGAATTATTTTTTTTGCTTGGCGCTTCTATTTTGTTATTTTTTATTTTTTTTTGGCGCCCCTTCGGACCTTGCGCCCGTGGCAAGTGCCACCCTTGCCACGCCCTAGATACGGCCCTGACGGGGGTTACTATTATGAAAAAAATAAGCAAATTTAACTCGAAAGGTTTATTATTTTTCACCTGCAATATCTAAGGACATTAAAGAAATGGTTATACTTTATGACCCACTGGGTCCGAAGGGTTTTTATCGAAATTTTTTCCTCAATTTTTGTTCCTTTCCAATTCAGCAACCGTTTTTTTGAGCTGGAAGGATCGATGCCAGGTCACATGGTTCCCACGAATTTTTTGCAATTAGTCCCTCCGGGTTCCGAGAAAATTTCTGGCCGACGGATCGATGGATTTTTTTTAATCGACTTTACCTGAAACGAAAACTGTGATTGTTTCTGACAAAATTTTTGAATTTCGTGAATGGATCATTTTATTTCAATCAAAAAACTAAAATCATCCATTCGATGAAGATTTTTTTCATATCAGTTTCATCCATAAGAAATCTCTTGAAGAATTCGGAGTTCAGGGGTGGAATTACTCTTCAAATAATGAGAAAAACTGCTCTTTAGCTTCAGCTGGTTTCAACAGGCGCCATCCAAAACAAGCGGTGTAATAAAAGCCATTTCTCAGAGGATAATTTGGGAAGACTTCGTATTGTCGTTGGACCAGTGGAAATAGTTCCTTTCGTAGATTCTTCTTATAAATGTATAATTTCCGTTCTCACCATGGAAGAATATTTCACATCTTAATAAGACAGATTCTAGAAGTTTAACGTATAAAACAGATTTCTCTTTTCAGTCGATCGTGTCCTATGAATAACTTATTTTCGATTTACAGAAAACTTTGATAAAATTCCCAAAGTTGATATCGATTTGGATAACACGTATAAAGAAATAAACAATGGTTTTCACAATTCAAAATCGAAAAGCAACATTATCATATATCTCTCAAGATTCTAAAATAAAGAATTTATCCATTTCTGCCTCGTTTTGTGCTTGATTTGAACTGTCAAGCTCAAATTTAAGCATAGCTGGGGCAAAAATCGCCGTATCCATTCGAATAGGAATTTTCAGCAAGCACGAATAGCTCTAATATACGTTCCTTTATTTTATGTGTTCTTGGATTGCGCTTACGCTCTCTGATTTCCGGCGACATCCCCAGAATAAGTCGTGGGGTTTCGGATCATTTTCTTGAATATTACATACATACATAATGACCTTTAAATATGAAGGGGTTCCCCGACAATTCATTCAACTCAAATGTGATCATTTTAACCATTGGAAATAATTTTGGATAGTCTAGTTGAAATTGATTTAAATGTGGGATTTCGTATATTCTTCTTTGAGTAATATTCATACTAATGACTGGAGATATGAAGGAATCATCGCGACAATTCAGTACGTAGAGAGTGATCTTTTTAATGATTGGAGGTATGTATTATGTAGTCGTATGTTGGAATATCCGCTATTACTTCGAAAATTCATTTTTCAGAAACACTTGGTCAGTTCGGATATGGTTCATTATTTACAATTGTGGTATTTTGGGAGCATTCAAGGACAACATATTTTAATTCTTCCTGGTATTTTCCGCTTTGAGGAAAGTGTAATGGTAGAAATCCCGGTTATAAGGAATAATAATCTTAATTTGAATTGACCGAAATGTATTCATGGAAATATACTTCATCTTGAGTGAAGTTTTATTTCAATGCTTCCGATCTATTTACCACTACCTACGAACTTTGCGGAACTTTTTTTCACATGAAATGAAGGATGTTTTTTTCATAACTTCCGAAGTTTTGAGAATTATTCAATTGAATTTGGAAGGAATTTTTCGATCCATGAGTGGAAAAACTCACATATTCAGTTTGAACCATCAATTACGATTCGAAAACCAACTTGAGCGAAACAATTCTTTGATTGTTCGTATAATTGCATCAATGAAAACACAATTATCTCAAAAGCTGTCGTTTTTATCGGATTTGAATAGGTGAATATCAGTTACTCATAATAGATTCTTCAGATTTCATCAGTGGCGAAGAAAAATAAGGGTTGAAAAAGACCAGTATACCTTCTTGTACGCCACCAAGGTAAGTAAAAACGTATTTTTGTCCCAAAATAAGTCTAATTTTCATTTTCAACACGCCCTACCTCAATACTATTGTGGCGGCCAGGGCCGTATCTAGGTACTATTGCGCCTGTGGCAATATATTAGACAGCGCCCCCCCATTTGCGTTGATTTTTTTTATCCATCATATTTTCTTATAGTATTTTTTTTCATAATGCTAGTCATATATTTACGTAAGAATTTCAAAATAATACACATTTTTATGGAAACATTTTTTCATTGAAAACATTGAAATACACATTTTAAATGAAATGCATTAAAATGAAAAAAATTCTGAAAAAACAAAATGAAATATTCATATTTATGTGATAAATACGAACATTTATCTTAAGATCTGCAGCACTTTTCTTCAAATGGTCAATATTCATAGTTTGAATGACACTACCATTCAAAAAACTGAAGTCGTTTGCCACTTCGTTCAAAGCAACAAATCTTTCTTCAATTTGAATAATTATAGTCCAATTCCTCAGTTTTGCGTTTGCATCAAAAAGATGAGCTTCATCACTGGCTAGTTCCCCTGGCATTTTGGGTTTTTTTCATTTTCTCGATTGATGTAACTTTGCTTCGATTCCAATTTTATCAGCTTCATTTTTCGAAAGTTCCATCAATAGCATAAAAAAGTTTTCTCTGTTAGCTTTCAGTTCGTTCAATAGTCCAAGTATCATTCGTGAGCCTTTAGATATATCTAGTTGTTTTTTTTGCAAATATTGATTGATTCGGTTTATTTTACTTAACAGAATTTCACAGAAGTTAAGATATATGATAAATTCATAATTTGTTATCGAATTTGCCAGGGACGATTTTTCGAGCTAACGAAGAACTTTGATAATTTCACCTAATTGCGACTTCAACGAATGTACAGCGTTTGCTTTTGAGGCACAAAAAAGTCAGAATATAAAAAAAACTCAAAACTTATAACTCTTCAAATCTGGATACACACTTAACGAACATTGAAATTTAAATTTTTTGCTCTTCTCTCCACAATCGAAAGAAATCAATATTCATGTAGAATAGAATAAGATTTCCCAATTCTTCTTCCACTTCTTGAGCTCAAAACTCCGATCAATGAATTTTTTGCAATACAACTTGTTTTTAAAATACCACAGATGTGGCTTAAAAATCTAAAAAAATCGATCATTATAAACCATCATCATCAAAGATGCCGCCCTTCAAAACAAGCTGGAGGAGATAAGGGATGTAGTGTAAACAACTCATAAAAAGGCTGTGCTTGGAATGACGATATTGCCGGTTGTAATATTTTTGATCAGAGTGCGGCATCTTTGAAAATTTGTTATAACAATTGTACCATATTTCTCGTATTTCTGACCTTATTGCATTTTCATTCTGTACTTTGAATATCAATGTTTCGAAATGTTGTGTTCGAATTACCTACTTACGTAACCGTGTTGTCATATTTGAATTATTATTTTTTTATTGGTGCTTCTATTTTATATTTTTGTTATTTTTTGGCGCCCCTTCGGACCTTGCGCCCGTGGCAAGTGCCACCCTTGCCACGCCCTAGATACGGCCCTAGTGGCGGCTCTCCGCACGTCCCCGTTGTCTACCGCGGTTCTCTTGAAGCGCACTCGGTGAACAGTAAGTACCAATTTCCTTGTGGAGGTGTGTAGGTCAAAAATTGCTGGATCAGCCCTATTGATGAGCAACTGTGGGACGAAACACACAACCGTTTTCTTATCAGGGAGCGCGTTTCAATATTGCGAGAAAAGCTCGCAAAAGTGGTGACCCGACGTAATGGGGCTGGTGTTTCGTTAACGGTGTCTCCTGGTAGAGCTGGCCACCAGCGAAACACTGCTCGACGCTCACATATAGCTAGTCCAGGCTGACGTCACTTCGTCACACCTCTTCTCCAAAGCGAACGCGATCTCTGATCGCCACACCGTTATCCTCCTCTTCGGGGTCACTGGAAGGACAGTCATGTGTTGGCTCTTCGCACGTCCGGAAGATGGCGTTGGCAGCAAAGCTACTTCTCTTTTTCTTCTTGGTTCTCTTCCTAAAGTGCACTTGATGTGCGGAGAGTACCACTTTCCTTGATGAGTCCAGTAATTGCGACGAAACACACAACCATTTTCCTATCAGGGAGCGCGTTTCGAATGCTAGAACACCTCGCTCAACTATTTTAAAAGTACATCATTCGACCATATGTAAGGAAAAAATTACGGAAAGCACTGCCGTGAAGTCAGGAGCTTTTGAGCGCTCGTACATCCTCCTTGTAGGTAAATTCGCATTTTCCAGTTTTAGAAATCAATTGAAGGAATTTTCGACAGCTGTCAAAAAAATTCTCAAACTTAGACGGAACTCCAGACTTCATGTCAAAGCTTCAGCTGACCAATTTTTTTTCGATAATTCGCTAAAATTTTCTACGATATCTATAGTCTTGGTGATGCGATCTGGACAAAATTTCGCACGTAGTTTGAATACATTATTCCTCAGCTAGGAGCAAAATTTCATTCAAAGCAAATTAGTAGTTTCGAAATTATCAGGAAAAAAATAGTTTGAACGGCCATATTCACGGAACCTCTAGTCTCATTCTGCTCATTGATGAACGTGACCGTGAAATTCGCGATCCGAACCCACCCTGAGAATTTCAAGTTCCTAGGCATTTCCCTACGGAAGTTATGATTTTCTATGGTTCTGGTCATGCGATCTGGACAAAATGTTGCTTTAATATATCATTCTCGTTTAAAATACAAAATTTTATCTCGATCGAATCCGTAGTTTCGAAATTATCGAGAAAACAAAATTTCAAACGACCGTATTTACGGAACCCCTGGTATAATTCTGCTCATTGATAAACGTGAACGCCACATTTCAGATCTACACCTATCCTGAAAATTTCAAGTCCCTAGGCCTTTCCTTTCGAAAGTTATGATTTTCTATGGTTTCTATGGTTCTGGTCATGCGATCTAGAGAAATGTAGCTTGAATATATCATTCTCCATTAGTATACAGAATTTCGTCTCGATCAAATCTGTAGGAAATTATCAAGAAAACAAATATATTCACGGAACCCCTTGTATAATTTCGCTCATAGATGAAAGTGATCACGACAATCGAAGTCCACACCTATCCTGAAAATTTCAAGTCCCTAGGCGTTTCCGTTCGAAAGTTACATTTTTCTATGGTTTCTATGGTTCTGGTGATGCGATCTGGACAAAATTTAACATGTAGCTTGAACACCTCATTTTCCATTCGAGTGCAAAATTTCATCTCGATCGAATCTGTAGTTTCAAAGTAATCACTAAAACAAAATTTAGAGCGTCCATATTTACGGAACCCCTCGGCGAATTTTGCCCAATAACGAACTCAACCGTGGCATTCGAGATTTGAACCTACCCTGAAAATTTCAAGTTTCTAGGACATTCCGTTCGAGAGTTATCGTGTATACAGACGGCCGGACGGACGGACGGACAAACTCGAATTTTCCGACGGATTCGTCATCAGTGAATCGAACATAGTCGTTTGAGACCATTTTCGGCACAAAATTCGAAAAACACAGACATCGTGACGAAATGATATAGCCCTCGTGTAAGTAGTACGAGCGCTCAAAAATTGAAAAACGCTGCCGCTTTTGAGCGCATTTTCCGGTTTGAGAAACCAATTAAAGAAATTTTTGACAGCTGTCAAAAAAATTACAGCAGCTGTTTGTCAAAAATGCCGAATCAGCTGTTACAGAAACATTAGGATTTATTATTCAATAATTCGTTGGAATTTGAAATGGTTCTGGTTATGTGATCTGGAAAAAATGTAGCTTGAATGTATCATTCTCTATTAAAATACAAAATTCCGGATGCGTATTTGTAGATTTGAACCCTGCCAGGAGAAAAACTGATGGGTAGATGTAACAGATGCTTAGTGTTGTTGTACAGTGTTTGGTGGAAGTGATGGGGCTAGGTGGATATGGGTTTATGCTTGAATCTAAACGAAAAAGAGTCCGAGGAAACGGACTCCCTTCCGATCTGCTTATTTCCAAACGAAAACTTGAATACCTCTTGGGTTTTAATCCGATTTTGGTGGCTCTTACAGTTGGTATTCAAGAAGTATGAATGTACTGTGGTTCGCCAATGCGCATGTTCGGAAGTACCTTTTAGGCACCACCACGAGCACGAAATGCGCATGCTCATTTGGAGACTTTGCTTATTCGATGAGGAAACGTGCGCAGCTATGGTTATGTTTGTGATATTGACTGTCCCTGTTCCTTCTCTGCGCACGCACAGAGCGGAATTCGAATAACTACCCCTTTGATCGGAGTGATATTTGAAACGGTTATGCTGGAAGAAAACATTATATGTTCATGTGGTATTCACATGACTGTTCGTCACTCTCGCGGAGATTTGATCCATTCTATGAGTGGATATGATCAGATTCTTATTTCTCGTATCATACTCCTGTCAGATTGCTGATTTTTTCAAATCTTGTTATTCGATTTTCAATAAATAATCGTATGTTCCTTGACCTCAACGAGACACTTCTGATTCGTGCAAATTTACTGTAGGCTATAATATCGGTGCCTAAAGTTCTCGCACCACACACACGGTGTTTGCCGGACCACACAGGAATATTATGGTAAACAAAACAGGCAGCACAGACGTTTCACACCATTACGTTCACTCGAAGATTTAACAATACTCTAGAAGAATTATGAGTTTCCACACCAGAAACTGTTAAACATGCAATTTTATGTTAAAATCTACCGCTCTTTCTCGTTTAATACCTTCGAATTCTTTCCAATAACAACTTGAAACAGTTGTAGAAATAAAGTTCGCCATAGGAGAAAAATTGGGAGATTATGTTGGTAAACTGGCTACATTTTTTTATGGGGTTATAAAAAAGTGATAGGGAAGATTTCGGAAAGGAAATATACTACCCAAATACGCCTGCAAATGCAAATATTATTTCCGATGGATACGCATATTTGTGCATGTGAAATTTGCGACTTAAAGAAGATATCCCACGCTCAATTCTGATCTTATGGATGTTATAATAAAAAAAACTCATGAAGGGGAATTGAATATTCTGTTGTACGATTTAGGCCTTGACGGATGAAATCAATACTATTCTCGAGTATTTCTCAATAACTTTTGCTTTTAAATGTTGTTTTGAACACTTCTTGTTTTCTACTCCTTCTAGATTCATTATTCTATATTATGAATCCTTGGAATCTTTCTATGACAAAAATTTACAATCTATAAAATTCCAGGATAATGGAGAATCACATAAAAAAATGTATCTGTTAGTTTTATTGATTTTTGAATGCAACTGCAGAAAGTTGGGAAACCATCCTTGGTCTTTCGATTCGCTGATCAACTTTTCGTGGCAACTCAAACACGATAATTCAACAATTAAACCTAGACCTTCATGAATGAAAAATAAGGAGTGACATTGAATTTAAATATTCAATACTCCGACAAGATTGTATGATTTCAAACCTACCCTTATTGCATAGCAATGAAGGACCTCTCTCGAGACGGAGGTAAGAACCAGACACATCGCATCCAATATTAGGGTTCTGTTGGAGTGAATCACCTGAAACAACGTTCCGCATTCAGGAATAGTCATACAAATTAGGCGAAGAGTCTCCAGGGAGTGACAAACTGTGCTGGCCACAAGTGAGTTAAATGCAACGATAAATCTTTTACTTAGTGATGTCTCTTGGTGCGAATGTATTTCGAGGTTATTCGGCGATATTAAGGAGATTGTATATCATTCTTAAAATGAAATATAAATTTCACGAATGGCCTGTTCTGAAATGTACATTGTAGATGTGCGTCTTCAAACGTTTTCTGAATTAATTTATTGTTGTTTATTTTGGAAAATACATTCTGAATTATCTGCTCGTCAATGAATAAGAATCACCAAGAAAAAAAAATAATTCAAAGATGACAACACGGTTACGTAAGTAAGTAATTCGAACACAACATTTTGAAACATTGATATTCAAAGTACAGAATGAAAATGCAATAAGGTCAGAA
Source organism: Aphidecta obliterata (assembly GCA_963966015.1). Lineage (NCBI taxonomy): Eukaryota > Metazoa > Arthropoda > Insecta > Coleoptera > Coccinellidae > Aphidecta > Aphidecta obliterata. Next base: position 8,652,298 of record OZ014436.1, read on the forward strand.
ATACGAGAAATATGGTCCAATTGTTATAACAAATTTTCAAAGATGCCGCACTCTGATCATAAATATTACAACCGGCAATATCGTCATTCCAAGCACAGCCTTTTTATGAGTTGTTTACACATCCCTTATCTCCTCCAGCTTGTTTTGAAGGGCGGCTTCTTTGATGATGAGGGTTCATAATGATCGATTTGTTTAGATTTTTAAGCCACATCTGTGGTATTTTAAAAACAAGTTGTATTGCCAGAAATTCATTAATCGGAGTTTTGAGCTCAAGAAGTGGGAGACAAATTGGGGAATCTTATTCTTTTCTACATAAATATTGATTTCTTTCGATTGTGAATAGAAGAGCAAAAAATTTAAATTTTAATGTTCGTTTAGTGTGTATCCAGATTTGAAGTGTTATATGTTTTGAATTTTTTCTTATATTCTGACTTTTTTGTGCCTCAAAAGCAAACGCTGTACATTCGTTGGAGTCGCAATTAGGTGAAATTATCCAAGTTATTCGCTAGCTCAAAAAATCGTCCCTGTTGAATTCGATAACAAATTATGAATTTATCATATATCTTAACTTCTGAGAAACTCTGTCAAGTAAAATAAACCGAATTAATCAATATTTGCAAGAAAAACAACAAGATATATCATAAGGCTCACGAATTATACTCGGACTATTGAACGAACTGAAAGCTAACAGAGAAAACTTTTTTATGCCATCGATGGAACTTTCCAAAAATGAAGCTGATAAAATTGGAATCGAAGCAAAGTTACATCAATCGAGAAAACGAAAAAAACCCAAAATGCCAGGGGAACTAGCCAGTGATGAAGCTCATCTTTTTGATGCAAACGCAAAACTGAGGAATTGGACTATAATTATTAAAATTGAAGAAAGATTTGTTGCTTCACACTTCAGTTTTTTGAATGGTTGTGTCATTCAAACTATGAATATTGACGATTTGAAGAAAAGTGCTGCAGATCTTGAAATAAATGTTCGTATTTATTACATACATATGAATATTTCATTTTGTTTTTTCAGAATTTGTTTTTTTTTATGCATTTTATGTGTATTTCAATGAGAAAATTTTTCCATATAAATGTGTATTATTTTGAAACTCTTACGTAAATATATGACTACCATTATGAAAAAAAAATACTATAAGAAAATATGATGGATAAAAAAAAATCAACGCAAATGGGGGGGCGCTGTCTAATATATTGCCACAGGCGCAATGATACTTAGATACGGCCCTGTCGGTGAGTACGGATTGACAGAAAACAATTAATTTCTAGCTTTCCTCAGAAATCAACAGGGTGATTTTTCGAATTCATGGAAATACTATGACTATTATCAGAACCAAACTATCGACGGAATTAATCAAAACTGAGGAAGTTGTTGACACATGATAAGATCAAGCGAACGAGATTTCAATCATTCCAATACACCACGGCCAGACTTATTATTCATGATATAACTTGTTCAGGGTGAAAACATCACACACTGAAAAAAACGAATCCCGGGAATTTCCGGATGAATGAATTCCTGTTGTTTAAACGCAACTATTGTTATCACAATCATGAAAAGACCGTTCTGAGAACGATCTGTACCTGCAACATAACGTGACGATTCCGGTTGAAGTGACTTGAGTCCTATGAACAGAAAAAACGGTAAGTATAGCAGTGATCAGGTACTTTTATTTCAAAAGAAATATTTCCGTAAATGTTACGGGAATATCTAGTAAAATATTATAAATTCAACAGGAATGTTTGGCATTTTTCACAGAAATTCAGAAATTCATTCTACCGGAATAAATCTTGTTTCGCTAAAAGTATTTCAATCAAAGTTTTGAACCTTTCTTTATCATGTACTTAACTTCTAAGTCACTTCTGTTTTTGAGCGCTCGTACTACTTACACGAGGGCTATATCATTTCGTCACAATGTCTGTTTTTTTCGAATTTTGAGCTGAAAATGGCCTCAATCGACTATGTTCGACTCACTGAAAATTCGAGTCTGTCCGTCCGTCCGGCCGTCCGTAAGCACGATAACTCTCGAACGGATCAACCTAGAGGCTTGAAATTTTCAGTATGGGTTCAGATTCCTAATGCCTCGGTTGAGTTCGTTCATGGGCAGAATTCCAACAGGGGTTCCGTAAATATGGCCGTTCAAAATTTTGTTCTCCTGATTACTTCGAAACTACAGATTCTATCGAGATAAAACTTTGCACTCGAATGGGAATTGAGGTGTTCAAGCTACATGTAAAATTTTGTCCAGATCGCATGACCAGAACCATAGATACCATAGAAAATTGTAACTTTCGAACGGAAACGCCTAGGGACTTGAAATTTCCAGGATAGGTGTGGATCTCGAATGTCGTGATCACGTTCATCTATGAGCAACATTATTCTAGGGGTTCCGTAAATATGGTCGTTTGAAATTTAGTTTTCTTGATAATTTCAAAACTACAGATTCGATCGTGACGAAATTTTGTCTACTAATGGAGAAATATATATTCAAGCTACATTTCTCCAGATCACATGACCAGAACCATAGAAACCATCGAAAATCATAACTTTCGAACGGAAAGGCCTAGGGATTTTTAGGATAGGTGTGGATCTGAAATGTCGCGTTCGCGTTTATCAATGAGCAGAATTATACTAGGGGTTCCGTAAATACGGTCGTTTGAAATTTTGGTTTCCCGATATTTTCGAAACTACGGATTCGATCGAGATGAAATTTTGTATTTTAATCGAGAATGATATATTAAAGCAATATTTTGTCCAGATCGCATGACCAGAACCATAGAAACCATAGAAAATTGTAACTTCTGAACGGAAAGGCCTAGGAACTTGAAATTTTCTGGGTGGGTTTGGATCGCGAATATCGAATATATCGAAATATTTTTTTCCTGATAGTTTCGAAACTACTGATCGGATTGGAATGAAATTATGCACCTAGCTGGGGAATAATGTATTCAAACTACGTGCAAAATTTTGTCCAGATCGCACCACCAAGATCATAGAAACCGTAGAAAATTCTAGCGAATTATCGAATGAAAATTGATCAGCTGAAGCACTGACATGAAGTCTGAAGTTTCGCTTAATTTTCAGAATTTTTTTGACAGCTGTCGAAATCTTTCCAATTGATTTCGAAAACTGGAAAATGCGAATCTACCTACAAGGTGCATGTACGAGCGCTCAAGAGCTCCTGCCTTCACGGCAGTGCTTTTCGTAATTTTTTTTCAATGCTAGCAACATAGTGCACACATATGAAAAAAAAAACGAAATAAAATGAATCTATGAAAACTTATCTGTCTTAATTCAACAGTACCGTAATTCGCAACACCTGAACAAAAAAGATAGTTTTCTTATATTGCTGTTATATTGGATTAAATTCGAAATTGAGGTAAAGTTTCTCAAAAAACGTAGGGTGAAAATACCATTTTCGTCAATTAGCGGCGGATATCTCAGAAATTGTTCGAGTTTACAAATGTTTCAAAATAATCATTTTCCTTTCACCTTATATTTTCGAACACAGAGCTGTTGAACGTTCAAAAATAGATTTAATTCTTTACTATGATTGGTGCATCATTGCAGTTACAATGATATCGATTTTCATTCCATTATTCATTGTCTGACTTCCACGTCTCTAAGTTGAAATATTGTGTTTGGACGACAAGATGCGTTCTGATAAAACCGCAGTGGAAAACTGATACCAAATATGTCATAATGAAGGTAATTAGCGGGTAACATTTCTTTCTGATATTCACCTTTACTGTTATCAAGGCTCTCGGATTCCAAGTCTTATCGAAGATTCCCCTCAAAAAGGAAATGCTTTGGAGATACTTCCACAATAACGAACCTTGATTTTTACGAATTGTTATCAAAAATAAAACTAATTATCTAACACCAAACAGTTTGAGCTAAATCGGAAGAACCCTGATGATTTGTTTTGTTCGTGAAATATGGTGTTAACTAGTTCAACGCTGAATATGTTAGTGGCTTGAAAAATATTCAAAATTTGAACAGAAGCTTTTCATCGAATTGAGTCAATCTCAAAGTTGCAGGATATTTTCATGAATTTTACAATTATCTGAAAAGTTGGTTGTCCTTAGAAATGTATGTATAGCTTCTATTACCTATGGAATATCTTGAATAATTAATTTCTCAGCTTAGCTTTAATATAGATATAATTTTATTGTTGATATTTTATTTTGAAATTCCATCATTTTTTTCTGCAGCCTCCACTTCCAATTGGAAAAAATATCTGTACAGTTAAAATATTCCAATCAATAAGATCCTGATTCATTTCGTTAGTTTCTCATTTCTTGGTGAGAATTCTGTTGTGTGGTTATCCTCTGAACCAATCGGAAATCCCTTCGAAATAAAACTCTGGAAGTATATCATAAATCGATCCAAACAGGCATTTTTCGATTGCATTTCGAAATTTGAAATATTTTTTGTTACAGTGTATCATTAAGAAAAATAATTACTTCCGATATGGCAGATAATTTCGAGTAAGGATATCATTGTGTATACTTAAAATTGATCACTTCCTTGGCTCATAGCGTGCAGTTATCAATTTAATGAAAAATACAAAAGCGTTATTCTTAGTATTTACTGCGATATGGTCATATGAATTGAGTTGGTTCTCAATATGGACGACGATGTGGATATAGATGGAATGCTCCATTTGGTGGGCGATTTTGGCAGATACCAGTTTCTCCTATTGTTTCTTTTCAGTATAATCAATGTGCTATCTGGATTTCATTATTTTGGACAGACTTTTATTAGTGTTTTACCACAATACAAGTGCAATGCGTCGTCATTCAATGAAAGTGTTGGATTGGTACAAATAGGTGATTGTGATATCAAAATATACGAAAAGGATCATGTAAAAGAAATACCCTGTACAGAAGGATGGATATACAACAGCCAGTACAACTACATCAGTATCATACAAGAGGTAAAATCAAATAAAAATCCTATAAAATCTAAGAAAGACAAAGAAGAGTAAAGTTGGTAGAGTACAGCTGACAAGTTTTTCAAAACAATCTTTATTCTTTCAAAGCACCCCATTGTAGAGTTATTATCATCTCAGTGAAATTTGAGTGCATCTTCCCAAAAAATTTACGATGTCCTAAACGTTCCTGTGAATACTGGGAACGTTGTTCTATATAAACTTCGTCAGAATAATTACATGAAATACAGATGTGACACTAATTGCAGCGTCTTACTAGGAAGATTAATTCTTTCCAGTAGATAGGAAGGATATATTTTTGGTTATGTGGATTTATAGCAGACTTTCTCCTACTTTGAAATATTAGTTTCAATTTACCTACCTTCTTTTAATGATTTCGTTGTATGGTAACTAATTTCGTAGTGCGTCGTAGATTTGATTAATTCACAGACAAGTTGAAACAGTTGTTCGGGTACTAACTTAATTGGTTGATTGATCACATGCGAAGGATAATTTCATTTAGTTCTAATGAACAATTAGCTAGTCGATACATTATTTGCATATTCATTTTACTCCTAAAATTTCGAGTTTTGAATTGAAGAATGATAATGAGATTTATTCCATGAGAAAATCGATCTTACATTAATGGCAATAGGTATAGGCTATTTAAAAATTCTTGTTTTCGAGTATTTGAAATATGAGTGTGACCAGTTCTCAAGTTACAAACTTTCTGCTTCGGATAAATCAAAATGAGATGATGATACGTTGCATCCGATAAATTACACATGATAGTTCTTCCACACAATTAATCTGTTAACTTATTTTAAGGACTCTAGAAATTGCCATACTTATTCAGCGATTTCCTACCCAATTTGAAACGAAGAGTAATCTACTTGGAATGTGTTTCATTATGGCTAATGGAAGAATATAAATATCAAATTCCAGATGGGGATCTAATAATTATTTTGAAACTTGCAGCTGAAAATCAATTTTTCGATAAATATTATACTTCATTTCATCATCCAATTTGTGGTTTATCTGTTTGTGGAAGAAAAATTTCTATCCTTGTGGGACACGAATATTTCATTCGAAAATTATTATACTTTTTCTGAATGTATCAAGATATTTTATATGTCAGTAATATTTGCAGGATTTTTGCGCGCTTATCTCTATCATTTGTCAAATGTCTGTCATTCTCGAATTTTGAGCCGAGAATGATCACTCAAAGAAATTTTCCAGGACCTGTAGTTGAAAAATATTGAAGAAATAAATGGAACAACCTGAAGATATCAAAGCTTTATATAGAACTTTCGTTGTTATATTCACTATTGGGTGAATATGTAGTAGTTATTAATCTATTATTTCAACAATTTTTTTCAGTTCAATTGGATATGTGGTCTCGAATGGATACCAGCATTGGGACAATCGGTGTTCTTCATAGGTTCAGTGGTTGGCAGTTTGATATTTGGTATTTTGGCCGACAAAATAGGAAGACTTCATTGCCTCGTCGCTTCACATTCCATTTTATGCATTGGAAATATGTTAACAGTGTTCTCTAAAGATCCATTCTGTTTTATTATGAGTCGATTTATAGCTGGAGGGGCCACAGATACGAATTTCGTCATGATGTATATTATAGGTGAGATTTGATCTAATTTATTGTATTTTTTTTAAGAATTTCAAGATATTCGTTGTAAGTGTTATTCAGTAAATAACATCAGAGAATCTCCTTTTAATATGAGATTTAATTCAACAGAAAAGGTGAACAACAAAACGGTTCACTCCACTGGGTGTCCCAAGTTTTACCCCCAAAATTCATAAAAGAAAATAAATGTTGTATAAATCCAGTAAACGTAGGCTGCTAATACGAAATTTTCCATGAATATTTTGGAATACGACGCTAAAAGTAAAAAAACCTTAATATTAATTAGTTTCGAACTTTATCAACAGAATTTTTTTATTTTTATTTCGTTGGTTTTATTTCTACCAGGGTTGGATAAATATAATTTTTCTGAAAAACATCAAAAACAACGATCAAGATTTTTTGTATTTTTCGATTTTTTTATTTTCTCCCCTTCTTTCCTATGAATAAGAAAAGTTACTACTTCCGTAGCGATTTTGATTCTCATCCACAGTTATTCGAATTTTAATTAAGATTGTTTCTTCCAAAAATGCTCGTCGGTTAACGCTTCTTAGAGGTGCAAGGAAAAATGAACCTTTCTGGATGCATTTTGAAGAAAAATCTGATAGAACTAGAAGAAAAATCTGGGAATAGAGCTATATGCAAAAAATGTAGACTTTAATGAAAGGTCATGTCGAACGGATGAGTTTTTTTGAATTAACTGAAATAAACATTATTGCAGGGCCGTATCTAGGTACTATTGCGCCTGTGGCAATATATTAGACAGCGCCCCTTCTTATAGTATTTTTTTTTCAAAATGGTAGTCATATATTTCCGTAGGAGTTTCAAAATAATACACATTTTTATAGAAAATATTTTTCATTAAAAACATCGAAATACACATTTTAAATGAAATGCATAAAAATAAAACAAATTCTGAAAAAACAAAATGAAATATTCATATTTATGTAATAAATACGAACATTTATCTTAAAAAATATAAATTCTTCAACTTAAAATTCAAAAATACATACCGCAAACGAAAAATAAAATTTTTTCGGTAAGTTGACTAGAGAACAATAATCGATAATCACAATCTCTGCAAAAAAAACCGCAAACTAAGCATACAAATACTGTTTTATAACCATTTGAAACACGTACTAATAGTTTCGTACAGGCCCCGATGTTAGAATGTTCAAGAAGTCCATACGTTATGTATAAAAAAATCACTAGAATAATAATCTTTGCCAGATGAGATTGAAGATTCAATGAAAACTATGAAAAGTAACACTAAAATTCGAGTTTTATTAGATTTCAAAAAAAGACGCTCTGAGAAGTGAGAAATCAAGTTTGAAAATCCATATTTTCAGCAATGAACCAAACATATTTCTTCTTGAATTGAAAGGAACAATATTATTATGTTAACCTTCCGGGACACGCGTCGACTTTTGCGTCGTAAGTACACGCTGCGGACTCTCAGTCCGCAATCCTCTCAGGATTTGTTTTCATTTTTTTTATGCTGATTTTTTCGCGAAACGATATATTTTATATGTATAGAAAAGAATAGTCGTTCATTCAAAATTTTATTTTCAGCTGAACATATAACGAAACAGAAAATTCTAGAAAAAAACAATATTTCATTGCAAGCCAAAAGTTTCTTCATAACATTCAGGACAAATGTGAAGGCAGTGTTCACAACACATAAATTTTGTGCATGACATTCTTGATGGTCTTTTTTTTTGCGATCACAATATGCACATCTGCCTTTACCGGTGGTGGCATTATTTTTAGACGTTTCTTTTAGCAGCATGCTTGTTCCATCTTGAAATTCCATCATTTCCTAGAAAATATGGACCGCGAGATTCCTGAACGAGTTCTCCATCAGAAATTTCTTGTTCGGTACTGCTATCATGGTCACTCATTTGTAAAACCTCTTCTTCATCTTGATCTGATTGATCATCATAATGGACATTAGATTCCTCGACTTCATCTTCTCTCAGACATTCCTCCATCAACATTTCTAGACGCTTCTGTTCTTTTTCAAATGAATACATCCCAAAAATTTGAGAATAAATACCAATAAGCCTTATAAAATAGACGATTCCACTTACTTCTAACAAAAAGAGTATTCAACTAGTACTGCAATATTTACCGCACCACTACACGCTGCGGACTGCTGATCCGCAAAAACTACTCAACAGTAAAAAAACCTAATTATCTAACATTCGATCGCAAACTATGATAGAAAGTATCTAGACAAGCAGATACACGAAAGTGATAGAGGGGGCGATGAACACCCCCTTTATAAACTTACAACATGTAGGACTGCGGAGTGTGAGTCCGCGCGCGTGTTCCGGAAGGTTAAAATACGAAAAATTGAATATATCCGATGCCAGAATAATGTCATAAAAAATAACAAATACTTTGTACAACTCATCTTCAATAGCACAATTCATAATGGTCGAATCCGGCACAAAAAAGTCAGAATATAAAAAAAAAACTCAAAACTTATAACACTTCGAATCTGGATACACACTAAACGAACATTGAAATTTTTTGCTCTTCCCTTCACAATTGAAAGAAATCAATATGTAGAATAAAATAAGATTCCCCAATTTTTCTCCCACTTCTTGAGCTCAAAACTCTGATTTGTGAATTTTTGGCAATACAAATCGTTTTTAAAATACCACAGATGTGGCCTAAAAATCTAAACAAATCTATCATCAAAGAAGCCGCCCTTCGAAACAAGCTGTATGCGATAAGGAATGTAGTGTAAGCAACTCATAAAAGGGCTGTGCTTGGAATCGCATGACGATATTGCCGATTGTAATATTTATGATCAGAGTGCGGCATCTTCGAAATTTTTTTTAACAATTGGACCATATTTCTCGTATTTCTGACCTGAACCTGCATTCTCATTCTGTTTTTTGAAAGACATGTTTCGAAATGTTGTGATCGAATTACTTACTTACGTAACCGTGTTGTCATCTTTCGAAATAATTTTTTTTGCTTGGCGTTTCTATTTTTTCATTTTTGATATTTTTTGGTGCCCCTTCGGACCTTGCGCCCGTGGCAAGTGCCACCCTTGCCACGCCCTAGATAAGGCCCTGCATTATTGAGATTGAGTGGATTGATTTTTTGATATAATAATCCATGGATTTGAACCTAAATTTTTTATTTTCCTTTGTTTGATTTCAATCATTATTTAAATCGATTAATTTCAATTGTTCCGAGTCTGATTTCCTCGAAAAAATTCATTTTATTTGGATACAAGATTGTAGCGTAGTTCTTCCTTAATTTTACTCTTCATCGAATTGACTCCATCTGGATTAATTTATATTGCATACCTTGACTTGTTCAAACGATATGAAAAGATTCAAAAGGGCGTAATTCATTGCCCATGGTCAACTAACAATTGACGAAAATCGATTGTTATTGTGTAATTCGATTTCTAATCAGATATTTGATCCACTGTTGATGTCAATGAGATATTTATAGATACTACCTATTCAGCTCCTGAAACTCAAATGTAAAGTATAAATAACATTCATTTGACTATGATTTGTTGACACAAAGATACTCAATTTTTTCGATCTGTAATAATGAGGAAAACATAGTACTTTATTCAATAATATCAGAAAAGATATGGCAAATTCATTATTTCATGGATTTTTTTCATCAATTAATTTCAATAAACTTCAATAAGGGTAATTCGCCAATTTTAAGTGCTATGTTAGCTATACTACATTTAAAAGGGCCAAACTTCAAGGGGAGATCATACATGTTATTTGCAACAAAAAAGGTCATATAAAACACGGTCGAAATGTTGACCGTTATTCTTCAATTTTACATTTCTTCGAAGACATGTGTAAAATGTATCGAACAAGGCAGTGGACATTTCGAACAATTATTGTTATGAATAGTAGTAGTCTTTACATTTTTTCATGAAATCTGTATTAAAATTCTGTTTGTTCGTTTAAATCGTTTAAGGGACCTTTAATTTTCAGAGTAGGTTTGGATCTCGAATGTCTCGAGCTAAATAAGATAATTTCACCAAACCATTTCATAGAAGACTCCTGCATTTTCAATTTCATCTATACTGTGCCAATAGTCTCTAGGTAAAATGACTTCGACTTACGGACAGACGGACGGACATGCCGAAAATAAACAGGTTCCAAATTTGCCGTCATTATTCTGATGTCTCGAATATCAGCTTCAGCACCTCATCATCTTCCCTTTCCCTCAGATCTTCGGGGCTATCAGGACATAATACGTATTCGAAAGGAACGACAAAGGCAGCACTGATTAGGAACTTTGGTCGTTAAAAATAACCCAAAACATGACATGGTCTAATTAAAAGAGGAACTTTTGAAGTATACACATATCGAGTAATCTTCATTCCGATCTAGAAGTCATCTGTCGAGGAGTTATTCTTGGATATCCATCTGGAAACTTGAGCTCCGTCCGAATTAGACTGTATGAAACTTCCGCGATATGGATGAAATAGCTTGGGGTGGTAACTGAAGGGTGGTCCTCTCGAGTTTTCTGTTTGGGAGCTTGTGGATTGAAGAACTTTTGAAAAACACTTAAATGTAATCTGACAACGACCTTGATGAAATCTTTACATGAAATATTGACCCGCAAATGAAGACTCATGACTAGCCGTTGGTTTTTCCACTAGGGATACCAATTAATTGCAACTTCAAATGTCCATATCTATCTCATCATGCAACATTTATTCGGTAATTTTTTGTATGTTGTTTTATTTCGATGAGTTCTACCGCATGACATAACGAAGTCCAGAAACTCGCCAATAAAATTAATTTAAATTATTCGCAGAAGTGGTCACCATTAGTTTGATGTGCGCGCACCGTCTCTCCGGCGTTAATTAGTGGCTTCATGCGGCAACTACGATATCACTTTGTCCTCGAACCACAAGCACTTTCAATCTTCTACACTATGCACATCTCTTTCACAAAATAAGAAGGTCTTCGAATTTTTCGAAAAAAATAAATGGCAGGGATTTAGATCCGTAGGAAAGCTGAAAGAATGATTCGACAGAAGTTCGGCGAGTACTGAAGTCGATTTCTGTAATAAGTTTGAATTATAGAAAGCACTGCCGTGAAATCAGGAGCTTTTGAGCGCTCGTTCATCGACCTCGTAAATGGACTCGCATTTTCCAGTTTTAGAAACCAATAAACGTAGACAAACAAGAGAACGATAAATCCAATGAGGTAATGATGGGGCCAATAAAACTGAGAAACAAACATCAAATGAGTACATATAAACAAGTGACACACAAAAAAAGAAAACTCAGAAAAAATTTGGGAACAGCGGAAATCAGCGAGGACAAAAATGGCTTTTCAGGCGGGGAACGGAAGGTATGGCTATATGTATTGTTATGGAAATAAAAAATGGTCATATTTCTTAACGTTTCAAGAAATTAAAATGGAAAATGAATTCAAATAATGTCACCGAAAAGGCAAGAACCTTCAAACATCTTTAATCAATTCAGTGAATTTGATCAATCTATAAATTATTATATTATTATATTTTCAAAGAAGGTTCAGATTATTCAAAAATAAGAATGATTCAAATGATTAATTTTAAATAGTTAAGTTATGTTCATGAAGAATGAAATGTATCAAGAATGTTACCTAGGAAATAAGACATTAAATAATATGGATGGAAAAAGCAGGCGAGTGAACAGTTGAGAGAGAAACGTCAAGGGGAAAGATCGATAATTTTCAAAAAGTTGACAAAAAGATTGGTTTTGTAAGAAGAAAGGTATAATGAATGGTATTTGGAACTTTGTCTAGATTGAGTTGTTGGAGTTGATTTGGCAAGTGAAGGAGAGAAGGAGATATTGAAACGGCGTGCTGCTTGGAAGAAGAAAATTTGAAAATTGCATATAGTGAGTGCACTCACCAATCGAACGTTATTTTAGAATTTAGAAATATTAGTTATGTGTTCTTTTGATAGTCGAGGTTGGTGTTTAGAATAAGATTGCTGATCATATGTTGTTGTGAAGAAATTTCTTTGTTTGTTCACCTTTAAAACCCTCCTTGAAAAAAGTCTCGGATAAAAAAAATTTATATATAATCGAAACAAAATTCTTTGAATATTTTTAGTGGTTTTTATAAATTTCCAATTTTAATCTTATTAATATCTGGAACGAACCATAACAGTATATAGGGAAAAAATTACGAAAAGCCCTGCCGTGAAGTCAGAAGCTTTTCAGCGCTCGTTCATCCACCTTGTAGGTAGATTCGCATTTTCCAGTTTCAGAAAAAAAATGAAAAATTTTTTCTCAAACTGAGGCGAAACTCCAGACTTCACGTCAGTGCTTTAGCTGACCATTTTTTTCGATAATTCGCTAGAATTCTCTTTGTTGTCTATGGTCTTGGTAATGCGACCTGGACAAAATTTGACACGTAGTTTGAATACATTATCTTCAGCTATGTGCCAAATTTCATTCGGATCCAATCAGTAGTTTCGAAATGATAAGGAAAAAAATATTTTGAACGGCCATATTTACGGAACGCCTAGTCTAATTTCGCTCATTGATGAACGTGACCGCGGCATTCGCGATACAAACCTACCCTGAAAATTTCAAGTCCCTTGGCATTTCCGTTCGAAAGTGATAATTTTCTATGGTTTCTATGGTTCTGGTCATGCGATCTGAACAAAATGTAGCTTGTATATATCATTATCCATCAAAATACAAAATTTTGTCTCCATCGAATCCGTAGTTTCGAAATTATCGAGAAAACAAAATTTCAAACAACCGTATTTACGGAACCCCTAGTTAAAGTCTGCTCATTGATAAACGTGAACGCGACATTTCAAATCCACACCTATCCTGAAAATTTCAAGTCCTTAGGCCTTTCCATTCGAAAGTAATAATTTTCTATGGTTTCTATGGTTCTGGTCATGCGATCTGGAGAAATGTAGCTTGAATATATCATTCTCCATTAGTATACAAAATTTCGTCGCGATCGAATCTGTAGTTTTGAAATTATCAAGAAAACTAAATTTCAAACGACCATATTCACGGAACCCCTAGTATAATTTTTCTCATAGATGAACGTGGTCACGAAATTCGAGATCCACACCTATCCTGAAAATTTCAAGGCGTTTCCGTTTAAAAGTTACAGTTTTCTATGGTTTCTATGGTTCTGGTCATGCGATCTGGACAAAATTTCGCATGTAGCTTCAACACCGCATTCTTCATTCGAGTGCATCAGGAGAACAAAACTTTGAACGGCCATATTTACGGAACCCCTGGTGGAATTTGGTCCATTAACGAATATAACCGAGGCATTCGGGAATTGAACCCACACTGAAAATTTCAAGTCTCTAGGTTGTTCCGTTCGAGAGTTATCGTGCTTACGGCACATTTTCAGCACAAAATTCGATAAATACAGACATCGTGACGAAATGATATAGTCCTCGTGTAAGGAGTACGAGCGCTCAAAAAGGATCGCCCAGAAAAACAAATTGTGAAATACTAGAGAAATGAACCAGGATTCAAAAATAATTCCATTCGTGTGAAAGAAATCCCTAGCAGTCCAAACCCGTTGAAAAGATTTCTTGTAATGTAACAGCTCCATTCGACAAAAAGGACGTCATGTATAAACCGGAATTTTGCCTCAGAATGTAGGTGTGAAGAGATTTGATTTTGAGAAAAAATGGAAATTTCTGGATGATCAGGAGGTACATTTTCAAGTGGATACACAAGACATCCAAACCCATATAGGAGAGCCGAAATTAAATCGAACCTACAACAGATAAAGTTCAAAAATAATATCAAAGAATTCAAAAAAAGTGTATACTTTTGAGCATGAAACCTTATGGAATATTATTATACTTGCATTGAGATGAGAATTGAATTCCAATGTTTATGGACGTTATTTTGTTTAATTTTTTCTTCAAAATAAAGAATATTATTATTATTAAGTGCGTGAAGATAAATTGAAGTTTCCGTTTTTCGCATTCCTTCAGGGACACCCTATATATGATATCACTCAATTTAATACAAATCACGGCAAAGGTTGATAAAATCCTATTATTTTTCGGGTTATGAGATTTCGAATATCAATCAAACATTTGATTGTTTGTGATTCAGTCTATCTCCGATATATTTCGGCGGAAATGGGCTGTTATATTCTCTGGAATATTAATGGGATGTACAATCGATCTCTGTGTACAAACTCGAATTTATCATAAATTGAACCTATTCTTCATCATTAACTGTTGAAATATTTCCTTCTGTTATTATGCAAACCGGTTTTTTTTTGTCACAACCCGTAGCAATCAATTTCAGATGGGTTTTTTCATTGCAGTTATGGAATACCTCCGACCTAAGATGCGAACTCTTGGCCTCAATCTAACAATTGGACTTTTTTACTGTCTATCCTGCATGACGGTCCCTTGGGTTGCAGTTTCTTTGGGAAACTGGTGGCTTTTCCTCTCAGTGATCACGCTGCCCAATCTTTTAATTATCTCGTTCTACCTATATGTCCCCGAAAGTGCTCAGTGGCTCATTAGCAAAGGGCAGACGGAGAAGGCCATCAAGTGTTTCAAGGAAATTGCCAAGTATAACAGGAAAGAGATTCCGCTGAAATCCATAGATTCTCTGAAGCAATATTGCGAGAAGCACGTCGACAGCACAAAAGGAAAGCACGAAAATCTACTGGGTCTGTTAAGAACTCCCAAGCTGCGAAGAAAAACATTGATTCTAATCTTCAAATCGTGAGTTGATAACTCGAATATGAGAAATTATTATTCAGTAGTCCACTAAAATTTTCACGAAAACATTGATTGTTTTAAATTCATTCATATCCCATTCAGTTTCGAGATCTTGTTCAGAAATACGAGAATAGTTCCAGAAGTAACCGACCATCAATCTCGAAAAGCTGAAGTTTGTTTAGTTTTTGTTCAACAGTAATCGATTGCTCACATGAAAAAAATCGAGAAGCACTGCCGTGAAGTCAGGAGCTTTCGAGTGCTCGTTTATCAACCTTGTAGGGTTCGCATTTTCCAGTTTTGAAAACCAATTGAAGAAATTTTTGAAAGCTGCCAAAAAAATAAATAATTCGCAAGAATTTTTTTCGCTATATATGATCTTGGTGATGCGATCTGGACAAAATTTCATTCCAATCCAATCAGTAAATTCAGAATAATCAGGAGAAACATATTTTGAACGGCCATATGATCGCGGCATTCAAGATCCAAACCAACCCTGAAAATTTCGAGTCCCTAGGCCTTTCCGTTCGAAAGTATGGTTTCTATGGTTCTGGTCATGCGATCTGGACAAAAATTTGCATGTATCTTGAACACGTAATTCTCGATCTGAGTGCAAATTTCGATCGAATCAGTAGTTTCGAAGTAATCAGGACAACAACATTCCGAACGGGCATATTTACTGTTCGAATTTTGCCCACTCTCAAAATTTCAGGTTTCAAGTCATCCTATTCGAGAGTTATCGTGTATACCGATGGACGACGGTCAGACAGACCCGAATTTTTCGACTGATTCAGGGCCATTTTCGGCTCAAAATTCGAGAAATACAGACATCGTGACGAAATGATATAGCCCTTGTGTAAGTAGAACGAGCGCTCAAAAATGGGTAGTCACATGATACCAAATACGTGGAATGCCATTGCTCATCCGGAAGAGAGATGGAGAATGATTTCTCTGGCACAGTGTGACGTCAGACCCGAGTCAAATTCAAATATTTACTTAGGAAATCTCTATAAAACTACTGTTTCTCGGATGAAATCTGAAAACTGGAAAATGATGGGCAGGGATATGAAAAATGCGATCTTTGTGTTGTACTGAATGGAAAAATATTGATCAGGCAATAATTTTTATGGAGGCTTAACACAATCCATCATGAGCGCTCTTTGCAGAGGGCATTAATTTTCTTCAAATGCTTGTAATCATCTTGTTTCATGCCTCGAATTTTCTTAAATGATTACAATAGACACATTCACGAGAATTTCAGGAAAATTTCATTTTCACATGGATGCAAGGAAATTATTAAATTTTTATCTGTTACTGTACAGGCCGACTAAAAATGAATATTCGAAATTTGGTGAAACCAACTTGTTTATTAAGATAGAGTTTCATGGAGGGTATATAACATCATTTTTTCCGTAGTCCATTTCAGCATTGAAACAAAAATCTTTATCGAACATGAATAAGCTAAGTATATATTATGGTATTCCTGTGGTTATTCTCAAATTTTTGAGCGCTCGTACTACTTACACGAGGGCTATATCATTTCGTCACGATGTCTGTATTTTTCGAATTTTGAGCCGAAAATGGTCTCAAACGACAGAGTTCGACTCACTGATGACGAATCCGTCAAAAATTCGAGTCTGTCCGGCCGTCCGGTCGCCGTATACACGATAACTCTCGAACGGAATGTCCTAGGAACTTGAAAGTTTCAGGGTAGGTTCGACTCTCGAATGCTGCGGTTAAGTTCGTTATTGGGCAAAATTCGCCCAGGGGTTTCGTAACTATGGTAATTCGAAATTTTTTTGATTTTTGATTACTTCGAAACTACCGTTTCGATCGAAATGAAATTTTGCACACAGATGGGGAATTACGTGTTCAAGCTGCATGCAGAATTTTGATCAGCTCGCATGACCAGAACTATAGAAACCATAGAAAATTATAACTTTGTAATGGAAAGGCCTAGGGACTTGAAATTATCAGGATAGGTGTGGATCCCGAATGTTGCGGTCACGTTCATCAATGAGCAAAATTTGACTATGGGTTCCGTAAATATGGTCGTTTGAAATTCAGTTTTCTTGATAATTTCAAAACTATGGATTTTGATCATGACGAAATTTTGTATTTAAATCGAGAATGATATTCGATTCGAGATATTCGAGCTACATTTTGTCCAGATCGCATGATCAGAATCATAGAAACCATAGAGAATCATAACTTCCAAACGGAAAGGCCTAGAGACTTGAAATTTTCAGGATAGGTTCGGATCGCGAATTTCGCAGTATCGTCCATCAATGAGCAAAATTAGACCATGGGTTCTGTAAATATGGCCGTTTGAAATTCAGTTTTTTTGATAATTTCAAAACTATGGATTTGATCATGACGAAATTTTGTATTTAAATTGAGAATGATAAATTCGAGCTACATTTTGTCCAGATCGCATGATCAGAACCATAGAAACCATAGAAAATAATAACTTTTGAACGGAAAGGCCTAGGGACTTGAAATTTTCAGGATATATTTGGATCGCGAATTTCGTGATTACGTTCATCAATGAGCAAAATTAGACAAGGGGTTCCGTAAATATAGCCGTTCAAACTATTTTCCTGATAATTTCCAAACTACTTATTGGATTGGGATGAA
The DNA here is from genome assembly GCA_963966015.1 of Aphidecta obliterata. Lineage (NCBI taxonomy): Eukaryota > Metazoa > Arthropoda > Insecta > Coleoptera > Coccinellidae > Aphidecta > Aphidecta obliterata. Next base: position 8,670,253 of record OZ014436.1, read on the forward strand.
ATATCGCACATAGATGATGAATAATGTATTCAAACTACGTGGGAAATTTTGTCCAGATCTCATGACCAAGACCAAAGATACCGTAGATAATTCTAGCGAATTATCGAAAAAAGAATTGGTTACCTAAAGCACTGACGTGAGGTCTTGATTTTCGCCTTAATTTGAAATTTTCTTCGACAGCTGTCAAAATCTTTCCAATTGGTTTCTAAAACTGGAGAATGCGAATCTACCTACAAGGTGGATGAACGAGCGCTCAAAAGCTCCTGACTTCACGGCAGTGCTTTTCTAAATTTTTTCTTTCCCACTTGACCATTGTATATGGTTTATAAAAACAACTTCTGGAATTATTTTTTTTTTGGTTACTTTTGAAATTTTTTTGTCGGTTTTCAATACTGATTCACCTGTTCAAATCTCTCAGCCTTATATGAGTGCAGGTTCTACCTGAGAACAAAATCACTTCAAATGGTGCCAACATTCACCCATCGTTTCATTGGCCAATTGGTGAAAAATTAATTTATTTTTGGACAATGAATTTCCATGCATCTTATGGAATTCTAAATCAAGTATTCGAGTAATCGCCTAGAGATCATCGTTTTTATGTGAAAGTGAGAAATTGTTTGTAGCCAGTCAGATTCTCTATCCAGCTATATATTTTAAAGATTCAAAGTTGAAACCAAAGTTCTTAAAAAAGATTAAAAATTCTTTATCAAGATCTCCTTCATATGAGAGTTGAGGTTCCACAAATGAAAGCAGGGCTGCAATAATCTATTGCATAGCTAAATCGTTTTTATTTTTGTGTTCATTTTTGGGAATTTTGGGTTAATTCGAACAACTGCAAAAAGAAACTCATAATGGCCATTATCTAATTATTCATATCATAAAATCTAACCCTGCTTGGCCCACTTCCAAAAGTTGACATTAGTACACAGCAACCTTGACCTCGTTTTTAACGCACGTTGTAAATAACATGACAGAGGTTGAGCAGATTCAAATTATCAGCTAAAAGTTGAATGACCATTCGTTCATATCTTCGACTTCGATTTACACCAACTGCTCCAAATAAGAATATCGTTATCAATTAGACCTCCCCTCATTCTTAAGAATAAAAATAAAATAAATTGATTCCGAGTCAACTCTGACCTTAATTCGAGTCCCTTTGTTCTGGGCATAATTATTTATGAATTGTAGAGTTTTATGAAAGACTTTCTCATCTGAACAGTCGGATGAACCGTTCATAAGAGACAATACCGAAAAAATTTATCTTTATAATTGTTTTTGAATGGTGACTGATAAGGCCTAGGGACTTGAAATTTTCTGGATAGGTGTGGATTTGAAATGTCGCGTTCACGTTTATCAATGAGCAGAATTATACTAGGGGTTCCGTAAATACGGTCGTTGAAAATTTTGTTTTCTCGATAATTTCGAAACTACGGATTCGATCGAGAAGAAATTTTGTATTTTATTCGAGAATCATATATTGAAGCAATTTTTTGTCCAGATCGCATGACCAGAACTATATAAACCATAGAAAATTGTAACTTTTGAACAGAAAAGCCTAGGAACTTGAAATTTTCAGTGTGGGTTAGGTTCGCGAATATCGCGGCCACGTTCATCAATGAGCAAAATTAGACTAGGGGTTCTGTAAATATGACCGTTCAAAATATTTTTTTCCTGATAATTTCGAAACTACTGATTGTATTGGAATGAAATTTTGCACCTAGCTTAGGAATAATGTATTAAAACTACGTGCAAATTTTGTCCAGATCGCATTACCAAGACCATAGAAACCGTAGAAAATTCTAGCGAATCATCGAAAAAAAAATTGGTCACCTAAAGCACTGACATGAAGTCTGGAGTTCCGCCTAAGTTTCAGAATTTTTGTGACAGCTGTCGAAAATTCCTTCAATTGATTTCTAAAACTGGAAAATGCGAATCTACCTACAAGGTGGATGTACGAGCGCTCAAAAGCTCCTGACTTCACGGCAGTGCTTTTCGTAATTTTTCTTATTATTTGGTATTCGGTGATTCCAACTTTTGAAGTCTTTAAAAATGAAATCATTCGTCGCATTTATGTTTGTGGTCGTTTCATCATCTTTAGTTCTATAGTCTCGCTACAGTGTCACCTCGTGTCGAATGATCATAGATGAATTGAAACAAGCTCGCAAAAGCTTCTGACTTTACGTCAGTGCTTTTCTCGATTCTGTTCTCCACAAACGATTCCAAAGGTTTATCATGGGCAATAATATACCGAAAATAGTTCAGTCGGTACCGAATTAACTTTCTTCAGAATAACCTCCATAATTATAAGATTTTTGCGGTCTGTGCTATCAAGAAATGCATGGAAGGTTCCTATCACCGATAGGGCTATGTCAACTTTGCCAGAATAATTTGCCTCCAACCGAGCCGAATTTCCGCGAAAACATTATTGTCAGAACTTAACAGAAATGTACGACAGAAAGCTTTGTGCAGATTTTACCTGGTTGAGTTCAACTTGAATAATTCCGACGACGAGAGATAATTTTCAATGGGAAATTCAGATGGGAAAAGGAACACCAAACTTGCAAATATGTTCTCTGTGGGTTTACTTTCACTCCGCTTTTCTCGCAGAGTTTTCCGGATGTAAGACTGAATGCCTTTGAACTTGGAATGTTTTGAGTGACAGGATGATAGAAGGAGCACCAGGTGAAATTGAATGTGTTCAATGAGATAGTTCTAGAAATCAGAAATGATTCACTCGCAGCTTCAATATAATTTCCTCACCCAGAAAACGACAAGACTTTATAATCAACGTGTACGAATCATACATAACAGATTAAAATTCTAATAGATTGTAAGATGAAATTTACTTCCCAAGGTTATATTGGGAGTCTTTATAGTTTTAAATGAAAACTATTTTGTGTTGCTCTGTGAGAACAAAAATTTCTATCTACAATATGTACAAGAAATATAATATAGCAAGAATATTATCCACAAAAAATTACGAAAAGCACTGTCGTGAAGTCAGGAGCTTTTGAGCGCTCGTACGTCCACCTTGTAGGTAGATTCGCATTTTCCAGTTCTAGAAATCAATTGAAGGAATTTTCGACAGCTGTCAGAAAAATTCTGAAACTTAGGCGAAACTCCAGACTTCAGTCAGTGCTTTAGGTGACCAATTTTTTTTCGATAATTCGCTAGAATTTTCTACGGTATCTATGGTCTTGGTAATGCGATCTGGACAAAATTTGGCACGTAGTTTGAACACATTATTCCTTAGCTAGGTGCAAAATTTCATCACAATCCAATTAGTGGTTCCGGAATTATCAGGAAAAGAATATTTTGAACAGCCATATTTACGGAACCCCTAGTCTAATTTTGCTCATTGATGAACGTGGCCGCGATATTCGCGATCCAAACCCACCCTGAAAATTTCAAGTTCCTAGGCCTTTCTGTTCGAAAGTTACAATCTTTTATGGTTTCCATGGTTCTGGTCATGCGATCTGGACAAAAAATTGCTTTAATATATCATTCTCGATTAAAATAAAAAATTTCATCTCGATCGAATCCGTAGTTTCGAAATTATCGAGAAAACAGAATTTCAAACGACCGTATTTACGGAACCCCTAGTATAATTCTGCTCATTGATAAACGTGAACGCGACATTCGAGATCCTCACCTATCCTGAAAATTTCAAGTCCCTAGGCCTTTCCGTTCGAAAGTTATGATTTTCTATGGTTTCTATGGTTCTGGTCATGTGATCTGGAGAAATTTAGCTTGAATATATCATTCTCCATTAGTATACAAAATTTCGTCACGACAAAATCTGTAGTTTCGAAATTATCAAGAAACCTAGATTTCAAACGACCATATTTACGGAACCCCTTGTGAAATTTTGCTCATAGATGAAAGTGATCACGACATTCGAGATCCACCCCTATCCTGAAAATTTCAAGTCCCTAGGCGTTTCCGTTCAAAAGTTACAATTTTCTATGGTTTCTATGGTTCTGGTCATGCGATCTGGACAACATTTTACATGTAGCTTGAACACCTGATTCTCCATTTGAGTGCAAAATTTCATCTCGATCAAATCTGTAGTTTTCAAGTAATCAGGGAAACAAAACTTTGAACGACCATATTTACAGAACCCCTGGTGGAATTTGGCCTATTAACAAAATTAACCGAGGCATTCGAGAACTGAACCCACACTGAAAATTTCAAGTCTCTAGGTTGTTCCGTTCGAGAGTTATCGTGCTTACGGCCGGCGGGCCTGACGGACGGACAGACTCGAATTTTCCGACGGATTTATCATCAGTGAGTCGAACATAGTCGATTGAGCCCTCGTTTAAGTAGTACGAGCGCTCAAAAAAACTGTTCACCTAAAGCACTGACGTGAAGTCTGGAGTTTCGCCTTAGTTTGAAGCGCCAAAAATTTCTTCAATTGGTTTCTAAAACTGGAAAATGCGAATCTACCTACAAAGTGGATGAACGAGCACTCAAAAGCTCCTAACTTCACGGCAGTGCTTCTCGAATTTTCGAAGAAATTTTGATATTTTTTTTCGTCGCGTGTATCATAAATGAAATTTAACTGGATTTTCTCTCATTCTTACCTTATGCCATTTCTGGCTATTTTATGTTTTTTTTTAAGTTTTGTTATTCCGCTGTATAAATTCACCTCAATAATTAATTTATTATTTCCATGTAGATCAGTAAGAAGAATATTGATAACAATGTTGATCTTTTCATTGGTTTCTGTAGTACCTATCAGTACGAAATATTTTGAAATCAGATAGTTGATACTTTCAGATCAGAAATCATAATCTTCTCAAAAAATTTTGCACGTTTCACTGTGTTCATTTCTCCCCCAGTGTATTCGAGACACCGTTCCATAGCTGGAACTGATTGCGGAGTCACGCAAGAAAGAAATGCACTTGATGTAGTATGAAAATCGATTACTAATGGGATTGAGACAAAAAGCCCCCATTTTCGAGCTCGTTGAAGAACTTTGTATGCCTTGAGAATGGATGGAGAAATCCAGCAGAAATGTAACATCAAAGAGATCGACGTAAAAGCTATTTTCATCCTCCTATAAAATTCTTTTTACTTTATACAATCACATTTCCATTCATCATAATATTTCGGCATACTGTATGATTTCGCCTCATGAAATGTTCAGTGAAATGTCTATGATTTCGTCTGATGAAATTTTGATCGAAATATGGGGGAGTGGTTAGCATCTTATTTTATATTCAATGTCGAATTACACGCATTCTAGGAGTATATTCAGTTCTTGAACGTCGAAATATACTCAGTGATATCAGCGGATGGGTTATATCCAGAAAGAATTATTTTTTCTACTTTTAATGTAACCAAGTGTATTATGTCGCTTAAGTATATTATATTTTGAACTGCTTATAGTTCAGGAAAAGCCCCGATAAAATCAGGTTTGAAGAAAATAGGATTGACCAGACGATGATAACACAGTCCAACAGGCATTTTGGAGAGTGTTTCTGACCTATTCACTATAATTCGCTGATTCCATCTTTTGGTGTTTATAAAAATGTTACTTGTTCACAGAAACAAGCGCGCTAAACTCCTGACTTGACGTCAGTACTTTTCAAATTTTTATTCATATTTATTCGTTAATTATGATGGATTTTACTTAGGTAGATTTAGCCAGCTTGATTAAGATCGTTCTCGAAGATTTTTCTTCGATAAAAAATAACAACTCTACCATTGTACGAGACTTCAAGCTCACCGTGTCGGACTTTCTTCAAACTTGAATTAATACCTTTCCCAGAAGATTCCTGCAACATCAACTCGTTGTTGAAGAAACATCAATCTCGACAAAAAACTGTGATAATTAAAGTGTGTTTGAGGATACTCACCCTAATTGCTGGTCTTCTAGTGTATAAATATAAATTATCTGACTCGGTTACCCTCATCAAGACTTTCCCCCAATCTGAAGGACTATAAATAGAAATCCAAAGTTTGAAACTAAAGTGTCCGCACTGCGGACATAGGAGTTCTCAACATGAAAATGTCGTTCATGAATCCATCCGACCTCTGTGATATATGCCGCTTCCCAATTAAAGGACCCCCGAAAAGTCCATCGGGAAATAGGCCAATCGGTCGTTTATTTCCATCAAAACAATAGACGCATCTCCGTTAGGAACTGGCCCAAGACATCGGAGAATACTTTCGCTCATGAGCAAAACCTCGAGATCGGTGAAGAAATAACACCAAATTCAGTATTTCATGACAAATGCTGCTCCAAATTGGGAGCTTTAAATCGCCTTAGGTCGTAGGCCTTTCCGTTCAGAAGTTACAACTTTCTATGGTTTCTATGGTTCTGGTCATGCGATCTGGACAAAATATTGTTTTAATATATCATTCTCGATTAAAATACAAAATTTCATCTCGATCGAATCCGTAGTTTCGAAATTATCGAGGAACCAAAATTTCGAACGACCGTATTGAGCGAACCCCTAGTATAATTCTGCTCATTGATGAACGCGAACGCGACATTTCAGATCCACACCTATCCTGAAAATTTCAAGTCCCTAGGCCTTTCCGTTCGAAAGTTATGATTTTCCATGGTTTCTATGGTTCTGGTCATGTGATCTGGAGAAATGTAGCTTGAATATATCATTGTCCATTAGTATACAAAATTTCATCACGATCGAATCTGTAGTTTTGAAATTATCAAGAAAACTAAATTTCAAACGACCATATTCACGGAATCCCTCGTATAATTTTGCTCATAGATGAACGTGATCACGACATTCGAGATCCAAACCTATCCTGAAAATTTCAAGTCCCTAGGCGTTTCCGTTCAAAAGTTACAATTTTCCATGGTTTCTATGGTTCTGGTCATGTGATCTGGACAAAATTTCACATGTAGCTTGAACACCTCATTCTCCATTTGAGTGCAAAATTTTATCCCGATCGAATCTGTAGTTCTCAAGCAATCAGGGGAACAAAACTTTGAACGGCCATATTTACGGAACCCCTAGTGGAATTTAGCCCATTAACGAACTCAACCGAGGCATTCGGGAACTGAACCCACACTGGAAATTTCAAGTCTCTAGGTTGTTCCATTCGAGAGTTATCGTGCTTACGGCCGGACGGACCGGACACAGACACAAATTTCCGAATTTTCCGACGGATTCTTCATCAGTGAGTCGAACATAGTCGATTGAGAACATTTTCGGCTTAAAATTCGAAAAATACAGACATCGTGACGAAATGATATAGCCCTCGTTTAAGTAGTACGAGCGTTCAAAAATCACCGACAAAATACGATTCTAGATCGTGTATACTTCTATTATTATCATGTCTAAAAATCGAGAGTTTGCGATGAATAAATGAGCCATATGGTTTCGTTCAGAATGTTCACCCGCAAATAAATTGATGATTCTTTTTGACTGAAAATACAGATTGATTGCAACTTTCAATGTCCATATCTTTCGTATCTTTCATATTGTAAATTTTATTGGGCGATTTCTGTGAACATTTTTGAGCGCTCGTTCTACTTACACGAGGAGCTTGTGCGCACTCGTTTCAATTTATCGCCAGAGTGGTAACTCATAAATGATCTATGATCATTTGACATTGCCTACATGCGATTCGGATTCGGAATTCTACTCTACCCACTGAATCAACACGAACACGAGAACTCCTGAGTAGAGATGGTAGAATCTACCACTCATCTCGAACTTAATCGGCGCATGTATATTTCGAACGTACCCTGAAAATTTCGAAATTTGGGCCTTTTTCTCTTGAAAGTTATCGTGTTGGCAGTCCGCCGGTCGGGCAGAATCGAATTTGACCACGAATTATTCATCTGTGAGTCAAATCCAATCGTTTGAGACTATTCTCAAAATAACAGTCATGATAAGACTGTTGTTCATAGAAACAAGCACGCAAATTGAACATTTTCCACATTAGAACCTACCAGATTTGAACTGCCTCCGACTGGCGACATTGGGGTGTAGTAATCTCTTCATTGTTGGTACTTTTCTGTCGTTTTTACTGTGAATGCTTTGTTAGTTGTGTGAAGCTAAAATTGTCTTTTCCAGTTCGAGAAAAATCAAAATTATAACTCCCTGGAATATTCACAGTTCGCCTTTGGGTAGAATGTTGTAGAATATAATGAGCCATTGAAAAAAAATCGAGAAAAGCACTGCCGTGAAGTTAGGAGCTTTTGAGCGCTCGTTCAACATTCCATGAATTGTAGGTAGACTCGCATTTTCCAGTTTTAGGAACCAATTGAAGAAATTTCTGACAGCTGTCAAAAAAAATTTTAAACCAGACTTCATGTCAGTGCTTAAGATCACCAATTGTTTTTCGATAATCCGCTAGAATTTTCTACGGTATCTATGGTCTTGGTAATGCGATCTGGACAAGATTCGTAGTTTGAATACATTATTCTCCAGCTATGTGCAGAATTTCATTTCAATCCAATTGTTAGTTTCGAAATTATCAGGAAAAAAATATTCTGAACGGCCATATTTACGGAACCCCTAGTCTAATTTTGCTCATTGATTAACGTGACCGCGACATTCAAGATCCACACCTATCGTGAAAATTTCATGTCCCTAGGCCTTTCCGTTCGAAAGCCCTAATTTCCTATGATTTCTATGGTTCGGGTCATGCAATCTGGACAAAATTTCGCATGTAGCTTGAACACGTCATTCTCCATCTGATTGCTAAATTTCATCTCGATCGAATCAGTAGTTTCGAAGAGACCAGGTGAACAAAATTTTGAACGGCCATATTTACGGAACCCCTGGTCGAATTCAGCCCAATAACGAACTCAACCGTAGCATTTGAAATTGGAACCTACCCTGAAAATTTGAAGTTTATAGGTTGTTCCGTTCGAGAGTTTTTCGACAGATTCGTCATCAGTGGGTTGAACCTTGTCGATTAAGACCATTTTCGGCTCAAAATTCGAAAAATACAGACATCGTGATGCACTGATAAAGCCCTCGTGTGAGTAGAACGAGCGCTCAATAACCCTCCTGAGATCAAATTCCATGGAAGTCGGCCCTAAAACAAATGAATTATAAGTGTAGAAAATTGAGGGATCAAATGAAAAAAAAAACAAGTTTTGCCGGAAAATAATCCAACATAGAATCATTGAATTTGAAACGTATGATGATGTGACGGTACAAAACGAAAAAATCCAAATCGTTTATGTATTGGTACAAACTTCTTGAATATTAGAGGAAGATAGATAGAAACCTTCGGAATTCTGAAGGCTAATATTATTTTGCCGATATAATAGCCATCAGTGGTCATCCACGAATTCATGAATTGAAAAGAGGTTATTCGTGAATTGAATTGATCTATGTAAGCTGCTCTTACACTGAATACAATTCAGAAGTTGAAGATAGAAGTCGAGAAAATGATAGTGGTGCAACTTTTCGCACGTTATACCCTTTCAGATAAGTACAACAACATGGATTCCGAATATCATGGAGAAAAGTTTCACATAAAAAATTCAAGCGAACCCCTAACGAAATGCTGAAATACTTCGAGAATTTTCCGAACGAGGAACGTGATAAAAATGGGGAAAATGGGTAAGCCGTTGGCATGAATACAGATAATGGAAAGTTATTCGGAACAAAAATCTCTTGTTTCATTCCTAGGCTTTCATTAGCTAGGTGAAAGCGTAAATTATTGTGCTTTCGATGCAATCAATCTGATTTTACTTTTTGCCCATTCTCGCAAGTTTTGCAACCTCTAGAAAAAAGAGATTGGGTAGGAAAATTTCTCGATCGCGAGAAGATAAAATGAATCATTATTGAAGTTTTTAGCTTACTCGATAATTCAAAAATTATCTTTACTTTTTATGGACAATGCACGTCATTGTTTGAAATAACTGTGATCATATCTGTCATCAGAGACCGGATTAAATGCATATGCGTATTAAAGCAGGTTTCTGCATATTTTACCGAAAATCTAGTGAAGGTTCATTTTCGCTATACAGTGTGTTTTTTAAGGAAAGGCTTTTTTTGATAGGTGCTAGAACTAATCAAAATGAAAAAAAAATCGTTAGCTAGTGACTAACGGAAATAAAAAACTCTTAAAGATCTCACGGAATACAAACGGTCCACGAATTCGTAGATCTGAAATAGAAGAAATAATATCTGAAAAACAGCCGGATATTATGGCCACTCAAGAGACGAGACTATCAAATATAAATATACAGAAATGACATAAATTGTACATGAGGGGGCGTAGCGTGTAGCCTGATCGTCAAAAGAAACATTGACCACTATTTTGACGATGTACCAAACAATCGACAAATACAAGTTTCATTATAGTTAATACAAATCGAGGACAAATGAAAATTACGTCAGCCTACAAACCACCTCAGAATGATCTAAATGAAGAAGATCTGAAAAAGATGCTTGAAGAAAACCACCAAAACATCATTATCAGCAGAACCGAAAATCAAAATGGGAAGAAGTTCAAGAAGTATAATGGAACACTAAATGCCATAGTATTAGGACCTGATATTCCGACCAACCTGACCAGGAATAATGGCCTACAAGACGTATTAGATATCATCATAATCAGGGCCGTATCTAGGGCGTGGCAAGGGTGGCTCTTGCCACGGGCGCAAGGTCCGAAGGGGCGCCAAATAATATCAAAAATAGAAGCACCAAGAAAAAAAAAATTATTCAAAGATGACAACACGGTTACGTAAGTAAGTAATTCGAACACAACATTTCGAAACATTGATATTCAAAGTACAGAATGAAAATGCAATAAGGTCAGAAATACGAGAAATATGGACCAATTGTTCTAACAAATTTTCAAAGATGCCGCATTCTGATCATAATTATTACAACCGTCAATATCGTCATTCCAAGCACAGCCTTTTTATGAGCTGTTTACACTACATCCCTTATCTCTTCCAGCTTGTTTTGAAGGACGGCTTCTTTGATGATGATGGTTCATAATGATCGATTTGTTTAGATTTTTAGCCACATCTGTGGTATTTTAAAAACAATTTGTATTGCCAAAAATTCATTAATCGGAGTTTTGAGCTGAAGAAGTGAGTTTTTTTATATTCTGACTTTTTTGTGCCTCAAAAGCAAACGCTGTACATTCGTTGAAATCGCAATTAGGTGAAATTATCAAAGTTCTTCGCGAGCTAAAAGAATCGTCCAAGGTAAATTCCATAACAAATTATGAATTTATCATATATCTTAAATTCTGGGAAATTCTGTCAAGTAAAATGAACCGAATTAATCAATATTTGCAAGAAAAACAACTAGATATATCTAAAGGCTCACGAATGATACTTGGACTATTGAACGAACTGAAAGCTAACAGAGAAAACTTTTTTATGCCATTGATGGAACTTTCGAAAAATGAAGCTGATAAAATTGGAATCGAAGCAAAGTTACATCAATCGAGAAAATGAAAAAAAAAACCCAAAATGCCAGGGGAACTAGCTAGTGATGAAGCTCATATTTTTGATGCAAACGCAAAACTGAGGAATTGGACTATAATTATTCAAATTGAAGAAAGCTTTGTTGCTTTGAACGAAGTGGCAAACGACTTCAGTTTTTTGAATGGTAGTGTCAGTCAAACTATGAATATTGACCGTTTGAAGAAAATTGCTGCAGATCTTAAGATAAATGTTCGTATTTATTACATAAATATGAATTTCATTTTGTTTTTTCAGAATTTGTTTTATTTTAATGCATTTCATTCAAAATGTGTATTTCAATGTTTTCAATGAAAAATTTTTCCATAAAAATGTGTATTATTTTGAAATTCTTACGTAAATATATGACTAGCATCATGAAAAAAAATACTATAAGAAAATATGATGGATAAAAAAAAATCGACGCAAATGGGGGGGCGCTGTCTAATATATTGCCACAGACGCAATAGTACACTTGATACTATAGAAGATGGCACATCAGACTACAACCCAATAGAACTCAACCCAATAGACTGGGACAAGGCTCGATAACAGAAGAATTTCTAACGAAAAACATCACTGACTGCCAAAAGTACAGTGAAATACTCCAGGAGAAAATTACTGAAATTTCACAGATCTAAAAGATGAAGTTGAAAAATTAGAAAACAGAATAAAAGAAGAGAAGAGAAACTCCAAAAGCAATAAGAGAGCTTCTAAAGAGAAATAGAAAAACTACGGAAATCCACATGGAGAGGAAAATAAGAAAGAGCTGAATAAACACAGGCAAGTGCTGAAAAATTCACTGAGAGAACTGAGAACAGACAGATGGATCCAAAGAGTTAAAGAGCTGAACACCATAGACTACTCAGCATGGAAGATGCAAAAATGCTGCAAATATTATCGTTTCATTTCTGATGTAAGACAACCACATTGTCAAAACATCGAGTTGAAGAAATTATTCCTTCTTGACATGAATATTATATTGGCTGTTCATCTGAAGATTCGAAGCCAATATATTATTATTGTTAATCATTCGGACGAAAAAGGTTGAATAGGTCTAACCCATATTTCCACATGTGACAATTATGCCGCAATGTTTGCGGTGTTTACATATGCTGGTTTTCGTTAGAGAGCTAGAAAATCGTTTTATTTGCCTACAGATATTGGGAAAGTTTACTTTTGGAGCGAACAGGTGGCGTGAATTGGGAAATTTTCTCCAATCGCCGCTGCGTTTCGTTTTAAGGTATTTCGTTTTCTTGCTTCGAATCTATCTTCGCTGAGCTATACTGATGATACTCGAATAAGTCGAACTGGTCTTTAGTTTCGTATGATGGATTTGGTGTTCTCTGGGGTTGAATGGATTGATTTGTTGGCTTGCTAATGGTTTTTCTAGAACAACTTTCCTTATATTTCACTACATGTGATTAATTCCTTCTTGATGTAACATTCCTGATGCCACTGGGTATATACAGGGTTTTTTTTAAGTGAGGTTTTTTTTTGACAGGTGCTAGAACTCATCAAAGGAGATAATTTCGCAGGGATCATATAAAATACTCAATTTGAAAAAAGTGCAATAAATTCTGGACATCAAGATCTTGAGACGACTCTATCAGAAGATCTACCATGAATCACGGTGCCATATGCATACCAGCAAGTGAACAAAATGCAGGATTTTATCGCAAATTTTTATATTCTTTTTCGACTTTTATTAGGAGATTTTTCCTGAACGGTATAATTGTGACAAAGTTCAAACGTTACAAGCATTTTCAATGCGGTGTTTTAGTTCTTCAACAGTATTCACCTCACCTTTACTGTAAACTAATTTTTTCAAATGTCCCCAAAAAAAGAAATCACAGGGTTTGCGATCCGGGGAGCGTGCAGGCCAAGAAATCGACTCACTACGTCCTATTTACCTATTTAGAAACACATTATAAAAATCATAGGCTCTGTCATATATTTCCCGTAAACTGAACGCATTTAGATCTCAAAACGTATCGTCAGATACGGACTGGATATTTCTCAAATTCGCGGGTAACTTTGATTTCGAAATACTCGGCCCTGGTTAATATTTTATATAAAGGATTTTTGAAATTTTGACTAATTTTTCAGCACCTTCTGAAAAAAGCCTCACCTTTGAGAACGCCCTCTGTATTTAAAATTCTTTTTATATTCAAGTAGTGCCCTTTCCAGAAATACCATTTCAACCCATGAAATTCCCTTATATGATTTTATCTTGAACGTTTTTAAGAATCTTTTTTTGTTTCAGAATGGTGATGACCCTCTGCTATGATGCTATATCTCGCAATGTGAATGGACTTGGATTCTCACCTTTTCTAGTATTCAGTATAACATCTGCAACTATCTTACCATCATGCATTTTCATCCTGATAACTCAAGATAGAATAGGAAGAAAAGCACTAGCAAGCGGAGCTTTATTCGTCAGTGGCGTCTTCACCATATCATCTGGTATTTTTCAAGCTTCGATGGCGAAACCTCAACCTCTTATTATATTGGCCTTAGCTATAATATCGAGGCTTTCTGTTAACGTTGCGTATAATTCTGGAGCCCAGTATGCTGTGGAGTTGATCCCTGTTGTGGTGAGGGGGCAAGGGGTGTCCGCTATACATGTTGCAGGATATGCTGCGAGCTTTTTCAGTTCACAAATTCTTCTCTTGAGCACCATATGGAGGCCATCGCCTGATGTCATTCTAGGTACTTTGCTTATACTTGGAGCTGTCGCGTGCCTCTTTCTACCAGAAACTTTGAACAAAGTTTTACCCGTCACTTTGGAGGATGGGGAGTTATTTGGTGAAGAGGAAGGGACATTCGAATTCTCGTTCTTCAAGAAACCCAAGAGCATCAGCACAACAGAATTAGTTGAATAAGATCGCGATATTATCATCGAACCAAAAACATGTCGATATTATCGAAATTGAAAGTAAAGTATTGCGTTGAATTTATTCGAAACAATCGCAGATTTCGATTACAATTGTATCCTCATCAATACGAGGCTAGGTCAATCACTTCTGTATAGTTCAAGAGCGCCACATCAAATAATTGAAAGAAAAATATTATTTCTATAATAGAATTGAATATAAATGAAAGTAGTTAAAAAACAAGAATATGTTTCTTTTGATTGAAATAACATTGAATTTTCTTGAGCAGGCGATTATTGAGCAGAAATTCAACAAACACATATGACTGTTATTATCCAAGATCTTCTTAGATCTATAATAATGGCTTAACAAAAGGAAGTTCAAACAAATACTCAATTGAAAAGTATTATTCAAGATATAGGTAGGTCATTTGAATAAAGAACCACAGGAAGGAGAATTAGGACTGAAAAAGTGAACCAATGTTTCACAGCACATTCTTGGTTTTCTCATTCATTCATACATGGTGTTATCAAAAGTGAGTCTTTCGTTTTGAAAGGTGGTATAACTCATACAAAAACATTTCACCAAAAATCGCCAATATAAAACTCTAAAGATGACGAAATTATCATTCCTTGAAGTCGAATTCGATTCAATTAAATGAAAAGTACGTGAATAACAACTAGTAGGTACAGGGTGATTCACTCACCTCCGTAACCTCAAAATTTTCTCGAAAACTGCCGAATATTTTTTATTCTGTAAACAGTGATTTGACAAAGGGTTCCGTCAATATAGCCGTTCTCCTGATTACTTCGAAACTTCTGATTCGATCAAGATAAAATTTTGCACTCAGAGGGAAAATGACGTGTTCAAGCTACATGCGAAATTTTGTCCAGATCGCCTGATCAGAATCATAGAAACCATAGAAAATTAGAACTTTCGAACTAAAAGGCCTAGGTACTTAACATTTTCAGGATAGGTGTGGATCTCGAATTTCGCGGTCCCGTTTATATATGAGCAAAATTAGACTAGGGGTTCCGTTAATATGGTCGTTT
Source organism: Aphidecta obliterata (assembly GCA_963966015.1). Lineage (NCBI taxonomy): Eukaryota > Metazoa > Arthropoda > Insecta > Coleoptera > Coccinellidae > Aphidecta > Aphidecta obliterata. The sequence continues at coordinate 8,685,600 of OZ014436.1, forward strand.
GAAATTTAGTTTTCATGGTCATTTCAAAACTACGGATTCGATCGTGAAGAAATTTTGTGTTTTGATGAATAATGATATATTCGAGCTGTATTTTGTCCAGATCGCATGACTGGAACCATAGAAAACATAGAAAATTATAACTTTTGAACGGAAAGACCTAGGGACTTGAAATTTTCAGGAGAGGTGTGAATTAGACTAGGGGTTCCGTGAATATGGCCGTTCAGAATATTTTTTCCTGATAATTTCGAAACCACTGTTTGGATTGGAATGAATTTTTGCACATAGATGGAGAATAATGTATTCAAGCAACGTGCAAATCTTGTCCAGATCGCATCACCAAGACCATAGATACCGCAGAAAATTCTAGCGAATTATCGAACACCAAATTGGTCACTTAGCACTGACGTAAAGTCTGGAGTTTCGCCTTAGTTTGAAATTTTTTCAGACAGCTGTCAAAGATTTCTTCAATTGGTTTCTAAAACTGGAAAATGCGAATCTACCTACAAGGTGGATAAACGAGCGCTCAAAAGCTCCTGACTTCACGGCAGTGCTTTAAATAATTTTTTTTTTATGCCATTCGAAAGATGATTTCATTCTTTTTTTCCAAATACCATTATTTCCATCCACCGTCACAGATTACGAATAATATTATTTGGCCGATTATCTGATTGAATGCATGAATTGAAACAATCCAGAGAACATCAAATTCATCATTCGCAACTTTAGACCACTTTCGAGTGTTTGAGCCTTATCAGTACAGTAAGCGATGCTGAATTCGACGTGAGTGGCGTCATGGTTTAAAAAGAACAGCTGTGTAGATCAGAGAAAAAGTCTCCACTTACGCCACCTGTCCACTCCAACAGCAACCGTCCCGACTTTTCTGCAGGTCCATGGAAAGATTCCGTGACCTTATTTCTCCTGTTATTATTATTTTTGACATAAATTGTCCACGACAATTTTTCTTCGGAGAAATTGTTTCAGTTTATGCTTATAATAAGATAATCAGCCAAATATAATTCGTAATCTGTTTGGTCGCGTGTATCAAAAATTGAATTTCATTGGATATACCATTATTATTCCTTTTTCCATGTCATGATCCTTCATAAAACGTCAAAGTACAACCTTATGTGATGTTATTTTTATATGTCATGTTATTCCGCTGTATACAATTACCATATGTTATGTGCTTGCAGTGTGAAAATCCACCTTTAGTTGGTCTTCGTGGCTTTCGATTTTTTTTCTGATCTCATTCATATCTTATTTTCTAGGGAACCAGGGATATAGTATAAACTCATTACTTATAAGGCTTTATTTCACTTACTTCACTAACAGTCTTTCAAATATCAATATAAGTAATTATCATTGACCCAAATTTCACATAAAATTCTTAATATTTCTTGGAGTTCTCCTTCCTCAAAAAATAAATATAAATTCAATTATTCATTCCTTCAGAATCTTCAAACATCATCACTATTGCCAGGACCTTTTTAAAGGTGAGTTTCCGTTTCAGATTTTCAGAACAAAAATTGGACTATTATTGAATCGACCTTTGGACATTTGTTCATTAAAGGGCATGTCATAATTAAATAATTCAATGCAGACATCGAGAGAACGTCTCAACTTGATTAGCGCTATCTTAGGATGAATTCGAACGGAAAAGAAATGGTACGAAATGGAGTTTCAGTTAGTTTTGAATATATTTGAATAAATCAGCAAGCGAATAATAGTTAATCATCACAGTTGCATGTTGAAAATCAGAATATGAAAGCTGCATTTTGAAAAGTTACATCACTATCAATCTACTCTATAAACAACATAATATGGTTGAGTCAAAAAAATAATGAAACACCCATATCCGAATATCTTCGAGAACGTAGGATGAATATTTCATTTTGTAAATATGGTGCATGCAGTCAAAGAATAAAATTTCGGATAAAACTAACATTGAAAATCAATCCGATAAAATTCGTGCAATAATTAAAAAAAAATTCAAGAAATTAGATTCAGAAAAAAGGAATTTTGATCGTTACATGAGTACTTCCCTTCAATCAAGTCCTATTTTTATATGTTTGAAACTAGGAATATTCAAAATTTTTTTGTGTCGATACGTTATAATTTATCACATGATAATATCTGGGTAGGAATTCGTGTAATCGCAGTATCTGAAAAGACTTCTACGTCGTAAAAACTCCATAAGTGCCGCGAATAAAATAAAAAAGTAGTTAAGAGCAGAAAAAATTGTGGTAGAATTTAGAGAATAGCAGGAAATTTTCGCATTATCCTCGAGTGGTTTTGCTCCAATAGAGCTGACCCAAATGATGAGTTTCAGAACGGTTTCGAATGAGCGAAATGCTAAAAACCCTTATATGCTCTTCCGAATTCGTCAAAGAATAAAACAAGGGAAAAACTGCAATAGGATGATGCAAATAAGATAGATTTCTACACGTGCTTATAATCCAATGAATCCGGTCAAAATAAAATGAAGATACATCGAATTCAACCTTGTATAGCGAGGCAGACGAATTATGTACAAATTGTTCTTGAATCAGTTCATAATTCTCAGGCTTTCTGTATAGGAGAGTATTCCTGGTTGATGCTTTTCAGGAACATAAAAGCCAAGAGGAGGAACGACGAACCTAAGAGGTCCCCTAAAGCTGTGAGGTAAGGGATGGCGCCATTATCTGGATCTATTTTGTACATCCACATTGTGTGTATCATAATGTGAGCGATATAAAGCAAAAGCATTATTTGAATGAGACCAACTGGTAGGTAGGCCAAAACGAATACAGGCGTTAGTGTTGAAACGCCTTCGTTATATATGAGATCGGCAACAAAAACGTATACAGTCTGGCCTGGAATGGACATCGCTATCAAGATTCTGGCAGTTTCAGCTGGTAGCACTGAAAAAAAAAATGCTGTTAGACCTACACATCGAATTGACCAAGATATGTTTGAGGTAAAAATGTGTCAGTTATGTTCGTATTGAACGAAATCCGCCAAAAGATTAGCCGTCTGAATTGTTCCTCTCAATATTTAAAAAAATACCACCCTGGTCGAATTGAAGCTTTGTAATTAGTTGTTAGATGGCGACATGAAGGTTCGTATAAATTTTTGTGAGGGTAGTACGACAAGAAATTACAGAAACTATTCGCCATATCTTGCTGGTATTTTGTGTCTTATTATGAGGTATCGATTAAAAGTGTTATGTGGAAATTCAGTTTGCTAGGTGTTTTAGTCGACAAAAAGCTGAGTTATTCTGACATATTCAATATAATTCGATGATTCCACCTATTGAAGTTTGTGAAAATATAATGACTGTATTTCACACTGACAATGAACACTGAAGGCCGTTTCGGTACACAGAAACAAGCATGCAAAAGCTTGTTTTCACAGCAGGGCCGTATGTAGGGCGTGGCAAGGGTGGCACTTGCCACGGGCGCAAGGTCCGAAGGGGCGCCAAAAAATATCAAAAATAAAAAAATAGAAGCACCAAGAAAAAAAGAATTCGAAGATGACAACACGGTTACGTAAGTAAGTAATTCGAACACAACGTTTCGAAACATTGATATTCAAAGTACAGAATGAAAATGCAATAAGGTCAGAAATACGAGAAATATGGTCCAATTGTTATAACAAATTTTCAAAGATGCCACACTCTGATCAAAAATATTACAACCGGCAATATCTTCATTCCAAGCACAGCCTTTTTATGAGTTGTTAACTTCACATCCCTTATCTCCTTCAGCTTGTTTTGAAGGGCGGCTTCTTTGATGATGATGGTTCATAATGATCGATTTGTTTAGATTTTTAGCCACATCTGTGGTATTTTAAAAACAATTTGTATTGCCAAAAATTCATTGATCGGAGTTTTGAGCTCAAGAAGTGGGAGAAAAATTGGGGAATCTTATTCTATTCTACATAAATATTGATTCTTTCAATTGTGAAGAGAAGAGCAAAAAATTTAAATTTTAATGTTCGTTTAGTGTGTATCCAGATTTGAAGTGTTATAAGTTTTGAGTTTTTTTTTATTATCTGACTTTTTTGTGCCTCAAAAGCAAACGCTGTACATTCGTTGGAGTCGCAATTAGGTGAAATTATCAAAGTTCTTCGCTAGCTCAAAAAATCGTCCCTGGTAAATTCGATAACAAATTATGAATTTATCATATATCTCAACTTCTGGGAAATTCTGTTAAGTAAAATAAACCGACTTAATCAATATTTGCAAGAAAAACAACTAAATATATCTAAAGGCTCACGAATGATACTTGGACTATTGAACGAACTGAAAGCTAACAGAGAAAACTTTTTTATGCCATTGATGGAACTTTTTGAAAAATGAAGCTGATAAAATTGGAATCGAAGCAAAGTTACATCAATCGAGAAAACGAAAAAAACCCAAAATGCCAGGGGAACTAGCCAGTGATGAAGCTCATCTTTTTGATGCAAACGCAAAACTGAGGAATTGGACTATAATTATTCAAATTGAAGAAAGATTTGTTGCTTTGAACGAAGTGGCAAACGACTTCAGTTTTTTGAATGGTAGTGTCATTCAAACTATGAATATTGACCATTTGAAGAAAAGTGCTGCAGATCTTAAGATAAATGTTCGTATTTATTACATAAATATAAATATTTCATTTTGTTTTTTCAGAATTTGTTTTATTTTTATGCATTTTATTTAAAATGTGTATCTCAATGTTTTCAATGAAAACATTTTCCATAAAAATGTGTATTATTTTGAAACTCTTACGTAAATATATGACTAGCATTATGAAAAAAAAAATACTATAAGAAAATATGATGGATAAAAAAAAATCAACGCAAATGGGGGGGGCACTGTCGAATATATTGCCACAGGCGCAATAGTACCTAGATACGGCCCTGTTTCACAGTACCCAAAACATGAACTGACAATTCGAAAGGAAGTTTAATTTTTTTTCCGAAGGATGACAAAGGTTTATTGTTAGAAAAAGTGAAGCAAAAGGTGTTATCTGTTCGTGTGAAGAGGTCGACAAATTAAGTGAGGGCGTTCCAATTGGTACACAAACAAACGAAAAACATGCATAATTAATTTTTTTTCCCTCAATCAAATTTTTCTTTATTTTCAAAACTTTCCAATGAGTATCTGAAAAGGTTAAGATGTTTTTTGTCTGATCCATAAAGTCTTATTCACCTTCTTTTGTCAACATTTGGAAGAATGTACTATACCGGGTATTTCTTCGAATGCAGTTAATTCATAACTTCTCAAGAACTCAATTTTTCAGATAGAAACCCCAACTTTTATCCCTTGACTTTTGGTCCAATGACCAATGAATTGTTAGATAAACCCCATATATTTTCTGCTTAAGCCAACGGTTAAAAAAAAGGACTTCATGTGGAAATAACGATGAAAATTTGGAATGTCGTCATTAACTCAAGAATGAACCGTCTGAGACAAAACGCCGCTTCAATGCCCTAGTAATTAGTGTTTATACTACCAAATTTTCTTTCAATATCAATCAATTCTGAAGATCTGTAGATGAAGATGGTTTGGGAGATGACTTACCACCACCGAATAGTGCGGTCCATGGAGCTACGAATCGCTTGGTGTGTGGAGGAATAACACCCCGAATCGAAGTTCTATGTAACATCGTGGCAATACGGCTCGCTTGAACAGACACCAAGTTTCCACCTATTCCATTAATTATCGGCTGGAAAACCTCGTAACCTTTGAACTGATCCACAGCTTTGTCCAAAACTAACCCACCGAATCTGGAATAAGAAGAAAATTTAATGAGTATCATCACATATGTGTGATTCAATAGAATTTTAATTTCTGTGTCTATTTTTTTCCGGTGAATAGGACCAGGGCGTGGCAAAGGTGGCACTTGCCACGGGCGCAAGGTCCGAAGGGGCGCCAAAAAATATCAAAAATAAAAAAATAGAAGCGCCAAGCAACAAAAAAATAATTCAAAGATGACACACGGTTACTTAAGTAAGTAATTCGATCACAACATTTTGAAACATTGATATTCAAAGTACAGAACGAAAATGCAATAAGCAGTAAGGTCAGAAATACGAGAAATATGGTCCAATTGTTATAAAAAATTTCCAAAGATGCCGCACTCTGATCATAAATATTACAATCGGCCATATCGTCATGCGATTCCAAGCACAGCCTTTTTATGAGTTGTTTACACTACATCCCTTATCGCATCCAGCTTGTTTTGAAGGGTGGCTTCTTTGATGATGATGGTTCATAATGATCGATTTGTTTTGATTTTTGGGCCACATCTGTGGTATTTCAAAAACAATTTGTATTGCCAAAAATTCACTAATCAGAGTTTTGAGCTCAAGAAGTGGAAGAAAAATTGGGGAATCTTATTCTATTCTACATAAATATTGATTTCTTCCAATTGTGAAGAGAAGAGCAAAATATTTAAATTCTAATGTTCGTTTATTGTGTATCCAGATTTGAAGTGTTATAAGTTTTGAGTTTCTTTATATTCTGACTTTTTTGTGCCTCAAAAGCAAATGCTGTACATTCGTTGAAATCGCAATTAGGTGAAATTATCAAAGTTCTTCGCGAGCTAAAAGAATCGTCCCAGGTGAATTCCATAACAAATTATGAATTTCTCATATATCTTAAATTCTGGGGAATTCTGTTAAGTAAAATAAACCGAATTAATCAATCTTTGCAAGAAAAGCAACTAGGTATATCCAAAGGCTCACGAATGATACTTGGAATATTGAATGAACTGAAAGCTTACAGACATGCCATTGATGGAACTTTCGAAGAGAGAACTTTCGATCACAACATTTCGAAACATTGATATTCAAAGTACAGAATGAGAATGCAATAAGCAATAAGGTCAGAAATACGAGAAATATGGTCCAATTGTTATAAAAAATTTCCAAAGATGCCGCACTCTGATCAAAAATATTACAATCGGCCATATCGTCATGCGATTCCAAGCACAGCCCTTTTATGAGTTGTTTACACTACATCCCTTATCGCATCCAGCTTGTTTTAAAGAACGGCTTCTTTGATGATGATGGTTCATAATGATCAATTGTTTAGATTTTTAGGCCACATCTGTGGTATTTTAAAAACAATTTGTATTGCCAAAAATTCACTAATCAGAGTTTTGAGCTCAAGAAGTGGGAGAAAAATTGGGGAATCTTATTCTATTCTACATAAAAATTGATTTCTTCCAATTGTGAAGAGAAGAGCGAAAAATTTAAATTCTAATGTTCGTTTAGTGTGTATCCAGATTTGAAGTGTTATAAGTTTTGAGTTTTTTTATATTCTGACTTTTTTGTGCCTCAAAAGCAAACGCTGTACATTCGTTGGAGTCGCAATTAGGTGAAATTATCAAAGTTCTTCGCTAGCTCAGAAAATCGTCCCTCGTAAATTCGATAACAAATTATGAATTTATCATATATCTTAACTTCTGGGAAATTCTGTTAAGTAAAATAAACCGAATTAATCAATATTTGCAAGAAAAACAACTAAATATATCTAAAGGCTCACGAATGATACTTGGACTATTGAACGAACTGAAAGATAACAGAGAAAACTTTTTTATGCCATTGATGGAACTTTCGAAAAATGAAGCTGATAAAATTGGAATCGAAGCAAAGTTACATCAATCGAGAAAACGAAAAAAATCCCAAAATGCCAGGAAAACTAGCCAGTGATGAAGCTCATCTTTTTGATGCAAATGCAAAACTGAGAATTGGACTGTTACAAGTGCTTGATAAAATAATTATTCAAATTGAAGAAAGATTTGTTGCTTTGAACGAAGTGGCAAACGACTTCAGTTTTTTTAAAGGTAGAGTCATTCAAACTATGAATATTGACGATTTGAAGAAAAGTGCTGCAGATCTTGCAATAAAATATCCTTACCCTAATCCTTGTGATTTAAATGCATATGAATTTTCAATGGAAATTGAAAGTTTTAAATTTCAGAGTATCTCAATTTTAGACAACTTTATTGGAATGGGACCATTACAAATATTAGAAGGTTTATACGATCTGACTCTTGAAAATAATTACCCAAATTTACAAACGGCGTTGAGAATATTTCTCAGTTTGCCAGTGACAACATGTGAACGTTCGTTTAGCAAACTTAAAGTTATAAAATCGTATCTTCGTTCCTCCTTGGGACAAGAGCGATTATCGAATATGGCAATCCTCGCCATCGAAAAAGAAGAAACATGTACGTTTTAAGTTGAAGAATTTATATTTTTTAAGATAAATGTTCGTATTTATTACATAAATATGAATATTAAATTCTGTTTTTTCAGAATTTGTTTTATTTTTATGCATTTCATTTAAAATGTTTATTTCAATGTTTATAATGAAAAACTTTTTCCATAAAAATGTGTATTATTTTGAAACTCTTACGGAAATATATGACAAGCATTATGAAAAAAAAAATACTAAAAGAAAATATGATGGATAAAAAAAAATCTACGCAAATGGGGGGGCGCTGTCTGATATATTGCCACAGGCGCAATAATACCTAGATACGGCCCTGAATAGGACAACTCAGTTCGATTCAACGAATTGATGAAGAACAATATAAAATAAAACATAACATAACTATTTGATTCGATGCTCTTTCTGATTAACAAAAGCTTATCAAATATCTTCAATAAGTAACTATATATGCCCTGAAGGATCTTCATAAAAGTTAACACACACTATGAGGGATAAATCGCGAATTTAGCATAATAAGGTTCATACAAAGGGCCTCACTGACTTATAACATTGAGATATAAGAAGATAGCAGAATAAATTTAAAAACCCTATTGCGGAAATTCACTGGATGAAAAAAATTTCGCAAGTTGAAAGGGTCAAAATCCTAGGGAAACAAGGAAATGAACATTTTCTTAAATTCATAATAACAAATTAGCTTCCATTCTTGTCCAGTCGCATAGGGACGAAAAGAATTTTTTCAGTAGGTCATCTCCATCGTTTTTACCCGAATCAATAGCGTTCTTCGGCGATCGCATTTTCATCACATCATTGCGTTCATCCCGAATAAAAACAGAGACGAATTCCCCGATAGGACTCATTCGCCACTGAATAAGAAATCGTCGTATCGAAAAAAACACCAAACCAAGGGATAATATTGTATGGAACGGCGTAAATTTGATATCGATGAAGAAAGAATGTGTCGCTCCATTTGAACCATGTACGTGAGTTGAAAAAATGAAAGGGGGAGCGTTGCTCATTGCGACTAGACACTTCCCTCTAATCGCCGGAACCGTCAACACAATGCATTTCTCAACGAGAAGGGAAATGGTGCAGGAATTTTAAGGTATCATGTTTCTCTTTTGTTGAGGTAAAGTAAAAGTTCAGGTGAAAATACGGCGACGTTCTGCCGAAAATACACGGATTGTTTTCGATCTTTTCCGAATTTCAGACGGAGGTTTCATTGTTCATCCTCAATTTGTAACGAAGCGGTTTCTGGACAATCCAGATTTCCCCACTTGATGAATGTTGTATGGATGTCTCTGAATTGAAATCGTTTTATAACGATTAGTAGCGGAATGAGGCGGCGGATGGATCCCACAATTCCGAGAGGTGTATCCTAATTAAATCCCGAATAAAGCCAAAATATGTTCAGTAAGTGAAGGCCCGCATTAACTGCAGGTCCCCGAACTACTACTACTACCGGACTCACGACTAATCCGAGCCAGCCCATACTCTTTAGACGGAGTACATTAGAATAGTTGAAGTGCCTTATGACATGAAGCATTCGACCTGATGGACAATCTATGACATCATGAATCAAAGTGTCATTGTGGCGGCTCTCCGCACGTCTGAAAGATGGCTGTGTCGGCTGCGCCACACCGCGTTGTCTCCCGCGTTTACTCGACGTGCGGTAAGTACCGCTTTCCTGATGAGTCCACCAGCAACTCTGGGACGAAACTCACATCCGTTTCCCTATATGGGCGCGCGTTTCAATGCTCGCTAAAGTATTACTTCAAAAAAAAAAAACCGGTAGCTTATATTTCAGCCACCTTATCTATTTTATTAATTTTTTTCAAAATGCTTCAAATACAACAAAATCTGAACAACCCAGAAGGGCCCTTCAGTTTTCTCTCTCTGGGACCCCGACGATCTTAGTCCGTCCCTGTACGCAACAACTCACAAAAAGTTCGGTCCATATTACCACAGCATTTTCATCGTTTGAAAGTTCAATTATCTACTTAAAAACTGCGATACGCTTCCTCGCGATTGGAATAGAGCTAGTGTTACAATTTGATTTCTCCAACCTTTGTGTATGATAGATTTTTCCGCTTTTAGGTATTTCGGAAAACGTGAATCGTAAAAAAACCGGCATATTCTTCGTAGGTAACTCCATTTTGAATGATTTAATTTCAGGTAATTGTATCGAGAATGCAGGAATGTGGATTTTGTGAGCAAGCTACTGTACGAAAGTGCTTTCGGTGTTTTTGATGATGGATAAAAAATTTGGCCTACCGATCATTTTTTTTATTTTTGAGCGCTCGTACTACTTACACGAGGGCTCTATCATTTCGTCACGATGTCTGTATTTTTCGAATTTTGAGCAGAAAATGGTCTCAATCGACTATGTCCGACTCACTGATGACGAATCCGTCGGAAAATTCGAGTCTGCACGATAACTCTCGAACGGAACAACCTAGAGACTTGAAATTTTCAGTGTAGGTTCAGATCCCAAATGCCTCGGTTGAGTTCGTTAATGGGCCAAATTACACTGGGGGTTCCGTAAATATGGCCGTTCAAAGTTTTGTTCTCCTGATTACTTGGAAACTACAGATTTTATCGAGATGAAATTCTGCACTCAAATGGAGAATGAGGTGTTCAAGGTTCATGCGAAATTTTGTCCAGATCGCATGACCAGAACCATAGAAACCATAAAAAATTGTAACTTTTGAACGGAAACGCCTAGGGACTTGAAATTTTCAGGATAGGTGTGGATTTTGAATATCGTGATCACGTTCATTTATGAGGAAAATTATACTAAGGGCTCCGTAAATATGGTCGTTTGAAATTTTGTTTTCTCGATAATTTCGAAACTACGGATTCGATCGAGATAAAATTTTGTATTTTAATTGAGAATGATATATTAAAGCATTATTTTGTCCACATCGCATGACCAGAACCTTAGAAACCATAGAAAATTATAACTTCCGAAGGAAAAGGCCTAGAAACTTGAAATTTTCAGGGGAGGTTTGTATCGCGAATTTCGCAGCCACGTTCATCAATGAGCAAATTTAGACTAGGGCTTCCGTAAATATGGCCGTTCAAAATATTTTGTTCCTGATCATTTCGAAACTACTGGTTGGATTGGAATGAAATTTCAACCCTAGCTGAAGAATAATGTATTCAAGCTACGTCCAAATCGCATCACCAAGACCATAGATACCGTAGAAAATTCTAGCCAATTATCGGAAAAAAATTGACCAGCTGAAGCACTGACATGAAGTCTGGAGTTTCGCCTTAGTTTGAGAATTTTTTGACAGCTGACGAAAATCCCTTCAATTAATTTCTAAAACTGGAAAATGCGAATCTACCTACAAGGTGGATGTACGAGCGCTCAAAAGCTCCTGACTTCACGGCAGTGCTTTTCGTAATTTTTACTTGTAACCACAGAAAGTGCCAAGTTTCAGTAATGTAATTTTCATAGGTAATATAGTTTGATTTTTATGTCAACTAGAGGTTTCGAGGAGATAGTACATTGAAATCCAATTATCACGTGAATTTGATCATCCATTGATTATATCAGAGAGAACCGAAGCGCACATAATACTGATGAAAAAATTTATTGAGATATAGGGAATATGGATATCACACCCGACACATTCTCTGTAACGAAAAAAATTACATTGCCTATGGAATTTGAGTTTAACTTTGATAAAAAAGTCATTATCTTGATGCCCTCAACCATACTCTTTAATTTTAAAATCATATCCCACCAATCGGTATTTTGCTTTGAAACAGGGTGATGCTCTATCTGAACCAACAAAAATAAAAGCAGGGGTACCGCCTCGAAGCATGCTGGGTCTACTGCTTTATCTTATATATATAATTACATAATGCCAACCCTGTATATTGCAGATGAACTCCTTATCTATTCTTATTCGAATATTCATATTACCTTGTTACATTTTGATGACACATCATTTTGAACACGCCACGTGTGTGGCTGTATATTTGTCCCATTGTTCGATACTGTTTGTCGCAATTAATTTGAGATAAGGGAATGTTATAAATACCTCTCAAGACGAATTGGTCGTCAATAATTAAAAGCCTTTCTTCCTAGCTAATTGTTAGAATAGGTAGAATATCTTCCGATGTAACTAAACCTTTTTTTTTTTAAACTCGGCTGTCGCTCCTAAAACCTAATTATATATATGAGATAAAGCAGTGGACATTCCAGAGAATCGGAACCCTACAATAGCCTCATTTTCAGACGACATAGCAACACTCACAACCTATGAAAATGCTTTCACAGCTTCAGAAAAGCTCCAAAAGCATTTGAATGAACTAGAGGAATGGTATCGAAAATGGCGCCTAACCATCAATTCACTTTGAATTCACCAACAAATGAATCAGTTGAAATGAAAGAGAATCAAATCCCAGTTAAAACAGAAGCCAAATACCTAGGAATCCACTTAGACCAACGCCTCACCTGGAAACAGCACATTCACATTCAAGCTGAAAAGACCCAAATAAATATAAAATTCCGACAAATGTACTGACTAATAGGCAGAAAATCCAAGCTATCTCTCCAAAACAAGGTATTGATCTACAAAGCCTCAATTAAGCCAATATGGACATACGGCATTCAAATCTGGGGATGTGCCTCAAATATCCAAATAATACAGAGCCTCCAATTTAAAATTCTTCTATCGCTAACAGCCATTTGCGTAGATTTTTTTCTTCCATCATATTTTCTCATAATATTTTTTTTTACACAATGGAAAAATGTTTTCATCAAAAACATTGAAATTCACATTTTAAATGAAATGCATATAAATAAAAGGAATTCTGCAAAAACAAAATAAAATATTCATATTTATGTAATAAATACGAACATTTATCTTAAAAAATATAAATTCTTACTATATACTACACTATACTATACATATTGCAAACGTTAATAAAATTTTTTGGTGAGTTGACCAGAAAACAATAATCTATAATCACAATCTCACTTTTCTTGATTTTACTTCGGCAAACATATCAATTAATTCAGAGTAATCAAACGTAAATGTCACTTCTTTTTCGATGGCAAGGATTGCCATATTCGATAATCGCTACGATTTTATAAGTTTAAGTTTGCTAAACGAACGTTCACATGTAGCAGTTGTCACTGGCAAACTCAAAAATAGTCTCAACGCCGTTTGTAAATTTGGGTAAATATTTTCAAGAGTCAGATCGTATAAACCTTTCAATATTTGTAATGGTCCAATTCCAATAAAGTTGTCTCAAATTGAGATACTCTGAAATTTAAAACTTTCAATTTCCATTGAAAATTCATTGCATTTAAATCACAAGGATATTTTATTGCAAGATCTGCAGCACTTTTCTTCAAATCGTCAATATTCATAGTTTGAATGACACTACCATTCAAAAAACTGAAGTCGTTTGCCACTTCGTTCAAAGCAACAAATCTTTCTTCAATTTGAATAATTATTTTATCAAGCACTTGTGGCAGTCCAATTCTCAGTTTTGCATTTGCATCAAAAAGATGAGCTTCATCACTGGCTAGTTCTCCTGGCATTTTGGTTTTTTTTCGTTTTCTCGATTGATGTAACTTTGCTTCGATTCCAATTTTATCAGCTTCATTTTTCGAAAGTTCCATCAATGGCATAAAAAAGTTTTCTCTGTAAGCTTTCAGTTCATTCAATAGTCCAAGTATCATTCGTGAGCCTTTAGATATACCTAGTTGCTTTTCTTGCAAAGATTGATTAATTTGGTTTATTTTACTTGACAGAATTTCCCAGAATTCAAGATATATGATAAATTCATAATTTGTTATGAAATTTACCTGGGACGATTCTTTTAGCTCGCGAAGAACTTTGATAATTTCACCTAATTGCGATTTCAACGAATGTACAGCGTTTGCTTTTGAGGCACAAAAAAGTCAGAATATAAAAAAACTCAAAACTTATAACACTACAAATCTGGATACACACTAAACGAACATTGAAATTTAAATATTTTGCTCTTCTCTTCACAATTGAATGAAATCAATATTTATGTAGAATAGAATAAGATTCCCCAGTTTTTCTCCCACTTCTTGAAGTCAATTCTCTGATTGGTGAATTTTTGGCATTTAAAATCGTTTTTGAAAAACCACAGATGTGGCCTAAAAATATAAACAAATCGATCATTATGAACCATCATGATCAGAGAAGCCGCCCTTCAAAACAAGCTGTATGCTATAAGTGTAAACAACTCATAAAAGAGCTGTGCTTGGAATCGCATGACGATATTGCCGATTGTGATCAGATTATTGCATTTTCATTCTGTACTTTGAATATCAATGTATCGAAATATTGTGATCGGATTACTTACTCACGTAATCGTGAATTATTTTTTTTTGCTTGGCGCTTCTATTTTTTTATTTTTGATATTTTCGGCGCCCCTTCAGACCTTGCGCCCGTGGCAAGTGCCACGCTTGCCACGCCCTAGATACGGCCCTGCTAACAGATGTACCATGGTACATTTCCAACTTGACCATAATGATTTGAAAATCCCCTTCCTTCATGAAATCAAGAAAATATCAGCAAAGGACATAAACAGTGAATGACAAGAGTCAATATAATATAAAAAAAATTATTTTGGGGCACAATTATTTTTATTAATTTTCATCACCAGATGTGGGCTGGCACCAAATGTTCATTATACTACTAAGCAACTATCAAAAAGTGACAACAATACATTCTGACAGTCAGGGTGCAATTAAAGCACTGAGCTCTCGTATAATCGACCCCAAGATGGTATTGGATTGCCGAAGAAAACTCAACGAAATAAGCAATAGTAACAAGGTCTCTTTAATCTGGGTTCCTGGTCACTTGGGAATCAAAGGAAATGAAAAGTCCAATACAGTTACCAGAAAAGGAGCACAAACTCCTTTCATTGGCCCAGAATCTTTCTATGGTGAAGGTAAATGTACCAACAAGAAAGAGTTTCAGGAGAAGGATATAACCGAATCTGGCGGAATCTTCCTAGGTTGGATCATTCCAAAAATTTTCTTCGAAGTTCTGGTACTGCGAGATCTGAGAAGTATCTGGACCTAAGCAAGAGTATGCTACACCTCCTGACTGCATTCCTCACAGGGCATTGCTGTCTCAGAAGGCAACTCATGATAATAGGTCTAGCAGAAAACAACGATTGTAGATTCTGTGGAAAAGAGGAGGAAACTCCGGATCACCTGGTGTAGACGGAATGTCTCGCCAACGCAAAGAATGCTGCTATTAGGAATTGAACAGAAAGGGTCAGAAACGTAGGAGACGAGAAACCAGGGGCAATGAAAAACAAATGAACTACAGGAACCCCATCTTTGACTCATGGCAACAAGTTCATCATGATGGATTAGTGATAAGTTGCCGTTGGGGTGATTTGCAATTACTCTGTAGTCTTGTAACTCTTTGAACGATTTAACGCACAATAAGAGCTTCCCGCTTGTAACCCTATATGGCATTGTATCACCACTAACGTCTCAACAGCGACAGCAACGTTTGCAGAGGTTCAGGTTGCGCCCATCGAGCATATTTAAACATTATGGATAGAAAACCGGACATTTCTGCATCCTTCGGAAGCTCTACAGCACGAATTACTGGTTGCTTGGGAGACGATTCCTCAAGAGCATAGCGAACGTCGGTTAGAATCGCTGCCACGAAGGCGGGGAAACGTGTTTCCAATAGGGTAATTAACCCATTATCGATGTTTATTTTTGTTTTCTCTTTTCGATCCGTTGCTACCTCAGTGAATTCCTGAGTTCATCAAAATCTAGGAAATTGGTTTCGCAGTTAATTATATAAAAAGTTTGAAGACCTAATCGAATGAATGAATTCATAATACTGAAAATCAATCCGGAACAGAAAATGTTTCCAGTTCTTATAATATTATGTAGGAAATTACTCACCCACTAATAACTAAGGCAGACAAAACGGGAGTCCATCCGGTTGTTAAAATTTTTCTAGTGTATTCATTCTTCAGGACTACAAATACCCAAAAAGGCAGCAATATCACCATATATCCAACGATGATTCCAATTAGAATATATGTGCTATGTTCTAAAAAAAATTATTTGTAAATACCTAATTTTTCATCATTATATCAATTAAAATCGAATTTTTTTTGGTGATTACCTTTGATGGAGTAGAGCAGTGATGCAAATGTGGAAAGTACCACCAAAGATACTACATCGCCTATACTAGCAGCCAGTGGCGTCGCAACATTATCAGGATTGAGTTTCAGTCTGTGTGATAAAAAGATCACACCGATCAGAAGAAAATCTGTAAGAGAAAGTTTCAAATGAGATTCATCAGAACTGAAAAAATTCATACGAAGGATTATTTGTTTCACTTTACTTCATTTTTTTTCTTTTCTTATGCATTGAATATTCTTCAGGTCCAACGTAATTTTCCAGACCGGTATTAAATGGAAATTACCTAAAGTGAAGCATGACAATGTTGCTGTCATTACACTTGCAGCAGCCAAAAGAAGTCCATCATGTATCGAGAATGTTCCATGTATTAGTGCTGATACGCATACAGCAAACAGGGAGACAATATTGGCCGCAACGATGGCTTGAACCTAGACAAAAATACATGAAATAGTTTCAAGAAACACGTTCAATTTCATTGAAATACCTGTACTAAACCAACGTTTCCTATGACCATTTTGATAACTTCCTTCTTGCACTTCATATTTCCCAGATTCGCTTGAGTGGAAAGTCTTGATGCCAAACACATATCCAAATTTCCTTTTAGTCCTAATAAAGATGGTACCAGAATGTACAGTGCTTTGATAACACGGAAAACTTCCAGATTCTGAAATGGGAAATTCAAGAAGCATTCCAGTTAGTGGAGAACAAGTTTTTATGATTGAATTCCAACGATCATTTACAAGAGTATCTACATTTTGTTGCGTCTACTCTGAGAAATTACACGAAAGCTTATCACTTCGTTGCCTTTACGAGATTCAATGAAATGAATTAGGTAATATTTTTTCAAATTTGTACCTCTTATTTTGACCCTGCAAACTGATGCAATGCAATAGTGGCGAAATATTTGGTGAGATAAAATTCACTAAGAGTAGCTCCAAATTTTCTAATGGAAATTAATCAGTATTATATGCAAAACGAAACTTCCTAAGAGGCTGCGGTATCTTTAGTTTAATTTGACGTTCGCAATTCATTCAAGAATGTAATCTGACAGCGGTTGTTACAGGAAACCATTAAAATTCACGTCTTTCGAATGAGAAAGGGACTCCAGAAGGAAGGATCTCCTCAAATTTCTTTTTGTAAGAAGGTTCCATAAGAGAAATCAGATATATTGAAGAACCAGTTTTACGCATATAAAGGGTTTTCATTAAATCGGCCAAGGAATAAATTGGTCTTTTAATTCCAATAATGTGACTTAGCAAATAATTAGAAAAAATAAATAATATAATGGCTGTTTATCTGAAATTATCAAATTCAGTAATGAAATCAGGAGAATTACACCCGATAAACTAATAGCAAGCCAACAAAACAATTCATGTATCTCAGAGACCACCAAATTTATCATTTGCACCTGCAGACCGGTTTCGATCCATATCAGATCTCGTCAGTGCAGTTAGCAAAATGACAAATTCGATGTGAGAAACAGAAAACCTTTGAAACATAAGCCAATGGTGATCAGAGAGAATTTCCCCAATCACGTCACCTATCCGTTCCAAAAGCAACTGTCTGAAATATCTGTAGATCATGAATCGCCTTCCCAACACCCCAAGAAAAAAACCAGTATACATTTTATAATTTCATTACAGAATTCAATAATTTCAGATTATAGCCATTATATTATTTTAGACAATTATTCAGACGAATAAGGATGAAGCTTGAACCTGTTTTTTCCATGTATGAACATATGCTCGTAATGCTTAGCTCAGAAACAGAGAAATCCCAACCGGAAAACATTTTTCAAGTGTTACATAAAATCATAAAAAAATGATCGGTAGGCCAAATTTTTTATCCAACAACCATTTTCAAATCGACTGTACAGGAGGTTTCCAAATAAGACGTGAACCTTGGAGGACGTGATAGTATCTCTCATTTTCTGTCTTTTGAGTCATATTTATTGCTAACCGAAAATCAACAGTTTCCCAGTTATTTGAATTGTTGTGTTTTTTTTGGAAATTTCGCAACCTACTTCATTATTACTTAAAATTTCATTCGAAAATTCATCTATAAATTGAGTTCGAAATGTCCTCCACCATACAAGCACGTGCCCTATTTCTAATTTCTTCAGTCCTGAAATTTACTCTCAATCTTCTCGCTGCTCCGTCTATTCTCTCCCCAAGTTGTGCACGTGTATGTATTTCCCTTTCATATACATTTCTTTCAAACTGCCCCAAACATAAAAATCTAACGGTATTAGATCCGGAATTCTCGCTGGCCACGAAATAGCTCCTCCCCTACCTTTCCACCCTTTAGGAAACAATTCGTTCAAAAACATACGAACGTTTCCTGTTGGAAAATGATTTCACGTCTGTCAATGAAGGGAACCTCGTCCAAAAAACCAAATATATTTTTTCCCAGAAATTCTTCATAGTTTTCTCTCTTCAAGCTATCAGGTAGATAGTAAGGACCTTTCAAAAGATTAGCTATTGCTCCCATCAAAACATTAACGCTGAATCACTATTTTTTAGGCCGAACATTCAAAAAGTTGTTTATAAAAAAATTACGAAAAGCCCTGTCGTGAAGTCAGGAGCTTTTGAACGCTCGTACATCCACCTTGTAGGTAGATTCGCATTTTCCAGTTTTAAAAATCAATTGAAGGAATTTTCGACAGCTGTCAAAAAAATTCTCAAACTTAGACGAAACTCCAGACTTCATGTCAGTGCTTCAGCTAACCAATTTTTTTTCGATAATTCTACGGTATCTATGGTCTTGGTGATGCGATCTGGACAAAATTTCGCACGTAGTTTGAATACATTATACTTCAGCTAGGTGTAGAATTTCATTCCAATCCAATCAGTAGTTTCGAAACTATCAGGAAAAAAATATTTTGAACGGCCATATTTACGGAACCCCTTGTCTAATTTTGCTCATTGATGAACGTGACCGCGAAATTCGCGATCCAAACCCACCCTGAAAATTTCAAGTTCCTAAGCCTTTCCGTTCAAAAGTTACAATTTTCTATGGTCTCTATGGTTCTGGTCATGCGATCTGGACCACATTTTACATGTAGCTTGAACACCTCTTTCTCCATTCGAGTGCAGAATTTGATCTCGATCAAATCTGTAGTTTTCAAGTAATCAGGAGAAAAAAAACTTTGAACGGCCATATTTACGGAACCCATAGTGGAATTTGGCCCATTAACGAACTTAACCGAGGCATTCGGGAACTAAACTCACACCGAAAATTTCAAGTCTCTAGGTTGTTCCGTTCGAGAGTTATCGTGCTTACGGCCGGACGGACGGACGAACAGACTCAAATTTTTCGACGGATTCGTTATCAGTGCGTCGAACATAGTCGATTGAGACCTTTTTCGGCTCAAAATTCGAAAAATACAGACATCGTGACGAAATGATATAGCCCTCGTGTAAGTAGTACGAGCGCTCAAAAAATCTGATGAAACGAAACTGGTGACTGCATTCTAACGAGAACCTTTTTAGGGAATAAAGAAGGAATTTGGCAAGTTTTCAAAATAAATTTTCATACATACATTTTGGAATTCGAGAGTTGCAGGCAAATTGATATTAGAAATTGATTTTTATTTTCTTCATATACAAACTTCCAAATCATACTAATTCTTTTTCAACATCTAATACAGGAAAGCTTAGCTTTTTTCAAACACACCATATCCTTTTCTGATGAAAATAATCTAAAATTATAATCAAATTTGGTCAACGCAGGAAAATTTGAGAAAGAAGGAGTGAGGTGAGAAATCTTTTGAAAATCACAAGAACTCAAATAACTCCTGAACTGTTGATTTTTGGTTACCAATAAATATGGCTCAAACGAGAGCAAATGAGCCATACTAACTAGTCCTCGGAGGTTCACGTCTAATTTGGAAACACCCTGTATAACTAATACCGTGGCTCATGAGTATGAGAACCATATATTTCTTTTAAATATGGTGTTTATGTGTTTGATTGCGACCTTCACAAAAATAATACACCAATTCTTCTCCAATTCTGTTCCCGCACTTATCTGACTTTAATGAACATTTACAAATACTCAGAATGATTGAAATAAACTAATTATAATGGGGTCTCCTAGTATGTATGCTAAATTTTGCTTTCGATTGAGCTTCAAAGAGTTAAACTTCTTCTTCAGGTCTAGATAATTAATGTTGGTAAATATATAGTTCGCATACTTTCATTTACAGGTATTTTCCCTGATTTAACTGTTTAATTTATTTATGCGACCCTGTATATGGGGATAAGATATGGTCTTTCCCTATTCCATAAGATCAGGCAAGTTTTCGCCATCAAATTGAAACCCTTGTCAGTTCTTTGTGGTCATCCCTTGTAATCCCATGACAGACGAAAAGTTCCCTTCTGAACAATGAAGTTCTGATCCATTCCAGGACTTCATAAACACAATTGTATACCAACCCCAAGTTTCCTGAAGCAGTTTGATTCCAGAAAAACCGAGGGAAAGCAAGCATTCAAAATGATGAAAACGTACAGTGCGTTTCAGGAATTTTCAGAGACGAATAAGGTGCAACTACAGTGATATGGGATGGATGTTCGGAAACTTACCTCCACATTTCCTAATACTATTCCAGCTCCTATTGTTCCAATGCCAGCCAACATGAAAGGGACGAAAACTTGAAGTGTAACCGTATGCCATTTTTCGTTTTCGAAGTCGGCTTCAGGCTCGTCACTCGAAATCGATTTGACTGATTCCAAGGACTTTCCATTGGAGAGAGATTCAACTTTAGTAACTCCTGTAATAAATATATTCAAAAGTTTTCAACGAAAATTAACGATACCATCCCATTCCAATCGAAGTTCATGGAATAAAATTCGTCTAACAAGAAAGTTTTTTTCGCTCTACGATATAAAACTAATTTTCTTCGCGCCTTATGAATCTTACTCGGATATAATGAGATTTTATATTCATGAAACAAGATCAACATTTTCATGCGATCAATATTTTGAAAACGTCAAATATTTGAGAAATCTCCGATATGCGGTTTGTATAAATATATTAAATTAAAACTCTCATTTCTCATCACTCCTCATTCATCTGATGACTTCATCAGAAGCATACGTTTGATAAAACGGAAAAAAAAATTATCACAATAATGAAGAACAACAAATTAAACAAAAAAACCTACAGATCTAGAGGTCAAACTGCAACTTACAAGAATTTATACACCGGAATAACATAACATAAAAGTAACATAGCATAAGAATAGTATACAGAAGGGGATAACGTAGAATAAGGAACAAAGGTATAACCAGAAAAATTTAAGATGCACGTGACGGAAAGCATATCGAGAGGACGGTCCTCTAGAGAGTTTCCAGACATACACAACTCAGAGAGTGCCCACATTGATGAAACCTGGGGAGTAGACTCCAAAATACATACTGTGTATCGATTTTAAAAGGTACCACCCTTAATATCTCGGCCCCCATGCAAAATCAGGAAAAATCCAAAAACAGGTGAACTTTGATAAACCCTGTACGCGTGATAACAGCAACCCCTAAAATCTGAAATGGGAAGTGGGTTGAGTGACACCTTGTTTTAGAGATAATTCGATTGCCTTTTCAAAAGTGCCATATGCTCGACCTTTTTGAGCGCTCACTACTTACACGAGGGCTATATCATCTCGTCACGATATCTGTATTTTTCGAATTTTGAGCCGAAAATGGTCTCGACTATGTTCGACTCACTGATGACGAATCTGTCGGAAAATTCGAGTCTGTCCGTCCGGCCGTCCGTCCGTAAGCACGATAACTCTCGAACGGATCAACCTAGAGACTTGAAATTTTCAGTGTAGGTTCAGATCCCAAATGCCCCGGTTAAGTTCGTTAATGGGCAGAATTCCACCAGGGGTTCCGTAAATATGGCCGTTCAAAATTTTGTTCTCCTGATTACATCGAAACTACAGATTCGATCGAGATAAAACTTTGCACTCATATGGAGAATGAGGTGTTCAAGCTTCAAGTGAAATTTTGTCCAGATCGCATGACCAGAACCATAGAAACCATAGAAAATTGTAACTTTTGAACGGAAACGCCTAGGGACTTGAAATTTTCAGGATAGGTGAGGTTCTGGAATGTCGTGATGACGTTCATCTATGAGCAAAATTATACTAGGGGTTCCGTAAATAGGGTCGTTTGAAATTTAGTTTTCTTGATAATTTCAAAACTACAGATTCGATCGTGACGAAATTTTGTATACTAATGGAGAATGATATATTCAAGCTACATTTCTCCAGATCACATGACCAGAACCATAGAAACCATAGAAAATCATAACTTTCGAACGGAAAGGCCTAGGGACTTGAAATTTTCAGGGTGGGTTTGGATCGCGAATACCGCGGTCACGTTCATCAATGAGCAAACTTAGACTAGGGGTTCCGTAAATATGACCGTTCAAAATATTCTGTTCCTGATAGTTTCGAAACTACAGATCGGATTGGAATGAAATTTTGCACCTAGCTGGGGAATAATGTATTCAAACTACGTGCAAAATGTTGTCCAGATCGCATCACCAAGACCATAGATACCGTAGAAAATTCTAGCGAATTATCGAAAAAAAATTGGTCAACTGAAGACATGAAGTCTGAAGTTTCTCCTAAGTTTCAGAATTTTTTTGACAGCTGTCAAAAATTCCTTCAATTGATTTCTAAAACTGAAGAATGTGAATCTACCAACAAGGTGCATGTACGAGCGCTCAAAAGCTCCTGCCTTCACGGCAGTGCTTTTCGTAATTTTTTGTACTTCCAAAAAAAATAATTGAATAGTTACGATAGCAAGAGTTGCAATGAAAAATGAAAATAAGGAAAAATTTTTTACTATGAAAAATGTTGAAAATGTTGTCTATTATTTTCAAAATCTTCAACAAATATTGAAAAAAATATTAATGAAATCGAAATGTTTCTGAGAAATAAGGATGGGGGATCTCGCCTCTTTCCAATTGTCAAATATTTCTTCTGTTACACCACCAGAGTTTCTTAGTTATTTTATGAGTTTCTCATATCATCCGTAAGCAGGCGCTGAATTCGCAATTGCAAAATAAATTACGGAAAGTGCCTTTGCTGCTAACACCTGAGCCACATGGTTTCGTTTATCACGAAAGAAAAGAAGCTTTTTCCTCACAGATTCTCTTCGAGGGATTGCAAATAATCCAATCGTTCATACTAAACAAATTACTATTGACCTGAACGGTTTAATTTCTTAGGAATGAATTAAAGTGTATTGAATCATATTTCGATTGATATCAAATACGAAAAAAAAACATATGTATGTTTGAAACTATCACAGTCATTATACAAGGATTATCTCAACAAATATATGGACGCTTGCAAATTCCACTTACATAAAAGTTTTTATTCGCATGAATTCAACATTATCGTCTACAATAATATTTGCTCTTCGAATGCAGATTGACGAAAATTCATCTAATTGGTTGAATGAGAGGAACATCAAATGCCAGAAAAAAAAGTGAATATTGACAATGTGATTAATGTGTTTCCACATTTATTACAGCTCTTGTGTCAACTGTTTGGTTACTTCTTAACTTATAATGGGTGAACAAACAATCAAGTTGTTGAAAAAGGCTGAGGAACAATTTACATCGATTTTGGATTTGCAGAATTAATAATGGTCCAAAAGAATACCATTGCATCTCCGCCCTATTTCAATTATCTGCCCCATACTTCTTTATGGACTTCCCACTATCCTTTCCCAAGGGTAAACAATCACTTATATCTCTTGGATAAACTTCAACGTTAAGTTGATTCCAGTGTTCTTTTTTTGCCGGAATTAAAGCTCAATCATCTGTACCCTGAAGGCAATTACGAATTCTCTCATCTTTTCTCATTGGTTTTTGTCCGACCGTGGAAGGAAATATCGAATCTCTGATTTGAATAATACAATAAGAGTCAAATTTTGTATTTGTGCTGGCTTCTATGAACAAGGGCGTTATAATTTTGCGCAAATGTCTGTAATTTTCAAATTTTGGGCCGGGTTGGATTCACAGATGAAATTCAATTCTGCCAGTCCGCGGCATATGGCGTTGATATATTTCATATAATATAATGTAGTCGAAATTGATGGGGTCGAAAATCGTCAACAGAAGGAATTTGGTCGAAGAAATAGAGATAATTAATGATTTCCTAGCCTCATAATATGTTTTTTTGAGCGCTCGTACTACATACACGAGGGCTATATCATTTCGTCACGATGTCTGTATTTCTCGAATTTTGAGCCGAAAATGGTCTCAATCAACTTTGTTCGACTCACTGATGACGAATCCGTCGGAAAATTCGAGTCTGTCCGTCCGGCCGTCCGTAAGCACGATAACTCTCGAACGGAACAACCTAGAGACTTGAAATTTTCAGAGTGGGTTCAGTTCCCGAATGCCTCGGTTAAGTTCGTTAATGGGCCAAATTTCATCAGGGGTTCCCTAAATATTGCCGTTCAAGGTTTTGTTCCCCTGATTACTTGAAAACTACACATTTGATCAAGATTAAATTTTGCACTCAAATGGATAATGAGGTGTTCAAGCTACATGTGAAATTTTGTCCAGATCGCATGACCAGAACCATAGAAACCATAGAAAATTGTAACTTTTGAACGGTAAGGCCTAGGAACTTGAAATTTTCAGGGTGGGTTTGGATCGCGAATATCGCAGTCACGTTCATCAATGAGCAAAATTAGACTAGGGGTTCCGTAAATATGGTCGTTCAAAATATTTTTTTCCTGATAGTTTCGAAACTACTGATTGGATTGGAATGAAATTTTACACCTAGCTGAGGAATAATGTATTCAAACTACGTGCGAAATTTTGTCCAGATCGCATCACCAAGACCATGGATACCGTAGTCTGGAGTCTGGAGTTTCGCCTAAGTTTCAGAATTTTGTTGACAGCTGTCGAAAATTCCTTCAATTTATTTCTAAAACTGGAAATTTACCTATGAGGTGGATGTACGAGCGCTCAAAAGCTTCTGACTTCACGGCAGTGCTTTTCGTAATTTTTTTTCCTCTCGATAATTCCAAAGCATTTCAGTGTATTTTCGAAGTAACTTGATCGATAAACGCTATAGCCATGCATTTCAACAACCGCACATAAGTTTCAGACTTATCGAATACTTATAACTCGATTTAGGTGATTCAAGAAGACTTTCGCCATGGTTTTCTTTTGATACTTCATAGAATATCTTGTTGAATATAGATTCAAAGTGAATATGTAAGCAGAATAGTATCAAGTTAATCGTTACCACTAATATTTTTCAATTAAGGTCTTTCAACACTGATATCTTGACATCTTTTCTCTCGTGGAGTACAAAATTGAATCAATCAGCAATTCGAATCATCAAAATGAATTTATTCCGTTCCCTCGTTATTCAATATATTGCTCTCTTCATTTATATGTTAGGTAAGGAGGAATCTCTGAACAAGAAGATGCGATCACCTCCTTATATTGATCATCCGTAAATTCGAAATTTGGATGAAGAAGGAGCATGAAAAATTATGAAAAGCACTGCTTTGAAGTCAGGAGCTTTTGAGCGCTCGTTCATCCACCTTGTACGTAGATTCGCATTTTCCAGTTTCAGAAACCAATTGAAAAAATTTTTGACAGCTGTCAAAAAAAATTTCATGCTAAGGCGAAACTCCAGACTTCACGTCAGTGCTAAATTTTCTACAGTATCTATGGTCTTGGTCATACGATCTGAACAAAATTTTACACGTAGTTTGAATACATTATTCTTCATCTATTCGAAAAATTTCAGGAATAAAATACTTTGAACGGCCATTTACGGAACCCTCAGACTAATTTTGCTCATTGATGAATGTGACCGCGACATTCAAGATCCAATCCTACCCTGAAACTTTCAAATCCTCAAGCCTTTCCATTCAAAAGTTATAATTTTCTATAGTTTCTATCGCTCTGGTCATGCGATCTGGACGAAATGTAGCTTGAATCGGTTTCCATAAATATACGAAATTTCGTTTCGATCGAATCTGCAGTTTCGAAATTTTCAAGAAAACTGAATTTCAAGCGACTATATTTACGGAACCCCTAGTCCAATTTTGCTCATTGATAAACGTGACCGCGACATTCAAGATCCAAACCAATTGGAAAGATTTTGACAGCTGTCGAAGAAAACTAACGCGAAAATCCAGACTTCACGTCAGTGCTTTGGTGACTATTTTTTTTTCGATAACTCGCTAGAATTTTCAACGGTATCTATGGTCTTGGTAATGCGATCTGGACAAAATTTCTCACGTAGTTTGAATACATGATTCTTCATATATGTGCAAAATTTCATTTCAATATAATAAGTATTTTCAAAATTATCAGGAGAAATATAGTTTCAACGGCTATATTCACGGAACCCCTAGTCTAATTTTGCTCATTGATGAAAGTGATCGCGAAATTCGCGATCCGAACCTATCCTGAAAGTTCCAAGTCCCTAGGCCTTTCCGTTCGAAAGTTATGAGTTTCTATGGTTTCTATGGTTCTGATCATGCGATCTGGAAAAAATGTAGCTCGAATATATCATTCTTAATTTAAATACAAAACTTCGTCACGATCAAATCCATAGTTTTGAAATTATCAAGAAAACTGAATTTCAAACGGCGATATTTACGGAACCCCTAGTCTAATTTTGCTGATTGATGAACGTGACCGCGACATTCGAGATCCACACCTATCCTGGAAATTTCAAGTCCCTAGGCCTTTCCGTTCGAACGATATAATTTTCTATGGTTTTATCGTTCTGGTCATGCGATCTGGAAAAAATGTAGCTCGAATATATCATTCTTAATTTAAATTCAAAATTTCGTCACGATCAAATCTATAGTTTTGAAATTATCAAGAAAACTGAAATTCAAACGGCAATATTTACGGAAACCCTAGTCTAATTATGCTCATAGATGAACGTGATCCCGACATTCGAGATCCACATCTATCCTGAAAATTTCAAGTCCCTAGGCCTTTCCGTTCGAACGATATAATTTTCTATGGTTTTATCGTTCTGGTCATGCGATCTGGACAAAATGTAGCTTGAATATATATTCTCCTCTAAAACGCAGAATTTCGTCACGATCGAATCCGTAGTTTTGAGATGATCGAGAAAACTGAATTTCAAACGACTATATTTACGGAACCCCTAGTCTAATTCTGCTCATTGATGTACGTGAGCGCGATATTCGAGATCCACATCTATCCTGAAAATTTGAAGTCCCTAGGCCTTTCCGTTCAAAAGTTATATTTTCCTATGTTTTCTATGGGTTTGGTTATGCGATCTGGATAAAATATCGATCAAATCAGTAGTTTCAGTAATCGGGAGAACAAAATTTCGAACGGCCATATTTACGAAACCCCTGGTGGAATTCTGCCCATTAACGAACTCATTCGCGGAATTCGCATACTAAAAATTTCAAGTATCTATTGTCGATTGAGACAATTTTCGGCACAAAATTCGAAAAAACAGACATCGTGATAAAATGATATAGCCCTTGTGTAAGTAGAACGAACGGTCAAAAAAAATTATCAAGTTGTCATCTATGTGAAAAAAATATGTAAAGATGAATTCAAATGAAAAATTGACGAGAGAATATATACAGAACAATGATATAGAAGGCAAAGAGGAGAAGAACTAATAGAGTTTCAGTTCTGACACGCACGTGACGAAGAAAATATCCGGTTATCTTTATATTTAAAGTTTCAAATTCGAAAATAACAGCCGAATAAATTATTAATAATGAATCCATTATGAAGAGATTCCCCGATATTCAAAAAAATTCATTCACGTTGTCTCCAGTCCACCATTGAGAAATAAAACTGAAAGAAAGAAGTTGTGAATGTGGTAAATATATTGTCTGGTGCATATAATCCTTCTTTAGCTCATTCATCGATATCATAATTCATCAATGTCTATTTTTTAAAGCTGCTTAACTAAAATTATAGACAATAAATTATCCGCTGTCAATGAGATTAATTTATTTTATTATACTGTAGCAACTGAACTCACCGAAATACTTCCGTTTTCCTTATATTGCAACATTTCGCTCAAACAATGTTTCAAATTGACAGCATTCAACAGACACTTACTTTGTTATGGTTCTGTGTGGTTTATGTTATGTTATTTCGCTGTATGAATACTCATAAACAAACATTACTTTTTCACACTGGTGCTGAGAAGTTATTTACTGGTGGAAAAAGAGAATCTTTTTGTACTTTGTAAGGTATATGCAGGCAGTACTTAACGTAAGAAATTTAATTCACTCACCATTTTCGATGTCTTTATCTTTGCTGTTAGCAAAACTTCCATCGATAAAACTACATATCGTAGAAATAGTTAGTTGATTGCTACTTGGGATGAGATCTGGTTTGCTTGTCTCATCTTCGATTACAGAAACAGCTGGGCTGATTTCCCTGTAAGCTCCTTCAGCCATTCCCAGATCTGGCAATGCTACCATGGCTGCAAAACAATGATTTGTTCAAATATCCCATCCGCAAAAAAACACCAATTTACTTTCCGTGGCAGATCTCTATTGAGATGCATATAAAAAATGCTTCTATGGAAGGTAGTGTGTTAATGACGCGAGAAATAACGTGTAAACTCCTCCAACACGGAAAGTACACATAAAATTTGTCCACGACAAAGTTGTTCCCGAAATCATATCCATCATTTAATATTTCCGCCAATTTTCGTACCTAATAACCGTAAAAATACACTGTTGGCACTATTGTATTAAAATATGATGTCCATTTGATTTGACAGTTTTCTCATTGATGACACTTTGTTGTCAAATTCACAAACATTTTTCGATTATAATTATTGTCGGTGGAGATATTTCCGAAACAATGGCTTATTCTTTTCACATCTACGTAGATAAGTATTAATTTGGTGGTAATTCCAACGTATGTCGCAATTGAATGAATTAAATTTAATTTCCTATAAACCTACAATCAGATATTGACTATCAGGAGGCCTGACAAAATTCTTTTCTCCCAATCGAGCCACAGTCACAGTCATGTTTGATTAGAATAAAACTGCAAATTTTTTCATAAACAATGGAAAATATAAACGATTTAAGATAAGGAAAGTCGAATATACACATACCGAGTAAAACTTTTCCTTTCCTTCGCGCTTCGTGTAAGAACATTTTTTTAATAGTACCTACCTCATAACCTTATCAACTTATTCTAAAAAACATTCTAATATTTTTTTTTCATTTATCCAATAGATGACATAATGCGACTTTGTTATCACTATTTCGCTATCAAAAACAGTATGTTTACAGGGCGATATAGTGTTCGACTGCTCCAACAAAAAAAAAAAAATTGAGAAAGGTATCGCCGAATTGGGTAAGAAACCAAACTAGCAAAAAGCTGTCCAACCGAAAAATTACCGCCCTCGAACTGTTCGATAGAAGGTCAGCGATATGACAATATCTAGTTGAGATAACACTTTCCTATGCGGTACAAAAGGTATTTGTACCGACAGTGACCCGTCAGCAGTCCCACCATTGCCCGAAGCTCTGCTCGCGGCAGCTTCAGGAGCTTTCTGGAATAGGTCGGTGAAAGCACCTCGAATTTTATCCCGACTAAATTGTACACATCTTATAATTGCGTGAATGTCCGCCTTAAATATATTGAGGTAGGTGCCCGTAGCTTCTGAAATAACTATTCGCAAATATTGTGAGCCTCTGCTTAAGTGACCCCAAAGGTAAATTTACCGCATTAATATCGAAAAGTCTCGGTGAGCAAGCGATAGTACCTTCTTGGCCAAACCATATTAGCATAATTTATGTTTTGCCATTCAGTTACTGTTACCTACTACCGAAAGTAGAAGGGGTTGGGTGCATTGTATGGCCCCGACTTTGCCATTTTCAGTATCAAACATGCATTAGGTAAATATTAAAAAATTCATTTGGTTGAGATATATCAACTTTTGCACTACACTTGAACCGATCGATTCGAGCAAATCGAAATATTGTAAGTTGAAAAAAAAGTTACTCCATTTCTGTTGAAACGGCAGATTTCATGCATTAGGTAAATATTGAAAACTTCATTTAGTTGAGATGTATCAACTTATTCACTACACCTGAATCGATCGATTCAGGCGAATCAGAGATATTGGAAGTTGAAAAAAAATACACCATTTCTGGTGAAACGGTTTCATGCATCAGGAAGCTATTGAAAACTTCATTTAGTTTTGATGTATCAAGTTTTTCACTACACTTGAATCGATCGATTCAGGCAAATCGAAGATATTGATAGTTAAAAAAAAGTTACTCCATTTCTGGTGAAACGGCCGATTTCATGCAAAAGGTGGATATTGAAAACTTCATTTAGTTGAGATGTTTCAACTTATTCACTAAACTTGAATCGATCGATTCAGGCGAATTGAAGATATTGGGAGTTGGAAAAAAAATTACTCCATTTCTGGTGAAACGGTCGGCGTCATGCATCAGGTAAATATTGAAAACTTCATTTGGTTGAGATGTATCAACTTATTCAGTACACTTGAATCGATCGATTCAGGAAAATAGAAAATATTGGTAGTTGAAATTGAAGTTACTCCATTTCTGGTGAAACAGCCGATTTCATGCATACGGTAAATATTGAAAACTTCATTTAGTTTTAATGTATCAACTTATTCACTACACTTGAATCGATCGATTCAGGCGAATCAGAGATATTGGAAGTTGAAAAAAATTACACCATTTCTGGTGAAACAGCCGGTTTCATGCATCAGGAAAATATTGAAAACTTCATTTAGTTTTGATGTACCAAGTTTTTCACTACACTTGAATCGATCGATTCAGGCAAATCGAAGATATTGATAGTTGAAAAAAAGTTACTCCATTTCTGTTGAAACGGCCGATTTCATGCATTAGGTAAATATTGAAAACTTCATTTAGTTGAGATGTATCAACTTATTCACTACCCTTGAATCGATCGATTCAGGCGAATCAGAGATATTGGAAGTTGAAAAAAAAATTACACCATTTCTGGTGAAACGGCCGGTTTCATGCATCAGGAAAATATTGAAAACTTCATTTAGTTTTGATGTATCAAGTTTTTCACTACCCTTGAATCGATCGATTCAGGCAAATCGAAGATATTGATAGTTAAAAAAAAATTATTCCATTTCTGGTGAAACGGCCGATTTCATGCATAAGGTAAATATTGAAATTTTATTTAGTTGAGATGTTTCAACTTATTCACTAAACTTGAATCGATCGAATCAGGCGAATCGAAGATATTGATAGTTAAAAAAAAGTTACTCCATTTCTGGTGAAACGGCCGATTTCATGCATAAGGTAAATATTGAAAACTTCATTTAGTTGAGATGTATCAACTTATTCACTAAACTTGAATCGATCGATTCAGGAGAATCGCAGATATTGGGAGTTGAAAAAAAAATTACTCCATTTCTGGTGAAACGGTCGGCTTCATGCATCTGGTAAATATTGAAAACTTCATTTGGTTGAGATGTATCAACTTATTCACTACACTTGAATCGATCGATTCAGGAAAATAGAAAATATTGGTAGTTGTAATTGAAGTTACTCCATTTCTGGTGAAACGGCCGATTTCATGCATAAGGTAAATATTGAAAACTTCATTTAGTTGAGGTGTATCAACTCATTCGCTAAACTTGAATCGATCGATTCAGGCGAATCGAAGATATTGGGAGTTGCAAAAAAAATTACTCCATTTCTGGTGAAACGGCCGATTTCATGCATAAGGTAAATATTGAAAACTTCATTTAGTTGAGGTGTATCAACTTATTCACTAAACTTGAATCGATCGATTCAGGCGAATCGCAGATATTGGGAGTTGAAAAAAAAATTACTCCATTTCTGGTGAAACGGCCGGCTTCATGCATCAGGTAAATATTGAAAACTTCACTTGGTTGAGATGTATCAACTTACTCACTACACTTGAATCGATTGATTCAGGAAAATAGAGAATATTGGTAGTGGAAATTGAAGTTACTCCATTTCTGGTGAAACTGCCAATTTCATGCATAAGGTAAATATTGAAAGCTTCATTTAGTCGAGATGTATCAACTTATTCACTAAACTTGAATCGATCGATTCAGGCGAATCGAAGATAGTGGGAGTTGCAAAAAAAATTACTCCATTTCTGGTGAAACGGCCGATTTCATGCATCAGGTAAATTTCTAAAACTTCACTTGGTTGAGATGTATCAACTTATTCACTTGAATCGATCGATTCAGGAAAATAGAAAATATCAGTAGTTGAAATTGAAGTTATTCCATTTCTGGTGAAACGGCCGATTTCATGCATAAGGTAAATATTGAAAACTTCATTTATTTGAGATGAATCAACCTATTCACTAAGCTTGAATCGATCGATTCAGGCGAATTGAAGATTTTGGGAGTTGTAAAAAAAATTACTCCATTTCTGGTGAAACGGCCGATTTCATGCATAAGGTAAATATTGAAAACTTCATTTATTTGAGATGAATCAACTTATTCACTCATCTTGAATCGATTGATTCAGGCGAATCGAAGATATTGGCAGTTGAAAAAAAAATTACTCCATTTCTGGTGAAACGGCCGGCTTCATGCATCAGGTAAATATTGAAAACTTCATTTGGTTGAGATGTATCAACTTATTCACTACACTTGAATCGATCGATTCAGGAAAATAGAAAATATTGGTAGTTGAAATTGAAGTTACTCCATTTCTGATGAAACGGCCGATTTCGTGCATAAGGTAAATATTGAAAACTTCATTCAGATGAGATGTATCAACTTATTCACTAAACTTGAATCGATCGATTCAGGTGAATCAAAGATATTGGGAGTCGCAAAAAAAATTACTCCATTTCTGGTGAAACGGCCGATTTCATGCATCAGGTAAATATTGAAAACTTCACTTGGTTGAGATGTATCAACTTATTCACTACACTTGAATCGATCGATTCAGGAAAATAGAAAATATTGGTAGTTGAAATTGAAGTCACTCCATTTCTGGTGAAACGGCCGATTTCATGCATAGGGTAAATATTGAAAACTTCATTTAGTTGAGATGTATCAACTTATTCACTAAACTTGAATCGATCGATTCAGACGAATCGAAGATATTGGGAGTTGCAAAAAAAATTACTCCATTTCTGGTGAAACGGCCGATTTCATGCATCTTGTGAATAATGAAAACTTCATTTAGTTGAGATGTATCAACTTATTCCCTACACTTGAATCGATCGATTCAGGAAAATAGAAAATATTGGTAGTTGAAATTGAAGTCACTCCATTTCTGGTGAAACGGCCGATTTCATGCATAGGGTAAATATTGAAAACCTCATTTAGTTGAGATGTATCAACTTATTCACTAAACTTGAATCGATCGATTCAGGCGAATCGAAGATATTGGGAGTTGCAAAAAAAATTACTCCATTTCTGGTGAAACGGCCGATTTCATGCATCATGTGAATAATGAAAACTTCATTTAGTTGAGATGTATCAACTTATTCACTAAACTTGAATCGATCGATTCAAGCAAATCGAAGATATTGGCGAACAACTGAAATTAATTATCCGTACCCTTTAACTCAGTCCCATTTAAAAAGAAATTATTACCAATTTTTTTCAATGAATTGAGACATTTCGTGAAATGAAGAAATGGAGTGATAAAAAAATTAGAATCTGCCTATTTTAAATAAATATCTGTTTAT
This sequence comes from Aphidecta obliterata, assembly GCA_963966015.1. Lineage (NCBI taxonomy): Eukaryota > Metazoa > Arthropoda > Insecta > Coleoptera > Coccinellidae > Aphidecta > Aphidecta obliterata. The sequence goes on from OZ014436.1 coordinate 8,719,706, forward strand.
TGCACTCTCTAGAAATCACCAAATATCAGTGTCCCTCGCCTTATATTGTTGTTTGAATTATAGATGTTAATGAAAAATAGCAATACTTACTGCTCGAATCCGAAGGTGGTGACCAAGGGCTGAATTCCACCCAAAATATCAGCCGTAATTTCGCACACTCTTCTCAGGATGATCACAAGTGCAGCAAAAGCCTTCCCTGACCTCTTAGGAGCGGTTCTGCGAGAAAAAATTAGAACGAAATTTTAGATTCAAATGATTCTTAAAGCTGATAATGTAACATATTATGTAAAACCAAGAAAATCATTTCGTTTCTAAAGTGTCGTTGTGTGAATTGAATCTAACAAAACATTATATTGTTCAACGCTTTTTAGACAATTTGGGTATAATAACTTCGAAATGTAAGAGTTTCTCAATTATGACCTCAATAGAAGTACAACGAATCCAATCAAGTTGAACTTCGTCTGATTGTTTCGGTTATAATGAAGTTTTCCAAGTTTCCATGTACTCACGGGTTATTTTCAATCATTTCTCCTCAATAATTTCCTCAATGAAAATGGAATATTGAAATATTCACTTCACGAGCGAATTTTCATACTTGAAGATGTTCAGAATTCAATAGAGACACTACCAATGGCGAAAATGTAGCAACATTATCACTTCAACCTTAATTTTATGTCATCAGGTAGAATTATTCCAATTACGCACCACACTATTGGTGAAAGCATTTTTCTTATCGCAAAAATATTTTTATAATTCGTTCTCGCGGGTATAATATTCTAAAACATGTCACCCTGAAAATTTCGAGTTTATATTTACGATTGACTAATTAATTATTTTGGAGTTGTGGGAATATACTGAAAATATTCTATACGGGAAAAAATATATCAATCAGCTCGATCACAAATTTGAAGTACAAAAAACCCAAGATTCCTCAGGTAGAAAAACCATTTTCAGTAATATTTCGTTTGCAAACTTCTTGTGTTCTAAATTCTCATGAACGACTTTTTCATAATGAGTAACAATAACCCTTTCATTTTAATTCCACCGTCAGCCTCAGGCTTTCAGCTAATTTTCCAGTCGTCACATTCGTGATCTCCCTGTGACACTGCATTTTATTCGAAGTTCTGAAAAATATCGACAATGTGAACATACGAATTTTTCCAGGGTTTTCTGATAATTTGAAAAGGTACCACCCTTAATTTCTCGGCCTCCATGCAAAATAGGAAAAAATGCATTAGGAGAAAAATTATCTAACCGATTGGGAAAACCGCATCAAAGACAGACGCGGAAGGCAATTTTGTTCCATAATATGTAAGGAAGGATGATATTCCACCTAAAATGAATCTTAAAAGCTCTATCAGAAATCTTGCTTCGATACTTCGATAACCAAAGAGGGTAATTTTACCATTCCATAATATGGTTGATAAGGGACTTCGTGCCTCATTACAATACTTAGTATTCACTAATCCACCAGACTACGATTTCGACTAATTAAGAATTTTACTAAACCACGACACGTGTTTCGCTATAACCATGGCTCCTTCAGGTGATAAGATAATATACTATGTATTTTTTTAAGTCTTATCAACTGAAGACTAAGTGTCCATTCACAATGAACGTAAGCGTAACTCTAACGTAAACGTAATATTTATGTAATTCTCACGGCGTTGACGATGAACGTAAGTCTTCAAACACCCAGGAGGAACCTACTTTCAGCAAGAAAAAAAAATTGTTGAGAATCGGTGTAGTACTTCCTTAGAACAAACAAACAAATAAATTTTACCTCTTTTCATAATGGTAAAGAATAGATTTGTCTAGAAAACAATTTCAATTCTTGTTTTTCAGTCGGGAAGATTGCTTTCATGAGTTTTCTAACTAGATTGAAATAACCTGTCGAATTAACATAATTGAAAGAAGTAAATGCAGCATCAATCCCAAGATCAGAATAGATGCATACCGCCAACGTTAAATATCAAAAAAAAAGTTAATTATGTTGGGTTAAAAATAAACCAATCCATAGGGCAGAAGCCTGACAGCTATTTCCACAAAGTGAATTTGCGCTAGCAAATTTACGATGAGGAATACGATTAAATGAGGACATATATATAGGGAAACCATCTTGTTCATGGCCATTTAACCAGATAAGCTCGTTGCTGGTAGGAAATAATTGAATTCGCAGAACTGCTGGAAATATCTGCACTCTTTAGTCCTCTAGGAACGTGATCTACATTCAACTTTCTGAATGAGATTTAATGGACACATTTTCGGAAAACTTAGTGCATCCTGATTGAATCTTGAATTTCAACGTGCGTTAAAAAAAATTAGGTGCGTTTTTTTTTCTGTGTACCAGAACGACCTTAAGTGTTCAATGGCAGTATGGCAAATATGTCATTTTATTTACTTCAAAAGATGAAATCACCGAATTATATTGAATTTATATGGAACTCTTTCTACGTAGAAAAGCTTGAGAGCTTAATTTCCACATAACTCATTCAATCGATGCCCCAAATGTAGAAACAAAATTTGGCGAATAGTTTCTGAAATCAGGGCTGTATCTAGGGCGTGGCAAGGGTGGCACTTGCCACGGGCGCAAGGTCCGAAGGGGCGCCAAAAATATCAAAAATAAAAAAAATAGAAGCGCCAAGCAAAAAAAATTAATTCGAAGGATGACAACACGGTTACTTAAGTAAATAATTCGATCACAACATTTGGAAACAATGATATTCAAAGTCCTACAGAATGAGAAAGCAATAAGGTAGAAATACAAGAAAAATGGTCCAATTGTTATAAAAAATTTTCAAAGATGACGCACTCTGATCATAAATATTACAATCGGCAATATCGTCATGCTATTCCAAGCACAGCCCTTTTATGAGTTGTTTACACTACATCCCTTATCGCATCCAGCTTGTTTTGAAGGGCGGCTTCTTTGATGACGATGGTTCATAATGATCAATTTGTTTAGATTTTTAGGCCACATCTGTGGTATTTTAAAAACGATTTGTATTGCCAAAAATTCACCAATCAGAGTTTTGAGCTCAAGAAGTGGGAGAAAAATTGGGGAATCCTATTCTATTCTACATAAATATTGATTTCTTTCAATTGTGAAGAGAAGAGCAAAAATTTAAATTTTAATGTTCGTTTAGTGTGTATTCAGATTTGAAGTGTTATAAGTTTTGAGTTTTTTTTTATATTCTGACTTGTTTGTGCCATTGTGCTTTTGGATTCGAGCATTATAAATTGTGCTATTGAAGGTGAGTTGTACTAAATATGTATTTGTTATTTTTTATGAGATTATTCTGGCATCGGATATATTCAATTATTCGTATTAGCATAATAATACATATTGTTCCTTTCAATTCAAGAAGAAATATGTTTTTTTCATTGCGGAAAATATGGATTTTCAAACTTGAGTTCTCACTTCTCAGAGCGTAATTTACACTAATTTTAATGTTACTCTTCATAGTTTTCATTGAATCTGGCAAAGATTATTCTAGTGATTTTTTCAAAGTATGGACTTCTAGAATATTGTAATATCGGGCCCTGTACGAAACTATTAGTACGTGTTTCAAAGGGTTATAAAATAGTATATGTATGCTAAGTTTGCGGTTTGTTTTGCAGAGATTGTGATTATCGATTATTGTTTTCTAGTCAACTTACCAAAACAATTTTATTTTACGTTTGCAGTATGTTTTTTCAAATTTTAAGTTGAAGAATTTATATTTTTTTAGATAAATGTTCGTATTTATTACATAAATATGAATATCTCATTTTGTTTTTTCAGAATTTGTTTTATTTTCATGCATTTCATTTAAAATATGTATTTCAATGTTTTCAATGAAAAAATGTTTCCATAAAAATGTGTATAATTTTGAAACTCTGATGAAAAGAAGAAAATATAAGAAAATATGATGGATGAAATAAAATCTACTCAAATGGGGGGGCGCTGTCTAATATATTGCCACAGGCGCAATAGTACCTAGATACGGCCCTGTCTGAAATAACGAAGATTCAACGAAGATTTTTTCTTTAATCTTCTAGTGATATGATAAAAAATACCAAAAGGCTATATCTGCATATGTTGCCCATCTCGGAACTAAACCGGCGAATTCAGACCTCGAAGTTAATCTGAAAATCTCAAAACTCTTCTATTGAAAATGATCGGAGGGCCAGACAGAATCGTATTCGACCAAGATTTTTTGAGTGTGAGTCCAATCCAATCTTTTGAGACCATTCTCGCCTCGAAATTCGAAAATTGCAGACGCTTGGGAGAAATGATAACGCGCTTGTTCATAGAAATATACGCGCAAGAACGAGGTGAAAGCAAGTCTGAGCTTTCATCATGAGAATACTTTTTAGATAAGGGAAGATAGAATGTAATACAATATGATAAAAGCTAAGCCCTCAAGCTTGATATATGATGAAGCGAACAATAGAGAAATTCCTGTTTTTGATTTACTTTCATATATTCATTCATTAAGCCAAATGAAAAATCCGACGATAATTTCTCAGAAACGAATCAGGATCTTAACATTATTTACCTAATTCTCAAAAACATCAGTACTCCAAAAATTTGATCTCACAGATTACGTTATACATAATAATGAACCTTTTGAAAAGTTCTGACAGTCAGGAAGCCCTTAAAGCCGCTTATTCACTACACATTCACTACGGACCCGGACATAAATTCTTTCATAAATTAATTTTCTCAAATCAATAATTTCATAAAAAATGTCATATTTTCCGCACTAATAAATGCAAAAACCTACTTCGACATGATGTGTTTAGTATGGATTCAAAATCCTTCGAAAAGTATAATTCTTTCTGAAATATTCAATCAGCAATTACTTTCGTTCTGTAATCCCAAAACAATATTATATATAACAAAAATATTCATCATTATTCATCATTCCATTCGAAGTTTTACATTTTCTCTCGAAAATTTTTATCGAATTCTTAACTTAAAAGTAACGTTCCTTCGGTGGCTGAATCGTCAAGTTCGAATTTCATAACCGAAAACCATATAAAAGTTTGTATTGATGAAAAGTTTAGATTTTATTGATCTCCCCATAATGACCGTATATCGGGATCGAGTTGCTTTTATTAATCTCTTTCAGACATTCAGGAAATTTTAGATCAACTCTGTTTTCTCCCGTAATCAATCTTCTTACGTCCTACTTGTGTCACATTTTACGATTCGAAATCTGCTGAGCAGACACAAATTAAAATGAAAGACCAACTTTACCGAAGTTGTTATTTTTTATTGCAGTCTCCTGGAAGTTATATAGATCGGAATAATTAGAGTGGATTAGGGTGATGTGTTCGTAGATTATTTTGAATGATACTTATTTCAATAGATTTTCTAGTCTTGTTGGAACTGGAAAAAAACTGCAGACAAACAAGCTTTCCATCTGAAATGCTTTTTATCATAGGATATTACATGGAAGTTCGATCGAATATAAGTAAATATTGACGAATTTCTCATTTTTCTCCGACTTGATGTGAAATTTATCCAAACTTGTGAAGAAAATACTCGTTGAATAGAGTGAAATTTTCAATCGGACTGATATAAATACATATGTTTTGATTCTCAAGAATGGATATGGATGAAATGAGTTATATCAATTGTTATATCCTGGGGAGAACCACAAAGTAAAATGGGAAGTAGAAGGAAAACTGGTATACGATATGATCAATTATTCAAAGATGATTCGTCTTTGAGTTAAAAATGACGTACTTAAGATAATAAAATAACGTGCCAGAGTTTCAAGCACAAACATTGTTTTTGCGATTCAAATAGTCAAATTATAATCAGACGTTTAGTGGGATGTTTCCGAGATCTGAAAAAACTTTTTAGCATATAGAGACTGCGTAATACTGGAACTAGATCACATCCAGGATGTTTGAAGAAGCTTCGGGAATAATGATGAACCTCGAGAATCCGACAGAAGCTGTGTCTAGCTTTTTATGAATTCAAATTCACGCAAATAATGAATAATTCCTTGGCTGACAATTTAATCTTCGAAGGAAAAGTGCAAATTTTTTAACTTCCTGTGATGGCTCTTGTAATTCATTTTCATCGCAGATGAAGAATATATGCACACCAGTTCCGCAAGATAATAAGGAGAAGTATTCTGTTAAAGTTGAAGAAAGTTTCGACACTTCCTCCAGACGTTTGATCTCTCTTCGAATTGACTCATTTGAAAATAGGCTAATCATCAATTAATATTTGGTTTCTTCATTATAATCTACCGAGTGGACGATAGTTACGCTCGACTTGAACCATGCAGACTGTGAAGAACCAGCGTAATAATCTTTTTTATTTCTAGATATTTATACCGATCTGCACGAATAACCAAAGCCTTTCAACAATTTCGTGAGAGTGAAAGTTATTTCCTGTAAATTTCTGTCTGAAATTTAACACAGAATCAAAGCACTTTGTCTTCCCTCGAACGAAGATGATCTAACACTCTTTGGACCTTTCTTATTACATATATCATTTGTAGTATACATTGTGAACAAGTCAAAGCAAGTCTTGAAATTTCGAATCTGTGTCCTTAAATGTCCCATTATCGAAATACATTTTAGATACGGGAACATTAAATGAATGCTAACACCTACTTTGAGCGGTTAAAGAAAAACGTTTCATTCTGGAAGACGAGTCGTCTAATTCCAACTGAAGAAATTAGTATTTGAATGATTGGAATACGTGAGGACACTCTTTTCAGCTAATTACTGGTAGGAAAAGACCCCAAGACGCAAATAACAATTGACAGGGATACACCGAGAAACTAACTCAGTATAATAAAGAAATCAGGATGGCCAAAAAGCTTAATTTTCGAGCTTTGGGTGGAAATATCACTTCCACCCCCACTGCACCCAGACTTCAGAAAGTCGTGGCAAAGGCGGTTCCAATCCCACAATGTGCTAAAAAGCTAGATAATGAGGGAGAAGAGGAACGATCAATTCTTCTTCTCAAAACACATTTTCCAGGTAGTGAACCCATAAGTAGTTCTAAACAGCAATAGAATACACCAAGACATCCCGTAAGGAAGATTGGGATATTGCTAGGAAAATGTTTACAAGGCAACGACTGGGCAATTAGTACCTTTCAGCAGTATAAATCACATATAGGGTGTTTCCTGTACTCCTGCAGAAGGGCGCGGAAGGGATTCTTTCCAATCTGCTGAAGATCATAAGAAGCAGCTTAGCATTGGGTCAAATACGTGATGAACGGAGAGGGACAAAGGTAACCTTCATTCCAAAACAGGGAAGAAAGACGGGGCTGATCCCCGAAATTTAAGACCCATTTGCCTCGTTTTTGCTCAAACCGATGAAGAATGTAGTAGATAACTACACAGGAACGGAGAACCTGAAGAAAACACCACTTCACAAATGCCAGCATGCGTACAGGCCAGGCCATTCCACAGACTCTGCTCTGTATCAGCTGACTGAAGGCATTCAAAAGACTCTGAATAATAAAGAAATGGCATTGTGCGCGTTCCTAGACATATCTGGGGCCTCTGACAACAAATCACACATTTCTGACAGAGAAGCATTTGTGAGACAAGGAGTGAATGATACCATTATAAAATTGATGTATGTGGTGTTGACGACGAGGACAGCTGAGGCATTGGTGGCCAATCAGACCATCTCTGTCAAAACCACTCGTGGAACATCTCAAGGAGAAGTAGTTATAGTTATAGTTAGGAAGGGGGTTACGTTCCACTGCGACCTCAAGGTCTATTGTGCCCCCCATCAGAGCCGTATTCGCAAATGCGCTACCTACAGCTCGCCCTCCAGCTCCAGAGCTCCAATGAACTCCATTATCTGAGAGGGCTTCAAGGAGGTAAGATCCTCATTCTTCCTGTAATTCTCTTGTCCAAGACATTCTTTGCGCTGGTTCGCAATGGCGAGGCATTCTGTAACCAGGTGAACAGGAGTCTCCTCCTCTTCACCACAGAATCTACATTCGTCTGTTTCTGTTAAGCTCATTCTCATCATATGCTTCCTAAGGCGGCAGTGTCCTGTGAGGAAGCCAGTGAGTAGGCGTAACTCTTTCTTATAGGTGCGTTTACCTATGCCACAGAAAGGTTCTGGGCCAGTAAGTGGCGTTTGTGTTTCCTTTCTGGCAAGTGTATTGGCCTCTTCGTTTCCTTCGATTCCTGAGTGACCAGGAACCCAGACTAAAGAGACCTTATTTTTCTTGCTAACTTCATTAAGTTTCCTCCGGCACTCCCATATCAGCTTTGAGTCGATGATATAGAAGTTCAGTGCTTTGATAGCAGCTTGACTATCCGAGTAGATCACAATGTCGCACCCTTGATAGTTTCTTTCCAGGTTTATATCTATGCATCTTTCGATTGCAAGTATTTCTGCCTGAAAGGCACTCGAGTAGGAGCCTAACGATAGTGTACACTTGATTCTTGCCCGTATACTCCAGCGCCGGCCCCCATCGTGGTTTTAGAACCATCTGTATACCATTTGATGGTATTCACTTCGAAGTTTTGGGTAGTGTATTCCTTTTCCCATTCTTCCTTTTTACATAGCATAGTGTTGAAGTTCTTCTCAATGCTTACTTTTTTAATCATAACATCACTAGGCCGGTTCGCTGATGAGATGTACTTGTTCAGAGAGGACCAGGCTCCTTGACTTTTAATTTTCTCATTCCCTGTACCTTCCCTAGATATTCTAAGGATAGCCTCATGGGCTACCCTGTTTATCACTAGATGTAATGGAGTGAGATCTGTGATGACCTCAAGTGCTCTTGTCGGGCACGTTTTCATAGCTCCAGTGATGCACTCCAAGGAGGAGTAAGATCTTCACTCCTTTGGAGTCTGGTAGTGAAGGAACTAATGCACAGGCTAACGGAGCTTGGCTTCGAGTGTGTAGGCTATGCCGATGGCATGGTCCTAATAGCGAGAGGTGAATCTGAGAGGTTCCCTCTATAATTTGTTACAGAGGGGCCTCAAAATTACTGAGCAGTGGTGCTTGTCAGTGGGGTTCAACATTTACCCAGCCAAGACAGTAATTCCCTTTATTTGGATAGGAAACCTTCCAGCTATGAAATTCTTCTCCGTAATAGAAATAACGTATAATGGAATTCTGAAGTTGAATAACTGAGAATTATCCTAGACAGTAAACTCCTATGGAATAAGCATGTTAAAAACACTGCTTGTAAAGCGACAAGGGCTTTAAAGGCGTGCAGAAGCCTATACGATAACACTTGGGGTTGTAACCCTTAAAAACCAATGATGTACTTCATGATTGTGAGACCAATAATAACTTATGGGGCAGTAGTCTGGTCTGCTAAGGCAGGCAGACAAGCACGAGGAAAATACTCGACAAGGTACAATAGTTTTCCTGAGTTTGCATCACTGAAGCTATGAGAACGTGCCCGATAAAAGCACTTGAGGTCATCACCGATCTCACTCCTCTACATCTAGTGATCAATAGGGTAGCACAAGAGGCTTTCCTAAGTATTTGGATCTCAGTAAGAATAAGTTACGCCTTCTCACTGGCTTCCCCACATGACATTGTCGCCTTAGAAAGCATATGATGAGAATGGGCTTAAAAGAAACCGACGAGTTTAGATTCTGTGGTGAAGAGGAGGAAACTCCTAGAAGAACCTTCTAGAAGCCCTCTCAGATACTGGAGTTCTTTGGAGCTCTGGAATTGGAGGGCGAGCTGTGGGTAGCGCATTTACGAAAACAGCTCTGATAGGGGCACAATAAAACTTGAGGTCCCAGTGAAATGTAACAACCCCTTTTCCTAAATTTAACTTTCTGCAGATGTCTTCGGCGGATTTCGCCCACTAACCAACTTAACCTGCACATTCAGGCCTCAAAAGGACCCTGAAAATTACTGAACTCTGGGCCTTTTCGAGCGCTCGTATTTCTTACACGAGGGCTATATCATTTCGTCACGATGTCTGTATTTTTCGAATTTTGGTCGGAAAATTCGAGTCTGTCCGTCCGTCCGGCTGGCCGTCCGTCCGTTTACACTATAACTCTCGAACGGAATGTCCTAGAAACTTGAAATTTTCAGGGTAGGTTCGAATCTCGAATGCCGAGGTTAAGTTCGTAATTGGGCAAAATCCGCCTAAGGGTTCCGTAAATATGGCCGCTCGAAATTCGAGATTCGATCGAGATGAAATTTTGCACTCTAATGGAAAATGAGGTGTTCAAGCAACATGCAAAAGTTTGTTCAGCTCGCATGACCAGAACCATAGGAAACATAGAAAATTGTAACTTTTGAACGGAAACGCCTAGGGACTTGAAATTTTCAGGATAGGTGTGGATCTCGATTGTCGTGATCACTTTCATCTATGAGCAAAATTATACAAGGGGTTCCGTAAATATGGTCGTTTGAAATTTAGTTTTCCTTATAATTTCCAAACTACAGATTCGATCGTGACGAAATTTTGTATACTTATGGAGAATGATATATTCAAGCTACATTTCTCTAGATCGCATGACCAGAACCATAGAAACCATAGAAAATCATAACTTTCGAACGGAAAGGCCTAAGGACTTGAAATTTTCAGGATAGGTGTAGATCTGAAATGTGGCGTTCACTTTTATCAATAAGCAGAATTATACTAGGGGTTCCGTAAATACGGTCGTTCGAAATTTTGTTTTCTCGATAATTTCGAAACTAAGGATTCGATCGAGGTAAAATTTTGTATTTTAAACGAGCATGACATATCAAAGCAACATTTTGTCCAGCTCGCATGACCAGAACCATAGAAACCATAGAAAATTATAACTTCCGAAGGAAAAGGCCTAGAAACTTGAAATTTTCAGGGTGGGTTTGGATCGCGAATTTCACGGTCACGTTCATCAATGAGCAAAATTAGACTAGGGGTTCCGTAAATATGGCCGTTCAAAATATTCTGTTCCTGATAATTTCGAAACTACCGATTTGATTGGAATGAAATTTTGCGACTAGCTGAGGAATAATGTATTCAAACTACGTGCGAAATTTTGTCCAGATTGCATCACCAAGACCATAGATACCGTAGAAAATTTAAGCGAATTATAGAAAAAAAAAATTGGTCACCTGAAGCTTGATTATCGCCTTCGTTTGAAAATTTGTTTGACAGCTGTCAATTTTTTTCGAAAATTATCGTGTTTACCGACGGCCGAACGGACATAATCGAATTTAATCACGAATTCTAACGAAGTCTAACTCAATGGTTTAAGAACATTCTTGGCTCAAAATTCGAGAAAGAAAGGATTTTGAGCGGAATGATAACGTTCTTGTTCATTGAAACAAGCGCGCGAAATAGATATAAAATCATAATTCGAAAACTACGCGAAATGGTACATGGGGGCCGTTCGGATAGCTCGTGGGGTGCTCTAGCACTGGGAAACTTTGTACAATATGTACGTTGACTGAACGGTTCGAAAAATATTGGCTTGAATCTCTATCCAATGGAGAATAGAATGGAAATTTGTCGGCTGAACTTGAGTATTCGGAAGATGAATTTCTCACGCAATAATCTCATTTTGTTTCGGATGGAATTCCAGCGGCTTCCCGAAATATGTAATCGATAAATTTAATCCCGAATGAACATTTCGCGATTGTTATCAGAAAGATTGTCTGCATGAAGAATCTTCGGAGAGAACCTGATAATTCTAGAAACTGAATGATTTCACAAGTTCCGGAATCAATTCGATGAGAACCGATTATTTTCAATCGCTGAGTTGTATAAAATATTTACTAAGAGAGATTGATAAAGGGAGGAGTGCGCTGTTTCCGTTTTATCACAACGGAATAGCGCAGTAAGTGATAAAAGGGAATTCTTTCATATCAGGAAACATCTTATCTTGTTCGTGACTGACCCAAGGGAGAACCTCTGACAATTCATTGTTAGAGAAATGATTGATAAGTTGAGATTATGTAGATCCGTCCCGATTTCATAAAGATCGATTATTGAGAATCGGAAAAAGATAATGAATTTTCAGAACTTCTTATAATATGAAAAACAATTTCCGTATATATCTGATGGGCGGAATTATTAAAAGAATCCTTTTATTTCGATTCAAAGTCCTATCTAGATGGACTTATCAAGTCAATATCAGAAACAAAATCAGAATGCATAACTTCGTATGGTATGGAGTTTAGTTAATAGAAACTTTAACCTTTGATGAGCTGAGGAAGACATCTAAATTTTCGCATCACATCCGCTCCCTTATTTAGTAGGAATTCATTCATAATTAAATACATGAATTCTGCCAAAGTGGTAATCCGCGCGCATATTTACGAATTTCGCAGGCGATAGGCTTGAATATAAACGATCAGCTAATGAGGTAAAACAATTACTTCGAAATATAATGTGCTCTTGCAATTTTCACAGCTTTCCTATTTCAGAAAGCACTTCCAACCGAACTCGTGCCATTTCCCTTCCCAAATTGTTCTTTTAATTTATCGACCGAATGAAAATTACTGATACGGCTGCGTGATTCGGCCAGATTTATTTCATTTCAGGTGTTCTTTTTATCCACGTTACTCATTGCGGGATGAATGTCATCGATTGACACGAAACTCCAGACTTTACGTCAGTGCTTTAGGTGACCAATTTTTTTTTCGATAATTCGCTATAATATTCTACGGTATCTATGATTCTGGTGAAGTTATCTGGACAAAATTCTTCATGTAGTTTCTTCATCTATGTGAGGAAATTTCATTTCAATCCAATCAGTAGTTTCGAAATTATCAGGAAAAAAATATTTTGAACGGCCATATTTAGGGAACCCCTAGTCCAATTCTGCTCATTGATCAACGTGACCGCGACATTCGAGATCCACACCTATCCTGAAAATTTCAAGTCACTAGGCCTTTCCGTTCGAAAGTTATATTTTTTATGGTTTCGATGTTATGGGTTTTGGACAAAATGAAGCTTTAATATATCATTCTCCTTCAAAATACAAAATTTTTTATTCATAATCAGATTAGTCATTGAATTTTGCATTGTTTAATGTATTATTTGCATATTTTTCTCAACAAATTTGTGTGAAATCTAAAAAAAAATCTCAAATAGGGCCTCATTCCAATGTTAATAACTTTGAAATTATCCCATAAAAATTTCTAATTTTGGAGCTTCTTTCAGAATACGTACCAATACTTCCCCTCTGTTAATTAAAAATTCAATTGAACATACTGGGTGTTTCGATTTCAATGTCAAAATCAGCCATGACCGATTTTTTTTATTGGTCAGGTAGAATCTACGTTAAAGAATAGTGTTTAATTTTTATACATATGAACTATTGCTCTAAAATGCTTATCTTCCGAGATATTCAGTAGTGTCTGATTTTCTTCTCAGGAAATCTCTGATTTCTTTTCTTCAAGAGTAAAGGTGAAAAAAACCAATTCAAGCATGATAAGTTTTTAATAACAAATGTTTGATATGTTCACCGTTGCATTTTCATCAGCATCAAAAGATGCAATCACAAAATTTTCATCAAACTTCTCATCACAAGATCAAAAAAACGCAATTTCATTTCTAGGTGGAAAGACGTAAAAGCTAGATGCTGCATATTTAGATACATAATTGCAGCAGGATATAGCGTTTTCAAAAAGATTCTTCTTTTTGAGCGCTCGTTCTACTTACACGAGGGCTATATCATTTCGTCACGATGTCTGTATTTTTCGAATTTTGAGCAGAAGATGGTCTCAATCGACTATGTTCGACTCACTGATGACGAATCCATCGGAAAATTTGAGTCTGTCCGTCCGGCCGTAAGCACGATAACTCTCGAACGGAACAACCTAGAGACTTGAAATTTTCAGTGTTGGTTAAGTTCCCGAATGCCTCGGTTAAGTTCGTTAATGGGCTAAATTCCACCAGGGGTTCCGTAAATATGGCCGTTCAAAATTTTGTTCTCCTGATTACTTGAAAACTATAGATTTGATTGAGATGAAATTTTGCACTCAAATGAAAAATGAGGTGTTCAAGCTTCATGTGAAATTTTGTCCAGATCGCATGACCAGAACCATAGAAACCATAGAAAATTGTAACTTTTGAACGGAAACGCCTAGGGACTTGAAATTTTCAGGATAGGTGTGGATCTCGAATGTCGTGATCACGTTCATCTATAAGCAGAATTATACTAGGGATTCCGTATAAACGGTCGTTCGAAATTTTGATTTCTCGATAATTTCGAAACTACGGATTCGATCGAGATGAAATTTTGCATTTCAATCGAGAATGATATATTAAAGCAATATTTTGTCCAGATCGCATGACCAGAACCATAGAAACCATAGAAAATTGTACCTTTCGAACGGAAAGGCCTAGGAACTTGGATTTTTCAGGGTGGGTTTGGATCGCGAATATCGCGGTCACGTTCATCAATGAGCAAAATTATACTAGGGGTTCCATAAATATAGCCCTTCAAAAAATTTTTTTCCTGATAGTTTCGAAAATACTGATTGGATTGGAATGAAATTTTGCACATAGCTGAGGAATAATGAATTCGAACTACGTGTCAAATTTTGTCTAGATCGCACCACCAAGACCATAGATACCGTAGAAAATTCTAGCGAATTATCGAAAAAAAATTGGTCACCTAAAGCACTGACATGAAGTCTGGAGTTTCGCCTAAGTTTCAGAATTGTTGTGACTGTCGAAAATTCCTTTAATTGATTTCTAAAACTGGAAAATGCGAATCTACCTACAAGGTGGATGAACGAGCGCTCAAAAGCTCCTGCCTTCATGGCAGTGCTTTTCGTAATTTTTTAATTCTACTTTTTATTATCAACTGGGTTCGATTTCGGGAACCACATTTGGGGATTATTAGAGATTGTCAAATATTTATGTGACATATAAAGCGAAGCTACGAGAAATTAACAGACTTTCATGTGAAATACATATAAGTAGACATATCTGGAGTTTGCCATGAATCAACAACCAAAATTGGACGAATACTGTAGAAGGACGGAATATTGTTTTTTTCCATGTGACTGAACTGATGCCAATTCTGATATGAATGTCTGCCTTGAATCTTCTGTTCCGAATATCCCATCGTAGGGAGGGAACAGAGAAAATGGGAGCTAATCTCAAGTTTCTCGTCAGGAAACCTAACGAAAAGGCGTAACTGAAATCACTTCCAATCCGAAACTATCGCCGAATCTTGGCTTCCTTATTGTCCTGAAAAATAAGATTCTA
Organism: Aphidecta obliterata; assembly: GCA_963966015.1. NCBI lineage: Eukaryota > Metazoa > Arthropoda > Insecta > Coleoptera > Coccinellidae > Aphidecta > Aphidecta obliterata. Next base: position 8,734,878 of record OZ014436.1, read on the forward strand.
CCGAAGTCAAGATTGAGTTTTTCTTTCCAACTTTCCTCTTTCATCTACGAAATTTTAATGAATAATCATCAGGTAGAATCAAGGAAACATATTTGGTGGTATACCTACGTGTTAATATTCAGCGAGAAATTATGAATATTTATATTCATGCCCGAAATTGTCCGATAACAATATCTAGGAATCGTTAATATTTTGTGACGTGAAAGCATTCTAGTTTTATGAAATGGAAATTTCGATATGCCATTGATACGAAAGCTATGCAAAGACACAATTTCGATATTGAAATTCTCAAATGTAAGGTTCCGACAATAAATCATATCTTCATTATCTTCGATGAAATTTAATGAATTATCGGAATTGAATACAACACCTCCAATGTCATGAGTTTATATGAAAAATGCAGCAAATTTCGAAATATTGTTTCCTGTTTCCCACGAATGACTGAGAAACATTTTTGGGCCAATGAAACGCTTTCAGAAATTTTGAGGAGGTAGAAAATAATATTCAGCGGTACCATCGTTGAATGAAATGAAGATGAGACGAAAATGAGAGAGAAATAAAAATGAAATAGAAATGAAATAAAAATGAAATCGAAAGGAAATGGAAATGAAATAGAAATGAAATAGAAATGAAAAATTACGAAAAGCACGCCGTGAAGGCAGGAGCTTTTGAGCGCTCGTACATCCACCTTGTAGGTAGATTCGCATTTTCCAGTTTAAGAAATCAATTGAAGGAATTTTCGACAGCTGGGAAAAAAATTTTGAAACTTAAGCGAAACTCCAGAATTCATGTCAGTGCTTCAGCTGATCAGTTTTTTTTCGATAATTTGCTAGAATTTTCTACGGTATCTATGGTCTTGGTGATGCGATCTGGACAAAATTTTGCACGTAGTTTGAATACATTATTCCGCTAGGTGCATAATTTCATTCCAATCCGATCAGTAGTTTCGAAACTATCAGGAAAAGAATATTCTGAACGGCCATATTTACGGAACCCCTAGTCTAATTTTGCTCATTGATGAACTTGACCGCGATCCAAACCCACCCTGATAATTTCCTAGGCCTTTCCGTTCAAAAGTTACAATTTTCTATGATTTCTATGGTTCTGGTCATGCAATCTGGACAAAATGTTGCTTTAATATATCATTCTCGATTAAAATATGAAATTTTATCTCGATCGAATCCGTAGTTTCGAAATTATCTTGAAACCAAAATTTCAAACGACCGTATTTAAGAAACCCCTAGTATAATTCTGCTCATTGTTAAACGTGAACGCGACATTTCAGATCCACACCTATCCTGAAAATTTCAAGTCCCTAGGCCTTTCCGTTCGAAAGTTATGATTTTTTATGGTTTCTATGGTTCTGGTCATGTGATCTGGAGAAATGTAGCTTGAATATATATTTCTCCATTAGTATACAAAATTTCGTCACGATCGAATCTGTAGTTTTGAAATTATCAAGAAAACTAAATTTCAAACGACCATATTTACGGAACCTCTAGAAAAATGTTGCTCATAGATGAACGTGATCACGACATTCGACATCCACACCTATCCTGAAAATTTCAAGTCCCTAGGCGTTTCAGTTCAAAAGTTACAATTTTCTATGGTTTCTATGGTTCCGGTCATGCGATCTGGACAAAATTTCACATGTAGCTTGAACACCTCATTCTCCATTTGAGTGCAAAATTTCATCTTGATCAAATCTGTAGTTTTCAAGTAATCAGGAAAACAAAACTTTGAACGTTCATATTTACGGAACCCCTGGTGGAATTTAGCCCATTAACGAACTTAACCGAGGCATTCGGGAACTGAACCCACACTGAAAATTTCTCTCTAGATTGATCTGTTCGAGAGTTATCGTGCTTACGGACGGACGGACGGACGGACAGACTCGAATTTTCCGACAGATTCGTCATCAGTGAGTCGAACATAGTCGATTGAGACCATTTTCGGCTCAAAATTCGAAAAATACAGACATCGTGACGAAATGATATAGCCCTCGTGTAAGTAGTACGAGCGCTCAAAAAAAAATGAAATAGAAATCGAAATGAAATCAAATAGATTTGAAAAAGAAGTGAAAAAGAAATGAAATAAAAATGAAATATAAATGAAATAAAAATGAAATAGAAATGAAAAAGAAATGGAATAGAAATGAAATAAAAATGAAATAGAAATGAAAAAGAAATGGAATAGAAATGAAATAGAAATCAAATGGGGATTGAATAGAAATTAAATTGAAAATTGATATGCAAATTGAATTGGAATGAAATAGAAATAAAATAGAAATCAAAATACAATGCAACAACTCATCAGAATGTTTTTTATTTATATAAAGAAAGCTTCAAATTTCGCATATGTATTTCCGAATACCGATTCCTGTTTCCTACTGAAATAATTTTTTTTTTCGAAAAAGGAGCCGATTTGAAAAATATTTGTCCGAAAATAAATAGATAATAATATTTTTATTGGTATCATCAATATATTTTTTTCATTATCTTTTTATGATACATGTTATTGTGCCACTTTTTGAGGGAGAAATGCAAAACTAATATTATGAAGTAGGAAATCAATTGTCTTTCATAAGATTATTACAACAAAAATTTTATGACAGAAATAAAACAAACAAGCCTCGATCTAATTTCTCCTACAAGATAAAAATTATCATTATATATTTGTGTGTATTTTTGAACGCTTCAAACGGTTGAAGAACATTAATTGTTTTTACGAGAACAATTGATGTTTACAATTAACCTCCGATTTTATCTGCACTTATTACGACATAATATTATTCTATCGTTCTCTTTCGAGGAAATCCCGAATGCCTAAATCGATCAAATTCATAGAATCATTGCAAGTAACTGATTATAAATCATTATCAGTCATCGAAGGCCAATGAATGGCTCAAGCAATATATAATTCAGGCCAATTATTATTCGTTTCGATTCATTTTACCAATATTAAAAGAAGATCGCTTGATGTTATCTACGATGGTTTGTGGAAGGTTTTTTGGGTAAGTTCCATCGTCTTTAGAATTTCTACATCAAATCGCTTCGGTCTGTTCACTCGGACCGTCTTCAGGGCAGTACTCAAGAGTATCCAGGAGGATGTTTTTTTTATGTTTATATCCCGACTCTCCTAGGTCTCTGTGAGACCCCTCATAAGCTCAGAGCTTGTGCGAGTAAGCAGACCCGGTAGGCTTTTTTACTGTGTCCTTACGCCACATGAGGCTTATCCCTGTTCATTGTTTATCCAACAGTGACTGGTGGAACCGTACTCCAGGATGAGACAATGGTTCTACATAGGAGCCCTTTCAGAAAAACTAAGAAGGATTGACAACACATATGAAGTTAGAACGGTATCATGGCACAAATTACCAAAAATTGGGGAGGTACCGTGCACCGATCAGTTTGTCATTTGGATTCTGTTATAAAATAAATCTGAAATTCGATCTAGTATTATCTGATTACGTTGTATGTAGTTTTTTCACATTTCCAACCCGGTTGCGAACATATTCATAGGATAATTAAAGAGCGAGTAGATTAACCCGAAAATTTCAAAAGTGGTATGGTATGGAGATGATGGGAATCGAGAAGCGTACTCATTTAATAAACAACAATCCGGTGGGGGAATTCACGGAGGTATACACTTCAAATGAAGCAGAAACCATCCAACTATGAATTAACAGGTATAAAATGAAAATGCGGTATGTTTAGAAACCATGGGAGGGCAGCGGGAAACTGATCGATATCAACTGAATTGAATACAACTTGCTAATGGACTTGTCATCATAAATTTCCACCTGGACCATTATTTTTGGAAAATACGTTCCAATTCGATGACCAGCGCTTTCGAACAAAAAATATTCAGTTCAAATGAGAAATTATTTTGTTTACTTTCACTTCATTGCTATCGATACAGATATATATGAATATATGCTGCGCAAAAGTTAAAGAAATCCAGAAATTTTGTGACCGTTTCAAAAGTTTCAAGTTTCAGGCAGGTTCTTGTCGTTTGCGTTTCGAGGAATTTTGGACCAGTTATTGTTTAACGTTCCTAGGCCTTTCCGTCCAGAAGTTACAATTTTCTATGGTTTCTATGGTTCTGGTCATGCGATCTGGACAAAATATTGCTTTTGTATATCATTCTCGATTAAAATACAAAATTTCATCTCGATCGAATCCGTAGTTTCGAAATTATCGAGAAAATAAAATTTCAAACGACCGTATTTACGGAGCCCCTAGTATAATTCTGCTCATTGTTGAACGTGAAGGCGACTTTTTAGATCCACACCTATCCTGAAAATTTCAAGTCCCTAGGCCTTTCCGTTCGAAAGTTATGAGTTTCTCTGGTTTCTATGGTTCTGGTCATGTGATCTGAAGGAATGTAGCTTGAATATATCATTCTCCATTTAAATACAAAATTTCGTGACGATCGAATCTGTAGTTTTGAAATTATCAAGAAAATTAAATTTCAAACGACCATATTTACGGAACCCCTGAAATAATTTTGCTCATAGATGAACATCATCACGACATTCCTGAACCTCACCTATCCTGAAAATTTGAAGTCCCTAGGCGTTTCCGTTCAGGAGTTACAATTTTCTATGGTTTCTATGGTTCTGGTCATGCGACCTGGACAAAATTTCACATGTAGCTTGATCACCTCATTCTCCATTTGAGTGCGAAGTTTCATCTCGATCGAATCTGTAGTTTCGAAGTAATCAGGAGAAGAAAATTTTGAACAGCCAAATTCACGGAACCCCTGGTGAAATTCTGCCCATTAACGAACTCAACCGAGGCATTTGGGATCTGAACCTACACTGAAAATTTCAAGTCTCTAGGTTGTTCCGTTCGAGTGTTATCGTGCTTACGGACGGCCGGACGGACAGACTCGAATTTTTCGACGGATTCGTCATCAGTGAGTCGAACATAGATTGAGACCATTTTCGGCTCAAAATTCGAAAAATACAGACATCGTGACGAAATGATATAGCCCTCGTGTAAGTAGTACGAGCGCTCAATATTCGAGAAAATCACAGAAGCAGTCAGAAGGCTTGCGTGCTTGTTTCTGTACACCAAACCGGCTGTCAGTGTGACAAATTCATTTCATTTTAGAAACTTCAAAAGATGGAAGCATTGAATAATATTGAATATATAAGAAAAATCCCAATATTCTTTTCGCGTTGAACAGCTATAAAGCAGAATTTTCACATAACTAATTTCATCGATACCCCATATGTAGAATAGTTTTTGAGTTACTTAAGTTTCAAAAATATTATGTTTCAGATCTTCTAGTCATACAATCCTTACAAAATTTCACTTGAATTTTCATGTTATTTTATCTTACAACTAAGTACAACATTTCAATTGAATCGGATGAGTAGTTCAAATTCACATGGCTGAATCTATTGATGAACCGATCCGGCGCACTCAGACCTCCAACGTACCCTGAATATTTCAAACAAAACTCTTTCGAATGTTATCGTGTTTACGGGCGGCCGGATGGTATTATGAACTATAGCTCCAATCAGCAAATACTGAACGGAGAGTTTTCAAGTCAACCGTCGGTTCGACAGTCAACTTGTCCTCATAATACCGGTAATTTTTTCCAAAAATAACAGATGTTCGATGAATCAGCTATTTTGAAGTGTATGTTCCAGGATACTCGGAAGCTCAGATTTTAATCTCTGTATCCGACTGAATCAAATCAAAAATGATAAGAATATGTGATAAAGCAACAGACGATATTTTGAGTTACTTCTCCCCCATCTGCATCGGGGGAAAGTGAATTCTACTTGATATTCACGTTTCATTGAACGAAAAATATATGAGATTCCCAGGACTTGCTTCTGACTAACATTTTTCATACCAAATTTAATTATACGAAATATAAGCTGAACCGTGAATCTTAATAAGATTTGGGGCAGATTTCAACTTCTTGTTACTAACTTCTGAGGTTGTCAAAATTGGTGATTATGACTGAGATTTTTATTTTGCGGAATTTATTGACTTTCGTAGAAAATACTCTCAAGAGGGTAATTTCTATTTTGTGATGATAAACAATCTGCTTCAAGTAACATCAATGCTTTGTGATATGGTCACTTGGGCATTTTCACAATAATTCGAAAAATATCGATCCGATCGAATTGAAACTTGTAGTTGAATGTTAGATAACGAAATGAATTTTCATGATGATCATGCATTTTTAAAACTTCGGCATCTCGGAAACTTTTCGCCATATCCTGCTGAGATTTTGTGTTACATTTTTTTGTTCATTCATTTGTATATCGAGGACATTATTTTTGCGAATTTTTAAAGAATGAGTTGAATATATTGTTGAAACCTTCACTCAACGAACGAAACCAATATCACTTTTGTACAGCTGGCTAGGAGATTTTTTCGAATGAAATCAAAACATCCGTCCGATCTCAAATACACTCCAATAAGTCAAGGGTTATAATTACCACGTCCGATAGTTGATAAATACATAGATGCATAAATAAAAAATCGAACGTGCAAATAATGACATACAATTACCAGAACAGATTCAAGACTCACGTAGAATTTTTTGGTTCTTCACAAAATCATCACGATTACCGAAAAGAGAATTTCAGTTTTCCCATTCAGCACGTACTTGAGCTATGAGTGTTATATTAAAACCAACGACCAGTATCTTCAAGCTAATTTCACTCGATAATCATACATAGGTATATTCAAAAGCTACACGGTGATAACGATGCAATTTTCCGAGATATGTGAGATTCTTTCCAAATTAGTTTATTTCAATTTCGGTACGTGGAATTTCGAATGGCTCATTGTTCCACTGATTTCCTTAACGGCATTCCGAAATTGCTCAGAGATTTTTTGATAAAGTTCTTAAATGCCTGGAAGAATAATTATTGAGTATTTTCTATACAATACGTGTAAAAAAGATCAACAATATCTATTGAGTACAGACTGCTTTCAAAGCAACAGATATCTCGTTAAAAATATAACAAAATTTTGGTGAGATCGCAAAGTTTAGCTAATGTAATAAGAGAACACAATCTTGAGAACCATCATCGGCCAATAACTAAAAACTATGAACCGAATATTCTGAAGAAAAAAACATATTCAAGAAATGTAATGGATCATTACAAAAACCACACACATAATTTGTGTAATAACATAACATAAGAATAAGCATTGAAGTCCGCCAACACCCTGTTAATTTGAATATTGAAAATTTCATTTTCCACTAACGAAAGTTGAATATCTCGGTAGAACATTTTCCATAATGTAATATTGTATCTACCTAACAACGCACATCCCGATTTTTATAACGGGTATGTTGTGTAGTTTCTCAGATCTTCATCGGTTTTCAGCCCTCAGATTCAAGGATCGAATTCAATTGGCAATTGGCTCTTATGTTTTATGTGAATGTTATTTTTCGATTTTCTTATCCTACGTCCCTCAAAATATATGTAAAAACGTCAGGGGTGATCAAAGAAATATTTCCTCCCAACCATTCCGAGCTCAAAAAAGTATTAACCAAATTTTAAAATATGTATGTCCCATTGTACGAACATCAAAAATTTGTATTACCTAGATAACATAATAACAGCTGTAAAAACTCACCCCAGATGTGGTGTCACTATAAATACAAGATGAAAATTCCACATTCAATTTGATAACCTGTCAATATTCACACTGATTCACAATTATAATCGTATCATTGTTATATTCAAATCTGAAGGTGTCACGATAAGTTACCTGTGATATTACTGATAACCTATTATCTCAAATTTTCAATACCTCGATGTTTAAGTTTTCTATTGAGATTGTGCATCGTCAACAAAGAGAAAAGATTCAGATCGAAATAAAAGGTCAAACAATCGATTCAGAATATGTTTCCAGTTCCACATGGTCGTATTTCATTTCCAACAAATTTCAACTGCAATGCAGCGAACAAGACTTTTCTGAATGGAGAAAATTATACATCCTGCAGTTTCGATTTCATTTGTTTGTTTTTTCTCGATCGACTCGTAGGAAGAACGTAAATCTAACATAATCAATTGTGTAAGTAGAATTACAAGTAGTATTGACATTAATAATTTTATATTGTTATATTATTTCTTTGAAAAGACAACTACATTTTTTGTTTTCACCTCATTTGGGCGGAGAATTCATCACACAGATAAAAAAAATTTTCATCTGAAAAATTTAGTTTTCCCTAGAATATGTTATAATGAATATTTCTGATAAAAACATCCGAGTTCCTGTAAGATCTACAGACATGTACTGGCTGTCCCAAATTTTACTGTCACCCCGAAAATTCGTCTTTTTCATTAAGAAAAAATTTTCAAATTAAGTGAAACATCCAGTAAAATGAGCACATAAGAAGTTAAAAGAGCTGAATATACAGTGTACCCAAGAAAAGAATGAACAGCAAGGGGATCTCCCTCATTAGGTCAAATGGGCAAAAAGTTGCGCAATTAAGGGAACAATGAATAGATGTTGAGAAATCCCAAAAATGTCGTTTATTCCGGAGATATTCCACAATAACCGAAATTTGGCGATTAATCTTTATTTTTTTCTCAAGTTATTTGAAAAGTTCCAAAGGCTCTCTCTTATTGCCACTTTCTTATTTTGACTACGAATTCCTGATCTGTGAGTCCAACCTGATCTTTCCAGACCATTCTTGGCTGAAAATTACAGACGTTTGGGCAAAATGATAACGCTCGTTTCCAAACAAGCTCTCAAAAATTCTCCACAATTTGAATTTTCACGAACCCATTTGACTTCATTCATAAGTTGAAACTTGACTTATTCAACCGACATAATAAAATTTGAAGAACATCGATTCAGTGCTCATAATTGTATAGTCAACGCTGGACCGAATATTTTATTTGATGTAATAAAATACTCGGTCCATTGTTGACGTTACTGGGATAATTAATTCATTTATCATATGAAATGTGAAGAATAATATCATCAATTCGAGTATAATTGGATAACAAATAGATGTTTCATGTTTTCATCTAGTTATCATGGGGAATTGATTGTCCTTTATCCAGATCAGAACTACTCAATTTTCTTCTCACGTAGAACAGATTGAAAGCTCGATTTCTGAATAACTCATTTTATCCATGACTTATATACAGGTTCTTTTCAAAGGTAAGGCTTTTTTTCGACTGATGCTAGAACTCATCAAAATAAGTCAAAATTCCAATGATCCTTTATATGAAATATTCACCAGGGTCGAGTATTTCTAAATCAAAGTTACCCGCGGATTTGAGAAATTCCCAGCCCGGATCTGATTCAGGTACTTGAGGTTTGAATGTGTTTTTAAATGCGTTCAGTTTATGGGAATTTATCTGATAGAGGATAGAGCGTATGATTTTTGTGGATAGGTCGTGGTGGGTTCATTTCTTGGCCTGCACGCTCCCCGGATCTCAACCCCTGTGATTTCTTCCTTTCGAATCATCTGAAGACATTAGTGTACAGTAAAGGTGTTGTGAATTGTGTTGAAGTACTAAAACAACTCAATGAATATGCTTGTGACATTATTCGTCAGAAAACTGATGTGCGATAATCCGTTATTACGCTGGGCAAGACTTTGTGCACATCAAACGAATGGTGACCATTTTGAACAATTTCTGTAAACAATTTGGATTAATTTCATCGGTGAGTTTGTGAACTTCCTAAATTTTCAGTCAGTAATGTTTCCTTTTCATAGTTTGAACTTCAAGAATTATACCGTTCAGAAAAAATCTCCTAATGAAAGTTGAAAGAGAATATACAAATTTGCAATAAAATCCACCACCTTATTTACTTGCTGAAATTTATATGCAGGGCCGTATCTAGGGCGTGGCAAGGGTGACACTTGCCACGGGCGCAAGGTCCGAAGGGGCGCCAAAAAATATCAAAAATAAAAAAAATAGAAGCGGAAAGCAAAAAAAATTTATTCGAAAGATGACAACACGTTTACGTAAGTAAGTAATTCGATCACAACATTTCGAAACATTGATATTCAAAGTACAGAATGAGAATGCAATAAGGTCAGAAATACGAGAAATATGGTCCAATTGTTATAAAAAATTTTCAAAGATGCCGTACTCTGATCATAAATATTACAATCGGCAATATCGTCATGCGATTCCAAGCACAGCCCTTTTATGAGTTGTTTACACTACATCCCTAATCGCATCCGGCTTGTTTTGAAGGGCGGCTTGTTTGATGATGATGGTTCATAATGATCGGTTTGTTTAGATTTTAGGCCACATCTGTGTTATTTTAAAGACGATTTGTATTGCCAAAAATTCATCAATCAGAGTTTTGAGCTCAAGAAGTGGGAGAAAAATTGGGGAATCTTATTCTATTCTACATAAGTATTGATTTCTTTCAATTGTGAAGAAAAGAGCAAAAAATTTAAATTTAAATGTTCGTTAAGGATGTATCCAGATTTGAAGTGTTATAAGTTTTGAGTTTTTTTTATATTCTGACTTTTTTGTGCCATTGTGCTTTTAGAGTGTAGCATTATAAACTGTGCTATTGAAGGTGAGTTGTACTAAGTATTTTATTCTGGCATCGGATATATTCAATTATTCGTATTTTAACATAATAATATGTATTGTTCCTTTCAATTCAAGAAGAAATATGTTTGGTTCATTGCGGAAAATATGGATTTTCAAACTTGAGTTCTCACTTCTCAGAACATTTTTTGAATGTAATCTAATAAAACACTAATTTTAGTGTTACTTTTCATAGTTTTCATTGAATCAACCTTCGTGTCGTCATCATACAACTAACCACCAAGTTTCTGTATTTTTCTGAATTATTGGGGAAAAAACAGATGACCTTCTACGGAACTCTTGGGCGGATTTCGCTCTCTGACGAACATAACTGGCGCATTCAGACCTCGAAAATACCCTTGAAATTACAGAATTCTAGGCGTTTTCCTTCGAAAGTTATCATATTTTCGGCCAGGCGGACAGAATTGAATTTGCCCACGCATTCTGCATCTGTAAGTCCATTCTTATCGTTTTATTCTCGGCTCAAAATTCGAAAATAAGAGACATTTGGGCAAAATGATAACGTTCTTGTTGATTGAAACAAGAAATTTTGTTCAAAAATCAGGCATCATTCGGCATTGATCCTTCTAACTTCGAAGGCAAGAAATCGAAGGATGAAATTCCAGAAATTTTATCCGACATAGAATCATAAAGAATCAGAATTCGGAGCCCACGTAGGAACGAATTACTTTTTAACCGATTTTTTTTCAATTTGGTGATATTTCGCGCAATCCTGGAAGAAATCGGGATGATGTGGAAATAATAACCTTCTTAGTCAATCTTGGAGGTTCTTTTTGTCAATATAAAAAACATTTTCTTGAAGTCGAATATACAGAACTAGACAATCTCGGATGGATGTTCCCCAGTGATCTCAGGTGACTAATGAATCTCATACGTGTGAGATGTCACTGGGGTTAGCGTTCACGAAATGGTTGAGATGGATGACCCCGACACGAAACCATTTATGGGAATTCGAACGAAAATGATACGAATTCAAATTAATCGGAAATTGGGTGTAATCAACATTTAATCATTTCGAAATATAAATCAACATAAATAATAGCTATATTGTGTGTTAACCTACATTATTGTGTTATTGTTATGTTATTTCGCCGATCTGAAGCCTCCAATTGAATGATATATGCATCGAATGAAAAATTTATCGGTTCGGTTTGGAAACTCTATAGGAACAGGGACGTGGTGAGTTCGTGAATGCAACGAATGTAGGTGTGGAAGAATTGAAAATTGGCCACAACTTGACTGCTTAACTCGTCGATGCTGCGGTCCTATTTTACATATGCCACTATGTAAACATTGTAAACCAACATTGATATCGCTTAATTAAGCACTGGGCAATTATATTGTCATCTATACTCAAGGCCGTATCTAGGGTGTGGCAAGGGTGGCACTCGCCACGGGCGCAAGATCCGAAGGGGCGCCAAAAAATATCAAAAATGAAAAAATAGGAGCGCCAAGCAAAAAAAATCAATTCGAAAGATGACAACACGGTAACGTTAGTAAGTAATTCGATCACAACATTTCGAAACATTGATATTCAAAGTACAAAATGAGAATGCAATAAGGTCAGAAATACGAGAAATATGGTCCAATTGTTATGAAAAATTTTCAAAGATGCCGCACTCTGATCATAAATATTACAATCGGTAAGATCGTCATGCGATTCCAAGCACAACCCTTTTATGAGTTGTTTACACTACATCCCTTATCTCCTCCAGCTTGTTTTGAAGGGCGGCTTCTTTGATGATGATGGTTCATAATGATCGATTTGTTTAGATTTTTAGGCAACATCTCTGGTATTTTAAAAACTATTTGTATTGCCAAAATTCACCAATCTGTGTTTTGAGCTCAAGAAGTGGGAGAAAAATTGGGGAATCTTATTCTATTCTATATTAATATTGATTTCTTTGAATTGTGGAGAGATGAGCAAAAAATTTAAATTTTAATGTTCGTTTAGTGTGTTTCCAGATTTGAAATGATATAAGTTTTGATTTTTTTCTTATATTCTGACTTTTTTGTGCCATTGTGCTTTTGGATTCGAGCATCGTGAATTGTGCTATTGAAAGTGAGTTGTACTGAGTATTTGTTAGTTTTTATGACATTATTCTGGCATCGGATATATTCAATTATTCGTATTTTAACATAATAATATTTTGTTCCTTTCAATTCAAGAAGAAATATGTTTGGTTCATTGCGGAAAATATGTATTTTCAAACTTGAGTTCTCACTTCTCAGAGCGTCTTTTTTTGAATGAAATCTAATAAAACACAAATTTTAGTGTAACTTTCCATAGTTTTCATTGAATCTTCAATCTCATCTGGCAACGATTTTTCTAGTGATTTTTTTATACTTAACGTATGGACTTCTTGAATATTGTAACATCGGGCCCTGTACGAAACTATTAGTACGTGTTCCAAAGGGTTATAAAATAGTATTTGTATGCTAAGTTTGCGGTTTTTTTGCAGAGATTGTAATAATCGATTATTGTTTTCTAGTCAACTTACCAAAAAATTTTTATTTTACGTTTGCAGTAAGTATTCTTAAATTTCAAGTAGAAGAATTTATATTTTTTAAGATAAATGTTCGTATTTATCACATTAATATGAATATTTCATTTTGTTTTTTCAGAATTTGTTTTATTTTTATGCATTTCATTCAAAATGTGTATTTCAATGTTTTTGAAGAAAAAAAATTCCATAAAAATGTGTATTATTTTGAATATTTCACGGAAATATATGACTAGCATCATGAAAAAAAAATACTATAAGAAAATATAATGGATGAAAAAAATTTACGCAAATGGGGGGGCGCTGTCAAATATATTGCCACAGGCGCAATAGTACCTAGATACGGCCCTGCCCTCGAAACCAGAGCGATAATTATTCAAAGTTCATAGTCGAAAAACAATAAGCGACAAGAAAAATTTCACATTCACTAATATTTCTAATGGTTGTGTGAAGTCTTTGTGCAAAAAATTGCTCTCGCCACTGTACTTCTTGCCACTTTTTGACACCCTTTGAGAGTTTGTTTTAAAAAGAAATTTCCTACAGCACCAAGTGCCAAATCAAATATCTGAACTGAATATTCGTTGGTTTCCCTCTTTCCTCGAATTAAATTTTTTTTGAATGAGATTTCTTCATGAAGTCTTGAATTATGTTTCATTCGGATATTTTTGTCCATTAATTCAGCATTATCTATTTAATGCTCCACTTTTTCAAACCGATTAATTCGTCCTGATACTATTATACGGATTGCATCATGTCTTCTACTATGTGATAGCTGAATGAATCGTTTCATTGATAAAATTACTACCGAGAATCATTATCTTCATTCCATGAGATCTTTCATTATTCTTCCATGTTAACCAATCAGTTGATTGGAATCGAATTCCCGTTAGAACTTCAGTTTCTGATAATGTACACACTCTGGCAGACTTGGGTGGGCGAACATTTCCGGCTACAATTTCGAGCCTTCAGTAACAATGAAAGGGTGGGGACTGTTTCCATTCCCTTTTCCACGATATTTAGGGGGCTCGTCGCCAAATTTATTATGTCCTCCCCAATCCGATTCGATTGATATGCATTAGACGATATTGAAACGTAAACTGGACATGGTCTCGTTTTCAAACCGTTCAAATCGAATTTCATAGCAGAACTTGGGAAAACTCTCCATCTTATATCTTGCAATAAAGCAAACCTACATAAGAAAAATGAGGAAATAAATACTCGAGGGCGGAAATTCGAGTGGAAAAGTTGAGGATTGAAGTTTGAATTGCTGTATCGACCAAACCCACAATATTTTTTTATTCAAAAAAGAAATAAACACGTTCGATGGGCTTATATTGTTCTATCGGAAATATTTGTCAGTTAACCATAGCGAATGCAAAAATCAATCGATGCGAATTGTTCTTTGATTGTATAATCAAAGTCAAATTTTCGAATTTCAAGCAGAGTATGGTTTGACTCACAGATGAACAATTCGTGGTCGAATTCGATTCAGTCCGTCCAGCTATCCGACCGTATGTCCGCCTGTTAACACGATAACATTCTAAAGAAAAGGACTAGTGATCTGAAATGTTCAGGTTACATCCAAAGTTCGAATGCACCGGTTAAGTTCATTAATGGGCACAATCCGCCAGAGGGTTTTGTAGATATAGCCATCTGAATTTTTTTTTTAATAAAAAGCAGTAAAAATAATAACACGAAGGTTTATGTGGAATTTTGGAAGGATCCTATCACTAGGAAAAAAAGAAAAATTATTTTTGAAAACTTCGGTATCTCTGCAAAATCGTGCATTCTAGCTGATCCACGACTAGAGAAAATTGTGTTTTTCAGACAGTGCGAAATCTGCCAGTGGGTTCTGTAAATATTTCCATCAGAACAAAAGAAAAAATAGCACTGTTAACAAGGACACGAAGGTTCATGGGAAATTTTCGAAGGATCCTATCACTAGGAAAATAAAGAAAAATTATTTTTGAAAACTTCGGTATCTCTGCAAAATCGTGCATTCTAGCTGATCCACGACTAGAGAAAATTGTGTTTTTCAGACAGTGCGGAATCTGCCAGTGGGTTCTGTAAATATTTCTATCAGAACAAAAGAAGAAATAGCACTGTAAATAAGGACACGAAGGTTCATGGGAAATTTTGGAAGGATCCTATCACTAGGAAAATAAAGAAAAATTATTTTTGAAAACTTCGGTATCTCTGCAAAATCGTGCATTCTAGCTGATCCACGACTAGAGAAAATTGTGGTTTTCAGACAGTGCGGAATCTGCCAGTGGGTTCTGTAAATATTTCCATCAGAACAAAAGAAAAAATAGCACTGTAAACAAGGACACGAAGGTTCATGGGAAATTTTGGAAGGATCCTATCACTAGGAAAATAAAGAAAAATTATTTTTGAAAACTCCGGTATCTCTGCAAAATCTTGCATTCTAGCTGATCCACGACTAGAGAAAATTGTGTTTTTCAGACAGTGCGAAATCTGTCAGTGGGTTCTGTAAATATTTCCATCAGAACAAAAGGAAAAAGAGCACTGTAAATGAGAACACGAAGGTTCATGGGAAATTTTGGAAGGATCCTATCTCTAGGAATATAAAGAAAAATTATTTTTGAAAACTTCGGTATCTCTGCAAAATCGTGCATTCTAGCTGATCCACGACTAGAGAAAATTGTGTTTTTCAGACAGTGCGAAATCTGTCAGTGGGTTCTGTAAATAATTCCATCAGAACAAAAGAAAAAATAGCACTGTAAATAAGGACACGAAGGTTCATGGGAAATTTTGGAAGGATCCTATCACTAGGAAAATAAAGAAATATTATTTTTGAAAACTTCGGTATCTCTGCAAAATCGTGCATTCTAGCTGATCCACGACTAAAGAAAATTGTGTTTTTCAGACAGTGCGGAATCTGCCAGTGGGTTCTGTAAATATTTCTATCAGAACAAAAGAAAAATAGCACTGTAAATAAGGACACGAAGGTTCATGGGAAATTTTGGAAGGATCCTATCACTAGGAAAATAAAGAAAAATTATTTTTGAAAACTTCGGTATCTCTGCAAAATCGTGAATTCTAGCTGATCCACGACTAGAGAAAATTGTGTTTTTCAGACAGTGCGAAATCTGTCAGTGGGTTCTGTAAATATTTCCATCAGAACAAAAGGAAAAAGAGCACTGTAAATGAGGACACGAAGGTTCATGGGAAATTTTGGAAGGATCCTATCTCTAGGAATATAAAGAAAAATTATTTTTGAAAACTTCGGTATCTCTGCAAAATCGTGCATTCTAGCTGATCCACGACTAGAGAAAATTGTGTTTTTCAGACAGTGCGGAATCTGCCAGTGGGTTCTGTAAATATTTCTATCAGAACAAAAGAAAAATAGCACTGTAAATAAGGACACGAAGGTTCATGGGAAATTTTGGAAGGATCCTATCACTAGGAAAATAAAGAAAAATTATTTTTGAAAACTTCGGTATCTCTGCAAAATCGTGAATTCTAGCTGATCCACGACTAGAGAAAATTGTGTTTTTCAGACAGTGCGAAATCTGTCAGTGGGTTCTGTAAATATTTCCATCAGAACAAAAGGAAAAAGAGCACTGTAAATGAGGACACGAAGGTTCATGGGAAATTTTGGAAGGATCCTATCTCTAGGAATATAAAGAAAAATTATTTTTGAAAACTTCGGTATCTCTGCAAAATCGTGCATTCTAGCTGATCCACGACTAGAGAAAATTGTGTTTTTCAGACAGTGCGGAATCTGCCAGTGGGTTCTGTAAATATTTCCATCAGAACAAAAGAAAAAATAGCACTGTAAACAAGGACACGAAGGTTCATGGGAAATTTTGGAAGGATCCTATCTCTAGAAAAATAAAGAAAAATTATTTTTGAAAACTCCGGTATCTCTGCAAAATCTTGCATTCTAGCTGATCCACGACTAGAGAAAATTGTGTTTTTCAGACAGTGCGAAATCTGTCAGTGGGTTCTGTAAATATTTCCATCAGAACAAAAGAAAAAATAGCACTGTAAACAAGGACACGAAGGTTCATGGGAAATTTTCGAAGGATCCTATCACTAGGAATATAAAGAAAAATTATTTTTGAAAACTTCGGTATCTCTGCAAAATCGTGCATTCTAGCTGATCCACGACTAGAGAAAATTGTGTTTTTCAGACAGTGCGAAATCTGCCAGTGGGTTCTGTAAATATTTCCATCAGAACAAAAGAAAAAATAGCACTGTTAACAAGGACACGAAGGTTCATGGGAAATTTTCGAAGGATCCTATCACTAGGAAAATAAAGAAAAATTATTTTTGAAAACTTCGGTATCTCTGCAAAATCGTGCATTCTAGCTGATCCACGACTAGAGAAAATTGTGTTTTTCAGACAGTGCGGAATCTGCCAGTGGGTTCTGTAAATATTTCTATCAGAACAAAAGAAGAAATAGCACTGTAAATAAGGACACGAAGGTTCATGGGAAATTTTGGAAGGATCCTATCACTAGGAAAATAAAGAAAAATTATTTTTGAAAACTTCGGTATCTCTGCAAAATCGTGCATTCTAGCTGATCCACGACTAGAGAAAATTGTGGTTTTCAGACAGTGCGGAATCTGCCAGTGGGTTCTGTAAATATTTCCATCAGAACAAAAGAAAAAATAGCACTGTAAACAAGGACACGAAGGTTCATGGGAAATTTTGGAAGGATCCTATCACTAGGAAAATAAAGAAAAATTATTTTTGAAAACTCCGGTATCTCTGCAAAATCTTGCATTCTAGCTGATCCACGACTAGAGAAAATTGTGTTTTTCAGACAGTGCGAAATCTGTCAGTGGGTTCTGTAAATATTTCCATCAGAACAAAAGGAAAAAGAGCACTGTAAATGAGAACACGAAGGTTCATGGGAAATTTTGGAAGGATCCTATCTCTAGGAATATAAAGAAAAATTATTTTTGAAAACTTCGGTATCTCTGCAAAATCGTGCATTCTAGCTGATCCACGACTAGAGAAAATTGTGTTTTTCAGACAGTGCGAAATCTGTCAGTGGGTTCTGTAAATAATTCCATCAGAACAAAAGAAAAAATAGCACTGTAAATAAGGACACGAAGGTTCATGGGAAATTTTGGAAGGATCCTATCACTAGGAAAATAAAGAAATATTATTTTTGAAAACTTCGGTATCTCTGCAAAATCGTGCATTCTAGCTGATCCACGACTAAAGAAAATTGTGTTTTTCAGACAGTGCGGAATCTGCCAGTGGGTTCTGTAAATATTTCTATCAGAACAAAAGAAAAATAGCACTGTAAATAAGGACACGAAGGTTCATGGGAAATTTTGGAAGGATCCTATCACTAGGAAAATAAAGAAAAATTATTTTTGAAAACTTCGGTATCTCTGCAAAATCGTGAATTCTAGCTGATCCACGACTAGAGAAAATTGTGTTTTTCAGACAGTGCGAAATCTGTCAGTGGGTTCTGTAAATATTTCCATCAGAACAAAAGGAAAAAGAGCACTGTAAATGAGGACACGAAGGTTCATGGGAAATTTTGGAAGGATCCTATCTCTAGGAATATAAAGAAAAATTATTTTTGAAAACTTCGGTATTTCTGCAAAATCGTGCATTCTAGCTGATCCACGACTAGAGAAAATTGTGTTTTTCAGACAGTGCGGAATCTGCCAGTGGGTTCTGTAAATATTTCTATCAGAACAAAAGAAAAATAGCACTGTAAATAAGGACACGAAGGTTCATGGGAAATTTTGGAAGGATCCTATCACTAGGAAAATAAAGAAAAATTATTTTTGAAAACTTCGGTATCTCTGCAAAATCGTGAATTCTAGCTGATCCACGACTAGAGAAAATTGTGTTTTTCAGACAGTGCGAAATCTGTCAGTGGGTTCTGTAAATATTTCCATCAGAACAAAAGGAAAAAGAGCACTGTAAATGAGGACACGAAGGTTCATGGGAAATTTTGGAAGGATCCTATCTCTAGGAATATAAAGAAAAATTATTTTTGAAAACTTCGGTATCTCTGCAAAATCGTGCATTCTAGCTGATCCACGACTAGAGAAAATTGTGTTTTTCAGACAGTGCGGAATCTGCCAGTGGGTTCTGTAAATATTTCCATCAGAACAAAAGAAAAAATAGCACTGTAAACAAGGACACGAAGGTTCATGGGAAATTTTGGAAGGATCCTATCTCTAGAAAAATAAAGAAAAATTATTTTTGAAAACTCCGGTATCTCTGCAAAATCTTGCATTCTAGCTGATCCACGACTAGAGAAAATTGTGTTTTTCAGACAGTGCGAAATCTGTCAGTGGGTTCTGTAAATATTTCCATCAGAACAAAAGAAAAAATAGCACTGTAAACAAGGACACGAAGGTTCATGGGAAATTTTCGAAGGATCCTATCACTAGGAATATAAAGAAAAATTATTTTTGAAAACTTCGGTATCTCTGCAAAATCGTGCATTCTAGCTGATCCACGACTAGAGAAAATTGTGTTTTTCAGACAGTGCGAAATCTGCCAGTGGGTTCTGTAAATATTTCCATCAGAACAAAAGAAAAAATAGCACTGTAAACAAGGACACGAAGGTTCATGGGAAATTTTCGAAGGATCCTATCACTAGGAAAATAAAGAAAAATTATTTTTGAAAACTTCGGTATCTCTGCAAAATCGTGCATTCTAGCTGATCCACGACTAGAGAAAATTGTGTTTTTCAGACAGTGCGAAATCTGCCAGTGGGTTCTGTAAATATTTCCATCAGAACAAAAGAAAAAATAGCACTGTAAACAAGGACACGAAGGTTCATGGGAAATTTTCGAAGGATTCTATCACTAGGAAAATAAAGAAAAATTATTTTTGAAAACTTCGGTATCTCTGCAAAATCGTGCATTCTAGCTGATCCACGACTGGAGAAAATTGTGTTTTTCAGACAGTGCGAAATCTGCCAGTGGGTTCTGTAAATATTTTCATCAGAACAAAAAAAAAATAGCACTGTAAATAAGGACACGAAGGTTCATGGGAAATTTTGGAAGGATCCTATCACTAGGAAAATAAAGAAATATTATCTTTGAAAACTTCGGCATCTCTGCAAAATCGTGCATTCTAGCTGATCCACGACTAGAGAAAATTGAGTTTTTCAGACAGTGCGAAATCTGCCAGTGGGTTCTGTAAATATTTCCATCACAACAAAAGAAAAAATAGCACTGTATATAAGGACACGAAGGTTCATGGGAAACTTTGGAAGGATCCTATCGCTAGGAAAATGAAGAAAAATTATTTTTGAAAACTTCGGTATCTCTGCAAAATCGTGCATTCTAGCTGATACACGACTAGAGAAAATTGTGTTTTTCAGACAGTGCGGAATCTGCCAGTGGCTTCTGTAAATATTTCTATCAGAACAAAAGAAAAAATAGCACTGTAAATAAGGACACGAAGGTTCATGGGAAATTTTGGAAGGATCCTATTACTAGGAAAATAAAGAAAAATTATTTTTGAAAACTTCGGTATCTCTGCAAAATCGTGCATTCTAGCTGATCCACGACTAGAGAAAATTGTGTTTTTTAGACAGTGCGGAATCTGCCAGTGGGTTCTGTAAATATTTCTATCAGAACAAAAGAAAAAATAGCACTGTAAATAAGGACACGAAGGTTCATGGGAGATTTTGGAAGGATCCTATCACTAGGAAAATAAAGAAAAATTATTTTTGAAAACTCCGGTATCTCTGCAAAATCTTGCATTCTAGCTGATCCACGACTAGAGAAAATTGTGTTTTTCAGACAGTGCGAAATCTGCCAGTGGGTTCTGTAAATATTTCCATCAGAACAAAAGAAAAAATAGCACTGTAAATAAGGACACGAAGGTTCATGGGAGATTTTGGAAGGATCCTATCACTAGGAAAATAAAGAAAAATTATTTTTGAAAACTCCGGTATCTCTGCAAAATCTTGCATTCTAGCTGATCCACGACTAGAGAAAATTGTGTTTTTCAGACAGTGCGAAATCTGCCAGTGGGTTCTGTGAATATTTCCATCAGAACAAAAGAAAAAATAGCACTGTAAATAAGGACACGAAGGTTCATGGAAAATTTTGGAAGGATCCTATCACTAGGAAAATAAAGAAAAATTATTTTTGAAAACTTCGGTATCTCTGCAAAATCGTGAATTCTAGCTGATCCACGACTAGAGAAAATTGGGTTTTTCAGACAGTGCGGAATCTGCAAGTGGGTTCTGTAAATATTTCTATCAGAACAAAAAAAAAATAGCACTCTTAATAAGGACACGAAGGTTCATGGGAAATTTTGGAAGGATCCTATCACTAGGAAAATAAAGAAAAATTATTTTTGAAAACTTCGGTATCTCTGCAAAATCATACACGACACTCAATTTCTCTCTTTCAAATCTCATGTCGGTTGAATGATTCAAATTTTCAATTATATAAATCGAGTTCATTTGCATTCAATGAAGTTTCGAGTTGTGTTCGAAAATATATGACCAAATAAGAGTTCTAACTTTATCATTGTGATGTCTGTTATTTTGAGGCGAGAATGGTCTCAAACGATTAGGTTGGACTCGGAGATGAAGAATTCGTGGCCAAACTCTATTCTGTCCGTCCGTAAGCACCATAACTTTAGACAGAAAAGACTTAAGGTTTTTCAGGTTACCATCGAGATCTGAATGCGCTGGTTAAGTTCGTTAATGGGCATAACCCGCCTGAGAGTTTCTTAAATATCGCCATCTGAATATTTGTGCCTCAATAACTCGAAAAATGCCGATCCGATCGAATTGAAACAGTGTAGTCGTAAAATAACGATGTGATTCTTTGTCACAGGTGGAGTAAAAACCCAGTAAAGATATCGAACCAAAGCTTGTTAAGGGTCCCACAAGGACCTCAATCAAGAAATCTCTTAGTTTGAACAAGCGAAAATATCTACTTAATAGCACGACAAAGAGTTGAAGCTTACCTGTTCAATTAATTCCTTATTGACGATTTTTATCCAACATTTCATGCTTGTTAAGATTCGAAGAAATGTGGAGTGAAATAATTCTAATATTTCCATATTTTGTGTGGCTTTTTCATCAAGAAATCATATATGATTTATTGTTTGTTTATTTCGTTCACTCTAGAAATTTTATGGGGATCAAGCTCATGGCGGAGATGATATGCCGCTACTCATTAAATCTAGGAATATGACAAAGTACTTCTTATAGTGTCCAACATATTTACGATTAATTGGCTAAAAACCAACTGAACGGAACGAAATTATCACACTGAGTTACCACTTCACAAAAACACGAAAATGTATAACGTTCCAAACTGTGGACAACAAAATTACATCTGTCAATTCAGAACACACAACTTCTTAGAACACGAATCCTCTAGAATATAATTAAGCTTTTCCGGGTGATACCGTTGAAAAATTATTAGTTTCAAACATTAATTGATGAGAAAAAAGGAGACTTTAGACTTTAATTCATCTGGGACCCAAGGTAACATAGTTTACGCAAAGCAACAATCATCATTACCTGATTGAAAAAAAAACATTATACTTCGTTTTGCGAATGATGCCTTACAGTTCTTATTCCACTCAAGTTAAAAGGGCAAAGAACCGACATAATAAAATCATCATCATCTAACACAATATTGAATATTATTACAATAAAGTATTATTTGTTTTCAGTGAAAAATAGATCTTACGAACATTTTTCGCAAGTTCAAGATCATTAGATTCCAGAATCAACAAAAATAGGTCCTTGAAATACTCGTGAAAGATTTGTTTATCAATTTTTTGCGAATTATTGTCCTGGTTTTTTTAATCATCGAGATTTTGAAACTGATCCCTCCAATCTCTTGATTGCAAAGCAAACCAGATAACAACAAAGAATAGTTGATTCTAAATCCCTCCGTTTCATTCAAATTTTTTTGACGTCAACGTCTGTGTTTCCGAAAATTAGAAACCACAGCTCTCAGAAATGAATTTTCACCTGAAAAGCAATTCTGGATAAATTAGTGCGTATATTCGAGCAACACCTAACAAGAAAGGATACTGTTTGCTTGCATATCAGAGGCTTTGTCTTGAAAAGTTTTGATATTTTTTTATTTTATATTTCATTTTATTCGATATAGGGTGAGGCAAACCATGAAATTGCCCAGGGTGGCAAAAATGAGGAGCGCAAAATTGAGGGCGGTTACCTCTCAGTTTTACCACTTGGACATAATAATTAGTGAATTTTTCCTGGTCGCCTTGCGAATACGACAAAAGCTGAATAATAACAATAATACATTATACGTAAATGAGATTGGCCTGGAAGAAGTATCAAAAATACGGTAAATCATTTGATAACAACTTTTGGAAAATAGATATTCAAAGCTCACAATGAAAATGCAATGAGATCAGGAATAAGAGAAACATGATCCTATTATTATAAAAAATTTTCAAGGTTTCGCACTCTGATCATTAATATCACTGTCGGCATGCGATTCCATGCATAGCCCACTCACGAGTTTTCAAAATATGTACATCTCTTCAAGCTCACTTCGAAGGGCGGCGTCTTTGATGATACTTCATGATGATCGGATTTTTAGATTTTTTGACATTTCAGAAAATTAGAAAAGCACTGCCGTGAAGTAAGGCGCTTTTGAGCGCTCGTACATCCACCTTGTAGGTAGATTCGCATTTTCCAGTTTTAGAAATCAATTGAAGGAATTTTCGAAAAAAATTCTGGAACTTAGGCGAAATTCCAGACTTCATGTCAGTGCTTAAGCTGACCAATTGTTTTTCGACAATTCACTAGAATTTTCTACGGTATCTATGGTCTTGGTGAAGCGATCTGGACAAAATGCAAATACATTATTCCTCAGCTATGTGCAAAATTTCATTCCAATCCAATCAGTAGTTTCGAAACTATCAAAAAATAAATATTTTGAAGGGCCATATTTATGGAACTCCTAGTATAATTTTGCTCATTAATGAACGTGACCGCGATATTCGCGATCCAAACACACCCTGAAAATTTCAAGTTCCTAGGCCTTTCCTTTCAAAAGTTACAATTTTCTATGGTTTCTATGGTTCTGGTCATGCGATCTGGACAAAATATTGCTTCAATATATCATTCTCGATTGAAATACAAAATTTCATCTCGATCGAATCCGTAGTTTAGAAATTATCGAGAAATCACAATTTCGAACGACCGTTTTTACGGAACCCCTAGTATAATTCTGCTCATTGATAAACGTGAAGGCGACATTTCAGATCCACACCTATCCTGAAAATTTTAAGTCCCTAGGCCTTTCCGTTCGAGAGTTATGATTTTCTATGGTTTACATGGTTCTGGTCATGTGATCTGGAGAAATGTAGCTTATTCTCCATGAGTATACAAAATTTCGTCACGATCGAATCTGTAGTTTTGAAATTATGAGGAAAACTAAATTTCAAACGACCATATTTACGGAACCCCTAGTATAATTTTGCTCATAGATGAACGCGATCACGAAATTCTAGATCCAAACCTATCCTGAAAATTTCAAGTCCCTAGGCGTTTCCGTTCAAAAGTTACAATTTTCTATGGTTTCTATAGTTCTGGCCATGCGATCTGGACAAAATTTCACATGTAGCTTAAACACCTCATTCTCCATTCGAGTGCAAAATTTCATCTCGATCAAATCAGTAGTTTTCAAGTAATCAGGGAAACGAAACTTTGAACGGCCATATTTACGGAACCCCTGGTGGAATTTGGCCCATTAACGAACTTAACCGAGGCATTCGGGAACTGAACCCACACTGAAAATTTCAAGTCTCTACGTTGTTCCGTTCGAGAGTTATCGTGCTTACGGCCGGACGGACAGACTCGAATTTTCCGACGGATTCGTCATCAGTGAGTCGAACATAGTCGTTTGAGACCATTTTCGGCTCAAAATTCGAAAAATACAGACATCGTGACGAAATGATATAGCTCTCGTGTAAGTAGTACGAGCGCTCAAAAAGATTTTTATTTTCAGGTCACCAATCCGAATTTTACCTGGCAGAGGGAGAAAAATTGGGGAATCTGATTATTCCACATATATTTCCATATTTATTTTCTTCATTGTTATGAGAAAAACAAAAAATTAATATTTCAATGTTCGTTGAGTGCATACCCAGATTGGAAGTGTTATAAGTTTTCTTTATATTCTTACTTTTTTGGGCCATTGCGCCTTTGGATTCGAGTATTATAAATTGTGTTATTGAAGGTGAGTTATCCTATTGGTATTTTTTAAGACATTATTTCGCCATTTTATTTGTTTATATTATTGATTGTTTTTGAAAATGACTTGATTAGTTTTGTAGCGGTATATAACTAAGTGTGCTTTATTTTGCCTTAAAATTAAAGAAAAAACCATTTCTAGTGTTTTTTCCTATATTTAACCATTTAACGTATAAACCCTTTAAATATTGTAACGATTTCGATGAAAAATATTCACTGTTAAAATGGTCAAACGTAGACAAGATTTGCCCTGACAGAAAAATATGGCATAAGGGAAAAGAGGCTTATACGCAGCAGTGAGTCGAAACAATATTGGGGATTAAGGAAACCTCAACTTTCTTCACTTAGGATTTTACGAACTACGCATGCTCTAAACCAGTGTCTTAGGTCATCTATCAAATTATAAAAAGAGATTTATGCTGAGGCTCTTTGCTATAACAAGCTTACACTTTCCCACCAAGGAATCTCTCAATCTACCTCACCCTTCCTCCCTCCCCGTATTCTATTGGTCCAGTCTAAGTAACAGTTTCTCCGAAAAATTCTCGTGAATGAGAATTCTCGTTTGTGTCGGCACACCGAACAGAGCTTGGTGCTAAGGAATCTCAAACATCTGCAATATAATACCCACTTCGAAGAGTTCCCAACATTAATACAAACCAAATTGGTAGGTTTCCCAAGACTGGCATTTGTGAGATGTTCATTCACAATGAACCATGCAGAAATGAATTATTGGGACCTCCTCCTGTTCCTCTTGGAAATACATTTTTGGTTTATTCGGGGGAGACAGCATTTCTAAATCCATACAAAATTGCGGGTCATTCGAAATAAATGAATCAACAAAAATGTCGGACCTGTATTTAATTGTCATGATGAATCTTCGATTGAATTCTTTTCCGAATGTACAGAAAAAATATCTGAATTCAAATTTATGATTTGATTAATTGAATAAATCGATTTTTTTTTCTTTCGTATTTCAGTTTATTGACGTGAGTCATTATCACAATTTTTACGACTTTCCCTATTTTTCAGACATTCTCAACATCCATGACCTAGCCGGGATTCGAACCCCTTCGTTAAACCTTTAAAGACCACAAAAGTGCCAAGCACTTGTCTGGAGGCCGTTCATTCCATCTAACAAGAGATTGCAGAATTATTCTTGACTAGGCAGAAATCAATTAACATTGTTCGAATTGAAGAAATCAAATTTAATTTCATGATTTGGAAGATGATGAATTCCGAATGTTGTCGTGAAATCTATGAAGAAAGTAACACGTGTAATCCGAAAAATGAAAAAAAGGATGCTTTTCACTGCAGTAATATCAATATTTTCGTGATTTATACGGATATTCAGAAGAGAAGCGACTACGACTATGAAACAGGATTTGTGATAAGGAAGTGGTAACGCAAATTGCCTAACACTTTTGTGGAGCAAGAATTATCGTGAAAATAGACATGAAGAAAACATCGAGATATAGAAGACACCTTCTGTGTAATATAAAGTAGTTTACACACGGACGAACTTACAAGTACGCCTTCAAGAAAGTAGGGCCATTATTGTCACTAATTTATCAATAATCCATGACATTTCTATTTTATAAATAATCACAATTGAAGGGTCGAAAATAAAAAAATTACGAAAAGCGCTGCCGTGGAGTCTGGAGCTTTTGAGCGCTCGTACATCCACCTTGTAGGTAGATTCGCATTCTCCAGTTTTAGAAATCAATTGGAGGAATTTTCGACAGCTGTCAAAAAAATTCTCTAGTTTGAATACATTATTCCTCAGCTAGGTGCAAAATTTCATTCCAAGTAGTTTCGAAACTATAAAAAAAAAAATATTTTGAACGGCCATATTTACGGAACCCCTAGTCTAACTTTGCTCATTGATGAACGTGACTGCGATATTCGCGATCCAAACCCACCCTGAAAATTTCGAGTTCCTAGGCCTTTCCGTTCAAAAGTTACAATTTTCTATGGTTCTGGTCATGCGATCTGGACAAAATATTGCTTTAATATATCATTCTCGATTAAAATACAAAATTTCATCTCGATCGAATCCGTAGTTTCGAAATTATCGAGAAAACCAAATTTCAAACGACCGTATTCACGAAACCCCTAGTATAATTCTGCTCATTTATGAACGTGAACGCGACATTTCAGATCCACACCTACCCTGAAAATTTCAAGGCCCTAGGCCCTTCCGTTCGAAAGTTATGATTTTCTATGTTTCTGGTCATGTGATCTGGAAAAATGTAGCTTGAATATATCATTCTCCATTAGTATACAAAATTTCGTCATTATCGAATTTTTTGTAGTTTTGAAATTATCAAGAAAACTAAATTTCAAACGACCATATTAACGGAACCCCTAGTATACTTTTGCTCATAGATGAACGTGATCACAACATTCGAGATCCACACCTGTCCTGGAAATTTCAAGTCCCTATGCGTTTCCGTTCAAAAGTTACAATTTTCTATGGTTTCTATGGTTCTGGTCATGCGATCTGGACAAAATTTCACATGTAGCTTGAACACCTCATTCTCCATTCGAGTGCATTTCATCTCGATCAAATCTGTAGTTTTCAAGTAATCTGGGGAACAAAACTTTGAACGGCCATATTTACGGAAATTTTCCAAAATCCAAAATCCACCGAAGGGTTCCGTGGATATAACCATCTGCATTCTCAATAATTCGAAAAATACCGATCCGATCAGATTGAACCTTTGTATTCAGTTCAGAATATTGAGTTTTTCTGATATATTCAATATAATTCAGTGATCTCATCTTTTGAAGTTCATGAAAACAAAATGACATTATTTGTTATACTGACAATGGGCACTGAAGGCCAATTGGGTACACAGAAACAAGGGCACAAAAGCTTCTGACTTTGCGTCAGTGCTTTTCAAATGATTTTATTATGTTACATCTTCAAAGTCGTTTAGAAAACCACTGAAATGATGAAAATGATTCAAATCGTACCAAAACATCAACTTGTTTTTTTATGAATGGATAAAAACTATACTTGGAAACTATTTCCTTATTTTTGAGCGCTCGTACTACTTACACGAGAGCTATATCATTTCGTCACGATGTCTGTATTTTTCGAATTTTGAGCCGAAAATGGTCTCAAACGACTATGTTCGACTCACTGATGACGAATCCGTCGGAAAATTCGAGTCTGTCCGTCCGTCCGGCCGTCCGTATACACGATAACTATCGAACGGAATGTCCTAGGAACTTGAAATTTCCAGGGTAGGTTCGAATCTCGAATGCCGCGGTTGAGTAAGTTATTGGGCAAAATTCGCCGAGGGGTCCCGTAAATATGGCCGCTCGAAATTTTGTTTTTCTGATTACTTTGAAACTTCAGATTCGATCGAAATAAAATTTAGCACTCTAATGGAAAATGAGGTGTTCAAGCTACATGCAAAATTTTGTTCAGCTCGCATCACCAGAACCATAGAAACCATAGAAAATTGTAACTTTTGAACGGAAAGGCCTAGAGACTTGAAATTTTCAGGATAGGTGTGGATCTCGATTGTCGTGATCACTTTCATCTATGAGCGAAATTATACTAGGGGTTCCGTAAGTATGGTCGTTTGAAATTTAGTTTTTTCGATAATTTCCAAACTGCGGATTCGATCGTGACGAAATTCTGTATACTAATGGAGAATGATATATTCGAGCTACATTTCTCCAGATCGCATGACCAGGACCATAGAAACCATAGAAGATCATAACTTTCGAACGGAAAGGCCTAGGGACTTGAAATTTTCAGGATAGGTGTGGATCTTGAATGTCGTGATCACGTTCATCTATGAGCAGAATTATACAAGGGGTTCCGTAAATACAGCTGAAGAATAATGTATTCAAACTACGTGCGAAATTTTGTCCAGATCGCATCACCAAGTCCATAGATACCGTAGAAAATTCTAGCGAATTATCGATAGAAAATTGGTCAGCTGAAGCACTGACAAAGTCTGGAGTTTCGTCTAAGATTGAGAATTTTTTTGACAGCTGTCGAAAATTCCTTCAATTGATTTCTAAAACTGGAGATTGCGAATTTACCTACAAGGTGGATGTAGGAGCGCTCAAAAGCTCCTGACTTCACGGCAGTGCTTTTATAATTTTTTTTCATCGAGAAATCTACCCTTTTTCGAACAATATTATTGATACACTCTATATAAACAATCCCATTCTCCAATTATGGACTATCAATCGATATCGAGATGGAATATGAAAATGAATGCACTTATCAATGAAATCTGAGGCAAATATAAGAATCTTAATTCAATTTATTTTTCATTGCAGGTTAAGAAGGGGATACCTGTAGAATGACTTTCCATCAACGATAAAATTATTGGAAAAATTCAACTCAATTCATTAGCATGAGAGCATGAGATCTATCAAGTTATATCTCATATGGAATTTTAAATGGATCATTCAAGGTAGAGAGTGAACTGACGTGTATGGAATGCTTTAAGAGAAGTCTTGTTCGAGAGAACCCCAGAATATTCAACCTTATTGGTCGTAGAGTATTGCAAAATATTATGTATCGCTAATTTGACATTGAAATTTCTAATGTAAGTATGACATTGTACAGCTCAATGAAAGAGATGCGAATCTTCACCGGAAGTGAATTTTTCTGTTATTTTCAGATATACCCACAACTGAATGAAATTGATTCAGATAGCTTTCTGGAAGATAATTGCTGCTGATATTATTTGGGGGTGTCTTCAATTTAAGGGAGACCATAAAGTTCAAAACAGTTTTGGAACAATTGCAAAATAATCTTGAAGGATCGATCATTTCAGGTTCAAACGACATACAACCGATTTCCCTATTAGAAATCAATCACGAATTTAATGTGTTCCTTATCGACTCCAATAATCGTTGATATTCTTGTATGAGGAGTTTCACAGTTATTTACACAAGTATAAAAAAATGAATCATAAAATTCATTCGATGCGATATTTCCGCTTCAGTCCTAACTGTATGGAATTCTAAATAAGTTATACTTTCTTTCGATTCAAATAATATTCATACTCCGTTCAAGAGGTAAACATCGCGGATGTACAAGTCAAAAACCTGTTTTGAGATTTTCCATTGAGCAATCCAGTTGATTTGTCCAAAAAAAATTACGATTTACATGTATATGAAAATACCACGGTTACTGTGAGCATGACATATAACCGAAGCCGGTATAGTGGATGAATAATGGCATACCAAGAACGTATAAAAAAATCATACAAACTATTTGTTAATGAAGTAAATAAGCTTTTTTTACTCACGAAGAAAATTTCGGTTGATGATGAGCCAGTTTGCACTAATATTCCCAATTAAACAGGTGACAGTAAACCAGCAATAGGTCGTGATTGTGTTAAAAGTGAGTTGATACTGAACGGACTATCCACTGAAATAGCTAAAGGTAAATGAATCGATGTCGGTGTAGGTACTCTGTATATAATGTTTACGACGTTAAGATACTTCAAATAGTACCTGGACCTAAATTGTCTGAAATTGTGAAAACCGAAATCGTCTTTCTCTTTCTAAATAACAGTCTCAGTATATCATCTTTCACCAATTAGTCATTTGGTCAACTCAGCGTTGGGTCTCTTCATTCCCCCACTCCATGCTCAGATAGTTCGGTGTGCGAGCTTTATCTATCATTTCCATTATCATTGTACCAAATTTTGAAGGGCCAATTGGCGCCCTTCGAACAGGAAGGAACGATCGAGGAAGACAATGCGAATTCTTTTTGTACTAATTTACTTGATCAATTTTTTCAAAGATGAAGAAATATTCTTGGAACACTTGACCACCTCATTCATTTTGGTTCACACATTGAATAATTATAATAAGAATTATAAATTATATTGGAGAATGATTTTTTAGAAGGGCCATTCGCCATTCGCTTTTTTGGTGAAAACTCATGTATTTGTCCTAGTTGGGTCAATTCAAATTGGATCGTTCGAAATTTTCAATTTTCAATTTATTTCAGCATACTACATTGACGAAACCTATGGGAAAACGGACACATATACAAGTTCATTATTCACAATAATAAACCTTCGGCATTGTTCGTGGAAAATTTCCGCAGTGTTCGGTTCACCACCCAAAATGTAAACTGTGGAAATTGAATGAAAAATCCGTCTGTCCCCCATCCTCTGTATAAAGCTTTTCTCAGAAACAACCAGAGCTTATTATACGTTTGTCGGTAAATTTTTACTTTAACGCCCACTCGTTTTTTTCAATATTTAAATATTTTTCATTGAAGATGAGCATTCTAGAATGATTCTTGATGGTTTTCAATTATGGCATGCAGATTTCTTGAACGGGACAGGGGGTGAACTGGGATGCTGGATAGGTAAGAAAGAAATTTTGGAAAAATAGTGATTTCAAAGTACGTTTTCTCGAGGAAATGTTGAAAACATAATCATCGTCATTTTCAAAAACTGTTGAAGAAATAAAAAAATATTTTGTTTTAATTAAGAAAAAAAAGTAAAAATCTACATAAGAAAAAATTAAAAAAGCACTCCCGTGAAGTCAGGAGCTTTTGAGCGCTCGTACATCCACCTTGTGGGTAGATTCGCATTTTCCAGTTTTAGAAATCAATTGAAGAAATTTTCGACTGCTGCCAAAAAAATTCTGAAACTTAGGCGAAACTCCAGACTTCATGTCAGTGCTTCAGCTGACCAATTTTGTTTTCGATAATCCACTAGAATTTTTACGGTATCTATGGTCTTGGTGATGCGATCTGGACAAAATGCAAATACATTATTCCTCAGCTATGTGCAAAATTTCATTCCAATCCAATCAGTAGTTTCGAAACTATCAGAAGAAAAATATTTTGAAGGGCCATATTTATGGAACCCCTAGTATAATTTTGCTCATTGATGAACGTGACCGCGATCCAAACCCACCCAGAAAATTTCAAGTTCCTAGGCCTTTCCGTTCAAAAGTTACAATTTTCTATGGTTTCTATAGTTCTGGTCATGCGATCTGGACAAAATATTGCTTTAATATATCATTCTCGATTGAAATACAAAATTTCATCCCGATCGAATCCGTAGTTTCGAAATGATCGAGAAATCAAAATTTCGAACGACCGTTTTTACGCTCTGGTTTCTATGGTTCTGGTCATGTGATCTGGAGAAATGTAGCTTGAATATATCATTCTCCATAAGTATACAGAATTTCGGCACGATCGAATCTGTAGTTTTGAAATTATGAAGAAAATTAAATTTCAAACGACCATATTTACGGAACCCCTAGTATAATTTTGCTCATAGATGAACGCGATCACGAAATTCGAGATCCACACCTATTCTGAAAATTTCAAGTCCCTAGGCGTTTCCGTTCAAAAGTTACAATTTTCTATGGGTTCTATGGTTCTGGTCATGCGATCTGGACAAAATTTCACATGTAGCTTGAACACCTCATTCTCCATTCGAGTATAAAATTTCATCTCGATCAAATCTGTTGTTTTCAAGTAATCAGGGAAACAAAACTCTGAACGGCCATATTTACGGAACCCCTGGTGGAATTTGGCCCATTAACGAACATAACCGAGGCATTCGGGAACTGAACACACACTGAAAATTTCAAGTCTCTAGGTTGTTCCTTTCGAGAGTTATCGTGCTTACGGCCGGACGGACAGAATCGAATTTTCCGACGGATTCGTCATCAGTGAGTCGAACATAGTCGATTGAGACCATTTTCGGCTCTAAATTCGAAAAATACAGACATCGTGACGAAATGATATAGCCCTCGTGTAAGTAGTACGAGCGCTCAAAAAAGATTGCTATCAAGGAAAACCATAACGAATCATTGAATTTTTTCTTTTTTGAAAAAATTTATTTAATTATCAAACTAACCTAACTTCACACCTTTAATGATCAGACTGAACGCAAAAATAAAATGAAAAATTCAAAAATAAATAAATAAAAATACCTAGAAGCCGAGACTGGACGAACATAGATGGCGACATATGTTCCAATTGTTATCGCCGGAATAATAATGAAATTTAATTTAAAAATCTGGAAAATTAAATATGCATAAAGAAGAAGATAAATTTACCATAAGCCAAGGGGCGCTCAGGCAGGTACAGAGAAGCAAGGCGTCATACGTCTGAAAATAAGTAGGGTGTTGCTAGCCAGAGATGCGTCTGATCACAAAATGTTCCACGAAAGACACAACCTGAAGTATCACGCCGGACACGTCCCCTCTTAGGTACAACAACCACTTTCCGACACATAAACAGATTCTTCACGAAATAATTCAAAATTGAGGAAATTGAAATTTTTGAAATGAAACAACTTTGAAATCTTTGATTACTACGGTCCAAAAAAATTCATTCACTGGGATCTATGA
Organism: Aphidecta obliterata; assembly: GCA_963966015.1. Classification (NCBI taxonomy): domain Eukaryota; kingdom Metazoa; phylum Arthropoda; class Insecta; order Coleoptera; family Coccinellidae; genus Aphidecta; species Aphidecta obliterata. Next base: position 8,768,546 of record OZ014436.1, read on the forward strand.
AACCAAGCTAGCCTTCTTTTCAAGTATGTTATCAGCGATGCCCAAAACGCCGCGGAAAAAGTCTATAATTTCCTTTCGGAAAACGACAACATTCAATGGTTTCCGTCTTTTTTCGGCCATTTCTAAACGTTATTTTCATATATTTGGGGGCCGAAATTGGAACGCGCCTGATATCGTTAGAAAGCTTGTTTCTTCCCCAAAAAAACGACAGCATTTAAGGGTTTTCGTCTTTCTTCAAACTTTTCCGAACGTCAGGGCCGTATCTAGGGCGTGGCAAGGGTGGCACTTGCCACGGGCGCAAGGTCCGAAGGGGCGCCAAAAAATATCAAAAATAAAAAAATAGAAGCGCCAAGCAAAAAAAATTAATTCGAAAGATGACAACACGGTTACGTAAGTAAGTAATTCGATCACAACATTTCGAAACATTGATATTCAAAGTACAGAAAGAGAATGCAATAAGGTCAGAAAAACGAGAAATATGGTCCAATTGTTATAACAAATTTTCAAAGATGACGCACTCTGATCATAAATATTACAATCGGTAATATCGTCATGCGATTCCAAGCACAGCCCTTTTATGAGTTGTTTACACTACATCCCTTATCGCATCCAGCTTGTTTTGAAGGGCGGCTTCTTTGATGATGATGGTTCATGATGATTTGTTTAGATTTTTGGGCCACATCTGTGGTATTTCAAAAACGATTCGTTTTGCTAAAAATTCACCAACCAGAGTTTTGAGCTCAAGAAGTGGGAGAAAAATTGGTGATTCTTATTCTTATCTACATAAAGATCGATTTCTTTCAATTGTGAAGAGAAGAGCAAAAAATTTAAATTTAAATGTTCGTTTAGTGTGTATCCAGGTTTGAAGTATTATAAGTTTTGAGTTTTTTTTTTATATTCTGACTCTTTTATGCCATTGTGCTTTTGGATTCGAGCATAATAAATTGTGCTATTGAAGGTGAGTTGTACCAAGTATTTGTTATTTTTTATGACATCATTCTGGCATCGTATATATTCAATTATTCGTATTTTAACATAATAATATTGTTCCTTTCAATTCAAGAAGAAATATGTTTGGTTCATTGCGGAAAATATGGATTTTCAAATTTGAGTTCTCACTTCTCAGAGCGTCTTTTTTTTAATGAAATCTAATAAAACTCAAATTTTAGTGTTACTTTTCAAAGTTTTCATTGAATCTTCAATCTCATCTGGCAAAGATTATCCTAGTGATTTTTTTATACTCGACGTATGGACTTCTTGAACATTGTAACATCAGGCCCTGTACGAAACTATTAGTACGTGTTTCAAAGGGTTAAAAAATAGTATTTGTATGCTAAGTTTGCGGTTTTTTTTTGCAGAGATTGTGATTATCGATTATTGTTTTCTAGTCAACTTACCAAAAAATTTTTATTTTACGTTTGTAGTATGTTTTTTCAATTTTTAAGTTGATTAATTTATATTTTTTAAGATAAATGTTCGTATTTATTACATAAATATGAATATTTTATTTTGTTTTTTCAGAGTTTGCTTTATTTTTATACATTTCATTTAAAATGTGTATTTTGATGTTTTTAATGAAAAAATGTGTATTATTCTGAAACTCTTACGGAAATATATGACTAGCATCATGAAAAAAAAATACTATTAGAAAATATGATGGATGAGAAAAAATCTACCCAAATGGGGGGGCGCTGCCGAACGTTATTTTCATATATTTCGAGGTCGAAAAGCCTGTATCTCCATTCGCTCAGTCGCGAATAAAAACCGAACGTTTCCGTCGAAATTTTGTAGATACTAAAAGCAGGAACTGCACTGCACCGAGTAGATTAGTACTCACAGCTAGTTTACTAGCAACTATGTTTACACACGGCTAGTTTACTAGCTTACAATCCAAAACGCAGATTGTTTACAATCTGCTAGTTGGCTAGTGAGCATGATTACACTTGGCGAGTTCACTAGCAACTTCTGAACTGTCCAAAAGCCGGTTTCTCCCAAAAAAAAACGCAGGGGCGCTTTGCGCTTTGCTTTGTTTTTTCAACACTGTCGTACCTTAGATTCACCATAACATTAATTTATTTTCAAAATTGTTTCAACACTGTCCTAACTTAATCTAACCTAACTTAAAAATTAATTCATTTCAAGAATTTTTCCAACTCTTTCCAAAATCAACCTAACCTTAATTCTTTTCAAGAATTAATTCAACAATGCTCAAACCTCTTAAAATGATCAGGAATCTCCCCACATAATTCCATAAGGTATTTCCATTAAGTGAAACTAATCGACTCTGTCCCGAAAGTTACAAGAAATAGAGTTCGCAGTTATCTCTACTTATCTGATAATCAAAGCTGAAAATGTTCAAAATGAGAAATAATAAGGCTGAAGGACTTAAGGTCAATGGCCAATAAAGAACTGTTATTAAGAGATGATGACCACTGAATTGTATCCATAATGAATTCCAAAAAATCTGAAAAATCGAAAAGCATGGCAAAATTGTACGTCTTCATAAGAAAGAAACGCCCGTAGTATTCCGGGAATTTTATACGTTGAATATCAGGCAAGTATCAGGAAAAATTTAGCTGAAAAATCAATTTTCATTTTCGATTTTCTCGGGAAATATTGAATTGTCAGAGCTCTAATTAAAAGTGTGGCATGAAAACATCATTACGAATCACTATGCAAAATATTTTCAAAATTGGTGAGGGGGAGCTTAAGTGAAAATCAACCCGTTTGTCTTCACAAAAATCAGTTGCTATCCGGTCTTGATCCTCCTAATTCGAGAATCCGATCCCGAAAATTCGATTAATGCTATAAAATTATTCCACCTAAAACGATTAAATTCAAAACGTGTATTGGTGTGATGTTACTGAATCGAACAATTCTTCCCGCAAAGCTCCATAATTTATTATCCGCGAGTTATGAAATTCTACACTGCAATAATTACCGATTTTTTTTAATTTCGGATAATTGGTTACACTCATATGGAGGCAACGTCGTGATGTGAACAAAATAAACCGTTCGGTGCAATTTCGAGCGTTTCATTTATTATCAATTATGATGATTATTTTGCACGTGCGAGGAACTATAGTAGAATTTCGTGAGTTTGATATTATGTTTTTTATGCACGATCACTGAATTTATCATCTATGGAAAGCATGAGGTAGGCTCTTATGTCTTATGGGATATGCGGGGAAATTACTTCGAATTGTATTTGAAAAGCACTGACAGAAGCTTTTTTCGTTGTATCTAACCGGCTTTCAGCGTTCATTTTCAGTCTGACGAATACTATTATTTTATTTTCATAAACTTCGGAAAATGGAATCGCCGAGTTATCATATTATTATTATATTAAAAGAAAAATATTCAGTTGGCTCTATCTATGGAACCCTTCGGCGGATTTTGAAAAATTTAGAAAATCACAGACATCTGGGCGAAAGGATAATGATCTTGTTCGTGAAAACAAGTGCGCAGAAAAGCTGCAAATTTTACACAAAAATTCATTATTCGCACATCTTTACGATTAATCTAACTAGATATCAATCACTACCCCAATTCATTCAAAACAAATTGTTTTAAAAAATGTTCTTTGCGTCTCGGAGTTACAAACCTGCCTCACTAAAGCAATATTACATTCCAGATCACACTTCGACGTTGAAGCGAACATATTATTGACCGATTATTTCAGTTGTCCATTCTGCACTGATAGGTATTCAAATTTCATAACGCACGAACAGTCCGGAATAGAGCATTAGAGTGAAAAATATTCGATGGTGTAACGTACCAATATAAATATTGAACTCGAAATTATTTTTTCAGAATTTGATTCCTCTTTTTCTGACTTTCTGACCTATGGGTCGGATTTCTGAGCTACGAGGATCATTGTCGAATCATGACATTCACATTCAGGTTTCGGCATTGATTTTCAAGCTCGAGAATCCAGTCCATAAATTTTGAAGAAGAAATTTAAGTTAAATAAATTTAGTAAAAACCAGCTGTTCTTAGGATAGTGAAGACGATCCGAATAATCAGGGCGAAACGTTGGGGAACGATTGAGCGTTTCTAGCACTAATCCAAACTCAGAACTCATACAGGGTGAGATTCGCTTATCTTGGTAACCCAAATTTCCTCGAAAATGACCGAATATTTTTTTATTTCGTGAACGGCGTTTTGTTAAATTCAATGTTGACTTGAGATGCGCGTGAGTGTCTGCGAAAAATATAAAGACGCTAGGCGTCGCAGCACCGTCGAAGTTTTTTCCCCAATTTTCAAATGGTCAAAATTATTAGAATCAGTTTTGTATACCACATTCTTCTGGGTGCCCCACAGAAAGTAATCCATCGGCGTTAGGTCTGGCGATCTTTGGCGATATCTGATGGGTCCATTTATTTTCGAATTCTCGATCTAAATATCTATGAAGCCCCATCTTGATGTAGTCAAACAACAAGAAACGAATGTGCCGATGTAAACCCTAATATTCTGGCAAAAGTAACTCATAATGGAATAAGGAAAAGATATAATTCATGTATGGATCATAATGGTCAGGGCCGTATCTAGGTACTATTGCGCCAGTGGCAATATATTAGACAGCGCCCCCCCATTTGCGTAGATTATTTTTCATCCATCATATTTTCTTTGAGTATTTTTTTTTCATGATGCTAGTCATATATTTCCGTAAAAGATTCAAAATAATACACATTTTTATGAAATTTTTTTTTTTTAAAACATTGAAATACACATTTTAAATGAAATGCATAAAAATAAAACAAATTCTGAAAAAAACAAAATGAAATATTCATATTTATGTGATAAATACGAACATTTATCTTAAAAAATATAAATTCTTCAACTTGAAATTTAAAAATACATACTGCAAACGTAAAATAAAAATTTGTTGGTGAGTTGACTAGAAAACAATAATCGATTATCACAATCTCTGCAAAAAAAAACCGCAAACTCAGCATACAAATACTATTTTATAACCCTTTGAAACACGTACTAATAGTTTCGTACAGGGCCCGATGTTACAATCTTCAAGAAGTCCATACGTTAAGTATAGAAAAATCACTAGAAAAATCTTTGCCAGATGAGATTGAAGATTCAATGAAAACTATGGAAAGTAACAATAAAATTTGAGTTTTATTAGATTTCAAAAAAAGACGCTTTGAGAAGTGAGAACTCAAGTTTGAAAATCCATATTTTCCGCAATGAACCAAACATATTTCTTCTTGAATTGAAAGGAACAAAATATTATTATGTTAAAATACGAATAATTGAATATATCCGATGCCAGAATAATGTCATAAAAAATATCAAATACTTAGTACAACTCACCTTCAATAGCACAATTTATTATGCTCGAATCCAAAAACACAATGGCACAAAAAAGTCAGAATATAGAAAAAACTCAAAACTTATAACACATCACATCTGGATACACACTAAACGAACATTGAAATTAAAATTGTTTGCTCTTCCCATCACAATTTAAAGAAATCAATATTTATGTAGAATAGAATAAGATTCCCCAATTTTTCTCCCACTTCTCCAGCTCAAAACTCTGATTTGTGAATTTTTGGCAATACAAATCGTTTTTAAAATACCACAGATGTGGCCTAAATATCTAAACAAATCGATCATTATGAACCATCATCATCAAAGAAGCCGCCCTTCAAAACAAGCTGGATGCCATAAGGGATGTAGTGTAAACAACTCATAAAAGGACTGTGCTTGGAATCGCATGACGATATTGCCGATTGTAATATTTATGATCAGAGCTCGGCATCTTTGAAAATTTTTTATGACAATTCGACCATATTTCTCGTATTTCTGACCTAATTGCATTCTCATTCTGTTTTTTGAATGTCAATGTTTCGAAATGTTGTGATCGAATTACTTACTTACGTAACAATGTTGTCATCTCTCGAATTAATTTTTTTTGCTTGGCGCTTCTATTTTTTTATTTTCGATATTTTTTGGCGCCCCTTCGGACCTTGCGCCTGTGGCAAGTGCCACCCTTGCCACGCCCTAGATACGGCCCTGATAATGGTGGGCATATAGAACATATGATTTGAAATTTTTCGTTCGTTATTGAAAAAAAATGTTTATTGTTATTGAAATATATTATTTATTGAACGACAACAAAGCCTTCTTGAATTTAAGAAACAAAATCATATCTATTTCTCCAAATCAAGGCTGTCTCAATAAAGAAAAAAATTGAAAAGCACTGCCGTGAAGTCAGGAGCTTTTGAGCGCTCGTACATCCACCTTGTAGGTAGATTCGCATTTTCCAGTTTTAGAAATCAATTGAAGGAATTTTCGACAGCTGTCAAAAAAATTCTCAAACTTAGGCGAAACTCCAGACTTCATGTCAGTGCTTGAGGTGACCAATTTTTTTTCGATAATTCGCTAAAATTTTCTACGGTATCTATGGTCTTGGTGGTGCGATCTGGACAAAATTTGGCACGTAGTTTGAATACATTATTCTTCAGCTGGCTGTGAAATTTCATTCAAATCCGATAAGTTGTTTCAGAATTTTCACGAAGAAAATATCTTGAACGGCTATATTTACGGAACCCCTAGTCTAATTGTACTCATTGATAAACGTGACCGCGACATTTGCGATCCAAACCCACCCTGAAAATTTCAAGTTCCTAGGCCTTTCCCTTCGGAAGTTATAATTTTCTATGGTTTCTATTTGTAGGTACATTCGTATCGGTTGAATACATATTACGGTACATGACTCGTAATCATTATTAGTCCAAGTCAATCGACTACGTCAAGTCCTGGTGCGAGTGCTAATCTCTCAGGGGAATAACGCTCTGGCAAAAATATTGTTTCCAGACCACAAGTGATAAATCTCATGTGACGAATTCCATAGATATTACATAGATCTTACATAATACTAAATTGAACATAAATTACTTTAATTGATCTTTTTGAAGAGGTACATTTAAAATCATAAAGAGTAGATGAGAAGGCAACTATGGATGATAAATAATAATGGGTTTCTGTTTGATGCATGACTCGCATGAATCCTGAAATTGCACTTTTGGTTTAAATTAGTGGTTCAAATGCAGTTTTCTCAAGAAAACTACAGGAAAGCAAGATCGTCGAAGCTAGGTTACCCATCAATGTATTGAGCCGATTCTGCAGTGAATTCTTCTTGAATATTCTCCATAATAATTATTGTTAATAGGAACTCTTGAACTATTCTTCATCTAATGTGCAAAATTTCATGTCAACCCAATCAATATTTTCGGAATTATCAGGGAAAAAATATTTTGAACGGCCATATTTACGGAACCCCTCGTCTAATTTTGCTGGACGTGACCCCGCCATTCGAAATCCACACATACCCTGAAAATTTTAAGTCTCTCGGTCTTTTCGTTCGAAAGATATAATTTTCTATGGTTCTGGTCATGTAGTTTCGAAGCAATGAGGAGAACAGAATTTCGAACGGCTATATTTACAGAACCCCTGGTCGAATTCTGCCCAATAACGAACTTAACCGCGGCATTCGAGATTCGAACCTACCTTGAAAAAAATTTCATGTTTCTAGGTCGTTCCGTTCGAAGTAGTCGAACCTTGAACCTTTGAGACAATTTTCGACCCAAAATTCGAAAAATAGAGACATCGTGAAATAATATAGCCCTCGTGTAGGTAGAACGAGCGCTCAAAAACCAAAATAAGACCCGACCCAATTTTTAGATTCGAAATTTTTTTTTCGGAATAGTAGTTTGTTGGTTTTATTTTCGAGCATATTCATCTTACTCAAATCAAAAAATGTAGCTCAGTTTCCCCCCAATTTGAAGTTTTATTGAATCCACTCAAAACAACACGACTTGAAATTGACAACATGACTCATATAACCGATATAATAAAATTCAGAGGATAATAATTCACTGCTCATGCTGAATAATTGATAGTTACTCTTGAAAATTCCATGATTACACAAATAAATGAATCAAAGTTCTCTATTGATGCCAAAATATTCTAGAATTCTAGAAAAAAAAATATTATTGAACTGAACTGAACAATAGTCTCGCTTTATTTTTCCTAATTATGAATCGAGTGTGTTCTCTACTTGAACATTGAGAACGAAAATCTTGAAGAATTGAGATCAGCGAGAATAATTCAACACTGCTGGAAAAGGCTTTTAGCATAAAATAAATCGGTAAAAACAAGCAAATGGAATGAATCAAGAGAAATTCCCTCTTCAAACACTGAGATCACATATGTAGGTAAAAATAATGATACAATGATGCTAAATTTACCACTTCAAAAAAAAACTTCACAATCACATTCATAAAATACAGGAATCTCCTATATTTTCAGTTCCCATATAAGTAACGAATACTGAAGGGTCACCACAAATGAATAAAAATGATTCTAAAAATCGTGACATAAGTTAGCCGATACGGATTTTTCACCACAATTGGTATAAATATTATGTGCATTTTCAATTGTACCATACGGAATATATCCAACTTATACAATAACTTAAGTGGGAAAAATCAATAGATTCTATATAGCTTCATCGTAAAATGAAAACTACCTATAAAAATTCAACTCAAAAAAAATTCGACTTCGGGTACTGACGTGAACTCGGGAGCTTTCGCGCGCTCTTATCTGTTTACCAAAACGGCCTTCAGTATTCAATGAAGTAGTTCAAAAGATGGAATCACTGAATTATTTCGAATATACAGGGTCTTCCTCAATTGGAGGTACAAATGAAGAGGAGTGATTCAAATAAAAAAAAGTCCCATAAACATGGAATCGCAAACGTTTCGTTTTCAGAATACAGTTGGATTTTATTCAAGTTTTTTCTCATAGTATCTACACTTCACAAGATATTCAACTGAAATTTGACATAGATATAACAATTGAGAGTAAACACCATGTGAAATGCCAATTTCGATAGCAAATCTACAAGGTGATATTTTTTCTGAAACACTGTCCCCTGTTTTCCTCCAGAACTTTTTTTTTTGTGAGCCACTGTTAATTTAAAAAAAATTACGAAAAGCACTGCCGTGAATTTTCTACGGTATCTATGGTCTTGGTGATGCGATCTGGACAAAATTTTGCACGTAGTTTGAATACATTATTCCTCAGCTAGGTGCAAAATTTCATTTCAATCCGTTCAGTAGTTTAGAAACTATCAGGAAAAAAATAATTTGAACGGCCATATTTACGGAACCTCTAGTATAATTCTGCTCATTGATACACGTGAACGCGACAATAAGTTCCTAGGCCTTTCCGTTCAAAAGTTACAATTTTCTATGGTTCTGGTCATGCGATCTAGACCGAATATAGCTTTAATATATCATTCTCGATTAAAATACAAAATTTCATCTCGATCGAATCCGTAGTTTCGAAATTATCGAGAAAACAAAATTTCAAACGACCGTATTTACGGAACCCCAAGTATAATTTTGCTCATTGTTGGACGTGAACGCGACATTTCAGATCCACACCTATCCTGAAAATTTCAAGTCCCTAGGCCTTTCCGTTCGAAAGTTATGATTTTCTATGGTTTCTATGGTTCTGGTCAAGCGATATGGACAAAAGGTGGCTCGAATATATCATTCTCCATTTAAATACAAAATTTCGTGACGATCGAATCTGTAGTTTTGAAATCATCAAGAAAACTAAATTTCAAACGAACATATTTTCGGAACCCCTAGTATAATTCTGCTCATAGATGAACGTCATCACGACATTCCAGAACCTCACCTATGCTGCAAATTTCAAGCCCCTAGGCGTTTTCGTTCAAAAGTTACAATTTTCTATGGTTTCTATGGTTCTGGTCATGCGATCTGGACAAAATTTCACATGTAGCTTGAACACCTCATACTCCATTTGAGTGCAAAGTTTCATCTCGATCGAATCTGTAGTTTCGAAGTAATCAGGAGAACAAAATTTTGAACGGCCCTATTTACGGAACCCCTGATGGAATTCTGCCCATTAACAAACTTAACCGAGGCATTTGGGATCTGAACCTACACTGAAAATTTCAAGTCTCTAGGTTGATCCGTTCGAGAGTTATCGTGCTTACGGACGGCCGGACGGACAGACTCGAATTTTCCGACGGATTCGTCATCAGTGAGTCGATTATAGTCGATTGAGACCATTTTCGGCTCAAAATTCGAAAAATACAGACATCGTGACGAAATGATATAGCCCTCGTGTAAGTAGTACGAGCGCTCAAAAAATATGAGAAGTAGCTTTGTTGCTATACTAAACTTTATGGTCTCCTGTAGTTTCGTCGTAGCTGCTACCGATTTCGAGAAGAAAATTTTGAACGATTCTCTCGTAATCCTCCGACATTTCCAAATTGTCATAAAAATTCACCCTGTATATTTGCTAAAGAAATTGGCTTGTCACATGGTGTAAACTCTCAATTGAAATATCTATGCCAAATTTCAGTTGAATTTCTTGTGAATTGAAGATACTATGAGAAAAAAAATTTCAACACCCTGTATCTCGAAAACGAAGCGTTTGCGATCCCATGTTTGTGGGACATTTTTTTTCTTGAAATAACTCAAGGAATCTTCCCTCTTCGTTTTTATCTCCAATTCAGGAACACCCTTGATAAATAAACATTCCTATTTACCAATACGGACTTTTGTGTTCATTGTCGGTATGACAAATACTGTTATTTTATTTTTACCAACTACAAAAGATGGAATCACCGAATTATATCGAACATATTAGTATTACTCATTTTCCGTCAGAAGTGGAATAGCTAGAAAGCTGAATTTCCACATGACTGTCTCATATGTGAATACAAAATTTCAGTCGGATAAGGCGAGTAGTTTCTGAGATACAGTTTTTGCATTTTTTAGTGATACGATCCCCACGAAATTTGACATGAGACTTATCGCACAACTCACAACAAATTTTCATTTGAACCAGATCAGTATTGCTCGAATTATTGAGAAAAAAATCTGATGATAATATCTTCGAACTCGACCAGCGCTTTCAGACCTCAAACGTACCCCTATAATTTCGAAGCTTAAGGGCCCCTTTTTTCGAAAGTTATCGTGTTTAAGGCCGGATGGACGAACAGATTTGAATTTGACCACGAGTTCGTCATCTATTAGTCCTAACCTAACCTAATGCCTTGAGAACATTCTCTGCTCAAAATTAGTGAAATGCAGACATTCCTTGTCATGCCCATGGTTGAACTTGATTATAAAGATATACGAATTTACAATACAATTATCAATTCAGTAAGTATAATTCTAATGAATTGGGGCTAATTGTTCGTATAATTTTCCGAATTCGTTCCGACTATACGATTCAGTTTCAATTTCTTATTCACTGAATACTTCCCTATTTATGTGCAATGCTCACGAAATGAGGTAATTATTTTCTGGTACATATAGCAATTTTCGAAGAATCCCCATTGTTAGAATATTCGAATTAAATCATCGGGAAGTGACGCGTGCACGTACCACGTCAATTTTCGTTAATAATAATCTTGATCTTCAGGAATGCTTCCTCCATTTCGAACATGTACGTACTTTGGCAGTGATATTGACCTCAGGCGTATTTTCCTCTATCCTTTTCAAGTCATCTCCTATTCACTGTCTGCCATAGGCGTATCCATATTGTGGCCTAGGGGGTCAAATCAGGGTTTATACAGTTATTGCTTATAGAGTTACACTTTGTAGAATTATGAGCTTGGCGCTATATGACATATGATAACTTTTAATTTTTCTTTGTGAGATTTGATTTCTTCATGTAAGACCACATAGTTAATTCCATTTCGTCGCTATTTCCCTGCTCTTCAGCTTTTCCGTTTTTCAGGCCACTCTCTATCTATGCCTCTTCTTCTTGTTGGCTTATTCAAATTAACGTATATCTGAATGATTCTTAGCGCTATATTTGATAAACATTAATGGTCGTTAAGAATCGAGTAATAACCCAGGAAGTGGTTCAATAGACACATCAACAGGATTTGGCGCGTTAATTAACCTTAGTACCCATAGATTATTACCCTTGATATGAACGTGACAACAAAGTTTGATATGTAATTTTGAATGCCAGATGCCTGGTTATCAAGTTTCTGTCTTCTTTTCTTCACTTGTAAAAACATTGCTTCTTCCAGCTTGGGCCAACAAATGCTGGACTGACTACATTTGAGCGATATACGAGTACATCCTGAAATGCAGTGTCTTGCAATCAGAAATTTACCTATCGTACTCAAATGTCTTTAGTTTTGAAACATAAAATTTATGCATGACCACCTGCAAGTCGAACACCTTGAACTACATTGCAGCTTCGTACAACTCCGTTTCTTCCTGAGAACCAGCATCTACTTGTAAAAAATTACGAAAAGCACTGCCGTGAAGTCAGGAGCTTTTGAGCGCTCGTACATCCACCTTGTAGGTAGATTCGCATTTACCAGTTTAAGAAATCAATAGAAGGAATTTTAGACAGCTGTCAAAAAAATTCTGAAACTTAGGCGAAACTCCAGACTTCATGCCAGTGCCAGCTGACCATTTTCTACGGTATCTATGGTCTTGGTGATGCGATCTGGACAAAATTTCGCAAGTAGTTTGAATACATCATTCCTCAGCTAGGTGCAGAATTTCATTCCAATCCAATCAGTAGTTTCGGAACTATTAGTAAAAAAATATTTTGAACGGCCATATTCACGGAAACCCTAGTCTAATTTTGCTCATTGATGAACGTGACCGCGATAGTCGCGATCCAAACCCACCCTGAGAGTTCCTAGGCCTTTCCGTTCAAAAGTTACAATTTTCTATGGTTTCTATGGTTCTGTTCATGCGATCTGGACAAAATATTGATTTAATATATCATTCTCGATTAAAATACAAAATTTCATCCCGATCGAATCTGTAGTTTCGAAATTATCGAGAAAACAGAATTTCAAACGAATGTATTTACGGAACCCATAGTATATTTCTGCTCATTGATAAACGTGAACGCGACATTCGAGATCCACACCTATCCTGAAAATTTCAAGTCCCTAGGCCTTTCCGTTCGAAAGTTATGATTTTCTATGGTTTCTATGGTTCTGGTCATGTGATTTGAAGAAATGTAGCTTGAATATATCATTCTCCATTAGTCGACAGAATTTCGTCACGATCGAATCTGTAGTTTTGAAATTATCAAGAAAACTAAATTTCAAACAACCATATTTACGGAACCCCTTGTATAATTTTGCTCATAGATGAACGTGATCGAGACATTCGAGATCCACACCTAGCCTGAAAATTTCAAGTCCCTAGGCGTTTCCGTTCAAAAGTCACAATTTTCTATGGTTTCATTGGTTTCCATGGTTCTGGTCATGCGATCTGACAAAAATTTCACATGTAGCTTGAAAACCGCATTCTCCATTTGAGTGCAAAGTTTCATCTCGATCGAATCTGTAGTTTCGAAGTAATCAGGAGAACAAAACTTTGAACGGCCATATTCATGGAACCCCTGGTGGAATTCTGCCCATTAACGAACTCAACCGAGGCATTTGGGATTTGAACCTACACTGAAAATTTCAAGTTGGTTGATGCGTTCAAGAGTTATCGTGCTTACGGACGGCCGGACAGACTCGAATTTTTCAACGGATTCGTCATCAGTGAGTCGAACATAGTCGATTGAGACCGTTTTCGGCTCAAAATTCGAAAAATACAGACATCGTGACGAAATGATATAGTTCTCGTGTAAGTAGTACGAGCGCTCAAAAAGAAACTGAACGTCTTGTTTGGACTTCATTCATTATTTTTTTTCGATCCGCCCGGTAAGGTTAATTTTGTATCCTCTCTTTCAATTTGTTTCAATATATCATCATCAAGCGTGACATTTTTTTTTCAATTACATAAGATGCGTCAGAATTTTGAAAGAGTGCCAGTGCTTCCTCTACACAATGTGCTTTTTGTTCCAACCAGCTTATCGTTGGTTAACGAGAAGTTCCGCATTGCAGAACTTCAAAAAATACTGGAAGTATGGTCCCTTCATCGGCAGCTTTCTTTCGTCATTTTTCAATCTCGAAGCTGCTCAACTTTGAAAGGTAGTTATAGGTTTCACCTCTGTTACGCTCATTTCAATATAAGAAGAGACTAATGTTTTTGCCTGTATCGGAATATTCTTCATCAGTGTTGAGGCATGTAAGTTTTTCTCAAGCACCATCAAACAAAATCTTTCTCAGATTTGCTTTCTCCTAAAATTACTAATTTCCATGATAAGAACTACAACAATATCCAACATTTTCGCATAAATCACAGGAGTAACAACTAGAAACAGAATTCCTCGTTATTGGAAGCCAACGCAAAGATTGCTTGAGTCACGAGACCATTGAGGATGGAAGCGTTCCCACCCTGGAGCCGTCTGAGCTACTAGAGTGCATGAGAAATGGGGAACTAGATGGCGAGCCTAGCATATACCTCGGTCAACTGGAGAAAAGCGGCCACAATAGATCTTCAGGTGGTAACGCGCTAGTAACCCCAAGACCCAAAGGCTTGCCTGCGTTTGCATCACTGGAGCTATGAGAACGTGCCGGTCATCACAGATCTCACTCCATTACATCTAGTGATCAACAGGGTAGCCCATGAGGCTATCCTTAGAATATCTAGGGAAGGTACAGGGAATGAGAGAATTAAAAGTCAAGGAGCCTGGTCCTCTCTGAACAAGTACATCTCATCAGCGAACCTGCCTAGTGATGTTATGATTAAAAAAGTAAGCATTGAGAAGAACTTCAACACTATGCTATGTAAAAAGGAAGAATGGGAAAAGGAATACACTACCCAAAACTTCAAAGTGAATATCATTAAATAGTATACAGATGGTTCTAAAACCACGATGGGGGCCGGCGCTGGAGTATACGGGGCAAGAACCAAGTGTACACTATCGTTAGGCTCCTACTCGAGTGCCTTTCAGGCAGAAATACTTGCAATCGAAAGATGCATAGATATAAACCTGGAAAGAAACTATCAACGGTGTGACATTGTGATCCACTCGGATAGTCAAGCTGCTATCAAAGCACTGAACTCCTATATCATCGATTCAAAGCTGATATGGGAGTGCCGGAGGAAACTTAATGAAGTAGGCAAGAAAAATAAGGTCTCTTTAGACTGGGTTCTTGGTCACTCAGGAATCAAAGGAAACGAAGAGGCCAATACACTTGCCAGAAAGGGAGCACAAACGCCACTTACTGGCCCAGAACCCTTCTGTGGCATAGGTAAACACACCTATAAGAAAGAGTTTCTGGAGAAAGAAGAGACCGAAAGAGAAGCACTCTGGAGGAACCTTCCAGGAATGGACCACTCTAAAAGGTTCATTCGGAACTATGAAAGTTCAAGATCCAAAAAGTATTTGGATCTCAGTAAGAACAAGTTACGCCTACTCACTGGCTTCCTCACAGGACATTGTCGCCTTAGGAAGCATATGATGAGAATGAGCTTAACAGAAACAGACGAGTGTAGATTCTGTGGTGAAGAGGAGGAGACTCCTGTTCACCTGGTTACAGAATGCCTCGCCATTGCAAACCAGCGCAAAGAATGTCTTGGACAAGAGGATTACAGGAGGAATGAGGATCTAACCTCCTTGAAGCCTTCTCAGATACTGGAGTTCATTGAAGCTCTGGAATTGGAGGGCGAGCTGTAGGTAGCGCAGTTGCGAATACGGCTCTGATGGGGAGCACAATAGACCTTGTGGTCGCAGTGGAACGTAACCCCCTTCCTAACTATTAACTAACCCCAAGACCTCAATTATACTAATGGAAGTAAGTTATGCCTTGAGCAAATTGCTACAAAAAGCACGTCAATTACTCCATATTTGTATGACGCTAGCTATCTTTACATCTGAATGGATTTTTCAATAAGGACTTGGGTGGACAGGAATAAGGACATAGGGCCGGTTTCACAATGTCTAGTTATTCTTCAGGTAACTTGACCAAACACTATTCGGGTTAAAGTTTCGGTTAGGAACAAGATTGACGGTACATTAGCCATTGGTTAGTGCCAAACCAGAAATTGTGAAACACTTTCCTATGGTTGAAGTCTTAACTTCAGGTTAAGTATTGGTAACCAGACATTGTGGAACCGGCCCTTAGTGTCAACTGTCGGCTATCGTTTCAGACATTCAAATTAATATCTGGACAATCCAAATATTATCAGATTTCATTCATGGATATAATAATTAGTCAGATTGAGTATATCATTTTGTTAATTTTTTTTTTATTTTCGGAGCAATCTGAGATCAACCATATTGTTTGCTACCTCTTTTACAGGTCTGGTAGAACATACTGATACTTGCCTTGTCATCACCAATGTGACCATGTAACTAGTGTTTTTCTATTCTCAGCATATAACAAAACTTCTACGAAAAGTGTCATATTTGTGAAGTGAGAAAGTCCAAATGTCATTTTCAGTTTCTGCAGAGTGAAGAAGACTTGGAAGAGTTATTTCAATAAGTCGAGTTAACTTTATTGAAGGAAGGATAAAAGTGGCACATGAAAGTCACAAAAAGTACGAAAATGTATATTGCTGTCTGAATGAAACTACATAAAACATAAACATAAACATCTGAAAATTAACAACCAGAAAGAATAACTTGCGATGTTAACCAGTGAAAATAATATGGCATTGCTTAGCAGAAATTAAAGGTTTCTTCAACCAGATGTCCCTTCATCTCTGGCCGTAGTAAAAGCCGCTTGGATAGTCCCTATCAGCGATTGCCAAGTTTCCTTCACCTGTGAGAAAAAATTTTGCGACGGTCTCCCCACCAGTCTTCTTTCCTCCAGCTGAACCTGCACCACCAGCTGATTTCTTTCCGGTACCGTTGCCGTTGCCATTACTCCCTGCTTGTGGTGGAGGTGGTTGAGGGGCGGGTATGCTCGGTTTTGCTCCTTGTGCACTTTTGGAGAGACCTGCCGCAGCAGCGGCGGCAGCTGCTGCAGCGTTGGCAGCTGCGGTTTGTGCTGCAAACTGAGCGTTTTGGGCAGCAGCCCTCGTAGCTTCGAAATCTATCCTGACAGCATCGAGTTGCTTCTTCAGCGCGGCAACTCGGTCTATCGCCGAACCGACCATTGCTTGTTGAGCTGCTAATTCCCCAGCTGCTTCAGAAGCTGCCTGTGTCATGTGCTCTGATGCAGCTTGCGCTGCGTTTAGGGTGTTTTGGAGGACATTCACATGGGCTCTTGCTTCTTGGGCAGCCTGCATTGTAGTACCGGCCGCTCTCTGTGCTTGCATAAGTTGCTGTTGTTCTCCCATCAAAGCTTGTTGTGAATCCCGAAGTTGCTGCTCTAGTCCTTGGAGGAGGATCTGCTTGCCGGCCAAAGCTGCTTGCGCTGTTGCCGAAGCCTGTGAATTTCAATAATTGAATTTGGACTTTCATGGATAATTGATGAACGAATAAATAATTTTTGAGAAACAAGATTCACTTTCTTGATAATTTTAGAAGTTATTGAAATATTCGTGAATTGAAAAGGCTGCCCCTGAAAAGCTTCCGCACCTTTGGTATACTCTATTCAGTTTCGTGCCTGGTCGAATCGCAGTACAGTCAAGGCCCAAATAACAATAAAAAAATCAATAGAAAGAAATACTTACTCCAGCAGCTGCTTGGGCCAGAGTATTCTTCGCCACGAAGGCTGCTTGATGTCCTGCAGCATCTTGATTATTCAGTGCATCTGATGCAGAATTGAACGATCCTTCTGCTATGCTCCTCAAGCCACTTCCAGCACTGAAGCCTTGTTTCTTAGGAGCTTGGGGTGCTGCATTCTGGTTGCCATCTGTCAAGGATCCGTAAGAACTACCGTAGGATGAGTTGATATCGAAGTCATAATCTTGTGCCGTGCTCTGGCGAGCTGAAATAGAAAATGGAGGTACTTTGGATCTCTGGAGGATTCGAGAATGGAATATGTTCTAATACTTTCTTGTTCACTTTACGACCAGGAAATTCAAAGTGTGATTCTAAGGAGAAGTAGTACCTTTATTCAGAATTCGAAACTTCTTCAACTATGCTGTGAATTATTTCCAATTAAAAGGCTATGGAAGTTCGAGGCCAATTTGGAACCTACTACAAAATTTCATAACTCATGAAATATTGACTTCGCGGTAGAAGATATTCGATTGGATAACATTATAACAAGACTCATTATCATTTTCATCATGTTTGGTTTACAACGAAGATTTTCTTATCTTATATTTCAATTTTCAGCCCTTAATATTAATATATCGACTTCTTGATTGAGAAGAATTAATGTCAAATTGAAACGCATCAAAAACCGGACGGAAGTATTCTTTTTTATTCGTTTCTGAGAATTTTCAGACCCAAAACGTCAACTGTGATCATTTCAGAGAAAGGAAGGATTAATTTTCATTTCAAATGTTCAATACTTGAAATAATGAAAAAATCTATTTTGAGAAACAATGCAAATTCCAAAAAAAAATTAAAGAAATTCCATCGAGCGACCAAAATGAAACATCTCCAACACAAGTATAACCAACAAATAATTAGAGTGTATCTCACAAAAATACTGCCCGCTGAAAGACATCACCCCATCAAAAACAAAGAAGAAATAATCAAAATTGAAAATTCACATCAATCAAATGATCCTACATACTACCCAATAATATCCAGTAAACCAGAAGGGTGAGATGGAAATAAATGAGGCGCCAGTTTTAATTTTTTTGAGCTCTCGTTCTTCTTACACTCGTTAGTCCGTTTTATTTCGTGAGAACCGATTTTGTGATGTACATCTACATTATAATTTCAAAATTCGTACATTTATTTACCATATTATGGAATTAACTTAACAGGAGGATGGAAAATTTGTATAAAAATCAATTTGTTGAGGCTAGAGAAAGCTTATTTTTTGAGCGCTCGTACTACTTACACGAGGGCTATATCATTTCGTCACGATGTCTGTATTTTTCGAATTTTGAGCCGAGAATGTTCTCAATCGACAGGGTTCGACTCACTGATGACGAATCCGTCGAAAAATTCAAGTCTGTCCGTATAGCCGACCGGCCGTAAGCCCGATAACACTCGAACGGAAAGACCTAGACTCTAGAGACTTGAAATTTTCAGTGTGGGCTCAGTTCCCGAATGCCGCGGTTGAGTTCGTTAGTGGACAGAATTCCACTATGGGTTCCGTAAATATGGCCGTTCAAAATGTTGTTCTCCTGATTACTCCGGAACTACTGATTCGATCGAGATTAAATTTCGTACTCAAATGGAGAATGACGTGTTTTAGCTACATGCAAAAAATTTTGTCCAGATCGCATGACTAGAACCATAAAAACCAAAGAAAATTATAACTTTCGAATGGAAAGGTCCAGGGACTCGAAATTTCCAGGATAGGTGTGGATCTCAAATGTCGCAGTCACGATTATCAATGAGCAAAATCAGACTACGGATTTCGTAAATATGGTCGTTTGAAATTCAGTTTTCTTGATCACTGCAAAACTACGGAATCGATCGTGTCGAAATTTTGTATCTTAATGGAGAATAATATATTCGAGCCACATTTTTTCCAGATCGCATGACCAGAACCATAGAAACCATAGAAAATTATAACTTTCGAACGGAAAGGCCTAGGGACTTGAAATTTTCAGGGTAGGTGTGGATCTGAAATGTCGCGTTCACGTTTATCAATGAGCAGAATTATACTAGGGGTTCCGTAAATACGGTCGTTTGAAATTTTGGTTTCTCGATAATTTCGAAACTACGGATTCGATCGAGATGAAATTTTGTATTTTAATCGAGAATGATATATTAAAACAATATTTTGTCCAGATCGCTTGACCAGAACCATAGAAACCATAGAAAATTGTAACTTTCGAACAGAGAGGCCTAAGAACTTGAAATTTTCAGGGTGGGTTTGGATCGCGAATATCGCGGCCACGTTCATCAATGAGCAAAATTAGACTAGGGGTTCCGTAAATATGAATCTCTCTTCAGAGTATAGATCTTTTCTTCTAATCAATCAATTGTTTTATTGTGTGAATCACAATTTTTAGTTTTTTCTCAAAATATTCAACAAAAACTAATCCGACATAACGTTCTGTTCGGAATTTTATACTTACTGTCACTATGTCTGGTATTTGAGTGATATTTGATAATTTCCTAAGTTTGTAAATTATTCTTAAGAAAAATAATTATGCTTAAGCAACAATAATTTTCTTATGTCTCAGATACTAGCCATCTTGTACAATAAACCTGTTGGAAAAGTGATTGCTTTTTTGAAAATAGTTCTCAAAAACTCTTCTGCTGTATTTTCAACTTCTCAGCGTATAATTCCCCTATTATCTTCCATGTTTCATTCGGTTTACTCTCTGGAGGTCGCGAGGCATTCATAAAATAATCATTTTTGACTGATCTCATAACTTGTTTTAACTGATTCTTATAGATTTAGAACTTTTCTGAATTTAGTGGCGTCATTTTTCTTTCCCAGATTTCATACGACTCTCGGAATTGAAGCGACCAACTTGAACTTTCAAACTTAATCAAAGCTACAGAGAAAATGAAATGGACATCAGCAAAAGTACAACAAATATGAATAAATAACATGCAAACAGTATACAAACATATCCATCACTTTAAATAGTCCTATTTCTGTAAATCAAACATCAACAAGGACGTGAAACTACGGATTTCATATATTCTTAATATTTCTCCTTGATTTTTCATAGTTGATTCGACTCATTCGTTTCTAGTTTTTTATTTCTTTTCTTTTTTCGATTTTCGATGAAAAGTGTATTGGAGAAATGATCAATGAAATGCTTCTTCAAAACAACAGAAATTAGTAATTCCTAATATCCTTGACCATGATGGTTGGCCTATTATTGACTTGAAAACTACAGATTTGATTGAGATGAAATTTGGCACTCAAATGGAGAATGAGGTTTTCGAGCTACATGTAAAATTTTGTCTAGATCGCATGACCAGAACCATAGAAACCATAGAAAATTGTAACTTTTGAACGGAAATGCTTAGGGACTTGAAATTTTCAGGATAGGTGAGGATCTGAAATGCCGCGTTCACGTTCATCAATGAGCAGAATTATACTAGGGGTTCCGTAAATACGGTCGTTTGAAAGTTTGTTTTCTCGATAATTTCGAAACTACGGATTCGATCGAGGTGAAATTTTGTACTTTAATCGAGAATGGATATATTAAAGTAATATTTTTTTCAGATCGCATGACCAGAACCATAGAGGCCATAGAAAATTGTAACTTTTGAACGGAAAGGCCTAGGAACTTGAAATTTTCAGGGTAGATTTGGATCGCAAATATCGCGGTCACGTTCATCAATGATCAAAATGAGACTAGGGGTTCCGTGAATATGGCCGTTCAAACTTTTTTTTTCCTGATAGTTTCGAAACTACTGATCGGATTGGAATGAAATTTTGCACCTAGCTGAGAAATAATGTATTCAAACTACGTGCAAAATTTTGTCAAGATCGCATCACCAAGACTATAGATACCGTAGAAAATTCTAGCGAATTATCGAAAAAAAATTGGTCAGCTGAAGACATGAAGTCTGGAGTTTCGCCTAAGTTTCAGAATTTTTTTGACAGCTGTCAAAAACTCCTTCAATTGATTTCTAAAACTGGAAAATGCGAATCTACCTTCAAGGTGGATGTACGAGCGCTCAAAAGCTCCTGCCTTCACGGCAGTGCTTTTCGTAATTTTTTTTTATTATATTCAAATAATTGATGGTTTCCTCACCTTCATTCGATAAATCAATATTAAAATTGTCTGCAATAACAATAAAAAATCAGAAAAAAAAGTGTTGAATTCATTGGTGACTATGGTGATCTGTGAAACCCTGAAATTTCATCAGTGCCTTGAGTAATATATGAATTATATTACTCGAGGAAACTTCATTGCATTATATTCTTTGATGTCCGCTTCAAAGTCGTTCTTCCTGCTAATATAATTAGCTATCCCATTGGTCCTGTCCAACCCTACTCCACTAACAACAAGCTAATAACTGTGTAGGTTAAACAAATTCACATCTTATATGAAAATAGTTTCAGACAATATTATGCAGGCAAATCCATGAAGAATGGGTTCAATCTTCTCAATGTACATACTCTAACTTCTTATTTAACGCGATAAATTTCGACAATTCTGCTAGTGGGTAGCCTGTTGGCCACATCGAGTTATCCTGCGTTAGCCATACTGATGAGCCATGTATGGCAAAACCGGTCTACATATGCAAAGGATAAATGTTATGTTCTATGAGTTACTTTATTAGACTGTCTAGAACAATTTTTAATCCGCCAAAGGGTTCTGTAGATATAGCGAACTGATCTTTTTTTCGGTAGTTTAAAAAGTACCGATCTGACCGAATTCAAACTGTGTAGTTCCTTGTAAGATAACGAAAAATAATCAAGTGAAATTTCGTGAGCTTCGAATGAGAAGAAGATAAAGAAAATGTGTGTGTACATATTTTCAGTAAGAAATTGTGAAGTATCACCAATATCAGTTTTTCTCGAATAAGCAAAAACACCCGGTCCTATTTAATTTTCCAGGTTTATTTCATCATTGGCGAATTCGAAGAGCAATATTGAAAAGCGAAAAAGTGTTAACTCACAGCACATTAAAGCGATGAGCATAATGTACATCATTATGAAATACACGAAACTGTTAACACAATTCACCAAAACGCCACAGATTATCACTTCACACTTGGTCCTTCGAGCACTAAATATTTTCGACACAAACCGTTCCTCCTTCTACAAAGCGTTATGCCGAATTGTGCTCCCATTAAACTAATTCAAAGATTTATATAATATTTCAACAGCTAGGTGGGACCGACTACCGGGAAAAAAAATCATTCGAAAAATTGGAGAGAAACTGTAGATAACGAAATTCGTCGATTTTTTTTCAATCAGGAAGTGCTCAGCCACAAAATAGATCGAATCGATTCCTATGAGTCTGTGAATTCTTACGGTAACAATCTGAATCTTGGTTTCGATACGGTTCTTAACCCGATCAATCAGAAAGAATTTCTCCTAGTGTAACGCTTGTTCATTTTCATACGTTTTATGTAAACACCTTCCAGGACGTGATGAATGAGTTCGTGTTTCCTTGCTGCTAACTTCCTGCCTATATTCCTCCCAACCCTTCGCTTTTGAGCGAAACATGTTTGTAGTTTCAGGAGAGAACATCGGTTTGAATGATACTTCTGACTGGAAGGACATTCTGGGGTGCATGTTACGTTTAAAACGTTTTATGTTCGTTCTTCGGAAAACTGCTTCGTTCATCTATGGAGCTATGAATCATTCAAGTACTCCATTCAGTATACAGTGCGGCCAGACGATAACGAAACAGGGCCTTCAGGGTAGAAAGGTTCAACTTTTGGGAAATCCTTCCGAAAGGTTGATTTTATTCACAAAATTGGAATATACAAGATGGATCGCAAGATATATCACTGGCAAGGTCTTTTTTTCAACACAACAAGCCTGTAAGTCCCAATAATTGGACCAAAATTTTGGTTTCTCTCGTGTCTTCAGGGTAGCCCTGAGAAGGGCTGGTTCTTGGCAGACTGAAATTTACTGAAAACATGTGTTCAATTTCATTAATGTACGTCCGTCCGTCCGGCCGTAAGCACAATAACTCTCGAACGGAACAACCTAGAGACTTGAAATTTTCAGTGTAGGTTCAGATCCCAAATGCCTCGGTTGAGTTCGTTAATGGGCCAAATTCCACTAGGGGTTCCGTAAATATGGCCGTTCAAAGTTTGGTTCTCCTGATTACTGGGAAACTACAGATTTTATCGGGATGAAATTTTGCACTCAAATGGAAAATGAGGTGTTCAAGCTACATGCGAAATTTTGTCCAGATCGCATGACCAGAACCATAGAAACCATAGAAAATTGTAACTTTTGAACGGACACGCCTAGGGACTTGAAATTTTCAGGATAGGTGTGGATCTCGAATGTCGTGATCACGTTTATCTACGAGCGAAATTATACTGAGGGTTCCGTAAATATGGTCGTTTGAAATTTAGTTTTCTTGATAATTTCAAAACTACAGATTCGATCGTGGCGAAATTTTGTATACTAATGGAGAATGATATACTCAAGCTACATTTCTCCAGATCGCATGACCAGAACCATAGAAAATCATAACTTTCGAACGGAAAGGCATAGGGACTTGAAATTTCCAGGGTAGGTTCGGATCACGAATTTCGCGGGTATGTTCATCAATGAGCAAAATTAGACTAGGAGTTCCGTGAATACGGTCGTTTGAAATTTTGTTATCTCGATAATTTCGAAACTACGGATTCGATCGAGATAAAATTTTGTATTTTAATCGAGAATGATATATTAAAGCAACATTTTGTCCAGATCGCATGACCAGAACCATAGAAACCATAGAAAATTATAACTTCTGAAGGAAAAGGTCTGGAAACTTGAAATTTTCAGGGTAGGTTTGTATCGCGAATTTCGCGGCCACGTTCATCAATGAGCAAATTTAGTCTAGGGTTTCCGTAAATATGGCCGTTCAAAATATTTTGTTCCTGATAATTTCGAAACAACTGGTTGGATTGGAATGAAATTTCACACCTAGCTGAAGAATAATGTATTCAAACTACGTGCGAAATTTTGTCCAAACCGCACCACCAAGACCATAGATACCGTAGAAAATTCTAGCGAATTATCGAAAAAAAATTGATCAGCTGAAGCACTGACATGAAGTCTGGAGTTCGCCTAAGTTTGAGAATTTTTTTGACAGCTGTCGAAAATTCCTGCAATCAATTTCTAAAACTGGAAAATGCGGATCTACCTACAAGGTGGGTGTACGAGCGCTCAAAAGCTCCTGACTTCACGGCAGTGCTTTTCGTAATTTTTATCAACAGGCTGGAGAAATATGGATTTATTGTTTTCCTGTTCATGAAGTTCAAATCTGTAACCTGTATATTGTCCGTGATTTTTTCTCCTTCCTCAGAATTAAACTTAGAGAATTCATTAACAACTTGGAGCTCATCTGCAATAAAGGTTCCATCTTCTTACATTATTTTGTCTATAATAGTTTTATTTTTTGCTCTGTTGATATTATGTATGACATCATTGATGACTTGCCATATCTTCCTAGAATTACCTCCTGTTTCGTTTTTTTTTTTTTTCAATCCAATTTTTTTTCAGATATTGTCACATTGTATTAACCTCATTTTTCAAATGATTGAACGTCCGTTGGAGTTGAGGTTTGTGCGATCCTTTTAGTTCTCTCTCCTTGATTCTGTTTAAAAACTCTGTTGTTATCCATTCATTTCCCTCTTTTAGTTTCATAATTGGTGTTTCTGTGCATCATTTTTTTTCTTCTACAATAATTTCAATGATTTCTTCAAAGTTTTTTACTTCCTCATTGTTCAGTCGGATTCTAACATCTTCTTTGAATTTTTTTGTAGTTAACTCGATTTCCTTCCACCTTCACCGATATTAGTTTGTTAACACTTGGATCATCCATTCTGATTTCCATTATGTTATGTTCCGAGAGACAATTTTCTTTGATGTTGATGGCACATCGTATTCCATCGGAAGAAGAGCTCCAATCGAAAAAATATAGGTGAAAATCGAGAGAAATATTTCATTTCAAGGTCATTCAATTCAATTCCACAGATCAACACAACCGATTATTTGAACAATGCGGTCGATCAAGATGAAACTTTGCACTCTAATGGAGAATGAGGTGTTCAAGCTACATGTGAAATTTTGTCCAGATCGCATGACCAGAACCATAGAAACAATAGAAAATTGTAACCTTTGAACGGAAACGCCTAGGGACTTGAAATTTTCAGGATAGGTGAGGTTGTGGAATGTCGTGATGACGTTTATCTATGAGCAAAATTATTCTAGGGGTTCCGTAAATATGGTCGTTTGAAATTTAGTTTTCTTGATAATTTCAAAACTACAGGGTCGATCGTCACGAAATTCTGTATTTAAATGGAGAATTATATATTCAAGCTACATTTTGTCTAGATCCCTTGACCAAAACCATAGAAACCATAGAAAATTATAACTTACGAACGGAAAAGCCTAGGGACTTGAAATTTTCAAGATAGGTGTGGATCTCGAATATCGCGATCACTTTCATCAATAAGCAAAATTACACTGGGGGTTCCGTAAAAATGGTCGTTTGAAGTTTAGTTTTCTTGATAATTTCAAAATTACGGATTCAATGGTGACTAAATTTTGTCTTTCAATCGAGAATATATTCAAGCTACATTCTGTCCAGATCGCTTAGCCAGAACCATAGAAACCATAGAAAATTATAACTTTCGAACGGAAAAGCCTATGGACTTGAAATTTTCAGGGTAGGTGTGGATCTCGAATGTCGTGATCACGTTTGTCTATGAGCAAAATTATATTAGAGGTTCCGTAAATATGGTCGTTTGAAATTTAGTTTTCTTGATAATTTCAAAACTACAGATTCGATCATGACGAAATTTTGTATACTAATGGAGAATGATATATTCAAGCTGAGTTTCTTCAGATCGCATGACCAGAACCATAGAAACCATAGAAAATTATAACTTCCGAAGGAAAAGGCCTAGGAACTCGAAATTTTCAGGGTAGGTTTGGATCGCGAATCTCCATCAATGAGCAAAATTAGACTAGGGGTTCCGTAAATACGGTCGTTTAAAATTTTGTTTTCTCGATAATTTCGAAACTACGGATTCGATCGAGATAAAGTTTTGTATTTTAATCGAGAATGATATATTGAAGCAACATTTTGTCCAGATCGCATGACCAGAACCATAGAAAATCATAACTTCCGAAGGAAATGGCCTAGAAACTTTCAGGATAGAATCGGATCGCGAATTTGAGCAAAATTAGACTAGAGGATCCGTAAATATGACAGTTCAAATTTTTTTTTTCCTGATAATTGCACATAGATGAGGAATAATGTATTCAAACTACTTGCAGATTGCATTACCAAGACCATAGATCCGTAGAAAATTCTAGCGAATTATCAAGAAAAATGGTCACATCGTCGCCTTCAGGAGAAAATTGCGTAACTCCATTCGACAAAATTTTATAGGAGAAACAAAAAACACTTTCACGAAACACTTGGAGAAACGACGGGGAACATAAAGATTGCAATAAGGGCAAATCGGATATTAAGGAAAAGCTCTATAGAACATACAAACGAATACTCAAAAATGCATATAGGGAACTAACAACAGATGGATGGAACAAAAAAATATAAGATCTGCACACCACTCTGCCTGGAAAATTCAATGATGCATTACTTACAATTAATCAATACAAGTTATTAACCTAGGTTAAGGGTATATAAAAGACTCCCTCTAGAGTCTAGAGAGGTGTATTTTCTGGGGCATCAGTAGTGGAACGATCACGCACAAAAGATCAGATGGTCACGTTGCACTACTCTATAAAATGCATTAAGTTTAGAAGGAAAATGAGGACAGAATTAAGAAGCCTAGAAAATCAGAATATGGCGAGATAAAATTGAAAAAAGCTCAGATAAAGGAGATATTGATTCAACATTATTCAGATTCACTGATTACTTCAGTACAAAATTCGACATTCAATTTCAATTGAAAACCTTCAGCCGTTCTGGAATAAGGCCAAGCTTCTTCGCGTACGATGTGTCTAGCAGAAGATCGATTTTAAATTTTGCTTGCATAGATTCCTTTGTGCAAGCATAAAGTAATTACAATCTCTGGGATTTCCACAATATCCAGTTCTGGCACATTTCAAATAACAATAACTCGAATTTTTTATTACCTCTTGCTGAACTCCCTGGAAATTGAATAACCTCAAGAATTATATAGGAATATTCACTAGCGGAAGTTAGTTTCTTAACTGCAATTATTCTCTAGGAAAGAAGCTTCAAGATATTACTTTACTCCTAGATTTCTGATGTGTTTAGTAATAGGTCGGTTTTTGATTGTTAATCCAAGCCCAGTTGGATAGAATACGATGGAGTTTGAATATTCGGAAAACGTAACATATGAAAATATATTTATTTCTATTTATCATTAAATCTTACAATACATTGAGCATAGGTTTTATTCAACAACACATATATATATATTCAAGACTTGAAGTTATGTTATTGCGAATATCAATTGTTATTTGGTAGAAAGATGATTTTAGTGGCGGCTCGTCAGGGAAGGCAAGGAAGGCCAATCCTTCATTAAAAAAATGATTGCTGTGGTTCTCTTCTCAATCAAAATACAGACAGAATTTCCATAAAAAAATGAAAATGAAATTCCCCAGTGAACTTGCTGCTCTCTATTTTTCCTAAGCTGAGGGGTGGATGCACTCCTCTCAGTTCTTCACTCCTTTCCAAATACGTTAGTACCTAAAATGCATATATTATCCCGTGTTCTTCCAGTATTCGTTGTTTAATTTGAAATTAATCTACGCCCTACGCCTACCATCATACGAGAGAGACAGGACAAGAAGCAAATCTCCAGATAAGTTCACTACACCCGCTAAACATGTCATAATACAACGAAGTGAGACAAACGTTCACGGAAATGTCAGAGAAGAGGCAGCATTCCCAGTTCCCATGTTGTTGGAGTGTATTCTTCTGTGGGGATGCGATGAACTAATCGGGAAATTTGTTCCTTGTTTCGATTTAAATTCAACCTTTTTGTTTAGCTTGAAAGTGTTTTGTTTTATTGATAAGGGTTAGTCATAAAATGGATGAATGAAATTAAAGGAAATTTAAAGAGATGATGACCATTGATTTGTTTCGAACAATATTTTCAATAATTTGAGTTAAACATGGTCAAAACTTCGGCAGAATTTGATTCATTTGAAGTCAACCGAGAATCGTCAAAATAGTGGTTTTAATGGTACCATTTACCAAGAAGAGTTAATTTCATAATCCTAGCTTCCTTAATTCAAAGGACAACGAGCCGCCACGTGACCATTTTGGAACAAATCATGTGTGTATGTCTGTAATCCCTGATTATTAAACTAACTATCACCTCTTCTCATGAATAAACCTACTTTAGTGCGGCGATCTTCCGAATACATCTTGAAGAACAG
Source organism: Aphidecta obliterata (assembly GCA_963966015.1). Lineage (NCBI taxonomy): Eukaryota > Metazoa > Arthropoda > Insecta > Coleoptera > Coccinellidae > Aphidecta > Aphidecta obliterata. The sequence goes on from OZ014436.1 coordinate 8,797,548, forward strand.
ACTCATTCCACTGTTACACCATCAAACGCAAATAGTGAAAATTCATTCTTTCTCTCGAAACAAACTTTTGTAAATTAGTAAACTATATTAGAAAGATAATACCTGATGCCACCACTATGTCTCATACTACTCTTTCATGAACGAAAGTGTCTACGAAGCAAATAAAATCAGGCAAGGCAGAAAACCAAATTATAGATGTTGATATAATTATACAATGGCAGTAAACTTCTAATATACAAAATGATCCAATTCCTCAGGTTACATTGAATTTCCTCTTTAAAATGGCGAGAATAGTCGTTAAGGTCACTTTTAACGAGTCAGAGGAATCACGATATCGAAATACATAGTACAACATAGTAACCTGCATTATACATCGTGGGCATTTGAGAATACTGCAAAAATTTAAAATCTAATATATAATACATATAAATACAAATTCGAATATCATACACAAAAATAAATAGAATAATTACTATCAAAAATCACAAACGAACTTTAAAGCTATCATATTGCTACGCACAAAAATACAATATTAGTTCAGTCACCCTATAATTGAAATCGGACTAAGGTCCGAAGTTAATCATCTTTAAATATATGACTATTTCGTAGTATAGAAGTTTTTGGACTTTTTGTCAGTTCTTTGCTCTCAACAAGTGAAATGAATTGTTCTAGAGTATTTCTATTGTTGGGTTATCGAACTCATAAGAAATTGCATGATAAGGGCGAATGGAAGAACATTTGATGTTCTCCAACCACAGTAATGAAATGTTTTCGGCTAAAACATGTGGTTCAAAAGCTAGAAGCCAAAAACTTTCCAAAAGTCTCGAAATCGCAAATTCAACACCACATAATACCCACTTACAGCACACTGAAATATCATCAAGTTCGGACCTTTTTCCGGGTGAAACGCACCTGGTGACTGGACAATATCTGTAGCCGTCTAATATGTTAAACACAGCTATATTTGAGCAATGTCATCTTCACTGGTAGATATTTTAATAAGTGTGATAGCTCTAGAGATGATTCAATTCAGAATGAATGAGGAAAAGTTCTGCAAATCAAATATCAATCTGCTTTATTTGATTTTTCGGTAGTTGATGAAGTTTCCTTCTTATATGTGGAGAAGAAAGTTAGAGCTTTCATAAGCTGGTAACTTTTGGAGATTGGAATATTCGAGTCGTAGACTTTCTTCGATAATTTGCAGTCCACGTAGAACCACCAGTTGCACTTGAGAATAGTTTGATCGAACAGAGTGGATTCCGGGCAAAGGAAACTTTTCATTATCAATCCATCATCGGTCAAGGCACATACGTGGAAGACCTGAAAATAAAAAGAAATATTTTCAACCACTTCTCATCCAAACTGAACATCGAGAATACCAGAAATATTAATACTCCACCATGGAAAAACTAATTAATCAAGTTGTTAATGAATAAATATTTATTCCAGTCGAAGAATTCGAAATTATATCGAAAATTTTGAATTATCAAAGATAAATGACTAAAACTATTAATGTCAGACCTTTTTGTTGAAGAATTTCCAATCAAGTCTCATCATATCTAAACATTTTTGACTCTTATAGTTCTCGAGAAGAGCTCTGGACAACAGTCAGCTGAAGAGGATGGACGTTTATATTTTTTTGATTTCTTATATCCGATGACGTGCAGTCAGGAACTTTTGCACGCTTGTTTCAATTCATTGCTAGAGCGGTCACCCATAACTAATCTATGAAAATTCGGCAAAAGGTGACATTGTAGAGAGGTAATAAAATCAATGATCATGAAACTAATCACAAACTTGGCGTGACAATAATTTCATTTCATTTTTGAGCGCTCGTACTACTTACACGAGGGCTATATCATTTCGTCACGATGTCTGTATTTTTCGAATTTTGATCCGAAAATGGTCTCAATCGACTATGTTCGACTCACTGATGACGAATCCTTCGGAAAATTTGAGTCTGTCTGTCCGTCCGGCCTGCCGTAAGCACGATAACTCTCGAACGGATCAACCTAGAGACTTGAAATTTTCAGTGTGGGTTCAGTTCCCGAATGCCTCAGTTGAGTTCGTTAATGGGCCAAATTCCACCAGGGGTTCCGTAAATATGGCCGTTCAAAGTTTTGTTCCCCTGATAACTTGAAAACTACAAATTCGATCGAGATGAAATTTCGCACTCAAATGGAGAATGAGGTGTTCAAGCTACATGTGAAATTTTCTCCAGATCGCATGACCATAACCATATAAACCATAGAAAATTATAACTTTTGAACGGAAACGCCTAGGGACTTGAAATTTTCAGGATAGTTGTGGATCTCGAATATCGTGATCACGTTCATCTATGAGCAAAATTATACTAGGGGTTCCGTGAATATGGTCGTTTGAAATTTAGTTTTCTTGAAAATTTCAAAACTACAGATTCGATCTTGACGAAATTTTGTATACTAATGGAGAATGCTATATTCAAGCTACACTTCTCCAGATCGCTACATGTGAAATTTTGTCCAGATCGTATGACCAGAACTATAGAAACCATAGAAAATTGTAACTTTTGAACGGAAACGCCTAGGGACTTGAAATTCTCAGGATAGAAATGGATCTCGAATGTCGTGATCACGTTCATCTATGAGCAACATTATTCTAGGGGTTCCGTAAATATGGTCGTTTGAAATTTAGTTTTCTTGATAATTTCAAAACTACAGATTCGATCGTGACGCAATATTGTACACTAATAGAGAAATTTATATTCAAGCTACATTTCTCCAGATCACATGACCAGAACCATAGAAACCATAGAAAATCATAACTTTCGAACGGAAAGGCCTAGGGACTTGAAATTTTCAGGATAGTGGATCTGAAATGTCGCGTTCACGCTCATCAATGAGCAGAATTATACTAGGGGTTCCGTAAATACGGTCGTTTGAAATTTTGGTTTCTCGATAATTTCGAAACTACGGATTCGATCGAGATGAAATTTTGTATTTTAATCGAGAATGATATATTAAAACAATATTTTGTCCAGATCGCATGACCAGAACCATAGAAACCATAGAAAATTGTAACTTTTGAACGGAAAGGCCTAGGAACTTTAAATTTTCAGGGTGGGTTTGGATCGCGAATATCGCGGCCACGTTCATCAATGAGCAAAATTAGACTAGGGGTTTCGTAAATATGGCTGTTCAAAATATTTTTTCCCTGATAATTTCGAAACCACTGATTGGATTGGGATGAAATTTTGCACCTAGCTTAGGAATAATGAATTCAAACTACGTGCCAAATTTTGTCCAGATCGCACCACCAAGACCATAGATACCGTAAAAAATTCTAGCGAATTATCGAAAAAAAATTGGTCACCTAAAGCACTGACATGAAGTCTGGAGTTTCGCCTAAGTTTCAGAATTTTTGTGACAGCTGTCGAAAATTCCTTCAATTGATTTCTAAAACTGGAAAATGCGAATCTACCTACAAGGTGCATGTACGAGCGCTCAAAAACTCCTGCCTTCACGGCAGTGCTTTTCTCAATTTTTATAGATGGAATCACCGAATCTCAAATATAGTTAACTTAGTCACACAAATATATGAACACTTAGATGAATGCCTGGCAGTATTTATCGATTTGGCCAAGGCCTTCGATACCATAGTCATGAAAAATTACTGTCGAAATTAAATAATCTTTGTATCAGAGGTCTGGCAAATGATCTTATCAAAAACAACCTCAATGAAAGAGTACAAATGGTTAAAATAGACGGCGTACTGAGCGACTCATTAGAAATTAAATACGGAGTTCCCCAGGGTACTGTTCGAGGGCCAATCCTGTTTATATTATATCTGAATGACATGTTATCCATTGATATTCCTGGAAAATTAGTCTCATATGCTGATGATACAGTGCTAATAATGGATGGAACAACCTGGGAAGATGTAATATCTAGAAACAATATTGACAGTATAGTTAATTGGCTTGGCGTTGGTGGAGAAATTTTCTCTGAGCGGCTCTGCGGTTCATTTCGAGGCTCAATAAGCCAAACCTGGTCTACAGTTGCGAATGATGGATTTGGTGTTCTCTGGGTTTACATGGATTGATTTGTTGGCCTGCTTATCAGATTATCTAGGAACAAATTATTAACAAATTGATTTTGCTGCATGAGGTATCGAACTAAGATTCTCATGAGCATAAAACCTAAGAACTCTGGGCAGTTGGCAGTCAAATGATTCATTCGATTTTAGGTGAATATCAACCGAAGGGTGGAGTTTCAGTGAACCCATTTCGGGAAGAAACTTTCTCATTCTTCCTTTGGAGTTATCCTCAATTTACTGATATAGGCTGAATATCATGATAATTATAGGGTAGAATCTGGAGAGAAATGAAGTCCCGAACCCACCAATATTTTCATAATATTCAATTGGGTCTCCTCCCAATGAATCTGCATTTTTCAACGAGAACATCATTGATTTTCGCATTGGAAAACCAATCATGCGAGATCCTAATTAAGGTGTAACCTTATCGGTTCTATATAGGCATCCCCCTAATAACTAGATTGGGATCGGTTAATATCTCGGTGGTGGGTTTCCAATTGCTCTCCAGAAATAGACATCGAAATTCCAAGAATGAAATATTTTCTACTGCAAATGGAAATTCATTAAGCTCAAACGAATGTTTCAATTATGGATTTTGAAGCAATAATCCTTCATTTCGAAATATTCACGAGGGGGTGGATCCTGGTGAATCGCCTTTGGTTTATTATTTCTAAAAAAAAACCCTTGGAATGTTTTGGGGAAAAAACCTCCTGAAATGTACACAGTTTGCGTTTTGGGTAGAGTTGAATCTAAAAATGCCGAATCGCCAACAAAAGTTCATTATTTCCATATCACCTTGATTCGTCCTAAGATTTCAAGAAATATCTCAACTTATAAAAAAAATAGAGATTCGGTAAGATTAGCGCTATCAACACAATTTTCGCATTTCGCATGTATCCGTATTACTTTAGTCAAAAAGAATTTCGTTATACTTTTCGTTTATAATGAGTGTGTGAAATGGATAGTGGACCCAATGAAACCATATCTCCTTCTGGTTAAAAAAAACCGAAAGGAAATTTTCATTCGTAGAAAGAGTCAAAAGAGGATTAGCTTGATATATGGTTGGTCGGTTTGTTAGGATTCTAGGTAAAATATCACCTCTGTGAAGATTAGTGACAATAAGACCTTATTCCATGGAATTCTGCGGAGATTTTCTGGAAAGATTTATTCAACGATAACTTGCTAGAAACGGAGTTAGTTAGCTCAGATGTTGGGTTGTTATTGATATATTCGGTCTCGGAGAAGAAGGAAAATTCCAAAATTTTCGGATCCCAATAAGTTTCTAAAAATGAAAGTCTCTACGATCGAGCAGAAAAGACAGCTATTGCTTGAATGTTTATGGTTATTCTTGTAGAACTGGAAGTTTAGGAATTCGTCGCGCGAAAAGCTTTTCACATTAATTCTCTAACATAAAAAAGCACTAAAGTTAAGTCAGGAGCTCTTGCACGCTTGCTTTTTTGTACCGAACCGATCTTTAGTTTTCGTTGTCAGTATAAAAATTACGAAAAGCACTGCCGTGAAGGCAGGAGCTTTTGAGCGCTCGTACATGCACCTTGTAGGTAGATTCGCATTTTCCAGTTTTAGAAATCAATTGAAGGAATTTTCGACAATTGTCAAAAAAATTCTGAAACTTAGGCGAAACTCCAGACTTCATGTCAGTGCTTCAGCTGATCAATTTTTTTTTGATAATTCGCTAGAATTTTCTACGGTATCTATGGTCTTGGTCGTGCGATCTGGACAAAATTTCGCACGTAGTTTGAATATATTATTCCTCAGCTAGGTGCAAAATTTCATTCCAATCAAATCGGTAGTTTCGAAATTATCAGGAACAGAAGATTTTGAACGGCCATATTTACGGAACCCATAGTCTGATTTTGCTCATTGATGAACGTGACCGTGAAATTCGCGATCCAAACCCCACCCTGAAAATTTCGAGTTCCTAGGCCTTTCCCTTCGGAAGTTATAATTTTCTATGGTTTCTATAGTTCTGGTCACGCGATTTGGGCAAAATGTTACTTCAATATATCATTCTTGTTTAAAATACATAATTTTATCTCGATCGAATCCGTAGTTTCGAAATTATCGAGAAAACAAAATTGCAAACGACCGTATTTACGGAACCCCTAGTATAATTCTGCTCATTGATGAACGTGAACGCCACATTTCAGATCTACACCTATCCTGAAAATTTCAAGTCCCTAGGCCTTTCCGTTCGAAAGTTATGATTTTCTATGGTTTCTATGGTTCTGGTCATGCGATCTAGAGAAATGTAGCTTGAATATATCATTCTCCATTAGTATACAGCATTTCGTCACGATCGAATCTGTAGTTTGGAAATTATCGAAAAAACTAAATTCCAAACGACCATATTTCCGGAACCCCTAGTATAATTTTGCTCATAGATATCAGTGATCACGACAATCGAGATCCACACCTATCCTGAAAATTTCAAGTCCCAAGGCGTTTCCGTTCAAAAGTTACAATTTTCTATGGTTTCTATGGTTCTGGTTATGCGATCTGGACAAAATTTCACATGTAGCTTGAACACCTCATTTTCCATTAGAGTGCGAAATTCCATCTCGATCGAATTTGTAGTTTCAAAGTAATCAGGAAAACAAAATTTCGAGCGGCCATATTTACGGAACCCCTCGGCGAATTTTGCCCAATAACGAACTCAACCGCGGCATTCGAGATTCGAACCTACCCTGAAAATTTCAAGTTTCTAGGACATTTCGTTCGAGAGTTATCGTGTATACGGACGGACAGACTCGAATTTTTCGACGGATTCGTCATCAGTGAGTTGAACATAGTCGATTTAGACCATTTTCGGCTCAAAATTCGAAAAATACAGACATCGTGACGAAATGATATAGCCCTCGTGTAAGTAGTACGAGCGCTCAAAAATTACTGTAATTTTATTTTTTCAATTATCAAATGGAATCACTGAATTATATTGAATATAGTACAAATCTCGAATTTTTATTCCACATAGAATAGCTGAATTCCTACATAACTCATTTTATCCATGCCTCATTTGTACAGGGTGATTCACTTATCTTGGTACCTAATTCCAATTTTCTCGAATACGGCCGAATATTTTTTTCATTCTGTACAAGACAATGTTGACTTGAGATGCTCGTGAAAGTTGGTGAAAAAAGTTTAGACACTAGGCGTCGCGGCGCCATCAAAGTTTTTTTTCCCAGGAACATACCTTTATTATTATGCCATTCGAAAGATTATTTAATCCTTAATTTTTTCCGAATTACCTATTTTTGCATTTTTTCTGATTTTGCATAGGGGCCGAGATATTAAGGGTGGGACCTTTTCAAATTGACACACCGTATAGTTGAAATTATTGGAATATACTGATAACTAACTGCTGGGTATTCTTCTTTCTATGTCACTAAAATGCTTCGTTTAGTAGTTTTTGATGATGATGAAATGGAACTATTGATAAGAGAATCGTTGAGTTGGGTACTTGAATGGGAATTAGAAAACATGTAAAATAAGAATATAAAATAACCATTTAATGGAAGTTGTGTAATATAAATAGGGCAATATTGTTATCATGAATACCTCATCATTTTCAATTAGATACAAGACCTTCTTGTAAAGAAGACATGCATAATTGTTTCCAAACGATTCGGGAATCATAAATTATATGTAGGTAGAGGTCACTAAATAGTTAACTATGTAAAAAGGATACGAACACATGTACCACTTTCTATTTTGGACGTTTAATTAATTCTTTTCAGTGAATATAAAAAAACCTAACAAATCTGTGGATATGAGGAAACATCCATAATTTACAGTTAGAAGATGTTACCTTAGATGTTTTTATTAATTCTGATATCTCAAGGAAACTTATTCGTTGAATCAAGGGTCCTTATAACTTCGAGGTACATCGAAAATCATGAATTTACCTAAAACTTCATATAATATTCAAGACTCTTAAAAACAATTAAAATAAAAAAAAAGAGCTTCTCAAGTTACCAAATGATCAGTTGTTATACATATACTATGTTCTCTTCTTCCATAAATCAGAATTCCAGAGTTGTGTAATGAGAGTCAGTAATAGACGAATTATTCCAATGCAAATCATAATATTACGTCAATTGGAAATTTATATGCGATTACACATAAATGGTGAAAAGCGTAGGTGATTTATGGCCAAACGCCTTGAACATCACATTGCGTAGGTTCCGTACAAAAAAACTTCTTTTGTGACCGAGAAAAAATTCTTCTAGAAGGATTCAATTCTTGCCGAGGTTTCTGAAATCTACTCTAAAATTTAGTCAGCTTAAGTCACGGAGTATGGAGAATCCAAAATACGAATAAAATCTGTCTTCTGTAAGAACAAGAGACAATATTTAAAACAAAAATTACGAAAAGCACTGCCGTGAAGTCAGGAGCTTTTGAGCGCTCGACGAGCGAATTTTCGACAGCTGTCAAAAAAATTCTGAAACTAACTCCAGACTTCATGTCAGTGCTTCAGCTGACCAATTTTTTTTCGATAATCTTGACTTGAAATTTTCAGGATAGGTGTGGATCTGAAATGTCGCGTTCACGTTCATCAATGAGCAGAATTATACTAGGGGTTCCGTAAATACGGTCGTTTGAAATTTTGTTTTCTCGAATGAGAATGATATATGAAAGCAATATTTTGTCCAGATCGCATGACCAGAACCATAGAAACCATAAAAAATTGTAACTTTTGAACGGAAAGGCCTAGGAACTCGAAATTTTCAGGGTGGGTTTGGATCGCGAATATCGCGGTCACGTTCATCATGAAGCAAAATTAGACTAGGGGTTCCGTAAATATGGCTGTTCAAAATATTTTTTTCCTGATAATTTCGAAACTTCTAATTGGATTGAAACGAAATTTTGCACCTAGCTTAGGAATAATGTATTCAAACTACGTGCCGAATGTTGTCCAGAACGCATTACCAAGACCATAGATACCGTAGAAAATTCTAGTGAATTATCGAGAAAAAATTGGTCACCTAAAGCACTGACATGAAGTCTGGAGTTTCGCCTAAGTTTCAGAATTTTTGTGACAGCTGTCGAAAATTCCTTCAATTGATTTCTAAAACTGGAAAATGCGAATCTACCTACAAGGTGGATGTACGAGCGCTCAAAAGGTCCTGACTTCACGGCAGGGCTTCTCGTAATTTTTTTTATTGAACGCTTGATAGTAAACACTCAACGATGAAACTAGGACAGAAAAGTGAGAATTAGCCTATTGTAATTTTCATTTTTTGTAAAATGTCAGTTATGATTGAAAACAAGCTGTGCGAAAGCATGAGCGAAGCTTAGAAAAATGGTGGCTATTTCACACAATGCTATTAGTTATTAGTGTCATCTCATTGCCTAATTCACATAAGAATGATTAGCACATCCGAATCCATTTGTTAAAGTGCAACCTATAAACGAAATGACCAAATGCTTAATGATAGTTTTATCTCGTATTGTTTCATTGTTACATAAGTTAATATTAACCGATATTCACTGTTGCGGAGCAACTTCACCATTTTGCAGGTAATAAAAATGTTCATCCCGAATAGCTCACATAGGTAGATAGCGTACTGGATGATTGTTCAATTCGCCTGAATAACAAAAAAAAAACGCCTATATACCTACTTTCTAATTCTTGCTGAATTATAATGATGTATTTCAATAACAATAAGACCTTGATTTTGCTCACCTTCTTCCAATTACCAATCGAAACATTCCGAATAAAAATGACGCGGAGAACTGTAGCAAGCAAAGGGTGTTACCAGCAAGATCTTTTCAATCACGAGTATAATCCATTACCATAATGCATATCTCTCGAAAGATGATGCCAACCGCTATTTCGATTAAAAATTATACAATACTTTGGCCAGAGGCCTAACTCGCGAAAAAGATTCAGTAATATTTCTTCACGTATCTTCATGTAAATGTTAAATTTGAACAATTCACATTGCTTAGCGACCTGAATTTCAGAGACTGAATCAGAAGTCGAAGATTTTGCAGATTTTGTAGTTGGAAAGTTGTAAAACTCTGTGTTGAATACAGTTTACATTTCAGGTAGTTTTGAATCCAATAACCGAATTAAACAGAATCCGTCTTTGCACCATCCAAAGCTTGTCTAGAAGACCATATGATCCATGTGCATTAATTTTGATAAAAAATCAAATTAAAAAAAAACTTTCTTGAAAAATATCGAACATAGACATAAATTTTCATTTACATAAATATGCCAGTGCAACAATGCACCGAATAGTTCATTACATCCGATTATAATATTTGACCCATTGTTGAACAATGAGCAATAAATCACTTTCTTCTAGGAAGACAAGATGTGAATTGATGAAGAGCACGGATAACATGGGTTCTTCAGATATTGAGCCTCTAACCATCTCCAAATAATTGGAAAATTGAATTTTTCTGATCTTTCGGTTAGAAAACTTAATATATTCCATATAATTCTATGATTCCATCTCTTGAAGTTTATACAAATGAAATGACATTATTTGTCTCACTGACGGCCAGTTCAGCTCTTAGAATCTGCGGTTCGTTCTATAATCTCTTGTACCGCTACAGTGTCACCTTACAACAGATCAAAATGATCATAAATTTTCCGAAAAAAAATTGGTACCTATCTATAGTAAAACCGATGTTTTACTATAGATAGGTACCAATTTTTTTTCGGAAAATTTATGATCATTTTGATCTGTTTTGAGGCAATACCCATTTGAAATGCCATCATTCTATGTTGAGTAGTTTTCTTCTGTTTCATAGTTCGATTTTCAGCCCTTAAAATACATGGATCGAGCTAGGATCGAGCTAGGAAAACCGATAAAGTAACAATTGATTTTTCCACCAAATTCTTATTCTTATTATTATTTTTATTACTCCTCGAACAATTTTCGTGTATTTGTTATTTAAATCAGGGAAACATTGAAATTTAATTGCATGAAATTTTGTTAGAAAATTACGAAAAGCACTGCCGTGAAGGCAGGAGCTTTTGAGCGCTCGTACATCCACCGTGTAGGTAGATTCGCATTTTCCAGTTTCAGAAATCAATTGAAGGAATTTTCGCCAGCTGTCAAAAAAAATCTGAAACTTAGGCGAGACTCCAGACTTCATGTCAGTGCTTCAGCTGATCATTTTTTTTTCGATAATTCGCTAGAATTTTCTACGGTATCTATGGTCTTGGTGATGCGATCTGGACAAAATTTTGCACGTAGTTTGAATACATTAGATTTAGGTAGCTAGGTGCAAAATTTCATCACAATCCGCTCAGTATTTTCGGAACTATCAGCAAAAAAATATTTGAACAGCCATATTTACGGAACCCCTAGTCTAATTTTGCTCATTGATGAACGTGACCGCGATATTCGCGATCCAAACCTACCCTGAGAATTTCAAGTTCCTAGGCTTTTCCGTTCAAAAGTTACAATTTTCTATGGTTTCTATGGTTCTGGTCATGCGATCTGGACAAAATATTGTTTTACTATATCATTCTCGATTAAAATACAAAATTTCATCTCGATCGAATCCGTAGTTTCGAAATGATCGAGAAACCAAAATTTCAAACGACTGTATTTACGAAACCCCTAGTATAATTCTGCTCATTGATGAACGTGAACGCGACATTTCAGATCGACACCTATCCTGAAAATTTCAAGTCCCTAGGCCTTTCCGTTCGAAAGTTATGATTTTCTATGGTTTCTATGGTTCTGGTCATGTGATCTGGAGAAATATAGCTTGAATATATCATTCTCCATTAGTATACAAAATTTCGTCACGATCGAATCTGTAGTTTCGAAATTATCAAGAAAAGTGAATTTCAAACGACCATATATACGGAACCCCTAGTATAATTTTGCTCATAGATGAACGTGATCACGACATTCGAGATCCACACCTATCCTGAAAATTTCAAGTCCCTAGGCGTTTCCGTTCAAAAGTTACAATTTTCTATGGTTTCTATGGTTCTGTTCATGCGATCTGGACAAAATTCCACATGTAGCTTGAACACCTCATTCTCCATTTGAGTGCAAAATTTCATCTCAATCAAATCTGTAGTTTTCAAGTAATCAGGGGAACAAAACTTTGAACGGCCATATTTACGGAACCCCTGGTGGAATTTTGCCCATTAACGAACTTAACCGAGGCATTTGGGAACTGAACCCATACTGAAAATTTCAAGTCTCTAGGTTGTTCCGTTCGAGAGTTATCGTGCTTACGGACGGCCAGACGGACAGACTCGAATTTTCCGACGGATTCGTCATCAGTGAGTCGAACATAGTCGATTGAGACCATTTTCGGCTTAAAATTCGAAAAATACAGACATCGTGACGAAATGATATAGCCCTCGTGTAAGTAGTACGAGCGCTCAAAAATTAGTTCGTTGCTATACGACTCGAGATACGATTCATAGAAATAAAATAAAGGTTTGAAAATCTGCCTTAAAAAAAATAATTTCGGGAAAACTTTTGAACATAGGGTGTTTTCTAATGTGAAGCTTTTTTTTTGGCAGGTGTAAAAGGTATAAAATTTTCACCAAGGCCGAGTATTTCGGAATCAAACCTGTGAATCTGAGAAATTCTCACCCCATATCTGGTTCGTATTGATATCTCTATGTGTATAATTACCAGCGATTTCAGTATACGAGAAATCACCTATGATGCATATGATTTTTGTAAGTTTCCGATCTCAACCCCTGTTATTTCTTCCTTTGGGGTTATTTGAAAACAAGTGCTAAGCTTAGTACAGTGGGGTGAATAGTGCGAAAGAACTAAGCATTGAAAATGCTTGTAACATTATTCCGTGAGCAAACTGATGTGGGTTGCTGCATTTAGAACGAATGTTACATGCAGGAACTATCACATCATCACGCCGGGCAAGGTTCTGTGCACATCAAACTCCCTAATTTTTTTGTAGGATCTTTTCAATCAGTATTTTTCCTCTCCTTAGTTTAGAAGTAAATTCAATTACAAGTTCGAAATAGTAAATGTGATCTATTCGGTTGGACTTTTCACCTCGACTAAAGATTACCTAACCAAGCGTGGTTGACTGTTAACATAATAGTTGGAAGTGGCCGATGAATAAAAAACTCCGACCGAGATGTAAACCCGCAATGAATAACTTGCATATAATTCTTTATACAGCCACAACTACTTACAAGTTACCCAACGGGAATTGACTCAAGTTTTCCTCAATAGTGCGCAAACTGAAACCACTTTCGCGATTGGAATAAAAATAATAAACTACTGACTCACCATGCATCCCAAGTCTTCATCAGCATATAACCCAGGGAAATGTTTCTGATCTCCACAGTAGAACGACGTTTCTGGTAGCTCAACTCTGGAAGCGAAATTATCGTCGAAATTCTTATCGTACCCAACAGGATAATACTCCTTAGGGGCATTCATCACTTTTCCAATACTGCTGGCGATCTTGTTGTAAGAAGAAGCGACAGATTTTGGTGTGGTTGTTGTCGCTTTCTTGCTCTTCGTTAAAAATTGCTGCTTCCTCAAGATAGCTAGATCTAAATCGTCTTCTGTAAAATTGTTAGGGGCGAACCTATTAGCTACTAGGGCCGAAGGTTGACTCGGAACCGGCGCAGTCCTTAACGCAAAATCAGTACTGCTGAGCTTGTCAGATTGATTGATACCTGCGACCACTTTGATCTTCGTAGAATCGTCCGAATATTTGTTGAACATAGTTGAAGGTACAGCAATTCCTAGTATACCGGCAGGAGCAACTTTCTTCGAGTTGGATGATTGAGCAGGAATAGGTTTGAAAGGTGGAACGACTAGCATCGCTGAAGCGTTCTTCTTCTTTGGTTGAGTTGGTCCTTGCATCACGGCTATGGGAAATCCCTTCGGGAGTGCATTTGCCTGAAAAGAAAATTGAATTGTTATTGCAACGTAAAATATCTCTTCTTCAATCGACAAAAAATTTATTCAGCTCTCAAATGTTTCAGATTTTGGTTCATCATTTCCAATAATGGAACGAAGCAGAGAAGTACAATTATAATGATTCTTTATGACCACACGGAAATGGGAAATCCGAACATCGGATGAAAAAATGTCCCTGTCTCCTCTGTCTCGAGCTTTCCTGGGAGACTTGATTGTAATCCGGTTTTGATCCTCTTAGTTCTAGCATCCGTTTTTCAAGGGTTGTAAATCAGAGAATGGAAATTCGAAGAAATCATATACCCAAATATCATTCAATATGGAATCACCCGTCCCTCCGTTCTTCAATATTCAATTTTGTGGTGTTTTATACGTTCAATATACAGGTGGTCTAGTTTAAATGGACTACTTGAAATATTTTCAATGTCCATTCCGGTTAAAGTGACTCCTATAAACAGTAAAAAGTATAGCAGCGATCAGGTACTTTCATTAAAAGGAATATTTCCGTAAATGTTACAGCAATATCTAGTGGAATTTAATAATTATGTAAGTATAACCCAACAATATTTGTACGACTAACAGTATGGACACATTAAATTCAACAGGAATGTTTGGTATTTCTCACAGAAATTCAGATTATTCTACCGGAATTAATCTAGTTTAGCTAATAGTATTTTAATCTATGTTGTACTATATGGTTGAAGTTGTTCGGAATAAAATATCGATTCCCAACGAAGGAACGAACATGATGAAACAGCGATTCGATAATTTTTGACATTTTTTGGCCTCCTACCTAGAATATTTTCGATCTACGTTTGATACTAACTCTTGAATAACTTTTCCTACTATTTCCTACTAAATACAAAAAAAAAAGAGAAAAGAGGGTTAGTATATGTTTCAGAAACATAGTGTAGGAAGGAACAGGGAAATAGGGAGTTGATAGGAAAACAGAGGTTAAAGTCAGGTTAGATCAGCTCAGACGAAGGAAGAAAGATTAGATCTATAGCCATCTGCACCGACGGCCCAACATTTACCGTACTGTTCAACAGAGGGCGCCACCAAATAGACAAAACTCAAAAGAGACTACCCAAAGGATTGAAAATCGACAGAAAAGATGTGAGCATTTGAAGACAGTAATTCTGTAATGTAATATAATATAAATTTACCCTATTCCAGAGACCTATTCACGAAGTCACTACTTATCTCAAGATATAATGCATTACCGCAGGAATTCCTGTAAAATCTCAGGTTATAAGTTTCGAATACAACCAACTACTGCTGAAATATATGAACGATAGTTCCTTAATTCAACAGAAACTGCCTTTTGAATTGATACTACAATTCCGTTATAAGTGAAGTAATTCCTGTTTTAGTTTAGTGTTCATTACTGGAAATTCTTGTATAAACTGAAGTTCAAAGCTTGGAATACAACTATCTAGTTTGTTTATTTAACAGGAAATTCCTGTAAGTAGTCACGCATATTCCTTTTTTTCTTCACAGTATTATTCTCTTGTTGAAATGACGTTGCATGAACTAATATAAAATTCGTCTTCGATAGAATGCATTACTACAGAAATTCCTGTAAAATCTCAGGTTATAAGCTTCGAATACAACAAACTCGTATTGTAATATATGAACGATAGTTCTTCAATTCAACGGAAACTTCCTGTTAAATCGATCCGTTATGAGTAAAGTAATTCCTGTTTTAGTTAAGTGTTCATTACTGGAAGTTCTAATATAAACTGATGTTTGAAGCTTGGAATACAACTATCTAGTTTGTTCATGAAAAAGGAAATTCCTGTAAATAGTCACGCATATTCCGGTTTTCGACACAGTATTATTTTTCTGTTGAAATGACAAACTGCAGTTTGGCTGCATCAACTTGTGTAAAACTTGTTATTTCTAGAGGAATTAAACGACCGGAATTGTCACGTAAAATCGGAAAATTCGAGTCTGTCCGGCCGTCCGTATGCACGATATCTCTCGAACGGAATGTCCTAGAAACTTGAAATTTTCAGGGTAGGTTTGAATCTCCGCGGTTGAGTTCGTTATTGGGCGAAATTCGCCGAGGGGTTCCGTAAATATGGCCACTCGAAATTTTGTTTTCCTGATTACTTCGAAACTACAGATTCGATCGAGATGAAATTTTGCACTCTAATGGAAAATGAGGTGTTCAAGCTACATGCGAAATTTTGTCCAGCTCGCATGACCAGAACCATAGAAACCATAGAAAATTGTTCTGAACGGAAACGCCTAGGGTTTCGAAATTTGCAGGATAGGTGTGCATCTCGATTGTCGTGATCACTTTCACCTATGTGCAAAATTATATTAGGGGTTCCGTAAATATGGTCGTTCGAACTTTAGTTTTCTTGATAATTTCAAAACTACAGATTCGATCGTGACGAAATTTTGTATACTTATGGAGAATGATATATTCAAGCTACATTTCTCTAGATCGCATGACTAGAACCATAGAAACCATAGAAAATCATAACTTTCGAAGGGAAAGGCCTAGGGACTTGAAATTTTCAGGATACGTGTAGATCTGAAATATGGCGTTCACGTTTATCAATGAGCAGAATTATACAAGGGGTTCCGTAAATACAGTCGTTTGAAATTTTGTTTTCTCGATCATTTCGAAACTACGGATTCGATCGAGTTAAAATTTCGTATTTTAAACGAGAATGATATCTTAAAGCAACATTTTGTCCAGATCGCATGACCAGAACCATAGAAAATTATAACTTCCGAAGGAAAAGGCCTAGGAAATTTTCAGGGTGGGTTTGGATCGCGAATTTCACGGTCACGTTCATCAATGAGCAGAATTAGACTAGGGGTTCCGTAAATATGGCCGTTCAAAATATTTTTTTCCTGTTAATTTCTAAACTACTGATTTGATTGGAATGAAATTTTGCACCTAGCTGAGGAATGATTTATTCAAACTACGTGCGAGATTTTGTCCAGATCGCATCACCAAGACCATAGATACCGTAGAAAATTCTAGCGAATTATCGAAAAAAAAATTGGTCAGCTGAAGCACTGACAAAGTCTGGAGTTTCGTCTAAGTTTGAGAATTTAGTTGACAGCTTTCGAAAATTCCTTCAAATGATTTCTAAAACTGAAAAATGCGAATCTACCTACAAGGTTGTTGTACGAGCGCTTAAAAGCTCCTGACTTCACGGCAGTGATTTTCGTAATTTTGTATCATATATTACAACTATTTAGGAGCGAAGATTTTCTAAGAAGGTAGGTGTCGTTTTACAATTTTCCTAACAGAAAGTGTTATTAGAAGAGTCTACTCCTTTGAAGCCTCCATTCACTGTAGGTACCCGGAGTACAACTACAACAATAACTAGACTCACGACTAGTCTGAGCCTGGCCATACACCTAAGATGGAGAAAACCGATTCTCATAATAATAATAATAATAATGTTTATTCGCAAAATAAATACAATCTAGGTAATAAAGTTAAGAATATGAATAAACAGAGGCATCACTGAAGTAACATTTAACGACCGTGTGCCACACAAACTTCTCCTTCGCAAGTCCTTCGAGGTGGCTTGGAATTCGTGGCCGTTTACTCTGTTGCATTTTTGACTGATAGATCTTTTCGGGTTCGAGTTGGCCTTCTCATCGTCAAGACCTGTTTTAATTGGAGTTTCTCAAGGTTCTGTATTGGGACCACTTCTCTTTATTCTTTACAACTCTGATTTGCCAAAAATGTTCAAGTCCAACTGTTCTCAATTTGCCGACGACACCAAATTGTTCGGAAATCCTAACGACGCAGCTCACGAATTCCAGCAGGACCTTGAAAAATTGACTCTATGGTGTCGTGATTGGCAGTTGTTTGAGGTTGTGCAACTCCGGGCAACACGACTACCTTATGGCATCATACGTTCCAGTTATAAGGAGAGGCTTTCCCTCATGGGCTTGCCCTCATTTGCTGACCGGAGGATTCGTGGCGATCTGATAGTCACCTATCGTGCTCTCCAGGCAGGTATTTCAGGCAGAAATACTTGCAATCGAAAGATGCATAGATATAAACCTGGAAAGAAACTATCAAGGGTGTGACATTGTGATCCACTCGGATAGTCAAGCTGCTATCAAAGCACTGAACTCCTATATCATCGACACAAAGCTGATATGGGAGTGCCGGAGGAAACTTAATGAAGTAGGCAAGAACAATAAGGTCTCTCAAGTCTGGGTTCCTGGTCACTCAGGAATCAAAGGAAACGAAGAGGCCAATACACTTGCCAGAAAGGGAGCACAAACGCCACTTACTGGCCCAGAACCCTTTTGTGGCATAGGTAAACGCACCTATAAGAAAGAGTTTCTGGAGAAGGAAGAGACCGAAAGAGAAGCACTCTGGAGGAACCTTCCAGGAATGGACCACTCTAAAAGGTTCATTCGGAACTTTGAAAGTTCAAGATCCAAAAAGTATTTGGATCTCAGTAAGAACAAGTTACGTCTACTCACTGGCTTCCTCACAGGACATTGTCGCCTTAGGAAGCATATGATGAGAATGAGCTTAACAGAAACAGACGAGTGTAGATTCTGTGGTGAAGAGGAGGAGACTCCTGTTCACCTGGTTACAGAATGCCTCGCCATTGCAAACCAGCGCAAAGAATGTCTTGGACAAGAGAATTACAGGAGGAATGAGGATCAAACCTCCTTGAAGCCCTCTCAGATACTGGAGTTCATTGGAGCTCTGGAGCTGGAGGGCGAGCTGTAGGTAGCGCATTTGCGAATACGGCTCTGATGGGGGGCACAATAGACCTTGAGGTCGCAGTGGAACGTAACCCCCTTCCTAACTATAACTATACTCCATCGAATCAGTGAATCGTCCGTTATCTTGAGTTTTATAATCGTGGTATTGGACCAGATGATCCTATCAGGTATCAACGTCAATGGCTGAGTCATAGTAACCGCTGTCATCTGTTCCACTAGTCTCATGGGTATTTCATCCACAAGACACCGACAAGGGGGACAATGGGACTCCACCATGTCGACACACTGTCACAGAATCTCCTCGAAGATCAGCCATCGCTCTTAGACAAACTAATACAACAATGACTTCTGTTCGAAACTCTAATTTGGTAGTTCTGAAACGCAATAGTTTTCCTCAAATTCACCCCAAATATGCCAGCGAAAGAGAATTTCCCGCCAAAACAGTAATTCTTCATCAGCGAATGCATCGAAGTTTCTATGAATATTAAATTCCCACTCTATCCAATCTGAGGGTGGAAGATCAATCTTGGAATATTTGGCGAGACCCAATATTGGAAATTAACATTGGCGTCGAGTTGTGAGGGAATTATCACGCCCCATTTCCACCCCCATCATTCTTTTATCGCATACACAAGCAACATGCATGTCAACGCTCTGGGAGTGGTTAGGAAAAAATCCAAATCGGCAACCTTCTTCGCTTTAAACCCCCAAATATTTTCGCGTCGTCGTGTTTGTGATGAATTTATCTGCTTTCCACCCTTGTTTACTGACGCGCATATCACGTCAAATTGAATGTTTCGCCCAAGTGATTGATCAGAGGATTCTCATTTTTTATTTTCGTCGTTCTATATGGGTCGTGCTCCTATTTAATTTGTTCATAAGGTTTTAGAAGAAGAGTGAAAACCTATTTATGATAAGATCCGCAAACTTATTTGATGAGTTTTCTCCGGAGTTGTTTCTTCCTTTCAAAATCCATGTATACGAGTAATTCCATGCTTTTCCTACCTCGTTAGTTCTTCGCAGAATAGGAGAGTCAAGGAATCTTTTCATGAACCTACAGAGAAGTGGGGAATTACTCGGCAGGATACCTGGGTCAGTGAATATATCAATATGTATGATGAATATAGCTGTTATTGAAAAAAATTATTTAAACCTGAAAATTCATGAGTGACAGTGATGATTTGCAGAAAAATCTCAAGCTGGTCTCGAATCAGCTCAATGGAATTCGAAAGAGTTCGATTCGACCGTTTTGATGTCACGATCCTAGTTATCGATAAGAATTATTAAAATAATCGAAAACAGAACCCTGCAATCGGAAAAAGTACACAACCAAAGATGAAATATGGGAGAATGAATCGATATAAGGAATGACGTCGATATGACCCAGCAAAGAGAGCCTCATAACTAGAAATATCGTCAATGTTTACTTTTCCCTTCAGGCCAGAACGGTTTCATGGATGGAGTTTGCTATCTGTTGCTATCAGCCCTATTTTAGACTGAGCAAACCGATGTCCGTCTACGTGAATGGATTTTGTTCCTTAATAGTATTCGAACTTATATTTTCAGCCAAAATGTATTTTGACATCAGCGATATACATTCTCTAATTCAAGAAATATCTCTAGTTCCACATAGACAGAGAAGTTTTTCTCAATAGACATTCTGAATGTTTTCATGAACTGGAGCATATTTATATAATATACAGGGTCACCCATTCTGACAAGGGTTTTCCGGAAACCCCCGAAAGTGATTTATTTTGATCTTGTTCTTGAACAATAAAAAACAATTAGTATTTGTTCATATTCTCTCACAGTGTTCGATTTGCTAGATTAAGTGTTTCCTATGGGAGGTTAAACTTTCGTTTCATTTCCAACCGAATTTTTTTCAATTATATTAAAGTCATCAATTCTTATTGACAACTGACAGCCATTATATCACATAAATGAGAATAGAGGAGAGAATTATAATCATTAGGTAAGTGATGAGGAAATAATTTCCCTCGTCAAATTTGCGAATATTGATGAGTAAGCACGAATTTGATAGGAAGAGTTTGATGCACTATGTACGTAACCTACATCATGCAATATCACCAATGAGCATACCCTCAACAAAGGGATGATAAGCATTGTTTGAAATGGAATCTTCGTTGCTCACCTGCATTGGGGATAACTCGAATGCAGGTGCACAGGTGCTCTTCATATCCATAAACCCTTTATAATCGTGCAATATTTCACAGATCCAATTATCATTGTTCACGATACACCTGGAGAAAATTGATCCATTCCGTGCAGAAAATCACAAAAACAATGTTAATTGAATTCCCATTTTAGTTCGAAATAATCCACTGAAAACGCGTTATGATTATGTAACTTTTGCATGATATAATTTGAAAGACATATTCATTTATTTTCCACCTCAAGTTTTCATTATTTTATTTATAACTCTATAACTCTACTCCCCGATGAATCTTGTAGAATTACAACAAAGAAGTTCTGGAAATATCTCTTATTACAAAGAGCATAGTAACCGTAGAAGATTCTAGCAAATTATCGAAAAGAAAATCCTTATATTGCTGATACAGCTGGTTTGGCATAATTGACAAAGAGCTGCTGTCATTTTTTTAACAGCTGTACAAAAGGTTTCGTAAAGAACGTAAAACTAGAAGATTCTTCAAAAAAATGAATTTTTCAAAACTTCGGTATCCCAGAAATTATTATATATCCGGCTGAAATGTGTGCACATACTATACATGGATGAAATGAGTTAGGTCGAGATTCAGCTTTTCGAGTGTTCTACGTGGAAAAAAAATTAGAAAAGCACTGCCGTGAAGTCAGGAGCTTTTGAGCGCTCGTTCATCCACCTTCTAGGTAGATTCGCATTTTCCAGTTTTAGAAACTAATTGAAAAGATTTTGACAGCTGTCGAAGAAAATTTCAAACTAAGGCGAAAATCCAGACTTCACGTTAGTGCTATAGGTGACCAATTTTTTTTTGATAACTCGTTATAATTTCCTACGGTATTTATGGTCTTGGTAATGCGATCCGGACAAAATTCCACGTAGTTTGAGTACATTATTCTTCATCTATGTGCGAAATTTAATTCCAATCCAATGAGTAATTTCGAAACTATCAGGAAAAAAATACTTTGAACGGCCATATTTACGGAACCCTTATCTAATTTTGCTCATTGATGAAAGTGATCGCGAAATTCGTAATCCGAACATATCCTGAAAATTTCAAGTCCCCAGGCCTTTCCGTTCAAAAGTTATGAT
Organism: Aphidecta obliterata; assembly: GCA_963966015.1. Classification (NCBI taxonomy): domain Eukaryota; kingdom Metazoa; phylum Arthropoda; class Insecta; order Coleoptera; family Coccinellidae; genus Aphidecta; species Aphidecta obliterata. Next base: position 8,819,526 of record OZ014436.1, read on the forward strand.
TTTCTATGGTTTCTATGGTTCTGATCATGCGATCTGGAAAAAATGTAGCTAAATTATATCACTCTCAATTTAAATACAAAATTTCGTCACGATCAAATCCATAGTTTTGAAATTATCAAGAAAACAGAATTTCAAACGACCATATTTACGGAACCCCTAGTCTAATTTTGCTCATTGATGAACGTGATCGCAACATTCGAGATCCACACCTATCCTGAAAATTTGAAGTCCCTAGGCCTTTTCATTACAAAGTTATAATTTTCTATGGTTTCTATGGTTCTGGTCATGCGAGCTGGACAAAATTTCGCATGTAGCTTGAACACATAATTCTCCATCTGAGTGCGAAATTTTACCTCGATCAAATCTGTAGTTTCGAAGTAATCAGGAAAACAAAATTTCGAGCGACCATATTTACGGAATCCCTAGGCGAATTTTGCCCAATAACGAACTCAACCGCGGCATTCGAGATTCGAACCTGCCCTGAAAATTTCAAGTTTCTAAGACATTCCGTTCGAAATTTATCGTGTATACGGACGGACGGACGGACAGACTCGAATTTTCCTACGGATTCGTCATCAGTGAGTCGAACATTGTCGTTTGAGACCATTTTCGGCTCAAAATTCGAAAAATACAGACATCGTGACGAAATGATATAGCCCTCGTCTAAGTAGTACGAGCGCTCAAAAATTGAGTTTTTTTTCAAACGTACGAAAATAAAGTCATATTTTGACTGACAGGATCGTCAGTTCTTCTTTCCCTCCGCCGGAAAAGTGTTGCTTTGTCTAATTTAAGGGTGGATCTCCAGATTTTAATTAATTTCAAAAAGTTTGAAAAAAAAAAATATTTCATTCGGAGGAGTGGTTTTTCATGGCTCTTCTTCAACTTCCCGCCGAACGCAGTGAGTAAACACAAGCTCGCCATGAAAATCGACACTTCTCCTCCTTATGCAATAATATTCTACTATTTGTTCAATCTGGTGTTGGTTGCGAATATTTGGTATTCGGAGATCTCTTGAAGTTAATGAAAATAAAATGAAATTATTACGTTTATGGTTCGTTTCATGATATTTTGTTCGATAGTCTCGCTACAGTATCACCTCATGTCGAATGATCATAGAATTGAAACGAGCGCACTTCACACCAGTGCCTCTCAATTTTTTTTGTTATTTACGTGACAATAAGTAGATACCAAAAAATAATGAGCGCTTTAATTTTCTATCAGTGGATTCCAGACTCGTCAATTTCAACCTGAATTCTTCCCCTGAAAAATAAGGACCAGCTTAATAACTGTCATTCTACGGCGCCCGCTGGATATTTTCAGGACGTCATGAGAATTTACGAAATTATAGGATAATTTAGCCGTCAATCGTGGGAATTCATTCCCCAATTTCAAAAACACCGTTCGTGCCAGAACTTCCCAATTCTTTTCATGAGTTTCGCGTAGAATATGAACAAAAACAAGTCGATTTGTTCTTTCAGGTCCGAGTGCTCAGGAGATACGAATTCACATGTCGAAATTTGGTCTATACAACGATTCGATGTAGATGCTTTGAGCGTCTTTTCATTGCTTCCCCTTCATTTTTTGCATGCTTACTTCCGTTGAAAAGAATGAAAATACCAATGACGCTTTTCTTTCATTAATGGTATGGTTATTATATATAATTCATTCCGTTTTTTTTTTCGACTCGATCCATCTTTGGAGGGGCTTCATTCATTATGTAGAGAACTGAATGCGACCAATAAAACTTTAAATGAATAGTAATTAAAAAAAAAATTGAAGGCCAAGGTCCGATCATAAAATATTAGCCCTAATGGAATTAGCCGATACTTGATGGAAATCCATAATCAAACTAACAATAAAATAACTAATATGATTTCCACTACATTGGGTAAATTCCACGACACGTGTTTCGATGGTACAGCATCATCTTCATGTGGTTTAGATATAACCGAATTGATTCTCTAAACTCTAAAGCTACCTATTGATGCCAACAAATCTTATCACTAGGTGGGGGTGATGGTTAATCCTTTGCGCAACTCCTTGTGTGAGATGAATATTTACGGATATCTCAATGACAATTTCCAAGTATGCTTATCCTACCGCAATTGAGTGAAAAGATCTCTTGACGTTATTTTATTTATTTTTTTTTTTATTTTTTTCCATGATTCAGAAAAGAGACAAAAATTTGTATTTAAAAAATAACAATAATGGTGAATTATTAAATTCTACTCGATCGTTCAATAAGAAAACAGACGATTTTTGTTTATTCATTCCAAGGCTCTCCAGAAGGTTCAATTTTCTACTTTCATTTTCCGTATGCCAAATTTCCAAATCTTCTTTAAAAGCATGATTATTAATTTTCAAATAATCCGCGTATGCCGAATTTCCTCTACCTTTAATAAAACAATTTTAATATTCTAGTACTCTTGTTTTCAAATTCCTACCTGTTTGTTCTATGCAAAAACATGAAAAATCTCCGCAAAAAAAATTATGAGAAAAAAATTTTAAAAAATTTGAAATAAAACAAATACAAGGTCTACAGATCTTTTCACTTAAGGGCGGTAAGATGAGCATAATTCCATCCTTGGAAGTTGTCATTAAGATTAAATATTCATCCCACACAAGGTGTTGCGCATAGGATAAACCATTACCCCACCTAGTGAATTGATAGTATCAGTAGGTAGCTTTAGAGTTTAGAGAATTAATTTAGTTATATCTTAACCACCTAAAGATGATGCTGTGCCATCCAAACACGTGTCGTGGAGTTTAACCCAATGTAGTTGAAATCATATTAGTTATTCTATTTTATGTTTAAGATATTGGCCTTCAGATTTACACAGATGCATAACCATTACCAGCGATAGGCAGGGCCGTATCTAGGGCGTGGCATGGGTGGCACTTGCCACGGGCGCAAGGTCCGAAGGGGCGCCAAAAAATATCAAAAATAAAAAAATAGAAGCGCCAAGCAAAAAAAACTAATTCGTAAGATGACAACACGGTTACGTAAGTAAGTAATTCGATCAAAACATTTCGGAACATTGATATTCAAAGTAAAGAATGAGAATGCAATAAGGTCAGAAATACGAGAAATATGGTCCAATTGTTATGGAAAATTTTCGAAAATGCCGCACTCTGATCATAAATATTACAATCGGCAATATCGTCATGCGATTCCAAGCACAGCCCTTTATGAGTTGTTTACACTACATCCCTTATCGCATCCAGCTTGTTTTGAAGGGTGGCTTCTTTGATGATGATGGTTCATAATGATCGATTTGTTTAGATTTTGAGGCCACATCTGTGGTATTTTAAAAACGATTCGTATTGCCAAAAATTCACCAATCAGAGTTTTGAGCTCAAGAAGTGGGAGAAAAATTGGGCAATCTCATTCTATTCTATATAAATATTGATTTCTTTCAATTGTGAAGGGAAGACCAAAAAAATTAAATTTTAATGTTCGTTTAGTGTGTATCCAGATTTGAAGTGTTATAAGTTTTGAGTTTTTTTTTATATTCTGACTTTTTTGTGCCACTGTGCTTTTGGATTCGAGTATTATAAATTGTGCTATTGAAGGTGAGTTGTACAAAGTATTTGTTATTTTTTATGACATTATTCTGGCATCGTATACATCCAATTATTCGTATTTTAACATAATTATATTGTTCCTTTCAATTCAAGGAGAAATATGTTTGGTCCATTGCGGAAAATATGGATTTTAGAACTTGAGTTCTTACTTCTCAGAGCGTCTTTTTTTGAATGAAATCTGATGAAACTCGATTTTAGTGTTACTTTTCATAGTTTTGATTGAATCTTCAATCTCATCTGGCAAAGATTATTCTAGTAATTTTTTTTACTTAACGTATGGACTTCTTGAATATTGTAACATCGGGCCCTGTACGAAACTATCAGTACGTGTTTCAAAGGGTTATAAAATAGTATTTGTATGCTAAGTTTGCGGTTTTTTTCGCAGAGATTGTGATTATCGATTATTATTTTCTATTCAACTCACCAAACAACTTTTATTTTACGTTTGCAGTATGTATTTTCAAATTTCAAGTTGAAGAATTTATATTTTTTAAGATAAATGTTCGTATTTTTTACATAAATATGAATATTTCATTTTGTTTTTTCAGAATTTGTTTTATGTTTATGCATTCCATTTAAAATGTGTATCGGAATGTTTTTAATGAAACAATTTTTCCATAAAAATGTGTATTATTTTGAAACTCTCACGGAAATATATGACTAGCATTATGAAAAAAAAATACTATAAGAAAATAGGAGGGATGGAAAAAAATCTACGCAAATGGGGGGGCGCTGTCTAATCTATTGCCACAGGCGCAATAGTACCTAGATGCGGCCCTGGCGAGAGGGACGCTGAACAACAAATACCGAAAAAAAAATGATTCTGTGTAGACAGAAAACAGTTTTTATCACATTCGTAGGCATCGTGAATATGTCAATTGAATCAATTTTTTTCAGCAGGAATACTAATTTCTTTTGTTACCGGATTCACACTCGACCCATGTCTCTCCCTATCTATTCCTCGAGGTCATATTGGAAATAATGAACCAAAATAAATTTGTAGTGGTCGATTTTCGTGAAATATACTACGCTCATGAGGCAACACTTACGGATTTATCAATTCTACTATCCTGTTCCACTTTGAGGATTTGCTGCTGAAGTCTATTCGGTTGAGCGGATCTTCTCCTGTCGTTGTTGGATTCAACGTTGGACAAGGATTCTGGGAATCCGAGTTCGTCACCTGCGGTGAACCCTGAAAATTGGATATTCGTGTAAGTTGATTACTTGAAATAACGTCTTTTTTAAAACGAATGTAATGGCGTGAATGACATCAGGTGAAAGTTGAATTACTCCTCAATTTTTACGATAGGATTATAAAAAAAAATTACGAAAAGCACTGCCGTGAAGGCAGGAGCTTTTGAGCGCTCGTACATGCACCTTGTAGGTAGATTCGCATTTTCCAGTTTTAGGAATCAATTGAAGGAATTTTCGACAGCTGTCAAAATATTCTGAAACTTAGGCGAAACTCCAGACTTTGTCAGTGCTTCAGCTGATCAATTTTTTTTCGATAATTCGCTAGAATTTTCTACGGTATCAATGGTCTTGGTGATGCGATCTGGACAAAATTCTACACGTAGTTTGAAAACATTATTCCTCAGCTAAGTGCAAAATTTCATTCCAATCCGATCAGTAGTTTCGAAGCTATCAGGAAAAAAATATTTTGAACGGCCATATTTACGGAACCCCTAGTCTAATTTTGCTCATTGATGAACGTGGCCGCAATATTCGCGATCCAAACCCACCCTGAAAATTTCAAGTTCCTAGGCCTTTCCGTTCAAAAGTTACAATTTTCTATGGTTTCTATGGTTCTGGTAATTCGATCTGGACAAAATATTGCTTTAATATATCAATCTCGATTAAAATATAAGATTTCATTCCGATCGAATCCGTAGTTTCGAAATTATCGAGAAAACAAAATTTCAAACGACCGTATCTACGTAACCCCTAGTATAATTCTGCTCATTGATGAACGTGGACGCGACATTTCAGATCCACACCTATCCTGAAAATTTCAAGTCCCTAGGCGTTTCCGTTCAAAAGTTACAATTTTCTATGGTTTCTATGGTTCTGGTCATGCGATCTGGACAAAATTTCACATGTAGCTTGAACACCTTATTTTCCATTTGATTACAAAATTACATTTCGATCAGATCTGTATTTTTCACGTAATCAGGAAAACAAAACTTTGAACGGCCATATTTACGGAACCCCTGGTGGAATTTTGCCCATTAACAAACTCAACCGAGGCATTCGGGAACTGAACCCACACTGAAAATTTCAAGTCTTTAGGTTGTTCCGTTCGAGAGTTATCGTGCTTACGGACGGACAGACGGACGGACAGACTCTAATTTTTTGACGGGTTCGTCATCAGTGAGTCGAACATAGTCGATTGAGACCATTTTCGGCTCAAAATTCGAAAAATACAGACGAGATGATAAAGCCCTCGAGTAAGTAAAACGAGCGCTCAAAACGCTGAAAAAATTTCAAAGTTCATGATGAAACAGAATCAGTTTGATTATTTTGAAATGAAATGGGATTAGATAATGAAATTATGTCTGTAATATTTGACACTTTGTCAACCTTAACAATTATTATTGAGCATTATTGGAGAATAAAGACATTATAAATAATTCAATAACCCCAATAATAATAGAACGCTGAAGAATCTTGAAAAACCTCCGGTAATAAAAAAGCTGCGTGTATTTTGCGAGCGAGATATTACTACATGCTATTAGCTTCTTTCTGTGAATTTAACACTCCGAGGTTCAATTTCACATTTCCAAGCATCCAAGCTATCATCAGATAGGAATGAGAACAGCAATTGATCATTTCTCTTTGTTGTTATAGATTGTCGATATTACCTTCCGTAATAAAATCCTGTTCTGTTGAATAACTTCCTCGATACATTTCGAACTAGGTACAACTCCCACCCACGCAAAAAACTTCTACAGGAGACGCATGTAATTTGAATATTAAATTTTTAGAAGCAGTTGGCAAATTTCTTTCTTGCCAGCAAAAAGTTGGTTGGGAATTAGAAGAGAAATTATTCCAATTCAGTCAGGGTTTGCACAAATTTGGCTCTAGCGATGAACATATTTTCATATGGCCATTTGAAATATTTTTTTTCTGATAATTTCGCAACTACTGATTGGATTGGAATGAAACTCCGCACATAGATGAGGAATAATGTATTTCAACTAAGTGCAAAATTTTTTCCGCATCGTATTACCAAGATAGATACCGAAGAAAATTTTAGCGAATTATCGAAAAAAAATGGTCTCAATCGACAAGGTTCGACTCACTGATGAAAAACCCGTCGAAAAATTTAAGTCTGTCCGTTCGGCCATCCATCTGTATACACGATAACTCGCGAACGGAACGACCAAGAAGATTGAGTTCGTTATTGGCCAAATTCGACCAGGAGTTCCCTATATTTGGTCGGTAGAAATTTTATTTTCTTGATTATTTCAAAACTACGGATTCGACGCCGAAATTTTGTATGTTGATGGAAAAAATATTGTAGCTACATTTTTGAGCGCTCGTACCACTTACACGAGGGCTATATCATTTCATCATGATGTCTGTATTTTTCGAATTTTGAGCCGAAAATGGTCTCAATCGACTAGGTTCGACTCACTGATGACGAATCCGTCGGAAAATTCGAGTCTGTCCGTCCGTCCGGCCGGCCGTATACACGATAACTCTCGAACGGAACGACTTAGAAACTTGAAATTTTCAGGGTAGGTTCAAATCTCAAATGCCGCGGTTGAGTTCGTTATTGGGCAAAATTCGACCAGGGGTTCCGTAAATATGGCCGTTCGAAATTTTGTTCCCCTGATTACTTCGAAACTACAGATTCGATCGAGGTGAAATTGTGCACTCAGATGAAAAATGACGTGTTCAAGCTACATGCAAAATTTTGTCCAGCTCGCATCACCAGAACCATAGAAACCATAGAAAGTTGTAACTTTTGAACGGAATCGCCTAGAGACTTGAAATTTTCAGGATAGGTGTGGATCCCGATTGTCGTGATAACTTTCATCTATGAGCAAAATTATACTAGAGGTTCCGTAAATATGGTCGTTTGAAATTAGGTTTTCTTGATTATTTCAAAACTACTGATTCGATCGTGACGAAATTTTGTATACTAATGGAGAAAGACATATTCAAGCTACATTTCTCTAGATCGCATGACCAGAACCATAGAAACCATAGAAAATCATAACTTTCGAACGGAAAGGCCTAGGGACTTGAAATTTTCAGGATAGGTGTAGATCTGAAATATGGCGTTCACGTTTATCAATGAGCAGAATTATACTAGGCTTTCCGTAAATACGGTCGTTTGAAATTTTGTTTTCTCGATCATTTCGGAACTACGGATTCGATCGACATAAAATTTTGTATTTCAAACAAGAATGATATATTAAAGCAACATTTTGTCCAGATCACATGACCATAGAAACCATAGAAAATTATAACTTCCGAAAGGAAAGGCCTAGGAACTTGAAATTTTCAGGGTGGGTTTGGATCGCGAATTTCACGGTCACGTTCATCAATGAGCAAAAATAAACTAGGGGTTCCGTAAATATGGTCGTTCAAAATATTTTTTTCCTGATAATTTCGAAACTACTGATTTGATTGGAATGAAATCCAGCACCTAGCTGAGGAATAATGTATTCAAACAACGTGTGAAATTTTGTCCAGATCGCATCACCAAGACCATAGATACTGTAGAAAATTCTAGCGAATTATCGAAAAAAAATTGGTCAGCTGAAGCAGTAACAAAGTCTGGAGTTTCGTCTAAGTTTGAGAATTTTTTTGACAGCTGTCGAAAATTCCTTCAATTGATTTCTAAAACTGGAAAATGCGAATCTACCTACAAGGTGGATGTACGAGCGCTCAAAAGCTTCTGACTTCACGGCAGTGCTTTTCGTAATTTTTTCTAGATCGCATAACCAGAACCATTCCAAATTCCAACGAATTTTTGAATAAAAAATCCCTTTATTTCTGTGGCAGCTAATTCGACATAATTGACAAAGAGCTGCTGTCATTTTTTTGACAGCTGTCAAAAATTTCTTCAATAATTGGTTCCTAAAACTGGAAAATGCGGATCTTCCTGAAAGGTGCAAACGTGCGCTCAAAAGCTCCTGACTTAACGGCGGTGCTTTTCTCGATTTTTTCACATCATTTCGTTTTTGAACGATTAGGTTGGATCCACAGATGTAGAATTCGTGGTCAAATTCAATTATGTCCGTCCGTTTATAAACAAGATAACTTGAGGCATAGTGTTTTGAAAATTCAAGAGTTCGTTCGAGGTCTGAATACGTCGGTTGATTTCGTTAATGGGACAAATCCGCCGAATGTTTCCGTTGATATAGCCATCTGAATCATTATTTTCTCGATAATTCGAATATTGATCGAATTGAAACTTTGTACCTAGTTTGTTGTGAGATATGAACAGGAAATTCATTTGAAATTTTGTAGGGACCGTATCACCAGAATGTTTCAAACAGAAACAATTTCACAAACTACGGTATCTCAGAAAGTATTCGCCATTTCCTGCTGTAATTTTCTCCCTTTATACATGGAATCCTTCATGTGAGTTCCATTTCTTGAAGGTTATTAAAATAAAATGACAGTATTTGGCACACTGATAATGAACACTGAAGACCGGTTGAGTACATAGCTTCAGATGATTCGTTAGAATTTCCTATGGTATCTATGGTCGTGGTAATGCGATCTGGACAAAATTTCGCACGTAGTTAGAATACATTAATCTCCATCCATGTGCATTCTAATCCAATCAGTAGGTTCAAAATCATCAGAAAAAACAAATTTTAAACGGCCATATTAATGGAACCCCAAGTCTAATTTTGCTCATTGATGAAATTGACCGCGATTCGAGATCCAAACCTACCCTGAAAATTTCAAGTCTCTAGGCCGTTCAAATGTTATAATTTTCTATGGTTCTGGTCATGCGATCTGGAAAAAATGTAGCTTGAATATATCATTCTCCATTGAAATACAAAATTTCGTCACGATCGAATCCGCAGTTTTGAAATTATCAAGAAAACGAAATTTCGAACGGCCATATTTATGGAACTCCTAGTCTAATTCTGCTCATTGATAAACGTGATCGCGACATTCGAGATTCACACCTATCCTGAAACTTTCAAGTCCTTAGGCCTTTCCGTTCGGAAGTTATGATTTTTTATGGTTCTGGTCATGCGATCTGGAAAAAATGTAGCTTGAGTAAATCATTTTCCATTGAAAAACAACATTTCGTCACGATCAAATCCGTACTTTTGAAATTATCAAGAAAACCAAATTTCAAACGACAATATTTACGGAACACCTAGTCTTATTTCGCTCATTGATAAACGATAAGTCCCTAGGCCTTTCCGTTCGAAAGTTATAATTTTCTATGGTTCTGGTCATGCCATCTAGAAAAACTTTAGCATGGATGAATTATTCTCCAGTGGTGAATTTTGAAGTCCTCGACCGACAGAATTTTAATTTCCGTTTATGAATAAACACTCTGTATAGCTTTGTAAGTGAAAAGAAGGGTATGGAAATATTTTCGTACACAATTGATTATTCAGTTTGTTTGTCATACTGTTTTCAAAAGATTGGAATAACCCATCATCCAATTTCCGTCTCATCTGCCTCAGTAATACCAAATCTTTTTGGGGTGTAAAATGCCATTCGAAAGAGAAAAGTCGGATTATTCCATAAAAACCTCATTTTCTGAGCGAGTTTTACGCGCGAGCAAAAAATCCAGAAGGCCAAGAAAATCGATTTCCTCTGGATTTTATTATTTATTTTTCTTGTGGTAGGAACTTCAAAAATTATGCGTTTGGAATATAAAATGTCAATCAGTCGAAATGAAATTGAGGTGAATACAATGCGGCATTTGTTTGTTGTTCATGAATTGACCAGTTACGAGACGTTTGTAACATCGAGTTGATTATAAATATGGACCAGGAAAAGTCCTGAGAATGAGAGGAATTAATCCGTTTGCAGCCTATTCCTACTGAAAGTTTCAGCGAATGGAAGAGGTTTCGAGTATTCAATTTTGTTACTCTATCTGCATTCTGCACCAAAAGTTAAATTCAGTAAGAATTTGACCTCGACCCACTTGGGTGTTCACTAATTTGTTAGATATATAATTATATTCATATCCAATCAAGAACATTCGAAGACATAGAATAAATACCCAACACTTCATAGGGGAAGGGTATATTGCATAATATGCTCACGTTAGGTGGTACCTCACTTATTCTGCTTCTGGGGATGACGGAATCATATTTGGACAGGTGAAACCTATTACATTGTTCGCGATCACAGTGAAGCAGATTAAAAAAAAATTCCCAAGAGGAATTCAATCGACAGGATACTCTTATAGGAAGTTGATTTGTCCGTTTTCTTGTGTTTCAAATTCATTGTTGTGCAATCCTCAAATTCTTCGCAGATTTCGCAACTGAATTGATTGGCATTCTTCATCACAAAAGGAAGTTCACTTGAAGAAACTTCTTAGATGATATCACAGGTGGAATTCTCGAATAATATTCAAGACTTGAAAAGGACTGAATATTTATGAAGTCGAGCATCAAAAATTGATAAACATTATAGACGTAATAATTCAAGATCCAAACACAAATTTATTATCCTGTGTAAAGCTCAAAAGAGTCCCATAATCCCAACGTCTCAATTTACCGAGCTGGCAGGTGAACAACTTGAGTGGTTGAAGCTTTGAATTCCCCCATCTTCCTCTTTTCGAAATTTTATCTTGTATAATATGTATGTAAATGTAAATTTTCATCAACACGCTCAGAGTGGGGTTTAATATGTTCCAGAGAAGAAGATATTACGTGCCTTCGTCTCCAAACAACATGGTTTCAATTTTCACACTGGAAATCTTTGCGAGGATTCACCCCGCAAGGTTCTCCATGGTAATTCCTAACAGGGGGGTAATCTCCATCGTATTAGAATAGATTCAATAATGTTAATAATGGATAGCGACGAAAATAATGAACTATTGAGGATGTTGGATTCATTTGAACTTTTCCACTTTCATGTCGATATAGTAGGAACAAAACTGAATGAATTTCGTATAGGAATAACTGATTCGCGAATCAAAATCGAAATGAAGACTTTGTTTATTATCGGGAATTCTTTTAACTTTTTGGAGCGACCGCCTCTATATCAAGTGCGTATCGAAAGGGGCAAAACAATCATATCGTCGGCCCAATAAAAAACAACTACAAATAAAATTTTAATAAGCTCGAGTAAGCTACTGAAGTCTGATAACAACTCCTGAAGATCTAGAAGAAGAAGTTGAGAAATCAGAAACCCGAATTGAAGAAGCCTACGAAGAAAGAACCAAATGAATCGAAAGGCCAGCCCCGAAACATCCACATGGTGAAACCCCGAAGGCAATTAAAGATCTTATAAAGAAAAATAGAAAACTTAGGAAATACTAAAGCAATTTACATAGAGAAGAAAGAGCTGAATAAACACAGTCGAGTGCTGAAAATGCATTGAAAGAACTGAGAAAGAATAGATGGAACCAGAGGGTTAGAGAGCTAAACACCATAGACCACTCTGCATGGGAGATGCAAAAGTGCTTACGGCGCGAGGAAACCGAAATCCCTCCTCTACACGGAGCAAATGGGATGGCCTACTCAAAGCTTGAGGAAGACAAAGCACTGGTCGACGCAATAGTAAGAGAAGCCAGAATCAACTACGGAGAAGACGATGACAGTGAAAGCTTAGAAGAAGAAGAAGTCGAAGGAAATGAAGAATTGATGTTGGAACCTCCGGAGGGTGATACCATCCCAAACTCAACAAAATCAGCGTTGATTGAAGAAATCATCAAGAAATTGGAAAAGAGGAAAGCTCCAGGGAAAGACAAGGTAACAAACTCTATGACACGGAAAATGCCTAGGGAAGGAATAGCAGCGCTTACCAAAAGGTATAGCAAACGCTGTGATGAGAACAGAATACTATCCAAAAAGACGGAAAATAGCAGAAGTAAAAGTGTCCAATAAGCCAGGAAAATATATGAATTTCAGGCCGATAAGTCTATTGTCAGCACTTGGAAAAATAGTTGAGAGTTATTGCATAAAGACTCAATAAATAAACAGAAGCGATGAATCTGATACCACCAGAACAATTTGGATTCAGAAGAAATTATTTCACAGAACTTCAACTGTTAAGGATGACTGAATATCTCACTGAAGGATATCAGAATAAACAATCCCCAGGATTAGTGGTATTAGATGTCGAGAGAGTCTTCGACCTAGTTTGGCACGAAGGACTTGATAATGGCAGGCTACACTACCAAAACCTGTAAGATAATAAGAAACCACCTGAGGAACAGGAATTTCTATGTCAAAATAGACTACACATTATCTTCCACCAGACAAATAGAAGCAGGAGTACCCCTTGGTTCAGTTCTAGGACCTGTACTTTACAACGTCTTTATCTACGGTATTCCTCAAAAGCCAAGAAATCTGCTAGCCCTATATACTATCAAGGGTGTGACATTGTGATCCACTCGGATAGTCAAGCTGCTATCAAAGCACTGAACTCCTATATCATCGACTCGAAGCTGATATGGGAGTGCCGGAGGAAACTAAATGTAGTAGGCAAGAAAAATAAGGTCTCTTTAGTCTGGGTTCCTGGTCACTCAGGAATCAAAGGAAACGAAGAGGCCAATACACTTGCCAGAAAGGAAGCACAAACCTTCTCATCGTCAAGACCTGTTTTAAGTGGAGTTTCTCAAGGTTCTGTATTGGGACCACTTCTCTTTATTCTTTACAACTCTGATATGCCAAAAATGTTCAAGTCCAACTGTTCTCAATTTGCCGACGACACCAATTTGTTCGGAAATCCTGACGACGCTGCTCACGAATTCCAGCAGGACCTTGAAACATTGAGGGTGTGCAACGCCGGGCAACAAGACTACCTTATGGCATCATACGTCCCAGTTATAAGGAGAGGCTTTCCCTCATGGGCTTGCCCTCATTTGCTGACCGGAGGATTCGTGGCGATCTGATAGTCACCTATCGTGCTCTCCAGGCAGGTATTTGAGGCAGAAATACTTGCAATCGAAAGATGCATAGATATAAACCTGGAAAGAAACTATCAAGGGTGTGACATTGTGATCCACTCGGATAGTCAAGCTGCTATCAAAGCACTGAACTCCTATATCATCGACTCAAAGCTGATATGGGAGTGCCGGAGGAAACTTAATGTAGTAGGCAAGAAAAATAAGGTCTCTTTAGTCTGGGTTCCTGGTCACTCAGGAATCAAAGGAAACGAAGAGGCCAATACACTTGCCAGAAAGGAAGCACAAACGCCACTTACTGGCCCAGAACCTTTCTGTGGCATAGGTAAATGCACCTATAAGAAAGAGTTTCTGGAGAGAGAAGAGACCGAAAGAAAAGCACTCTGGAGGAACCTTCCAGGAATGGATCACTCTGAAAGGTTCATTCGGAACTTTGAAAGTTCAAGATCCAAAAAGTGTTTGGATCTAAGTAAGAACAAGTTACGCCTACTCACTGGCTTCCTCACAGGACATTGTCGCCTTAGGAAGCATATGATGAGAATGAGCCTGACAGAAACAGACGAGTATAGATTCTGTGGTGAAGAGGAGGAGACTACTGTTCACCTGGTTACAGAATGCCTCGCCATTGCAAACCAGCGCAAAGAATTACTTGAAAAAGAGAATTACAGGAGGAATGAGGATCTAACCTCCTTGAAGCCCTCTCAGATACTGGAGTTCATTGGAGTTCTGGAGCTGGAGGGCGAGCTGTAGGTAGCGCATTTGCGAATACGGCTCTGATGGAGAGCACAATAGACCTTGAGGTCGCAGGTTTCTAACTATTAACTATTAACTATTAGCCCTATATACAGACGACACGGGAATAGCTGTCTGACATCGACTACCAGAAGTCATATACAGAAGATTGCAAGAAGCACCAGAAGATTCAGAAGAATGGTTCATTAAATGGAAAATTCAAATAAATAGCAAAAAGAGCCAAGCTTCACTACTACATAGGCGGAGACTCGAAATAAATTCCAACCTAAGGATAGATGGAGAAGTGATAAAATGGGAAGATGAAGTCAAATATCTAGGAGTAAAAATTGATGAAGGGATTACATGGAAAAGAAACCTTCCAGCCATAAAGCCCAATTCGGTGAATGGAGATAACGTAGAATGGAATTATGAAGTCAAATATCTGGGAATTACACTAGACAATAAGCTTCTATGGAATAAGCATGTTAAAAACACTGCTTGTAAAGTGACAAGAGCTCTATTGCGTGCAGAAGCCTATCCGGTAAAATCTGGGGCTGTAACCCTAAAATACTGCGATGGATGTATGTCATGATTGTGAGACCAATAATAACTTATGGGGCAGTAGTCTCTGCTAAGACAAGACAGACAAGCACGAGGAAAATACTCGACAAGATATAAAGGCTTGCCTGCGTTTGCATCACTGGAACTATGAGAACGTACCCGACAAGAGTACTTGAGGACATCACAGATCTCACTCCATTTCATCTAGTGATCAACAGGGTAGCCCATGAGGCTATCCTTAGAATATCTAGGGAAGGTACAGGGAATGAGAGAATTAAAAGTTAAGAAGCCTGGTCCTCACTGAACAAGTACATCTCATCAGCGAACCTGCCTAGTGATGTTATGATTAAAAAAGTAAGCATTGAGAAGAAATTCACACTATGCTATGTAGAAAGGAAGAATGGGAAAAGGAATACACTACCAAAAACTTCAAAGTGAATACCATTAAATGGTATACAGATGGTTCTAAAACCACGATGGGGGCCGGCGCTGGAGTGTACGGGGCAAGAACCAAGTGTACACTATCGTTAGGCTCCTACTCGAGTGCCTTTCAGGCAGAAATACTTGCAATCGAAAGATGCATAGATATAAACCTGGAAAGAAACTATCAAGGGTGTGACATTGTGATCCACTCGGATAGTCAAGCTGCTATCAAAGCACTGAACTCCTATATCATCGACTCAAAGCTGATATGGGAGTGCCGGAGGAAACTCAATGTAGTAGGCAAGAAAAATAAGGTCTCTTTAGCCTGGGTTCCTGGTCACTCAGGAATCAAAGGAAACGAAGAGGCCAATACACTTGCCAGAAAGGGAGCACAAACGCCACTCACTGGCCCAGAACTTTTCTGTGGCCTAGGTAAACGCACCTATGAGAAAGAGTTTCTGGAGAAGGAAGAGACCGAAAGAGAAGCACTCTGGAGGAACTTTCCAGGAATGGATCCCTCTGAAAGGTTCATTCGGAACTTTGAAAGTTCAAGATCCAAAAAGTATTTGGATCTCAGTAAGAACAAGTTACGCCTACTCACTGGCTTCCTCACAGGACATTGTCGCCTCAGGAAGCATATGATGAGAATGAGCTTAACAGAAACAGACGAGTGTAGATTCTGTCGTGAAGAGGAGGAGACTCCTGTTCACCTGGTTACAGAATGCCTCGCCATTGCAAACCAGCGCAAAGAATGTCTTGGACAAGAGAATTACAGGAGGAATGAGGATCTAACCTCCTTGAAGCCCTCTCAGATACTGGAGTTCATTGGAGCTCTGGAGCTGGAGGGCGAGCTGTAGGTAGTGTATTTGCGAATACGGCTCTGATGGGGGGCACAATAGACCTTGAGGTCGCAGTGGAACGTAACCCCCTTCCTAACTATTAACTATTAACTATTGGGTTAAGTTCGAGCAGGTCGTGCTTCACACGACGTCTCAAACTGTTCGATCTATCGGAGATAGTTGGTCCTTGAGGACTACCCCCGACTAAACAAAAAAAATACTGAAATCCCTCGAATTCATTCGAGATACGTCATATTGCGATAACTTTGTGGCAACAAACAAATGTATGAAAACATCGAACAACCGTTCCAATTACAAATGAGCTCGACCAAGTTTTATATAATTTTAAAACCTTGAAATCCTTTTGCGCGGGTTTAGAGACCGACGAAATTTGGATCGCTTCAAACGTGTTCAACCGGTGCAAAATGCAAGATGTTCGTACTGGAAAAGAAGGAAAAAGCTTCCACATTCACCTTCGCCGCATCGCAAGCCAATATTCGATAGTAAATTGGAGCGATATTCAAGGGGAATCCGTAGATATTACCGCCCCCAGCTCTGACAGTGTTCGCAGGTCTGCCTCACGCAACCTTAAGCTGCGTCTCCATCGCGCGAGGCAGACCGGCGAACACTGTTCGACCTAAGGATGGGTAAACTATAAATAGCTTCCGTAAGATTTTAAGATTTTCATATCGTCTGACAAACAGTTCGAGAGGTGGGTTTTCCTCCTAGAATCTCTTCATGTCCAATTCTCTGCACCTATATAGTACCCTGTTGATTGAAAATAAACTGATAATGTTGGTGGTCAGTCTGGACTCAGAAAATATACATAATATTGTTTCATTATTATTAACAAAAAACAAATACTAGCAGAAATATACAGCTAAACAAATATATGGAAGTTTTCGCAGACTATTTCGTCATTCATTTTGGACGTTTGAACCTGGAAATTAATTACTTTATACAAATCATGCGAATAATCAATATTCTTAATTCTACTTATATACATACAAGGAACTATGAATGTTACATGAAAAATGAAAATGGTAGATGAATTGATGGAGAAGTAGATAGAAAAGTTTACCCCAGGCTAAGTGCGCTTTTACACCACCTAGATTTCTAACCCGAAACAGGCCAGATTTCTTAAAAGCACAGTTGATGAGTATTCCAAAATCTGATTCCAAAGTGCAGGTCGGCTGTACCAACCGCCAAGTGCCGCCTGTAAGGAAAAATTTTTAGTTTTAGATCAAATGTTAGAGGTATATTAGAGTTGAAAAATACTAACTACATTTTTGTACAACTGAGAATTATGAGCATTTCATATAACTGCGAAACTTTCAGGAATCAGTGGAAATCTTGGTCACAAAATTTTAATGAAGACATATTTCACGAGCTATTTAGATATTGTTGAAATCTTCTAGATTCATCCTCAATCCCACTATTTCATGAATATTTCACTATCGAAACAGGGCAGTTGCAAACTACTGAGTTATTTTCTAAATCCAGTGTAATACAAATTGCTTCGATGTGCCAAATGGAAGCATCAAACTGCAATTATTCACTTAGTAAATGCTGAAACTATTACCATAGTTTCTGAATATATGCCCGTATTAACCCCATCAAAATTTTATGCCTGTGACTTTCATGGTCTGGGGAATTTTAGCGTGAAATTTTATTTATTGCTTATACTTAAATCTATCGTCCGAATAAATTGATCAATTGATGAAACATTCAACAAATGGGTCGGTGTTGATTACAGCCACCTAGTTTTCACATTTCTCAAATTCGTAATTATCAGTTACGTTATGAACCTAATAATTAAAAAGCACAACCCAAAAATTGATGAATTACTCTAAAATTACAGATTTTGATTGAACGAACAAAACTTGAATGCTGCGAATGAATATACTTGCTGTCAGAGAATTCAAAAATAACATTTCCATATGAAAAAAATCTTTGAAATTATTTTTTTCCACAAACCACGTTCATGAAACGTGCTAGACGCTAGAGAGTAAATATTATAATGAAATTTATTACCTCTTCCAGATTGTTCTAAAAATTAGTGATTGTCAATTTTCAATAGTTATGAAAAAACATATAAGATTTAAAACGAAAATTGGGGGGCGCATGCAATTAATAATCGGAGCAATTCATGATATCTGAAGAAAAATTCGAGTGACATTTAATGAATTAAGTCTTTTTTTTAACCTCATTTTCGAGGGTTACCGGTATGATCGAAAAATAAGGTTACGAAATCGAGAAATTCAAAATAAATAAACAGAGGAGAAAGTGATTTAATGAAAACGCGATAAAAAAAATGTATACCGTGAGCGGCTGAATTATGAAACAGAATTTCTGATGATTCATTTGTGCAGGGTCAACAAAATTATTATTTCATTCAATTACAAGAAAAGTATTGGTAACTCAATAAATCACATCAGTGACGTCACCCTTTTCGAGAGTGAATAAAAATTCTGTTTTCGAGAGAGCCACCCACTATAATAATATATTTGTTAACAACAAGATAGATCCACTAAGTGTAAGGCTGTATGTTAGATCTTTTGAATATGGGTGTAAGAAATAAAGTGTTTCATTGTCTATACAAATGGAAGACCTACCTAGTATGCTTCAGCAAAAAATTTGTACACAGAAAAAAATTGTAATTCAGGAGGAACTATAATAACACCACACACATCCATACCTAATTATGTAACTACAGGTTATTCTAGTTAGTTCATTCGGACTATCTACTTGTGAACGAAAAAATGCTACAGTTCACACTACGAAACTCATTCATGCATTTTGTTCACTTTAATCACTACAATAGTCTCACATAAAAATAACAGCAATAAAAGTTGATTGGAGCTTCAATGAGCTGGTTCATATGTACAAATCTTATATTCAAAATTGGTCTTATGCTGCAATCGAATCACTTTTTAATCTACAATTTCAAAAATAATTTCAGATAGTAAGTAAAACAGGAAATAATGAAATAAATTGAATCGCAACTGTAAATCGCAACATTATAATACAATTGTGGATCAATTACTGGTAATTGATGGACCAGGAAATGGTTGGAAGCATTCTTTCTTCCAAACAGATTTAAGAAATGGATGATTTGTAATGGAACTCTCATTCAGAAGAAGGACAGGTTTTTAACATACCATATATTATGTATTTTTTTGATCGAGCTAAAAAATTACGATATATGCATGAAAGTTTCGAATATCGTCTTATGTAAAATTGAGCTTAAATTCAGCTATGTGTGATATATATGCATGAGACATAATTTCACAGTGTCAATCGAATCGAGAATCAAAAGAATATATCAAAAGAAGATTTGCAATCAGACTCCAAAGGTCAAATCAATATATTCCACCTAAATAAACGAAATAAAAAGAGAAAGCGTCATCAAACATTGGTATTTCAACATTATTGAATATCAAACACCTCAAAGCCGATGTAACTCCTATTTTTCCCAATAAAACAATATCTTCTCTCAATGATTGTTCAACACGATGTTGATATGTACAATATTGATAGAAAATTAATTTACGCAGTCAATGTAAAAAATCTATTCCAAAAATATACTAGGGAATGCAATTCTGCGACCTGTTTTTTCGTTACACGCAAAACGAATGACTGATTAATTATTGAGAAACAGTTTGATCGGTGGAAACAACTGGTTTATCGTGAATCACAAGTCAAAAGCAATATTCCTTGTTCTTGAGGAACACATTTTCTCCCATTTTTAATCGCTTTCGATATCGATTACGAAAAACAATGTATGTACCGTCTATCAACATTTTTTGATAGTAATGACCCTCAGATACTATACTTTATTGATCATTTATAGCTCGATCAAGCATTGTCAAATAGATCTCAACCATCGTGATTCGTTAAAATTAGAAGAACTACATTGTGCTAAAATAGAAACAAGAGCGGAAAAAATGACTCCTCTTATTTGTCCCCCATAACTTTTGAAATCGTGAAAACATTTTCGCTTTCCAGTGTATTGACCGAGATTTTGCCCTATTTTCCTAGACCAACTAGTTTGCCAGCACGTTTATTTTCACGGCACCTTGAATTTAGATCCAAATAGAATCAATTCACTGCTAAATCAAATAACACGGTTAGCTTCAGTTGACAAATGAGATGCCTGCTGCGTTCTCTTTGTTGGCATTTCCCCCTTGAAGTATCGGCAAACACACAAGGTTTTTCTCCAATTACACCACACCAAATAGAAGGTATTCCGCCCTAACCCACTGAAATCGAAATAGAAGATCACCGTACATATTTTAAGTTCTTCTGATTAGTCGTATTGACCTTGTTTCCTTCAAGTAGACACGGCAAGGTCGTTTAGGATAGTGAAAAGATCGTTATAGGAAAGTACCTGCGGCTATGACTGTATCTTGAGGAGCTTAGAATGGCACAGATTCTAATTTCGTTCAATTTTTAATTCGAAATGAATGTGAATTCGAAATTCGCTGAGGAACTCGAATCCGATTAAATGATTTGCCAGGAGATAATGACCAGATGTTGTACTCGTAATAGAGAGATTAGAGACTGTCGGTTTCACTTGAACTGAGTATTACCGTCAAAGTGAAATTTATGTATGGAAGAGTTTTCCTCTGACAGAAAATTTCCTAGGGTGTGGTATTTGAATTTTTTTTCCATTTATAGGAAGAGTTTCCTAGATTTTTGAGCGCTCGTACTACTTACACGAGGGCTATATCATTTCGTCACGATATCTGTATTTTTCGAATTTTGAGCCGAAAATGCTCTCAATCGATAGAGTTCGACTCACTGATGACGAATCCGTCGGAAAATTTGAGTCCGTCCGTCTGGCCGTCCGTAAGAACGATAACTCTCGAGCGGAACAACCTAGAGACTTGAAATTTTCAGTGCGGGTTCAGTTCCCGAATGCCTCGGTTAAGTTCGTTGATGGGCCAAATTCCACCAGGGGTTCCGTAAATATGACCGTTCAAAGTTTTGTTCTCCTGATTTCTTGGAAACTACAGATTTGATCGAAATGAAATTTTACACTCAAATGGAGAATGAGGTGTTCAAACCACATGTGATTTGATTTTGTCCAGATCGCATGACCAGAACCATAGAAACCATAGAAAATTGTAACTTTTGAACGGAAACACCTAGGGACTTGAAATTTTCAGGATAGGTGTGGATCTCGAATGTCGTGATGACGTTTATTTATGAGCAAAATTATACTAGGGGTTCCGTAAATACGGTTGTTTGAAATTTTGTTTTCTCGATAATTTCGAAACTACGGATTCGATCGAGATGAAATTCTGTATTTTAATCGAGAATGATATATTAATGCAACATTTTGTCCAGATCCATAGAAAAATATAATTTCTGAAGGGAAAGGCCTAGGAACTTGAAATTTTCAGGGTAGGTTTGGATCGCGAACATCGCGATCGCGTTTATCAATGAGCGAAATTAGACTAGGGGTTCCGTTAATATGGCCGTTCAAAATATTTTTTTCCAAATAATTTCGAAACTACTGATCGTATTAGAATGACATTTCACACCTAGCTGAAGAATAATGTATTTAAACTACGTGCGAAATTTTGTCCAGATCGCATCACCAAGATCATAGATACCGTAGAAAATTCTAGCGAATTATCGAAAAAAAGTTGGTCAGCTGAAGCACTGACATGAAGTCTGGAGTTTCGCCTAAGTTTGAGATTTTTTTTGAGAGCTGTCGAAAATTCCTTCAATTGATTTTCAAAACTGAAAAATGCGAATCTACCTACAAGGTGGATGTACGAGCGCTCAAAAGCTCCTGACTTCACGGCAGTGCTTTTCGTAATTTTCTTATCAATCATAGTTCAAATGTCCAAATATTTCAGAACTTGTGGGTCCTTTTTTCCACCTGTATGGCCAGAGTAAAACTAAACAGAGCCATTCTCAGGAACTGCATTGACATTTGAGAAAAACTCTTGGGACTGTTGTTCTGTCGTTCTTTGATCGCTTTGAAGGTCAAGTGAGGGTTGAATCATTTCAAAAATCATCGAGTTTCATTGGACAGTTACTTGACTGAGATGATAAGATTTTCAAGAGAAAAACTCATTTGGTCCATTATTCACGTCGCAGTGGTATCTCTGGACACTGCCTATTCAGTTCATGAATAATCCAAACCATGAAGGATTTCCAACATCAAATCGATTTTAATTTTATATCCAAAATATATTTCATGTTTTCAATCTGTAATTATGAGGGAAATAATAGTCCCTTTATCTGATGATACAACAAATTATATGGAAAATAAATAATTTCATAATTTCCATGAATTTCGAGTAATTAGATTCATCCCTTTGTGTTTGGTCATTACGTACAGTTCTCAAAAAGTGGGATTTCCACTTCAATAAATAAGGTCTATTTTGATGTTGTTAAACTTCATATTACAACAGCAGCTTGAATTGTACACATCATATTTTTTTTCAGAATTGACTAACATTGACAGAACATGTTCAATTTATTAGTGTAGAGTAGAACGGATATTTTTTCAACTCTCGAGAATTTGTTTAGCAAATATTTTAGAAATAATTCTAGGAATTTAAGGAGAGATAGTGATGAACCTTTTGAGTTATACATAAACATACCCTTCAAAACTAATATCAATTACTCGAGGGCTATGTCATTTCTTCACGATGTCTGTATTTTTCGAATTTCGAGCCGAAAATGGTCTCAATCGACTATGTTCGACTCACTGATGACGAATCCGTCGGAAAATTCGAGTCTGTCCGTCCGGCCGTAAGCACGTTAACTCTGGAACGGAACAACCTAGAGACTTGAAATTTTCAGTGTGGGTTCAGTTCCCGAATGCCTCGGTTAAGTTCGTTAATGGGCCAAATTCCACCAGGGGTTCCGTAAATATGGCGTTCAAAGTTTTGTTTTCCTGATTACGTGAAAAATACAGATTTGATCGGAATGAAATTTTACACTCAAATGGAGAATGAGGTGTTCAAACCACATGTGATTTGATTTTGTCCAGATCGCATGACCAGAACCATAGAAACCATAGAAAATTGTAACTTTTGAACGGAAACACCTAGGGACTTGAAATTTTCAGGATAGGTGTGGATCTCGAATGTCGTGATGACGTTTATTTATGAGCAAAATTATACTAGGGGTTCCGTAAATACGGTTGTTTGAAATTTTGTTTTCTCGATAATTTCGAAACTACGGATTCGATCGAGATGAAATTCTGTATTTTAATCGAGAATGATATATTAATGCAACATTTTGTCCAGATCCATAGAAAAATATAATTTCTGAAGGGAAAGGCCTAGGAACTTGAAATTTTCAGGGTAGGTTTGGATCGCGAACATCGCGATCGCGTTTATCAATGAGCGAAATTAGACTAGGGGTTCCGTTAATATGGCCGTTCAAAATATTTTTTTCCAAATAATTTCGAAACTACTGATCGTATTAGAATGACATTTCACACCTAGCTGAAGAATAATGTATTTAAACTACGTGCGAAATTTTGTCCAGATCGCATCACCAAGATCATAGATACCGTAGAAAATTCTAGCGAATTATCGAAAAAAAGTTGGTCAGCTGAAGCACTGACATGAAGTCTGGAGTTTCGCCTAAGTTTGAGATTTTTTTTGAGAGCTGTCGAAAATTCCTTCAATTGATTTTCAAAACTGAAAAATGCGAATCTACCTACAAGGTGGATGTACGAGCGCTCAAAAGCTCCTGACTTCACGGCAGTGCTTTTCGTAATTTTCTTATCAATCATAGTTCAAATGTCCAAATATTTCAGAACTTGTGGGTCCTTTTTTCCACCTGTATGGCCAGAGTAAAACTAAACAGAGCCATTCTCAGGAACTGCATTGACATTTGAGAAAAACTCTTGGGACTGTTGTTCTGTCGTTCTTTGATCGCTTTGAAGGTCAAGTGAGGGTTGAATCATTTCAAAAATCATCGAGTTTCATTGGACAGTTACTTGACTGAGATGATAAGATTTTCAAGAGAAAAACTCATTTGGTCCATTATTCACGTCGCAGTGGTATCTCTGGACACTGCCTATTCAGTTCATGAATAATCCAAACCATGAAGGATTTCCAACATCAAATCGATTTTAATTTTATATCCAAAATATATTTCATGTTTTCAATCTGTAATTATGAGGGAAATAATAGTCCCTTTATCTGATGATACAACAAATTATATGGAAAATAAATAATTTCATAATTTCCATGAATTTCGAGTAATTAGATTCATCCCTTTGTGTTTGGTCATTACGTACAGTTCTCAAAAAGTGGGATTTCCACTTCAATAAATAAGGTCTATTTTGATGTTGTTAAACTTCATATTACAACAGCAGCTTGAATTGTACACATCATATTTTTTTTCAGAATTGACTAACATTGACAGAACATGTTCAATTTATTAGTGTAGAGTAGAACGGATATTTTTTCAACTCTCGAGAATTTGTTTAGCAAATATTTTAGAAATAATTCTAGGAATTTAAGGAGAGATAGTGATGAACCTTTTGAGTTATACATAAACATACCCTTCAAAACTAATATCAATTACTCGAGGGCTATGTCATTTCTTCACGATGTCTGTATTTTTCGAATTTCGAGCCGAAAATGGTCTCAATCGACTATGTTCGACTCACTGATGACGAATCCGTCGGAAAATTCGAGTCTGTCCGTCCGGCCGTAAGCACGTTAACTCTGGAACGGAACAACCTAGAGACTTGAAATTTTCAGTGTGGGTTCAGTTCCCGAATGCCTCGGTTAAGTTCGTTAATGGGCCAAATTCCACCAGGGGTTCCGTAAATATGGCGTTCAAAGTTTTGTTTTCCTGATTACGTGAAAAATACAGATTTGATCGGAATGAAATTTTGTACTCAAATGGAAAATGAGGTGTTCAAGCTACATGTGAAATTTTGTCCAGATCGCATGACCAGAACCATAGAAACCATAGAAAATTGGAACTTTTGAACGGAAACGCCTAGGGACTTGAAATTTTCAGGATAGGTGTGGATCTCGAATGTCGTGATCACGTTTATCTATGAGCAAAATTATACTAAGGGTTCCGTAAATATGGTCGTTTGAAATTTAGTTTTCTTGATAATTTCAAAACTACAGATTCGATCGTGACGAAATTTTGTATACTAATGGAGAATGATTTATTGAAGCTACATTTCTCCAGATCACATGACCAGAACCATAGAAACCATTGAAAATCATAACTTTCGAACGGAAAGGCATAGGGACTTGAAATTTCTAGGGTAAGTTCGGATCGCGAATTTCGCGGGCATGTTCATCGATGAGCAAAATTAGACTAGGGGTTCCGTGAATACGGTCGTTTGAAATTTTGTTTTCTCGATAATTTCGAAACTACGGATTCGATCGAGATAAAATTTTGTATTTTAATCGAGAATGATATATTAAAGCAACATTTTGCCCAGATCGCATGACCAGAACCATAGAAACCATAGAAAATTATAACTTTCGAAGGAAAAGGCCTAGAATTTTGAAATTTTCAGGGTGGGTTTGTATCGCGAATTTCGCGGCCACGTTCATCAATGAGCAAATTTAGACTAGGGGTTCCGTAAATATGGCCGTTCAAAATATTTTTTTCCTGATAATTTCGAAACAACTGGTTGGATTGGAATGAAATTTCGCACCTAGCTGAGGAATAATGTATTCAAACTACGTGCGAAATTTCAATCGCATCACCAAGACCATAGATACCGTAGAAAATTCTAGCGAATTATCGAAAAAAAATTGATCAGCTGAAGCACTGACATGAAGTCTGGAGTTTCGCCTAAGTTTGAGAATTTTTTTGACAGCTGTCGAAAATCCCTTCAATTGATTTCTGAAACTGGAAAATGCGAATCTACCTACAAGGTGGATGTAAGAGCGCTCAAAAGCTCCTGACTTCACGGCAGTGCTTTTCGTAATTTTTTCAGCTGATTAAGATTCCTCCAATAATAATAAAACCTAGAGTTCTTTCCTTTTATATCGGAAAGTCTCAAGGTCTAAAATTACTTGCAACTGTGTTGAGCTCTAATTCACCGAGGTGAATAATTAATGAGAAGTGAAGATTTACGAACGTTGTAATAACAATCGGAAAAAGATCTGTCGGCCGAAGAAGACTATTATGGCTGAGAGACCTAAGAGAATGGTTTGGTTTGAGCACTAGTCAGCTCTTCCGGGTGGCTGTGAATAATGTGAAAATTGCCTTGATGACTTTCAACCTCCGATAGGAGAAGGAACACGAAGAAGAATAATAACATTCGTATGCTCATCTTTGCTTATATTGAGGAAAGAAATTTTGCGTCAAAACTGATTTTCATCGCGATCGAAGAACTATTATACAGAGTGATTCACGAAAACCGTTGGTTAGAATATTTCGAAGAAAGACTCGACATGAACATTGATATTTCATAGTTGAGCTTTGTTGGGAGAGATGAATTCTTGAAAAAAGTTTGAGTTCCGGTTTAATCGGAAATGATACCAACTTTCGTTTTATGAATGTAACACCCAGTTTTTCTATTCATAATCAGATTACTCAGTGAATTCTACATTGCATATTTCAGCTGTCAGAAATTTCTTCAATTGGTTTCTAAAACTGGAAAATGCGAATCTACCCACAAGGTGGATGAACGAGCGCTCAAAAGCTCCTGATTTCACGGCAGTGCTTTTTATAATTTTTTTTGTACCAAATGTTATACAATTTATGTCTATGTTGTCCGAGGAAATTCATGATTAATGGACGCAGTTTATACGATTTTCGGATCCAACATTTCCGAAATTATAAATTATGAAAACTCCAGTTGAAACTTCTCTTCCTCAAATGATGCCAAAGATTTTTGTCGAAAATATTAAAACAACGACGAACGAACAGAAATAGCTACGGAAATTGAAGAAAAAAATTCTTTCAATCCACTATAAGAAATTATTCAGTCGGACTCGATGCAAAGGAAGAATGACCTACATTTAAATCATTCGACCTGCATATGAAAGTTTAGATTTGGAAATATTACATCATAAATAAAAATTAGAGGTCAGATTCGCCCGGTCGCCTCTTCTGGGACTTGATGAGGTTATAATTTTAGTATCTTCATACATATGGGAATACTGGAAATGTGAAGAGAAATTCTCCATGGAGTGAAGTTACTGGCGTTCGAGGAGAACAGACGGAATGAAAATTCATAAAACGCCTAGAATTCCTCATAATTTCTTGTTCTTATTCATCCGCCAGAAGGCGAGTTGCTACAATCCTCTCTTCAAATACTATACGAATTCGGAAGATACTTCGAGTGCTTCGAAATGTTCGTTATTTCAACTTATTTTTCAGAACACGTCCTTCCTTTTTATGTTTTCTGCGAGCAACTCTTTAGTTGTATAAAAATGTAAAATATTGGCATATTTAGAGCCTTTTCTCTAAACTCATTATTACCTATGTTTAGCAGGTTGAAAATTTTCCTGAAAAGTACCAAATGTGTTAAATAATATATAATTATGAACCTTTGTGTAGAATTCGCAGCGTCTTTCCGTGAGAAGAGACAGAAAAAGAGAGGATAGTTTCGTTATCACTATTCTTGTTGAGTAAAACGAATACTTAAGTACATAAAACTTTCGCTATGTCTAGTATCCGCTAACTATACCTACAGAACCTCCTGCTTCGCACAAGATGTAAATGAGTTAATACGTAGTGGTTTTCTCTGAAAAAAATGTAGAGCAGAGCTCTAAATAAAGCTGTGAAAAAGTTGTAGCTGATAGAGGAGCAGTTCTCTTTATTATTATACGCTCACCTGTCATTGTTGGACATATGCGATATGAAAGACTTAATCAGAGAAATTTAGATACGCTTTCAAGGTCAAGTTAGACATTTGTGTCAATTATGAATAGCGTCCGTTATTTGACGGTTTTCTTTTATATATTTTGGCGCTTGTTTCTATGAACAACAGCTCCATCAGTTTGCCCAAATGTCTGTAATTCTGGATTCGAGAATGTTACTAAGCGAGTAGGATGGACGAACAGATAAATAATTCTGAACACGATAACACAGGAAAGCCCTAGTGTAAGAATAAGTTCGAGGTTTGAATGCGCCGGTTAGGTTCGTTAATATGCTAAATCTACCGAACAGTACAGAAGATATAACCATCTGAAATTTTTCCTCAATAATTCGAAAAATACCAGTCCGATCGAGATGAAATTTCCTAGTAAATTGCAAGAAACGAAACGGGGGTTCCTGTGAAGTTTGTCAAGGACCGTATCACTAGAATATTTAAAAAAATTTTCAGAAACTCTGTATCTTCGAAACTATTCGCCATATTTTGCGGAAATTTTTTGTCTACATATGGGGCATCGATGAAAAAGTTCATCTTTCAGCAGTTCCACATAGAAAAAAAATCGTTTTTCGGGTTTTTGAGCTCTCGTGATACTTACACGAATGTCTGTATTTTTCGAATTTTGAGCCGAAAATGGTCTCAATCGACTATGTTCGACTCACTGATGACGAACCCGTCGGAAAATTTGAGTCTGTCCGTCCGTCCGACCGGCCGTCCGTCCGTAAGCACGATAACTCTCGAACGAAACAACCTAGAGACTTGAAATTTTCAGTGTGGGTTCAGTTCCCGAATGCCTCGGTTGAGTTCGTTAATGGGCCAAATTCCTCCAGGGGTTCCGTAAATATGGCCGTTCAACGTTTTGTTCACCTGATTACTTGAAAATTACAGATTTGATTGAGATAAAATTTTGCACTCAAATGGAGAATGAGGTGTTCAAGCTACATGTGAAATCTTGTCCAGATCGCATGACCAGAACCATAGAAACCATAGAAAATTGTAACTTTCGAACGGAAACGCCTAGGTACTTGAAATTTTCAGGATAGGTGTGGATCTCGAATGTCGTGATCACGTTCATCTATGAGCAAAATTATACTAGGGTTTCCGTAAATATGGTCGTTTGAAATTTAGTTTTCTTGATCATTTCAAAACTACGTATTCGATCGTGACGAAATTTTGTATACTAATAGAGAATTCAAGCTACATTTCTCCAGATCACATAACCAGAACCATAGAAACCATAGAAAATCATAACTTTCGAACGGAAAGGCCTAGGGACTTGAAATTTTCAGGATAGGTGTGGATCTGAAATGTCGCGTTCACGTTCATCAATGAGCACAATTATACTAGGGGTTCCGTAAATACGGTCGTTTGAAATTTTGGTTTCTCAATAATTTCGAAACTACGGATTCGATCGAGATGAAATTTTGTATTTTAATCGAGAATGATATATTAAAACAATATTTTGTCCAGATCGCATGACCAGAAACATAGAACCCATAGAAAATTGTAACTTTTGAACGGAAAGGCCTAGGAACTTACCATTTTCAGGGTGGGTTTGGATCGCGAATATCGCGGCCACGTTCATCAATTAGCAAAATTAGACTAGGGGTTCCGTAAATATGGCTGTTCGAAATATTTTTTTCCTGATAATTTCGAAACTACCGATTCGATTGGAATGAAATTTTGCACCTAACTTAGGAATAATGTATTCAAACTTTGTGCCAAATTTTGTCTAGATCGCACCACCAAGACCATAGATACCATAGAAAATTCTAGCGAATTATCGAAAAAAGTTGGTCACCTGAAGCACTGACATGAGGTCTGGAGTTTCGCCTAAGTTTCAGAATTTTTGTGACAGCAGTCGAGAATTCCTTCAATTGATTTGTAAAACTGGAAAATTCGAATCTACCTACAAGGTGCATGTACGAGCGCTCAAAAGCTCCTGCCCTCACGGCAGTGCTTTTCGTAATTTTTTTACACAGAATGTTTTCAAAGGTGAAGCTTGTCTTTTACCAGCAATAGAACTCATCAAACGAACTCATTATACCAAAAATCGTTTTTATAAAATATTCACCAGGGCCGAGTATTTCGAAATCAAAATTACCCGCGAATCTGAGTAATTCTCAGCCCGGATCTGAATAAGGTTGTATTGATATCTGAATGTGTAGATATTATCAGCTGTCTGAGGTCAGTATACGGAAAATCATCTATGATGCATATGTTTTTTATAAGTTTCCGATCTCAAAACCTGTGATATCTTCCTTTTGGGTCATTTGAAAACATTAGTGTATAAGTACAGTAAGGTGAATGTGAAAGAACTATGCATTAAAATGGCTTGTGACATTATTCCGTGAGCAAACTGATGTGATAGTTGCTGCATGTAAAACGAATGGTACATGCAGCAACTTGCACATCATTTCGATGGGCAAGATTCTGGGCACATCAAACCAATGGTTACGATTTCGAACAATTTCTGTAAACAATTTAGATCAATTTTATCGCTAAGTTTGTGAACTTCTAAATGGTTTTTCATAGGACCTTCTTCCTAATAAAAGTAGAAAGAGAATACACAAATTTGGGACAAATTGTAGTGCCTAGAAAACATCGCTAAGGAAGTCGAGCACTTTATTTACATTATGAGGGAATGCACATGGCATAGTGATATAACACGATCCAGAGTCGTATTGGGATGATGATGTCCAAGATTTTTCGCACTTTTTCCAAATTCAATATTTTACATGATCAACTTCCAGCGAAATGATCTCTTTTGATGTCAAAAAAAAGCCTCACCCTGAAAAACACCCTGTATACACAATATAATTCAGTGATTATTTGTCACACTGTCAGTGAACACTGAAAGCCGGTTCGGTACATAGAAACGAGCGTGCAGAAGCTCCCAACCTACTATACCTTTATATTGGTCAACCTACTCAGATATTATACGTTATCGAGCTGACGCATAAAAACTCTTCGAAATTCAGCCAGCTCTGAAGTATTATCAACGAAATTTTACCCCAATTGATACGAGCCATGAGATATTTATTGTATGGTGAACGGAACGATCTAACAAATGATGTTCCCTCCAGCAAAAGATGAAACAGGACTGGATTTGAAGGGAAAGGTGTATGGAGTAGCTGTATATTTAAACAATAAAATAAAGATTGAATGATACAATACGAGTACGTGCATCAATCGCTGAAAAAGTGATTCAAATTTTATTACTGCATTCCGTATAAATGCTGTTAATCATCATTATAAAATAATGGGAATTACTTTCCGAAGGAATGCAGATTACATGAGTTTTTTCAGAATTGCATCAAATCAATATCGAGCAGCATACTATAACAAAGTTGAATAGAAATGCGTATCAGTACAGTACAAAAATATGTTTTTTCGCTGAGTTCCAAATTTCGACATTTCTACAAAATTCAGTATCTAATGAAAAATTCAAGAAAAGTACTGACGTGAAGTCAGGGGCTTTGCGCGACTATGTACCATGAGAGCCTCAAGTGCTCAGTGTCGAAATGACAAATACTGTAATTTTATTTTTATAAACTCCAAAAGATGGAATCACCGAATTATATTGAATATATAAACAAAATTCAATTTCTCTTCTGTGTACCAAAACGGCCTTCAGTGTTAATTGTCAGTAGAACTAATACTGTCATATCATCAGGAAAATTCAATTTTATTTCTAGACGAAACGTGTGGTTTACTCACAACTAACCACAGAATTTCAAATCGATCAGATTCGTTTTTGAGCGATCGTACTACTTACACGAGGGCTATATCATTTCGTAACGATGTCTGTATTTTTCGAATTTTGAGCCGAAAATGGTCTCAATCGACTATGTTCGACTCACTGATGACGAATCCGTCGAAAAATTTGAGTCTGTCCGTCCGGCCGTAAGCACGATAACTCTCGAACGGAACAACCTAGAGACTTGAAATTTTCAGTGTGGGTTCAGTTCCCAAATGCCTCGGTTGAGTTCGTTAATGGGCCAAATTCCACCAGGGGTTCCGTAAATATGGCCGTTCAAAGTTTTGTTCCCCTGATTACTTGAAATCTACAGATTTGATTGAGATGAAATTTTGCACTCAAATGGAGAATGAGGTGTTCAAGCTACATGTGAAATTTTGTTCAGATCGCATGACCAGAACCATAGAAAGCATAGAAAATTGTAACTTTCGAACGGAAAGGCCTAGGGTCTTGAAATTTTCAGGATAGGTGTGGATCTGAAATGTCGCGTTCACGTTTATCAATGAGCAGAATTATACTAGGGGTTCCGTAAATACGGTCGTTTGAAATTTTGGTTTCTCGATAATTTCGAAACTACGGATTCGATCGGGATGAAATTTTGTATTTTAATCGAGAATAATAATATATTAAAACAATATTTTGTCCAGATCGCTTGATCAGAACCATAGAAACCATAGAAAATTGTAACTTTTGAACGGAAAGGCCTAGGAACTTGAAATTTTCAGGGTGGCTTTGGATCACGAATATCGCGGCCACGTTCATCAATGAGCCAAATTAGACTAGGGTATAGAAAATTATAACTTTCGAGCGAAAAGGCCTAGGGACTTGAAATTTTCAGGATAGGTGTGGATCTCGAATGTCGAGGTCACGTTTATCAATGAGCAAAAGTAGACCAGGGGTTCCGTAAATATGGCTGTTCAAAATATTTTTTTCCTGATAGTTTCGAAACTACTGATTGGATTGGGAAGAAATTTTGCACCTAGCTCAGGAATAATGAATTCAAACTACGTGCCAAATTTTGTCTTGATCGCACCAGAAAGACCATAGATACCGTAGAAAATTCTAGCGAATTATCGAAAAAAAATTGGTCACCTAAAGCACTGACATGAAGTCTGGAGTTCCAGAATTTTTGTGACAGCTGTCGAAAATTCCTTCAATTGATTTCTAAAACTGGAAAATGCGAATCTACCTACAAGGTGCATGTACGAGCGCTCAAAAGCTCCTGCCTTCACGGCAGTGCTTTTCGTATTTTTTTTCGAATTACTACGGAACAAAAATTTATATGGCTATATCTACAGAACCCACTGACTGATTTCACCCAGTAACGAACTCAACTAGTGCATATTTGGGTACATTCAATGTTTAACTCATTGATGGCCGAAATCTGCCGAAGGGTTCCACAGATATAGTCATCTGAAAAAAAAATCTCAATAATTCAAAAATACCGATCCGATCGAATTGAAACTTTGTAGTTAGTTGTGATATAACGACAAGAAGATTCATGTAACTAAAGAAAAGACGAGTAAAACGGAAGTTGGAAAAGTTTCGAAGGCTTGCCTACCTGGTTATCACTAGAGCCCTCAGAATACATCCGGAACTTAATAATCAATCACTCATATAGGTGACAAGGAGAAACAATCTTTTTACCATGAAAAGAAGTATACAAGTGGGTACGCCAAAAAAAGCGTTTATTAAACATGAAGCCTTCTGTAGAATGACGCAGTCTCAAGTATGGGAGGAAGTCGATAAATGAGAACCAAATTAGAAAAAGGCGTATGTACTGGTACCGGACAAAGGCGAGCTAAATATTTGATTGCATGTGATAGAGAAGTGGCAACTCATTATCTCTCTCTCAAAATGTGAAATAAGACTACTTACTAGTCTACTCACTTACCATTGCACATTGAATTACCACATACAGAAAGTGGGCAAAGAGAGCTCAATTATTTGTAGGTTATGCCAATTTGCAAACGAAACCACCGAGCACTCACTCCGAAAATGCCCAACATTTAAACAAAGATGCTTGCGCTGCTGGGAGGCGAGGAGCTAATAATCAAGTGCTAATCCCCTATGGAACATTATCGGTTTTGAGAAAGAAGCAGATTTCCTGGGGCATCAGTACTGGAACGGTTAAACACGAAAGAACGAATGGTGATGGTGCAAAAAGGTTTCACCTCTAATCTAATCTTAATCTGAATCTCAAACTCTGAGGCAGATGGGGCAAACTTATTATATGGATCTGAAATGGGTTTGACATGCTTGAATCGCCCATTATTCAGATTTTGTGAGCAGTGGTAGGATATATTTTCAATTTGGAAAAACAGTTTCCGAAAAATAATATTCCGGAGCTGAACCTGTTCAATATTTATGAGTAACAAGTCTTTGACGTCCCTGGACAATGCTTGCACACATTTTAGACTGACTGCATCATTTCTCTATCCACCATACCATGAAGTTTTTCATTGAATCATATTTATATACAGTATCACACAATAATGTTAATTGCGTGCATCGATCAATTAAGAAACGTACACTAAAACTATGTTCTTATCATAGGCCAATAGAAACTTCATGGTTGGTGTGAAAGGATACAGTACGTGCAAAAAATATGCAAGCATTATCCAAGAACAAACAAAATTTGTAACTTCTGATAATTCAAACAGTGCAGTCTCAAAAAAAATTGATATAATATTTATCTTATTTGATTATTAAATTCCTCATTCAAATCATTAGGGTTGTACATCGAGTGTGAAAATATCAATAATGCAGAGGGAACATAAAGGATGCTCCTATAAACTCAAATCAACCAGTAGCTGATGAAACCTCCACGTTTGTGAGCCAACCTGTATATGAATATGTTCCAAAACTCGTTCATCAAACTTTCAATAACCGAATTTCTTCGTAGAATTTCCTAATATATTATATTACGAAAAATATTGAAGGTCGAAGACAAGATGATAAATCAGATTCATTGTGTTTCTTCAATTTCGAAGAGTTCAAATGAGTTTCATAACGATTTTCACAATCACGACAGTAATTTCTTTCTGCAATATTATACTCACTGCAAAAACCCAGGAGAAATGCTTCGAAATGGAACAGCCCCTTCACTAACTTTTCCATTTCCTGAGTAGTGTTTAAAACAGCGGGGAAAAACTCTAAAAGAAGGATGGGATTCATTCTACCCGCAGCACTTGATGTTGCAAGTAGTTTTCAGAAAAATTAGATAGGTTGAAAAATTGCAGATCGGAAAATGCATTCTCGTCGAATTAGCTAATGGCAGTTTCTTACTTTAAATTTTGGATGCTACATGGAAATTTCAGGAAAAACAATGAATACCTAAGTCGGTCTCGAAAACCATGTCAGGTGACCTCGTTGCATACAAAAATTTTCACGATCAATATACTGAGACACACTTTACTGGCATACTTCCCTACAAATTCTCCTTCAGTTTTCTAGAATCGAATCCGAAACTGAGTTGCGAAATATTCACGACATAGAATGTGTTTTTCGGACAAAATTGTGGCGTGAAACATAATGTTTAAACGCGACGGTGAAGAAAGTGCTGCTGAATTTTTTATGAATGTTTAAGCTCATCCTTAATGTCTCCGTTTATCTGAAACTCCGGTCACGAAATACAGAGATTCCATTCATGACTTCTTGAAGACAGCGGTGCTCGTGAACTTGAATAGCAGTGTTTTGAATTGTTCGTGTTGAATCAGGCGGTCAAAAGAGAAACCAAGTCATTCAAGTGTTCCAAATCAGAATAGAGAATTTACATATTCACTTTTGCATTGTTGATTCTCGATTTGCAATCAACACTTTTGGTTCTTTTGTATTATTTATAGTTTTTTCAATTTCCAAAAATTGCCCTGTCCTTTTTCTTTGAATTTGGGTGGAGTTTTCAAATATTGATCATATAACTTGTCTTACGAATTTTGTATGCTGTAATTAAATTTACATTTGTTATGTTAACAACCTCGATAGTACTGAGTTCAATTTCCATTCACCTAATTACCAGACATTGTTTGACCACCAAGGCGAAATTCCAACTTACCGAAAACGAACACTACTAAAAGAAATTCGAAGCACTTCATCGTTATCACAATAAACTCAATTCACAATAAAGGACGTATATCGGCGCGCAAATGAAGAACTATCAAACGTGCACGTGCAAAGTAACACGAAGAAGCACTAGACTAGAACTGACTTCTTGGTGCTGAGCCTAACACTGGCTGAAGTGACCTGGTGTTTACAAGTAACGGTATCATTACTCTCTTGTGAAATGACTGCACAGGGCCATCGGCTAAAAGACTTGAAAGTATTATAATTAAATTCGATGAAGTGGGGAAATTGTTGGTGGATTATATCAGGTAGAGTATTCACGATTCTTTTTCGGAAATACCATCGTTGTGACCACTCGGAAAAAGTTGCGGATGCATGATGACTAGCGGATCTCTCCTGCGTTCGAATGAATTGACTTTCTGCGAATCAACCAACAGTTTCCTCCATGGTTTGGGGAGAATTTCCGCGTTATCTAAAACTGAGAATTGAAAAATTCTGATATGCTAATAGCAGTTCGCAACATTTTCACGACCAAATCGAAAAATTTCAATAATATGATGTCTCGCACTCACCAGTCACCTGGTCATACTCCTAATGAGGTGACCGATTCCACCATTCAAAGTTCAACAATAAACAAAGTTGTGCCTCAGAGGGCGTAAGGTCACAGTAAGAACAGGATCTCCTTACTTGCAAGAGAGAGGTGCCACACCTTGGAGAGAGAGTAGTACCAAAAGATGCGGATTGTGTAAAAACAAAATTCTTCATATGGCGATTAACAATCACATCCCATTGGTTTTTCCATAATCTTTGAACTGTTGGACCGCAATCGCCCTTGTATCCGATCCCTTGAAGCCAGAATTATAGACAGACGTTCTTCATGATCTGTGTGTGACGGAAGACATGCCTCTGAAACCTAAAAAATTGCTCATAGTACCTTCCATCATGAAAAAAAGTTGAAAGGGCTAGAACCACCAACTGGTGGGAGTAACTGGGAGTATCTCCCACTTAGAGAAAGTTTCTCACAAAGCAAAGCTATCTTTCTGTATCTTCAGGTGAACCTGTGGGAAAACATGGGATATCAACTCAAAACAGATACACTTTGGTCATCAGACCACAAACAATGTATGGCTCTTTAGTGTGGTGGAGAAGAAGCTGGCGAAAAAACCTGCAAACAAAAACTCATACGACTACACATACAGTCTTGGCCAGCAATCACGGATGCTATATGTACAATACCGACGGCAGCCATGGAAGTCCTTCTAGATCAATCCCCTTCTTCACTTATTGTTGTAGAGTGGTGAGATGGGCAACATTCAGACTTGACCAAATGGCAACTTACTTCCCAGGGGCAATAGAAAGGAGAGTCTCCCCCTGGTCTGGATACCGAGTCATTCAGGCTTCTCAGGCAATGACGAGGCAGATCAACTTGCACACAACGGTGCAACACACCCGGAACCATTTCTGGGCATCCCAAAAGACATCGCGAAGCGAGTAATAACGGACAGGAGGAAAGCAAAATTGAACTTATTTTTATAGGCCTGGCTCAAACCACTCGGAAGTGCTCATCAAAGGCGCTCCGAAATAAACCTTGATTAATCAAATATTAGAATAGGACAAACCAAAAAGCTCTCGTCTTTAGGGTCAGGTAACTGAAGGCTGACAGCTCATCTGCATGAAACCGGCCTGGGTGATGTTTATGAATATAGGCTGTGTTTGAAACAAAGCGATATAGCCATGTACATTGCCCAGCACTGAATGGAGATCATTAGCAATGTTAATCTAGAATGAAACGAACTGAAAGATCTATCCTTGAGTAAGATAATGGGTAGTAGGCAAGAAAAATAAGGTCTCTTTAGTCTGGGTTCCTGGTCACTCAGGAATCGAAGGAAACGAAGAGGCCAATACACTTGCCAGAAAGGGAGCACAAACGCCACTTACTGGCCCAGAACCCTGCTGTAAACGCACCTATAAGAAAGAGTTTCTGGAGAAGAAAGAGACCGAAAGAGAAGCACTCTGGAGGAACCTTCCAGGAATGGATCACTCTAAAAGGTTCATTCGGAACTTTGAAAGTCCAAGATCCAGAAAGTATTTGGATCTCAGTAAGAACAAGTTACGCCTACTCACTGGCTTCCTCACAGGACATTGTCGCCTTAGGAAGCATATGATGAGAATGATCTCAACAGAAACAGACGAGTTTAGATTCTGTGGTGAAGAGGAGGAGACTCCTGTTCACCTGGTTACTGAATGCCTCGCCGTTGCAAACCAGCGCCAAGAATGTCTTGGACAAGAGAATCACAGGAGGAATGAGGATCTAACCTCCTTGAAGCCCTCTCAGATTCTGGAGTTCATTGGAGCTCTGGAGCTGGAGGGCGAGCTGTAGGTAGCGCATTTGCGAATACGGCTCTGATGGGGGGCACAATAGACCTTGAGGTCGCAGTGGAACGTAACCCCCTTCCTAACTATAACTTTAAGATAATGGGCCAATATAAGGCAGTGGGCCACCAATGGGGGTTGGATAACAGAATAACCCTATCGAGGAACACTCCCGGATTTGCTTAGGCAAAGAAATTTGTGGTGCTTGCACCGTCCTACACCAGGAAGCTCCTGAAGCTGCAACCCCAGTTCAAATAATAATAATAATAAGATAATGGCGTTATTCGAATACTGGATCTACCGAGGAACTTAAAGTGTTGAAACAATAATGAGCATCAAGGACGCGTTGTTCGGACGTTTAGAGAGTAGATAAGATTCAGATTTTGATTTAAGGAGGGGTTTCTTTCCACTGCGACCTTGAGGTCTCTCAGTGCCCTCCATCAGAGCTGTTCTCGTCATTACGTTGATACAGCTCGCCCTCCAGTTCCAGAGATCTAATAAACTCCAATATCTGGAATGGCTTCAACGCGGTTATTTCCTCATTTCTAAAGATTTCTTGTACAAAGCTTTTTTGCGATGGCAAGCAATGACGAGGCATTCCGTCACTAGGTGATCCAGAGTTTCTTCCTCCTCCCTACAGAATATACACTCGTCATTATCTGTTAGACCCATTCTCATGAGGAGTGCCCTGTAAGGAATCCAGAAAGGCTGTGTGTTCTTGATGGTCCAGATACTTCTTAGATCTCGCAGTATCAAAGCTTAGAAAAAACTTTTTGGAATGGTCCAACCCAGGAAGATTCCGCCAGAGTGTTTCTTTTTGGGTTTTTTTCTTCTCCTAAAACTCTTTTTCGTTTGTACATTTACCTGTACCACATTTTGGGCCAATAGAAGGAGTTTGTGCTCCTTTTCTGGCAAGTGTGTTGGCCTCTTCATTTCTTTTGATTCCCGCGTATCCAGGAGCCCAGACAAAACAGACCTTATTATTATTCCCTATTCCGTTGAGTTTTCTTCGGCACTACAATGCCATCTTGGAATCGATGTTATAAGAGCTCAATGCTTCGATACCAGCCCGACTCTCAGAATGTATCGCTATGTCACATTACTGATAGTTTCTTACTAGGTTCATCTCCACGCATCTTTCTATTGCAACTATTTCTGCTTGAAAGTACCTTGGAGAAGGGTCTAGCGATATTGAGCATTTGGTGCCAGTCCCGACTACTCCAGCGCCAGTCCCAGTCTTGGTTTAAGAACCATCTGTGTACCATTTGGTGGTATACTCTTTGAGTGCTGGGATGGTAAGCTCCCTTTCCCAATCTTCTTTTCTACTTGGAATCGTAGTGAAGGTTTTCTCGATACTAGTTTTCCTTATCATCTCGTCTCTGGTAAGATGTATTTGATCAAAGTCGGAAAATTTGAGTCTGTCCGTCCGGCCGTAAGCACGATAACTCTCGAACAGAACAACCTAGAGACTTGAAATTTTCAGTGTAGGTTCAGTTCCCGAATGCCTCGGTTGAGTTCGTTAATGGGCCAAATTCCACCAGGGGTTCCGTAAATATGGCCGTTCAAAGTTTTGTTCCCCTGATTACTTGAAAACTACAAATTTGATTGAGATGAAATTTTGCACTCAAATGGAGAATGAGGTGTTCAAGCTACATGTGAAATCTTGTCCAGATCGCATGACCAGAACCATAGAAACCATAGAAAATTGTAACTTTCGAACGGAAACGCCTAGGGACTTGAAATTTTCAGAATAGGTGTGGATCTCGAATGTCGTGATCACGTTCATCTATGAGCAAAATTATACTAGGGGTTCCGTAAATATGGTCGTTTGAAATTTAGTTTTCTTGATAATTTCAAAACTACAGATTCGATCGTGACGAAATTTTGTATACTAATGGAGGATGATATTTTGAAGCTCCATTTCTCCATATCACATGACCAGAACCATAGAAACCATAGAAAATAATAACTTTCGAACGGAAAGGCCTAAGGACTTGAAATTTTCAGGATAGGTGTGGATCTGAAATGTCGCGTTCACGTTTATCAATGAGCAGAATTATACTAGGGGTTCCGTGAATACGGTCGTTTGAAATTTTGGTTTCTCGATAACTTCGAAACTACGGATTCGATCGAGATTTTAATCGAGAATGATATATTAAAACAATATTTTGTCCAGATCGCATAACCAGAACCATAGAAACCATAGAAAATTGTAACTTTTGAACGGAAAGGCCTAGGAACTGGAAATTTTCAGGGTGGGTTTGGATCGCGAATATCGCGGCCACGTTCATCAATGAGCAAAATTAGACTAGGAGTTCCGTAAATATGGCTGTTCAAAAAATTTTTTTCCTGATTATTTCGAAACTGATTGGATTGGGATGAAATTTTGCACCTAGCTTAGGAATAATGAATTCAAACTACGTGCCAAATTTTGTCCAGATCGCACCACCAAGACCATAGATACCGTAGAAAATTCTAGCGAATTATCGAAAAAGAATTGGTCACCTAAAGCACTGACATGAAGTCTGGAGTTTCGCCTAACTTTCAGAATTTTTGTGACAGCTGTCGAAAATTCCTTGAATTGATTTCTCAAACTGGAAAATGCGAATCTACCTACAAGGTGCATGTACGAGCGCTCAAAAGCTCCTGCCTTCACGGCAGTGCTTTTCGTAATTTTTTTTCATTCCAATTCAACATTTCCCCGCACTCACTTAAAAAACCCTTTATAATAAAAATATCGAAATACCGAAAAACTAGGATGAGTTACTAAGAGATTTCTTTCACAATTCCAATGAATATATCTAATGAATCAGGTCCATGGCCTACTCATGTCTCAAAAATCCCAAACAATATCAATGGTGACGAATTGTTACACATTTGGGTTCTTCTCTGATCTGAAACTATTGCGTGTATGCAGTTTTTAGAATAGATGTATCACCTTTTTTTCGAATAACCAGAAACACATTTCTAGTCCGAACCTGGTATTGGGGAAAATGAATGCTCAACGAGCGAATACAATGCGTATAAATCAGATGATTTTATCAATAAAATTAATCCAGCTGAAGCTGAAATCAATTGGATTTTCATTTTCCACTTGAAAAATCATTGATCACCACAACACTTGTTCGGTATGAAAAGTAATTCACTGCCTAAAACTTCACATATTTATTTCCATAATATTCCACATAAATCAAATAATACAATCACTTTTGAACAGACAATTGGTGAGTAAAACAAGTATAGATAGTTGTGAATTGATTATGAAAAAAAATCTGAATGCTTCAAAAAAATAAATTCATTAGATAGACATATGAGTAAATATAAAAATATAAATAAATGTTCAAATAGGGGAATTTCATAATTTTTCATTTTTTCATCACATTTATGCATAAGATTAAATATTTTATACTAATATCATGGTTGCTCATCTATGGAGACAATAGTCGGAAGTAATTCCGAATCATAAGGAAATTGAGCCTTCTTATATCTTCTTGAATCTATTTCAAGCGGGAATGTGTAATAAATTTTGATACAGTCGGTCCGGTAATAACTCGACCACAGGAATACACACAAAAATTTGAAACAACTGTTTTTGTTTTTTCTATTGCTTCACCGGAAATGCAAAGCCGTTTGAATACATCTTAGAGATGCTATCACTTCAAAAATGTATGAGAAAGGTAATAAAATGCTTGGCTTTTCAATAAGATATAAATGCTCAAATTTTTTTGCGTGAATTGACTGAGGCCAAATGTGTTTAGCGTGGAAATTCATGAAATCCTAAATCATCATCTTAACGAATGATAATGAGATCAACGGAAGGAAAAATCCTGAATACGATTTGTCCTCAAAACGATACATACTACAAAAAATTATTCTAGATTTCGAATAAAATCAAATTTGAGTCGGCTTTAATGAGATTCTCATAAAAATATTTTCGACACTTCTTTTTTTCCATAATTTTCCTGAATCGATAAGGCTGATGATGAAGACGATAAGTCTAGGTACATTATAATTCATGGAAAGGTATATACAGGCTGTCCCGGGAGGAATGCGACAAAAAGAATCTGAGATCATCAAGGTGGACGAGAGATTTTAATCTTGGATTTTGTTGTAAAGGGCTATTAATGGATGTTGAGGAAAATTCCAAAGCTCAATGAATCTTCAAATGTGTTCGTTTCCAATTTGTTTTCATATTTTATGAATATGAATGGTAGTACTTTTCGGAAAAATTTGTCGAACTTCATTTGTCAGAATTAATCTTGGTTTGTACCAGTTCCTAAATTGGAGGTACAAACGAAAAGGAAAGAGAGGAGAAAAATTCCATAAACATGGGATTGCAAAGGTTTCGTTTCCGAGATACAGGGTGTTTTCTTGTAGTAATACATTTTTTGTGATGATTATACGAGTTTATCGAATCTTTATGAATCATTGCTACAGATCGGGAAAATGACCATAAAATCCAATAAAGAATTTATTCACCACAGCTTACTAACCGAATTTTTCTGACGATTTGGATTTTCCTGAGGAATTCGAGAGAATCGTTGAAAATTTTTTTCTCGAAATCGACAAAACTACACGAGACCATAAAGTTTAGTATGAAAAAAGCTGCTTCAAATTTTTCCAAATTAACAGTGGCTCACCCAAAAATAGTTCTAGAAGAAAACAGGGCACAATGTTCCAGAAAAAATATCTCCCTGTAGATTTGCTATCGAAATCGGCATGTTATATGGTCGAAATCAATTATAATATCTATGCCAAATTTCAGTTGAATATCTTGTGAAGTGTAGAAACTATGAGAAAAAAACGACGATCTTGTGTTTATGGGAGTTTTTTTTCTTAAAATTACTTAAGGAATCTCCCCTCTTCGTTTGTACCTCCAATTTAGGAACACCCTGTTTACCATTTCAAACTGAAATTTTGAATTCAGTTTCAGCTGAATATAGGTCGTGAGTGCAAAACAAGTTTTTTGACAATGAAAAATCAGAAATGTCGAGAAATAATTATTATAACAGTTCCGTATAAATTTCGAGAAAACACCGTATTCGTCTGGGAGACCGCAATAAAATCTATAATTATTCCGTAGGTTCAAGTTTGTGTGCTTGGGACAGCCTGTTGTATAACCACGGTTGGGGCGTCACTTGACATCTCATTAGTAGAGGGAACGAAGGTGATTAGGGTTTTTGGACCTTTTCCACAGGGACAAAAAGTGACGTTGCTTTTTTGCAAGTAACGATACACAACGTAAATATAAGGGTCTAACGTAAAGTAAATAGCCAT
Organism: Aphidecta obliterata; assembly: GCA_963966015.1. Lineage (NCBI taxonomy): Eukaryota > Metazoa > Arthropoda > Insecta > Coleoptera > Coccinellidae > Aphidecta > Aphidecta obliterata. Next base: position 8,863,052 of record OZ014436.1, read on the forward strand.
CAAAAAATCCGCTAATCGGGACAACCGTTGGATCCGATAGTCGTTCCTGTAAAACTGGACCAGTGGGATGCAGATCTGAAACAGAAAATTTAATTGGAATGTTTGTACTGAGGATAGCTCTGATTCGTTATGTTTGAGCGGCATTTTTTGATATTGATGTGATTAGCAGATATGACACCAGGTGACAAATTGAACAAACAAATGTAGATGAGCATTGTAGTACCTACACAGAGTGTCCCCAATTTTACCGCCACCCCCAAAATTTATCGAGAACGAATCCTTTATTTTGGGAACTGTATGTATTGACCAGAGACTACAAAATGACCAATTCACCTTATAAGAATTAATCAAAATTCACAAATCGAAGGGTTTGTCATGACCACAGGCAGGAATCATCACGTGCCCGTGTGCTCATAAGAAATAACATTAAATACATAAGTTTGTCCGAATTTATGACAAAGGACCTCATGTCACTAGGAGTTGGCCGATACTTTGTAATCGTACTGCAGCTGTCAGTCTTTATAAGCTGTGATTCTAAAATCCATAATGTCATTTGGGGAAGCACAAGCAATCGGAAAGAGGGGTGAGTGCTTGCTAGAATACCTTAAGCTAATAAACTTGAGCTCTTTATCTGGAGACAACACCTACCTTCATAAGAAGAATTGGACGTTGCCATAACACACATTACTGCCAAGAAAAGCGTTAAAGCTTGTAGAGTGATTAATGCCATCATCATTAACCATCATTAACCTATCATTGGATGATCAAGCTCAGACTAAAGGTCATAAGACTTCCAATGCTCTCAATTCGAAATCCCAGAAAACCAGACTGGACTCTGTATATAGCCTTATCTGGAGAGTAACTTAAAACCAATCGAGGAAGACGGTTCGAAACACCTTTACTATAATTTGGAAATCAAGGTCGACCAAGTCAGTGGAGCAATAAGAGAAGCTTTCGAATCCAGCTGCCCGATCAAGCAAGGACGTTCTTCTGTATAACGAAAACGTGTCAAACCTCAGATCTGTGATCTGTCGGTTTTTCAGTAGGTTAAATATGATGGCAACTGGCTCTAGTAAGTCCGTCAATATATCTGCACAAGGGTCGAAAGGCAGAATTTTGTAAAAATATCACTTCCACTCTCACAGTCCACAGAAAGCAATGGCAAAGCTGCCTCCTACTTCAAGAAACACACTTTCCAAGTATTGAACCAATGTATATCAGAAATCCAGCAATGATACGCACCAGAAACCTTCAAGGATATTGCTCGAGGCGTATCTACTAAGGCACCACTGGAGAAGTCAATAAATTCCTTTCGGTCGTATAAATCACCAGGGGTGGATGGGACTTTCCCTGTTCTCCTACGAAGAGGAGACCCTTCCCAAACTATTCAAAATAAAAAGCAGCTGAGCTCGAAGTTACATACCAGGAAGCAAGCAGAGGGTGAAAGTTACCATCACATCAGGAGTAGGAAAAAAGGACGAAACCAAATACTTTCGACATATCGGCCTAGATTGAAGAAAGATCGTGCAGGTAGTGTACAACTACATCAGCCCTTAGACTTAGAATCCATTTCCGCAATTCTTCTGAATGAGCACGAGAAGAAAATAATCTTCACGTTTAGATAAACTCTAGAATTATGTCTTCAGCTCCATTTAAAAATACCCACACTCCTTTTCAAGAGCATCGCGAATTTTCACACATCATTCAAATATTTTTCGTAACTGCATTCTGCAAAAACTTTATCCTTGAATAACCCAAATTTTGTAACGCTGCTTCATTTCAGTCAAATTTAATGACTGTATTAGAGCCATAAACGATTACATCTATGTAATCAACATCATCTGAATGACAGCAATTGAATTTAGGCGTAATGATCGTCGCGACGATTAAAATATAATTTCAAAGTAGGTACTTCCAAATATTCTATTGCATATGATGAATGACATATTTCATAAGTGAAAGTAATTGTCATAAACGTTATTCGAACCAATAGTTGCAAGAATGGTTCGGCATCAACTCAACTAAACCTTTAATAGTTTCATTCACACCCTACAGAATAACCAAACTGACTGCTCTTGTACCAAAGGGACTACTCGGAAGGACTTGGAGGCTGAAACCTAGTATGATGTACTGGTAATATACTCTGGATATCAGAACGATGATAACGTATGCCTCACTGGTTTGGTGGGGTATTTTATTTGAACTGGCGTCGTTTTGGTGGGAAGTACAACCACGAGGTTCTCTCGTTCTCTACTCTTCTCATTCATAGAAACCCAAGGAGGCCGTCAATGGTGTTGATAAAACCGAAAACGTCCTCATGGCCCTTGGCTGTTACCTGGCGAGTATCCAGGACTGGCTTTCCCATATGAATGGTTTTCAGGCCAGCCAACTCTGGACATTTGCATACCATGTGTTTCTGCTTCTGATCCACAGAGCCTACAATCTCATCTGCAAACTTCCTCATGCAGTACACAAGGTTTGTTGTACCGACAATGACCCCTCAGCAGTCCCACCATTACCCGAAGCTAGGCTCTTGACAGCTTGAGGACCTTGATGAGGTGAAGGCACCACTAATTTCTTTGCCTGAGCAGATCCAGGAGTGTTTCTCCAGAGGGTTATTCTGTTATTCACCTCCCATTCTTGGACCGCTGCCTCATATTGGTCTTTTCCAAGCCCACAGGCTCAGGTCCAGCAGGTGTTTACCCTGATGCACTTTTCTTCGCAAACCACAATGCCCCGATGCCCATAATAGAGTCACTTTAATGCCTCTGGTCAGTTGGTTTATGGTATAACGGCATTCCCATGTCAGCATAGATCCCTTAGAATTCCATAGAACCCTTTTCAACACTTTAGATTGAAATACTGCAGTGGATAGGTGTACCCTATCTGCTTATCTAGGCAGTATTATAGAGCAAGAATTTGCGCTGCCACATATATGTGGGTGACTCTGAGGCACTTGACACTCCCAAGTGTGAGTCACAAACCATCTGGAACTTTGAAAAATCGCTCGTTCAGCTGGCAGAAACATGGAGCACTAGGAGGGGGCTATGGGACCCCCGAACCTAAGTCATAAATCATCATGAACTGTGAAAATCATTCATACAGCTAGCAGACAGCAACAACATTTTCAAAATCTGCTCACCAGAGGAAAACAGAGCAGGAAAATGCATACTGGAATAATATTACAAGACAGAGGCAAGTTGAAAATCTTCTATTGTTACTTTTTTTGCTGACAATAGTTCAGTTGCAGGCAAAGCAGATAGCTTGCTAGAACTTAAAAGACTCTGTGAAACTGTTGTTCAGAGTTTTATTGATTGGTGTCACAAAAGTTCACTCATTATCAAGGCCGTATCTAGGGCGTGGCAAGAGTGGCACTTGCCACGGGCGCAAGGTCCGGAGGGGCGCCAAAAAATATCAAAAATGAAAAAATAGAAGCCCCAAGCAAAAAAAAATAATTCGAAAGATGACATCACGGTTACATAAGTAAGTACTTAATTCGATCACAACATTTCGAAACATTGATATTCAAAGTATAGATTGAAAATGCAATAAGGTCAGAAATACGAGAAATATGGTCCAATTGTTATAAAAAATTTTCAAAGATGCCGCACTCTGATCATTAATATTACAATCGGCAATATCGTCATGCGATTCCAAGCACAGCCCTTTCATGAGTTCTTTACACTACATCCCTTATCGCATCCAGCTTGTTTTGAAGGGCGGCTTCTTTGATGATGATTGTTCATAATGATCGATTTGTTTAGATTTTTATGCCACATCTGTGGTATTTTAAAAACGATTTGTATTGCCAAAATATCACCAATCAGAGTTTTGAGCTCAAGAAGTGGGAGAAAAATTGGGGAATCTTATTCTATTCTACATAAATATTTATTTCTTTCAATTGTGAAGAGAAGAGCAAAAAATTTAAATTTCAATGTTCGTTTAGTGTGTATCCAAATTTGAAGTGTTATAAGTTGTGAGTTTTTTTTTATATTCTGACTTTTTGTGCCATCGTGCTTTTGGATTCGAGCATTATAAATTGTGCTATTGAAGGTGAGTTGTACTAAGTATTCGTTATTTTTTATGACATTATTCTTATTTTACGTTCGCAGTATGTATTTTTGAATTTTAAGTTGAAGAATTTATATTTTTTAAGATAAATGTTCGAATTTATTACATAAATATAAATATTTCATTTTGTTTTTTCAGAATTTGTTTTATTTTTATGCATTTCATTCAAAATGGGTATTTCAATGTTTTCAATGCAAAAAATTTTCAATAAAATGTGTATTATTTTGAATCTCTTACGGAAATATATGACTAACATTATGAAAAAAAATACTATAAGAAAATATGATGGATGAAAAAAAATTTACGCAAATGGGGGGGCGCTGTACAATAAATTGCCACAGGCGCAGTAGTACCTAGATACGGCCCTGCTCATTATAAACTTGAAACAAAACCGAAATCAAATTCCAAAGTCATAATCGACCTACAGCTCCTTTTGTTGTCCAACACCAAGATGGTCATTTGCAATCAGCCGATTGTGTGTAATTGCTGGGCTTGTTTCTGGACGCCAACTAAAGATGGCAATAACATGTGAACCACGTTCGCAAAAATGTTCCCTACAATAATGAATACAATACAAAATGAAAGTTTGAACAATCTGACAAAACAAATATAGGACAGCAAGTGTTGTTGCTTTTGAATATACATCGGTGTACCTATTTGTTCATTACTCTCGAAGGTGGTTCATCATTTCCGAAAGTTTTTTCATGATTCATATTCGCTCTATACGAGTATCAGGGAGTAAAGTTGGAAAAGGAAAAATTTAGCGCGTAATAAATCTGGAAAGTTTCCCTTTACCGTATCCAGTTTATCTGAAGATTCCGATCTGGATTGCGAAAATAAACAGGAAATTGGAAGTGCTCCTTCAACATTCAGGGAATAACTTCACCAGTTGGATAGGTTGTTTTTGTTACATTGAAATTTACCTATATAGATTTACAGATCTTCTTCGCGAATTCAAAACACAAATTACAATCAATTCACAATGGATCACTGATCACGCATAAAATTTTATAGAACATTGAACTCACGTACCTACTGCTATGGACAGTGAAAAAAATAAATTTGTTCAACTCGCATAGAAAAGTGAAGAACGGAAAAATTCAAACGTTGTTATCCGAAATATCAATCACCCCACAAAAAGTAGTCATAAGTGGAAAATGATTCCGTATTCGAAAATTGAAGCCAAATAAAATAAAAGTTATTCCTCATTTGGGGGAATCATCATTGTTCCTTGAGATATTCGATTATTACAAAAGAAAGGATTCAAACAAATAAGGAAAATATTACTTTGCTAATGACTAAAAGCAAATGTGGAATTGCAATTAGTAGAGGAGAGGAAACAATGCTGAAAACCTACTGAACCTCCTCAACTATTTTTTTTTTCATTTGAAGGCTTAATATTAATCATCGACATCTTCGAACCTTTTCCTGTACTTTGTTATTCTATAAAGTGTTATAAGATGATTAGGTGTATCCGATCGAGAATAAGTATCAAGGATTATTACCGGATGCAAAAATAATACCATCATTAATGAATCCGGGCAGGTAATTTCGCCAAATATTACGCCATCATCAGTCAATGACAGCAGCAGACTTCAAAATCTCTGAATTGCTAATAGATATATTTATCCTATATAGAGGGCACCAATGTTACGACCTACCTAAGTTTCAATCGATGTTTCCCATTACGGGCGATATTGCATGGAAGGTGTCGAAAACAGTTGTTGCAGTGTATAATGTCAGACGATTAAGAATTTTTTTCGTCAATAATGACAGTATGAATTTGAACCCCTCAGATTAGGGCAAATGAATATTTCACTCCAGGATTCGAAAGTGCCAAATTTATACTCGTATAAACTACTTTACATTCAATATGCAAAATTAATCAAAAATGCATTTTTCAGGGTAATCAACCAACATGAAATGGGCTGAAAAAAATGTGTTGCTAACGATAAATTATTCCGTGATGTTCAGCATTTATTGATGAAAATATGTAAAAAGTTATTCGAAACACAGCATGTTAGAACATATCATCAACGGAAGTCAATTCAGTAGCTATAGGTGTTGAAAAAACTCAGGATCTATTTGTCATCATCCCAAATGCATTTTCAATCACACGTCTAGCACGGTAATGTCTATAATTACAACATTTTTCTCCATAACCAATTGAGCTTGATTTATGGTGTCATAAAATGGGTCATAAGACCGATTGCTTATGCAAACGTAAGGCAGACGATTTGGTGTACTCCGTCTACAGTGTAAGGGCAGGCTCATATTTATTTATTTTTGCTTATATCCCGACTATCCTAGGTCTGTGTGAGACCCCCAAGAAGCTCAGAGCTTATATTGGTCGTGTCTTTCTTGGGGTTTATGTCTGGGGGCCTTCAAAGACATCGCCGTGCCATACATTCAATTAAATATACTTTTGGGATGATCGCCGATATATTAAGAGTTGTTTGTTTTCTTACAGAAGGTGTTATTAGAGAAGTCTATTCCTAGTTCAACATTCACTGTAGGTACCCAGACTACAACTAGCTCGAAAAGACAATCCATGGACTTTGGAGGCAAAGGATACAATTCTAAAGAATTCATTTTGAAAAACCAATCCTACATCACCACCTCGCGAAATCTTGGGAGGAATCAAGGACATGTGGAAATCTTCGTATGCAATTCTCACCATTTCTTTCGTGCATTTTGGAAATCCCCTCTGCTGCAAAAAAACCTGACCTACGGGCAAAAAATCAAAAGTCGAGGAGCCTGGTCCTCTCTGAACAAGTACATCTCATCAGCGAACCTGCCTGGTGATGTTATGATTAAAAAAGTAAGCATTGAGAAGAACTTCAACACTATGCTATGTAAAAAGGAAGAATGGGAAAAAGGAATACACTACCCAAAACTTCAAAGTGAATAGCATCAAATGGTATACAGATGGTTCTAAAACCACGATGGGGGCCGGCGCTGGAGTTTACGGGGCAAGAACCAAGTGTACACTATCGTTAGGCTCCTACTCGAGTGCAGAAATACTTGCAATCGAAAGATGCATAGATATAAACCTGGAAAGAAACTATCAAGGGTGTGACATTGTGATCCACTCGCATAGTCAAGCTGCTATCAAAGCACTGAACTCCTATATCATCGACTCAAAGCTGATATGGGAGTGCCGGAGGAAACTTAATGTAGTAGGCAAGAAAAATAAGGTCTCTTTAGTCTGGGTTCCTGGTCAATCAGGAATCAAAGGAAACGAAGAGGCCGAACCACTTGCCAGAAAGGGAGAACAAACGCCACTTACTGGCCCAGAACCTTTCTATGGCATAGGTAAACGCACCTATAAGAAAGAGTTTCTGGAGAAGGAAGAGACCGAAAGAGAAGCACTCTGGAGGAACCTTCCAGGAATGGATCACTCTAAAAGGTTCATTCAGAACTTTGAAAGTTCAAGATCCAAAAAGTATTTGGATCTCAGTAAGAACAAGTTACGCCTACTCACTGGCTTCCTCTCAGGACATTGTCGCCTTAGGAAGCATATGATGAGAATGAGCTCAACAGAAACAGACGAGTGTAGATTCTGTGGTGAAGAGGAAGAGACTCCAGTTCACCTGGTAACAGAATGCCTCGCCATTGCAAACCAGCGCAGAGAATGTCTCGGACAACAGAATTACAGGAGGAATGAGGATCTAACCTCCTTGAAGCCCTCTCAGATACTGGAGTTCATTGGAGCTCTGGAGCTGGAGGGCGAGCTGTAGGTAGCGCAGTTGCGAATACGGCTCTGATGGGGGGCACAATAGACCTTGAGGTCGCAGTGGAACGTAACCCCCCTCCCAACTATTAACAATTAACTACGGGCAAATAGCCGAAAAAGTCAACCTATTCCCAAAACCCTTATCTCCAATAAATCATGAATAGTTCGTTCAATCCACTGCTCATAATTCCTAACGCCCAGCGAAACCGTGAGAGAAATCCAGTCATTAAAGTTGAAGAGGTATCTAGGTATTGATATCATGAAAGCTAAATATTTGAAATGATTACAACGAAAAGTTATTTTTTCAATAACCAAAATTTACAACTTTATTTTTCATGCAGGATACTGGCCAAAATCTCTCAGAGCAGATAAGCACGGATTGAAATGGTACCATAGAGGCATAAAATCTATTATATATATATATATCGGTTTTAGAACGTTTTTCTTCGTTGTCCGATGCCTAACTTCCATTCTTTCCGGTTTTTCCATTGATCTTCCCTCAAATCTCTGGCATTCATGGCTTTCGTTACTTCCTCCTTCCAAGTTTTCTTCGGTCTCCCCCTCTTTCTGCGATTTGTTGATATCCACTTCATAGCCATTTTGGGCAGTCGTGTTTCTTCCATCCTCTGAACATGTCCGTACCACATTAACTGTTTTCGCTCTATATCGGTCATTATCGAGCCATCTATTCCCATTCGTTGTCTCACCTCTTCGTTTCTTATTCTATCCCTTCTTGATATACCCAGTGATCTTCGAAATACATCCATCTCTGTGGCCTCGAGTTTTCTTCGGTTGTGTTGGGTAATTCTCCACGTTTCAGCTCCGTAAGTCAAGCTACTTTTAATGAATGCTTCGTAAATATTATGTTTTCGTTTTTTTCCGATATCGCTACTCCAGAGTATGCCATTCAGACATCCAATAGTTCTTCTGGCCTGTGTTATCCTCTTTTGTATTTCTTTATCATCTTTCCCAGACGTGTCGAATTCCACTCCGAGATAGGTGTATACGTTGCAACATGTAACTTCTTGTCCGTCTAATTGGATGTTAGATTGCTCTGCTCCTATAGGAAGATATTTCGTTTTCTGTGTGTTTAGTTCCAATCCCCAGTTCTTATATTCTTCTTGCAGTTTTCTCGCCATATATTGTAAGTCGTCTTTATCGTTGGCTATGACAACTTGGTCATCAGCAAATTGTAGGGTGTACAAGTAGGTTTCTCCGATATCGATGCCCATTCTGCTGCATTTCCTCTTCCATTGGAATAAAGCTCGCGCTACATAGATCTTAAACAATGTGGGCGATATACAGCATCCTTGGCGTAAACCCTTATCTACCAAGAACTTCTCTGATAATTTGCTACCGACCTTTATTCTTGATGTGGTTCCCTCATATAGGTTTTTGAGAGCTCTAATGAGGGTATGGCTAATATTTGTCTGCTGTAGAACACTCCACAATTTTTTCACTGGGATAGTATCGTAGGCTTTCTTGAGGTCTATGAACATTAGGTGAGTTTCTTGATTAACTGCTGTTCGTTTCTCTATGATTTGTTTTAGACAGAATATGTTATCAGTACATGTCCTTCCAGCTCGGAAACCCGACTGTTCTTCTTCTTCGTTACTCCTATATTCCTGTTCTATCATGTCTCGGACAAGTCTTCCATACAAACGGCTCAGAGTACTGGTTACAGATATTCCCCTATAGTTTGAACAGTCAAGTTTGTTTCCCTTCTTATGGATTGACGAGATATAGGCTTCCTTCCATTCTTCAGGGACTGGCTCTCCACCAAGGTATTGGTTGATACACCATGTAAGCAGTTCAAATAGGTGTTCTGATCCACATTTGATTAATTCCGCCGGAATTCCTTCCGGACCTGCAGCGCGACCATTTTTCAGTTTTTGGACAGCATTCTTCACTTGATCAACGGTGACTGTTATCTCGTCACCCTCCACCTGGACATCTATTGGAGAATTCAACAAATATTGTTCTCTATCTTCAGTAAGCAACCCTTTATAGTAGTCCATCCATTTTTCAGTTGGTACAATTTGGATATTTGCCTTATTTTTTGCGTCTGATCTTAAGCTTTTTATGAATTTCCACGATTCTGATGATTTTTGGCCACCCAAATATGTTTCAACTTCTCTACATTTCTGGTCCCACATCTATTATATCCCTATAAAATCTATTATATCCCTATAAATAGTACTAAAAGCAGGTAAGAAGCCGACCTCTGTTTCGTCCTTCTGGTACATAAAGGCCTCCATTCACTGGCGGATTGGTACGGCGAATCGGTCAGTCCCAACTCGATCGCCGACCCATCTGAGAATATATTGCCAAGACGGATCGATCGGGGTTAAGTCGGAGTAGGGTTGGGGAATAGCTGTCCAGAAAGATCAAACTCGAGGACAGATCTCCACGCCTCAATTAACTGGCGTATAGGTAAGCATCTAGTATTGCCAAGCATGCCAACACGTTTCGGTTGGGATAGAATAGAAAAGCCAAGTCCAGCCCGACTGCAGTACAACCCCATAAGAAGAAAGATGTCTTCCGAAGATAACGAATGGTTCTGGGAAGAATACATTGCAATTAACCAAAATAACCCTTGTCTGTGGAATGTAAAGTACAGGAACTATACAAACAAACGTATGTTAGATCTTCGACGTCAATTTAGAAGCTATAGATAGGGGTCTATTTGCCATCCCAAAAGCATCTTCAATCACACGTCTGGCACGGCAAGTTATATATTTATAACATTCTTCTTCATAACCATTCGAACTTCGTTTATGTTGTCTATGTTGTCATAAAATTGGTCATCTAGCCACTTCACCTCCTATGAAGGTGACTTGAATTGAACTTCTCAAAAGAACAGTCTGCATCGGTGTGCTCCTTCTACAATGTACGAGTTGGCTCAGATTAAACGTGAGTCGGGTTGTTGTTCGGTTTGGGTCCAATTATTTCGAAATAACTCTCTAACCTAACACTACTCAAGTCACAAATCATGCATTGGAGAGGGAGTCGTAATTTAGTATTTCTCGATATACAGGGTGTCAGATGAACAACCTAGGTGGTGGCTGTTCAGAATATCAGAATTTCATCCCGGTGATAATATCACAGCTTTCGGATATTGTGGACACTTCAGAAATTCCTGGAAAATTGCGGTATCATGGTTGCCAACTCCACAAATTAGGACAAATTCTAAAATCTTCCCTGCTGAAGATCTATGACAAGTGGTCCTTTCAGGCCTACAAAACATCACAGTAGAGGGTTCCGTAGATATATTGAGTGGTCCTCGCGATCATGGTGAAAGGATACATGGAGTGTGCCAAACGAATCTTATTTTCGTCCTTTTTGGCGCATGACGTCACTCAGAGAAACAATTTGAACTGGTTTTCCTGTTTCAAATAGAATATCTCATTTCCTGAGTTTCAAAGCGTTCTTAAAACATTTTTGTGGTTCATTTGCATTTAAGGTGAAGATTCAGATCACGTGTAGTAGTTTGAAGTATATTTTAACGGACAATTATTGAGTGGAAGAGCTGCAAAATGCCCGCCTATGTACTATGTACGGTTGAGGTTATTACTCAAAAAAAAACTGAAGACACTGATGTGCGATATTATAGAATGTAATGTCTTGAAATATCCTATGAACTTGATTAATTGAATTAGACAATAATGCATGAGTGTTTCTGAATACAGATCAATAATAAACTCTGCGAATTTCAAGAAAACTTCATTACTTTTCTTTAGAAATATACAATTGAATGTATGTATTATAATGATACTACTTTAAATTCAACAGAAGCTTTGTTGAAAAACTTCAATATCAAATTTGAGATAAATAGGACTTATTTTAAAATTCTCATATCTTCAATTGAAAAATATTAAAATATTTTTTTCTTTTCATGAAAAATAAAGGAATACAAGTAGAAATTTTTCATCATCTTGTTTAGAATTGAGTTGGAAAATACAAACATGAAATCTAGAAAAAAAGCCTCCTTACTTCATCATCTTAAGCCCAAACACCCCATAATTTTTATATTGAGTTTTATCATTTACTTAAAAGGTTAGAGAATTCCTTGCGTTCAGAAAACCTTCCATTTCGAAAATATTGCATTTGAGAAATGATTTGAAGATCCTTTGAGCGATTCAACGATTAAAATTGACAAGTTAATCATTTTCCGCCCATGTAGTTCAGAAATATTTATTTTACTGGATCCCATACGTATTTCAGAGAAGAAATTCAAATCAATCAGAACCAGCAAAATTTTCAATGGGTGATTACATCGAAATATCTATTGCGACCGTTCTAAACAATTCAAATATGTTACCAGACTGACGTCATAGTGTGCGACAAGGACAGATATATAGATGCGCAAGCACACATCATGTATCCTTCCACCATGCTCGCGATATGATATATTTTCGGTTACGCGCTATTACTACGGAACCCTTTACTGTGCTAGGTCCGAAGCGTACCTGGCCACTTTTTTGGTTTATTAGTTTTTTATTGACTTACCATCTTAGTACCTTCGGTTTCCCGAAGGTTGTTCAACGCAAATGTCAACATATTTCTGCATTTCAGTTAGTGATAAAATTCCTATTTCCCAAACGATTCGAAAGGTTGATTATTCGAAATATTATTTAAGTATGTAATCGAACCAACTAACTTTCGGTCATTTTTTCATTCGACTAGATAAAGGCTGGAGCAATCTTCAACGTAAATCAACTTGAAAGAACTCACCATTTGCGGGGCCCAACACACGACGAATGTTATACAAAGTATCGACATTAGTTTAGAAAATGCAATTTCCTCAGGTGTCCTATGTGTGTAAGTCGTCCCATTATTTGTTAGCATGGATTTGCTCACTCTCCTTATCAGAACACGTCTGGAAGATTTCATCCTGGATAAAGCCCATACCAGAACCATGTTCAACAAAGAAATGCACAGCAAGAGGGTCGTACCTTGAATTAATCGAAAAATATCCAGATAGTATATCGAACAGACATTACGAAATTGTGAATACCTAATTTGAATTCATTAGAATTAACAAACATTTGTCCGTAATAACTGATTGAATTATATAGTCGGATTCATAATGGATGATTTATGAACTAAATAGGAAGTATGTATCCATATATAACCCAATAAAATCTACAATGTTCGGAATAATTACACAATCTCCAATAAAATATCGGTGACCATGATCAATGAACTAATCCTCTTTAAATCTTATTATATCGGTTACATTAAATCTTATTATCGGTATAACTAAGTACATTTTGAATTCAAATTGGATGAATCCATTCAAAAAAACAAAGTAAAAAATCAAAAAAAAAATCATTGCTTCATACTAAGGTTTCTGGACTTTCAACGTCGTATTTCCAAAACATTTCACAAAATATTTATAAAAAATTTGAACTTTTTTGGGAAGTATAAAATACATTTTGGCGATGATGGTGAAAATTGGACCACCAGAATAACATAAAATAAGAATAACATAGCATGAGGTTGTATTCTGAAGTTTTGTGATAAACCCAGAAGGATCCCTCTTATTTTCAATGTTAAAATAAAGGGTGTTTATTAGGTATGTGAAATAAATTTAACAATAAGTTCTTTCAGTGATTTCAAGACGAAAAGGTTGTATGATAGGTCCGGAAATGCTTCGATTTCGGTATCCACTTAATTGCATATCCCTGGACCAAACAAGGCAATGTACAAAAAAATTTAAGATACAATGAGCAAAATTAGAGTAGGGGTTCCGTATATATGGTCGTTTGAAATTTAGTTTTCTTGATAATTTCAAAACAACGAATTCGACCTTGACGAAATCTTGTATTTTAATTGAGAATGTCATATTCAAGCTACATTTTTTCTAGATTGCATGACCAGAACCATAGAAATTCATAACTTTCGATCGGAAAGGGCTAGGGACTTTAAATTTTCAGGATAGGTGTGGATCTCGAATGTCGCAGTCACGTTCATCAATGAGCAAAATAAGACTAGGGGTTCCGTAAATATGGTCGCTAGAAATTCAGTTTTTTTGATAATTTCGAAACTACGGATTCGATCGTGACGAAATTTTGTATTTTAATGGAGAATGATATATTTGAGCTACATTTTGTCCAGATCGCATGACCAGAACCATAGAAACCATAGAAAATTATAACTTTCGAACGTAATGAAGGCCTAGGGACTTGAAATTTTCAGGGAATGTTCGGGTCGCGGTCACGTTTATCAATGAGCAAAATAAGACTAGGGGTTCCGTAAATATGGCCGTTCAAAATATTCTTTTCCTGGTACTGATTGGATTGGAATGAAATTTTGCACATAGATGAAGATCAAGGTACTCAAACTACTTGTCCAGATCGCATTACCAAAACCATAGATACCGTAGAAAATTCTAGCGAATAATCGAAAAAAAAATTGGTCACCTGAAGCACTGACGTGAAGTCTGGAGTTCATTTGTTTTGACAGCTGTCAAAAAAAATTTCAATTGGTTTCTCAGGGCCGTATCTAGGGCGTGGCAAGGGTGGCACTTGACACGGGCGCAAGGTCCGAAGGGGCGCCAAACAATATCAAAAATAAAAAAATAGAAGCGCCAAGCAAAAAAAACTACTTCGTGAGATGAAAACACGGTTACATAAGTAAATAATTCGATCACAACATTTCGGAACATTGATATTCAAAGTAAAGAATGAGAATGCAATAAGGTCAGAAAAACGAGAAATATGGTCCAATTGTTATGAAAAATTTTCAAAGATGCCGCACTCTGATCATAAATATTACAATCGGCAATATCGTCATGCGATTCCCAGCACAGCCCTTTTATGAGTTGTTTTCACTACATCCCTTATCGCATCCAGCTTGTTTTGAAGGGCGGCTTCTTTGATGATAATGGTTCATAATGATCGATTTGTTTAGATTTTTAGGCCACATCTGTGGTATTTTAAAAACGATTCGTATTGCCAAAAATTCACCGATCAGAGTTTTGAGCTCAAGAAGTGGAAGAAAAATTGGGCAATCTCATTCTCTTCTATATAAATATTGATTTCTTTCAATTGTGAAGAGAAGACCAAAAAAATTGAATTTTAATGTTCGTTTAGTGTGTATCCAGATTTGAAGTGTTATAAGTTTGAGTTTTTTTTATATTCTGACTTTTTTGTGCCACTGTGCTTTTGAATTCGAGCATTATAAATTGTGCTATTGAAGGTGAGTTGTAACAGGTATTTGTTATTTTTTATGACATTATTCTGGCATCGGATATCTTCAATTATTCGTATCTAAACATAATAATATTGTTCCTTTCAATTCAAGAAGAAATATGTTTGGTCCATTACGGAAAATATGGATTTTCAAACTTGAGTTCTTACTTCTCAGAGCGTCTTTTTTTGAATGAAATCTCAGATTTTAGTGTTACTTTTCATAGTTTTGATTGAATCTTCAATCTCATCTGGCAAAGATTATTCTAGTGATTTTTTTATACTTAACGTATGGACTTCTTGAATATTGTAACATCGGGCCCTGTACGAAACTATTAGTACGTGTTTCAAAGGGTTATAAAATAGTATTTGTATGCTAAGTTTGCGGTTTTTTTTGCAGATATTGTGATTATCGATTATTATTTTCTAGTCAACTTACCAAAAAATTTTTATTTTACGTTTGAAGTATGTATTTTTAAATTTTAAGTTGAAGAATTTATATTTTTGAAGATAAATGTTCGTATTTATTACATAAATATGAATATTTCATTTTGTTTTTTTTTATGCATTTCATTTAAAATGTGTATTGGAATGTTTTTAATGAAAAAATTTTTCCATAAAAATGTGTATTATTTTGAAACTCTTACGGAAATATATGACTAGCATTATGAAAAAAAAATACTATAAGAAAATATGATGGATGAAAAAAAATCTACGCAAATGGGGGGGCGCTGTCTAATCTATTGCCACAGGCGCAATAGTACCTAGATACGGCCCTGTGGTTTCTAAAACTTGAAAATGCGAATCTTCCTAAAAGGAGCGCTCTAAAGCTCCTGTCACAAATTTGATATCAATGAACTGACGCTTACCATCATTTTACTGTTATCTGCTTATCATGCGCACTCTGGTTCTGTTATATGCCATTAGCATAGAGGTGGAAAGTTGGCGAACTTGAATGCTCTTTCTTATGTTTTGTAATTCCCCTATAAACAGTTACAGGCAATCAAATTCATTCAACTCCCTTCAACTTTTATGCTTGTGTTTATTGTATGTTATTCCGGTGTATACATTCACCTTTTATATGCTGTATTATGCTTGAGCTTATTGTTATTATGATATTTTTTGTTATTTTATTCACCTTGGGTGGTGTTATCTCATAATCAATTAACTACACCGACTCAACTGTCAGATTGTTGTCATTGCTATAGAAAATAGATTTCACAATGAATGAAAATTTACCTACTTCTCCGTAGAGGATTTTTCGTTTTTCACCTTGCCCGATGAAAATGAACGAAGTGGGTAATTAAGGAATACTCGTTATTTGAGGTTGAAGTTATAAAGTCTGAAGAATGCGGAGTAGTAAACATAATAACTCGACAACTCGAGTTCTTTTAGGGAATTTTGAGATTTAAAGAATCCATGGATAGGTTTTATAGCATTTCGGTATCTCATAGGAATATTCCAGAAATTAAGACATAAATCAACATTTTCCATGGTACCTAAGTGAATAATTTCCAAAGGCCTATCTATGAGAACTAACATCCGGGAAGTCTTCCCCAGATAACTCACCAAAAACGAAGAAAAGATAAGCGTATATTTTGTCACGTAGTGTAGTTGCATCTCTATACCTCGAACATGCACCATCTTTATAATACGACCCAAAACCTACTAGAGGAAGAAAAGTCCAGGTAGCTGATATAATCCAGAATCCTATTAAGCACCTAAACAGCATTTCAAAAGTAACAATCTGAAAAAAAATTCTGTTGTGAAAACGCTGAAAAGTCAAGGGACTCCGATGATTTTTTTATTACATTGTAATATCTACAGGATCTTGTTATAATGTGAATATTTCGGAAAAATTTGAATCCTCACCTGTTGATAAAGAAAAGGTTTTGTGAGTGCTAGATACCTTTCCATAGCCATAATTAAAGCTATACAGCCTGATCCAACTCCGAAGGCCCTCAGTAATACGAAACCTTGGCATATGTATTCTTTTTCAACCACTGCATACTCATTAATAAGAATCATTGTTAACATGCCAACCATTGCGACAAGATCATTAACAGCCAGGCAGTTCAGCAAAAGTACTTGCTTGCGATTTCTAGCTTTACATGTTGTGTTCAAAATATACAAAGCCGCACAATTTCCAAAAGTGCCAACAATGAAACAAATGCAGGACGCTGCGTGTTGAAACAACATCGTGAAAGAACTCTTCTCTTGGCACAGAACTTGTCACTAACAGTGTAATATTAGCCTTTAACAAATCAGATTCATCACATATTTACTTAATGAGTATATAAATATTCCATTATTTCGTGTTGTGGAGTCTTCAACAATCAAATTTCGTCTAGAAACATCAATCCTAGCATTTTTTTTTTGGTGCACTGGTGGACGAAGGAGGAAATTAATAATGAACAATTGGCAGCGACTGAAACAAGAAAAGATAATTATCAACTTGGTTTTCAACTATTGCATTGATATCGAGCTGAAAGATATCGGAATGTCCATTACTAAGACATTACAGATCAGTGTTGCTTTAATACAATTTTCATTACATCTGATGATGTTATTAGTTCCACTTAAAGAGCTCCTGCTGATAAATTCGGTCTTTATCTACGCCGAAATGGAAATATCGGTTTCAGTTTGACTTACGATAGGGATAAAGCAACCAGTATTATACGAGACAATATAATCACAAGAACCCCTAGTTCTGAATAGGAATTAATAAGGACTAGTTATAATTTCCCTCTCATTTTTATTATTCAATCAACAGGAGATCAATAACTTACTATTTCAAGAGTACATTATTTTTGCTGTTTAATAGTTATGGTTCTGCATGATATATTATCAAATGTGAATAGTTTCTGTCATCACTCAGTATTAGAAATCATGGGTTTACTTAATAAACTTGCGACATGAATTTGATGCCTTAATTTTTGGAATCAGCTTCAAAATAAATGATGGACTGAAACAATTCACTACATACCTCCACTTTTTTTTTGAGTTTTTAAAAGTTAAGTATTAATTTCACATTCAACGGAATATTCATCGAAAAAATATTCATGAATCTCGAAATTTTCTTGAATAAAATACACCTCAGACCACTCCATACTTCGGATTGAAACTTCAAATATTGTGTTCCAACCCGATGTAAACACCAACAACAACCCCCCTACAACTACCTGAGCACTTCAACCCAAACTGAGACCATCTTTGACTTAATAATAATGAGATCGTTGGTCCCAAAGTCTAGGGCAACATCGGTTTGCACTTACGAAAAAGCTTCCCGAAATACTGGAGCAGGCAATGAAATTGAGAGTGTTCAAGGTACGGTAATCAACATTGCGCAGATAATAAATGTAGGTAGACGTCCGTTAATTTTGTGATGCGAATTGGCTTCAGTAAGAAGATATTTGGTTTTTATTTTTCACTTTCTTTCCACCTGATTTCATTGAATCAATATTCAATCGTTTGATATGCCTTTGAATCACAAAATAATTCCATCTTCAATACCCATCAATTATTCTCTATTTTTACGAAATGCTGCTGTATAAATGTCCCTTTTATGGGGTGATGAAAAATAGAGTGATTTGATCGATTATTCAGGGAAGAATAAGAATTAAAATCAACAATTACATGAATGAAATGGAAATATAAAATCGAAAAAGATGTTGGGAAAAACGCTGAAATAAAATTTTGAAAGCACTGACGTGAAATCAGGAGCTTCTACACGCTTGTTCTAAATTGATCGCTAGAGCAGTCACCCATCCATGTATTGAACCCGCACATAGCTGCTAGTCTTCAAGGCGTAGTTCAACTGACACAACATTCAACTTGATGGCGATGTCAAATCAATGTTTCAGAAAGGTTGTTTAGTGAAAAAGTATCTTAGCTATGATAATTTTAATTTTACAGGCCCTCAGTGTGACAAATAATGTCATTTATGAAATCGACTCAAAATTATATGGAATGTATGAAATTTCTCGAAGCTGATTTTTGAGTGCTCGTTTTACTTACACGAGGGCTATATCATTTCGTCACGATGTCTGTATTTTTCGAATTGAGCCGAAAATGGTCTCAATCGACACGGTTCGACTCACTGATGACGAATCTGTATACACGATAACGGAACGTAGAAACTTGAAATTTTCAGGATAAGTTCGTTATTAGGCAAAATTCGACCGGGGATTCCGTAAATATAGCCGTTCGAAATTTTGTTCTCCTGATTACTTCGAAACTACTCATTCGATCAAGATGACATTCCGTACACAGATGGAGAATGACGTGTTCAAGCTACATGCGAAATTTTGTCCAGATCGTATGACCAGAACCATATAAACCATAGAAAATTAAAACTTTCGAACGGAAAGGCCTAGGGACTTGAAATTTTCAGGATAGGTGTGGATCTCGATTGTCGCGATCACGTTCATCAATGAGCAAAGTGAGACTAGGGGTTCCGTGAATATGGCCGTTCAAAATTCTAGCCAATTATCGAAAAAACATTGGTCAGCTGTCAAAAATTTCTTCAATTGGTTTCTTAAACTGGAAAATGGATCTACCTACAAGGTGGATGAACGAACGCTCAAAAGCTCCTGACTTCACGGCATGGTTGTTTCAATCTACCGGGCCTCATGAGAAATAACGAAATTTTAGCACGATATGTTGAATAGTTCCTGAAAATTTTTTTTTTTAATCTTCTAGTGTTACAATTTTCACAAAATTTTACATGAACCTTCGTGTCGTTATTTTATAAGAACTCTTATTACTTTGAGTTTATGTAGTGACAAATTTTCCATTCGATCGGATCTATATTTTTCGAATTATCGAGAAAAACATGTTATGGCTATATCTACGGAACCCATTAACGGATTTTGCCAATTTACGGACTCAAACGGCTCATTGAGAACAAGAACGTACCCTGTCAAAAAGGCCTTTCATTTCGAGAGTTATTGTGTTTACGGTCGGACGGGAGGAATTTTCCGGGTTCCGTAAATATGGCCGTTCAAAATTTTGTTCTCCTGATTACTTCGAAACTACAGATGCGATCGAGATGAAGCTTTGCACTCGAATGGAAAATGAGGTGTTCAAGCTACATGTGAAATTTTGTCCAGATCGCATGACCAGAACCATAGAAAATTGTAACTTTTGGACAGAAACGCCTAAGGACTTGAAATTTTCAGGATAGGTGAGGTTCTGGAATTTCGTGATGACGTTCATCTATGAGCAAAATTGTACTAGGGGTTCCGTAAATATGGTCGTTTGAAATTTAGTTTTCTTGATAATTTCAAAACTACAGATTTGATCGTGACGAAATTTTGTATACTAATGGAGAATGATATATTCAAGCTACATTCCTCCAGATCACATAACCAGAACCATAGAAACCATAAAAAATCATAACTTTCGAACGGAAAGGCCTAGGGACTTGAAATTTTCAGGATAGGTGGGGATTTGAAATGTCGCGTTCACTTCCATCAATGAGCAAAATTATACTAGGGGTTTCGTAAATACGGTCGTTTGAAAGTTTGTTTTCTCGATCATTTCGAAACTACGGATTCGATCGAGATGAAATTTTGTATTGTAATCGAGAATGATATATTAAAGCAATATTTTGTTCAGATCGCATGACCAGAACCATAGAGACCATAGAAAATTGTTACTTTTGAACGGAAAGGCCTAGGAACTTGAAATTTTCAGGGTGGGTTTGGATCGCGAATATCGCGGTCATCACAATGAGCAAAATTAGACTAGGGGTCCCCTAAATATGGCCGTTCAAAATATTTTTTTCCTGATAGTTTCTAAACTACTGATTGGACTGGAATGAAATTTTGCACCTAGCTGAGGAATAATGTATTCAAACTACGTGCAAAATTTTGTCCAGATCGCATCACCAAGACCATAGATACCGTAGAAAATTCTAGCGAATTATCGAAAAAAAATTAGTCAGCTGAAGACATGAAGTCTGGAGTTTCGCCTAAGTTTCAGAATTTTTTTGACAGCTGTCAAAAATTCCTTCAATTGATTTCTAAAACTGGAAAATGCGAATCTACCTACAAGGTGGATGTACGAGCGCTCAAAAGCTCCTGACTTTGCGGCAGTGCTTTTCGTAATTTTTCCTAGAAACAAGCGCGCAAAAAACAACATTTATTCAACCAAAACAACAGTGGAAAAGTCATATAAATTGGTCGTTATTGAGCCATATTGAGTAATTCTGATCAGTAAAACTGCCACTGACATCGAATTTTATCATCGCTATAACTGTACTGTTGTGACTTAATAAGTCGAAATCGGTCTACAGTTGCGAATGATAGATTTGATGTTTTCTGGTACATGGATCGATTTGTTGGCCTGCTTATCAGATATCTAGTAAAAATTTTTCCTCCGAAATAGTGTTTCTCTTTTGAATTATCAGTTTTCAGTGAAGATATTCCAGAAGAATCAGCGGAAAACATCTTTGATTGGCAGGTATTCTTCTGCAGGTATCGTCAAACTGGTAAGTGCTATTACCTTATGGGACATGGTTATAATTCTTTTTGAGTGCTAGTTCTACTTACATGAGGACTATGTATATAATTTCGTCACGATGTGACGAATTTTGAGCCGAAAATGGTCTTAATCGACAAGGTTCGACTCACTGGTGAGGAATCCGTCGAAAAATAGTTTTCCGTCCGTCCGGCCAGCCGTAGGCACGATAATTTTCTAACGGAAAGTGTGGGTTCAGTTCTCGAATGCGGCAGTCAAGTTCGTTAATGGGCTGAATTCCACCAGGGGTTCCGTAAATATGGCCGTTCGAAATTTTGTTCTCCCGATTTCTACAAAACTACTGATTCGATCGAGATGAAGAAATTTGTCCAGATCGCATGACCAGAACCATAGAAACCATGGAAAACATTCGAACGGAAAGGCCTAGGGACTTGAAATTTTTAGGATAGGTGTGGATCTCGAATGTCGCGGACACGTTCATCAATGAGCAAAATTAGATTAGGGGTTCTGTAAATATGGTCGTTCGGAATTTAGTTTTCTTGATAATTTCAGAACTACGGATTCGATTGTGACCAAATTTTGTATTTTAATGGAGAACGATATATTCAATGATCAGAATTAGACTAAGGGTTCCGTAGTTATGGCCGTTCAAAATATTTTTTTCCTGATAATTTCGAAACTACTGATTGGATTGGAATGAAATTCCGCGCATGGATGAAGAATAATGTATTCAAACTACGTGCGAAATTTTGTCCAGATCGCATAACCAAGACCATAGATACCGTAGAAAATTCTAGCGAATTATCGAAAAAAAATGCGAATCTGCTTACAAGGTGGACGAACGAGCGCTCAAAAGCTCCTGACTTCACGGCAGTGCTTTTCAATTTTCAATTCTTATTTTCAGACACTATTTGAAATTAAGAGAGGTTGAATGAATCAATCGGACAGATAGAAGTTTCCAGCAGTCTGTACAAAATTTGTTCAATTTATTGAGACCAAGTATGGATAGGTGATAATTTGGTATACAAGTAAAATAAGGGCACATTTTTCATTTCAAATTATCAATAAGGTGACAACTCCATTCATTCAATAGGGGAGAACAGTTCTCACCCATCGAATGAATAGAGTTGAGCCAGTTCTTTCCTTATATCTAATCATGATTTAAAAATATTTCGTCATTGGACGTAATGTCACGTTATTAATTTTGACATAATGCATATTTGAAATTCGCAATCGAATTATAACTTGATAACTCGCGTCCTGATAGATTTCATTTCAAATTTAGGAATTTGTTAACGCCGAGTTTACCTACACGATCTAAAGCTTCTTCTGTAGTCGTATGGTTATTTACAAAATTGACCACTAAATTTCGAAAGTGTAAAGTAATTTTTTGAAATTTCAACCTCTGCATTACATTTTTATGAGTGTATGGAACACAATTGAATCAGTTCCATCCAAGAAAGTTCCGATAGTTAATACTCACGTTTCAAAGTAATATCACTTCCATTACCTCCACTTGCAATTAACTCGAAATGAAACAGCTATTTCCTGTGAATATAAAAATGAAGTTTTTACCTTCTTTCAAAATAATAAAATTGTGGAAGATAATGTTTTTTTATCTAATCAACTGAATGAATGGTCTTGCTCAACTGCCAGGATATATAACGTAAAATAAATAATTTTATCGAATTTCAGAATCTTTGCTATATACCTATATGGAAATATAATATACAAATTATTCTATATTACATGTAGTTCCAAAAAATTGAACAATCCTTTCAATAATTTTAGTCATAATAAAGTTTCCCTTCCATCAATATCACCTCGATCGAATAAGTAGTATTCTTCCATTTAGTGCTAGAAAAATTGCGACTGTTCCAAAAATTTTTTTTTTTTTTCTATTAGCTCCCGTTGTCAGGAAGCCTGGTCTTCTCTGAAGAAATACATCTCATCAGCGAATCTGCCTAGTGATGTCATGATTAAAAAAGTAAGCATTGAGAAGAACTTCAACACTATGCTATGTAAAAAGGAAGAATGGGAAAAGGAATACACTACCCAAAACTTCAAAGTGAATACTTGCAATCGAAAGATGCCTAGATATAAACCTGGAAAGAAACTATCAAGGGGTGTGACATTGTGATTCATTCTGATAGTCAAGCTGCTATCAAAGCACTGAACTCCTGTATAATCGACTCAAAGCTGATATGGGAGTGCCGGAGGAAACTTAGTGAGGTAGGCAAGAACAACAAGGTCTCTTTAGTCTGGGTTCCTGGTCACTCAGCAATCAAAGGAAACGAAGAGGCCAATAGACTTGCCAGAAAGGGAGCACAAACGCCACTTACTGGACCAGAACCTTTCTGTGGCATAGGTAAATGCACCTATAAGAAAGAGTTTCTGGAGAAGGAAGAGACTGAAAGGGAAGCACACTGGAGGTATCTTCCATAAATGGATCACTCCAAAATGTTCATTCGGAACATTGAAAGTTCAAGATCCAAAAAGGATTTGGAACTCAGTAAGAATAAGTTACGCCTCCTCACTGGCTTCCTCACAGGACATTGTCGCCTTACGAAGCATATGATGAGAATGGGCTTAACAGAAAGTGACGAGTGGAGATTCTGTGGTGCTGAGGAGGAAACTCCTGTTCACCTGGTTACTGAATGCCTCGCCATTGCAAACCAGCGCAAAAGATGTCTTGGACAAGAGAATTACAGGAGGAACGAGGATATAACCTCCTTGAAGCCCTCTCAGATACTGGAGTTCATTGGGATTCTGGAACTGGCGAGCTATGTTAGGATTCACCTCGGTCGGCTCAGGCCTGATTTATATTCAGGTCGTAGCAAATAATAATAAGGTGGGAACCAATCTATTGGTAAAAAAATTGTTTATATTTAAATTTCAATGAATTGCCAGGTTCCTTTCAGTAGTTGAACGTTTCTGCCAAGTTTGTCCGAAAAATTCCCATGTCACTAGAAATACATTCAGATCCTCTGTCATCTTTATTCTTAATCTAGTGAATAATTTGATGATTCATTGGGGCACCTTTTCAGGAAAACAGAAGAACAACACCTTCTTCAATTAAAACACATTTGGATTTTATATCACGGTTCACTTACCTGTGACTATAGTTCAATTATTATTTGTTTCAACTATGGACATAGATAGTACGTGAGGATCAAACTTAAATTGTTTCCCAGAGACAATGGCATTCCGCAAATCCATCCAGAACAACAAAACATAACTAATTTGCATTTCTACTAGCTAGTGCCGACAACAAAAAGATATTCTTGAACTTTAATGGGTTGGCCCACTAGTTCAGTATAGTTTTCCGCACGAAATTCCCTGAAGTTAATTGAAAGGTAAGGACGTTCGCGAAGGGGAAAAGGCAAGACCTGACAAAATCCGTTTATATGGGGAATAATTGTAGAGGAAAATCTCTCTGAATTCGAATCATGAAATCCAACGTCCAGAATTCTCTCAAAGGGCCCTCAAAAAAAAAGTGTGGAATACATTCGAATTCGAGATTTTCTGTCATCGCGTAATTTTTAACGAAATGCAAAAAAATTAGTGATATGAAATTGCCTTTTGGTTTGTGCACTCCTGAAATAGAACAGAGGACACCTTTTTTTGAGCGCTCGTACTACTCGGGCTATATCATTTCGTCACGATGTCTGTATTTTTCGAATTTTGAGCCGAAAATGGTCTCAAACAACTATGTTCGACTCACTGATGACGAATCCGTCGGAAAATTCGAGTCTGTCCGTCCGTCCGGCCGTCCGTAAGCACGATAACTCTCGAACGGAACAACCTAGAGACTTGAAATTTTCAGTGTGGTTCAGTTCCCGAATGCCTGGGTTAAGTTCGTTAATGGGCCAAATTCCACGAGGGGTTCCGTGAATATGACCGTTCAAAGTTTTGTTCCCCTGATTACTTGAAAACTACAGATTTGATCGAGATGAAATTGTGCACTCAAATGGAGAATGAGGTGTTCAAGCTACATGTGAAATTTTGTCCTGATCGCATGACCAGAACCATAGAAACCATAGAAAATTGTAACTTTCGAACGGAAACGCCTAGGGACCTGAAATTCTCAGGATAGATGTGGATCTTGAATGTCTTGATCACGTTCATTTATGGGCAAAATTATACTAGGGGTTCCGTAAATATGGTCGTTTGAAATTTAGTTTTCTTGATAGTTTCAAAACTACAGATTCGATCGTGACGAAATTTTGTATACTAATGGAGAATGATATATTCAAGCTACATTTCTCCAGATCACATGACCAGAACCATAGAAACCATAGAAAAACATAACTTTCGAACGGAAAGGCCTAGGGACTTGAAATTTTCAGGATAGGTGTGGATCTGAAATGTCGCGTTCACGTTTATCAATGAGTAGAATTATACTAGGGGTTCCGTAAATACGGTCGTTTGAAATTTTGGTTTCTCGATAATTTCGAAACTACGGATTCGATCGAGATGAAATTTTGTTGCTTCCATACAGTTTTCTCCGACATTTTATAGCATGTCAAGCTTTATGTCACTACATGCTACCACTTTTCGATGGCAAAGATCTCCCAAAGTGTTAGGTTTATTTATATAAATCACATTTTTTTAATAACTCGAGAAGAAATGGTCCAATGGCGTTAAATCTGGAAATCTTAGGGGGCCATTCAATGAAACCCTTTCTATGAATGCAGTGTTCGGGTTAATGCCGTTTCAAAGAGGTGTATGAATTCAAAAATTTTTTTGGTTCTCAATAAACATTCATTCGTATGTCGAAAAACCTTGGAATTATTCCGTGAATATCTCAATTTCGAAAATAAAACCCCTAGTTATGTCATAATTTTAAACCTAGGAAGAACTGAATACAATTAATGAATGACATTCACGCATAATTCATCATATGACCCCTAATTTCCTAATCTATTTTTTTTGAGCGCTCGTACTACTTACTCGAGGGCTATATCATTTCGTCACGATGTCTGTATTTTTCGAATTTTTAGCCGAAAATGGTCTCAAACGACTATGTTCGACTCACTGATGACGAATCCGTCGGAGAATTCGAGTCTGTCCGTCCGTCCGGCCGGCCGTATCCACGATAACTCTCGAACGGGATGTCCTAGAAACTTGAAATTTTCAGGGTAGGTTCGAATCTTGAATGCCAAGGTTGAGTTCGTTATTTGGCAAAATCCGCCTAAGGGTTTCGTAAATATGGCCGACCGAAATTTTGTTTTCCTGATTACTTTGAAACTACAGATTCGATCGAGATGAAATTTTGCACTCTGATGGAAAATGAGGTGTTCAAGCTACATGTGAAATTTTGTCCAGATCGAATGACCAGAACCATAGAAACCATAGAAAATTGTAACTTTTGAACGGAAACGCCTTGGGACTTGAAATTTTCAGGATAGGTGTGGATCTCGATTGTCGTGATCACTTTCATCTATGAGCAAAATTATACTAGGGGTTCCGTAAATTTGGTCGTTTGAAATTTAGTTTTCTTGATAATTTCCAAACTACAGATTCGATCGTGACGAAATTTTGTATACTTATGGAGAATGATATATTCAAGCAATATTTCTCTAGATCGCATGATCAAAACCATAGAAACCATAGAAAATCATAACTTTCGAACGGAAAGGCCTAGGGACTTGAAATTTCCAGGATAGGTGTAGATCTGAAATGTGGCGTTCACGTTTATCAATGACCAGAATTATACAAGGGGTTCCGTAAATACGGTCGTTTGAAATTTTGTTTTCTCGAGATAAAATTTTGTATTTTGAACGAGAATGACATATTAAAGCAACATTATGTCCAGATCTTATAACCAGAACCATAGAAACCATAGAAAATTATAACTTCCGAAGGAAAAGGCCTAGGATCAATGAGCAAAATTAGACTAGGGGTTCCGAAAATATGGCCGTTCAAAATATTCTGATAATTTCGAAACTACCGATTTGATGGGAATGAAATTTTGCATCTAGCTGAGAAATAATGTATTCAAACTACGGGCGAAATTTTGTCCAGATCGCATCACCAAGACCATAGACACCATAGAAAATTTTAGCGAATTATCGAAAAAAAAATTGGTCACCTAAAGCACTGACTTGAAGTCCGGATTATCGCCTTGTTTGACAGCTGTCAAAAATTTCCTCAATTAGTTTCCAAAACTGGAAAATGCGAATCCACCTACAAGGTGCATGTACGAGCGCTCAAAAGCTCCTGCCTTCACGGCAGTGCTTTTCATTCATTCGTATGGAATTTCATTTCTTTCAGAATTTGCAACGAAGAAATTGTAAACAAGAAAATAAAAATGTGAACTTACTATAACCTTGTCAGGGTTTGTAAATCCACTACTCACTTCTCGAATCAATTATTTCGATACCTCTTCACGGAACTTATTCGAAAAACCACTCTTCCCCAACAAAAAACTTGCGAGTTAGTTAGTCGATAACTCAACCAAGATAAAATGCGATATGAACCTCTCGTACTACTGAGCTGGTTATTTGCACATCAGCAAACACCACGCACAACAACAATACAGATTCCCCAGTCCTCCAATCACTCATTAACATAAAATCTGATTAATGTATGTATATACCTTTTTATGTTCTTCGCTTTTTGAATACCAATTGAGGCAGGATCAGCCTCAGTGTTTCGAGAAGTTGGTAGATTCCTTCACGGCGATGGGAAGGAAGAAATTAGCTGAAGGACAATTAGAGCTGATTCCATCTTCAGAAGGTGCTGGTGAACGATTTGATAGTGTATCCATATCACGTGGTTCTCGCGAATTTGACTCATGCACGTGAAATACCCGCAGATTCATGGGATGTAGGGTGTTTGGTTTCTTGTGATTCATTACTTCGAAGTAGATTCGAGTGATCAGAATTTTTATCAGATCAAAAGAGCCAGTCATCACAGGATGACATTTGAGCAACAACAACAAAAACAATTCTTCTGCTTGTTGAGGTTCTATTTGCTTCATCCGATTCGTCCTTGGTATCTTTCTTGTCATTTTTTTGAGCGCTCGTTCTACTCACTCGTGGGCTATATCATTTCGTAACGATTTCTCTATTTTTCGAATTTTGAGCCGAAAATGGTCTCAATCGACGAGATTCGACTCACTGCTGACGAATCCTTTCAACTTCAAGTCTGTCCATCCGGCCGTCCGTGAGCCTCCGTAAGAGACTTCAATGGTCAGAATACCACTAGAGGTGCCGTAAATATGGCTGTTCGAAATTTTGTTCTCCTGATTACTTCGAAACTACTGATTCGATCAAGATGAAATTTTCCATTGAGATGGAGAATGACGTGTTCAAGCTTCATGTAAAAATTCGAACAGAAAGGCCTAGGGACTTGAAATTTTCAGGATAGGTGTGGATCACGAATGTCGCGGTCACGTTTATCAATAAGCAAAATTTGACCAGGGGTTCCGTAAATATGGCCGTTTGAAATTTAGTTTTCTTGATCATTTCAAAACTACGGATTCGATCGTGACGAAATTTTGTATTTTAATGGAGAATGATATATTCAAGCTACATTTTTTCCAGATCGCATAGCAGAACCATAGAAACCATAGAAAATCATAACTTTCAAACGGAAAGGCCTAGAGACTTGAAATTTTTAGTGTGGGTTCAGTTCCCAAATGCCTCGGCTAAGTTCGTTAAAAGGCAGAATTCCACCAGGGGTTCCGTAAATATGGCCGTCCGAAATTTTGTTCTTTTGATTTCTCCGAAACTACAGATTCGATCGAGATGAAACTTTGCACTCAAATGGAGAATGACGTGTTCAAGATACATGCATTTGAATGGAGAATGATATATTCAGGCTACATTTTGTCCAGATCGCATGGCCAGAACCATAGAAACCATAGAAAATCATAACATACGAACGGAAAGGCCTAGGGACTTGAAATTCTCAGGATAGGTGTGGATCTCGAATGTCGCGGTAACATCTATCAATGAGCAAACTAGAATAGGGGTTCCGTAAATATTGTCGTTTGAAATTTAGTTTTCTTGATAATTTCAAAACTACGGATTCTATCGTGACGAAATTTTGTATTTTTAATTGAGAATGACATATTCAAGCTACATTTGAAGCTTAAACAGATGTCTGATTTGGAATCTACGATCACAAATTAGCCTAGAAACATATCAGTTTTAACGAAATATCTTCAAAGGTATCCTTGGATAAATTCTCATAGTTTTTTCAACGTATCTTTTCCAAAATCACCAACGAAGAGGTATTCGACAACGTTGAAACCTACTATGCCACCCGTTTTCTCCTAGAAAATCTAAATCACTAATAAACACAACTTCCATCTGACGAGAGTACTTTTTCACTTGAGTGTACTCAAAATCTTGGTAAAAATGCGAAAAAAAATCTGAGCTCTGAACTGATGTTAGATTCGTCATCTACATCCCTTAATTATCTAGAAAACATCCAGGATATGTTATATTTCCAATTTTAATTTTTTGACTTCAAAGGGGGGACCATTGGATAAATTTGCAAAATTTTTTTCATCGTATCTTCTCAAAACTCAACACGAAGATGTATTCGACAATGCTGAAACCTAATATGCAATCAGTATATTTTTAAAAAATCTTATTCGCGAGTTATTGCCAAAAATATCATCAAAAATGTCACTTTTTCACCTGAGTGTACACCAAATTCTGATGAAACTATGACAAAATATCGAGAGATCATTGAATTTTAAAGCAGTATGAACTAGAGTTCGAGGGTATTGGTGATCCTTGATCCAATTGATCAAATGTTGAAAGTGGATTTGGAGAGATTAATTTTCAAATATCCAAATTCGATACCACTAGCGCCATCTAAAACCAAATGCAAAAAGTCACGTATCGAGTGCGAAGAAAACGTTTATAGTTAAAGGTAATGTTCAGACAAATGAGCTTAGATGGCGCTTATGGTATCGAATTCGAAAACTATAACAAGCAAATTCTTTTCTATTATTTACAATTTACATGAATAATTCAATTGAATTATATGCTTAACCAACATATTTTTGTTGTTATAAGCTTAAACAGATGTCTGATTTGGAATCTACTATCACAAATTAGCCTAGAAACATATCAGTTTTAACGAAATATCTTCAAAGGTATCATTGGATAAATTCTCATAGTTTTTTCAACGTATCTTTTCGAAAACCACGAACGAAGAGGTATTCGACAACGTTGAAACCTACTATGCAACCAGTTTTCTCCTAGAAAATCTAAATCACTAATAAACACAACTTCCATCTGACGAGAGTACTTTTTCACTTGAGTGTACTCAAAATCTTGGTAAAAATGCGAAAAAAAATCTGAGCTCTGAACTGATGTTAGATTCGTCATCTACATCCTTTAATTATCTAGAAAACATGCAGGACATATTATATTTCCAATTTTCATTTTTTGACTTCAAAGGGGGGACCATTGGATAAATTTGCAAAATTTTTTTCATCGTATCTTCTCAAAACTCAACACGAAGATGTATTCGACAATGCTGAAACCGAATATGCAAACAGTGTATTTTTAAAAAATCTTATTCGCGAGTTATTGCCAAAAATATCATCAAAAATGTCACTTTTTCACCTGAGTGTACACCGAATTCTGATGAAAATACGGCAAAATATCCAGAGATCATTGAATTTTAAAGCAATATGAACCAGAGTTCGAGGGTATTGGTGATCCAATTGGTCCAATGTTAAAAGTGGATTTGGAGAGATTAATTTTCAAATATCCAAATTCGATACCACTAGCGCCATCTAAAACCAAATGCAAAAAGTAACGTATCAAGTGCGAAGAAAACTTTTATAGTTACAAGTAGTGTTCAGACAAATGAGTTTAGATGGCGCTTATGGTATCGAATTCGAAAACTATAACAAGCAAATTCTTTTCTATTATTTACAATTTACATGAATAATTCAATTGAATTATATGCTTAACCCAGTGGCGCAGCTTTGGGGCTGCAGCCCCCTTCGAATGGTCA
This sequence comes from Aphidecta obliterata, assembly GCA_963966015.1. NCBI lineage: Eukaryota > Metazoa > Arthropoda > Insecta > Coleoptera > Coccinellidae > Aphidecta > Aphidecta obliterata. The sequence continues at coordinate 8,894,525 of OZ014436.1, forward strand.
CCTTATTACACTAATCTTTTCGAATGACCCCCAAAGAAAGAAATCACAGGGTTTTCGATAGGAAAACTTAGTCATCATGAGAAGTTATAAATTCTTAAATTGGATTGTTCATTGATTCTTTGTTTTATTATTCCTTCCTTTCAAAATTTTTTTTTATCTTTCGTATATTTATTGTTTCATTATTAATTGTTCAGTTCAGCTCCCCCCAAAACAAAATCCTAGCTGCGTCACTGATCTCTTCTTATAGTTCACTCGACGATCGGTAAGTACCACTTTGTCCACTTTCCTTGTGAAGGTGTCCACGGCAATAGATAATGGGTCATCTGGTACTACGAGCATTACGTGTAATGTTCGTGGTACCGTCAAAACGAAGAATTCGCATTACATTAAGCGTTGCATTAAGCCGGGTCCAGACGGGTGTAATGTAACACGTAATGCAACGCCTAAAGTAATGCGAATTCTTCGTTTGGACGGTACTACGAGCATTGCGTGTAATGCAAAGTAGCGCATCTCCCAATTTATATCCATATATCTCAGAAACTACAAGAGTTATACAAAAAAATTGAGAAAAGCACTGCCGTGAAGGCAGGAGCTTTTGAGCGCTCGTACATGCACCTTGTAGGTAGATTCGCATTCTTCAGTTGTCAAAATAAAATTCAAACTAAGGCAAAAATCGAGACTTCACGTCAGTGCTTTAGGTGACCAAGTTTTTTTTCAATAATTCTCTAGAATTTTCTAAAATCTAAATAGGGCCCTGATTTCACCTACAACAAAATTCAGCTCAGTTTTCATAAGTAGTGCGTCATCTGTTGGAAGTATTCCAAATCCTTTTGGGATTCCGGTAGGACTGTGTGTTTATAAAATGGCGGTTCTGTAATATTGTCTAGGTTCCTTCGATTTTTGCTGTTTGGTAGCCTGAATATTTAGTAGACACATATTCTAAATCCAGCTGATTGGCGATTTCAGAGCAGAGCCGAAAGATTTCGGTTTTAGTAAATAAAATTCAGTTAAATTCAGTCCTGATATAACAGAACAGCTTGGCCCAATCGCTTCGAAGGGGGAAACCTAAATTTAGCTGTGTCTGAAGCATATTTTCAATCAAATATAAGTTTTGTAGTAGTGTCTTTTCAAATTTGTTCACAGAAAATATCTGAAAAACTGCCTATACATTACGTGATATAAAGATAGTAATATATAAAGGTAATGTCTTCAGTTTAATAATAGCACAACTTAACCCTGCATAGTTCAGGTTCGTCTCAAAATATAGATCCGAAATGACTCTTGGTCTAGTCTGATTCTAGTGAGAATTCGTAAGTTTTACCTTATACAATAACCTTTTATTCGAACTTACTTGAATTGTATATGTTTGTAGATTCAGTTGGAAATAAAATTGACGTTCAAAAATGGAAACTAATACACAAATTCCAAACCCCATTGTCTCAGAAAACAAAAGGAGAGAGCAGAAATACCGCAAAAAAGATTCTAGATCATGGTATAATATATCGAAGGTGATAGCAGAGTTAAGCGACACTGAAAAACTGGCTGTTGTTGAAAAAAAGTATATCGAATTATATAATGAACACCGTACATACGAAATGGAACATCAAGAAGTGATAGCTAAATACCAGTTACTCTCAAAAGAGAAGGACCATATTTCGAATGAATTGGCAAGGAGTATGGACATAAGAACGAGGCTAGAAAGTGTGTGCCGAGAACTTCAAAAACAAAATAAAACTATTAAGGTAGGTATTCGCTTGTTTGTTTCTTTAGAGTAGCTTTATGTTTGTGAAATTTATAAAGAAGGTGTATTACCTTCATATTAAGATTGCATATTCCACTTATTCATCTTCATTTCATATTTGAAATTTGAATGATGTTTTATTGGTGAATCTTTTTGTATAGAGTAGAGGAGTTAGGAGCTTAATGTTATTAGTTATTATAATAATAATTATTATGGGCTGAATTCCTCAAACAATTAGAATGGAGAGGAAATTATTTGTTTACTTAACAGTAAACAAACTACATAATCTGCTCAAAATGTCCTCCATTTAGCTATAAAAAGTAAACCTAATGTCTTGAATAATTAGTACGTGATTTCAAAATAATATAGAAATCGATAGTTATTATCCAAAGTGACTTATAACCACTTTTTGATATCCAATTTCTCGAAAACTTCACATTCAAGTTGAAAATTGGGGCAGCAAAATTGTCTGCGCGGAAATTTGAATCACGCATTTCCGTTCAGTTTTTTGTGCTCTTTTCGAATCTGAAAACGGATTTTCAAAATTTCGATAATTTTTTGTTAATCAGGACCTGGAATTTTCTTTGTGATCATTAAATGATTCATTTAAGCTTCAAATAAGGAAGATGTGTGCCAAATATTTAGAAAATCTACTGGGCGGTTCGCTTGTTGTGACCTCAGAAAGAAATGAGCAAAATTCATAAATCATTCATTTAGAACCACCTCGGTGCCCTCTATTCACTGTTCAAGTTTTTCCGTTTACCAACGAAACACTCTGTATAATAAGACAGAAACAGAAATTAAAGGATGTATCTAGTACATGAAGAATTTTGACATGACAATTGTACTCTCAATATATGAACCAATCTGTGAATTATTTGATGAAGGGGTTATGAACATTAATACTATAAAAAGTCACTTTTTATTTGTATTCATTAAATCTGTCCATGTCATGAATTATTATAAACTTGTATGAGAGTATTATAATTAATGAGAAATATTACAATTATTTAGAGTACCTTCGAATAGTGAACAATATAGCACTTTTCCAATTTCAAGATTAGTAGGGGAAATGTGAACATCTACGTATGATAGAAAACTATGTCTCCCTGCATAAATGTAGAAAAAATAGATTTAGATTTGTTTATTGAATAAAATAACATCATATTCTCATTGAAGGGCATCTTTTTCATCGTAACAATAGTTATTCTTCCTTTTTATTCTCATGAAGATCAAAATTTCCAAAATAATAGTATTCTGTATGTATTTATCTGTTTTTACCTCAGGACTGGATCATTCTTCGAAACCACAGGTGGTCAAGGAACGCTATATGGCCATCATGTCTCATAAATTTTAATTATTATTAATATAAAATCAATGAAAAGGGGAAAACACATCGAGAACCTCTTGACAGATTAAAACAATTATCAATTATCCAGAATAAAGTTTTCTGTTCAAAATATCACGTAATATTTGCTTTGATTTAAACCCAAATGCTCTTCGGTCAGTTCAAAAAGGAAATCTAAACTGAAATATTCATTGCTTTTAATAAATAAAGACATTTAATGTCGCTTTGAAGGAATAATCGTGTTGTACAGATTTTCTTTCACTGCTAATTCCAGACTGTAATGACTTGTCTCTTTTGTTCACCGAAATTCTTTGAATAGTACTGGCAGAATTCTGAAAATTGTCCCATTTATCAATCAGAATACACTTTGAGTAGGTAAATAATAGTTTACCTGAAAAACTAGCGGAAATATCTGCTGAATCTATAAAGACCCTGCCTCATCTCCCCTTGTCGTTAGGCGCAAGATATCCTGATCAATTCCAGCCATTTTGCTAGCAAAAGACTGAAGAAATACTCAGAATTCAGAACTCATCGATAAACATTCAGAATTAATAAAATTACTTCCGACTTTGTTTGATAAAATCACCAAACCAAGGTATCTATGAGTTAGTGTTTCTCCTATACCAACCTGAATTCAGCAACCCAAAATATTACTGAATAGTCTATTACCAACTTAATTTCGATTTTCCACAGCCTCCCGAGGTGTCAATAATAAAACTATTTGAGTATATTTTATTTTGAATTATATCACAGAATGTTCTATGGTTAATCTCTACTTCATTTGTATTGAATATTCTTGAACTTGACTCTCAATGATGAGGAGATGAGCAGGACCGCATCTAGGTACTATTGCGCCTGTGGCAATATATTAGACAGCGCCCCCCATTTGCGTAGATTTTTTTCATCCATCATATTTTCTTATAGGATTTTTTTTCATAATGCTAGTCATATATTTCCGTAAGAGTTTCAAAATAATACACATTTTCATGGAAAAATTTTTTCATTTGAAACATTGAAATACACATTTTAAATAATATGCGTAAAAATAAAACAAATTCTGAAAAAACAGAATGAAATATTCATATTTATGTAATTAATACGAATATTTCTATCTTGAAAAATATAAATTCTTCTACTTAAAATTCAAAAATACATACTGCAAACGTAAAATAAAAATTTTTTGGTGAGTTGACTAGAAAACAATAATCGATAATCACAATCTCTGCAAAAAAAAACCGCAAACTTAGCATACAAATACTATTTTATAACCCTTTGAAACACGTACTAATAGTTTCGAACAGGGCCCGATGTTACAATATTCAAGAAGTCCATACGTTCAGTATAGAAAAATCACTAGAATAATCTTTGCCAGATGAGATTGAAGATTCAATGAAAATTATGAAAAGTATCACTAAAATTTGAGTTTTATTAGATTTCATTTAAAAAAAACGCTCTGTGAAGTGAGAACTCAAGTTTGAAAATCCATATATTTTCCGCAATAAACCAAACATATTTCTTCTTGAATTGAAAGGAACAGTATTATTATTATTATGTTGAAAAAAATACGAATAACTGAATATATCCGACGCCAGAATAATGTCATAAAAAATAACAAATACTCAGTCAACTCACCTTCAACAGTACAATTTATAATGCTCGAATCCAAAAGCACAATGGCACAAAAAAGTCAGAATATAAAAAAAAAACTCAAAACTTATAACACTTCAAATCTGGATACACACTGAACGAACATTAAAATTTTAATATTTTGCTTTTCTCTTCACAATTGAAAGAAATCAATATTTATGTAGAATAGAATAAGATTACCCAATTTTTCTCCCACTTCTTGAGCTCAAAATTCTGATTGGTGAATTTTTGGCAATACAAATCGCCTAAAAATCTAAACAAATCGATCATTATGAATCATCATCATCGAAGAAGCCGCCCTTCAAAACAAGCTGAATGCGATTAGGGATGTTGTGTAAACCACTCATAAAAGGGCTGTGCTTGGAATCGCATGACGATATTGCCGATTGTAATATTTATGATCAGAGTGCGGCATCTTTGAAAATTTTTTATAACAAGTTGACCATATTTCTCGTATTTCTGACCTTATTGCATTGTCATTCTGTACTTTGAATATCAATGTTTCGAAATGTTGTGATCGAATTACTTACTTACGTTACCGTATTGTCATCTTTCGAATAATTTTTTTTTGCTTAGCGCTTCTATTTTTTTATTTTTGATATTTTTTGGCGCCCTTTCGGATTTTGCGCCCGTGGCAAGTGCCACCCTTGCCACGCCCTAGATACGGCCCTGGAGATGAGGGGAAAACCTCAACCCTAGTCGATAAATAATAATAATTAACGAATTTCAGTTTGTTCATTGAGCGCTCGTTCTACTTAAACGAGGGTTTTATCATTTCGTCTCGATGTCTGTATTTTTTGAATTCTGAGCCGAAAATGGTCTCAATCAACTATGTTCGACTCACTGATGACGAATCCGTCGGAAAATTCGAGTCGATAACGCTCGAACTGAACGACCTAGAAACTTGAAATGTTCAGGGTAGGTTAGAAATTCGAATGCCGCGGTTAAGTTCGTAATTGAGCAAAATTCGACCAGGGGTTCCGTGAATATGGCCGTTCGAAATTTTGTTTCACTAATAACTTCGAAACTACTCATTCGATCGAAATTAAAGTTTGCACTCAGATGGAGAATACGTTCAGAAAGTGAATACAAATTTGTTGGGGATGAGTTGTGATATTTTTCGAAAAATGGACAGATAGAGGAAACAAAGGGATGTCGAAATGATGAACCTTTGTGTAAAATTTGAAGTGATAAGTTAAAACTAATTCTTTTGAATTTTCAGGAAGAGAATGCTTTAAAATTGAAACTGGAAGAAGATAGAAGAAAAGAAGTGACCTCCCAATTCCAGAGAACTTTGAATGACATCAATACAATGATGGATGAAAACCAAGTCACCAATATGAAACTACAAGATGACAATTTAGATATGTCTGTAAAAATAGCTGAGTTATATAAACAGTTTGAAACTCGAGAAAGTGATCTTAAGAAGCTCAACAAACAAATGGAGTTAGAAAAACAACTAGCTAAAGCTACCATAGCCAAAGCTGAATATGAACTCAAAGCAGAAAGAGAACTATGGAAAAAAGAGGTACAGTATCATCAAGTAGAATTAGCTAAGAGTAAATCAGACTGTCAAGTATTAGAAAATACTATCAAGAAACTCGAGGAACACATAAACGTTTATAAAGAGCAGTATGACAACTTTGAAGGCACTCTCACTAAAAGTAATAAAATGTTCGAAGACTGCAAAGACGAAATGTTGAAAATGACAAGAAAAATTGCTAGTCTCGACAAAGATGCCTTGAACTGGAAAAAAAGGTTTGAAAATGCTGCACAGACAATTGTCCAGCTGACAAATGATAAACATCAACAGGAAATAGAAGTTATTAATACCAACAAGAAATTACAACAATTACAAAAACTCTGCAGGCAGTTACAACTTGACCGGGCGTCTTATTTGAAACTTCTCAAGGCGAATAAAATTGAGCCTGTCTCAGACATTATTGAGCATGAACCAACAGAGGTTCCAGAAAAATGTTCAAAGAAAGAAATTGAACTGAAACATCTTCAAAGCGAGTTGAAGTTCATTCAATCTCAATTGAATTTAGTTGACAAAATTTCTAACTCTGAAAATACTCAGGCTACAACGCCTGCATCTACAGAGTAAGATGAAACCAAACCGTGAGATTGAATATATAATGTAGTTTGAATATTGAGACTGTTTATAAAAGCCTCCGTTATTTGTTCTGAGTATTTTACAATTTTTTTCTCCAATCATTTTGTTAATTCAATCTTTTACATTCTTCCTAGTTTTTTATTTGAAAGCTTCAAAATGTTTTCGTTTTTATGTTCGTTTCCTTTTTTATTGCTATACACTAACTTTCAATTTGCCTGTGAAATGTTTAACCAGTATTTTTTTTTACACAATACTAGGAAATGATTTCATTTTTGAGAAGATTGTCACACGAGTGCCCTTGAAACATAATAAGTATTGAGTGTATTCTTTATAATGATTTCATTAGATGTTGAAAATAAGACGATGTTTTTCAATCAGGAGCCCTTGCTAGTCTCAGAATGTCATACTTTGTGATGTAAAATCAAATTTACATTTATTGAATCTTCTTCGCGAAGCTCAAAAAATATGTAACACATAAATATGAGGATTCTTTAAAATATTCATTTTGTTCGAAATATCGTTTCTGTCTGATGAAATTAACGAGCAAATTGAACAGGGTTAAGCAAGAATAATTTCTTCAACTTAATTTTTTTGGTAATATAAAAACTATATGTGGAGCATGATATGGTAACAATATAAACTTTTCATTTTGATTGCGACAAAAATTTGTATCTCTTGGTTTTTTGTGAAGAAACTGGTTTATCGAGAGCTGACTTATGTCTGATTTACAATGAACATAAGCGTTATTCTAACGTAAATATTGTTGGATTACTTATTCGCGTTTTTGAGAGGAAGAAACGGGCTTTCCTGCGGTACTCGAAAAGTTGCCTATTTCAAATTCCAAACGTAAGAAAATATCGTTCAGAAAAGGTCTAAAAACACGAAAAGTTGCCGCCGAACTTTTCATAAGGATATTAAACCGCAACATCTCGGGCTCCGCCAAGGGCCGAATTTCCAGCTCGAAAGACGTAAGGTCTCAGATAACTATGTGGCATCTTCCACTTTTCTTTTTTTCGTATTATGTTGCATATAGTTGATGTTGATGTGTCAAATTGAGAAATTATTCACACTATCGCGAACAATATTATTCAATCTAAATTATCAACAACATAGAACCTGATATAATCGAATAAATAATCCAACTATATGTTCTATATTGATATGTCAAATTGAAAAATTATCCACGGTCAAGAACGATATTATTCGATCTAAAATATCAACAACATAGAACATAATATAATGAAATAAATAATCCAACAATTTTTATGTTCCAGAGTTACGCTTATGTTCATTGTGAATCAGCCATAATACAGATATTTTAAGTAATTGTTAGTTCTATGTTAAAACAATTGAATTACTATTATATAATAGTGTAATTGTGGATGGTGTGATCGTTTTCGTGATTGATGTGTGTCTATATCTATAAGTATATTTTAAAATTTGCCACCTGCTTGACAATTGTTCTACAAGGTTACTCGAAGTTGAAATGTTTCAGGATCGGTTTTTCGAAAAAAAAGATTTTTTATTCCCATAATCGTATATCCTAACTTGCTTTCGCGATACGGGTGTCAATAATTTCAAGGAAAAATCGTTTTTCATGAATTGCTCGAGGACATTTTAGCTTATTTCGATAAAGATAAGCCATTATTTATTTCAGTTAAAATGTACAATGTTACGATAACAAAAGTAGTCTTTGAAATGAAATTACGTCAAAAATGAGGCAAAAGACTGCTATTCAGATGTAGCTTCCTTCCAAGTTTTAGCTCCATTCGAAAATTCTTCAACATTGTAGGGTTCCATGTTCAGCAGCATCCTGTATATTTTCTGCTTATAAGTTTTTAGGCTAGTTTAATTCTTTATCGTGTCCAGCATGTTGTTGAAATATTTGATACATGTGTATTCGGGTCCTTTCTCTGTAGATGGTTTTCTGTGAATGGGATATTTTAGGTTTGTTTTCCTTGTGTGATATACAGGGTGTCCCAAGTTCGAGTGCCTACTAGACGTTTCGTGAGAACCGGACCTATTTAATCGAATAATCGATCATATACACTTCCTGTATAACTGAAAGTGTTCAGGCTTCAAGAATATTTAAGCTCATTTATTGAATCTTCTTCGCGAAGCTCAAAAAATATGTAACACATAAATATGAGGATTCTTTAAAATATTCATTTTGTTCGAAATATCGTTTCTGTCAGATGAAATTAACGAGCAAATTGAACAGGGTTAAGCAAGAATAATTTCTTCAACTTAATTTTTTTGGTAATATAAAAACTATATGTGGAGCATGATATGGTAACAATATTAACTTTTCATTTTGATTGCGACAAAAATTTGCATCTCTTGGTTTTTTGTGAAGAAACTGGTTTATCGAGAGCTGACTTATGTCTGATTCACAATGAACATAAGCGTTATTCTAACGTAAATATTGTTGGATTATTTATTCGCGTTTTTGAGAGGAAGAAACGGGCTTTCCTACGGTACTCGAAAAGTTGTCTATTTCGAATTTTAAACGTACGGAAATATCGTTCGGAAAAGGTCAAAAAACACAAAAAGTTGCCGCCGAACTTTTCATAAGGATATTAAACCGCAACATCTCGGGCTCCGCCAAGGGCCGAATTTCCAGCTCGAAGGATGTAAGGTCTCAGAAAACTATGTGGCGTCTTCAACTTTTCTTTTTTTCGTATTATGTTCCATGTAGTTGATGTTGATGTGTCAAATTGAGAAATTATTCACACTGTCGCGAACGATATTATTCAATCTAAATTATCAATAACATAGAACCTGATATAATCAGATAAATAATCCAACAATATGCTCTATATTGATATGTCAAATTGAAAAATTATCCACTGTCAAGAACGATATTATTCGATCTAAAATATCAACAACATAGAACTTAATATAATGAAATAAATAATCCAACAATTTTTATGTTCCAGAGTTACGCTTATGTTCAGTGTGAATCAGCCATAATACAGATATTTTAAGTAATTGTTAGTTATATGTTAAAACAATTGAATTACTATTATATAATAGTGTAATTGTGGATGGTGTGATCGTTTTCGTGATAGATGTGTGTCTATATCTATAAGTATATTTTAAAATTTGCCATCTGCTTGACAATTGTTCTACGAGGTGACTCGAAGTTGAAATGTGTCAGAATCGGTTTTTCGAAAAAAAAGATTTTTTATTCCCATAATCGTATATCCTAACTTGCTTTCGCGATACGGGTGTCAATAATTTTGAGGAAAAATCGTTTTTCATGAATTGCTCGAGAACATTTTAGCTTATTTCGATAAAGACAAGACAGTATTTATTTCAGTTAAAATGTACAATGTTACGATAACAAAAGTAGTCTTTGAAATGAAATTACGTCCAAAATGAGGCAAAAGACTGCTATCCAGATGTAGCTTCCTTCCAAGTTTTAGCTCCATTCGAAAATTCTTCAACATTGTAGGGTTCTATGTTCAGCAGCATCCTGTATATTTTCTGCTTATAAGTTTTTAGGCTAGTTTCATTCTTTATCGTGTCCAGCATGTTGTTGAAATATTCGATACATGTGTAGTTGGGTCCTCTGTAGATGGTTTTCTGTGAATGGGATATTTTAGGTTTGTTTTCCTTGTGTAATATCCAGGGTGTCCCAAGTTCGAGTGCCTACTAGACGTTTCGCGAGAACCGGACCTATTTAATCGAATAATCGATCATATAAGAGACGGAAAAAAGCAAAAAAAATGCGTCCGAGAAATTAATTTTCACTTCCTGTATAACTGAAAGTGTTCTGGCTTCAAGAATATTTAAGCTCAGTAGATAAAGTCGAACAATATCATAATCCAAATTTTCAGATTTCAAATAGGTCCTGTTCTCAAGAAACATCTAGTAGGCACTCGAACTTGGGACACCCTGTATATTGGATGAGTTCAATTCAAATTTCCTCTTGTTTTTGAGCGCTCGTACTACTTACACGAGGGCTATATCATTTCGTCACGATGTCTGTATTTTTCGAATTTTGAGCCGAAAATGGTCTCAATCGATTATGTTCGACTCACTGATGACGAATCCTTCGAAAAATTCGAGTCTTTCCGTCCGGCCGTCCGTCTACTCGATAACTCTCGAACGGAATGTCCTAGAGACTTGAAAATTTCAGGGTAGGTTCGAATCTCTGTGTGGCATATGCTGGGGAGGTAACTGTCAACTTTGCATCATCCTCCACAGAAAGTACACGAAGTTCAAGATGTTTGAAACGAGGTACCACAAGTCAAAATCGGCCATTCTTTTTTCAGAAGTGTTCTCAGCTACGAAGTCACCAAACTCATTTTTAATTTGTGTTGACATTTTTTGCAAATCGATCGAAATCAAGTTGAAGATATTATTCCTTCTGGGTGTAATACTTCTAATATAATTGAGTATATGTCTTCTTGTCATTACCTTTGGTAATCGCTGACGAGGTCTTTGACTTTCCATAAATTGCTGATGAATGGGTTCACATTATCCTGCTAAAAAATTTCATTTCAAATGTTTTTATGGCCAAACAAGGGGTTGAAGAATTTCAGAAAATTACTTTTCTGCTGCATAAGCATATAATTTAGTCAGGTACCACCAAACAATTTCGGTTCAGTGAAGAGTGAAGCCATGGATCTCAGATATCGTTGGCCATTCCCTTTTTTGATTCTAGGACTTCAGTTTTCTGCCGAAGGTAAAAAAATGATATATAAAAGATAGAACAAGAAGAAAAGTATCTCCAACTTGAAATAAGGTAAGAGAAGAGCGTATTTTCAGAATTCTAACATATATTCAAGGTGTCTATAGCGTTAATTTTGACCTCAACTATATCTGAAATCACTCTGGATAATAAACTTGACTATGTATACGCTTAATGTAGAAAAATTGAGCGCTCGTTCTCTACTTAAATGAGGGCTATATTATTTCGACACGATGTCTGTATTTTTGTAATTTTGGGCCGAAAATGGCCTCAATCGACAAGGTTCGACTCACTGATGACAAATCCTTCGAAAAATTCCCGTCTGTCTGTATACACGAAAACTCTCGAACGGACCGACCTAGAAACTTGTGATTTTCAGGGTAGGTTCGAATCTCGAATGCCGTAGTTGAGTTCGTTATTGGGCAAAATTCGAACAGGGGTTCCGTAAATATGGCCTTTCGAAATTTTGTTCTGATAACTTCGAAACTACTAATGCGATCGACGATCGCATCGCCGATCGTGATGAAATTTTGCACTAAGATGGAGAATGACATGCAAAATTTTGTCCAGATCGCATGACCAGAACCATAGAAAATTATAACTTTCGAATATTTTTTTTCTGCTAATTTCTAAACTACTGATTGAATTGGAATGAAATTGGGCACATAGGTGGATAATAATGTATTCACACTACGTGCTAGATTTTGTCCAGATCGCATCACCAAGACCATAGATGCTGTAGAAAATTCAAGCGAATTATCGGAAAAAAATTGGTCATCTGAAGCACTGATTTGCAATCTGAAGTTTCGCCTTAATTTGAAATTTTTTTTTGACGGCTGTCAAAAATTTCTTCAATGGGTTTCTAAAACTGGAAATGGCGAATCCACCTACAAGGTGGATGAACTAGCGCTCAAAAGCTCCTGACTTCACGGCAGTGCTTTTGAAATTTTTTTTATTTTCGAACTGTTTAGGGTTCATGTGGTTCTTAAAAAACAGAATAGGATTTTCAACTACATTGGGTTAGGCTTTTTTCTTTCACTAATGAACTGTGTATGTGAAATAATTTTTAATTTATAGATCTTAGATATATTTGATGAAAAAATTATGTTTTCATTCCCATAAGTGATACATCAAGACAAATGCGTTTCCAATCGATGGAAAAATGACTCTGAAAATGAGGAAAATGAAGAAAGAGTTCTATATGTATTGCTAGTAAATAAATTGAATAGTCTACCAGGAGAAAATTTTCAGCTTACTCTATTGAATATGCAACCTATAACTACTTCTTTTAGGTGGAAATTTTTCATTAGAAAGAAAGAAACTCCTCTAATGATCACATTGAATAATCGATGAATCAACAGGAAAATGATGGAATTGGTAACTAATGGAACGTTTTGATGAATTGTTGAAAGTTACTCATCGACGAATGAATTGTTATTGGTTATTCATAAACAAAATAATTCCTTATCGGATAGATCTTACTCATTTCCATTTCACTGATTCATAGATAAATAATTCACAAACTTTTTTCTCCAAAAATATAATGGAAATTCTCCTTGAATATGATAGAAGTTCAACATGAAGGTAGGAATAAAAACAATCCACGCCATATTGTCATGAATTATGAGCTGTGATAATTGAGAGCGAATATCATGTATCAATATTGAGCTGCCTATTTTTTTTTTTAATTTATTCAGCTACACGTAAATATTATGAAATAGGAACCTACATATATTCGAGATTTTCCTTAGAAAGGAAGTTACCTCTATTCTTCTGTGCGATTAATGGATAACTATACAAAGATATGTAGGTTTGTTATCTTATTCATTAGGTTACATTTTTAGTATTGGCAAAGGGACAGAAAAATTGTATGCACCCTTGATTTACTTATAACTGTTTGAATTTATCGATTTGAAAACTAGTAATTGCTAAAAGCTGATAAATAAAATGAAAAAACGTGCATCTAGATGAATATACTAGCTAGTACTCTTTACCAGCAATGACGTGCTTTGTTGCAAGTATATTTTTTGCTCTATTTGTACTTGTATATACCTACTGAAAGTTGATTTTTGGATCTTTGCGCACGTCAATATAATTGTCAGTAGTATAACTCGACCTAGTTCACCATTTTTTAAATCAATGAGGTCATTGAACTGGAACTTTTGGGAAATTTAGGTCAACTTCCAAATGTTTTTTCCGAAAATCGTTGTATCAGTGCGGCATTCCGAATAATATCCTTCGAGGTTCGGCAAGTGCGTCTCTGATAAGTTCTGAGTTGATTATTAATTCAAATGTCCTAAATTCATAAACCTCGATGTAGCGAATCGTTAATCCATCTCGTTACAGGCCTGCATATCGAGCTCCCTGTCCCTTTGAAAATCTAGAACGCAGCGACACATGCGTGTTTTCACAGATCTTTGGCGTCACAAGATCGGTGAAATTCGGACGATATCGCAAGTCGAGGTTTCCACTACGAAGTGATACAACACAACGATCGGGAAAAGAACGGTTCCATGAAAGTGGACTGGCTGTTGGCCTAGTGGAAATTCATCTGGTGTATGTGTATGACATAATAACGTGTTGTGATCTGATGGGGGAATTTAGTTTAAGTGGAAATACGAATACTGGATTAAGTGCAATTGATATATCTGTGAACGTCGTTAAGAACACAACAAACCCCATATTATTTTTCACCACACCTTCCACCACTAGCGGAACAGATCGCATACTTCAAGCAACCCCTTCTAGACCTGCGATGCAAGATGAGCTCGCTGATAAAACAATTATCAGCGGGTCTAATAGCGAGGAATCGTCTAATGTGGGGGCGGCAGCTGAGAAGGCCACCAAGGAGGACTGCGGAAGTCTTTCGGACAAACTGAGTGAACAGGTGCCCAAAAGTGTACCCAACCTATTCCACCACAGCGAGCCTACTACTCCGTGGTCGACAGCTATAGACGAGATTTATTGTGTGAATGGGGGATTAGCTTTCCAAAGTTTTTCCGGACAGCAGCAGCTATTCGGTAATCAAAATCAGGGCCAAGCTAGAAGAGCCATAACAGCCAGTCATAATTTCTCCCACAATATGGGCCGTCAGCAGTCTGCTAATCCAATGTACAAGGGTTTTAACTCTTGGGGGACAAGTCCTGGTCAAAATTGGTCCACTTGCTCGTCGATTTGGAGTAGAGGTCGAAGTGTACCGAATTTAACCCCACTTCAACAGATGAGTGTTGCAGGAAGAAAACCCAGTCCTACTTTCAACCATCAACAGGTTATTTCTCCGGTCAAATTTAGACGTAGTACCTCTTATCCTGGAAAAGGACCCTTTCCTCAACCGCCAACCTTCGAGATAACCAATATGGATGAGGCCTTACCTTATCAGGTAACGTGTGGTCCCATCTATGAACTGCAATACTTTATCTGCTATAGTGTGCTACCATTGTGTAAAGAAATTGCAGTTCTGGGTTTCATTTCGCTGCTTGCTGTTTCATTTGTTTATTCTGCCATATTCATGTTTTTGTTTTCATTGTGTTCAATAAAGCATTTGCATTCTAGTTTTTTGTTCATTTAGCTAATGAGTTTTCCTTATTTTGTATTACAGTTCTCGTTACCACGTAGAATTTTAGCATTTTTGTTGTACGTCGTGTGTTTTTTGCATGTAGGTATTCCATCTGATGAAGGTTAGTTTCGTCAAAATAACGATGGGACCGTTCCTCCCCCAATACAAAAATCAGATCTGATGAAAATGAGGTCGATATGCGACCTTTCAAATACGTGAATAACGCCGAACTCCGTTGAGTCCACGGAAAAATCAATAAAGGATGTTATCTTTGGATAGTTATTCAATGTTGGATAATGCAAGGTGGAGGGTTTTCTCATTCGAATGCTTCTATCGCCTATCCCGAATTTCAAACTGAGAGAATCGAATTTACCCAGGAATTTTAGTTGATTTTGGATCATACATGCACCATTATATTGATCAACGTGGAAATTATGATAACCTTAGCAGCTTGAAGAACAACTTCCTGTTTTTTCTTGTGAGAATCGAAGGTGTGACAAAATTGGATTTTGAGTAGAACGTTCCGAGATAACCTAGTGTGTTCTTTTCATCAGCTGGAGTGCGCGCTTATTCTATATTGAGGTCGTTGAACCCTGCCATTACAGGGAGCTTTTCGGCCAGGTCTACCCTAAAATAGACCAGACGGAATTTCTTGAAAAAATATTAGCCATTTCTGGATACTTGGGGGGGGGGGGGGGACGTTCTCGTAATGTTTGCTTCGAAAAATGTCTAGTCACAGTGGAAGAACCAGGATAAACAAGTTCCGTAATAAAATTTGATGACCAATGACAATTTTCTAAGGGTTGACTTAGATACAGAAAAATTTGTTTTTTTTCAGGGATATAATCGAGTTCCAAATTCATTACGACGCATGTTATGGTATAATTAGATGCTACGTTCATTGGTGCCCATGTTATCTGATCGAACATCCAGTCAAAAGGCGATAACCCTTATCATTCTGTTCTAGAATTATATAATTCCAATCGTTTATTCCCTTTTTTTTCGGATTTTTCCATAAATCTTTTCCTCGGACGTATTACTTTCGAACTTTTATGAAACCCCTTGCTTTCTGTCATGTACCATTTTACCTCTTGGATATAAAACAAGGAAATCACCAGATGATCACCAATTTTGTACGAAATAACTCATCAAATGTAGTCTGAATCGCGCCGACTCAACTGAGCCTCGAAGCTACAAAAAAAGCTTTGGATCATGGAAAACTTTGGCGCTTTTGTAACCCTCATGTTTACCGAAAAAGTTTTGTTTTGCTAATTCACTAATTTTCACAGATGCAAAGCAAAGCATGCACCTGTATTAACCTTATTCTCTAATTTATTCCAGGGCTGAACATATTTATAAGAATTGAATATATCCATTATTCAAGTACTCCATTTTTTCAGATGGTGAATGAGATTTTGTGAAAAACATACAATTGTTGAACTAAAGAACAAAAAAATTTAATTTTTCTTTTTGAAAAATTCTTCACAACACATATCAAAGAAGCATAATGAATAGGTTCATAAACAATAGATCCTTCTTCATTAACTTCTTGGAAGTTGTCAACTAAAGTGTAATAGCACCATGAAATATCTCATAGTCAGAAATCTCTAATTCAAGTGAATTTAGAGAGACGAATGGATAGAATTTGATGTTCAATGGTTAAGGGCGTGAAGTAACCAAATAAGATAGAGTAAACCCCTTGTGGGACGGTTCGAGTAATTTCATAAAAATGTCAGATCACGTTGAGCTACCGAAGAAGAACTCGTACTTCGGATTGGTAGGTACTTACTGTCTGTTGAGAGTTTAAAGTCAGAGTATGAATGGATGAGAGAATTCACGATAACGAGATTAATCGGAAATCAACTTTTCTGAAGGTAAGAGAAATAAGGATAAATACTTCCTACTTCTTGATTGATTCATACAAATAATACTCTTCTGCGTCCATTTGTGTTGAAAACTGGGAACATCGTAAAACTATTGTAATTGTTAATGACGCTTGACTTGAAATAATGCCGCAAATCAAACTTTGCACGAACGACTATTTTAGTGTCTCATTACCGTTAGGTTAGCTAGACGCCTCTGCAAATTCGTCGTGAAATGGCCATGACGTCATCCGACAAAACTAGAAAAGCTTGCTGCAATATGGATTATTTTCGTCCCGAGTAAGATATACAGGGATAAAGCTATGATTGGATATCGACGAATACGATTTATTTTGATTTGATTTGAAATTGGTTCTGCTGCTCCAGGAGAATATTTTACATATCGTTGGTGGAATACTTCCGGAAAATCGATCTATATTCCACATGTCTTTAAAATACACATTTTCAGTAGGCTGCGTTTTTAGCTCAAATATTGTTAGGAGCCACGGTCTAGAAGAACATAAAATAATTGAGGAATTTCCGCCAGAATGGCAAATAGGATTGTATATTTTCTTTATTGGGAAATAATAACTTGCTATTAACCTTCAAAATGTATTCTGTAGTAAGTTGATTTTGAGGTAATGTCCAAGGGGTTGCAGAAAGTAGTATTACAAGTGTTTCCATATCAAATCCGACAAAGTTTCAAATTTTTCATACCAACACATATTCCGAATTTCATGATAAGGTATATACGTTGTTGAGTTCTTCAGCTCTGTTTTTTTCAAATTTAATCCTTCAATTTTTACTCTTTCAACCTAATGTAAAATCCAATGATTGAATAAAATAGTATATTGAAGTATAAGTGGATAAAAAGGTCTTTAAAAAACGCGCGATTTTTCGAGCACGACGGCGAAGCCGGAGTGCTCGAAATAAAGCAAGTGTTTCAAAGTCCAATTATCCACGAATACTTTACGCTATTTTTTTTTATTGGAGCGCTTTTAATTCATAAAATGGAAATATGAATGTAAAATGGTTGAATTCTTGATCAGTATACCTTTCGTTATCATGGTAATGAGAAAAACAGAACCTTATTTGCGATTTGTCATTAAAAATGAATTGTTGTCACCGCAGTGCTTGAAAATGAATTCTTATATAGATTTTTTGAAAAGTTTTTGAATTTTCGCACATAGATGAAGAATAATTTGTCCGGATCGCATAGATACTGCAGAAAATTCTAGTGAATTATCAAAAACAAAATTGGTCACTTAGCACTGACGAGGTAGTTTGAATTTTATTTTTGACAGCCGATTCTTTTTTGAGCGCTCGTACTACTTACACGAGGGCTATATCATTTCGTCACGACGACTATGTTCGACTCACTGATGACGAATCCATCGGAAAATTCGAGTCTGTCCGTCCGTTCGTCCGGCCGGCCGTAAGCACGATAACTCTCGAACGGAACAACCTAGCGACTTGAAATTCTCAGTGTAGGTTCAGATCCCAAATGCCTCGGTTAAGTTCGTTAATGGGCAGAAATCCACCAGGGGTTCCGTAGATATGACCGTTCAAAATTTTGTTCTCCTGATTACCTCGAACTACAGATTCGATCGAGATGAAATTCTGCACTCGAATGGAGAATGAGGTGTTCAAGCTACATGTGTAATGTTGTCCAGATCACATGACCAGAACCATAGAAATCATAGAAAATTGTAACATTTGACCGGAAACGCCTTGGGATTTGGAAATTTTCAGGATAGGTGTGGATCTCGAATGTCGTGATGACGTTTATCTATGAGCAAAATTATACTAGGGGTTTCGTAAATATGCTCGTTCGAAATTTAGTTTTCTTGATCATTTCAAAACTACGGATTTGATCGTGACGAAATTTTGTATTGGAGAATGATATATTCAAACTACATTTTTTCCAGATCGCATGATCAGAACCATAAAAACCATAGAAAATTATAAATTTGGAACGGTAAGACCTAGGGACTTTTCAGGGTAGGTTTGGATCGCGCATGTCGCGTTCACGTTCATCAATGAGCAAAATTAGACAAGGCGTTCCGTAAATATGGCCGTTCAAAATATTTTTTCCCGATCATTTCGAAACTACCGATTGGATTCGAATGAAATTTTGCACATAGTTGAAGAATAATGTATTCAAACCAAATTTTGTTCAGATCGCATTACCAAGATCATAGATACCATAGAGAATTCTAGCGAATTATCGAAAGAAAAATTGATCAGCTAAGCACTGACGTGAAGTCTTAGTTTGAGAATATTTTTGTCAGCTGTCAGAGAATATTTCATCTTGTTTCTGAAACTGGAAAATGCGAATCTACCTACAAGGAGGATAAACGAACGCTCAAAAGCTCCTGACTTCACGGCAGTGCTTTTCGTAATTTTTTTTTATCAAAAAAACCGAATTTATAATCTAGGAATCACATATGAAGAATTCCAAAATAACTTAACCAATTTCATAAGTCTGAAGGGTACGTATGTAGAACAGGATTATTACAGTTTGTTAAGAAAAATTGGGAATGTAATGTAGTTATCTACTAAGTTTTCAATTAGTTTCTTAAGCCTTCCTATGAATTAAGGCCACAGGCGTTTTTTTTTTGCGCTCTTGTTTCTACGAACAAGAGCGTTTTTATTTGGCTCAAATGTCTGTTTTTCATAATTTTGAGCTGAGAATGGTCCAAAGCTATAAGATTGGACTCGCAGATGGAGATTCCGTGGTCAAATTCAAATCTGTCCGCCCGTCCGTGAATACGATAATTTTCGAAAGAAGAAGACTCAATTTTTTTAATTTTCAGGGTGAGTGTGAGGTCGGAATGCGCCGGTTATCTAGTTAATGAGCAAAATCCGTTCCATTGATGAGGCTACCAAAATTTTCCTCAATAATTCGAACGATAAGGACGCCAGGCGTCGCGTCGTCGTTAAAGTTTTTTTCTAGGAACATACTTTTTTCATTGAATTTAAGGAAACAAAATCATATTTATGTCTTCAAATCAAGGCATACTCTATCACATTGCAGAAAAAATAAATGGAATAGAATTAACATAAGACATACTGCAGATCGCTAACGGTTTGAAACGGAAAAAAAAGGTACTTGGAAAAAAAAATTGTGGTGGTGGTTTTTCTGATATATCCCATGTAATTCGGTGATTCATCTTTTGAAGTTCATGAAAATTAAATGACAGTATTTATCATACTGACAATGAACCCTGAAGGCCGGTTTGGTACACAGAAATAAGCGCGCAAAAGTTCCTGACTCCTCGTCAGTGCTCATCGAATTTTTATAACATTTCACCCTCCAGCGAACTTCAAAATTACTTCCTGGCAATTCTCGTCTCCACTTTAGGCCTTGACACTGCCGAGAAAAAGACACATATGAAATATTTTCAAGTCCCCAGGCCTTTTCGTTCAAAAGTTATAATTTTCTATGGTTCTGGTCATGCGAGCTGGACACAATTTTACATATAGCTTGAACACTTCATTCTCCATTTGAGTGCGAAATTTCATCTCAATCGAATCTGTAGTTTCGAAGTAATCAGGAGAACAAAATTTCGAACGGCCATATTTACGGAACCCCTGGTGGAATTCTGCCCATTAACGAACTTAACCGCGGCATTTGGAAACTGAACCCACACTGAAAATTTCAGGTCTCTAGTTGTTCCGTTCGAGAGTTATCGTGCTTACGGACGGACGGACAGACTTGAAATTGTCGAGGGATTCGTCATCAGTTAGTCGAGACCGTTTTCGGCTCAAAATTCGAAAAATACAGACATCGTGACCAAATGATATAGCCCTCGTGTAAGTAGTACGAGCGCTGAAAAAAAAAATTCATGATTTGTTTTAAACTCAGGATTTTGTCACATGAATATTCCTCCAATTTTCTTCGAAACTGCATTCATTTGATTCACAGTAATCTGAATTACGTCGTTTTCTTACGTAATGTAAATCAATAATTCCGTTTATTCGTGCCAAATCACATTTTCCGATTTCAAAGGAACGAGTAGGTAGGTAGCATTACGTATACCTACATTTCCTTTACATCAGCCTGCAATTTCTATAATTATATTTCTGGGTCTGTACGTCTTTCCTTGCAGTCGAAGAAAGAATCCGATTATCCTGACAACCAAAGACAGCTAATCATTCATTTGAAATGAAGGGAAAAAGGAAGTCTCGTGTTCTGTTGACGTACGCTGAAAAATAATAATTGGACTTAGCTGGTATCGCATGAAAGAATAAATGCATCCCTTGCTTTAATTATATTATATAATACCTTAATGGGATGATGAAAACATATAAATTCCCTGGAATTTTTATAGTCAATACTTTTTGTTCGCCAAAATTCACGTAAGGCTTGACATGCATACATTGTCTGAAATACAACAGAATAAACTTTGAAACAAAAATTTGGATTGAAATTCATAAATATAAGAGAAACAAACATTTATGTTTTCAAATGACCCTAAAGGAAGGAATCACAGGGGTTGAGATCGGAAACTCACAAAAATCATATGCATCATAGGCGATTTCCCGTATACTGAAAGCGGACAGCTGATAATTCTACACATATAGATATCAATAAGAACCAGGTCTGGGCTGAGAATTTCTGAGAATATCGGGTAACTTTAATTTCGAAATACTTCAGTTCAAAAGAGTAGATTCTCTTGACTTGACACAGTTCTTTGTATTCTGATTCTCGTTAGTCCGTTTTATTTCGTGAGAACCAATTTTGTGATGTACATCTACATTATAATTTCAAAATTCGTACATTTATTTTCCGTATTACGGAATTAACTTAACAGGAGGATGGAAAATTTGTATAAAAATCAATTTGTTGAGGCTAGAGAAAGCTTATTTTTTGAGCGCTCGTACTACTTACACGAGGGCTATATCATTTCGTCACGTTGTCTGTATTTTTCGAATTTTGAGCCGAGAATGGTCTCAATCGACTATGTTCGACTCACTGATGACGAATCCGTCGGAAAATTCGAGTCTGTCCGTCCGTCCGTAAGCACGATAACTCTCGAACGGAACAACCTAGAGAATTGAAATTTTCAGTGTAGGTTCAGTTCCCGAATGCCTCGGTTGAGTTCGTTAATGAACCAAATTCCATCTGGGGTTCCGTAAATATGGCCGTTCGAAGTTTTGTTCCCCTGATTACTTGAAAACTACAGATTTGATTGAGATGAAATTTTGCACTCAATTGGAGAATGAGGTGTTCAAGCTACATGTAAAATAATGTCCAGATCGCATGACCAGAACCATAGAAACCATAGAAAATTGTAACTTTTGAACGGAAACGCCTAGGGACTTGAAATCTTCAAGATAGGTGTGGATCTCGAATGTCGTGATCACGTTCATCTATGGGCAAAATTATACTAGGGGTTCCGTAAAAATGGTCGTTTGAAATTTAGTTTTCTTGATAATTTCAAAACTACAGATTTGATCGTGACGAAATTTTTTATACTAATGGAGAATGATAAATTCAAGCTACATTTCTCCAGATCACATGACCAGAACCATAGAAACCATAGAAAATCATAACTTTCGAACGGAAAGACCTAGGGACTTGAAATTTTCAGGAAAGGTGTGGATCTGAAATGTCGCATTCACGTTTATCAATGAGCAGAATTATACTAGGGGTTCCGTGAATACGGTCGTTAGAAATTTTGGTTTCTCGATAATTTCGAAACTACGGATTCGATCCAGATGAAATTTTGTATTTTAATCGAGAATGATATATTAAAACAATATTTTGTCCAGATCGCATGACCAGAACCATAGAAACCATAGAAAATTGTAATTTTTGAACGGAAAGGCCTAGGAACTTGAAATTCTCAGGGTGGGTTTGGATCGCGAATATCGCGGTCGCGTTCATCGATGAGCAAAATTAGACTAGGGGTTCCGTAAATATGGCCGTTCAAAATTTTTAGTGAATTATCGAAAAAAAATTGATCAGCTGAAGCACTGACATGAAGTCTGGAGTTTCGCCTAAGTTTCAGAATTTTTTTGACAGCTGTCGAAAATTCCTTCAATTGATTTCTAAAACTGGAAAATGTGAATCTACCTACAAGGTGGATGTTCGAGCGCTCAAAAGCTCCTCTTCACGGCAGTGCTTTTCGTAATTTTTTAATATATGCATGCATATTACTACCAATGGGACATTTCTAACGCCCCTTGAAATTGTCCCAGTTGATGATCTGGGTAGTGTAGAATCCAACGAAAGAATCAGAAAAGTGTCCAAGCATTTCGTATCTACGTATCATACCTCAGCAAAAACTCCTCGTATGTGTGTTATGATTGGTTTTAAATTTGTTTACGGAATAAGCTGTAATATAAATATTGAAGGGCTTCATTTTTATCGAAAACAAGATTCATTCTTCCTTTTGAATTTTATTAACTATACGCTATACGCTGTAAGAAAACTAAAAAAAAATCTGAAAAAGAAGAAGGCGTATCATTTCTGATTTGTTAAATCGATTTAAAATTAACCACCCATCCCAAAAATCAATCAGAAATAGTACATAACCTTTTAAAACCTCTTAAACGTAGATTTACCTCTTTCATTTGCCCTATGCATCAAAATAATTGATTCAATGATTTCTCATAAACGGCATGTTGAATTCTCTTAATTTTTTGAATGTACATTCAGGCGTGTTAAGGAAGCATTTCCTTGAAAGTTTTCGAAAAAAAACTCAATATTTTTGCGTGTAATCCAATCCATCCAAGGTGGATAATTTGAACTTGCTTCAACAATTACTGGCGATAAAAAAGAAAAAAATTGAAAATTGATATTTCCTTCAATTTCGGAAAGTTGTTCTCATCGCTTCCTTAATTTGATTTTAATCCATCACCTTTCAATTCGGATATATGTTTATGTATAAATATTCGAAAGGTTATGGATTAAAATCAAATTAACAAACCGATGGCTAATGAGAACGATTTTTTTGATATCGAAAGAAATTTGAATTTTTTTCTTTTCCATCGCCAGTAATTATTGAAGTGAGTTTGAATTATCCGCCTTGGGTGGATTGGATTACACGGAAAAATATTGAATTTTTATTCGAAAACGTTCTAGGAAAGTCTTGTGCATACACGCTTGAATGTATATTCAAAAAATCAAAAGAATTCCACATGCCGTTTATCAGAAACCATTGAAACAATTATTGTGAAGTAGTTTACACCCTTAAAAGAGAATTACATTTACACCATGCATAATCGCTTTTGTCCTTCGAAATGCCTTCAATATTCGAATTTAAAATACGAAACTTGTTGCTCTTTGACCGGCAGGGTTTTTTTCGACCAGATTCGGCCATCCAAGCGATTCCTTTTTGGAATTTTAGATGACCACTACAGGACATTGTAGGCAATCTTCTCCCATAAATAAAACACAAAATGACAAAAAAGACAAAAAATGATCATGCTTGGATGTTCATTCGACAGATTTTATGAGTATTTATTGATATCGATAACGATACCTCACATGACCATGTGCACCGAAATTATTCTTCATTTCTTTAGTTAAATGTAGTACCCTTCCATAGAAGACACCTGCCTTCCAAATTTCATCCTTATGGCGCCAATATAGTCTCCTAGTAAAATGGCTGTGACGTACAAACAGACAGACATGTGGACCTGACGAAACTATAAGGGTTCCGTTTTTACCATTTTGACAACGGAACTCCAAAAAATTTGTTGGAATCTAACATAGCATCATAAAATTCGAAATTTTTATTGTTATGGTGTTCGATTTTTTTATCGCGCAGGTCTATTGCTATTGGTTAATGGTTCATGAGTTGGTTTTTGGTTTGTTTTAAATTTGCAGTGTTTCTATTCAAGTTACTTTGTGAACCTTCAAACTGTATTGATTTGCCTGTCTGAATGTTAACATCTCATATATGGTAGCCTAAAATCGAATCTTGAGCAATTAAACTCAATTAATTCTGTTATTTATTCCAGGACCGATGTGGTTTAGTCAATGCGAATGGAAGTAGTCCACTGGAGAATATGAGAGGACTAGAACATTATTTGAATGACATAATAAGGCCGTCACCTGAATCAACAGACATCAAAGGTAGAATTTATGTTCAATCTGCATTAACCCCTCCGTTAAAAACGAAAACCGATGTGTAGGAACAATATTACAATCAATACTTCGAACTTTGCGTACATCATTGGAATCGGTCGGAAAACATACTATTTGAACTATCCGGTTTATATCACACATGTATCGTATTTTATTAGATTCATCTCCATCGAATATCTTGATAAAATATTTCTACTCTCTGTTAAAGTCGAATTTTGAACTGTATTGGAAAAAAGAAATTGAGACTTTTCAGAGGAATTTCAGAACCTCGGTACTGGGTTCCTTTTTACGTGAAATAAACCTTATTGAACGTACATACATAATAATATGTTGCCTAGCGAAGTTCCTTCGTGCTTGTGTTACACCAATTTAGAAAATTATCTTTACTGCATGATGAGTAAATATTCTCCAAATACCGATAATTCAATTTTAGTGCACACTCATGCAAATATGTGAATCCACGTGTAGGTATTTACTCGCTAGTCGACAACGTTCATGATGTAAGAAGTCTGGAAATGATATGGAAAACATTGTTGGTTTCCATTGATATGTACTTTCTATCGCGATAAGATTATTTGGAGTAATCTGAAAAACTCCAGATTTATACAATTAAAACAAGTTCATTTTTTGTTTTAGCCGTTTCAAATCCTTATGTTACAAAAACATTATTGAACGTTATTCATTCGATGATTAATAGAAAATTGCTCATATTTCATGGATAGAATTAGTTGATTTGTTCTTGAGCGCTCGTTCTACTTTTTTCCTGGTAATTTCAAAACTACTGATTGGATTGGAATCAAATTTTGCACATAGATGAAAATGATATATTCAAACTACGTGCGAAATTTTGTCCAGATCGCATCGCCATGGTACCGTAGAAAATTCTAGCGAATTATCGAAAAAAAAATTGGTCACCTAAAGCACTGACGTGAAGTCTGGAGTTTCGCCTTAGTTTGAAATTAGTCAAAAATTCCTTCAATTGGTGTATAAAACTGGATAAAGCGAATCTACCTACAAGGTGGACGAACGAGCGCTCAAAAGCTCCTGACTTCACGGCAGTGCTTTTTTTAATATTTTTTGATCGTGCTCGATCCGGAGGAAATCATTTGAGTTTCATTTGTGACAATGGATGATTTCCGAAGAAATTCGTGCCAATTTCAAGGGAATAATTTGAACACAATATACGAGGTGTCTCAATATTCGAACGACAAATTTTCACTTTACATTGTGGGGATTATTACGATAGAAGAGATACTGTTTCGCAGATATGGAATGAAATAATTTTTTTCTCAACATACCTAGTAAATGGGCAATTATTCAAAATGGAAAGGGCTTTTTTCCAATCAGTAACAGACTTTTTTTTTGGCTTTCAAGGCCATTTTCTGACCTTAAAATTGGAACAATTTTTCATTCGAAACTTCAACTATTGAGTATTTCACAATAATGAAAATGAGAACTTGATCTATCATGAAGAATATGAAAATAAACATCACAAAATTGGTGAGACATTGTTTGAAGAGGCTTTGAATTTGCAATTTACTGCTTTTCAATACTTAACCTACATTTTATGGACTAAAACATTAAATAAAGGGAATTCCTTCTTTTGAATGCCTAGTGAACAAAAAATATATAGAGCAAATTCAACCCCATTATAAATGAGTCTCCTGTTTTGATGTCATATTTGGGAAAATATACAAGTATAAGCTTCATATATCTCTATCTCGTGCGGTTCCTAACAGATTAGTAAACTACATCACCTTGGCTTGCATTAATGACAATACCAATACTTTTCTTTCATGTGGAACAGCTAAAAAGCTGAATTTCTACATGGCTCATTTCATGTCTGTCTCATATATATATACTCACAAAATTTCACCAGGATGGGGTCAATAGTTTCTGAAAAAATAAAAAAATAATTAAAAAAAAATCTTACAGTGATACGATCTCTACGAAATTTCACATAAACCTTCTTGTTGTTATATTACAACTAATTACTGAGTTTCATTCGATCGGATAGTTATTTTTCGAATCATTGAGAATCAAGAACTTCAGATGGCTATATCTTCGGCGGATTTCGCCCATTAACGAACTCAACCGGCGCATTCAAACCTCTTTTTCGAAATTCATCGTGTTCACAGAGGATTCTTCGTATGTGGGTCCAACCTAATCCTAAGACGATCCTCGGCTAAAAATTAGAAAAATTCAGAAATATAGGCAAACTGATAACGCTCTTGTTCATAGAAACAGGCGGGCAAACACAGATGCATAAAAATATTATTTTTTCCAGAACTACGACTATGCTAAGAATATGATAGTGTCTTTTGTCGATGACAATCAATGGTGCATAAGTCCCCCACTTCGTTGCTTGTTAATTACCAACGTTTTTAAAATTTCCCTCATTACACAGAATTCATTATCATTTTTTGATCGTTATGACCCCTTAAATACATGGTCGAATGGTTTTGACACCCTGTATACACCTTGCTATTATGACTGTTGTCTGCATTGTTGAATTATTTCGATGATGATTACAGATCTTTAAAATCTAATGTTTGAATGACCTCATCGTCATGCAGCAATTTCTCAATTGAATCTCAAACGGAAACCAACTCAATTATTTCAATATCCACTTGAACAAAGTAATCGACACAAAAGTAATGAAATATTATAACATAATTACATCCAACCCAACGTATTCCTTAGGGTATCTGATGTACGAGTATAAATGTTTTACTCTAATGAAATACATATTAATTTCAATGAGCCGAAGTTTTTAATGAATATGACATGGGAAATAGTTATCTGAAGTTTTTGATATGCGACAAAAATTCCGTAACATTCTGTAGTTACTTGCATAGCTTTCCTTACGTTCAAGGTAGACGTCATGGTTCGTGAACAGCTAGGTATTAGGCAAGTTGCATCTGACGGAATATAGTTGGTTAATCATCTTTTTCATGTCATTTTTAACAGAAACGACCCAACGATGTGTTAATCACCAATATCATGGTGAAGAATCATAGTTAACAATTTGAACCAAAAAAACTATCACAGCGCACTTGATAACTGCAGTTAATATAGGAATAGTTTGAAAAAAAAAATTCCCACAAATTGTTACAATTTACGTTTTGGGTACAGCATTTCTCGAAAACTATTAGAGCTTATTGCACGAAAAAGTTACAAAATCAGTTGCTATCCGCTATTTTATTCTCCTTGCTCGAGAATCCGATCCATACATTCAAATGACGAAAAATCGACGGATCAAATTTGAAACAATACATTGTACGAAAAAAATCAACACAAATTTTTGTAATTCGAAACTTGTGGTGTCATTTAATCGAAATAATTTCACTGCAAAGCTTTACTCCTAATAATTCGTCAGTTACGAAATTTTGTTGAATTTATTTCAGATAGAGATATGTGGAAAAATTTCATCGTTTTTTCTGCGAGCTGCTTCGTTGTTTAATCGTTTCCATCAACGATTGGTTAAAAATATTTAAATGAATTGGATCATATTTTGACAACTAATTTTGAAAATTTTCAAATTTAGAGTGCTAGTATTTTAATTCAATGCGATAATGTGGTTGCCATTTTTGACTAACTTTTTTTTATTCATACGTAAATATTACTCTTTCCATTAGATTACAATAAAAACTTGTTATTATAAATCTACGCTTGTTATGATGAATTGTTGGGACGAATTTCGTCATATGTTAAGGGGGGATGTGCCATCTGTCCTTGAGTAGGGGGTGAATATTGCTAGTAGCCAAGCTGGCCAGTGGTCATTCTGTATATTTATTTTCCATATTTTATGTATCTATAATACTACTTCAAACTTCAAGATATTATGAATCCTCATATATTCAAGGCTACTGACCGTCAATCTCAACTTGTAGGGTTGATTTGTCAGTCTCCCCATTATCTAGGGAAAAATGGCCACGATGTTTAATTCATTCAAAGTTTTTTTTGCCCGTTTGTTTCTATGGACAAGAGCTTTATCAATTCGCCCAAATGTCTGTAATTTTCGAGTTTTGAGAACTTGAATGATAAGGTTAGAATCGGATGAAAAATTCGTGGTCAAACTCAATTCTGTTTGTCCGTCCGGAAACATGAAAATCATGAAAAATTTTTCAATATAAAAGATTTCGAAAATGTTGTATTATTTTCATGTTTCATTGCTAATTGTGCTATCGTTACTATTCTCTATTAACAAAAATGGTCATATGTATGGCATCTTCAAAAAGGCATCGAATAACCTCCAAAACAAGGTGTGACTCAACTCGACCCCCCTTTTTATTTATGACATTGGAGGTTGCTGTCATCGCGCTCACAGGGTTGATACAAATTTTTGAGCGCTCGTTCTACTTACACGAGGGCTATATAATTTCGTCACGATGTCCGTATTTTTCGAATTTTGGGCCGAAAATGGTTTCAATGGATAAGGTTCGACTCACTGATGACGAATCCGTCGGAAAATTCGAGTCTGTCCGTCCGTAAGCACGATAACTCTCGAACGGAACAACCTAGAGACTTGAAATTTTCAGTGTGGGTTCAGTTCCCGAATGCCTCGGTTGAGTTCGCTAATGGGCCAAATTCCACCAGGGGTTCCGTAAATATGGCTGTTCAAAGTTTTGTTCTCCTGATTACTTGGAAACTGCAGATTTGATCGAGATGAAATTTTGCACCCAAATGGAAAAGCTACATTTTGTCCAGATCGCATGGCCAGAACCATAGAAACCATAGAAAATGGTAATTTTTGAACGGAAACGCCTTGGGACTTGAAATTTTCAGGATAGGTGTGGATCTCGATTGTCGTGATCACTTTTATCTATGAGCAAAATTATACTAGGGGTTCCGTAAATATGGTTGTTTGAAATTTAGTTTTCTTGATAATTTCAAAACTACAGATTCGATCGTGACGAAATTTCGTATACTAATGGAGATTGATATATTCAAGCTACATTGCTCCAGATCGCATGACCAGAACCATAGAAACCATAGAAAATCATAACTTTCGAACGGAAAGGCATAGGGACTCAAAATTTTCAGGGTAGGTTCGGATCGCGAATTTCGCGGGCACGTTCATCAATGAGCAAAATTAGACAAGGGGTTCCGTAAATACGGTCGTTTGAAATCTTGTTTTCTCGATAATTTCGAAACTACGGATTCGATCGAGATGAAATTCTGTATTTTAATCGAGAATGATATATTAAAGCAACATTTTGTCCAGATCGCATGACCAGAACCATAGAAACCATAGAAAATTATAACTTCCGGAGGGAAAGGCCTAGGAACTTGAAATTTTCAGGATAGGTGTGGATCTGAAATGTCGCGTTCACGTTCATCAATGAGCATAATTATACTAGGGGTTCCGTAAATATGACCGTTCAAAATATTTTGTTCCTGATAATTTCGAAACTACTGATTGGATTGGAATGGAAATGGAATAGAAATTTTACACCTAGCTGAAGAATAATGTATTCAAACTACGTGCGAAATTTTGTCCAGATCGCATCACCAAGACCATAGATACCGTAGAAAATTCTAGCGAATAATCGAAAAAAATTGGGCACTCAATGCAGTGACATGAAGTCTGGAGTTTCGCCTAAATTTGAGAATTTTTTTGACAGCTGTCGAAAATTCCTTCAATTGATTTCTGAAACTGGAAAATGCGAATCTACCTACAAGGTGGATGTACGAGCCCTCAAAAGCTCCTGACTTCACGGCAGTGCTTTTCGTAGTTTTTTTTGTATAGCTCGTAGAATTATGGTTTGAACTTTTTTTTTTTTTTTGAAACATTGTGTTCGTTTCAAGCAAAAAATTAATTCAATGACATATTGAACATTTTCTCATTACTATATAATTTTAGTTTCCTCCTTAATCAACCGAAAAAATAAAAAACGCCTATTTAATATAAAAATATCCCTAGACTTTTCCGATGTGTGTATTTCAACATCACTCAAGGTTTGGGTAAAATTGGGGAACTCTATTGAGTAATATCGAGTAGAGGTAGCCTAAACTTGCTGAAAATCTATAATTAAACTACGTGATTATCACTAAATAAAGTTTCAAAAAAACCATCACACGTGTTTCGCTATAACAATAGCATTCTAGATAAAATTTTATCTTTATCCCCTCTCAGTTCATTTTCAACTCAGCAAACACATAAAATAAAATTGAAAATGTGATTACCGGCACAGATAAAATAACTCATAATTTTTGAGCGCTCGTACTACTTACACGAGGGCTATATCATTTCGTCACGATGTCTGTATTTTTCGAATTTTGAGGCTAAAATGGTCTCAATCGACTATGTTCGACTCACTGATGACGAATCCGTCGGAAAATTCGAGTCTGTCCGTCCGGCCGGCCGTAAGCACGATAACTCTCGAACGGAACAACCTAGAGACTTTGAGTTCTCAGTGTGGGTTCAGTTCTCGAATGCCTCGGTTGAGTTCGTTAATGGGCACAATTCCACCAGGGGTTCCGTGAATATGGCCGTTTAAAGTTTTGTTTCCCTGATTACTTGAAAACTACAGATTTGATCTAGATGAAATTTTGCACTCAAATGAAGAATGAGGTGTTCAAGCTACATGTGAAATTTTGTCCAGATCGCATGACCAGAACCATAGAAATCATAGAAAATTGTAACTTTTGAACGGAAACGCCTAGGGACTTGAAATTTTCAGGATAGGTGTGGATCTCGAATGTCGTGATCACGTTCATCTATGAGCAAAATTATACTAGGGGTTCCGTAAATATGGTCGTTTGAAATTTAGTTTTCTTGATAATTCCAAAACTGCAGATTCGATCGTGACGAAATTTTGTATA
This sequence comes from Aphidecta obliterata, assembly GCA_963966015.1. NCBI lineage: Eukaryota > Metazoa > Arthropoda > Insecta > Coleoptera > Coccinellidae > Aphidecta > Aphidecta obliterata. The sequence continues at coordinate 8,926,423 of OZ014436.1, forward strand.
CTAATGGAGAATGATATATTCAAGCTACAATTCTCCAGATCACATGACCAGAACCATAGAAACCATAGAAAATCATAACTTTCGAACGGAAAGGCCTAGGGACTTGAAATTTTCAGGATAGGTGTGGATCTGAAATGTCGCGTTCACGTTTATCAATGAGCAGAATTATACTAGCGGTTCCGTAAATACGGTCGTTTGAAATTTTGTTTTCTCGATAATTTCTAAACTACGGATTCGATCGAGATGAAATTTTGTATTTTAATCGAGAATGATATATTAAAGCAATATTTTGTCCAGATCGCATGACCAGAACCATAGAAACCATAAAAAATTGTACGGACACGCCTAGGGACTTTAAATTTTCAGGATAGGTGTAGATATATATATGTCGTGATCACGTTCATCTATGAGCCAAATTATACTAGGGGTTCCGTAAATATGGTCGTTTGAAATTTCGTTTTCTCTATAATTTCGAAACTACGGATTCGATCGAGATGAAATTTTGTATTTTCATCGAGAATGATATATTAAAGCAATATTTTGTCCAGATCGCATGACCAGAGAAACCTAGAAAATTGTAACTTTTGAACGGAAAGGCCTAGGAACTTGAAATTTTCAGGGTAGATTTGGATCGCGAATGTCGAGGTCACGTTCATCAATGAGCAAAATTAGACTAGGGGTTCCGTAAATATGGCCGTTCAAAATATTTTTTTCCTGATAGTTTCGAAACTACTGATTGGATTGGAATGAAATTTTGCACCTAGCTGAGGAATAATGTATTCAAACTACGTGCGAAATTTTGTCCAGATCGCATCACCAAGACCATAGATACCGTAGAAAATTCTAGCGAATTATCGAAAAAAAATTGGTCAGCTGAAGCACTGATATAAAGTCTGGAGTTTCGCCTAAGTTTGAGAAGTTTTTTGACAGCTGTCGAAAATTCCTTCAATGGATTTCTAAAACTGGAGAATGCGAATCTACCTACAAGGTGGATGTACGAGCGCTCAAAAGCTCCTGACTTCACGGCAGTGCTTTTCGTAATTTTTTTAAATGAATATATATCTTATATGATCAACTCCCGGCGAAATGATCAAGCTTCACCTCGAAAATTACCGTGTATATATCTTTCAAGAATCTTCGAAAAACATGTTGTTCATTTTCTGAAAGATAGATAATGATAAAAATGCCTCAAAAGAAGAAGAAGATTTTATTAAATTCTACAATCCGGCAAGATATTCGAGGATATAATGCATTATCTCTGCAATAATTCTACCATTTCCAGAAGACTGAGGCATATTGCTTCAGAGTTTTTTCTGATGAAGATGCCAACAATATAGGTTTTCTGTTTTTTTGTTTTCCCATTTTCAGAAGAGCCTCTTGGATAACCCCAAAGCTTGAGTAAGATACCAGTGATTGGTGTGCGAAGATCTGAAAGGAGATGAAATTAAATTTCTATCCATCCCCAAAACATGTTTCCTTTACTAGTTAGTTATAAATAGGGTACTGAGGTTGTTTTTGGCCGATCTGGAACTAAACACTTTTGCGTGAAAACTATTTTCTCCCCATCAATTGCTTCAGATTTTGGATCTGGTTGCTATAATACGTATCTTTGTCATTTTTTGTTAAATTCCCTGCAAAAAGATTATTTCAGGTACTGTCGCAAATTCCTTCAATTGATTTCTAAAACTGGAAAATGCGAATCTACCTACAAGGTGAATGTACGAGCGCTCAAAAGCTCCTGACTTCACGGCAGTGCTTTTCGTATGAATTCAGTACCTATACAATTCACAATGATTTTTTTGATTAATTTGGGAGAAATGATTCATCGGAAGTGATGGGCAAGTCCGCCCCATGAAAGATATCGATCGGTCTATCCAATTCCGAATGAAATTGGATGAAAATAAAAGTGAACAAGAGTGGTCACTGAGCTCGGACAGTCCACCAGGTCGAGAATACAAACCTGTCGCATCGCCTATGTGGTAATTGGTTCCAACCAAAGTCAAATTTAAAACACTAGTACCGATCATCTTCCCGGTAATACGCGCATGTCACATTTAAATCGTGTCATTGCTTACTTAATCATAAGATCAGTCGGGTTTGTGTCTTAAATTTTTTTTTTCAAATTTATTTGTACAGCGTTATCATGGATGAATAGGTAGGAACAATTGGGTATCAGTGAATGCATAGGAGGCACGGTGGATATGGTTATTTAGATATCTACAGGATGGGATAAGTCAGTTTGCAGCAGAATGCTGTCCGGAGAGGATTGCGTCAATTGCGCATATACTATCTGCGTCGTTCCTCTTTGTTGTTAGTTTCGTAATTTTGTATTTATCAAACCAGCGATTTCTATATTATTGCGCGAGGCCTGTAGTTCGGTAAGCTCAGTTCCTTTTTAGATAACGACAACACTGGTCGTTTGTGCGGCTCGCGAGTGTGCCATGTTCAGGGCCTATGGAGCAGCCCCCACGATGGATAACCCTCCCCGAGCCTGGGGTCTGCCCCCCTTCACGCCGTCAAAAGGTTCGTTCGCACGTGCCTCTGCCAGGGGTAAAAACAGGCTATTCTAAAACGGATACTCGCCGCTCTAGTGATAGTTCGTGTGAAACTACAACCCTGTAACTTATTGACCTTTTTTTAGAGATACACAGTAACGATTTTGCTCAACGATCCTTCACTTTCGCTCAGTCGAATATAGCACCGTTTTGAGGTTAGCAAAATATTTACATTCCAATATCTCCTATTTCTATTTACGGACCATTCCTTTGGGATATCGGGAAACCGTGGCCGATTAGATATTTCGACATTTTTGTGAGAATCACCTCGAATCAGTCCCCATTTACATATGCAACGAAAGTGATCATTGTATTCGTATTCTATTTTGAAATTTTAAGAGTGAAGTATCAATCTGACCTTGGACATAGATCACAGTAAATGCACGTGTGATCACTCTGCACCACACACCTTCGCAGGTATTTTAACGTTCGATATAGAAAAACTGAGAATTATGACTGTATTAAATGTATGAAGTTGCTGATATCACTTTGAATTTAAATTCTTCACTATTCTTTTACTAAAAAGTATAAAGCTTTTAATGGAACAATTTCAGTTTTATTCTATTTTCTATTTGAAGTTTTGATTTTCTGATCGGAGTGCATGATATCGTATCGTGCTTTTTTCGATTTTTCATCGCACCGTAAATGAAAAGTATGAAATTTTATTGGACCTTCGAGAATGCAATGAAAGGATATACGATTTCGCATTAATCGCAATATAAGTGCAGCCAATTTGTTAGTATGAACGGATATAAAAAAAATGAAACATGAAATTTTATACCCGTTTTCCGGAATTCTATTCATTTCGAATCATGTTACAATATTGGATTCGATATCGAGCGGAATGTATTTTTTTTTTACTGCGGCTATTAATATTTTATTTCACTTCTATTTGGTATTCGTCTAAATGAGTTGCGATTATTCAGGTTTTAGAGTAGCCATTTTTCACCTCTTATCGATTTGTTGTTGCCATGGAAATTTTCATGAGGTGAATGAGGATATTATATCATCTGAAAATTCGCCAAGGGTCGAAATTAAGCTCGGGGTGTTTCAACCCCTAGAACTTCCAGCAAATTATTGATTATTGAAAATGTCGTCATACAAATTATCATTTTTGAACTGAACCAATTAATCATCTCAGTTCCTTTTCTGGTGAGAAATATTTAATTGTTTAATAAAACTATGCAGGATTGCAGGGTGAATGAAACTTTTTGTTCAATGCAGGGATCTTCAAAACCAACACAAGAATCAACCCACATTTCCGAGAAAAACTGTGTTATTTTTGAGCGCTCGTTCTACTCACACGAGGGCTATATCATTTCGTCGATGTCTGTATTTTTCGAATTTTGAGCCGAAAATGGTCTCAATCGACTATGTTCGACTCACTGATGACGAATCCGTCGGAAAATTCGAGTCTGTCCGTCCGGCCGGCCGTAAGCACAATAACTCTCGAACGGAACAACCCAGAGACTTGAAATTTTCAGTGTAGGTTCAGATTCCAAATGCCTCGGTTAAGTTCGTTAATGGGCCAAATTCCACCAGGGGTTCCGTAAATATGGCCGTTCAAAGTTTTGTTCCCCTGATTACTCGAAAACTACAAATTTGATCGAGATGAAATTTGGCACTCAAATGGAGAATGAGGTGTGCAAGCTACATGTAAAATTATGTCCAGATCGCATGACCAGAACCATAGAAACCATGAAAAATTGTAACTTTTGAACGGAAACGCCTAGAGACTTGAAATTTTCAGGATAGGTGTAGATCTCGAATGTCGTGATGACGTTCATCTATGAGCAAAATTAGACTGGGGGTTCCGTAAATATGGTCGTTTGAAATTTAGTTTTCTTGATAACTTCAAAACTACAGATTGGATCGTGACGAAATTTCGTATATTAATGGTGAATGATATATTCAAGCTACATTTCTCCAGATCGCATGACCAGAACCATAGAAACAATAGAAAATCATAACTTCCGAAGAGGAAGGCCTAGGGACTTGAAATTTTCAGGATAGGTGTGGATCTGAAATGTCGCGTTCACGTTTATCGATGAGCAGAATTATACTATGGGCTCCGTAAATCCGGTCGTTTGAAATTTAGTTTTCTCGATTATTTCGAAACTACGGATTCGATCGAGACAACATTTTGTATTTCAATGGAGAATGATATATTCCAGCTACATTTTTGTCAGATCGCATGACCAGAACCATAGAAAATTATAACTTTCGAACGGAAAGGCCTAGGGACTTGAAATTTTCAGGGTAGGTTTGGATCGCGAATATCGCTGTCACGTTCATTAATGAGCAAAATTAGACTAGGCGTTCTGTAAATATGGCCGTTCAAAATATTTTTTTCCTGATCATTTCGAAACTACTGATTGGATTCGAATGAAATTCTGCACATAGCTGAAGAATAATGTATTCAAACTACATGCCAAATTTTGTCCAGATCGCATTACCAAGACCATAGATACCATAGAGAATTCTAGCGAATTATCGAAAAAAAAATTGGTCAGCTAAAGCACTGACGTGAAGTCTGGAGTTTCGCCTTAGTTTGAGAATTTTTTTGGAAGTTGTCAAAAAATTTTTCATTTTGTTTCTGAAACTGAAAAATGCGAATCTACCTACAAGCTCCTGACTTCACGGCAGTGCTTTTCGTAATTTTTATCTTTTTCTGTTCTCGAGATTACAGCGAAAATTGACGTTTTGAGGTTGTAGTTCAGAATTTGATTTGGAATTGCAAAGTTTCGTTAATTCCAGATTGCTATAATCACTGGAAAGGCAAATTTAATGAATGGTAACATGAATATTCTCTGTTGCTTAATCCGCATAAAAATTTCCAGGAGTAAGCAGGAACAAGAATTGGTGTTGATATCGTTTATCACAAATACCTTCATATACAGGATCTGTAGTTGATTAATAACGTTCCACCGATTCGATTAAGCCCAACCGCGAATACTTTCATTTTTTATCAGAACGATTGGAACCTAACAAACATCCGAAGGCTGCGATAAATAGGTAATAATATACAATACGCTGATAACAAGTTAAACACGAAGTATTTTGCCTCAAAATTCAACATATTTATGGCTTTGAAAATGGTCGAAACGTGTTTTGAGTCATTCGGGGTCTTCTCGAGTGATTTTTCAGTAGACTAATCTGGTATGGCTGCTATGGACTTCCGGATCTTCCGTTGCGATGTTATTGACCTCCACTTCTTCAGCTTATCGTCTATGCGAGCACTCAGGGGCGTGATACATGGGCAGTCATGACGAACCACACGGTTGATAAAATTTGGAACGTAATAATATCAGATTATTATGATACTTCATTTGAATTTTCCATGAAATTGATACATGGTTAAGGAACACACTATCCTGAATGATTTGATCGACGAAGAAATTTTAGATCATTCAGAAAATTGATTCAATTAATTGAAAAAACAGAATATCTACTACTAAAAAAAAAGAAGGTCCTTTGATCCACTAATAAACCTGTGGGATGACCCAAGGAAAAAAAAATTCCAACCATCTTGAAATTTTCTCAGTAGGTTCACCTTATTTCAGGTAGTGTAGAATCTGAAAATCTATAATAACAAAAATGAGTACCTATAGAATATTTATGGAATATAGAGAGACGGAAAAAGTAGAATTTGGCAATTAATATTTCGGGATTGTCTGAGAATCGAGAAATAAAAAAAAAAAAATTACGAAAAGCACTGCCGTGAAGGCAGGAGCTTTTGAGCACTCGTACATGCACCTTGTAGGTGGATTCGCATTTTCCAGTTTTAGAAATCAATTGAAGGAATTTTCGACAGCTGTCAAAAAAATTCTGAAACTTGGGTGAAACTCCAGACTTTTTTTCGATAATTCGCTAGAATTTTCTACGGTATCTATGGTCTTGGTGATGCGATCTGGACAAAATTCTGCACGTAGTTTGAAAACATCATTCCCCAGCTAGGTGCAAAATTTCATTCCAATTCGATCAGTAGTTTCGAAACTATCAGGAAATGAATATTTTGAACGGCCATATTTACGGAACACCTAGTCTAACTTTGCTCATTGATGAACGTGACCGTGAAATTCGCGATCCAAACCCACCATGAAAATTTCAAGTTCCTAGGCCTTTCCCTTCGGAAGTTATAAGTCTATGGTTTCTATGGTTCTGGTCATGCGATCTGGACAAAAAATTGCTTCAATATATCATTCTCGATTAAAATACAAAATTTAATCTCGATCGAATCCGTAGTTTCGAAATTATCGAGAAAACAAAATTTCAAACGACCGTATTTACGGAACCCCGAGTATAATTCTGCTCATTGTTGAATGTGAACGCGACATTTCAAATCCACACCTAACCTGAAAATTTCAAGTCCCTAGGCCTTTCTGTTCGAAAGTTATGATTTTCTATGGTTTCTATGGTTCTGGTCATGTGATCTGGAAAAATGTAGCTTGAATATATCATTCTCCATTTAAATACAAAATTTCGTGACGATCGAATCTGTAGTTTTGAAATTATCAAGAAAACTAAATTTCAAACGACCATATTTACGGAACCCCTAGAATTATTTTGCTCATAGATGAACATCATCATGACATTCCAGAACCTCACCTATCCTGAAATTTTCAAGTCCCTAGGCGTTTCCGTTCAAAAGTTACAATTTTCTATGGTTTCTATGGTTCTGGTTATGCGATCTGGACAAAATTTCACATGTAGCTTGAACACCTCATTCTCCAGTTCAGTGCAAAGGTTCATCTCGATCGAATCTGTAGTTTCGAAGTAATCAGGAAAACAAAATTTCGAGCGGCCATATTTACGGAACCCCTGGGCGAATTTTGCCCAATAACGAACTTAACCTCAGCATTCGAGATTCGAACCTACCCTGAAAATTTCAAGTTTCTAGGTCCTTCCGTTCGAGAGTTAACGTGTATACGGACGGACAGACTCGAATATTTCGATGGATTCTTCATCACTGAGTCGAACTTTGTCGATTGAGACCATTTTCAGCTCAAAATTCGAAAAATACAGACATCGTGACGAAATGATATAGCCCTCGTGTAAGTAGAACGAGCGCTCAAAAGATTCTTACTGGTAACGTTGTGGGAAGAGCATTTCTCGGAAACAACAAGAGCTAATTGAATTATTTCACACTAATCAGTTGCCAACCGGTATTGATCCTCGGAGCTCGTGAATCCGATACATTAATTAAAAAAAGCGAAAATGAAAGCCATGAAATTCGAAAGAAAGAAAGAATAATAATCTGGAAAGTACTGACGTGAAGGAGCTTTTGCGGTACTCTTCGATAGAACCAAAGATCATGAAACAAACGTCAATTAACTTCAAAAGATGGAATCACCCAATATCGAAAATTTATGAGATACAGAAATACTGAAAAGAAATTAACAAAAAAAAAATAATATAACGGCTGTTTATCTGAAATTATCAAATTCAGTAATGAAATTAAAAAAATTATACTAGATAAACTAAAAGCAAGCCAACAAAACAATTCATGTATCCCAGAGACCACCAAATTTATCATTTGCACCTGTAGACCGGTTTCGATCCATTTCAGATCTCGTCAGTACAGTTAGCAAAATGACAAATTCGATGTGAAAAACAGAAAACCTTCAAAACATAAGGCAATGGAAATCAGAGAAAAATTCCCAAATCATAAAGAAGAAGCAGCGAAAGAAGAGATTCGAGTTCTGCGAACATAACGAACGAACTTCGCCAAGTAATGCGCCTGCGCGATCCGGATCATGTGGTATAGCTTTAGACGAAGGATATTTTGATCAATAAACCTAATTCAAATTTGAATAATTATCTTGTCTAACAGGAAACTGAAACAATTACGAAAAATTAGTATTTCTCTTCGATGGTGTAATGGTGGAAACATTAATATTTTTCGATATCTGCTCTTATTCACTAACAAGGTGCGAGGTGAAGTACCGAATACGATTGTGGTTTATGCACCCCCTTCTCTTACGATTATCTTTGGGTACGATAAATCAGCAAACGTTATACAAACTCAACGATTTCCCGGTAAATAATATATAAATAGTTCGAGGGTGAATCGTGAAACGAATATGGAATTCTGAATCGAGATTTATTCGCGACCTAAAACGCACCCTATAATTCCCCCCCGCAGTGTGTTCCTATGGTCGAATAACCTAAACCTCCCTAATATCCCACTTGAGACTGCAACCCCCAGTTGTTTCCGGGTGCAGAGGATATTTTTGCTAAAAAGGGAACCGCAGGGCACGTGCTGTTGCCACACATGCGCGAAGATATTGGATTAGTGAGACGCTGCGAGCTCCATTGCACTAGAGGTCAGGGTTAACAGCAATGGCTGCCTTCACGGCAGCTCTTCCTGCTACGAAATCAGGGGTCTTCCAGATATACTTCAACGGGCCATTGATTTCGAAATTCGCCGTCCCGATATGATTTCTTATTTGTCTTACGTCAGAAATTCCCGAATTTTTGAATATTTCGTCATTCGTTTCATCAACATTAGAATATAAGGATTTTGGAATTTTTTGAAAAATTCTCCGTTAATTATATGAAAAAATTACGAAAAGCACTGCCGTGAAAGCAGGAGCTTTTGAGCGCTCGTACATGCACCTGGTAGGTAGATTCGCATTTTCCAGTTTAAGAAATCAATTGAAGGAATTTTCGACAGCTGTCAAAAAAATTCTGAAACTTAGGCGAAACTCCAGACTTCATGTCAATGCTTCAGCTGATCAATTTTTTTTCGATAATTCACTAGAATTTTCTACCGTATCTATGGTCTTGGTGATGCGATCTGGACAATTTTGTCCATTTCCCAATCCATTTTGCACGTAGTTTGAATACATTATTGCGCAGCAAGGTGCATAATTTCATTCCAATCCGATCAGAAGTTTCGGAACTATCAGGAAAAAATATTTTGAACGGCCATATTTACGGAACCCCTAGTCTAATTTGGCTCATTGATGAACGTGACCGCGATATTCGCGATCAAAACCCACCCTGAAAATTTCAAGTTCCTAGGCCTTTCCGTTCGAAACTTACAATTTTCTATGGTTTCTATGTCTATGGTTCTGGTCATGCGATCTGGACAAAATATTGCTTTAATATATCATTCTTGATTAAAATATAAAATTTCATCTCGATCGAATCCGTAGTTTCGAAATTATCGAGAAAACAAAATTTCAAACGACCGTCTTTACGGAACTCCTAGTATAATTCTGCTCATTGATAAACGTGAACGCGACATTTCAGATCCACACCTATCCTGAAAATTTCAAGTCCCTAGGCCTTTCCGTTCGAAAGTTATGATTTTCTATGGTTTCTATGGTTCTGGTCATGTGATCTGGAGAAATGTAGGTTGAATATATATTTCTCCATTAGTATACAAAATTTCGTCACGCTCGAATCTGTAGTTTTGAAATGATCAAGAAAACTAAATTTCGAACGACCATATTTACGGAACCCCTAGAATAATGTTGCTCATAGATGAACGTGATCACGACATTCGAGATCCACACCTATCCTGAAAATTTCAAGTCCCTAGGCGTTTCCGTTCAAAAGTTAAAATTTTCTATGGTTTCTATGGTTCCGGTCTAGCGATCTGGACATAATTTTACATGTAGCTTGAACACCTCATTCTCCATTCGAGTACAAAATTTCATCTCGATCAAATCTGTAGTTTTCGAGTAATCAGGGGAACTAAACTTTGAACGGCCATATTTACGGAACCCCTGGAGGAATTTGGCCCATTAACGAACTTAACCGAGGCATTCGGGAACTGAACCCACACTTCAAATTTCAAGTCTCTAGGTTGTTCCGTTCGAGAGTTATCGTGCTTACGGACGGACGGACGGAAAGACTCGAATTTTCCGACGGATTCGTCATCGGTGAGTCGAACATAGTCGTTTGTGGCCATTTCTGGCTAAAAATTCGAAAAATACAGTCATCGTGACGAAATTATATAGCCCTCGTGTAAGTTGTACGAGCGTTCAAAAAGTTATAGTTTCGTGAATTGTGCTGAGTTCATTCAGATGAATGACATAAGGAAAAAATTTGAAAAGGAATGAAGTTAGGAGCTTTTGCGAGCTTGTTTCTGTATACCAACAGTGTTCATTGTCAGATAGGGTCATTTTATATTCATAAACTTCAAGAGATGGAAGTATTATTAAATGTATAAAACAACTATTTTTTTTCTGTGTACCAAAACACTTCAGTGTTCATTGTCAGTACGACAAATATTGTCATTTCATTTTTATGAACTTTGAAATGAAAATGAATGAATTGAAATTTTTCTATGTACTAAAATAGCCTCGAGTGACCATCGATTTGATTTATATAAACTTCGATAGATGAATAACAAAATTTTACAAAATGAAGCAAATTTGTGCTTTAAACCATGTATTTTAGTCTCAATATTCAATAGATGAAATCACCGAACTATATTGAATATCATCATTTTTCTTTCCACGTCGAACAGCTAGAAAGCTGAATAACACAATTAAGCAGCATATCGGAACAGTTTCTGAGATACCGGAGTTTTAGAAGAGATTTTTTTCGAATCTTCTAGTGATACGATGCTTACGTAATTTAACATGAACCTTTGTGTCGTTATCTAACGACTAACCTCAAAATTTCAATTCTATGGCTATATCTATATCTTCAACAACCTTAACTGGTGCATTTTTCCACAAAAACCCACATCTCTTCGAGAAATTTTAAAGGGAGCGTAGATACACAACAAGATCCCTTGATTGTAATCTAACAACCACAGAAAAACAACTGAAACAAAGTTGCTCGAAATTTTATAACAATCTGCCCACATCATTGAAGGGCATTTAGGAAATAAAATCATTCAAAAACATTTATTCAAATACTCATTGAAATTGGAACCTCATTCTATTTCAGAATTTGTATCTTGATAGTTAATTTTTAATGGGAATAATTGGCTGTTTATATAATTCAAATGCATTCACTGTATCAATTTTTCCGAAAAAAATTATTCAAAAGATCATCTGACGAGCTGGCCGACAAATCAATCCATGTTCACCGCAGAGAACATCAAATTCATCATTCGCAACTGTAGACCGGTTTCGGCATATTAAGCCTCATCAGTACAGTACAGCGATAATAAACTCGACGTGAGGGACGGAATGCTTTAACCACCAACGCCACCTGTCTGCTCCAACAGCAACCGTCCCCACTTCTCTGCAGGTTCAATGATGAATTTGATGTTCTCCGGGGTTTATCTTCGAACAATTTATCAAAATTGATAAATTAAATGCAGTTCATTTTTGGGCGCTCGCTCTACTTACACGAAGGCGAATCCGTCGAAAAATTCGAGTCTGTCAGTCCGGCCGTATACACGATAACTCTCGAACGGAACGTCCTAGAAACTTGAAATTTTCAGGGTAGGTTCGAATCTCGAATGCCGCGGTTGAGTTCGTTATTCGGCGAAATTCGACCAGAGGTTCCGCAAATATGGCCGTTCGAAATTTTGTTCTCCTAATTACTTCGAAACTACTGATTCGATCGAGTCGAATTTTGCACCCAAATCGAGAATGCCGGGTTCAAGCTAAATGCAAAATTTTGTCCAGATCCCATGACCAGAACCATAGAAAACATAGAAAATGATAACTTTCGAACGGAAAGGCCTAGGGACTTGAAACTTTCAGAATAGGTGTGGATCTCGAATGTCGCGGTCACGTTTTCCAATGAGCAAAATAAGACCACGGGTTCCGTAAATATGGTCGTTTGAAATTTAGTTTCTAGATAATTTCAAAACTACGGATTCGATCGTGACGAAATTTCGTATTTCCATGTAGAATGATATATTCAAGCTACATTTTGTGCAGATCGCAGAACCAAAGAAATAATAACTTTCGAACGGAAAGGCCTAGGCTCTTGAAATTTTCAGGGAAGGTTTGGATCTCGAATCTCGCGGTCACGTTCATCAATGAGCAAAATTAGATTAAGGGTTCCGTGAATATGGCCGCTCAAAATATTTTTTTTCTGATAACTTCGAAACTACTGATTGAATGGGAATGAAAATTTGCACATAGATGAAGAATAATGTATTCAAACTACGTGCCATAGATACCGTAGAAAATTCTAGCGAATTATCCAAAAAAAAACTTGATCACCTAAAGCACTGATGTGAAGTCTGGAGTTTCTCTTTAGTTTGAAATTTTTTTTGGCAGCTGTCGAAAAAATTCTCCAATTGGTTTCTGAAACTGGAAAATTCGAATCTACTTTCAAGGTGCATGAACGAGCGCTCAAAAGCTCCTGACTTCACGGCAGTGCTTCTCTAGATTTTTGAGCGCTCGTAATACTTACACGAGGGCTATATCATTTCGTCACGATGTCTGTATTTTTCGAATTTTGAGCCGAAAATGGTCTCAAACGACTATGTTCGACTCACTGATGACGAATCCGTCGAAAAATTCGAGTCTGTCCGTCCGTCCGGCCGTATACACGATAACTTTCGAACGGAATGTCCTAGAAACTTGAAATTTTCAGGGTGGGTTCGAATCTTGAATGCCGCAGTTGAGTTCGTTATTGGGCAAAATTCGCCCAGGGGTTCCGTAAATATGGCCGCTCGTAATTTTGTTTTGCTGATAACTTCAAAACTACTGATTCGATCGAGGTGAAATTTTGCACTCAGATGGAGAATTACGTGTTCAAGCTACATGCAAAATTTTGTCCAGCTCACATGACCAGAATCATAGAAACCATAGAAAATTGTAACTTTCGAACGGAAAGGCCTAGGGACTTGAAATTTTCAGGATAGGTTTGGATCGCGAATTTCGCGATCACGTTCATCAATGAGCAAAATTAGACTAGGGGTTTCGTAAATATAGCCGTTCAAACAATTTTTTTCCTGTTAATTTCGAAACTACTTATTGGATTGGAATGAAATTTCGCACATAGATAAAGAATAATGTATTCAAACTACGTGGGAAATTTTGTCCAGATCGCATTACCAAGACCATAGAAACCATAGAAAATTCTAGCGAATTATCGAAAAAAAAAAAAATCGTCACCCACTGACTTGAAGTTTGAAATTTTCTTCGACAGCTATCGAAATCTTTCCAATTGGTTTCTAGAACTGGAGAATGCGAATCTACCTACAAGGTGGATAAACGAGCGCTCAAAAGATTTGTTGTTGTCATTCAGAACTCGCCCTAAAAATTTCAAAACACTATGCCTCTTCCTTCGACACTAATCTTGTTAACAGACAGACATAATTGATTTTGATCACAAATTCTTCATCTGAGTTAAATCTCCGTTCGAGACCATTCTCAGCTCAAAATTCAAAAATAACAGACATTTAGGTAAAATGATAACGAACTTGAAATTCGAATATCTTTAATATAATTTGAAACATGGTCCTCTTTGCATTCATCTAGCTCCCTTAATCCACGATCAAACGATGTCCTCCTCAAAATTTACCTACCTTTTAGGCTCATTGTAGTTCGCGTAAGTTGATTCAAGTCTACTGCAAAAGCCTCATACATAAAACAATAAAATATAATTCGTTCATATTGAAGGCGAAGGTGATTTCACCTCAATATTGCCTAATGGTTCTTGAAATGCACCTTGTTCCTATTACAATTCGAAGGTCAGAAAATAAAAAATGAGCTTATCATGAAATGGATGTCGACTTATTTGCCACTTATATGCGGAAATTCCAAAAAAATAGTGCTCGTCACAAAAAACTGTGGTATTTCAGAGGAATCGTAGGTTTGTGAATCACGAAAACATGTTTACGAGGCATTATCCAGTGTTTGGTTCAGAATTATCGAGATAAATTTGAGAACTATTGGTCTCAGTATTTCAATTATTGAAAACAAATCATTCTACCAAACACAATGAAACGATTAATTTCTCATATTTTCCTGGATAATTCACCGGAACAATCGGTTAGTTTCCATATTCTAAAAAAGCTTATGATCAATGAATCAGTAGGAACCGATTTCTGTTGACGTTATTCGCCAAATTAATTTAAGATTGAAATTATTGATAAGAAAGACTTTCAATAGAGAATGATATATTCAAACTTAATTTTTTCCAGGTCGCATAACCAGAACTATTTTGAATTCCAACGAATTATTGAATGAAAAAATCCTTATATTTCTGTAACAGCTGATTCGGCATAATTGTCAAAGAGCTGCTGTTATTTTCTTAACAGCTGTCAAAAATTTCTTCAATTACTTCCTAAAACTGGAAAATGCGAATCTACCTACAAGATGTATGAACGAGCACTGCTTTTATAATTTTTGTATCACCATATCTCCTTACTTCTAATTCAATCAGCAATCGAATGTGTTCCCAACTCGAGACTGTTCAGATGGAAATTAATCATAAACTAATGACGTTAAATTACCTATTTTCAGTTAAGTATGCATGATATAACTAGGATATATCAATCAATTCCTTTTTCGTGCTTATAATCATTGAATTTTCAATAATTACTTAACAAGATGCGGAAGTTCACGTTGCCAATCGAAGGTGGATATTGAAGGAAATTATTACAGAATCACATTTCCACACGAGGACAAAAAAAAAATTGTGCTCATTTCATGTCGAATACTCCTCGATTTGAAACGTTGGTGGCGATAAAAATTAATGGTACATTCAAAAATTCCACTTATTGCGAAATTGAGTTTATAGTATTCACAATGTTGATGTTTAGGAAACAATGGAGAAATAATTAACTCATTTATTAATTTATTTACTTCATATGCACAGGTTCGTATCAACGAAATTGATTGTATATATTCCGAATCCATAACATGGAAATATGTGAAACGATAACTCTATTTGTTTTTCATAAGAACTAACAATCGCAATATTTACTTGTTATAAAACATTTTGCAACAATAATCCAAGAACAAACTTTATGTGGTGCGACTGTGAAGTTCTGAATTTGGTTTACTTTTCAAATTGAGTTATTGTTTTCCTATTGATCCCGCTTCCAAAAGAAGAGAATAAATTTCGAAGGGATCAAAAATTTGTAAGTTTCATTTGATAATGTACCTTCAATTGTTGACTTTCTTATGCAAAACATAAACTGTGAATGAAGTAAGTATGTCATACGCTTTGTGAGCATGGTAAGCAAGGTTATTTTAGCAGTACATTCGAAACTATTCATTCGCAACTTTTTTTCGTCGATCGCGATTTCAAAATTGATATTGTAGAATTGTGAAATATAAAATAGGTAATAGGATTTTTTTCTGAGAAAAACAACAAACAGCAACTATGATTCAAAAAATATGCGAAAAGAATATCCCTTTTATGAATGTTCTATTCAATAGTTATATTAATTGAAAAGCTGCAAATTTAACACAAAGGTCTCAAAAATCATGAAATGTCTCATTACATCGAAAAAATTCCAAAAATATTTATGTTCAATTGCATTCGAACACAGTCCGACAACTCCGAATTGATATTTAAATTGTCATCCCTCGTTGAGGTTAGAGTTTTTCGAAAAAAATTTTTCGATGGGGTAACTTAGTACGAATACACATTTTCAATTTGATGTATAGATTATAGAATTTTTGCGCACTTTGTCTGAGAAGAAGAGCGTATTCTTTTCGCACAAATGCCTGTAATTTTCGAATTTCGAATCAATTCTGAATTGATATTCGAAATGTCATACCTCATTAGAATTAGAGCTTTGCGAGAAAATTCTTTTCGATGGAGTAACTTTATACGAATACGCATTTTTAATTTTATGATTCAATATTATAAAGATAAAGGGCGTTTCCATTTCGCCCAAATGCCTGTAGTTTTCGAATTTCGATTGAAGAATGTCTTTAAAAATTAGATTGACAGATGAAGATTTTGTGATCAAATTCAACTTTCGAGAGGAAAAAAAATTTTCAAGGCACGTTCGAGGACTGAATGCGCCGGTTCGGTAATGGGCGAATTTCGCCAAAGGATTCCGTAGATACAGCCAATCGAATTTTTGTTCTCAAATATTCTAAAAATACCGATCCTTTTAGATTGAAACTTTGTAGTTACTTGTAAGATATAGACACGAAAGATCACTAGAAGATTTGAAAAAAAGCTTTTTCAAAACTTCGGTATCTCAGGACGTATTCGCCATATCATACTGGAATTTTGTGTCCTCCTGGGGCATTGATAAAATGGGTAATGTGGAAATAAAACTTTCCAGCTGTTCCACGTGAAAAAAAATTCAGTTCTTCTGATATATTTCTATTTCTATAACTCATTTTGTTGAATCTTTTCGAACCAAACCATGAAATTCAAGTGAACTTGAACTATCATTATTTTTAGTCTTCAGTAAAATATTTTCTTGTTTTTTTTTTCAAACTTATTGAGCGCTCGTACTACTTACACGAGGGCTATATCATTTCGTCACGTTGTCTGTATTTTTCGAATTTTGAGCCGAGAATGGTCTCAATCGACTATGTTTGACTCACTGATGACGAATCCGTCGGAAAATTCGAGTCTGTCCGTCCGGCCGTAAGCACGATAACTCTCGAACGGAACAACCTAGAGACTTGAAATTTTCAGTGTGGGTTCAGTTCCCGAATGCCTCGGTTAAGTTCGTTAATGGGCCAAATTCCACCAGGGGTTCCGTAAATATGGCCGTTCAAAGTTTTGTTCCCCTGATTACTTGAAAACTACAGATTTGATTGAGATGAAATTTTGCACTCAAATGGAGAATGAGGTGTTCAAGCTACATGTAAAATTTTGTACAGATTGCATGAACAGAACCATAGAAACCATAGAAAATTGTAACTTTTGAACGGAAACGCCTAGGGACTTGAAATTTTCGGGATAGGTGTGGATCTCGAATGTCGTGATCACGTTCATCTATGAGCAAAATTATACTAGGGGTTCCGTAAATATGGTCGTTTGAAATTTAGTTTTCTTGATAATTTCAAAACTACAGATTCGACCGTGACGAAATTTTGTGTACTAATGGAGAATGATATATTCAAGCTTCATTTCTCCAGATCACATGACCAGAACCATAGGAACCATAGAAAATCATAACTTTCGAACGGAGAGGCCTGTGGACTTGAAATTTTCAGGATAGGTGTGGATCTGAAATGTCGCGTTCACGTTTATCAATGAGCAGAATTATACTAGGGGAGAGGGGAGAGAATGATATATTAAAACAATATTTTGTCCAGATCGCAGGACCAGAACCATAGAAACCATCGAAAATTGTAACTTTTGAACGGAAAGGCCTAGGAACTTGAATTTATTTTCGAAATTTTTCGCTTTCATTTTTTCGGATAATAAATTTCGAAATTTGTGAAGCTGTGTTGAGTCTTCAGTGAATATTTGCTTGTTAATTTTTTGTTATTCGTCAAACTTATTTCGTTGAATAACTTCGAACGAAACTATTTCGTTGAACTTGAACTGAAATTGGATTTCTGTTATTATTTTAAATTTGTTGAAAAACTTTGAATTAGTTGGTTCATTATATTTCTCGATTTTCGAACTGAAAGAGGAAGTATCAGATTTTCATATCAGTTATATTAGTTCGAGCTCTTGCTCGAGTAATATAATAGGGCGTTATCATAACCTATTGGGTAGGAGGTTACTCCTGACTGTATTACATTTCAGTTTGTAACCATAAAATATAATTATCGATATCATTAACCACAAACTTTGTGGGAACTGGGTCGGAAAAAGTGAAAGGATTCCATAATACCGAAATAGTATTGAGATAGAAATCTGAATGAACTGATAACTGAACTGAAATAGGGGTTTGTATGTTTCTGGACTATCGATTTTCCTGTTTTCGGGGTTTATGCGCTGCAGAAGGGGATTGAACGCAGGGTAGCACAACGTCACTGAGAATAAGAATTCTGCTCCAATTTAACGTCTGACGAATGTATATTCAGTATCGAACTAACTATAAAATCTGTTAATCGATTGAGTATTATTGTTCAGTTGTATATGTGAAATCAATACTGATTTGCTGCTTTTTATAATGCTAATTGAATTAAGGTTATTTGTTATTTTTGCTGGTATTTACGTATTTAACACCGGATTTCTTATAAATCTCCAAATTCAGTTATATTTCAGTTTTTATTGGCGCGGCACCAAAACAACGAATGAAAAGTTCTAAAATATTCAATGTTTCACATCCAATCAGGCAATGTTATGAAATTTTGGGTCGCTAAGCGAAGTTTCTAAACTCAAGAACTGTGAAAGATAGAAAGAGGGTCAGAAATTTCGATGAGTAACATCGGACCAAAATACATTACAAATTTAAGTTGGATATTTTTTCCGAAATAAAATTTGTTATCCCCAAAATTCATCGGATGATAAATGATTTTCATACCGAACTTCGAAAAATAATCTTTCATCATTTCCGAGAAAAGCTCTGGACTACGAACGGACAGATTTAGGTCTATTATTTTCCATTATCGTTCGAGGAAAAAATTTCTTATCCCCCTGAAGAGCTCATTCCATCTAATTTGGTAGAAGAGCCATCAGCATTGATCCTGCTAGCTCGAGAATCTGACTCATGGATTTCGAAAGAAAAAAATCGTGCGAAAAAAATTAATGCAGGAAAATTATCTGACATGGAATCATGAAATTTGAAATGTGTGTTGGTATCAATCAGAAAACACGAAGCCCTCAACCTTATAATTCGCGAGTAATGAAATGTTGAGAATAAAATTAAAATTGAAATAAATGATAAATATAATCATAAAAATTGATAGATCCTTTTTTTTTTCATTCGATATTTAGTTTCTATAATACTAACTAGTAAACCAGTAGTGAGTAGATCAACATAGTAGGTAGATCCACATGATAAATGGATCCACTAACAGGTAGATCCACATAATGAGTAGATATTGAAAATAAGTAAATCCACAGAAAGGGTAATAATAGGATCACATTGAAAGTATTATTATTTTTCCATTTCTATTATGGAAGTTGATCATATTTGTTGGGATATTGTTATATTTTTTTTTGAAGGGGAAAGTATTATGAAGGTGGCATAATGATTAAAATTGGAATAGGTGAACTTTCATTTTGTGATGTTGATAAAGATACACTCATTTCTTGAAAAAAAATATATATATTTTTGTTAACAAAATTAAACATGGGGAATTTATAATAATTTTTTTCAAGATTTAAATAAAAATGAAAGGTTGGCAGATTGATCGGTTATTTTGAAACCATTGGAGATAGATATGTATTTATGTTTCTATAATACTTACAATAAAAACTTCAGGGAGTTGAAATTAGTTTTCTATCGTTTCCAAAGGTTTATATTGGAAATAATAAGATAAAACCAATGACATTTCCCGAACAATTCATATGATGAGGGTGGATTTTTGACATGAATTTTAGACAATCGAGTAATTGTTTCCTGGAAAAACGTACTCTCTGGAAGCCGAATTTATCCTAACCAAATGATAAGGCTACGCATTATCAATTTTATCAAGAATATATACGCTTGATGGTGTATTAACAATCATTTTCCCGAATTTTCCTGTTGAGTGTGGTTTCATGGATGAAAGATACAGGTTATCTATATTGTTTTCCATTTCTGTACAAATACGATGAAATTTTTCAACTCTGATGGTGGTATATATTTTATTTTTATGCACTTTATCGAAAATGAGTAGAAATATTTATGGGACTCTTCGATAAATTTTATATATATATTATATCATTTCGTCACGATGTCTGTATTTTTCGAATTTTGAGCCGAAAATGGTCTCAATCGACTATGTTCGACTCACTGATGACGAATCCGTCGGAAAATTCGAGTCTGTCCGTCCGTCCGTCAGGCCGTAATCACGATGACTCTCGAACGGAACAACCTAGAGACTTGAAATTTTCAGTGTGGGTTCAGTTCCCGAATGCCTCGGTTAAATTCGTTAATGGGCCAAATTCCACCAGGGGTTCCGTAAATATGGCCGTTCAAAGTTTTGTTTTCCTGATAACTTGGAAACTACAGATTTGCACTCAAATGGAGAATTAGGTGTTCAAGCTTCATGTGAAATTTTGTCCAGATCGCATGACCAGAACCATAGAAACCATAGAAAATTGTAACTTTTGAACGGAAATGCCTAGGGACTTGAAATTTTCAGGATAGGTGTGGATCTCTGATGTCGTGATCACGTTTATCTATAAGCAAAATTATACTAGAGGTTCCGTAAATATGGTCGTTTGAAATTTAGTTTTCTTGATCATTTCAAAACTACAGATTCGATTGTGAAGAAATTTTGTATACTAATGGAGAATGATATATTCAAGCTACATTTCTCCAGATCGCATGACCAGAACCATAGAAAGCATAGAAAATCATAACTTTCGAACGGAAAGGCCTAGGGACTTGAAATTTTCTGGATAGGTGTGGATCTGAAATGTCGCGTTCACGTTTATCAATGAGCAGAATTATACTAGGGCTTCCGTAAATACGGTCGTTTGAAATTTTGTTTTCTCGATAATTTAGAAATTACGGATTCGATCGAGATAAAATTTTGTAATTGAATCGAGAATGATATATTAAAGTAACATTTTGTCCAGATCGCATGACAAGAACCATAGAAACCATATAAAATTATAACTTCCGAAGGAAAAGGCCTAGGAACTTGAAATTTTCAGGGTAGATTTGGATCGCGAATGTCGCGGTCACGTTAATGAGCGAAATTAGACTAGGGGTTCCGTAAATATGGCCGTTCGAAATATTTTTCTCCTGATAATTTCGAACTTACTGATTGGATTGTAATGAAATTTCGCACATAGAGATGAAGAATAATGTATACAAACTACGTGAGAAATTTTGTCCAGATCGCATTACCAAGATCATAGATACCGTATAAAATTCTAGTGAATTATTGAAAAAAAAAATGCTAATCTACCTACAAGGTGGATGAACGAGTGCTCAAAAGCTCCTGACTTCAGGGCAGTGCCCTCCAATTTTCTGTTTCTTCGAATGAAACCGCTATGTCACACTTCCTCATATACCTTGAAGAATCCTATCCTATCCTATAGTTTAGGAGCACATCAGTCTCGTTTCCGGAAAACTTTAGACAGAATCGGGAATAGAAGAATAAATATCGGTGACGTTCAGTTGAAGCAATAAACAACCTTTTCGAATATTGTTTCATTCCAAGTTCATCGTACTGGTTGGACGTTTTATTTTCTCGGTTGACCTTTAGTTTTCGAAATATATTTCCCGAAAACAGGTTCGAAATTCGGACATACTTTCTCGAATCATCGTTTGCGCAATTAGCATAATTTGGAAATATGCAATGGTATCGACCATAAAACAGGGCATGTGGGTTGAAGTGATGAATACGTAAATTACGTATCCGAACACAAGCAGAGCTGTCACCACACAGATAAACGTTTTGTCAGTACACCCATTTGTCGGGCTTCACTACTTTTGGGGTCGCAATTGAAATGCTCAAAATATCTCATTGTTTCTTAAATTTCGTTCAGCTGAGATATCAAGCCTACTTTAATGAATGCTGCAATAACGGCTGACGAAATAATCCATTATTCAAATGAGAAAACATTTTATTTGGTTTCGTGTTCGGCTATATTCGTTCTTTTATGTGTAATTTTATACGGGGACATGTCGAAATGAATCTTCTCAAAAGTTCATTACTATGCAATGTTTCATTTTCAACTTGAGTTTTACATTGGGGGGAGATGCCGTGTGAAGTGAAGATTTTCTTTTGAACTTACCTTCAATATGATGAAGTCCATATCGCATCAAGAGAACTAGAAAGTGAATTTTAATATCATGAGTTAAGCTGCGAAAATGTAGAAAACTAAGTCTAACAACAGGTTGCAATAACCTGTATTGATATGAAGCCATTGGTTTCTTCAATGTCGATATAATAATAGCAAGTTGAATAGATCGGTAGTTATTTTTGAGCGCTCGTACTACTTACACGAGGGCTATATCATTTCGTCACGATGTCTGTATTTTTCGAATTTTGAGCCGAAAATGGTCTCAATCGACTATGTTCGACTCACTGATGACGAATCCGTCGGAAAATTTGAGTCCGGCCGTCCGTCCGTCCGGCCGTAAGCACGATAACTCTCGAACGGAACAACTTAGAGACTTGAAATTCTCAGTGTAGGTTCAGATTCCGAATGCCTCGGTTAAGTTCGTTAATGGGCAAAATTCCACCAGGGGTTCCGTAAATATGGCCGTTCAAAGTTTTGTTCCCCTGATTACTTAAAAACTACAGATTTGATTGAGATGACATTTTGCACTCAAATGGAGATTGAGGTGTTCAAGCTACATGTGAAATTTTGTCCAGATCGCATGACCAGAACCATAGAAACCATAGAAAATTTTAACTTTTGAACGGAAACGCCTAGGGACTTGAAATTTTCAGCATAGGTGTGGATCTCGAATGTCGTGATCACGTTCATCTATGAGCAAAATTATACTAGGGGTTCCGTAAATATGGTCGTTTGAAATTTAGTTTTCTTGATAATTTCAAAACTACAGATTCGATCGTGACGAAATTTTGTATAATAATGGAGAATGATATATTCAACATTTCTCCAGATCACATGACCAGAACCATAGAAACCATAAAAAATCATAACTTTCGAACGGAAAGGCCTAGGGACTTGAAATTTTTAGGATAGGTGTGGATCTGAAATGACGCGTTCACGTTTATCAATGCGCAGAATTATACTAGGGATTCCGTAAATACGGTCGTTTGAAATTTTGGTTTCTCGATAATTTCGAAACTACGGATTCGATCGAGATGAAATTTTGTATTTTAATCGAGAATGATATATTAAAACAATATTTTGTCCTGATTGCATGACCAGAACCATGAAACCATAAAATATTGTAACTTTTGAACGGAAAGGCCTAGGAACTTGAAATTTTCAGGGATTGTTTGGATCGCGAATATCGCGGCCACGTTCATCAATGAGCAAAATTAGACTGGGGGTTCCGTAAATATGGCTGTTCAAAATATTTTTTTCCTGATAATTTCGAAACTACTGACTGGATTGGGATGAAATTTTGCACCTAGCTTAGGAATAATGAATTCAAACTACTTGCCAAATTTTGTCCAGATCGCACCACCAAGACCATAGACACCGTAGAAAATTCTAGCGAATTATCGAAAAAAAATTGGTCACCTAAAGCACTGACATGAAGTCTGGAGTTTCGCCTAAGTTTCAGAATTTTTGTGACAGCTTTCGAAATTTCAATTGATTTCTAAAACTGGAAAATGCGAATCTACCTACAAGGTGGATGTACGAGCGCTCAAAAGCTCCTGACTTCATGGCAGAGCTTTTCGTAATCTTTTTTCTTCGCATTTATATAACGAATTATTGAATTTTCCAAGCTTTTCCCACAAACTCAATCAAGTACATAGTTCCAGAATTTTGAATTGAAAGATTTAGTGGAAATTTTTCCATTTTCAAAATAACAAGTAATGATCCAAAACAATCGTTTTTGCGGTTTTTACTTCTCCCTGTGGCAAATTGAACGGACTTGTGATGTTTATACTCCAATGTTAAAGGATTGTACATAGTTTATTCATCAACAAATAGAATGAATACAGGGACAAATTCACTTGTCCAACAGGACGTCATGAATTAACTGTAATAGAACATTAAGAAACAGTGTTAGCGTAACAATATCAAATAGAATGCTTACGTGACATCATATAAAATATTGTGCAGGGCCGGCCTATAATATGAATTAGTATATTCTCAGGGACAATCAGATGTTCACAATAAACTGTGGAGGCGTCTATTATTTCCACAACACTTCGTTTTCTTAATGTATATTGCACAAAATATCGTGAATGAATAACCAAAATCGAATATCATTATTATTGTTCAATTCCTTTTTGCGCGCTTGTTTTTGAGCGCTCGTACTACTTACACGAGGGCTATATCATTTCGTCACGATGTCTGTATTTTTCGAATTTTGAGCCGAAAATGGTCTCAAACGACTATGTTCGACTCACTGATGACGAATCCGCGGAAAATTCGAGTCTGTCCGTCCGTCCGGCCGTAAGCACGATAACTCTCGAACGGACCAACCTAGAGACTTGAAATTTTAAGTGTAGGTTCAGATCCCAAATGCCTCGGTTGAGTTGGGCAGTAATGGGCAGAATTCCACCAGGGGTTCCGTAAATATGGCCGTTCAAAATTTTGTTCCCCTGATTACTTCGAAACCACAGATTCGATCGAGATGAAACTTCGCACTCAAATGGAGAATGAGGTGTTCAAGCTACATGTGAAATTTTGTCCAGATCGCATGACCAGAACCATAGGAACCGTAGAAAATTGTAACTTTTGAACAGAAACGCCTAGGGACTTGAAATTTTCAGGATAGGTGTGGATCTCGAATGTCGTGATCGCGTGCATCTATGAGCGAAATTATACAAGAGGTTCTGTAAATATGGTCGTTTGAAATTTAGTTTTCTTGATAATTTCAAAACTACAGATTCGATCGTGATGAAATTTTGTATACTAATGGAGAAATTTATATTCAAGCTACAATCCTCCAGATCACATGACCAGAACCATAGAAACCATAGAAAATCATAACTTTCGAACGGAAAGGCCTAGGGACTTGAAATTTTCAGGATAGGTGTGGATCTGAAATGTAGAGTTCACGTTTATCAATGAGAAGAATTATACTAGGGGTTCCGTAAATACGGTCGTTTGAAATTTTGTTTTCTCGATAATTTCGAAACTACGGATTCGATCGAGATGAAATTCTGTATTTTAATCGAGAATGATATATTTTGTCCAGATCGCATGACCAGAACCATAAAAACCATAGAAAATTGTAACTTTTGAACGGAAAGGCCTAGGAACTTGAAATTTTCAGGGTGGGTTTGGATCGCGAATGTCGCGGTCACGTCCATCAATGAGCAAAATAAGACTAGGGGTTCCGTGAATATGGCCGTTCGAAATATTTTTTTCCTGATAGTTTCGAAACTACTGATCGGATAGGAATGAAATGCACCTAGCTGAGGAATAATGTATTCAAACTACGTGCAAAATTTCGTCCAGATCGCATCACCAAGACCATAGATACCGTAGAAAATTCTAGCGAATTATCGAAAAAAATTGATCAGCTGAAGCACTGACATGAAGTCTGGAGTTTCGCCTAAGTTTCAGAATTTTTTTGACAGCTGTCGAAAATTCCTTCAATTGATTTCCAAAACTGGAAAATGCGAATCTACCTACAAGGTGCATGTACGAGCGCTCAAAAGTTCCTGCCTTCACGGCAGTGCTTTTCGTGATTTTTTTTTGGATAAGAGCGTTACCATTCTGTCCAAATGTCTGTAATTACGAAATTTGAGCCCGGTAACGATAACTTTCGGAGGGAAGGCCTAGAATTTTTATAGGATACGTTCGGGGTCTGAATGCGCCGGTTAGGTTCGTAAAAGGACCAAAACCTTGTCACATTCCTATACGCCTAAAAAATCGTGATTTATGAATTTTTAATATTAATTGACAACTGAAATCAAGGCTACACATGGTACATAGGACTGTTTTATGGGTTTTATGGGCAAGTGAGGATATTTTGATAAATTCCCCGGTGACCAGTTACAAGATAAGAGCGCAGATACAAAGCTGAGATGTAGCAGAGACGCTTCATCTAGGAGATTGATATCGTTGTAAATAATTCTTTTCTGAAATGAACTACTGATGGGTTCAATTCATTAACATGTATCTACTGCCATGGTCAGAAATTTCGTCGAATATATGAGATTCCATACTCAGTTCTGCTACTTAATCGCTGTGTTCTTCGTTAATATTCCCAAGCGATATGGTGATATAGTTATAATTGTACCAAGTTTATTTTCATATGCGTTATCTAGAAACTACATATAGTTTTCGAACAGCGAATCTCTGGTTGGTCGATACGATAAGCACGTTGGCAAACAGATTACCTGTCGCACACAGGTACATATTTCGAAATATTTCTTCGCCTGTCTGTTTACTTCGAATCCTTGAACCAACACAAGCAGACATCATACACAATGTTATCGAACGGTGAAACTACATACTTCTGTTTTTTTCAGGTTTCATCAACTGTCCTACAAACGCTTTCCAGTCTATATCCCACTTACACGGTAAGTTTGTACATGTTATACACCTCGGATGGCTTTTACTCAGGGGTTCAGGAATTTTCCGATGGTGGAAATAGGTCCAAATATGGGGGGGTTGGTTTGGTGATCTGCCACGAAAGCAGTGAAGTAGGCGGAAATAAGTATATGTGCTCCATTGTGCTTTATAATATTCCATAAATGCATCTCAGTCTGGGGAGTTATTAGCCCCCTTCATAAATCCGTCACGATTATTTTTTCGGGATTATTTTTCGCCATATAATGACAAGAAAAATTGTATATGTTTATGTATAATGTCTTGGCCCCAAACTCAATTCTTCATTTTCAATTGATGTTGAGTTTGAAAAAGGAACTTCTCATAGAGTTTTTGGCCATACCCTGTTAGATCCCTTCAACTGTAGTATCTTCAAAATTGTGATGGTAACCCATTTGGGGAAAGTAATATCAACAATGAAGATAATGTAATCTATTCTAGAGAACCATACAAGACAATTGTGAAGTTCTCAGAATTTTATCTATTCTTCCAAGTTATAGTTATAGTTAAATAAGGGGGTTTCATTTCACTGCGACGTCAAGGTCTATTGTGCCCCCAATCAGAGCTGTATTCGCAAATGCGCAACCTACAGCTCGCCCTCCAGCTCCGGAGCTCCAATGAACTCCAGTATCTGAGACGGCTTCAAGGAGGTTAGATCCTCGTTCCTTCTGTAATTCTCTTGTCCAAGACATTATTTGCGCTGATCTACAATGGCGAGGCATTCTGTAACCCGGTGAACAGGAGTTTCCTCCTCTTTACCACAGAATCTGCACTCGTCAGTTTCTGTTAATCCCATTTTCATCATATGCTTTCTAAGGCGACAATATCCTGTGAGGAAGACAGTGAGGAGGCGTCACTTATCCTTACTGAGATCCAAATACTTTTTATGATCTTGAACTTTCAAAGTTCCGAATGAACTTCTTGGAGTGATCCATTCCTGAAAGATACCTCCAGAGTGTTTCTTTTTCAGTCTCTTCCTTCTCCAGAAACTCTTTCTTATAGGTGCATTTACCTTTGCCACAGAAAGGTTCTGGGCCAGTAAGTGGCATTTGGGCTCCTTTTCTGGCGAGTGGATTGGTCTCTTCGTTTCCTTTGATTCCTGAGTGACCAAGAACCCAGACTGAAGAGACCTATCAGATCAGAATGGAGCACAACCTTGATAGTTTTTTTTCAGGTTTATATCTATGCATCTTTCGATTGCAAGTATTTCTGCCTGAAAAACACTCGAGTAGGAGCCTAACGATAGTGTATACTATCCGGTTCTTGCTCCGAATACTCCCGCCCCGGCCCTCATCGTGGTTTTAGAACCTGAATACTTTTTAATGGTATTCACTTTGAAGTTTTGGATGATGTATTCCTTTTCCCATTCTTCCCTTTTCACGAAGCATAGGGTTGAAGTCCTTCTCAATGCTCACTTTTTTAATCATAACACCACTAGGCAGGTTCGCTGATGAGATGTACTTGCTCAGAGAGGACCAGGCTCCCTGACTTTTAATTATCTCATTTCCTGTACCTTCCCTTGATATTCTAAGGATAGCCTCATGGGCTACCCTATTGATCACTAGATGTAAAGGAGTGAGATCTGTGATGACCTCGAGTGCTCTTGTCGGGCACGTTCTCATAGCTCCAGTGATGCAAACACAGGCAAGCCTTTGTACCTTATCTCAGTATTTGCCTCGTGCTTGTCTGCCGTGTCTTAGCAGACCAGACTACTGCCCCATAAGTTATTATTGGTCTCACAATCATGACGTACATCCATCGCAGTATTTTAAGGTAACAACCCCAAGTTTAACCGGATAGGCTTCTGCACGCTCTTGTCACTTTACTAGTAGTGTTTTTAACATGCTAATTCCATAGAAGCTTACTGTCTAGGATAATTCCCAGATATTCGACTCGGCCACTCGCCTTCCAGTGGCCACACTCAGGAGACTCGTAGGCGACCAATGTGTTTGTACTTCAAAGGCAAACGCATGTTTCGTTAAAAATGGCCGAGACATTTGATACTAGAATATGAGATATATAATATCGAAGGTTCTCTTGGGATTCAGCCAGGGGTAAATTATTCCATTCGGAATTTGA
The DNA here is from genome assembly GCA_963966015.1 of Aphidecta obliterata. Classification (NCBI taxonomy): domain Eukaryota; kingdom Metazoa; phylum Arthropoda; class Insecta; order Coleoptera; family Coccinellidae; genus Aphidecta; species Aphidecta obliterata. The sequence continues at coordinate 8,955,186 of OZ014436.1, forward strand.
TGAAAAACGAGTAGCAGCAATATAAACATTCTTCTTCCGTATGTTCTTGCACCCAATACACTTTCGTTCTTTTCATTTATCTTTCTAAACTAAGGAATATTAATATTAAAATATCTTCGACGTCTATTAGGAATGAATGAACATTGAACTCAACTATATTCATATCGCTCGGCTTGTTCTGCTGTCCAAGTTGCCTATGTTTTGGTCAGATCGAGTCGCCGGCGTGATATGCCTTGGTGTGAATACTCGGGCTATTAGTTTCAACAATCAATTGCTTGATATCGAAGTCTTCGTTGATGTCTTTTTAGCGAAGTGTTCTCGCAATATTCCTGATGAGGAAATGGATTTGTATTTCTCCCCACAGTTGCTGGTGGACTCATCAGTAGGGATGATCCTGCAGCTGTTGCTCTGGACACTCCCAAATGAGAAGTGGTACTTTCCGCCCATTGAGTGCACCTCAAATTATGGATTTCCTCATTCTGCTGGAGTAGTCATCTGCAATGGGCAATCTTACATCTTCCCATTTTTGGTATTTCCGACATATATGTTGAACAGCAACGGTCCTAGGACCGATCTTTGTGGTACGCCGGCTTCAATTTTCTTTGTGGTTGATCTCGTACCATCTCTTTTGATTTTGAATTTTCTTTTTTTCAAGTATGCTTGTATCAATCTAGTTAATTCGGCTGGAAACTTCCACATCTTCATCATGAATATCAGACCTTGGTGCCACATCTTATCAAATGCCTTTTCAATGTCCAGGAAAACGGCTCCGGTATCTGTAGAAAGGTTCATTTTTTCTTTTACATCAGACCAGTTGGTTTAACGTTTCAACGTTGTTGTTCCTGTGCGGAGACTGAAATGATGGTAGGAATAATCCAGTCACTGTGCACATTGCGGAGAAACACCACATCTCAATGTAGAAATATACACTACTTTCCTAGATGGATGACCTGATGAGATATGTCAGGGGACAATCGACTTCATATTCGCCAAGGAATTTGGTGGATACTGAGCTCATTATGGAAGACAAGACACCGAAAGGTTGAATTTACATAATGGACTGATGCTACTATCAGTATTTTCATTTAAGTTCTGAACTGTAATACCCTAAGATTTATGCAATTGCATAGAAGCCAGTTTCACACAAGTAGTTATAGTTATAGTTAGGAAGGGGGTTACGTTCCACTGCGACGTCAAGGTCTATTGTGCCCCCCATCAGAGCCGTATTCGCAACTGCGCTCCCTACAGCTCGCCCTCCAGCTCCAGAGCTCCAATGAACTCCAGTATCTGAGAGGGCTTCAAGGAAGTTAGATCCTCATTCCTCCTGTAATTCTCTTGTCCAAGACATTCTTTGCGCTGGTTTGCGATGGCGAGGCATTCTGTAACCAGGTGGAGACTTCACCACAGAATCTACACTCTTCTGTTTCTGTTAAGCTCATTCTCATCATATGCTTCCTAAGGCGACAATGTCCTGTGAGGAACACTAGTAGGCGTAACTTGTTCTTACTGAGATCCAAATACTTTTTGGATCTTGAACTTTCAAAGTTCCGAATGAACCTTTAAGAGTGATCCATTCCTGCAAGGTTCCTCCAGAGTGCTTCTCTTTCGGTCTCTTTCTTCTCCAGAAACTCTTTCTTATAGGTGCGTTTACCTATGCCACATAAGGGTTCTGGGCCAGTAAGTAGCGTTTGTGCTCCCTTTCTGGCAAGTGTATTGTCCTCTTCGTTTCCTTTGATTCCTGAGTGACCAGGAACCCAGACTAAAGAGACCTTATATTTCTTGCCTACTACATTAAGTTTCCTCCGGCACTCCCATATCAGCTTTGAGTCGATGATATAGGAGTTCAGTGCTTTGATAGCAGCTTGACTATCCGAGTGGATCACAATGTCACACCCTTGATAGTTTTTTTCCAGGTTTATATCTATGAATCTTTCGATTGCAAGTATTTCTGTCTGAAAGGCACTCGAGTAGGAGCCTAACGATAGTGTAAATTGGTTCTTGCCCCGTATACTCCAGCGCCGGCCCCCATCGTGGTTTTAGAACCATCTGTATATCATTAAATGGTATCCACTTTGAAGTTTTGGATAGTGTATTCCTTTTCCCATTCTTCCTTTCTACATGGCATAGTGTTGAAGTTCTTCTCAATGCTTACTTTTTCAATCATAACATCACTAGGCAGGTTCGCTGATGAGATGTACTTGTTCAGAGAGGACCAGGCTCCTTGACTTTTAATTCTCTCATTCCCTGTACCTTCCCTAGATATTCTAAGGATAGCCTCATGGGCTACCCTGTTGATCACTTGATGTAATGGAGTGAGATCTGTGATGACCTCAAGTGCTCTTGTCGGGCACGTTCTCATAGCTCCAGTGATGCAAACGCAGGCAAGCCTTTGTATCTTGTCGAGTATTTTCCTCGTGCTTGTCTGCCCTGTCTTAGCAGACCAGACTACTGCCCCATAAGTTATTATTGGTCTCACAATCATGACATATATCCATCGCAGTAATTTAGGGTTACAGCCCCAGGTTTTACCGGATAGGCTTCTGCACGCCATTAGAGCTCTTGTCGCTTTACTAGCAGTGTTTTTAACATGCTTATTTCATAGAAGCTTATTGTCTAGGGTTATTCCCAGATATTTGGCTTCATAATTTCATTCTACGTTCACACAAGTAAGTCGAAGCAGATGTAAATGATTAGATGCACTCGCTTATTACGTCGCTTATCACCTCGTTACTCCCCTTAGATAGCGCTGCGACGCCCCAGGGTTTAGCGTTAGGGACCTCCTGCTCTATATAGTCAAACTGAGTTGAAATAAAGTTTACTATTTGCAAAGATATCGGAAACTCTTCTGTAATTCATGTTCGCTACAATGCCGTACCCTTGCTTGAAAGATGCTGGGATTAAATTTATTCGAATAAAAATTGTGAGGGACATGAGGAATGCGACATGAGTGATTCAACCTAAACTTAGCTTTCTTCGTGTTATGAATATGATTACAAAAATTTTCTATTAGCATTGAATCCTTAGGTCTTAACATTCGAGATCACCAAACGGAAAATTCCTTTTCCAGGAAAGTCGGCCTATTTTCCAGGGTTAGACGAGCAGGCAGGTACCGTGTTGCTGGAGGAGCCAACCCACCTGGACAGCAATTTAGGGGGCCCTCAACCTCTCAGTTCTCCATCCAGATCTTCGCCTCATTCGCAGGGCTCTGAAGGTGGCGAGAGGTTTTCCAGGAAGGTATTCGTGGGTGGTCTACCGCCAGATATCGACGAGGATGAAATAACCGCCAGTTTCCGTAGATTCGGACCCTTGGTTGTGGACTGGCCCCATAAGGCCGAGAGCAAATCGTATTTCCCGCCCAAAGGTTACGCATTCCTCCTATTCCAGGTAACTATTCTCCTAACCTGAATCTGGCAGATATCAATATGATCATTTTCAGGATGAGAACTCTGTACAAAGTCTCATTGATGCCTGTATTACTGATGAAGACAAGTTGTACCTGTGTGTGTCATCTCCAACTATAAAAGACAAACCGGTCCAAATCCGCCCTTGGAGGTTGTCCGACGCTGACTTCGTGTTGGATGCTTCAATGCCATTGGATCCCAGGAAAACTGTCTTTGTTGGTGGTGTACCACGTCCTCTCAAGGCTGGTAAGTAGAAATATCTTTCAGAAGAGCTAAATTATTTCTCTGTCATCGGCAGTGTGCATTGTTACATGTTTTTTGAGCGCTCGTTCTACTTACCCGAGGGCTGAAGTAAATGGCTAAGGGTAAAGAGGAGAGTTAGTTAAAAAGTTAGTATGGTAAAGAGATTACATTTCATTGCGACCTCAAGGTCTATTGTGTCCCCCATCAGAGCTGTATTTCCAAATGCGCCACCTACAGCTCTTCCTCCAGCTCTAGAGCTCCAATGAACTTCAGTATCTGAGAGGGCTTCAAGGAGGTTAAATCCTCGTTCCTCCTGGAATTCTCTTGTCCAAGACATTCCTTGCGCTGGTTTGCAATAGCGAGGCATTCTGTAATCAGGTGAATAGGAGTTTCCTCCTCTTTACCACAGAATCTGCACTCGTCAGTTTCTGTTGAGCCCATTCTCATCATATGCTTCCTAAGGCGACAATGTCCTGTGAGGAAGCCAGTGGGAAGGGGTGCCTTATTCTTACTGAGATCCAAATACTTTTTGGATCTTGAACTTTCAAATTTCCGAATGAACTTTTTGGAGAGATTCATTCTGGAAGATGCGTCCAGAGTGCTTCTCTTTCGGTCTCTTCCATCTCCAAAAACTCTTTCCTATAGGTGCATTTACCTTTGCCACAAAAAGGTTCTGGGCCATTTAGTGGCGTTTGTGCTCCCTTTTTGGCAAGTGTATTGGCCTCTTCGTTTCCTTTGATTTCTGAGTGACCAGGAACCCAGACTTTGTTGTTCTTGTCCACTTCATTGTGTTTTCTCCGGCACTCCCATATTAGCTTTGAGTGGATGATATAGGAGTTCAGTGCTTTAATAGCAGCTTGAATATCAGAATGGATCACAATATCGAAGCCTAGTTTCTTTCCAGGTTTATATCTATGCATCTTTCGATTGCTAGGATATCTGCCTGAAAATAATGAACATAACAGTGGCACCGTTTTTCATAATTGTGTTATTCTTTCTTCTCGCCGGAAAGCTAGAAAGCTTATTCCTTGCAAGTTCCCCACAACAGAGTTGGAAGAACAAAATTGTTGTTTCCTATAGGATGAATAGAATTGTCGCTTTTCGATTTTGTGCGAAGTGTTCAACAAACAGCATGGTTAATTACTATCAAGGTTATTCTAGCTAGCATTTGAATTTTATAATTTCACATTGATGGTTGATTCATCGAAAGTATCGGATACTGTTTGAATATCTGATTAACTGCACAATTGTTATTGTTGTTTACGCTTATCGAACCATTATTAGTTCAAATTCAGAGTGTTTTTCATTCAAGGAATTCCTGATATTTTCCTCAGTCATAGTCTTATCGAAAGTTCATGAAAACAATGAATAATTGTGCATATATTCTAAAGATTATTGTTCATGAATTTCGATTTCAATTGCTAAATTCAGACATATTGCTATCCGGAATTTTGTAGCGCCTAATCATTACCAAACAAGTGATTCCCAACGACAAGGTATAAATATTATGCGGCTCATACGTCATAGGTTGTGTTAATCTGTGAAATAATTCTAGGCTATTTTCGCAACCAAATAATGATACTCCATCCTTTTTCGATTTGTATTTGTTTCATTGCATACTCTGTTGTCCAAATCTATTATTGGATGCTTAAAGTTGGACAATTTCCAGTTAATCCTCTATTTCTAAACCACGACAGGTGTAATGATGCCATGTCTCTCGTTTGGTTTGTGTGTGGATTTAAATCAAGTCTAAATCAGCAATCAGCTAAAATATTCGCCACTTCACTTCACATAGTTGAGATCACCATTTGGATATTTTTGCTTCTATACAAATCGTTCTTGAGTTGAACCCACACAGAAAAATTCAAGAAGAAATGCATCAGCCACAAATGGGTTCGTTGAGTTCAGCCAAAATTTCGAAAAGCACTGACAGCAGCTTTGCTCGCTTGTTTTTGAGCGCTCGTTCTACTTACACGAGGGCTATATCATTTCGTCACGATGTTTGTATTTTTAGAATTTTGAGCCGAAAATGGAATGAGGTGTTCAAGCTACATGTGAAATTTTGTCCAGATCGCATGACCAGAACCATAGAAACCATAGAAAATCGTAACTTTTGAACGGAAACGCCTAGGGACTTGAAATTTTCAGGATAGGTGTGGATCTCGAATGTCGTGATCACGTTCATCTATGAGCAAAATTATACTAGGGTTCCGTAAATATGGTCGTTCGAAATTTAAGTCTCTTGATCATTTCAAAACTACAGATTCGATCGTGACGAAATTTTGTATACTAATGGAGAATGATATATTCAAGCTACATTTCTTCGGATCACATGACCAGAACCATAGAAACCATTGAAAATCATAACTTTCGAACGGAAAGGTCTAGGGACTTGAAATTTTCAGGATATGTGTGGATCTGAAATGTCGCGTTCACGTTTATCAATGAGCAGAATTATACCAAGGGTTCCGTAAATATGGTCGTTTGAAATTTTGGTTTCTCGATAATTTCGAAACTAAGGATTCGATCGAGATGAAATTTTATATCTTAATCGAGAATGATATATTAAAACAATATTTTGTCCAGATCGCATGACCAGAACCATAGAAACCATAAAAAATTGTAACTTTTGAACGGAAAGGCCTAGGAACTTGAAATTTTCAGGTTGGGTTTGGATCGCGAATATCGCGGCCACGTTCACCAAGATCATAGATACCGTAGAAAATTCTAGCGAATTATCGAAAAAAAATTGGTCACCTAAAGCACTGACATGAAGTCTGAAGTTTCGCTTAAGTTTCAGAATTTTTGTGACAGCTGTCGAAAATTCCTTCAATTGATTTCTAAAACTGGAAAATGCGAATCTACCTACAAGGTGCATGTACGAGCGCTCAAAAGCTCCTGACTTCACGGCAGTGCTTTTCGTAATTTTTTTATTGCAAATTGTTTGTTTATCATATATGACAAAGGGTGATAATTATCTACGCGGCAACGTGGGTCTCAATTCGACGGCAGGACATCGCGTCCCCACTACAGCCGATGACTCGACAAGAGCGATAACGTGCTAGGAGTGATGCCAAGTTTCTGGATCTTTCCCAAAACTGAAGGAATTTGGAAATGTTTGAGAACTGGGTTATAACTTTTAAAAAATCAAGGATAGGGTTAGGGTAAATAATAATAATAATTCCACTAGTTTGATAGTTACTTAGCCACAGCAACGCGTGGCTGAGCCTGCTAATATAATTTTATGTTGATGATAGAATTCATAAACAAAGTATTTCGGTGGCCACCCTGTTAAACGTTGATACTAGCAAATTATTTGTATTACTTCAATTTCTTTCTATTCATCGATTTATATCTCTACCTTCGATTGCAGAAAAATCAACCGAAGCATTTACTTAATTATTTGGAAACATTTTTCAATAACAATAATTCGAAACATTAAAGCTCTGGTTCAAAAATCGACTGCTATGATTGATATCTGAAGTTTTCAAACTTCGAAAAGTACTCAAGAATAACATTGGACACATTTTCTGTTTTTTTTTTTGAACGCTCGTACTTCTTACACGAGGGCTATATCATTTCGTCACGATGACTGTATTTTTCGAATTTTGAGCCGAAAATGGTCTTTAACGACTATGTTCGACTCACTGTTGACGAATCCGTCGAAAAATTCGAGTCTGTCCGTCCGTCCGTCCGGCCGTATACACGATAACTCTCGAACGGAATGTCCTAGAAACTTGAAATTTTCAGGGTTGGTTCAAATCTCGAATGCCGCGGTTGAGTTCGTTATTGGGCAAAATTCGCCGAGGGGTTCCGTGAATATGGCCGCTCGCTTGTTTTCCTGATTACTTAAAAACTACAGATTCGATCGAGATGAAATTTTGCACTCTAATGGAAAATGAGGTGTTCAAGCTACATGAAAAATTTTGTTCAGCTCGCATCACCTGAACCATAGAAACCATAGAAAATTGTAACTTTTGAACGGAAACGCCTAGGGACTTGAAATTTTCAGGATAGGTGTGGATCTCGATTGTCGTGATCACTTTTATCTATGAGCAAAATTATACTAGGGGTTCCGTAAATATGGTCGTTTGAAATTTAGTTTTCTTGATAATTTCCAAACTACAGATTCGATCGTGACGAAATTCTGTATACTAATGGAGAATGATATATTCAAGCTACATTTCTCTAGATCGCATGACCAGAACCATAGAAACCATAGAAAATCATGACTTTCGAACGGAAAGGCCTAGGGACTTGAAATTTTCAGGATAGGTGTAAATCTGAAATGCGGCGTTCACGATTATCAATGAGCAGAATTATACTAGGGGTTCCGTAAATACGATCGTTTGAAATTTTGTTTTCTCGATAATTTCGAAACTACGGATTCGATCGAGATAAAATTTTGTATTTTAAACGAGAATGATATATTAGAGCAACATTTTGTCCAGATCGCATGACCAGAATCATAGAAACCATAGAAAATTATAACTTCCGAAGGGAAAGGCCTAGGAACTTGAAATTTTCATGGTGGGTTTGGATCGCGAATTTCACAGTCACGTTCATCAATGAGCAAAGTTAGACTAGGGGTTCCGTAAATAAGGCCGTTCAAAATATTCTGTTCCTGATTATTTCGAAACTACCGATTTGATTGGAATGAAATTTCGCACCTAGCTGAGGAGTAATGTATTCAAACTACGTGCGAAATTTTGTTCAGATCGCATCACCAAGACCATAGATACCGTACAAAATTTTAGCGAATTATCGAGAAAAAATGGGTCACCTAAAGCACTGACTTGAAGTCTGTATTATCGCCTTAGTTCGAAAATTTGTTTGACAGTTGTCAAAAATTTCCTCAATTGGTTTCCAAAACTGGAAAATGCGAATCTACCTACAAGGTGCATGTACGAGCGCTCAAAAGCTCCTGATTTCACGGCAGTGCTTTTTATAATTTTTTTTGTACAAAATGTTATACAATTTATGTCTATGTTGTCCGAGAAAATTCATTCGTAATTTTATTTTCCAATTCATTATTCACTAAAGATCAAGCAGATATTTCGTCCAAATTTCATCCTGCATTTAAGCTGACAGTTATATGTAGAACATGTTGCAAGGTACAATAGAAAGATGATAGAAAATCTTTCCACTATATAATTAGTTGCAGAGTGCAGACCAATTCGACCAAACTATGGTAATATACTTTGGTCTGTAGTTTGCGCTTACCCTTACCCTGAAAATGTCCAACATTGACACACTAAGAAGACCTCTCGGAAAATTATCGTTTTCCCTAAAGGGGCAGAAATAATGGAATCGCTAGGTTGTAACATTCCAGAAATTTCAGGGGCTACTGTCCCTCCGAGTTCCCCCCCCTTCCCTACGTCGATGTTTCGACAATCATTCACGCAAATCTAATTCAATGTTTCATTAATTCATTTCATACCATAAAAACATTTTTGATAAATCTGGATCACACTATGAATCTCAGAAATAAATGAATTGTAGATTGTCTACATTCGATAACAATTCCAGTGAACTCTGTTACATTGAAACAGGTTGACCTTAGACATCAAAACATTGACTTTATCATGGATCGGACATTATGTACATCTTCATTATTCATAGGTGTTACATGAATTGAAGCTCTTCTGGATATACAAACAAACAGAAGGTCCTTCGAAATTTCAGAAAATATATTGGGAACAGAAGACACTATAGCCCTTATTGGAGTTTCCGTCTTCTGAGCGTTTTTCTCTATTTCATTCAATCGTATTCACTTTAGATATCTTTATAAAGTCAACTGAAGACAAATTCAAGTCCTTCCTAAGAAATGCAGGACTTTCGCGTTTTTTATACATCAACATTATCATGTAAGAACAATATGATAACTAGGCCTATTGTCTACGACAAAACAATGCTTTTTTGATCGATATAAATCTGGTCATATGTAATAGATCCTTTATATATTTTATTTCTGATATCAGTTTTGTAACAAACCATACTATTCAGTTAGCCAGGCTTATCAGTTCAATAGACGTAACAGTTCAATAAAATAAATAATAACTAGTGAATATAATACGAGATTGGCAGTCAGTAACCATGAAATACTGGAAAAAAAGTCTGACCTGTTATAGTTGAAGATTGAGAACCTATTGAACTCGGAAGAATTCGGAAATGTTTCCTATGGCGAAGACAATAATTTTTTTTATTTGCAGTTGAATTGGCTATGATTATGGACAGACTATACGGTGGTGTGTGTTATGCTGGCATCGACACAGATCCAGAACTGAAATACCCGAAAGGAGCAGGAAGAGTAGCATTCAGCAATCAGCAGAGTTACATAGCAGCAATCAGCGCACGTTTTGTCCAGCTACAGCACGGGGATATAGATAAGAGGGTAGAAGTTAAGCCGTATGTGTTAGATGATCAAATGTGCGACGAGTGTCAAGGGCAACGCTGTGGGGGAAAGTTTGCACCTTTCTTTTGTGCGAACGTCACATGTTTGCAGGTATGTACCCTTAGCCAGTTCATTTACTTTGGAAATAGTGACATGTATCATCGTGATATGTTCCTGGTCTACATGAGCTTTTCGATTGCTCTAAGGTGGAAAAAATTTACGGACATATCACTTTGAGAATTAGATAAATGTTGGGGGAAGTTCTTTCGGCTGTCAATAATATCTTAGCTCATTGTTTTTATTGCCTTCCTTCTCCACTTCTTCATATCAAACCGAGTCAAACCAAGAAATCATCTGCTTCTCCAAAGAAGTAGAAGAAGAAGCTCGAACCCCAAAAGTACTTCAGTTATGAAATTTTGAGCATCAAAGTACTTTTTTTTTTACAATCGTTCAACACCCAAATATTCGGATATATCGACACACTGTTTCTTGAAAATTTCTGTGGAATTTGCAGCGTTGCATCTCCTAAATTAACTTTTCCTAAACGAAGCCAAGAATTTTCTAGTGGTGTTTTACTCTCTGTCAACAAGAAATGATAAATGGTGAGAGTATCTCTCACGCGATGGATGTATGTCATGATTGTGAGACCAATAATAACTTATGGGGCAGTAGTCTGGTCTGCTAAGACAGACAAGCACGAGGAGAATACTCGACAAGATACAAAGGCTTGCCTGCGTTTGCATCACTGGAGCTATGAGAACGTGCCCGACAAGAGCACTTGAGGTCATCACAGATCTCCATTACATCTAGTGATCAACGGGGTAGCCCATGAGGCTATCCTTAGAATATCTAGGGAAGGTACAGGAAATGAGAGAATTAAAATTCAAGGAGCCTGGTCCTCTCTGAACAAGTACATCTCATCAGCGAACCTGCCTAGTGATGTTATGATTAAAAAAGTAAGCATTGAGAAGAACTTCAACACTATGCTATGTAAAAAGGAAGAATGGGAAAAGGAATACACTACCCAAAACTTCAAAGTGAATACCATTAAATGGTATACAGATGGTTCTCAAACCACGATGGGGGCCGGTGCTGGAGTATACGGGGCAAGAACCAAGTGTACACTATCGTTAGGCTCCTACTCGAGTGCCTTTCAGGCAGAAATACTTGCAATCGAAAGATGCATAGATATAAACCTGGAAAGAAACTATCAAGGGTGTGACATTGTGATCCACTCGGATAGTCAAGCTGCTATCAAAGCACTGAACTCCTATATCATCGACTCAAAGCTGATATGGGAGTGCCGGAGGAAACTTAATGTAGCAGGCAAGAAAAATAAGGTCTCTTTAGTCTGGGTTCCTGGTCACTCAGGAATCAAAGGAAACGAAGAGGCCAATACACTTGCCAGAAAGGGAGCACAAACGCCACTTACTGGCCCAGAACCCTTCTGTGGCATAGGTAAACGCACCTATAAGAAAGAGTTTCTGGAGAAGGAAGAGACCGAAAGAGAAGCACTCTGGAGGAACCTTCCAGGAATGGACCACTCTAAAAGGTTCATTCGGAACTTTGAAAGTTCATGATCCAAAAAGTATTTGGATCTCAGTAAGAACAAGTTACGCCTACTCACTGGCTTCCTCACAGGACATTGTCGCCTTAGGAAGCATATGATGAGAATGAGCTTAACAGAAACAGACGAGTGTAGATTCTGTGGTGAAGAGGAGGAGACTCCTGTTCACCTGGTTACAGAATGCCTCGCCATTGCAAACCAGCGCAAAGAATGTCTTGGACAAGAGAATTACAGGAGGAATGAGGATCTAACCACCTTGAAGCCCTCTCAGATACTGGAGTTCATTGGAGCTCTGGAGCTGGAGGGCGAGCTGTAGGTAGCGCAGTTGCGAATACGGCTCTGATGGGGGGCACAATAGACCTTGAGGTCGCAGTGGAACGTAACCCCCTTCCTAACTATGAACTATTAACTATTATCTCTCACCTGAAGAAGCCATGGTGATGGCGGAACACGTGTCGTGGTTCTGTAAAACTCTCAAGTAGTCTAGTTGATTAGAAAACACTAAGTATATTATGCAAGAAATATTTATTAACGTTCCTCATTGAAATATCTATTATGAATAACCGAAAGAACTTTCTCTTCACTATCGTGTCTGCTGTCTGGAAGGGTCTATATTACATATTCCTGTTGCAGTATTACTGTGAACATTGTTGGGCCACGATCCACTCTAGACCAGGAAGAGAATTCCATAAGCCATTAGTCAAAGAAGGAGCGGATAGACCAAGGGCCGTACCGTTTCGCTGGTGTTAACGGTAGAACGCTCAGTACAGTCCTCTGAACGCCCTTTTTAGCTTATTACCATACTATTTTTCTGGCGCAGGAGGGCTGTCCAACATATAGGCATAATTACTAGTAGCAATTATAAATACATATTTAAAATTTACATACTTACTTACATGCATATATATGTTGTAACCATGAAGCAAACAGTAATCTTTTCTTTCGCGTCAAGATTCTAGGTGTTTTGGATGGCAACTTGGCGGTATCTCATTACGCGGTCTCTTTCATAACAATAAGAATAACCTCAGGCTGCAGACTGAAGTATCGGTTGATAGTTTACCAGAGATAGCTTTCTTGCATACCTTTACTGTTTAATTGGCAGTTGGTTTGCAGACTGCATTCGAGAGGTGCTGTTAGTACTCTCTTAAGTACCTTAGAGATGGAGGATGAACAAATACCGAGAATATTGAGTACATTATGATAGAGCATAAAGAAAGTTTGAAACGCTTTACAACTAAGTAGCCAAAGAAGTTTTCCGCTCTTCATAGAATGAGCAGGAACATTAAATTAATTGTACTCTCAAAGAATATTGAAGCATCGCCGATAGAAAATTCCTTCAGTCGGCGCTTTTTCATGATGAATTAAAAGTGAAACCAGCATCTCATCCAACTACTTTCATCGGTCGATTTGTGAACGTTTGGTGTAGGTATTCCAGTACGTCTTCATACTAATTAAGCGACATTAAATCTTCGGCCGACTGAACGTCTGCAGTCTGCGGAAGCCCTTGGATCTGCAATAAGCTGCACCTAATCAATAACTTGATAAAAAACATTTTATGGACCCAACGTGTGATGGGATATTTAAGGTTGCCGCCGTGTATTGACGCGTTCGTACTCTATCCGGAAGGACGCTTATCGCAGGTAAATCCGGAAAGTTGACGATATTGTTCAGGGTATTGTATATACTAGTCTAATCAAGAGCCATCAGCATAAGCTGGGCAGATGATCCTACTTCCCATTTAAGGTGACAAACATTACAGGACGTCAACAAAAGTTCTTCCATTTCATTCAGAATACGAACGGTATTTTTGGATCTCTTCATTCACTTTTACCGGTAGGTGTGTCATGTTCATGAATGCAGGAATCGTTGTTCCACAGATGCGCATGCTGGTTCTGCTGGCCCGTCATTGATTTTTCACGATGCGAAACGGGTAAAACAATAGTTCTGCTATGGGACGATTTATAGAGGAGATAACTCATATTTTCGGAATTTACTCAAATGTACAAAATCAGCCAGTTTATGATGAGAAACGAAATGAAGTGCAAGCTAATTTCACCAATATCTGGCTTTTAACAGTCAATTCTTGCTGGCATCTGAAGTTTTTCGTTTTTCATCTTAAAATGGTTGATAGCCTTTGAGATAATTTAAGATTGTCCTTTAAATTAGGGTTTTATTTTGAAAATAATTTCTGCATGCCCTCGACTGTAATATTTTCCAACCTCTTACTTCTCACTTCTCCTTTCTCAAACCTTCCCTCTTTATTCTCGGCAGAACAATCCCAGATGGATTGGCCTCTGATTCTGTATCGATTACAGGATGAAATGAAAGAATTTTTCGAGACACTCAGTATTAGCGCCGAGTACCTGACAGACTTCTTCTTTTATAGCCCTGCCCAGCCCTGTTCTGCTCTCCTCATTACTCAATTAACAACACTCGCTTTCCGCTTAGTGCTCACACTTTTCCTGTTTTCGGAATTTTAATTTCATCGGACGTTGAACAGCTGACATTGAGGAGGCACACAAACAAAAACAACTCTTGGCCCTCAGAATATAAAACGCAGTTGCAACGTTAAAATTCGGTTGTTCAGTTGAACAAATTTCTCTCGAGTTATGTTAGTACAAAGTAAACTTTATTATTTTGATTTGTTTCGACTCCGAAGCGCTTTTTTCGGAAATGGAAACAATGGTTTTGCTGTGTTTTCAAGAAGGTATGTTTGTGTGCCTCTTGTGTGTTCGCATGTTTGCGTGTGGAAGTGTGTCTGTGCGTAAACAATATCACTATTCGACTATTCTGAAACTTTGTATTTTTAAAATTTGAATTTTTATACTAAACATTTTATAACTGGTGAATAGTAATGTTTGATGTGTGCAATAAAATAGCTACGCCTAGAGGGGCGTTGTAAAGGTTTATCTATTTGTAACGTAATAATTGATCTTCATTATTATAAACTAATTAAAATGAAATTTTCTTAGATAATTATGTAAATAGGAGCACGGATTCGATAATGCACATTGCCATTTGCCGTGCGACCATCATGAAAATGGTACAAAATAAATGATGACGGTTTGTAAAGATTTTCCCACTCCCTTTTCTACAATTGGTATTATTGTTTTCGACTTTGTAACAGAAATTTTTTGTATTCCGACAATATTTTCTATTGTCCAAATTTGCTGCTACTGAAAGAACAACTTGATGGTCATATTTCATATTTCGTCCACTTTTAACGACACGAATTTGAATCTAGCAGTGATCGACTATTTTAGATTTTCTAAATTCAAGTATAAGTAGGAAATTTTTATATCACGGTTTTTTGCATATTTTCTCGATTATATTAGTCAATACCCCATAATTGAATGATAGATTGTGACTGGGAAGAGAGTAGTAGGAAAATGTATTGTCCCATATCTTCAAAAATATATATACCACATTTCGCTGAGCCTTCTAGTGTTGATTGACCAATGAAACAATAGGATATCCTCATAAATTTAGATCATAAATTTATATTTCGGTTTCTACCTTTTTTTGGCTCAACCTATATACCACATCGCGTCATTCGAGAAGACTACCATCTCCTACGGGATTCTACATATTATGAAAACCGAAAAGGGTCGAAAGCAGGAGCATCTCCTTCCAAAACCATCAAGAGTATTTTCGAATAACGTGAATTCATTAGACTTGATGTAATGTCTCCAGAAATCATCACCATTAATCAACTAGAATATACTGAATATCAATCAACTCGTAATAGGTGTTTTGAGAAATCAGTCTTTCTGTAGGCCACTTGACAGACTGTACGATGAGATTACTGGCTCAATGCTTGGTTCAAGTTAAATTTGCCGGTGAAAACCAATTTTGTACGCGATGTTCAATACGTGTGCTAAGACGTTGTCTGTCTGTTATTATCGATTTACAATATGTACCTTTCCTCATCGTTGGTGTAAGAACTACTGATGGAATTACTAGTCATGTTCCCCCAAAGTCTGTGTGATAATACTGACCTTCCTATGACTAATCTCACTACTAACCATGTTTGGAAGTTTGATATAATTTAGTTATTCACTTTCTTCAACAAATTCATCTCGAGTTGATATTCGATTTTCTGGGTTGGTTGAATAAGCTGAATGTTTGCAATTTAGGACAATAGCTTCACGGTTATGCTCGCGTATCTTCAACTCATTTAAACATTTTGTAGGACAGCCATATCGCCTGGTAACATCCGAAGGGCTCTGAGAGAACTGATGATTATCTCGGAGAATCGCTAGAAAATTGTTTTTATCATTGTATACATTCAAGATAACTATCAGATCCGTTCGTGATTATTTTGTATTCGATATAATGTTGTATTAGGGAATACTTGGTGTTTAAAGTTGAGAGTTTTTATTTCTATTTATTGTTTCGTTGTTTTGTGTTTTATGTGTGATGAAAGAGCCTCATTAAGGAGGATATGGTTATCGTAAATCTAGAATAATTCTTCAATTTGTGTATCAATATTGCTTTCATCTTGTCAGTGCACTGAGATGGAAAGTGAATACCGTTTAACTAACTGAAATTTGTTATAATTATGTCTATATATTATAATCTAGGAGATATTAACTCAAGAATATCTTATGATTTTGAGAGCGAGGGATATACGGTTGAAATTTATCCCTTAGTTTCATTTCTACCCAATATGGTTATAGTTACCTTTAGTGCAATATATCGAGCATGAACCTGATCAAGCTCGATTGGATATTTAACACCTATAGCCAGTGGCTGATTGAGTTTGCAGCTATGTATCCTCATCAACTCACAATGTAGAATTTATTAATTTATAGTCACTTGTCTTCAGTATATACTAAATGAATAATCTGCTGAATATTTGTATGGTATCAAGGTGTATATATGAATAATTTTCGAATGTTATTGAAATCTAGTCTGTAAAAGTTTGATTTGATGATATATATCAATCGGAATGTTTTTTATGGAAGTGAATATTTGGCCAGCCACTGATTATAGCGGATCATTTCAGAACCTAACTGCATTGTTAGTCCTCTGGTCTTGTCGGTTTTTGTCCGAACAGATTACAGACTGTTGATTAGCACCAAAGTAGATTAATTATATTTTTTGTAATGCGTTATTACTGAAGAATATTTAAATTGTTTTTATAATTATTTTATACACTTTTGTATGTTTGTTAGCGATTTGAGATAAGATTTGTGAACTTCAAAAGGGAAGTTTCTTGTTTACCATTTTGTTAGATATCAGACTTTATGTTTTATATAAATATTATATAAAATAATGTCAATTTGTATTTATTTGATAAACTGCTGTTATAGAACCTTCTAACAATCATATTTGAATTATTGAACCTTATACACTCCTAACCCTCAACCTTATAACCCTTTCATTCATCATCAAGTATCATGTCAAGTTTACTAATCGATAAATTCTAAATTGAGGGCGATTTAAAACGAATGTTGCATTCTCAAAAATTGAAATATAATTGATTCTCGTTGTGAGGTATGCCATACAGACACATTTAATCAACTTATACTTTATTAGCTAGCAGCTCCAACTATATCAGTTGAGATTCCAATGGTCCCCCCTTTGAAGTCAAAAAATGAAAATTGGAAATATTACATATCCTACATGTTTTCTAGATGATTAAGGAATGTAGATGACGAATCTAACATCAGTTCAGTGCTCAGATTTTTTTTTCGCCTTTTACCAAGATTTTGGGTACACTCAAGTGAAAAAGTATTCTCTTCAGATGGAAGTTGTGTTTATTAGTGATTTAGATTTTCTAGGAGAAAACTGGTTGCATAGTAGGTTTCAAAGTAGTCGAAAACCTCTTCGTTGGTGATTTTTGAGAAGATACGTTGAAGAAAACCATGAGAATTTATCCAAGGAGACCTTTGAAGATTTCTAGTTAAAACTAATATGTTTCTAGGCTAATTTGTGATCGTAGATTATGAATCAGACATCAGTTTCAAGCTTATAATAACAACAATATTTTGGTGAAGGATATAAGTCAATTGAATAACAAATTTATGTGAATAATAAAAAAGAACTTGATCTGTTTTAGTTTTCGAATTAAATACCATAAGCGCCATCTATACTCATCTGTCTAAACATTCCCTAAAACAATGGAAGATTTCTGTGCAGTCGATACGTTACTTTTTACATTCATGTTTAGATGGCGCTAGTGGTATCGAATTTGGAAACTTGAAAATTATTCTCTTCAAATTCACTTTTAACATTGGACCAAATGGATCAAGGATCACCAATACACTCGAACGCTAGTTCATTCTGCTTTGAAATTCATGATCTCTGGACATTTTGTCGTATTTTTCATCAGAATTTGGTGTACACTCAGGTAAAAAAGTGACGTTTTTCAGGACATTTTTGGCAATAACTCGCGAATGAGATTTTTTAAAAATACACTGATTGCATATTCGGTATCAGCATTATCGAATACATCTGCATGGTGATTTTTGAGAAGATACGATGAAAAAAATTTTGGAAATTTATCCAATGGTCCCCCCTTTGAAGTCAAAAAATGAAAATTGGAAATATTACATATCCTGCATGTTTTCTAGATGATTAAGGGATGCAGATGACGAATCTAACATCAGTTCAGTGCTCAGATTTTTTTTCGCCTTTTACCAAGATTTTGAGTACACTCAAGTGAAAAAGTATTCTCTTCGGATGGAAGTTGTGTTTATAAGTGATTTAGATTTTCTAGGAGAAAACTGGTTGCATAGTAGTTTCAAAGTTGTCGAATACCTCTTCGTTGGTGATTTTTGAGAAGATACGTTGAAAAAAACCATGAGAATTTATCCAAGGAGACCTTTGAAGATTTCTAGTTAAAACTAGGCTAATTTGTGATCGTAGATTATGAATCAGACATCAGTTTCAAGCTTATAATAACAACAATATTTTGGTGAAGGATATAAGTCAATTGAATAACAAATTTATGTGAATAATAAAAAAGAACTTGGTCTGTTTTAGTTTTCGAATTAAATACCATAAGCGCCATCTATACTCATCTGCCTGAACATTCCCTAAAACAATGGAAGATTTCTGTGCAGTCGATACGTTACTTTTTACATTCATGTTTAGATGGCGCTAGTGGTATCGAATTTGGAAACTTGAAAATTATTCTCTTCAAATTCACTTTTAACATTGGACCAAATGGATCAAGGATCACCAATACACTCGAACGCTAGTTCATTCTGCTTTGAAATTCATGATCTCTGGACATTTTGTCGTATTTTTCATCAGAATTTGGTGTACACTCAGGTAAAAAAGTGACGTTTTTCAGGACATTTTTGGCAATAACTCGCGAATGAGATTTTTTAAAAATACACTGATTGCATATTCGGTATCAGCATTATCGAATACATCTGCATGGTGATTTTTGAGAAGATACGATGAAAAAAATTTTGGAAATTTATCCAATGGTCCCCCCTTTGAAGTCAAAAAATGAAAATTGGAAATATTACATATCCTGCATGTTTTCTAGATGATTAAGGGATGTAGATGACGAATCTAACATCAGTTCAGTGCTCAGATTTTTTTTCGCCTTTTACCAAGATTTTGAGTACACTCAAGTGAAAAAGTATTCTCTTCAGATGGAAGTTGTGTTTATTAGTGATTTAGATTTTCTAGGAGAAAACTGGTTGCATAGTAGTTTCAAAGTTGTCGAATACCTCTTCGTTGGTAATTTTTGAGAAGATACGTTGAAAAAAACCATGAGAATTCATCCAAGGAGACCTTCGAAGATTTCTAGTTAAAACTAATATGTTTCTAGGCTAATTTGTGATCGTAGATTATGAATCAGACATCAGTTTCAAGCTTATAATAACAACAATATTTTGGTGAAGGATATAAGTCAATTGAATAACAAATTTATGTGAATAATAAAAAATATTATAAAAGCACTGCCGTGAAGTCAGGAGCTTTTGAGCGCTCGTACATCCACCTTGTAGGTAGATTCGCAATCTCCAGTTTAAGAAATCAATTGAAGGAATTTTCGACAGCTCTCAAAAAAATTCTCTAACTTAGGCGAAACTCCAGACTTCATGTCAGTGCTTCAGCTGACCAATTTTTTTTCTATAATTCGCGAGAATTTTCTACGGTATCTATGGTCTTGGTGATGCGATCTGGACATTTCGCACGTAGTTTGAATACATTATTCTTCAGCTAGGTGTAAAATTTCATTCCAATCCAATCAGTAGTTTCGAAATTATCAGGAAAATAATATTTTGAACGGCCATATTCACGGAACCCCTAGTCTAATTTTGCTCATTGATGAACGTGACCGCGACATTCGCGATCCAAACCTACCCTGAAAATTTCAAGTTCCTAGGCCTTTCCCTTCGAAAGTTATAATTTTTTATGGTTTCTATGGTTCTGTTCATGCGATCTCGACAAAATGTTGCTTCAATATATCATTCTCGATTAAAATACAAAATTATATCTCGATCGAATCCGTAGTTTCGAAATTTCAAAACGACCGTATTCACGGATCCCCTAGTATAATTCTGCTCATTGATGAACGTGAACGCGACATTTCAAATCCACACCTATCCTGAAAATTTCAAGTCCCTAGACCTTTCCGTTCGAAAGTTATGATTTTCTGTGGTTCTGGTCATGCGATCTGGAGAAATGTACCTTGAATATATCATTCTTCATTAGTATACAAAATTTCGTCACGATCGAATCTGCAGTTTTGAAATTATCAAGAAAACTGTTTTTCAAACGACCATAATCACGGAACCCCTAGCATAATTTGGCTCATACATGAACGTGATCACGACATTCGAGATCACTGGCGCAGCCAGGGGGGGGCTTTGGGGCTGCAGCCCCCCCCCCAAAGACACAAATTCTTTGATTGAATTCAAAAAATTGATAAAATTATATAAAACCGATTTATAAATTGCTAACGATAGTCATTTAACAAAACCAGTACACGAATGAGTGAATTTTTGATGAAGATTTGTAAAATTTGGGCGAGTCAAAATTTATATTGTCCTGGTTTCAGGTTAGAAAAAATGGTCACCTTACTCTGGATAGATCTCTTCGTTAGGAGCCATATGCATGCGATGTTTGTTTTCTCGGCATTCATTTATTGCAAATTTGTATACTCTTTCAACTTTTATCAGGAGATTTTTTCTGAACGGTATTATTGTTGAAGTTCAAACTGAGGAGATGAAAAATCACCAATTGAAAAGGATCACAAACTCACCTATAAAATAAATTGATCCGAATTGTTCACAGAAATTGTTCGAAATGGTCACCACACCATTTGTTTGATTTGCACAAAGTCTTGCCTGGTGTAATTTCGAATTGTCACCTATACTCTTATTTTTTCAAATGACCCATGAAGAAAGAAATCACAGGGGTTTAGATCGGAAAACTTAGTCATCATATGCATCATATAAATTAATTCCCGTATACTGACCTCACACAGCTGGTAATATCTGAAAATTCAAATATCAATACGAACCTAATGAAGATCCGTGCTAGGAAATTCTCATATTTGCGGATAACTTTGATTTCGAAATTACTCGGCCCTGGTGAATCTTTTATATGAACGAGTTTTGGTATATGGACTTATTTTGACGAGTTCTATTGCTGGTCAAAAAAAGCCTCACCTTCAAAAACACCCTGTATATTATTATTTCGAATTCAATATTGACGACGTATTAGATATATTATTAAGAACATCTGAAAGACGGCTGAATATTTGATATTATCAAAAAGGTCTAACCTCGTAAGGGAACGAGAACAAAATCAATCAATTTGAAAATTAAATATTGAGAAATTATGAATTCTTAAATTGGATTGTTCATTGATTCTTTGTTTTATTATTTATTCATTTTTGAGCGCTCGTACTACTTACACGAGGGCTATATCGTTTCGTCACGATGTCTGTATTTTTAGAATTTTGAGCCGAAAATGATCTCAATCGACTATGTTCGACTCACTGATGACGAATCCGTCGAAAAATTCGAGTCTGTCCGTCCGGCCGGCCGTATACACGTTAACTATCGAACGGAATGTCCTAGAAACTTGAAATTTTCAGGGTAGGTTTGAATCTTGAATGCCGCGGTTGAGTTCGTTATTGGGCAAAATTCGCCGAGGGGTTCCGTGAATATGGCCACTCGAAATTTTTTTTCCTGATTACTTTGAAACTACAGATTATATCGAAGTGAAATTTTGCACTCAGGTGGAGAATTGCGTGTTCAAGCTACATGCAAAATTTGGTCCAGCTCGCATGACCAGAATCATAGAAACCATAGAAAATTATAACTTTGTGATGGAAAGGCCTAGGGACTTGAAATTTTCACGATAGGTTTGGATCTTCAATGTTGCGGTCACTTTCATCAATGAGCAGAATTTGACTAGGGGTTCCTTAAATATGGACGTTTGAAATTCAATTTTCTTGATAATTTCATTGAGAATGATATATTGGAGCTACATTTCTCCAGATCGCATGATCAGAACCATAGAAACCATTGAAAATCATAACTTTCGAACGGATCCAGACCCAGGGACTGAAAATTTTCAGGGTAGGGTTCGGATCGCGAATTTCGCGATCACGTTCATCACTGAGCAAAATTAGACTAGGGGTTCCGTAAATATAGCCGTTCAAACAATTTTTTTCCTAATAATTTCGAAACAACTTATTGGATTGGAATGCAATTTCGCACATACATAATGAATAATGTATTCAAACTACGTGGAAAATTTTGTCTAGATCGCATTACCAAGACCATAGATACCGTAGAAAATTCTAGCGAATTATCGAAAAAGAATTGGTCACCAATTTTCTTCGACAGCTGTCAAAATCTTTCCAATTGTTTTCCAAAACTGAAGAATGCGAATCTACCTACAAGGTGGATGAACGAGCGCTCAAAAGCTCCTGACTTAACGGCACTGCTTTTCGTCATTTTTGAATTTTTTTCCCATCTTTCGTATATTTCTAGTTTCATTATTAATTGTTCAGTTCAGCCCCCCCAAAAACAAAATGCTGGCTGCGCCACTGTTCGAGATTCACACCTATCCTGAAAATTTCAAGTCCCTAGGCGTTTCCGTTCAAAAGTTACAATTTTCTATGGTTCTGGTAATGCGATCTGAACAAAATTTCGCATGTAGCTTGAACACCTCATTTTCCATTTGAGTGCGAAACTTCATCTCGATAAAATCTGTAGTTCCATAGTTATCAGGAGGACAAAACTTCGAACGGCCATATTTACGGAACCCTTGGTGGAATTTGGCCCATTAACGAACTCAACCGAGGCATTCGGGAACTGAATCCACTCTGAAAATTTCAAGTCTCTAGGTTGTTCCGTTCGAGAGTTATCGTGCTTACGGCACATTTTCAGCTCAAAATTCGATAAATACAGATATTGTGACGAAATGATATAGCCCTCGTGTAAGTAGTACGAGCGCTCAAAAAGAACTTGGTCTGTTTTAGTTTTCGAATTAAATTCCATAAGCGCCATCTATACTCATCTGTCTGAACATTCCCTAAAACAATGGAAGATTTCTGTGCAGTCGATACGTTACTTTTTACATTCATGTTTAGATGGCGCTAGTGGTATCGAATTAGTAACTTGAAAATTATTCTCTTCGTATTCACTTTTAACATTGGACCAAATGGATCAAGGATCACCAATACACTCGAACGCTAGTTCATTCTGCTTTGAAATTCATGATCTCTGGACATTTTGTCGTATTTTTCATCAGAATTTGGTGTACACTCAGGTAAAAAAGTGACGTTTTTCAGGACATTTTTGGCAATAACTCGCGAATGAGATTTTTTAAAAATACACTGATTGCATATTCGGTATCAGCATTATCGAATACATCTGCATGGTGATTTTTGAGAAGATACGATGAAAAAAATTTTGGAAATTTATCCAATGGTCCCCCCTTTGAAGTCAAAAAATGAAAATTGGAAATATTACATATCCTGCATGTTTTCTAGATGATTAAGGGATGTAGATGACGAATCTAACATCAGTTCAGTGCTCAGATTTTTTTTCGCCTTTTACCAAGATTTTGAGTACACTCAAGTGAAAAAGTATTCTCTTCAGATGGAAGTTGTGTTTATTAGTGATTTAGATTTTCTAGGAGAAAACTGGTTGCATAGTAGTTTCAAAGTTGTCGAATACCTCTTCGTTGGTAATTTTTGAGAAGATACGTTGAAAAAAACCATGAGAATTCATCCAAGGAGACCTTCGAAGATTTCTAGTTAAAACTAATATGTTTCTAGGCTAATTTGTGATCGTAGATTATGAATCAGACATCAGTTTCAAGCTTATAATAACAACAATATTTTGGTGAAGGATATAAGTCAATTGAATAACAAATTTATGTGAATAATAAAAAAGAACTAGGTCTGTTTTAGTTTTCGAATTAAATACCATAAGCGCCATCTATACTCATCTGTCTGAACATTCCCTAAAACAATGGAAGATTTCTGTGCAGTCGATACGTTACTTTTTACATTCATGTTTAGATGGCGCTAGTGGTATCGAATTAGTAACTTGAAAATTATTCTCTTCGTATTCACTTTTAACATTGGACCAAATGGATCAAGGATCACCAATACACTCGAACGCTAGTTCATTCTGCTTTGAAATTCATGATCTCTGGACATTTTGTCGTATTTTTCATCAGAATTTGGTGTACACTCAGGTAAAAAAGTGACGTTTTTCAGGACATTTTTGGCAATAACTCGCGAATGAGATTTTTTAAAAATACACTGATTGCATATTCGGTATCAGCATTATCGAATACATCTGCATGGTGATTTTTGAGAAGATACGATGAAAAAAATTTTGGAAATTTATCCAATGGTCCCCCCTTTGAAGTCAAAAAATGAAAATTGGAAATATTACATATCCTGCATGTTTTCTAGATGATTAAGGGATGTAGATGACGAATCTAACATCAGTTCAGTGCTCAGATTTTTTTTCGCCTTTTACCAAGATTTTGAGTACACTCAAGTGAAAAAGTATTCTCTTCAGATGGAAGTGATTTAGATTTTCTAGGAGAAAACTGGTTGCATAGTAGGTTTCAAAGTTGTCGAATACCTCTTCGTTGGTGATTTTTGAGAAGATACGTTGAAAAAAACCATGAGAATTTATCCAAGGAGACCTTTGAAGATTTCTAGTTAAAACTAATATGTTTCTAGGCTAATTTGTGATCGTAGATTATGAATCAGACATCAGTTTCAAGCTTATAATAACAACAATATTTTGGTGAAGGATATAAGTCAATTGAATAACAAATTTATGTGAATAATAGAAAAGAACTTGGTCTGTTTTAGTTTTCGAATTAAATACCATAAGCGCCATCTATACTCATCTGCCTGAACATTCCCTAAAACAATGGAAGATTTCTGTGCAGTCGATACGTTACTTTTTACATTCATGTTTAGATGGCGCTAGTGGTATCGAATTTGGAAACTTGAAAATTATTCTCTTCAAATTCACTTTTAACATTGGACCAAATGGATCAAGGATCACCAATACACTCGAACGCTAGTTCATTCTGCTTTGAAATTCATGATCTCTGGACATTTTGTCGTATTTTTCATCAGAATTTGGTGTACACTCAGGTAAAAAAGTGTCGTTTTTCAGGATATTTTTGGCAATAACTCGCGAATGAGATTTTTTAAAAATACACTGATTGCATATTCGGTTTCAGCATTATCGAATACATCTGCATGGTGATTTTTGAGAAGATACGATGAAAAAAATTTTGGAAATTTATCCAATGGTCCCCCCTTTGAAGTCAAAAAATGAAAATTGGAAATATTACATATCCTGCATGTTTTCTAGATGATTGAGGGATGTAGATGACGAATCTAACATCAGTTCAGTGCTCAGATTTTTTTTCGCCTTTTACCAAGATTTTGAGTACACTCAAGTGAAAAAGTATTCTCTTCGGATGGAAGTTGTGTTTATAAGTGATTTAGATTTTCTAGGAGAAAACTGGTTGCATAGTAGTTTCAAAGTTGTCGAATACCTCTTCGTTGGTGATTTTTGAGAAGATACGTTGAAAAAAACCATGAGAATTTATCCAAGGAGACCTTTGAAGATTTCTAGTTAAAACTAATATGTTTCTAGGCTAATTTGTGATCGTAGATTATGAATCAGACATCAGTTTCAAGCTTATAATAACAACAATATTTTGGTGAAGGGTATAAGTCAATTGAATAACAAATTTATGTGAATAATAGAAAAGAACTTGGTCTGTTTTATTTTTCGAATATAATACCATAAGCGCCATCTATACTCATCTGTCTGAACATTCCCTAAAACAATGGAAGATTTCTGTGCAGTCGATACGTTACTTTTTACATTCATGTTTAGATGGCGCTAGTGGTATCGAATTTGGAAACTTGAAAATTATTCTCTTCAAATTCACTTTTAACATTGGACCAAATGGATCAAGGATCACCAATACACTCGAACGCTAGTTCATTCTGCTTTGAAATTCCTGATCTCTGGACATTTGGTCGTATTTTTCATCAGAATTTGGTGTACACTCAGGTAAAAAAGTGACGTTTTTCAGGACATTTTTGGCAATAACTCGCGAATGAGATTTTTTAAAAATACACTGATTGCATATTCGGTATCAGCATTATCGAATACATCTGCATGGTGATTTTTGAGAAGATACGATGAAAAAAATTTTGGAAATTTATCCAATGGTCCCCCCTTTGAAGTCAAAAAATGAAAATTGGAAATATTACATATCCTGCATGTTTTCTAGATGATTAAGGGATGTAGATGACGAATCTAACATCAGTTCAGTGCTCAGATTTTTTTTCGCCTTTTACCAAGATTTTGAGTACACTCAAGTGAAAAAGTATTCTCTTCAGATGGAAGTTGTGTTTATTAGTGATTTAGATTTTCTAGGAGAAAACTGGTTGCATAGTAGGTTTCAAAGTTGTCGAATACCTCTTCGTTGGTGATTTTTGAGAAGATACGTTGAAAAAAACCATGAGAATTTATCCAAGGAGACCTTTGAAGATTTCTAGCTAAAACTAATATGTTTCTAGGCTAATTTGTGATCGTAGATTATGAATCAGACATCAGTTTCAAGCTTATAATAACAACAATATTTTGGTGAAGGATATAAGTCAATTGAATAACAAATTTATGTGAATAATAGAAAAGAACTTGGTCTGTTTTAGTTTTCGAATTAAATACCATAAGCGCCATCTATACTCATCTGCCTGAACATTCCCTAAAACAATGGAAGATTTCTGTGCAGTCGATACGTTACTTTTTACATTCATGTTTAGATGGCGCTAGTGGTATCGAATTTGGAAACTTGAAAATTATTCTCTTCAAATTCACTTTTAACATTGGACCAAATGGATCAAGGATCACCAATACACTCGAACGCTAGTTCATTCTGCTTTGAAATTCATGATCTCTGGACATTTGGTCGTATTTTTCATCAGAATTTGGTGTACACTCAGGTAAAAAAGTGACGTTTTTCAGGACATTTTTGGCAATAACTCGCGAATGAGATTTTTTAAAAATACACTGATTGCATATTCGGTATCAGCATTATCGAATACATCTGCATGGTGATTTTTGAGAAGATACGATGAAAAAAATTTTGGAAATTTATCCAATGGTCCCCCCTTTGAAGTCAAAAAATGAAAATTGGAAATATTACATATCCTGCATGTTTTCTAGATGATTAAGGGATGTAGATGACGAATCTAACATCAGTTCAGTGCTCAGATTTTTTTTCGCCTTTTACCAAGATTTTGAGTACACTCAAGTGAAAAAGTATTCTCTTCGGATGGAAGTTGTGTTTATAAGTGCTTTAGATTTTCTAGGAGAAAACTGGTTGCATAGTAGTTTCAAAGTTGTCGAATACCTCTTCGTTGGTAATTTTTGAGAAGATACGTTGAAAAAAACCATGAGAATTCATCCAAGGAGACCTTCGAAGATTTCTAGTTAAAACTAATATGTTTCTAGGCTAATTTGTGATCGTAGATTATGAATCAGACATCAGTTTCAAGCTTATAATAACAACAATATTTTGGTGAAGGATATAAGTCAATTGAATAACAAATTTATGTGAATAATAAAAAAGAACTTGGTCTGTTTTAGTTTTCGAATTAAATACCATAAGCGCCATCTATACTCATCTGCCTGAACATTCCCTAAAACAATGGAAGATTTCTGTGCAGTCGATACGTTACTTTTTACATTCATGTTTAGATGGCGCTAGTGGTATCGAATTTGGAAACTTGAAAATTATTCTCTTCAAATTCACTTTTAACATTGGACCAAATGGATCAAGGATCACCAATACACTCGAACGCTAGTTCATTCTGCTTTGAAATTCATGATCTCTGGACATTTTGTCGTATTTTTCATCAGAATTTGGTGTACACTCGGTAAAAAAGTGACGTTTTTCAGGACATTTTTGGCAATAACTCGCGAATGAGATTTTTTAAAAATACACTGATTGCATATTCGGTATCAGCATTATCGAATACATCTGCATGGTGATTTTTGAGAAGATACGATGAAAAAAATTTTGGAAATTTATCCAATGGTCCCCCCTTTGAAGTCAAAAAATGAAAATTGGAAATATTACATATCCTGCATGTTTTCTAGATGATTAAGGGATGTAGATGACGAATCTAACATCAGTTCAGTGCTCAGATTTTTTTTCACCTTTTACCAAGATTTTGAGTACACTCAAGTGAAAAAGTATTCTCTTCAGATGGAAGTTGTGTTTATAAGTGATTTAGATTTTCTAGGAGAAAACTGGTTGCATAGTAGTTTCAAAGTTGTCGAATACCTCTTCGTTGGTGATTTTTGAGAAGATACGTTGAAAAAAACCATGAGAATTTATCCAAGGAGACCTTTGAAGATTTCTAGTTAAAACTAATATGTTTCTAGGCTAATTTGTGATCGTAGATTATGAATCAGACATCAGTTTCAAGCTTATAATAACAACAATATTTTGGTGAAGGGTATAAGTCAATTGAATAACAAATTTATGTGAATAATAGAAAAGAACTTGGTCTGTTTTAGTTTTCGAATTAAATACCATAAGCGCCATCTATACTCATCTGTCTGAACATTCCCTAAAACAATGGAAGATTTCTGTGCAGTCGATACGTTACTTTTTACATTCATGTTTAGATGGCGCTAGTGGTATCGAATTTGGAAACTTGAAAATTATTCTCTTCAAATTCACTTTTAACATTGGACCAAATGGATCAAGGATCATCAATACACTCGAACGCTAGTTCATTCTGCTTTGAAATTCATGATCTCTGGACATTTTGTCGTATTTTTCATCAGAATTTGGTGTACACTCAGGTAAAAAAGTGACGTTTTTCAGGATATTTTTGGCAATAACTCGCGAATGAGATTTTTTAAAAATACACTGATTGCATATTCGGTTTCAGCATTATCGAATACATCTGCATGGTGATTTTTGAGAAGATACGATGAAAAAAATTTTGGAAATTTATCCAATGGTCCCCCCTTTGAAGTCAAAAAATGAAAATTGGAAATATTACATATCCTGCATGTTTTCTAGATGATTAAGGGATGTAGATGACGAATCTAACATCAGTTCAGTGCTCAGATTTTTTTTCGCCTTTTACCAAGATTTTGAGTACACTCAAGTGAAAAAGTATTCTCTTCAGATGGAAGTTGTGTTTATTAGTGATTTAGATTTTCTAGGAGAAAACTGGTTGCATAGTAGGTTTCAAAGTTGTCGAATACCTCTTCGTTGGTGATTTTTGAGAAGATACGTTGAAAAAAACCATGAGAATTTATCCAAGGAGACCTTTGAAGATTTCTAGCTAAAACTAATATGTTTCTAGGCTAATTTGTGATCGTAGATTATGAATCAGACATCAGTTTCAAGCTTATAATAACAACAATATTTTGGTGAAGGATATAAGTCAATTGAATAACAAATTTATGTGAATAATAGAAAAGAACTTGGTCTGTTTTAGTTTTCGAATTAAATACCATAAGCGCCATCTATACTCATCTGCCTGAACATTCCCTAAAACAATGGAAGATTTCTGTGCAGTCGATACGTTACTTTTTACATTCATGTTTAGATGGCGCTAGTGGTATCGAATTTGGAAACTTGAAAATTATTCTCTTCAAATTCACTTTTAACATTGGACCAAATGGATCAAGGATCACCAATACACTCGAACGCTAGTTCATTCTGCTTTGAAATTCATGATCTCTGGACATTTGGTCGTATTTTTCATCAGAATTTGGTGTACACTCAGGTAAAAAAGTGACGTTTTTCAGGACATTTTTGGCAATAACTCGCGAATGAGATTTTTTAAAAATACACTGATTGCATATTCGGTATCAGCATTATCGAATACATCTGCATGGTGATTTTTGAGAAGATACGATGAAAAAAATTTTGGAAATTTATCCAATGGTCCCCCCTTTGAAGTCAAAAAATGAAAATTGGAAATATTACATATCCTGCATGTTTTCTAGATGATTAAGGGATGTAGATGACGAATCTAACATCAGTTCAGTGCTCAGATTTTTTTTCGCCTTTTACCAAGATTTTGAGTACACTCAAGTGAAAAAGTATTCTCTTCAGATGGAAGTTGTGTTTATTAGTGATTTAGATTTTCTAGGAGAAAACTGGTTGCATAGTAGGTTTCAAAGTTGTCGAATACCTCTTCGTTGGTGATTTTTGAGAAGATACGTTGAAAAAAACCATGAGAATTTATCCAAGGAGACCTTTGAAGATTTCTAGTTAAAACTAATATGTTTCTAGGCTAATTTGTGATCGTAGATTATGAATCAGACATCAGTTTCAAGCTTATAATAACAACAATATTTTGGTGAAGGATATAAGTCAATTGAATAACAAATTTATGTGAATAATAGAAAAGAACTTGGTCTGTTTTAGTTTTCGAATTAAATACCATAAGCGCCATCTATACTCATCTGCCTGAACATTCCCTAAAACAATGGAAGATTTCTGTGCAGTCGATACGTTACTTTTTACATTCATGTTTAGATGGCGCTAGTGGTATCGAATTTGGAAACTTGAAAATTATTCTCTCCAAATTCACTTTTAACATTGGACCAAATGGATCAAGGATCACCAATACACTCGAACGCTAGTTCATTCTGCTTTGAAATTCATGATCTCTGGACATTTTGTCGTATTTTTCATCAGAATTTGGTGTACACTCAGGTAAAAAACTGACGTTTTTCAGGATATTTTTGGCAATAACTCGCGAATGAGATTTTTTAAAAATACACTGATTGCATATTCGGTTTCAGCATTATCGAATACATCTGCATGGTGATTTTTGAGAAGATACGATTAAAAAAATTTTGGAAATTTATCCAATGGTCCCCCCTTTGAAGTCAAAAAATGAAAATTGGAAATATTACATATCCTGCATGTTTTCTAGATGATTAATGTATGTAGATGTAGATGATTAATATGTAGATGACGAATCTAACATCAGTTCAGTGCTCAGATTTTTTTTCGCCTTTTACCAAGATTTTGAGTACACTCAAGTGAAAAAGTATTCTCTTCAGATGGAAGTTGTGTTTATTAGTGATTTAGATTTTCTAGGAGAAAACTGGTTGCATAGTAGGTTTCAAAGTTGTCGAATACCTCTTCGTTGGTGATTTTTGAGAAGATACGTTGAAAAAAACCATGAGAATTTATCCAAGGAGACCTTTGAAGATTTCTAGCTAAAACTAATAAGTTTCTAGGCTAATTTGTGATCGTAGATTATGAATCAGACATCAGTTTCAAGCTTATAATAACAACAATATTTTGGTGAAGGATATAAGTCAATTGAATAACAAATTTATGTGAATAATAGAAAAGAACTTGGTCTGTTTTAGTTTTCGAATTAAATACCATAAGCGCCATCTATACTCATCTGCCTGAACATTCCCTAAAACAATGGAAGATTTCTGTGCAGTCGATACGTTACTTTTTACATTCATGTTTAGATGGCGCTAGTGGTATCGAATTTGGAAACTTGAAAATTATTCTCTTCAAATTCACTTTTAACATTGGACCAAATGGATCAAGGATCACCAATACACTCGAACGCTAGTTCATTCTGCTTTGAAATTCATGATCTCTGGACATTTGGTCGTATTTTTCATCAGAATTTGGTGTACACTCAGGTAAAAAAGTGACGTTTTTCAGGACATTTTTGGCAATAACTCGCGAATGAGATTTTTTAAAAATACACTGATTGCATATTCGGTATCAGCATTATCGAATACATCTGCATGGTGATTTTTGAGAAGATACGATGAAAAAAATTTTGGAAATTTATCCAATGGTCCCCCCTTTGAAGTCAAAAAATGAAAATTGGAAATATTACATATCCTGCATGTTTTCTAGATGATTAAGGGATGTAGATGACGAATCTAACATCAGTTCAGTGCTCAGATTTTTTTTCGCCTTTTACCAAGATTTTGAGTACACTCAAGTGAAAAAGTATTCTCTTCAGATGGAAGTTGTGTTTATTAGTGATTTAGATTTTCTAGGAGAAAACTGGTTGCATAGTAGGTTTCAAAGTTGTCGAATACCTCTTCGTTGGTGATTTTTGAGAAGATACGTTGAAAAAAACCATGAGAATTTATCCAAGGAGACCTTTGAAGATTTCTAGTTAAAACTAATATGTTTCTAGGCTAATTTGTGATCGTAGATTATGAATCAGACATCAGTTTCAAGCTTATAATAACAACAATATTTTGGTGAAGGATATAAGTCAATTGAATAACAAATTTATGTGAATAATAGAAAAGAACTTGGTCTGTTTTAGTTTTCGAATTAAATACCATAAGCGCCATCTATACTCATCTGCCTGAACATTCCCTAAAACAATGGAAGATTTCTGTGCAGTCGATACGTTACTTTTTACATTCATGTTTAGATGGCGCTAGTGGTATCGATTTGGAAACTTGAAAATTATTCTCTTCAAATTCACTTTTAACATTGGACCAAATGGATCAAGGATCACCAATACACTCGAACGCTAGTTCATTCTGCTTTGAAATTCATGATCTCTGGACATTTTGTCGTATTTTTCATCAGAATTTGGTGTACACTCAGGTAAAAAAGTGACGTTTTTCAGGATATTTTTGGCAATAACTCGCGAATGAGATTTTTTAAAAATACACTGATTGCATATTCGGTTTCAGCATTATCGAATACATCTGCATGGTGATTTTTGAGAAGATACGATGAAAAAAATTTTGGAAATTTATCCAATGGTCCCCCCTTTGAAGTCAAAAAATGAAAATTGGAAATATTACATATCCTGCATGTTTTCTAGATGATTAAGGGATGTAGATGACGAATCTAACATCAGTTCAGTGCTCAGATTTTTTTTCGCCTTTTACCAAGATTTTGAGTACACTCAAGTGAAAAAGTATTCTCTTCGGATGGAAGTTGTGTTTATAAGTGATTTAGATTTTCTAGGAGAAAACTGGTTGCATAGTAGTTTCAAAGTTGTCGAATACCTCTTCGTTGGTGATTTTTGAGAAGATACGTTGAAAAAAACCATGAGAATTTATCCAAGGAGACCTTTGAAGATTTCTAGTTAAAACTAATATGTTTCTAGGCTAATTTGTGATCGTAGATTATGAATCAGACATCAGTTTCAAGCTTATAATAACAACAATATTTTGGTGAAGGGTATAAGTCAATTGAATAACAAATTTATGTGAATAATAGAAAAGAACTTGGTCTGTTTTAGTTTTCGAATTAAATACCATAAGCGCCATCTATACTCATCTGCCTGAACATTCCCTAAAACAATGGAAGATTTCTGTGCAGTCGATACGTTACTTTTTACATTCATGTTTAGATGGCGCTAGTGGTATCGAATTTGGAAACTTGAAAATTCTTCTCTTCAAATTCACTTTTAACATTGGACCAAATGGATCAAGGATCACCAATACACTCGAACGCTAGTTCATTCTGCTTTGAAATTCATGATCTCTGGACATTTTGTCGTATTTTTCATCAGAATTTGGTGTACACTCAGGTAAAAAAGTGACGTTTTTCAGGATATTTTTGGCAATAACTCGCGAATGAGATTTTTTAAAAATACACTGATTGCATATTCGGTTTCAGCATTATCGAATACATCTGCATGGTGATTTTTGAGAAGATACGATGAAAAAAATTTTGGAAATTTATCCAATGGTCCCCCCTTTGAAGTCAAAAAATGAAAATTGGAAATATTACATATCCTGCATGTTTTCTAGATGATTAAGGGATGTAGATGACGAATCTAACATCAGTTCAGTGCTCAGATTTTTTTTCGCCTTTTACCAAGATTTTGAGTACACTCAAGTGAAAAAGTATTCTCTTCAGATGGAAGTTGTGTTTATTAGTGATTTAGATTTTCTAGGAGAAAACTGGTTGCATAGTAGTTTCAAAGTTGTCGAATACCTCTTCGTTGGTAATTTTTGAGAAGATACGTTGAAAAAAACCATGAGAATTCATCCAAGGAGACCTTCGAAGATTTCTAGTTAAAACTAATATGTTTCTA
This sequence comes from Aphidecta obliterata, assembly GCA_963966015.1. Classification (NCBI taxonomy): domain Eukaryota; kingdom Metazoa; phylum Arthropoda; class Insecta; order Coleoptera; family Coccinellidae; genus Aphidecta; species Aphidecta obliterata. Next base: position 8,989,373 of record OZ014436.1, read on the forward strand.
GGCTAATTTGTGATCGTAGATTATGAATCAGACATCAGTTTCAAGCTTATAATAACAACAATATTTTGGTGAAGGATATAAGTCAATTGAATAACAAATTTATGTGAATAATAAAAAAGAACTAGGTCTGTTTTAGTTTTCGAATTAAATACCATAAGCGCCATCTATACTCATCTGTCTGAACATTCCCTAAAACAATGGAAGATTTCTGTGCAGTCGATACGTTACTTTTTACATTCATGTTTAGATGGCGCTAGTGGTATCGAATTAGTAACTTGAAAATTATTCTCTTCGTATTCACTTTTAACATTGGACCAAATGGATCAAGGATCACCAATACACTCGAACGCTAGTTCATTCTGCTTTGAAATTCATGATCTCTGGACATTTTGTCGTATTTTTCATCAGAATTTGGTGTACACTCAGGTAAAAAAGTGACGTTTTTCAGGACATTTTTGGCAATAACTCGCGAATGAGATTTTTTAAAAATACACTGATTGCATATTCGGTATCAGCATTATCGAATACATCTGCATGGTGATTTTTGAGAAGATACGATGAAAAAAATTTTGGAAATTTATCCAATGGTCCCCCCTTTGAAGTCAAAAAATGAAAATTGGAAATATTACATATCCTGCATGTTTTCTAGATGATTAAGGGATGTAGATGACGAATCTAACATCAGTTCAGTGCTCAGATTTTTTTTCGCCTTTTACCAAGATTTTGAGTACACTCAAGTGAAAAAGTATTCTCTTCAGATGGAAGTGATTTAGATTTTCTAGGAGAAAACTGGTTGCATAGTAGGTTTCAAAGTTGTCGAATACCTCTTCGTTGGTGATTTTTGAGAAGATACGTTGAAAAAAACCATGAGAATTTATCCAAGGAGACCTTTGAAGATTTCTAGTTAAAACTAATATGTTTCTAGGCTAATTTGTGATCGTAGATTATGAATCAGACATCAGTTTCAAGCTTATAATAACAACAATATTTTGGTGAAGGATATAAGTCAATTGAATAACAAATTTATGTGAATAATAGAAAAGAACTTGGTCTGTTTTAGTTTTCGAATTAAATACCATAAGCGCCATCTATACTCATCTGCCTGAACATTCCCTAAAACAATGGAAGATTTCTGTGCAGTCGATACGTTACTTTTTACATTCATGTTTAGATGGCGCTAGTGGTATCGAATTTGGAAACTTGAAAATTATTCTCTTCAAATTCACTTTTAACATTGGACCAAATGGATCAAGGATCACCAATACACTCGAACGCTAGTTCATTCTGCTTTGAAATTCATGATCTCTGGACATTTTGTCGTATTTTTCATCAGAATTTGGTGTACACTCAGGTAAAAAAGTGTCGTTTTTCAGGATATTTTTGGCAATAACTCGCGAATGAGATTTTTTAAAAATACACTGATTGCATATTCGGTTTCAGCATTATCGAATACATCTGCATGGTGATTTTTGAGAAGATACGATGAAAAAAATTTTGGAAATTTATCCAATGGTCCCCCCTTTGAAGTCAAAAAATGAAAATTGGAAATATTACATATCCTGCATGTTTTCTAGATGATTGAGGGATGTAGATGACGAATCTAACATCAGTTCAGTGCTCAGATTTTTTTTCGCCTTTTACCAAGATTTTGAGTACACTCAAGTGAAAAAGTATTCTCTTCGGATGGAAGTTGTGTTTATAAGTGATTTAGATTTTCTAGGAGAAAACTGGTTGCATAGTAGTTTCAAAGTTGTCGAATACCTCTTCGTTGGTGATTTTTGAGAAGATACGTTGAAAAAAACCATGAGAATTTATCCAAGGAGACCTTTGAAGATTTCTAGTTAAAACTAATATGTTTCTAGGCTAATTTGTGATCGTAGATTATGAATCAGACATCAGTTTCAAGCTTATAATAACAACAATATTTTGGTGAAGGGTATAAGTCAATTGAATAACAAATTTATGTGAATAATAGAAAAGAACTTGGTCTGTTTTATTTTTCGAATATAATACCATAAGCGCCATCTATACTCATCTGTCTGAACATTCCCTAAAACAATGGAAGATTTCTGTGCAGTCGATACGTTACTTTTTACATTCATGTTTAGATGGCGCTAGTGGTATCGAATTTGGAAACTTGAAAATTATTCTCTTCAAATTCACTTTTAACATTGGACCAAATGGATCAAGGATCACCAATACACTCGAACGCTAGTTCATTCTGCTTTGAAATTCCTGATCTCTGGACATTTGGTCGTATTTTTCATCAGAATTTGGTGTACACTCAGGTAAAAAAGTGACGTTTTTCAGGACATTTTTGGCAATAACTCGCGAATGAGATTTTTTAAAAATACACTGATTGCATATTCGGTATCAGCATTATCGAATACATCTGCATGGTGATTTTTGAGAAGATACGATGAAAAAAATTTTGGAAATTTATCCAATGGTCCCCCCTTTGAAGTCAAAAAATGAAAATTGGAAATATTACATATCCTGCATGTTTTCTAGATGATTAAGGGATGTAGATGACGAATCTAACATCAGTTCAGTGCTCAGATTTTTTTTCGCCTTTTACCAAGATTTTGAGTACACTCAAGTGAAAAAGTATTCTCTTCGGATGGAAGTTGTGTTTATAAGTGCTTTAGATTTTCTAGGAGAAAACTGGTTGCATAGTAGTTTCAAAGTTGTCGAATACCTCTTCGTTGGTAATTTTTGAGAAGATACGTTGAAAAAAACCATGAGAATTCATCCAAGGAGACCTTCGAAGATTTCTAGTTAAAACTAATATGTTTCTAGGCTAATTTGTGATCGTAGATTATGAATCAGACATCAGTTTCAAGCTTATAATAACAACAATATTTTGGTGAAGGATATAAGTCAATTGAATAACAAATTTATGTGAATAATAAAAAAGAACTTGGTCTGTTTTAGTTTTCGAATTAAATACCATAAGCGCCATCTATACTCATCTGCCTGAACATTCCCTAAAACAATGGAAGATTTCTGTGCAGTCGATACGTTACTTTTTACATTCATGTTTAGATGGCGCTAGTGGTATCGAATTTGGAAACTTGAAAATTATTCTCTTCAAATTCACTTTTAACATTGGACCAAATGGATCAAGGATCACCAATACACTCGAACGCTAGTTCATTCTGCTTTGAAATTCATGATCTCTGGACATTTTGTCGTATTTTTCATCAGAATTTGGTGTACACTCGGTAAAAAAGTGACGTTTTTCAGGACATTTTTGGCAATAACTCGCGAATGAGATTTTTTAAAAATACACTGATTGCATATTCGGTATCAGCATTATCGAATACATCTGCATGGTGATTTTTGAGAAGATACGATGAAAAAAATTTTGGAAATTTATCCAATGGTCCCCCCTTTGAAGTCAAAAAATGAAAATTGGAAATATTACATATCCTGCATGTTTTCTAGATGATTAAGGGATGTAGATGACGAATCTAACATCAGTTCAGTGCTCAGATTTTTTTTCACCTTTTACCAAGATTTTGAGTACACTCAAGTGAAAAAGTATTCTCTTCAGATGGAAGTTGTGTTTATAAGTGATTTAGATTTTCTAGGAGAAAACTGGTTGCATAGTAGTTTCAAAGTTGTCGAATACCTCTTCGTTGGTGATTTTTGAGAAGATACGTTGAAAAAAACCATGAGAATTTATCCAAGGAGACCTTTGAAGATTTCTAGTTAAAACTAATATGTTTCTAGGCTAATTTGTGATCGTAGATTATGAATCAGACATCAGTTTCAAGCTTATAATAACAACAATATTTTGGTGAAGGGTATAAGTCAATTGAATAACAAATTTATGTGAATAATAGAAAAGAACTTGGTCTGTTTTAGTTTTCGAATTAAATACCATAAGCGCCATCTATACTCATCTGTCTGAACATTCCCTAAAACAATGGAAGATTTCTGTGCAGTCGATACGTTACTTTTTACATTCATGTTTAGATGGCGCTAGTGGTATCGAATTTGGAAACTTGAAAATTATTCTCTTCAAATTCACTTTTAACATTGGACCAAATGGATCAAGGATCATCAATACACTCGAACGCTAGTTCATTCTGCTTTGAAATTCATGATCTCTGGACATTTTGTCGTATTTTTCATCAGAATTTGGTGTACACTCAGGTAAAAAAGTGACGTTTTTCAGGATATTTTTGGCAATAACTCGCGAATGAGATTTTTTAAAAATACACTGATTGCATATTCGGTTTCAGCATTATCGAATACATCTGCATGGTGATTTTTGAGAAGATACGATGAAAAAAATTTTGGAAATTTATCCAATGGTCCCCCCTTTGAAGTCAAAAAATGAAAATTGGAAATATTACATATCCTGCATGTTTTCTAGATGATTAAGGGATGTAGATGACGAATCTAACATCAGTTCAGTGCTCAGATTTTTTTTCGCCTTTTACCAAGATTTTGAGTACACTCAAGTGAAAAAGTATTCTCTTCAGATGGAAGTTGTGTTTATTAGTGATTTAGATTTTCTAGGAGAAAACTGGTTGCATAGTAGGTTTCAAAGTTGTCGAATACCTCTTCGTTGGTGATTTTTGAGAAGATACGTTGAAAAAAACCATGAGAATTTATCCAAGGAGACCTTTGAAGATTTCTAGCTAAAACTAATATGTTTCTAGGCTAATTTGTGATCGTAGATTATGAATCAGACATCAGTTTCAAGCTTATAATAACAACAATATTTTGGTGAAGGATATAAGTCAATTGAATAACAAATTTATGTGAATAATAGAAAAGAACTTGGTCTGTTTTAGTTTTCGAATTAAATACCATAAGCGCCATCTATACTCATCTGCCTGAACATTCCCTAAAACAATGGAAGATTTCTGTGCAGTCGATACGTTACTTTTTACATTCATGTTTAGATGGCGCTAGTGGTATCGAATTTGGAAACTTGAAAATTATTCTCTTCAAATTCACTTTTAACATTGGACCAAATGGATCAAGGATCACCAATACACTCGAACGCTAGTTCATTCTGCTTTGAAATTCATGATCTCTGGACATTTGGTCGTATTTTTCATCAGAATTTGGTGTACACTCAGGTAAAAAAGTGACGTTTTTCAGGACATTTTTGGCAATAACTCGCGAATGAGATTTTTTAAAAATACACTGATTGCATATTCGGTATCAGCATTATCGAATACATCTGCATGGTGATTTTTGAGAAGATACGATGAAAAAAATTTTGGAAATTTATCCAATGGTCCCCCCTTTGAAGTCAAAAAATGAAAATTGGAAATATTACATATCCTGCATGTTTTCTAGATGATTAAGGGATGTAGATGACGAATCTAACATCAGTTCAGTGCTCAGATTTTTTTTCGCCTTTTACCAAGATTTTGAGTACACTCAAGTGAAAAAGTATTCTCTTCAGATGGAAGTTGTGTTTATTAGTGATTTAGATTTTCTAGGAGAAAACTGGTTGCATAGTAGGTTTCAAAGTTGTCGAATACCTCTTCGTTGGTGATTTTTGAGAAGATACGTTGAAAAAAACCATGAGAATTTATCCAAGGAGACCTTTGAAGATTTCTAGTTAAAACTAATATGTTTCTAGGCTAATTTGTGATCGTAGATTATGAATCAGACATCAGTTTCAAGCTTATAATAACAACAATATTTTGGTGAAGGATATAAGTCAATTGAATAACAAATTTATGTGAATAATAGAAAAGAACTTGGTCTGTTTTAGTTTTCGAATTAAATACCATAAGCGCCATCTATACTCATCTGCCTGAACATTCCCTAAAACAATGGAAGATTTCTGTGCAGTCGATACGTTACTTTTTACATTCATGTTTAGATGGCGCTAGTGGTATCGAATTTGGAAACTTGAAAATTATTCTCTCCAAATTCACTTTTAACATTGGACCAAATGGATCAAGGATCACCAATACACTCGAACGCTAGTTCATTCTGCTTTGAAATTCATGATCTCTGGACATTTTGTCGTATTTTTCATCAGAATTTGGTGTACACTCAGGTAAAAAACTGACGTTTTTCAGGATATTTTTGGCAATAACTCGCGAATGAGATTTTTTAAAAATACACTGATTGCATATTCGGTTTCAGCATTATCGAATACATCTGCATGGTGATTTTTGAGAAGATACGATTAAAAAAATTTTGGAAATTTATCCAATGGTCCCCCCTTTGAAGTCAAAAAATGAAAATTGGAAATATTACATATCCTGCATGTTTTCTAGATGATTAATGTATGTAGATGTAGATGATTAATATGTAGATGACGAATCTAACATCAGTTCAGTGCTCAGATTTTTTTTCGCCTTTTACCAAGATTTTGAGTACACTCAAGTGAAAAAGTATTCTCTTCAGATGGAAGTTGTGTTTATTAGTGATTTAGATTTTCTAGGAGAAAACTGGTTGCATAGTAGGTTTCAAAGTTGTCGAATACCTCTTCGTTGGTGATTTTTGAGAAGATACGTTGAAAAAAACCATGAGAATTTATCCAAGGAGACCTTTGAAGATTTCTAGCTAAAACTAATAAGTTTCTAGGCTAATTTGTGATCGTAGATTATGAATCAGACATCAGTTTCAAGCTTATAATAACAACAATATTTTGGTGAAGGATATAAGTCAATTGAATAACAAATTTATGTGAATAATAGAAAAGAACTTGGTCTGTTTTAGTTTTCGAATTAAATACCATAAGCGCCATCTATACTCATCTGCCTGAACATTCCCTAAAACAATGGAAGATTTCTGTGCAGTCGATACGTTACTTTTTACATTCATGTTTAGATGGCGCTAGTGGTATCGAATTTGGAAACTTGAAAATTATTCTCTTCAAATTCACTTTTAACATTGGACCAAATGGATCAAGGATCACCAATACACTCGAACGCTAGTTCATTCTGCTTTGAAATTCATGATCTCTGGACATTTGGTCGTATTTTTCATCAGAATTTGGTGTACACTCAGGTAAAAAAGTGACGTTTTTCAGGACATTTTTGGCAATAACTCGCGAATGAGATTTTTTAAAAATACACTGATTGCATATTCGGTATCAGCATTATCGAATACATCTGCATGGTGATTTTTGAGAAGATACGATGAAAAAAATTTTGGAAATTTATCCAATGGTCCCCCCTTTGAAGTCAAAAAATGAAAATTGGAAATATTACATATCCTGCATGTTTTCTAGATGATTAAGGGATGTAGATGACGAATCTAACATCAGTTCAGTGCTCAGATTTTTTTTCGCCTTTTACCAAGATTTTGAGTACACTCAAGTGAAAAAGTATTCTCTTCAGATGGAAGTTGTGTTTATTAGTGATTTAGATTTTCTAGGAGAAAACTGGTTGCATAGTAGGTTTCAAAGTTGTCGAATACCTCTTCGTTGGTGATTTTTGAGAAGATACGTTGAAAAAAACCATGAGAATTTATCCAAGGAGACCTTTGAAGATTTCTAGTTAAAACTAATATGTTTCTAGGCTAATTTGTGATCGTAGATTATGAATCAGACATCAGTTTCAAGCTTATAATAACAACAATATTTTGGTGAAGGATATAAGTCAATTGAATAACAAATTTATGTGAATAATAGAAAAGAACTTGGTCTGTTTTAGTTTTCGAATTAAATACCATAAGCGCCATCTATACTCATCTGCCTGAACATTCCCTAAAACAATGGAAGATTTCTGTGCAGTCGATACGTTACTTTTTACATTCATGTTTAGATGGCGCTAGTGGTATCGATTTGGAAACTTGAAAATTATTCTCTTCAAATTCACTTTTAACATTGGACCAAATGGATCAAGGATCACCAATACACTCGAACGCTAGTTCATTCTGCTTTGAAATTCATGATCTCTGGACATTTTGTCGTATTTTTCATCAGAATTTGGTGTACACTCAGGTAAAAAAGTGACGTTTTTCAGGATATTTTTGGCAATAACTCGCGAATGAGATTTTTTAAAAATACACTGATTGCATATTCGGTTTCAGCATTATCGAATACATCTGCATGGTGATTTTTGAGAAGATACGATGAAAAAAATTTTGGAAATTTATCCAATGGTCCCCCCTTTGAAGTCAAAAAATGAAAATTGGAAATATTACATATCCTGCATGTTTTCTAGATGATTAAGGGATGTAGATGACGAATCTAACATCAGTTCAGTGCTCAGATTTTTTTTCGCCTTTTACCAAGATTTTGAGTACACTCAAGTGAAAAAGTATTCTCTTCGGATGGAAGTTGTGTTTATAAGTGATTTAGATTTTCTAGGAGAAAACTGGTTGCATAGTAGTTTCAAAGTTGTCGAATACCTCTTCGTTGGTGATTTTTGAGAAGATACGTTGAAAAAAACCATGAGAATTTATCCAAGGAGACCTTTGAAGATTTCTAGTTAAAACTAATATGTTTCTAGGCTAATTTGTGATCGTAGATTATGAATCAGACATCAGTTTCAAGCTTATAATAACAACAATATTTTGGTGAAGGGTATAAGTCAATTGAATAACAAATTTATGTGAATAATAGAAAAGAACTTGGTCTGTTTTAGTTTTCGAATTAAATACCATAAGCGCCATCTATACTCATCTGCCTGAACATTCCCTAAAACAATGGAAGATTTCTGTGCAGTCGATACGTTACTTTTTACATTCATGTTTAGATGGCGCTAGTGGTATCGAATTTGGAAACTTGAAAATTCTTCTCTTCAAATTCACTTTTAACATTGGACCAAATGGATCAAGGATCACCAATACACTCGAACGCTAGTTCATTCTGCTTTGAAATTCATGATCTCTGGACATTTTGTCGTATTTTTCATCAGAATTTGGTGTACAATCAGGTAAAAAAGTGACGTTTTTCAGGATATTTTTGGCAATAACTCGCGAATGAAATTTTTTAAAAATACACTGATTGCATATTCGGTTTCAGCATTATCGAATACATCTTCATGGTAATTTTTGAGAAGATACGATGAAAAAAATTTTGGAAATTTATCCAATGGTCCCCCCTTTGAAGTCAAAAAATGAAAATTGGAAATATTACATATCCTGCATGTTTTCTAGATGATTAAGGGATGTAGATGACGAATCTTACATCAGTTCAGTGCTCAGATTTTTTTTCGCCTTTTACCAAGATTTTGAGTACACTCAAGTGAAAAAGTATTCTCTTCAGATGGAAGTTGTGTTCATAAGCGATTTAGATTTTCTAGGAGAAAACTGGTTGCATAGTAGGTTCCAAAGTTGTCGAATACCTCTTCGTTGGTGATTTTTGAGAAGATACGTTGAAAAAAACCATGAGAATTTATCCAAGGAGACCTTTGAAGATTTCTCGTTAAAACTAATATGTTTCTAGGCTAATTTGTGATCGTAGATTATGAATCAGACATCAGTTTCATGCTTATAATAACAACAATATGTTGGTGAAGGATATAAGTCAATTGAATAACAAATTTATGTGAATAATGGTAAACCTTTGAAATTTTGTTGGGTAAAAATCGAAAATTGGAAATATAACATATTAGGCACGGTTTTAGGGTAATTCGATGATGAAGATTCCGAATCTGACATCAGTTCGGGGCTCAGACAATTCTATAGCGAAACGATTTCAAGTTTCCACTTTTGACGCTCGACCAAATGGATCGAGGATCATGATTACACTCGAACTCTTGTTCGTTATTTTTATAAAACTGAAAAAATGGGCGATTCGGGCCGTTTCAGGAAAGAACTAATTGCATTTTCGGATTCAGAATGGTCTTTCACTCCTACAAGAGGGTTTTCGAGAAGATCCGTTGAAAACAATATTTTCTTCAGATATTTATCGAAGGGGTTAACCTTTGAAATTTTGTTGGGTAAAAATCGAAAATTGGAAATATAACATATTAGGCACGGTTTTAGGGTATTTCGATGATGAAGAGTCCGAATCTGACATCAGTTCGGTGCTCAAACAATTCTATAGCGAAATTATTTCAAGTGTACACTTTTGAACCTCGACCAATTGGATCGAGGATCATGAGTACACTCGAACTGGAAAATTTCTTATAGGAGTTGACTTTTGAGTTTTTTTCTGCGAAACTAGCCTATTTTTCGGCTAATTTTAGGCGGTAGCTTTCGAATATGATATCAAATTCTAGCTCAGATAAATTGTCAGTGGTTTTATAACGCTTATATTCATCAGATATGAAATTTAATACTACTAGCGCCATCTATACTTATTTCACTGAAGTTTACCTTCCTCGATTTCAAAAATTACAGTAATCTATATGGTCGATGTGTTACTTTTACCATTTGAATTTAGATGGCGTACTATTTCAAACTGACTGAAAATTCCGGAATTATGGAATTTTTTGTAACTCGTCTTGATAATGATTAATGTTAACTCGTTTTTATAATACAGAAACTGTTTCCAACAGAAATTGAAGTTATTTCAAGTTTTCCCTTTTGACGCTCAAACAATTGGATCGAGGATCATGATTACATACGAACTCTTGTTCGTTATTTTTATAAAACTGAAAAAATTGGCGATTCGGGGCGTTTCAGGAAAGTACTGATTGCATTTTCGGATTCAGAATGGTCTTTTACTCCTACAAGAGGGTTTTCGAGAAGAGATTTTATCAAACAAATTCGGAAATAATTTTATTAATTTCGAATGATTATCGATTAGTTCTGAATTCTGAGTATTCCTTCAGTCTTGTGCTATTAAAATGGCTGGAATTGATCAGTCCCTAGGCCTTTCCGTTCGAAAGTTATGATTTTCTATGGTTTCTATGGTTCTGGTCATGTGATCTGGAGAAATGTAGCTTGAATATATCATTCTCCATTAGTATACAAAATTTCGTCACGATCGAATCTGTAGTTTGGAAATTATCAAGAAAACTAAATTTCAAACGACCATATTTACGGAACCCCTAGTATAATTTAGCTCATAGATGGAAGTGATCACGACAATCGAGATCCACACCTATCCTGAAAATTTCAAGTCCCTAGGCGTTTCCGTTCGAAAGTTACAATATTCTATGGTTTCTATGGTTCTGAACATGCGATCTGGACAAAATTTCACATGTAGCTTGAACACCTCATTCTCCATTTGAGTGCAAAATTTCATCTCAATTAAATCTGTAGTTTTCAAGTAATCGGGGGAACAAAACTTTGAACGGCCATATTTACGGAACCCCTGATGGAATTTGGCCCATTAACGAACCTAACCGAGGCATTCGGGAACTGAACCCACACTGAAAATTTCAAGTCTCTAGGTTGTTTCGTTCGAAATTTATCGTGCTTACGGACGGCCGGACGGACGGACAGACTCGAATTTTCCGACGGATTCGTCATCAGTGAGTCGAACATAGTCGATTGAGACCATTTTCGGCTCAAAATTCGAAAAATACAGACATCGTGACGAAATGATATAGCCCTCGTGTAAGTAGTACGAGCGCTCAAAAAGTCGTGGTAAATACACGACAGGCATTTGGTTGCGTTTTTCTGCTTTCCTGTAAAAACTTTCAGGATGGAGTTAGCAGGTTTACTCATTAGGCCGACGATATGAAAAATCTCCCTGTACACACAAAAATTTATGACAAACAGTTTCTGAGATACTGATGTTCTGAAAAATAATTTCATCAAAATTTACTGATACGATCGTTTCACATTCTTCTTCTTCTCGTCTTTATTTTACAACTAACTACAAATTTCCAGTTCAAAAGGATCGGTATTGTTCGAATTATTTGGAAAAAAAATTCAGATGGCTATATCTACGAAACCCTAACCTGCATATTCCGACCTCAATCGGACGGTCGGACAGAATTGAATTTGACCACGAATTCTTCATCTGTGGGTCCAACCTAACCGTTGAAGACTAAATACGAAATAGCATGCGTTATACCGTATGAACCAATGTTCAGTTAAATTTTTCACTTGATCCTCAGATCATAGATCAAATCTGATCACAGATATCGCATTCCATGGATTTATCCTCACCATAAGAGCCCACAAATTTTTATGAAGCTTTTAAGTGTAGGTTGTTACTACAGTTAACTTTTTACGAAATGGGTGTACAATATGTACGAATTAAAATTGTGAATATTTTCAAATAGGTTCGGATTTGAGTGTTTGGTATTATTGTTGTGTTTCTCCTACTCATATAATTCAGAAGATCACTTCCGGTATCTGATGGTGAAGAAACATTGAAGCGATGACAAAATGCCCAATTTTTTGAGAGCGTAAAATACTAGAAAAGATCTACGCATGTCGAAATTACCTAATTTGGTTTTCGGCTTCCGATACGATCGTATGTACAAAACACAGGCATTCGTCCATACCGAAAAAAAAACGTCCGAAATTACAGTCGCGATAGACATTCAGCACCAAAATGTTTATTGTCAGCGCCAGGAGTCCAGTTTTTGTTGAAAATAGTGTGAGAAAGCCTAAAAATAAATAGCGAATAACGTTGAGTAAAAATAAATCGAAACAAGGTCACACTAACAATAATAAAAATATAGGTTGAGCTGAACTACATCATTTCTAATCGATATAGATGATTGCTCAGGGATGTCTCTCAACCATGAATTCGGTTATTAGAACCGAGATACCGAAAACTAAGCTGCCAAAATTAAAGTAGGTGCCAGTGCTGAGAATGAATGATAAAATACCGGGGACCTTGATTCTAGAATCAACGACAGTAAAAGAACAAATAATGTAGTTCATCTGCTGAAAACTGAAGTCAAACTCGAAATGAACTAACTAAATGGATAGAGCAACGGTGTGGGACAGGAATCTAAAATGCTTCCATTTCATCAGAGTTAGTGAGTCGTTTACCCGAAAGATGGAAATGCACATTCATTTTTAAGCTTCGAGAGTTATTCAGTGATTTCAGAATTGTGCATATCAGGAATTGTAAATTATTCCACGAATACGCGTAGATCAGTATTTTTCTCTAAACTGTTCCACGTTTTTGAAATTAAGTCGTTTCCTTCGAACAGCTTTATTAGAATTGGTTTTTTAGGCGCTCGTTCTACTTACACGAGGGCTATATCATTTCGTCGCAATTTCTATATTTTTCGAATTTTGTGCCGAAAATGGTCTTAATCGACAAAGTTCGACTCACTGTCCTTCCGGCCGCGAAATTCAGTTTTCTTGATAATTTCAAAACTACGAATTCGACCGTGACGAAATTTTGTATCTTAATGGAGAATGATAAATTCAAGCTACATTTTGTCCAGATCGCATGACCAGAACCATAGGAACCATAGAAAATTATAATTTTCGAACGGAAAGGCCTAGGGACTTGAAATTTTCAGGATAGGTTTGAATCTCGAATGTCGCGGTCACGTTCATCAATGAGCATAATAAGACTAGGGGTTCCGTAAATATGGCCGTTCTAAATATCCTCTTCCTGATAATTTCGAAACTATTGATTGGATTGGAATTGGATGAAATTTTGCACATAGAAAAAAAATAATGTATTCAAACTACGTGCGAAATTTTGTCCAGATCGCATGACCAAGACCTCAGATACCGTAGAAAATTTTAGCGAGTTATCGAAAAAAAGTCATTCAGCACTGACGTAAAGTCTGGAGTTTCGCCCTAGTTCGAAGCTTTCAAACATTTCTTCAATTGGTTTCTAAAACTGGAAAATGCGAATCCTTCTACAAGGTGCATGAACGAGCGCTCAAAAGCTCCTGACTTCACGGCAGTGCTTTTCATAATTCATCAAATTTGAATTGGAAAATGTAGTAAGAGAGAATCTAGTAAGCTTCACAATCCGAGTTTTACCGAAACTTCTTCAACTCGATTTATAGTTCAAAATTCGTCCTGTTTGAACGACAGAATAAGATTCAAAGGAAAGTAATAGCTGATGATCAAAATGGACCGTGAAAAAATTTTCGGTGCAAAATTCGATATTTATTGACACGTCCTATTCAGTGCATAAATCATCCTTAATTGATTGGACTATAATTCAATATCCAAAATATATTATATTTTGTTCTCAATTGGTTGTTTTGGAGAAAATAATTGACCTTTATCAGATGATATGAAAAATAATATAGAAAATTGATTGTTTCATCATTATTGCGGTCTGGTTTCCATAAACAAGAGTGTCCAAATGACTGTATATTTCGAATTTTGAGCCAAGAACGGTCTTAAAGGATTTGGTTGGTCTTCCAGATGAAGAATTCTTGGTCAAATTCAATTTCGTCCGTCCACTTTCGGAAGAAAAGCCCAAATTTTTTGAAATTTTCAGGTTACGTTCCAGGTCTGAATACGCCGGTTGAGTTCGTTAATGAGCAAAATCCGCCGAAGAGTTCCGGGGATAGAGTCTTCTATCGAATTGAAACTTCGAAATAAGTTGTAAAATAAAGACACGATTTGGGTGGAATTTTGTGAAAATCGCATGTCACAGAAACTATTCGCCATATCCAGCTGAATTCATCTTTTCAACTGCTCCAAGTGTCCTGTTGTTGAGAATATTTCATATTCCGTGATTCCATATCTTGAAGTTCATAAATTATTTGTGGAATTGACGTTTGTCGCTTCATGATCTTTGGTTTCATCGTCTCGCTATAGTGTCACCTAATGCATGTCAAATAAGCATACATCAGTGACCGCTTTGGCGATGAATTGAAACAAGCGCGCAGAAGTTCCTGACTTCACGTCAGTGCTTTCCTTTTTTGAGCGCTCGTACTACTTACACGAGGGCTATATCATTTCGTCACGATGTCTGTATTTTTGGAATTTTGAGCCGAAAATGGTCTCAATCGACTATGTTCGACTCACTGATGACGAATCCGTCGGAAAATTCGAGTCTGTCCGTCCGGCCGTCCGTAAGCACGATAACTCTCTAACGGAACAACCTAGAAACTTGAAATTTTCAGTGTGGGTTCATTCCCCGAATGCCTCGGTTGAGTTCGTTAATGGGCCAAATTCCACCAGGGGTTCCGTAAATATGGCCGTTCAATCTTTTGTTCCCCTGATTACTTGAAAACTACAGATTTGATTGAGATGAAATTTTGCACTCGAATGGAGTATGAGGTGTTCAAGCTACATGTGAAATTTTGTCCAGATCGCATGACCAGAACCATAGAAACCATAGAAAATTGTAACTTTCGAACGGAAACGCCTAGGGACTTGAAATTTTCAGGATAGGTGTGGATCTGAAATTTCGCGTTCACGTTCATTAATGAGCAGAATTATACAAGGGGTTCCGTAAATACGGTAGTTTGAAATTTTGTTTTCTCGATAATTTCGAATCGAGATGAAAATTTGTATTTTAATCGAGAATGATATATTAAAACAATATTTTGTCCAGATTGCATGACTAGAACCATAGGAACCATAGAAAATTGTAACTTTTGAACGGAAAAGCCTAGGAACTTGAAATTCTCAGGGTGGGTTTGGATCGCAAATATCGCGGTTACGTTCATCAATGAGTAAAATTAGACTAGGGGTTCCGTAAATATGGCCGTTCAAAATATTTTTTTGCTGATAGTTCCGAAAATACTGAGCGGATTGGGATGAAATTTTGCACCTAGCTGAGTAATAATGTATTCAAACTTTCAAACTACGTGCAAAATTTTGTCCATATCGCACCACCAAGACCATAGATACCGTAGAAAATTCTAGCGAATTATCGAAAAAAAATTGATCAGCTGAAGCACTGACATGAAGTCTGGAGTTTCGCCTAAGTTTCAGAATTTTTTTGACAGCTCCCGAAAATTCCTTCAATTGATTTCTGAAACTGGAAAATGCGAATCTACCTACAAGGTGCATGTACGAGCGCTCAAAAGCTCCTGCATTCACGGCAGTGCTTTTCTCAATTTTTTTTATATTTATTCGCTAATTTTGATGAAGATCAAGTTGGTGAATTCACTATTCTGTAGAATGGTCAATAGTTACAGAACCCAAAGTTTTTTCTGCAATAAATAATGTCAATTTTGGGGTTAGCAGAGAGACTTGGGACACCCTGTACAAAGTAAGTAAGTAAGTAAGTAGGTAAGTAAGTTAGATCTTAGTAGAAACGATCGAAAGTTTTATACAATTTGTGTGAAATATAATGTGAAATGAGATAAAAACGTTCTCTTTAGGTTTATTAGCATGAATCCGAATTTCAAACATAGAATCACACTTCTTATTGTGGTGGCCTCTACAATAAAAATTCATTGTACTATTTTAGGTTCATTTTCAGAATAGTCAAATTCATGCTTTATCGGTTGTCTTTTTTGAATCATGTGAGGAATTTTTCAAATGAAAGGTTGACAAATCCTCGACTTTTGAGCATAACAAGGTTTTTCCTTGTTCGAATCGTCGATCTGGAAAAAATAACTTGTTTTTTGCAATAATTCCAAAATGGCTGGAAATATTTCGAAGCAATCCAAATCAGCCACAATGCTTGTTGGAAGTTCTTATGTTTCTTACATGTTTCAAACATTATCAGTGGCGTAGATGAAGAGGTTATTCCATATCACAACTCCCCCACTTGAACGTCACTGACTTTAGAAGAACACTGGAACTTAACTTCCAACACAACAAGAATATCATAATTCTTGAGAAAAAACCACAATAATTCACGAAATAGTTCATAGGGCTCAGTAAATTATCAGAAGTATGAAATCGATTATCGAAAATAATGCAAAAATATATGTCATTCCGAAAAATCTCGTATAGCTGGTAAAAATTCACGTTTTTTGAATTCAATAGTGCTGTTTGAAAGAAATAGATCAGAATAATGGAAAATCACATTATGAAAAAAATAATAACTTTATCTTTATGAAATGGAGTAAGGAAAAAAATGGCAAAACGAAAATGGGATAAGAGGAAAAAGGCCATAAAATGCGAAAAGCATTTCTGCTTTCGGTGTTCATTGTCAGTATGAAAATACTGTCGTTTTATTTTGATGAATTTCAAAAGATGATATCTCCAGAATTTTTACATCAGGCATTTCATCGATGCCCCATAATATGTGTCTACATATCATGTAGACACAAAATTTCAGCAAGATATGGCTAATAGTTTCGGAGATAAGTTTGGAAAAATATTTTTCAACTCTCCTATTAATACGATCCTTTCACATGAACCTTCATTATCTTGTTACTAACTACATAGTTACGATTTGATCGGATCAATTCGATTCAAAGCTCTAGGCCTTTTCATTCGATTGTTCTACTGTTTACGCCCAGCCGGCCGGACAGAATCTAATCTTATCTAATCGTTTCAGAACATTCTAGGCTCAAAATTCGAAAATAACAGACATTCGGCGAAATGATAGCGCGCAAATGTAGGCTATATCATTCAAACATTTTATTTTTATAGTAGAAATTATTTCAAAAACTTGGAAAACATGCTGTGGGAATCGCTACTTCCCAAGTTAACACCTCATGGACCAAATGGTTTGGTAGTAAATTGGGGGGGCATCTAGTAGCCTGGAAGCATAATATGTCGAACGCCATCTGTACGTTCGTAGAATGAGTTATAACACGAAAATGCATAATAGATGCATAGGAATGAGCCGAAAAATTTTTAGATATTTTTGGCAACATTTCAATAGGCTCCTAAAGAAAGCTCCGATTTTATGTGGTGTTATACCTACCAGTCAGTGCGAGATATTCATGTGACGAGTGTGGTGCTGAAAGTCATGGAGGTCTGTAGGAGGTCCTCATGGCTCTTAACACTCCTTGGGGTCATTCTTCTCGCCGGGGCCTTGCAGGGTATGTCCATAATTTCTTAAAGTTTTCCAATACTCAGCCACGTGTTATGAATGAATTCTTTTCCTTACTCATTCGACCATTTTGGACCTAGTTTCAGGTTACTTTTAATTATATAATGAGAGTAGTTATGACATTATTCAGTCGAAATATAATGTTTCACTACCATTCCATTTATTCTACTAATATTCTATTTCATGTTTGAACTGTTCTATATTTAGGCTTTTTCCATAAATAACATACCAACTAATATTACGTGTAATCATCCAAATATAAATACCGAAAATACAATTTGAGGCCTTTCAAATCATATTACACCTAGCAATTTTGATTACATGCTTGCAGAGCCACGAAGTAGTAATGATATTATAGTGCAGAAATGCTTAAGAAAGTTTTTTCCAGAGAAGAAAATGGAAGATCTTGAACTCAAAATGGTGAAATTTTCTATAGCGAAGGGTTTGCACTGGATTCATTACGATTACGATTCGAAATTGAAAGCTCAACGAATTGTAGAGGTAGAATTTTCAACCTAGTTTCTTCATTTGCCATGGTCATGGCCTTCATAGAAATTGCAAATGAATGCTCATCTTCAGGAACAGAATGGAATGAATTAAGTATCACAGTAATTAGATTTTCTCTGATATATCCACTTCGTATTATTCGAAGTAGTTTCTCCTCAATGTTATTTTTTTTATATCACTCGTTAACGTTTCCCTCGAATGTGGCATAATTTTCCATAAATAGGTATTCTATCAGCTAACCATCTCGATTTGCTGGAGGTCAGACGATAGGGGTTCTTTCTTTATAGTCCAAACTGAACTCCAAACATTGTGCAAATTCTCTGTAATAGATGGATAAATCAGAATTAATGTGATTTCCTTACCAAATGTAAACATGCATCGTTGAGATACATTAACTGATAATTTCGTATTCGTATATGGAGTGTTTATATTGAGTTATAAACTAGGAATAACTACACTTGTTTCGGCATGGATTGGACTTTGTAACTCGTTTAGGTACTCAAATTATTTGTTGCAGAAATTCGTACATTTATGTCCTTCTAACATATGTATTCAGCATTTGAATTTCCTGGATCTTTTTGGCTTCATTGTCAGTTTTCCAGTGATACAAAAAGTCCATCTCCAAAATAGTCTTTATCGGTTGTCTTTTTTGAATCATGTGAGGAATTTTTCAAATGGAAGGTCATCAATAATTGACAAATTCCTTGATATGTGAGCATAACAAGGTTTTTTCTTATTCGAATCGTCGATCTAAATGTAGAAGGAGCTTCATTTAATGACGATATAGGCAATGCGCCAACAACAGCTTTCCTAGTCTCGTATACATATTTAGAACCGTCTGAAGTCACAACAAGAACAATTTATAAATTTCATTGATCTGATTCTAAAGCGCTACCTGGTTACCTCAGTATCAATTTTTTTTTGCAACTGCCAACGTTATGGCTACGCTGTCGGATTAATTCAACTGAAAGAAGGCAAATATCTCCTTTTGAATTCCTTTCAAATTCGGAACCGAGTGGAACTATTCAACTGGAATAATAAAATTCAAAGTTGAAGATACTACCAGAAATTTGATCAAATCGATTAAACTTCCCTAGGAATGATTATGAAATTTGATTGGAGTAATCAGAAAGTACAATAATAATTTGAAAAACACTGACATGAAGTCAGGAGCTTTGGCGCGCTTGTTTGAATTCTTCGCTAGAGCGGTTCTATGAACTTTTCGAAAATATAAGGAAACGCTTTGAAATGATCGAAAGGAGATGTATTCACCCAGTTTCCACCAGAAATTGGTTTATTTCGCGATATTTTCATGAAATTCTAGACACAAAATCGGTCGTCGGTGTGACAAATAATGTCATATCATTTCTGTAAACTTCCAGAGTTGAAATCACATAATAATTATCAGATTGTTCAAAACATGGTCAGAAAAATTTGATTTTCTCATCACGTGGAACAGCTGTGAATCTGAATTTTTATTGCTTACAACTAACCAGATGTGAGTTAACGAATTTTGTACGAATCGTATCACGAGAAGAATAAAACAAATTTTTTTTCGAAAAATTCGGTATCTCAGACATTTTTTGCCATATACTGCTTAATCTTTGGCATCGTCATTTAAAAATTCAGTTTTACAGCACGTGAAAAAAATATAGGTGTTTCCGATCTGGAGTTGAGGAATCTGATAATAGGTCTGTGATTCTTATAGTAACAAAGTTACAATTCGATCGGATCGGTATTTTCCAAATTGTCGAGAAGAAGAAAACTCAGATGGCTATATCTACAAAAATCTTCGAAGGATTTTGCTCATTCACGAACTTAACAGGCGCTATCAGCCTTCGAACGTTCCCTGAAAATTAAAAATTTCAAAACTCTAGGTTTCTCCTTTCGAATGTTATCGTGTTTACAACCAGAAGACCGGAGGGAAGGAAGAACTGACAGAATTAAATTTGACCTCGAATCTTTCTGTCTCTCCTCATCTTTCCGCAATTTACCATTTTTCCATTGCGTAAGCAGGAATATTAAAAAAACACAAACATTATCAAGTACCAAAATTACGAAGTCTTTTTGTTTTCACTTGGGCAATACCGAATTGTTCTCTGACCAAAATTTTATTCCATTATCTTCAAGTTATTCCACACAAATGAACTTTTCGATATTTTTCGAAACCCTCTAACATAACGAATTATCGTGAAACACATGGAAAAAAAATTGTTTAACCAATAAATCCACTTCATTATTTGTTATTAATGATTCTCTAAAAGATAATTAACCTAAATGATGAAAACAATTGATATATAGGTACAGGGTGTTTTTTAAGCTGAGGCTTTTTTTTTGACAGGTGCTAGAACTCATCAGAAGAGATCATTTTCAATTTAAAAAAAGTGCGAAAAATCTGTGATGAATTATTATGCCATGTGCATTCCCTCATAATGTAAATGAAGTGCCCGAATTTATGGCAAATTTGTATATTTTCTTTAAAATTTCATCAGATTTCCCCTGAACGGAATAATCCCTAAAGTTCAAATCGAGGAGAGGAAAAATTACTGATTGGAAAGGTATTGGAAGTAAAAAATTAGGAAGCTCAAAAACTCACCCATAAAATGGATCCAATTTGTTCAAAGAATCGTTGCATGCAGCAACTATCAGATCAGTTTGCTCACGGAATAATGTCAAGAGCATTTTCAATGTTTAGCTCTCACCGTCTATTGTACATTTATGTTTTCATATGACCCCAAAGAAAGAAAGCAGGGGTTGAGATCGGAAAACTCACAAAAGTCATACGCATCATAGATAATTTCCCGTATACTGGCCTCAGAAAGCTGGTGATATCTGCAGATTTAGATATCAATACGAACCAAGTCATATCCGGTCTGGTAATTTCTCAGATTCGCGGGTCTGATGAATATAACGATTTTAAGTAAATTGACTCATTATGACGAGTAACATATATTGCTGGTCAAAAAAGGCCTCACCTCTGAAAACTGCCTGAATATCCACATACGATCGAATACTCAATTATTAATCTTGAGTTCATCCTTAAGTTGATATTTTTTTTCGCGTGCGGTGTATTTGAAGGAAAATTTGATGTTTGTGCAATGATTTTCAGGTCAATGAGATGGACCAAAGTATTGTATTGGTCATGAGAAACCGTCTTCAAATCGAAAAATTCGAAATTTTGAAAGTTTTATGAATGGATAGATGAATATCTGTTTAATCTCTACTACGAGGGTTGAATCATCACATGGGAAGGGTTAAACCAATCCAATAGATGGTTCGAACTACTCTCCATGGATCAATTTTCAAAAAAAAAACTTCCCACTATTAAACTGAGTCATATATGATATGCATCCATAATTTATGAGTTCCTACTGAATAACTTTCTTTCACCAGTTAATTAACTATCTCACTATATAACTAGACCTCCCAGGAATTGTCACTACCCCTCTCTAGTATAAAGAATAATTAAGGTCAATTTCTGGTTGCTATACATTAGAACTTTTCAGCCAAAAGTAACTTTTTTGCGTTTTTGCGCAATTTCGAGCCAAGAATGTTTTCAAACGGCTCAGATGAAGAATTCGTGGTCAAATTCAATCGTGTCCGTCCGTCCGTAAACACGATAACTGTCGAAAGAAAAGGTATAGAGTTTTGGAATCATTAGTTTACGTTCGAGGTCTGAATGCGGCGGTCAAGTTCGTTGGTGGGTGAAATCCGTCAAATCATTCCGTGGATATTGCCATCTGATTTTTTTTCTCAATAATTTCAAAAATATCAATCTGATGGAATTGAACTTCGTAGTTAGTTGTAATTACACGATTCGAAGGATTGCATCACTAGGAGATCAACAAAAAATATTTTCCAGAACTTCGATATCTGATTTTGTGTCTACATATAAGGCAAAGATAGAAAAATAGAGTTTGTCAGATACATTCAATATAATCCGGTGATTCCATATTCTAGGGTTTATAAAAATGAAATGACTGTGTATGTCATAATGACAATGAAGGCCGGTTTGGTGCACAAGAACACGCGCGCAAAAGCTACTTCACATATGTAATTGATTTCTCGAGTTCTTACCTAATCGGCCTGCAGATGTGCAATAGTTTTTCAAAGGTATACCTTAAATCAGTGGATTATGTAATTCAGTCTACAGCGTGTTTCATTGGTAAATGTACATACATTAACCTGAGGTAGAGTTAACCAAGACGAGTCCGATAGATGATAGGTCTTATCAACTTCATAGTCGAGATACAGGGTGATGTGATGTAATCGCCAATATTTTCAATTGCTTATAACTTTTGAACCATTCAGTATAATCAATTGATATTTGAAACGTACAACACTCTACTATGGTTGAAACGATTCATTTTTGAACTGATCGAAAAATCCAGGTCCGTATCCGATAAATATGGGACTTTTCGCAAGATGAGATTAAACACCCTATATGAAGGAATATTGGAATTTGATTAGTAAAAAGCAGAACATTTTCGATGGAGATCAGTAGATTTCAGATTTCAATTGAAAATATTGTCGAATACATAAATCACCCTGTATCTTGGCTATGAAATTGATTAGAACCTCATATATAGGTTTTTGGACTCTTCCAGAGTAGCTCTACCAGTTACCTCAGATTAACGTATGTACATTTACCAATGAAAAACCTTCGATATAAAATGAATGCTTGGTGCATGTATAGGTACTCTGTGGAACATGAACCAACAAATAATTCTGATTTATATCACTGCAGTCAAATACTGTAGACTGTGAGATATTCGTTGGTTGGAAGCCTTTTTGCGGATAGAAACAGAAAGGAGAAAAATTGCAGAAATTTAAATCAATCAATTCATCGATAGACAGAAAGTACTATTGCTGTAATATATGAAATTTGTTAACCTGCCGGCCTGAAATTTCGAACGGCATTCAGGTGTTATATATCGCAGTCTCTGTGAATTATTCCAGAAAATATCTTAGTTGAAAATAGGGAAGACTTACCGTGAGAGAATTTCACGCCGAGACAAATTTGGATGTATATTTAACAGTTAAACATCCAATGATTGAAAGTGACAATTCCACTGTTCCCTTTAATGCGAAATCGATATTATCGAATCAGTTCCAGATCTCAAAATGGCGAAACGCAAAGGTACAAATTCGAATCACGCAACGACTTGCGCTGTAGGACAAGGCGGTTCAAAGACAGTGGCGCCTCAAAGAGAGGGCTGAGGGAGGACTGTCAACTCGTTACAAATATTCTGCTGTTTTTCCAAAAAGTTTGAAATGTAACCTTTTTTCATGGACCGATTTTTTGTGGCTGAGAGGCCAACAAGAGTAATTCCGATATAGCACGTAAGAAGAGGGTTAATTCCTGAGTCAAATATGGTTACTAGAAGAAAATGGACCTTTTTTGAATTATCTCCTTATTCTACGACGGGTGCGATATGTGCAATTTTATTGCACTCTACTGGTTAAAATATATTGCGACTTACCGATATGAGAATTTTTAATGAAATGTTTATTCACAATCGTAAAAACATGAGATGGAAATAGTTGTATATACAGGAATCGTTCCACTCGAAAATATACAATTCACGTGTTTATGGATCTAGGCACAACCTGGAAATATATAAATAATTGAAACGGTTCAAGAATTGAATCAAAAATATTACTCAAAATCAAAATCAAACAATCAATCAATTATGTGGAAACAAAAAGTACCCAGAAACTCGTTCATTCATAATGACAATATTGTCTTGATTCGATGTTGTTGACGATGACCAAACGGTCTTCAGTGTTCATTGTCAGTATGACAAATAGTGTCATGTGTGATTTAATTTTTATAAACTTCAATAGTTATACTGAATATATCAGAAAAAACTCTTTTTCAGCGCTCGTACAACTTACACGGGGGCTATATCATTTCGTCACGATGTCTGTATTTTTCGAATTTTGAGCCGAAAATGGTCTCAAACGACTATGTTTGACTCACTGATGACGAATCCGCCGGAAAATTCGAGTCTGTCCGTCCGTCCGTAAGCACGATAACTCTCGAACGGATCAACCTAGAGACTTGAAATTTTCAGTGTAGGTTCAGATCCCAAATGTCTCGGTTGAGTTCGTTAATGGGCCAAATTCCACCAGGGGTTCCGTAAATATGGCCGTTCAAAGTTTTGTTCCCCTGATTACTTGAAAACTACAGATTCGATTGAGATGAAATTTTGCACTCAAATGGAGAATGAGGTGTTCAAGCTACATGTGAAATTTTGTCCAGATCGCATGACCAGAACCATAGAAACCATAGAAAATTTTAACTTTTGAACGGAAACGCCTAGGGACTTGAAATTTTCAGGATAGGTGTGGATCTCGAATGTCGTGATCACGTTCATCTATGAGCAGAATTATTCTATGGGTTCCGTAAATATGGTCGTTTGAAATTTAGTTTTCTTGATAATTTCAAAACTACAGATTCGATCGTGACGAAATTTTGTACACTAATGGAGAATGATATATTCAAGCTACATTTCTCCAGATCACATGACCAGAACCATAGAAACCATAGAAAATCATAACTTTCGAACGGAAAGGCCTAGGGACTTGAAATTTTCGGGATAGGTGTGGATCTGAAATGTCGCGTTCACGTTAATCAATGAGCAGAATTATACTAGGGGTTCCGTAAATACGGTCGTTTGAAATTTTGGTTTCTCGATAATTTCG
Source organism: Aphidecta obliterata (assembly GCA_963966015.1). Taxonomy (NCBI): domain Eukaryota; kingdom Metazoa; phylum Arthropoda; class Insecta; order Coleoptera; family Coccinellidae; genus Aphidecta; species Aphidecta obliterata. The sequence continues at coordinate 9,014,325 of OZ014436.1, forward strand.
AAACTACGGATTCGATTGAGATGAAATTTCGTATTTTAATCGAGAATGATACATTAAAACAATATTTTGTCCAGATCGCATGACCAGAACCATAGAAACCATAGAAAATTGCAACTTTTGAACGGAAAGGCCTAGGAACATGAAATTTTCAGGGTGGGTTTGGATCGCGAATTTCACGGTCACGTTCATCAATGAGCAAAATTAGACTAGGGATTCCGTAAATATGGCCGTTCAAAATATTCTGTTCCTGATAATTTCGAAACTTCCGATTTGATTGGAATGAAATTTTGCACCTAGCTGAAGAATAATGTATTCAAATTGCATGTGAATTTTGTCAAAATCGCACCAGCAAGACCATAGATACCGTAGAAAATTCTAGCGAATTATCGAAAAAAAATTGGTCAGCTGAAGCACTGACATGAAGTCTGGAGTTTCGCCCAAGTTTGAGAATTTTTTTGACAACTGTCGAAAATTCCTTCAATTGATTGCTAAAACTGGAAAATGCGAATCTACCTACAAGGTGGATGTACGATCGCTCAAAAGCTGCTGACTTCACGGCAGTGCTTTTCTAATTTTTTTTACATAGAATTCTCCATCTCTAAGTCCAACCTCATCATTTTCGGCTCAAAATTCGAAAATAACAGACATTTGGGCAAAATGACAACGCGCTTGTTTCTATGAAAAAAAGACATTACTGTTATAAATAAAAGATTTGTGCAAAATCGCCAAATGTTTTTCTTCCAATGGAATCAATGATGTCATTAAATTATTCTTCCTCAGTTGTGCAAGGTGAGGTCGAGATTGAAGGACCCTCCGAATCTGAATGCCGGCCATACATTGAGAAAGCACTCCGTGAACTTGAACACGTTGGAGGAGGAGACGCTGACGTAGGCTCGAGCAATGAAGAAGCTTCTAGTATAGATAATCTGAGCATAGACGAAAAGCAAAGCGACGAACAACGAAGTCAGGAAACTTCTGAAATAGATATCGAAACTCAAGTGAGTTGAATATCAGTACGCCTTTCTGACCGTTACTTTCACTTTTGAATATTTCAGGAATCTACAGACAAAGAAGCTGCAGCTGATGGCCAATTGGACCAAGAAGAAGTAAGTTTTATTAATTATACTTGAAATAGGTTCGAATCATTAACCTGTTTAATACTTCCAGATTACAGAAGCCAAGACCGATGACAGTATTGAGTCAGAAACTGCAAATAACGAGGAAGAAGTAGCAGACACTGATGGTAGAGAAACATCCATCGAAGAAGCACAAAAAGACGAATCAGAAACCCAAAGTAGAGAATCGGAGGGAAATGAAGACAAATCAACCAATGATCTCCCTATAAATGACGAAGAAGTAGAAATCCCACCAACTGATGAATCAAGGGAAACTGCTGAAGATTCATCATCAGTTGAAGAGGCACAAGTGGAACCACCACCACGAGAATCATCAGAAGAAATTCCAACTGAAAATGAAGAGGCACCCCTACTCGAACAATCGACTCAAGAAGTGGAAGTTTCTAAGGAATCATCACTGGAAGATACAAAAGAAGTCAACGATCAATTGAAGGAAGAAATGAGTGGAGAACTTTCAGCGGAAGAAGCGCCAAGAGTTGAAGAGGCATCAGAATCTGATCAAACTGATGATGTCCAAGATGAAACTGAATCTAATGAGACAGGCGAAAATAACGAACAGGATGCTCGATCAGATGAAGTTCGCGCTAATTCTGATGATATTGGCGAGGTCTCCACTGAATCCAATGAAGAAACTGGAAAATCGGCTGAAAAAATCGAGAAAGATGAAGAGGATAGTGGAATTGATGAGGATAAAACAAGTACCTCCAACGAAGTTGACGAGGACAAATTAAGCAACACCATCGAAGAAAAGGATGCAAGGAGCAACGAATCCCCCGAACAGCAAGAAGAAGATCGTAAGAGTGAAGAAATTTCAGAAAATACTAGGGAAAAGAGAGATATTGGTGAATCTAGGGAATTACCGTCTGAAGAGCAAGTTCAGAAAGAAAATGATGAATCAGGAGAGCGGAGTGAAGATTCGAAAGTCGAATCACAAGAACAAGAAGAAAAAAAAGACGAATCGGAACAACAAGAAAGTGTCGAGAACTTTGGAAATAAGGAAGACAATACGAATAATACAACCGAAGCTGAACAAGTAGCGAAATCAGATGAAGCATCGGGCAGCAATGAGAATGAAGGAACGGAAGAACCGAAAGAAAATAACATAAAGACAAAATCAACTGAAAAGGATGCAGCAAAAAGTGAAGAAACCACAGAAGATGGATCCAGTACGGAGGGAGACAGCAAAGAAGATGCACCGGAAGAAGAACTCATAAATGGAATGGAAATCCCTGAAGATCTACGATCGCGAGGGCATGTGGAGCAACTTTTGAAATTAGATAAAGAAGCAACGAAAACTGAGGAAATCATAGACCGAGCTTCCGAGATCACACTCAGAGAATTGAAAAGATTATATGACAATGCGATCAAACCACTCGAAACCCTATACAAATACAGGGACCTCAGCAACAGACATTACGGTGATGCAGAAATATTTTCGAAGCCCCTAATTCTCTTCATGGGCCCATGGAGTGGTGGAAAATCTTCGATAATAAACTATTTGCTGAATGTAGAATACAACGATACTGCACTGAGAACAGGTTAAGGAAGAGGAAGATGGTGAAGCAAATTATTTCAAACGTTTTTTTTCTAGGAGCTGAACCGTCGCCTGCCTATTTCAACCTGTTGATGTACGGAGAAGAGGAGGAAGTGCTGGATGGTACACAGCTGGCAGCTGATTATACTTTCTCCGGTTTGCAGAAATTTGGACAAGGTCTAGAAGAGCGTCTACGTGGGCTGAAACTGAAGAGCAAACTGCTTGAAAAAGTCAATATCGTGGAAATTCCAGGAATACTAGAGGTACGAAAGCAGATTTCAAGGGTATTCCCATTCAATGATGCATGCCAATGGTTCATCGATAGAGCTGATATTATATTCTTGGTCTACGATCCGTTCAAATTGGATGTTGGACCTGAAACGGAAGCCATTCTGGATCAACTGAAAGGAAGAGAATACCAGGTAGGTTTCAACTTGGTTCGATTCTCGATTGAATCAGATATCCTATATCGTCCCTTGTTACATCTACAATGTATCGAAAAAGAAAATATTTTATTTCATGTATCAGACATTTCAGACTCTAGCCCAGTTCGATATCCTGTAAAACAATTATTGAAATTTCATGAATCTGATACTCACATGTTGAAAAATCCACAGACTCGTATCGTTCTCAACAAAGCCGATCAAGTGAAGCCAGAGGAGTTGATGCGAGTTCAAGGTGCTCTGATATGGAATATTTCACCCCTTATGTCATCACCGCAACCACCAGTTATGTATACGACATCACTTTGGTCAAGACCTTATGAGCACTGGGCACCTGTCAGATTACTGCAAGCTCAAGAAAGAGCTTTCCTCAGAGATTTGAGATCGGCTGTAGACAGGAGGATCGAGAATAAGATAGCAAGTGCACGAAGATTTGCTGTGAGTATATTTTTCAGTTATATAGGATGTCCAGATTTAACGTTGATATATTTCATTAACTCCATATAAATCTATAAAGTTGAAATTCGATTGGGTCGGTATTTTTCGAATTTTGGACAAAAAAAATTCAGATGTCTATACCTACGGAACCCTACAGCAGATTTAATTCACGAACTCAACCGTTCAGACCTCGAACTTACCTTGAAAATCTCGAAAGTTTCAGAATTCAATTTGACCACGAAATCTTTCTTCATCATTTAAGACAGTTCTTGGAACAAAATTCGAAAATTGAAGACACTTATGCAGAATGAACGCTCTTGTTTATAGAAACAAGCGCGCAAAAATAAGATTCTCCAAACGTTTTTGAAGAAAATTGATGAAAAGACTGGCGTGAAGTCAGGAGCTTTTGAGCGCTCGTTCATCCATCTTGTAGGTAGATTCGCATTCTACAGTTTTAGAAACCAATTCAAAAATGTTTTCAAACTAAGGCGAAACTCCAGACTTCACGACCATTGAAATATAAAATTTCGTCACTATCGAATCCGTAGTTTTGGAATGATCAAGAAGACTGAATTTCAAACGACCATATTAACGGAACACCCAGTCTAATTCTGCTCATGGATAAACGCGACCGCGACATTCGAGATCCACACCTATCCTGAAAATTTCAAGTCTCTAGGCCCTTTCCGTTCGAAAGTTATAATTTGCTATAGTTTTGGTCATGCGATCTGAAAAAAATTACGAAAAGCACTGCCGTGAAGGCAGGAGCTTTTGAGCGCTCGTACATGCACCTTGTAGGTAGATTCGCATTTTCCAGTTTTAGAAATCAATTGAAGGAATTTTCGACAGCTGTCAAAAAAATTCTGAAACTTCAGACTTCATGTCAGTGCTTCAGCTGACCAATTTTTTTTCGATAATTCGCTAGAATTTTCTACGGTATCTATGGTCTTGGTGATGCGATCTGGACGATATTTTGCACGTAGTTTGAATACATTCCCCAGATAGGTGCAAAATTTCATTCCAATCCGATTAGTAGTTTCGAAACTATCAGGAAAAAAATATTTTGAACGGCCATATTTACGAAACCCCTAGTCTAATTCTGCTCATTGATGAACGTGACCGCGATATTCGCGATCCAAACCCACCCTGAAAATTTCAAGTACCTAGGCCTTTCCGTTCGAAAGTTACAATTTTCTATGGTTTCTATGATTCTGGTCATGCGATCTGGACAAAATATTGCTTCAATATATCATTCTCGATTACAATACAAAATTTCATCTCGATCGAATCCGTAGTTTCGGAATTATCGAGTAAACAAAATTTCAAACGACCGCATTTACGGAACCCCTAGTATAATTCTGCTCATTGATTAACGTGAACACGACATTTCAGATCCACACCTATCCTGAAAAGTTCAAGTCCCTAGGCCTTTCCGTTCGAAAGTTATGATTTTCTATGGTTTCGATGATTCTGGTCATGTGATCTGGAGAAATGTAGCTTGAATATATCATTCTCCATTAGTATACAAAATTTCGTCACGATCGAATCTGTAGTTTTGCAATTATCGAGAAAACTAAATTTCAAACGACCATATTTACGGAACCCCTAGTATAATTTTGCTCATAGATGAACGTGATCACAACATTCGAGATCCACACCTATCCTGAAAATTTCAAGTCCCTAGGCATTTCCGTTCGAAAGTTACAATTTTCTATGGTTTCTATGGTTCTGGTCATGCGATCTGGACAAAATTTCACATGTACCTTGAATACCTCATTCTCCATTTAAGTGCAAAATTTCATCTCAATCAAATCTGTAGTTTTCAAGTCATCAGGGGAACAAAACTTTGAACGGCCATATTTACGGAACCCCTTGTGGAATTTGGCCCATTAACGAACTCAACCGAGGCATTCAGGAACTGAACCCACACTGAAAATTTCACGTCTCTAGGTCGTTCCGTTCGAGAGTTATCGTGCTTACGGCCGGACGGACAGACTCAAATTTTCCGACGGATTCGTCATCAGTGAGTCGAATATAGTCGATTGAGACCATTTTCGGCTCAAAATTCGAAAAATATAGACATCGTGACGAAATGATATAGCCCTCGTGTAAGTTATACGAGCGCTCAAAAAAGTAGAATAGTTACGATATCAAGTGTTGCAATAAAACATGAATATAATAAGAATCTTTTTGATATAAAAGATTTTGGAAATGTTATCTATTATTTTTCAGACAAAATATAAACGATTAAACAATAAACGATTAGGTTGCACAAACCTGATTCAACGATGAACGAGCGCTCAAAAGCTCCTGACTTCATAAATCGGAAATGACGGTCCGATAGGAAAACTTACCGAAATAATAAAATTGAAACTTTGAAGGTAGTTGTAGTATTAAGACACGAAGGTTTTGTAAAATTTCGTGAGGATCGTATCACTAGAAGATTAAAAAAAATTTTATGTGACTTTGGTATCTCGAAAACTATTCGCCATACCCTGCTGAAATTTCGTTTGTACATATAGGCCATCGATAAAATGAGCGACATTCAGCTTTCTAGATCTTCCATGTTAATAGGACATTGAGTGTTTCTGATATATTCAATAATAATTCGGTGATTCCATCCTTTGAAATTTATGAGAATTAAATGACAGTATTTGTCAATAAACACTTAAGACCGATTTGTTACACATAAACAAGCTCGCAAAAGCTCCTGACTTCACGTCAGTACTTTTTTCACTTCCAACATAATTTGGATCTGTCATGTCGAATTTTCGAATTTTGGCTGAAAAATTCTGATCTCCGACCCCGAAAATCTCTAGATATAGATTTTGAATAGAATCGGACCATAATTGTATTACTGACATACTGACACCAGAGTTGGCATAGGTAAAACGAAATTTCATCAAATTAGGATGTAGATCTAGATAGAATTTTGTGGAATCTATGGATAATGAGTTTCTCTTTCGTATTTTTCAGGTACGTGTAAGAAACCACGCAAAAATGGTAGACTGCTACCTCACCACATACTACAACCACAAATCGATATTCGGAAATAAGAAACATGTTTCTGATGCGATCATTGAACATCCGCAAGATTATCACATCTACGAAGGCCTCTCGACTTTGACCAATATTTCACGATATGATTTACCCGATCCTGAAGTTTACAGGGACTTCTTCAAACTGAACCCTCTGTACGAGTTTCAACAGCTTGCCGCAACTTGTACTTATTTCAGGGGGTGTCCTATCAACAAGTTAGATGTAGCTATTGCCTATGAACTTCCAGAGTTAGTAGGCAAGCATAAACGTCTCGTTGAAGCTGCTCTTACAGAGAATAGTAAACAAGAACAAGCTCAAGGAAGTTGAAGAAAAATTCCATGACAAAATAAATAAGAAAATGTAGGTGATGTAGCCTACGGTAACAGAGACTGTAGAAATAACTGGAACCAAATCAATCGTATGTTCAAACTAATGCCATTAAAGGAAACTTCCTCACAAAGGTGCTCTTTAATGACGTTTTCCAGAATTCTTACGAACAAAGTGCCTTTCGATTATTGGCAACCAGACTCTTTCCAAGGACAATAAATAATAAACTTATCAATTAAGCTTGTGTATGTATAGTATCCTGCATTGTGTTTTCTACCGCATTTATCATGATGTCTTTTTTCAAACGGAGTGTTATTGCGAAATCGATTTCGAATTTTGGCTGGTTATTTGGAGTTTTCAATCACCAGATGTACAATTCTTTCTCATCAGCTTCTGAACCATCGACAACATTTGATCGTTTGTACGCATTATTCTAGTCGTTATCAGGTTTTATTTTTTTACTTCATTTTATTTTACTCAGAAACCAAACAACATATTTGGTCACATGTCAGTCTTGATGAATAAGTGGATGGAAAATATACTTAATTTTTATTCCCTGTACTTTATTTCAACAAGGTTTGTTATTTCGAGAATTCATCATGAAAACCAAACAAGTTTTATAGGAACATAAATATCCAGAAATTACTGGTGGAGTTCATCTAATGTTATTACAATAATATGTTGGGAGACATGAAGAAATTACAGAAAAAAATTACTTTCAAAAATGTTTATTGTATAACTGCCTCATACTTTAATGTATCACAACAAAAGAATATAACACTTTATAATATATTTTATCCCAAAAAATACAGCAATCCTTCAGTAGCTTCCAATAAGAGTGTTGAAGAAAACTCCTTAAAAATATATTTCTTTACGCTACTTTCCAATTTCCTTCTTTCATTCACATCAATAAACTCCAGATTTTATGGAATTCTTCAATGATACTTATTAATTCAATATCAAAACATGTCATAAATTTAACATTTTTGCTATTATCTCTTTTACATGCACAAACGTTTTCAATTCAGCATATTATCGAAGCGTTCTAAATTCGAATATACACTTTTAATACACTTTGGGAAAGTGTCTGGTCCATGAGAAACACCATTGTGAAAATCAGAAATTACGGCTTCAAGTCGTATGAACTAGCTACTTAACTATATAATATATATGTTTACATGAGAGTAAGTAAGTACAATTTATATAACAAGTTTTCAGTTTTATATTCTAATAGACTAGTAGTTCTTGGCCTGATATGGTTGGTACTTTATCAGTGACGGATAAAGATTTAGTATTCGAGATGAGAGTCGGAATTCTTCTCAATTTTAACCTCGAAACATCTTCAGACATTGAATTGAACGTGAGATCAACTGAAATATAACAAATTTTTGGCACTCATAATGAGAAATTTCAGTTTCGTATATGTTTTCTCTCGAAATTTATTAACAATAAACAGAAGTGTGTGATATCCGTCACGTGTTAGGGTCGATTACTATTTCCAGGACTGAAATCAGGAGAAGATCGTTGTCGGTCACCTTTTAGCGAATGTCAACAGAGAGACTCCTAATATAACCATTGTTCTACAGAATATTCTTCTTGTCGCACTGCCGGAGTGGACAGCTGCTGGAAGTTCACCTGTAATTGAAGTTTGAATAATTAATACTACAACTGACAATTTCGATGAAATCAACGATATCGAATCCAAAAGGAAAATTTTACCAAACTTATCTCCCATTTTCATACGATATTTCAATTCTTCATATTCATTATAACTGGAAAAATTAATAGAAAATACTAGTATACTTCGAACAGGGTGAAGACAAGGAACAGAAGAACACTTCCAAATTTGAAAAACTTCCACTGACTCAATTTAATTTTTTTACTCACCATTGAGAACATGGACAACGAGGTTGGAAGAAGCTGAGTTTCCCACAGAGCAAGTGTAGTTACCAGAGTGCTGTTTCTTCAAAGGAGCTATGACCAAAGTTGAAGTTGCTGAATTCGTAGCTGCCGACACGTTATAACTGAAATTTTGAAATGAAAAAATTTACAATTTTTTTATTGGGGAGTATTTCGAGTAGTAATCATATCAACATATAAACAATGTGAGAGATTTGGATAATGAGGAGCGATGCTATACGAAACTGTAAAAGATAAATCTTGTCATTTATAATGGTGATTACTTTGGGGTTGGTTGGTTTTGATGAAAAGGTAGAGCTGAAAGGGTTGGTCACACCTACCTGTTCCTTTTTAAAAAACCTTTCTCCGGGAATTCCGGAATTATGGTCGTTAATAAGGTCATTCATTTGGTTTTCAAATTTCCGCAGTATTTATTCGTGGGATTATGGACAATTCGGGATATTTTTTCTTCAATGAAACGCGGGAAGGGCAATCAGCTCACCGTGATCTATGACCCTAACAACAGCAAGCTATCCTTGGATGCAAAACGGCACATCTTGTTTCTCTATGCCTTTAGAGGCTCTGACACGACCTATTCGTTTTTCCGACAAGGCAAGGTCAAATTCTTCCAAACTCTTGCCAAAAATCCTGACCTTCTAAGTATTATCTCGATTTTCCTCGACCACAAAGCCACTCCTGACCCGTCTGCTGATGCTGGAGCGAAATTCACTGCAGCAGTTTACTCAGGCAACTGGGGGAAGCCTCTCAACCGACTGAGATTCCAATTCTTCCAGAGGGCTTTTTTAAAAACACTTCCAATTTAGCGTCGTTACACAAAGCCTGAAATTGTTAGTTCAAATTTTTCTCGTCATCCTCTAGCCAAATACTTGCTCAATATACTATCTCCATAAGCTGCGAACAGCAGATTGGCTATTGAAAATACAAAGCACTTCGTCAGTATAATTGAGAACAGTGACTTAATGACCAATTCCTATATAGTCACTAACGTCCCAACTGGTGAATCATTGGTGATAGTCAAATGGAAGGCCCTCCACAGATTCCATGCTCACAGAAAGATCTACATTGAGTATAAATGCCATAATGGAACTTATGTATGAGCACAACCCTTTGAGGTAGAAGAAGAATTCTATCAACAGGAATTCATCAGCGAACCTGCCTAGTGATGTTATGATTAAAAAAGTAAGCATTGAGAAGAACTTCAACACTATGCCATGTAAAAAGGAAGAATGGGAAAAGGAATACACTACCCAAAACTTCAAAGTGAATACCATTAAATGGTATACAGATGGTTCTAAAACCACGATGGGGGCCGGCGCTGGAGTATACGGGGCAAGAACCAAGTGTACACTATCGTTAGGCTCCTACTCGAGTGCCTTTCAGGCAGAAATACTTGCAACCGAAAGATGCATAGATATAAACCTGGAAAGAAACTATCAAGGGTGTGACATTGTGATCCACTCGGATAGTCAAGCTGCTATCAAAGCACTGAACTCCTATATCATCGACTCAAAGCTGATATGGGAGTACCGGAGGAAACTTCATGAAGTAGGTAAGAAAAATAAGGTCTCTTTAGTCTGGGTTCCTGGTCACTCAGGAATCAAAGGAAACGAAGAGGCCAATCCACTTGCCAGAAAGGGAGCACAAACGCCACTTACTGGCCCAGAACCCTTCTGTGGCATAGGTAAACGCACCTATAAGAAAGAGTTTCTGGAGAAGGAAGAGACCGAAAGAGAAGACCAATATCCGAAGATGAAAGCTGGACAAGGAGAAAACCGAAAGATGCATCTTATATAGCAGATGTTGATGCCGGTCATTAGAAGATTACCAGAAAGAAATCATCGAACCTAAATGGCAAGGTAAAGGTATTGAATTAATCAATTTGAAGTGAGTAGTCATTTTGATTCTGAAATAAGATGAATTTGGCAAGAACAAGCTCTTCCAGAGCTACCCAGAAGTCAGGACAAAAGGATCAATGGACATTGACAGGAATTCTATAACCGAATTTTCCTCAAACACACCATTGTAAACAACACAAAGAAAATGTTACGTTAGTAGTTGTGATCTCGTGGAAAGTTTTCATGTATTCAACATATCCTCTTCTGGCTATTTATTCCATTCCCCACAGCACAACCTGAATTGAATCTCACTTTGAAAGATGCCATTTCTTGCTGTTTTATAAGCAGAAGACCCAGAATTGTATAATGGAGGAGGGAAAGAAAGAAACATGTATGAAACCTGTGAATATGATGTAGATTCAAGTGAGGCGTTCTTTTGCAGAACAAAGATTACAATATGTATACCCCTATACAACGTACCTTATTCCCTTGCTGAGGATTCTATCGTCATGCTTCCACAAAAGGGGTGGTTCAGAATTCGCTGTAGAGTTTCGAAGCTGCTGAGCTGAGCAAATCAGTTCCAGATTACTTCCAGCCCTATAGTATCGTTCTGTTACTTCTCTTCCTGATTCATCCAGTATAACCACCTCTGGTGCTGAAAACGATGATTTCATGAACTCACATTTGGAATATGGCCAGGCTATGAGGTTTGTTGAATCCTCGTAGCCCCAAGCTCAAAAAAATGGTTCTACCTACAGAATTGAATATGAGGGAGTCCGATTAAAGTATTTGTGTCATTTCAGGATGAAAAACTCTTCAATTAGCAGAGTTATTTTGATCAGATGCAAAGAAGTTAACCTAATGTGAAACATACATTTTAATTGTGAAATTTTCAGGTCTTGATCGAATTATATCATCAATTCTATAGCGATTGTGCGTGAAAGAAGAAACGATAAATCGCCGTTGTTGCACACTCCTTCAACTGTGGGTCTTAATGATGATTATATAACTTGGCCCATATCCTTAACTTTTCTGCTTGTAATCTTGAATTTTAGTTCTGCGATGCGAGTCTGTAAAATTGATGAGGCTGATGAAGGCGCTGGTGGCCTACTACTTATAATTGTAATTTGAGTATTCCAAGCAAGCGTCTCATCAATAATCAGACCCAGAATTTTTACCTTCGAGAAGTGAGGAACCTCTTGTCACCGTTGAAACAACTTGTCTATTAGACCAATTCAAATATTTCCTTATACCGATGATAATAGATTTAGTTGTGTTAGTATGTGAGCATAAATCATAAGTTTCGATCTTACAGTTGTTCATCGGAAAATAAATTATACTTTTGATACGTTTCCTCCTTTTCTCATTAAAGGCAACCACAATAGACCAGCAGGAGGAGTGGGCTAATACCTTGTCTTAAGTATTTGGAACTCCGCAGCAGAGACAGTGACAAATTGAGAAATTACCGCAGAAGTAATTGTTTTCGATTAACCTTGTGAAGATATAAAGATCCCACAGAACTACACATAGACCAATGAGTCTAGGAAAAGTAGTGCCTTTATATGATAACAGCAAAATGTGTCGCAGAATAAAAAAAACTTTCTGAGAGATAGAAACTTTTAAGCGAATAGTATCAGAGGAAAATACTCGACAAGATACAAAGGCTTGCCTGCGTTTGCATCACTGGAGCTATGAGAACGTGCCCGACAAGAGCACTTGAGGTCATCACAGATCTCACTCCATTACATCTAGTGATCAACAGGGTAGCCCATGAGGCTATCCTTAGAATATCTAGGGAAGGTACAGGGAATGAGAGAATTAAAAGTCAAGGAGCCTGGTCCTCTCTGAACAAGTACATCTCATCAGCGAACCTGTCTAGTGATGTTATGATCAGAAAAGTAAGCATTGAGAAGAACTTCAACACTATGCTATGTAAAAAGGAAGAATGGGAAAAGGAATACACTACCCAAAACTTCAAAGTGAATACCATTAAATGGTATACAGATGGTTCTAAAACCACGATGGGGGCCGGCGCTGTAGTATACGTGGCAAGAACCAAGTGTACACTATCGTTAGGCTCCTACTCGAGTGCCTTTCAGGCAGAAATACTTGCAATCGAAAGATTCATAGATATAAACATGGAAAGAAACTATCAAGGGTGTGACATTGTGATCCACTCGGATAGTCAAGCTGCTATCAAAGCACTGAACTCCCATATCATCGACTCAAAGCTGATATGGGAATGCCGGAGGAAACTTAATGTAGTAGGCAAGAAAAATAAGGTCTCTTTAGTCTGGGTTCCTGGTCACTCAGGAATCAAAGGAAACGAAGAGGCCAATACACTTGCCAGTAAGGGAGCACAAACGCCACTTACTGGCCCAGAACCCTTCTGTGGCATAGGTAAACGCACCTATAAGAAAGAGTTTCTGGAGAAGGAAGAGACCGAAAGAGAAGCACTCTGGAGAAACCTTCCAGGAATGGACCACTCTAAAAGGTTCATTCGGAACTTTGAAAGTTCAAGATCCAAAAAGTATTTGGATCTCAGTAAGAACAAGTTACGTCTACTCACTGGCTTCCTCACAGGACATTGTCCATAAGGAAGCATATGATGAGAATGAGCTCAACAGAAACAGACGAGTGTAGATTTTGTGGTGAAGAGGAGGAGACTCCTGGTTACAGAATGCCTCGCCATTGCAAACCAGCGCAAAGAACGTCTTGGACAAGATAATTACAGGAGGAATGAGGATCTAACCTCCTTGAAGCCCTCTCAGATACTGGAGTTCATTGGAGCTCTGGAGCTGGAGGGCGAGCTGTAGGTTGCGCAGTTGCGAATACGGATCTGATGGGGGGCACAATAGACCTTGAGGTCGCAGTGGAACGTAACCCCCTTCCTAACTATTAACTATTAACTATCAGATACTTGAAAGCCGGCATTCCCCAGGGATCGGTTCAAGGTCCTCCACTGTTTAAAATATATATTCATCATATACCCAAAAATCCAAGGAATGAGTTAGCTCTCTATGCAGACGATACTGGAATAGCTGTCAAGCATCAAAGATGTCATTTACCGGAGACTACAAGAAACAGCTAAAACAGACAAAATATACGAGAGTGCCTTAAATGAAAAATTCTGATGAATGGACAAAAAAACAAGCCATATTCTTGCAGAAAAAATGATTGAAAATCGATCAATAGATGATTCTAACCGGCAACTACCGGGAAACGAAATGAAAGTATAATGTAAGTTTATTTTAATTTTCTTTCATTTCCTTGATTCTTTAATAAAAGAGAATATAGGGAAATAACCAATTTCTAAACGCATTCATCGTGTGAGAGTTGACAATCACCATGAGATAACTGTATGCAGGCTTTTGTCCGGAACCTTTCAATCTCCACCAGGGGTTTTTAGTCAATAAAAATCTAGACACTACCCCCTCTGAACATGAAAAAAAACAGAGCCAGAAAAACTAATCGAAAATGCTTTGAAGTTTCCAACTCATTTTATTGGACGATATATCATAAATACATTGGAGATCACAAACATGCCTAACATTTCACCCGGTGGCAATTTTTGCGTTTTAATTACCTGGTGATGAAAGTATAAATTCAAGCGAATGCCATCGCACTGTCATTGATAAAAATGATTGAACGAACAAATCTCTATTGGGTATTAGATTATGCTTTCGAGATTACGTAATTCATTTCGGTTTTTGGATCAATCCATTACGGATTGGACTGGCTGACACATCTGGGTAACGCGAGATATTAAAAATCAACCGGAAAATAATTGCCGCCAAGAAAAACAATCATAGCGTTGAAAGCGATGAAGTTTGCGGTCGAACTCATTCCGAATATTTCGCAATACTGGATCGTGTTCCGGTTGACATGATGGATTTATGATTAAATCCATCATGTCAACCGCTGTGGCGCTAAAACGGCAACGATCACAAATCGAGAGCAAGCCGTAATGGCATCATGTTTTTCGGTAAAAATCGAACCCGGCAATCTTCGTCATCGAGCGGTCTCAGCATTTCCCCCGGCTGCGATGTTTTCGAAATTGCCCCCAGAAAATAAATCGTATGTAAGAAAACGGCGATCCAAGAAAATTGCCTATATAGGATGACCTGGAACCTGCAACTCAATCGACGAACCGATTCTTTCTCACGATGAATTCCTGTTTCATTTTTTTTCTGTTCAGGGATACATCCGATATTTTTTTCTAGAAGACACGGTTTTGTCTGCTCGGGGCTGCCTATAAACGGAAATGATCTCAAATGGATTGTTTCAAACGACCTCTCAATTTTATTGACGATGATGTGATTAATGGAAAGTTGTTTAGGCAATTTTCAATGTCTTTCTGCTGTTCCAAACAAATTAAATTAAAAAAAATTGTGTCGAGGTACTCAGACATACCTAGGTACTTAATTTCTTTTATAATGGCAAAAAAAACTTCATTGATCTAGACGTCAATGAGAGAACTACTGCACAGGCTAAGGAAGCTTGGCTTTGAATGTATAGGCTATGCCGATGACATAGTCCTAATAGTAAGAGGTTGATTCGAGGGTTCCCTCTGTGATATGTTACAGAGGGGCCTCAAAATTATCGAGCAGTGGGGCTCAATATCAACCCAGCAAAAACCACAGTAGTTCCCTTTACTCGGAAAAGAAACCTTCCAGCTAAGAAATCCATCTCGGTGAATGGAGATAACGTAGAATGAAATTCTGAAGTCAAATATCTGGGAATTATCCTAGACAGTAAGCTTCTATGGAATAAGCACGTTGAAAACACTGCTAGTAGAGTGACAAAGGCTTTAATGGCGTGCAGAAGCCTATCCGGTGAAACTTGGGGCTGTAACCCTAGAATACTGCGATGGATGTATGTCATGGTTGTGAGACCAATAATAACTTATGGGGCAGTAATCTAGTCTGCTAAGACAGGGCAGTCAAGCACGAGGATAATACTCGACAAGGTACAAAGGTTTGCCTATGTTTGCATCACTGGAGCTATGAGAACGTGCCCGACAAGAGCTCTTGACGTCATCACATATCTCACTCCTCTACATCTAGTGATCGATAGGGTAGCCCATGGGGCTATCTTTAGGATACCTAGGGAAGGTACAGGGAATGAGAGAATTAAAAGTCAGGGAGCCTGGTCCTCTCTGAACAAGTACATCTCATCAGCGAACCTGCCTAGTGTTGTTATGACTAAAAAAGGAAGCATTGAGAAGAACTTCAACACTATGCTATGTTAAAAGGAATGGTGGGAAAAGGAATACACTACCCAGAACTTCGAATTGAATACCATTAAATGGTATATAGATAGTTTTAAAACCACGATGGGGGCCGGCGCTGGAGTATACGGGGCAAGAACCAAGTGTACACTATCGTTAGGCTCCTACTCGAGTGTTTTTCAGGCAGAAATACTTGCAATCGAAAGATGCATAGATATAAACCTGGAAAGAAACTATCAAGGGTGTGACATTGTGATCCATTCTAATAGTCAAGCTGGTATCAAAGCACTGAACTCCTATATCATCGACTCAAAGCTGATATTGGAGTGCCGGAGGAAACTTAATGAAGTAGGCAAGAACAATAAAGTCTCTTTAGTCTTGGTTCCTGGTCACTCAGGAATCAAAGGAAACGAAGAGGCCAATACACTTGCCAGAATGAAAGCACAAACGCCACTCACTGGCCCAGAATCTTCCTGTGGCAAAGGTAAATGCACCTATAAGAAAAAGTTTCTGGAGAGGGAAGAGACTGAAAGAGAAGCAGAATGTCTCGCCATTGCAAACCAGCGCGAAGAATGTCTTGGACAAGAGAATTACAGGAGGACGAGCTGTAGATATCGCATTTGCGAAAACAGCTCTAATGGGGGGCACGATAGACCTTGAGGTCGCAGTGAAATGTAACCCCCTTTCCTATCAACTAATCGTCAATGAGACACTAGCTGGTTCAATGATGTAGAAAAAGATGACGTGGTTTTGTTTCGTATTGTTTTCACAAATTATTTGTTATTATCGTTTGTTTCCCTGAAAGGGAGCGTTATTATTTTGGCCAAATGCCTGTAATTTCCGAATTTTGAGCCGAGGATGCTCTTGAAATATTAGGTTCCACTCACGGATGAAGAATTCGTGGTCATATTCAATTGTGTTCGCCCGGTCGCTCATCAAAACGGTAACATTTTAGGGAATGGGCCTAGAGTTTTTAAATTCACAGGTTGAGTTCGGAATCTGAATGCACCGGTAATGGGCGGAATACGCCCTTAGTGTTGTAAAGATATAGCCATCTGAATTTTCAGGGAATGTTCGATGTCTGAATGCGCCAGTTGAATTCGTAAATTGGCTGAGGCCACCAAAGGGTTCCATAAGTAAAGTCCTCTGAATTTTATTCTCCTTGATTATACGAAAAAAAAAAACGATCCGATCGAATTGAAACTTGGAAAAGGGTACAAATAACAGGAGAAGCTTCTTTTTGAGCGCTCGTACTACTTACACGAGGGCTATATCATTTCGTCACGATGTCTGTATTTTTCGAATTTCGAGCCGAAAATGGTCTCAATCGACTATGTTCGACTCACTGATGACGAATCCGTCGAAAAATTCGAGTCTGTCCGTCCGTCCGGCCGTATACACGATAACTCTCGAACAGAATGTCCTAGAAACTTGAAATTTTCAGGGTAAGTTCGAATCTCGAATGCCGCGGTTGAGTTCGTTATTGGGCAAAATTCCTCGAGGGGTTCCGTAAATATGACCGCTCGAAATTTTGTTTTCCGGATTACTTTGAAACTACAGATTCGATCGAGATGAAATTTTGCACTCTAATGGAAAATGAGGTGTTCAAGCTACATGCAGAATTTTGTTCAGCTCGCATCACCAGAACCATAGAAATCATAGAAAATTGTAACTTTTGAACGGAAATGCCTAGGGACTTGAAATTTTCAGGATAGGTGTGGATCTGAAATGTCGCGTTCACGTTCATCAATGAGCAGAATTATACTAGTAAATACGGTCCTTTGAAATTTTGGTTTCTCGATAATTTCGAAGCTACAGATTCGATGGAGATGAAATTTTGTATTTTAATCGAGAATGATATATTAAAACAATATTTTGTCCAGATCGCATGACCAGAACCTTAGAAACCATAGAAAATTATAACTTTTGAACGGAAAGGCCTAGGAATTTTAAATTTTCAGGGTGGGTTTGGATCGCGAATATCGCAGCCACGTTCACCAATGAGAAAAACTAAACTAGGGGTTCCGTAAATATGGCTGTTCAAAATATTTTTTTCCTGATAATTTCGAAACTACTGATTGGATTGGGATGAAATTTTGCACCTAGTCAGGAATAATGAATTCAAACTACGTGCCAAATTTTGTCCAGATCGCATCACCAAGACCACAGATACCGTAGAAAATTCTAGCGAATTATCGAAAAAAAATTGGTCACCTAAAGCACTGACATGAAGTCTGGAGTTTCGCCTAAATTTCAGAATTTTTGTAATTTTTTTTCTAGGTTTCTAGGAATAACTAACTCGAAAAGAAGATATCATCGATGGTAATACGGCATTTAGATAGTTAATAAAACACTTGAAACTACTCAATTGGCATAAGGTCAATAACTCTGATTGACACAACATAACAAAGTTCGAAAAGTTTTTGACAGTATATTTGAGCAGTTCTCATACATGGTTTTATTCCACAGTATCACCATCAGCAACTATTGTTGCTACTTTTACTGGTATAAGAAAGGTCTTGTCACAAAATTCCTCCGCCGTACGCTACATTATGTTTAATATGGTACAAAGTGTATAATTATCGTAGCAGATAATTTTCATTATTTCTAAACGACCAAATGTGAAGCCGTATATTTCATACTGTGGGGATGTTACCGAGTTTCTGAAACTTTTTCAAAGCGAATACGCTGTCTGAATAACATGTAGCACTCGATGTAGCATGACCTGCATGACCAACCCCTGGAAAATTCATGGAATAGAGGAAAATAAGTGACGTGGAAATAAAGAAAAATTCCAACGTTTTTTTTTCATTAGTTCAGATGAGCTTGAAGGAATGCGAGAGATCCAGCCATAATTGTGAGTACATCGCGATTTTGAGCGAAACTGAACGTCATTCATAAATAGGGGTAATAATTCATTTTTTGTTTGACATGTGATTGATTTGAATGACCGTAATGGTTATTTCCTTTGCAGTTATCATTTCGTGGCCAAATTCAATTATGTCCATCCATCCGGCCGGCGGTTCGGCTGTAAACACGATGACTGTCGGAAGACAGGGCCTAGAGTTTTGGAATTTTCAGGGTTCGTTCGAGGTCTAAATGAACCAGCGGTATGGGAACGAGCATTATCATGCATTAGGCGAAAGTTTGCACCAAAAGCACCAACAAATCAAGGCACATAGGGTTGAAGAATATTATCCACATATTGCTGACCTGTCAGGAAACCATTTGGAAAAACGAGGTCGGTTCTGCCGCCTATAATTATTCCGCCCCATACCATTTTTGTACCGCCTCTGTATTTGTGAACATCCTGAACATTTCCTTAACGTTCCACGTTCCCGGATCGCCTCCACACTCGTGTCCGACGAGAATCTGGATGAAATCCAAATTTGAATTCATCCGTGAACAAAACTGTTGGCCAATCATCTGCATCCCAGTTTTGATATTCTTCGCACGAGTCTACTCTGGCAGCGCGATTGCCTCTAGAGAGATATGGACATAAAATAGGTCTTCGAATATGAAGATTGGCTTCGTGGAGAAGATTTCTCACATAATCTAGCCCAACAGTTATGTTATGCGCCCGCTGGACTTCCATAACCAATTCAGGTGCTGTGATTGTGTGGTGTCTTCTAACATTTAGCAGTGAAAATCTACCCTGACTTGCCGTTTTACAGCGTCTACGCCCTAGGTTTTGTTCAGCCGGACCTCCAGTTTCCCTGAAATGCCTCCATGAACGACTTATGACTCTTTGGGAAACAACCATCCGCTCAGCTATTTCGACTTGTCGCAGGCCAGCTTGAAGAAGGCCCACTGCTTGATAGACAGAATTAAATCGAAATACTGAGTACTTGTAGGATTTAATTTTTCTATCTATTATGTTTGTCAAGTTTTTTCATTATAATTTTCACTTTTTTTCCGAAAAAAGGCGTATTCAAACGGGGCAAATGAAGCGATCAGTAAGTTGGTAGTACAGTTTAAACGATAAAAATATCCCTAGACTTTTCCGATGTGTGTATTTTATCTCACAGGTCGATGAACGTTTGGAAAATAACGTAATAACACGGAAGGATCAAAATCAAACTTTACGCTCGCATGAACTTCCGACGTGAATGATAATGCTTCCGAATATGATCGATCCGAAAAAAGCACGCAGTTCCTCGTACCTCTTATAGGATAGGAAATTGCTTTTCTGTGACGACATAATGTTTCTTGAGAATTGAAATGAATGATGGAAAATATAAGCGATGAAATGGCGGAGTGTAAAAGCATTCGTCGGAGGGTTAACTTCCAAATAGATTGATACTCCTCCAGGTTCACCATTTAACGCTACGAACAGATGATCATTTGGCTAGCAATTTGCTGGCCTCGAGTTGTCATATAATGATTTATTGGATGTATTCTTTATCTTCACAAAAAGAGGAAATTCTCCTCGTAACACGCTCTGGAAATTCTCCAAATGAAAAGGAGCGGAAGTTTGAATTATCGTTTTGATGTTAGTTTCTGCGGCGGATACTCTCCATATAATCGTTTGGGAATTACGGTTTGATTCATTCATTCGAGATAACGATTTGAAGCAAAAGACTTTAAGATTTGAAGTAACTTTTCCTAGAATAGGTTTGGATAAAAACTGCTGAAGTTTTTCATTCAACGAGTATTTCTTTGACGATGGTGAAGTTTGATTGTTCGAAGATTCCGTCAGTGAATACAATACTTGAAAAGTTAGTGGCGGAACAGTAATAAAATATATAGCTGACTGACAGCTAAGACAGGGCAGTCAAGCACGAGGAAAATACTCGACAAGGTACAAAGGCTTGCCTGTGTTTGCATCACTGGGGCTATGAGAACGTGCCCGACAAGAGTTGTGGTCATCACATATCTCACTCCTCTACATCTAGTGATCAATAGGGTAGCCCATGAGGCTATCCTTAGAATATCTAGGGAAGGTACAGGGAATGAGAGAATTAAAAGTCAGGGAGCCTGGTCCTCTCTGAACAAGTATATCTCATCAGCGAACCTGCCTAGTGATGTTATGATTAAAAAAGTAAGCATTGAGAAGAACTTCGACACTATGCTATGTAAAATGGAAGAATAGGAAAAGGAATACACTAACCAAAACTTCAAAGTGAAAACCATTAATTGGTATACAGATGGTTCTAAAACCACGATAGGGTTACGCTGGAGTATACGGGACAAGAACCAAGTGTACATTATCGTTAGGCTCCTACTCGAGTGTTTTTCAGGCAGAAATACTTGCAATCGAAAGATGCATAGATATAAACCTGGAAATAATATATCAAGTGTGTGACATTGTGATCCATTCTGAGCTGCTATCAAAGCACTGAACTCCTATATCATCGACTCAAAGCTGATATGGGAGTACCGGAGGAAACTCCATGAAGTTGGCAAGAACAATAAAGTCTCTTTAGTCTGGGTTCCTGGTCACTCAGGAATCAAGGAAAACGAAGATGCCAATACACTTGCCAGAAAGTGAGCACAAACGCCACTTACTGTCCCAGAACCTTTCTGTGGCATAGGTAAATGCACCTATACGAAAAAGTTTCTGGAGAAGGAAGAGACTGAAACAGAAGCACTCTGGAGGTATCTTCCAGGAATGGATCACTCCAAAAAGTTCATTCGGAACTTTGGAAGTTCAGGATCCAAAAAGTATTTGGATCTCAGTTAGAATAAGTTACGCCTCTTCACTTGCTTCCTCACAGGACATTGTCGCCTTAGGAAGCATATGATGAGAATGGGCTTAACAGAAACTGACGAGTGCTGATTCTGTGATTAAAAGGAGGAAACTCCTGTTCACCTGGTTACAGAATGCCCCACCATTGCAAACCAGCTCAAAGAATGTCTTGGACAAGAGAATTACAGAAGGAACGAGGATCTAAGATCTAGCCTCCTTGAAGCCCTCTCCGATACTGGAGTTCATTGGAGCTCTGGGAGGAATACAGCTCTGATGGGGGGCACAATAGACTTTGAGGTACTATATAACTATATATGCGGTCAGAACTGGCTGAATTACCATGTACGAGAGGGCCAACATACAGTTGTGCACTTGTGTTG
Source organism: Aphidecta obliterata (assembly GCA_963966015.1). Taxonomy (NCBI): domain Eukaryota; kingdom Metazoa; phylum Arthropoda; class Insecta; order Coleoptera; family Coccinellidae; genus Aphidecta; species Aphidecta obliterata. The sequence continues at coordinate 9,036,296 of OZ014436.1, forward strand.
AACCACCAACGTGTGCTGTACCAAAAAGTTGAATCCGTTTATAGTTAACCCATCCCTA